>CM069903.1:16179699-17452652 GCA_036172215.1 Camellia granthamiana | reverse complement strand
GGGGCCAGTAGAGACTTGGAATCTATAGGTGAATTGTGAACGAGAAATCTGACCAGACCCGTAGGGAACAGGATTAACAGAAAATAGTCGGTCAACCGGGGTTGAGCTTATCAACTTGGCCTTGGATCCTTGAGAAATCATATATTTGTTGGACAATTTTCACTGGTATTTCGAATAAATTATGTTTGTGTACTTAACAACAAATAGAAAAAATAAGAAAATGAGAGAGATTGTTTGATTACAAAAATCAAACCAAAATATAAAATAAATAAATAAAAATAGATTTTTATTTTGTTACAAAAACAAAATCAAAATCTGAAACAGGAAAATAATAAAACAGAAAGTAAATTAATTACTTATCAAATTAATTTCTTGAACAAATTTTTGATCAAGTCCAGTGTTTAACACTGTGTCCTTAAAATTGATTGGTCCTCTCCACGGTACTTTCAGATTGTGGACATCTATCTCCCAGGATAAAAGATCAACTGCGAATAATAGCAGCACTACAAATTATTTGCACAATGAACACACTTAGTGTTTACACTCTTTCTCATAGGAAAAAAGTTATGCAGTAAAATGCAGAGAGCAATAGCAGAATTTAGAACGAAAAATCTTAAATGAAAAACCAAATGATGGACTAGTCTATTTATAGGTGCAATGGTGCCTTTTAGATTTGAATTCAACAGGTATAATACCTGTTCGGTTTAAATTAAACAGATACAAACCTGTATGGTTTGAATTTGAACAGGTAAGGCACTGCTTCAATAGGTACGGAACTGTTTGAAATTTAAATAGATTTGAATCTGTCTGGTTTATATTGGACAGATATAGACTTGTTTGGGTGGAGGGAAAACTAGACAAATTTTCGAAATGAATTTTGAATTCTGGACAAATTTTATTTTACCAAAAAATAAAATAAAATTCAAATGTTTTTTGCCCAAAAAGATAGGTATTGGGCCGAACAAGCCCAACCCAACCTCACACCACACACCTGTGCCCAAGCTTGGGCCCAACCCAATCTAGCCCACCCGTTCGACGACCGGATAGAGGGTGGCGGCACGCGCACGTGTGTGTTTATTTTTAGGTCCAATGAGTCTAGCCCAATTTGCCATAACCTCTCCCTTCTACAAACTTGGGGTGCTCCTTGGGGCCCTCCCCCAAGCTATAAACCCATGTCTTATAAACCCACATAAGTTTGTCCACCAAAATAATGTGGGACAAGCTTTAACTCAAACCTTAATGGAAATTCCACCTGTAGACACCCCATTTTTGACCGTCCTCAAGACTTGGACGTCCATTTTTGACCGTCCTCAAGACTTGGACGTCATCGTTTTGAACACTCGATGATCATCCATGTTCGTGTTCGTTTTGAGTTCCCGAAGGTCTCGGCTGCGCGCCTTGTCTTAGGATCTCTTAACTTGTCTGTTTTGTGCTTAGTTGTGGACCAAGCACTTGTGGTTTTGCTTCTGAGGGAAGAGGGTGGCTTGTTGGCCATCCCCTTAACCCATCGGCTAAGACCTTGTGCCATCGGCCTTGTTTTCTTGCTATCGAGCCATAAGTGTTGGCCAATCGGCACTCTTTTTGGTCGATCAGCCATATCCCTTGGCCGAGACCTTTCCACCTGCTTTTGCAAATATTTTTTTGCCAGCTGTGACAGCTGGTGAGCACAATTCTCATCCTCCATACACGTGTATAGAGGGATTGAATCAAGACTCAAGTTTGTTCAACAAGCTTGAGAATTGATTTTTCTTGCCCTTCATTAATGGTTATTTTGACCTCGTTTTTCTTTAACCC
Source organism: Camellia granthamiana (assembly GCA_036172215.1). Lineage (NCBI taxonomy): Eukaryota > Viridiplantae > Streptophyta > Magnoliopsida > Ericales > Theaceae > Camellia > Camellia granthamiana. The sequence continues at coordinate 17,450,858 of CM069903.1, read as the reverse complement.
ATCACCTATTTTCATTTCTCTCATTTCCATTTTGATACCATTTCATATTTAGCACCTTGCTTCAACTTAGAACTTAGCGGAAATCTAAACAGATATCATATTGGTATCTTCTATCTTGGTTTTGAACTTACTCAAATTTCTAGTAAAGACTATTCTTATAGTGGACTTCCTACGCATGATGATTGATAACCCTTATTTTTTAAAACTATGAAAAGTCACATTGCATGGAAGAAAGATAATGAATTTCATTATAATGAATAATATGAGGTTGATTAATATAGTATGTAATGTTTTCTTTCTTGCTTGCTTTCTTTTTTTTAAAAAAAAAAAAAAATTAGTGAACTGTTAATTAGACCTTATGTCATGCACGTCAGAATCAATAATTGTCAAGAGTTATTACCTTTCTCTAAATCTTAATAATGCCAAGTAGAGGTTATATTAGCGTCATCTTCAAAGTAATTATTTGTGCTAGCATGTTTTTACGACCTATACATTGACCAGAGTGATTTCTCCTTTTTGCCTCTAATTTTCTCATTAGGTATCATTGGCAACCAATTTCTCCTGCAGATATTCTCATTATAGGCTCAGGGCCTCAGAAAGAATGGAGGCTTAAGCTATACAAGTGACAATGTTGGGGTTGTTCTTGCTGTAACAGGTAGAGTGGTAGATATTACTCAACGATTTAGATTTGTTCATTAGTATTTAAGGGAATAAATGACACTTCATTGTGTTTAGAAAGTTATATAACAAAATTTAGCACCGCTTATTTGCTGCATTTAGATTGATGTCCTTCTTGGTCAACTCTCCTAGTAGTCTACTTCTGCAGACAATAAAGATTGCCCCTCTCACTAGGTCTGTTAGTCGTCCACCTTCATTTTTATCCAGAAAGACAAAATGAAAGTGAAAAAAATCCTAACCCTAAACACACCCACTTCTCCCATCACCATCTCCAAACTCCCTCCCTCCTCCTGCCTCCTCACCTCCCTTGTCACCCACTCTCTATATATTGTTGTTACTAATAAACACTAAGTTCAATCTTGCCTCTATAATTTTTCTTTTTAACAATTAAAAATATAGAGTATTAAACAATGGAAGACTTACAATACAAAGTATGAAAATAGTCCCCGCATGTTAAGTGCTACTGAAGTGTTTTTGTTGATCCTTCAAATATCTTAATGATGGGAATATTCCTTCAAATGGTCTCATTGATGTTTGTAGTCTGAGCCGCCCATTTCTTTTGTTAAATGTAAAGGAAATTAATTTCACTCATATGTCTATTAGGAAAATACTAGTGTGCTTCCCCTCCACCCCCTTCCCCTGATGGCTCTTTGCCTAACATGTCTATCCATGTATTACTGAACTTGTATTGAAGGTTGGGTTGCTGAATTCTTATTCATTTCTCAGGTTTTGGACTATTAGCATAGGAAAATAGAAATTTTACTCACATGTTTGGTTTTACCGTTTTATCTGCATATGATGGCCCTCAATCTTGATAGCTTGCTTACTAGCTAATGGAGGAATAGATGTATTACAGATTGTAGGTAAATTTATAATGATGAGTTCTGAGTTGCATGATAGAACATTTTTTGTGTTGGGTGTCTTAATTATTTTAACAAATTACCTAAGTGCTTCTTTGTAATCTTTGCCTTTTTTCCTATTCTCTTTGCAGAAAGATCTTGTTATATATGAAATGAACGTTCGTGCTTTTACGGCTGATGAATCCAGGTGGGCAAGATCCAAGCATATGTGGCAGCTACCTTGGTGTTATTGAGATAGTAATTACTTATTTATTGAACTGAATACGTTTCAAAAAATGCTACGAGCACCTACTCTTATAACAATTTCAAGTTATTATCTTGAAAAAGGTTCTAGCAATTCGTTCCTTTTGACATTAGTAACTGATTATTAATGACTGATAGATGCTTAAATTAATATGGTGTAATTCTCTTCTTGGATGATTTGCTTATATAAACAAGTAGTCTACATTTGTTTTTCTGGTTTTTTGGTAATGGATTATCAACATGGTTGTTTTTGTGTATTTGGAGAACCTTTCTTGTTTACATCATTATTTATTTATTTATTATTTTTTTCCCCTCTAGTAAATTAATTTTCCCGCAATCTTTTCCAGGTACGGGTATTTTGAAAAAATGATGCCGGAGAGTTGAGGGAGAGATGCTTGTCCTTTCTTCTGGAACAACTAAAGGTGTTGTTGCTTATTTTCCAACAAAAATGTGGTTTCACCGTTTATCTTGATCACCACATTATGAACATGGTGCATATGCTGTTTGCTTTCCTTTTGCTTTGGGAACTATTTGAGATTTTCCAAAGTGGCCAGATTTGGTCCACTTTATAATGCAATCTTTGTTTCCTTACAAACCGACATGATGTTATTTATGAATTGGGTGTTGTGTTTCAGCAGAAACCACCATGAAGTCGGTTATGAGTTGGGCCTCTTGTAGTTATGTTTTTGAAACAGAGCTAACTTCTGACTAAATTCTTAATACTTACTAGGCTAGAAAACTATAAACATGATGACTGTGTAAGCTGTAAACTATCAGTCAATTTTCTAAGTTCTTGGAATTGGGCCCATACCTTGTTGGGTTTTTATACTGAGCATAGGAGTGTATATGTTATCTTTATTTGGTTCAGTGAAAATCCAAACAGACTGTTCTTTGTGACCGCTAGGTATAGCATTCCTGAAACTGAATCCACAGTCTTATTTCTGTAATTCTCTTCTTGAGTGCTTGGGAAAACATAGGGATCTACTCTTTTAGAGGTTGGCTGAATGGGCACCAAAATCATTTTAGGATAGGATCACTGTAAGAGTTTCTAGGACATGTTTGTGCTTACTTTCAGTTAGGCACTATTATATTGGTGATTAAAAAAAATGTGAGAAAAAGGCGAACACAAGCCGTTTGGGGGAAAAATTGGAAATAACCCCCAAACAATCCCGAGATTATCACGGTCACCTCGGAATAGATTAAACAAATTTGTAGAGAGCAAGTGGCATGTCGATAGGACGCATGGTTAGAGATTTAGACCAAAAAATGTGAGAGAAAAAGCAAAAACAGGCCATTTGGGGGTGAACATTAGAAACAACCCTGAGATCATAACGGTTACCTCGGCCTAGATTAAAAAAACTTGTGAGAGCAAGCGCCGCATCGATAGGACACACGGTTAGAGATTTAGACAAAAAAAATGTGAAGAGAAAAAGGCAAAAACAGACCGTTTGGGGGCGAAATTGGAAGCAGGCCCCCCCAAACCGCCCCAAGATCATAACGGCCACCTTAGCCTAGATTAAACAAACTTGTAAGGGCAAGCGGCACATTGATAAGATACACGGTTAGAGATTTAGACAAAAAAAATGTGAGAGAAAAAGGCGAAAACGGGCCGTTCGGGAGCAAAAATTGGAAATAGCCCCCAAACTGCCCCGAGATCACAATGGTCACCTCAGCCTCAATTAAACAAACTTGTGAGAGCAAGCGGCGCATTGATAGGCCACACAGTTAGAGATTTAGAGAAAAAAAAAAAGTGAGAGAAAAAGGCGGAAAACGGGCCATTTGGGGGCGAAAATTGGAAACAACCCCCAAACCGCCCCGAGATCATAACGGTCACCTCAGTCTCGATTAAACAAACTTGTGAGAGCAAGCGGCGCATCGATAGGACACATTGTTAGAGATTTAGACCAAAAAAATGTCAGAGAAAAAGGCAAAAAACGAGCTGTATGGGGGCGAAAATTGGAAAACAGCTCCCAAACAGCCCTGAGATCATCAGAGTCCCATCGCCTAGATTAAACAAACTGGTGAGAGCAACAAAACACCACCTTTTCCACATAGTTCCTGAAATAGTAACAAAAATAGACATTTCAACAAAGAACAATAAAAAGAAGCCCTTATTTGAGTAAAGACCACAAATGAACAATTCCGGGGATGAGGCCAATGCGGTTGGTATTTATACTAAATGATAAACAACATTGGAAATGATGATATTGATAGAATTGTAATGTTTGATTGGATATATACATATGAATGCTATTGTTTTATTTACAAAATGGTATTAATAGTCATTTAATTTGTTCATGTTACCTTTACTTTCCATTAACATTTTTCATTTTTTGTCCAATTTTATAATCATTTGATGTGCAAATATTTTCATAAAAAAATTACCTGACTATTTCTTTTTTTTTTTTTGTACAGATGGATGAACTCGTGCACGAAGCTAAATTGTACAGAACTAGTTGGCACTTGTTACATTTTTTCAAGGATTATACATTTTTGGATAGATGTGAATGGAAAATATTTGGATAGACTAGTTATATTTTTTAATAGATGTTCATGGATAAAATTTAAAACATAATAACAAGTACTTGTTATGTTTTAAATTTTTATGCTAAATGGATGTGAATTGGATGATTATATAGATTACATGACTTTTAATTGGACGATTTTGTAGTTTGGAATTACTTGTAGATGAAAACTTATAATAATTGATGACTTTAATTAAACAGGTTAAGGATTTGATGATTTATGTAAATTATTAGATGTTCACGATTCAGTTAATTTTGTTGGTTTGAATGATTCTTGCAAATTACAGGTTATATTGAATGGATTTGATGGATTATTATATTTTGATAAACAAAAAGAATTGAATTAGCGACCAAAAATTGGTTTTATTTTTCCTCTTTTGGCAACCAAATGATTAGTCGGGAAAGATAAGTAATAATTTTGTTGACTAAAGTTGTTAGTCGGTGTATGACCACTCATATTTGGCGACCAAAATGTTGGTAGGCAAAAGGGTACATTTGGCGACTAAATAATTGGTTGGTAAAATTATTAATTTTGGCAACCAAAGAGTTTGGTCGCGAATAAGTCTATTGCCGACTAAAGTTTTAGTCGCGCAAACATTACTTTTGGCGACTAATAGATTTGGTTAGGGAATGTTACTTTTGGCGACTAACATGTTTGGTTGGGGAATGATACAATTAGCGACTAACATATTTAGTAGGGAAAATATCACTTTTGGCAACTAAAGTGTTTTAGCTACAAAATGATTTAGTCGCAGTAAACATATATTTAGCGACCAAAAATTTAGTTGGCAAATAGAATATTTTCCGGACTAAAAAAATTTTTAGTCGCTAATTACTTTTCCCGACCCTCCATTGGTGACCAAAGTGGCGACCAAAAAATTTAGTCGCGAAAAACTTTTGTTGACTAAAAATAGACTTTTGCCGACTAAATTGTTGGTCGGCAAAAGTGTAATTTCCTATAGTGTAGTGCTATAAAAATAAATAATATATATATATATTTAATATATATAAACTTAACGTGATAGTTCTTTGAAAAAAAGTATTGCATATTGTAGGAAAATTTATTTGAAATATATTTTTTTTATGAAACAACAAACATTATCACATTTTCAAAACCTAAACATAGGAAAAAAGCTGATCACAACTGGGCATATGCATTGTGGCTCCTTCATGCAATAATGAGGAAGCATCTTCATTTGTTGTGGCCAGAAAACAAGAAGAAATGAACTAGTGTTGTACAAGTTACATGAATAACCCAAGGACACTAGATATCACCAAGGTACAAAGAAAAGGGAAAGGCGAAATAATTTTGGATGAAAGATTAGTTCATTTGACATGTGTGGCAAAGGCATAAACAAGTTATTGTGATTTTTTATGTGGGTCTCACGGGTATTTCATATAAATTAATAGATTATGATCTAAATCTTTTTTAATCATTCGGGAAATGTTATAGGATTATTGGGATTGCTTCTAATCCATGACCAGGACTAGAGAGTGTTATTTGGGCTCATTGGACTTATCATAGATTCCGTTTCAATAATTTATGACGTGGCTAAGCCCATAAAGGCCATAGCCCACTATAAACAACCCAAGCACATCACTTGGAGCCCAGTACATAACCCAGCTGATGGAGTCCAGAACAGCTGGAATCCAACATGGCACAAAGAGCCAATGACATTCAGACATATGGCAGGCAAAAGACAAGCCACATCAGCAGACAAAGATCTGCAAAGTTATTGCCACTGCACATCACCATTAATGCAGCCATCACAGCATTTATTACGACAACACCTCTCCGTCGGAACAGCACCACCTTACCCGGAACAAGGTAAGCTACGGCATAGACTTTCGGCGAGGAGGGCAGGTCGGAAGGGACAGCGAAATGATTACCAAAGGATATAAGCAAACGTTGAAGACAAGAAGAAGGTTCAGTTTTCTACCTCCAATCTCTCTCTCTACATTCTACTTCCTCTATTAACTTGCTCATCGGAGGGTTCAGTGGGGGACGACCCCGTTCCCCGTTGAACTCATTTGCAGGTTATCTGGTGGGCTTGATCATTCCGACGTGGGCCTGAGGAGCTGGGATCAGTCCGATCCGTCCCTTGGAACTAATCGTATCATCAGTTGGCGCCGTCTGTGGGAAGTGGTTCTTATCCGGACGCCAGTTGTGCTCATTGTCGCCGGAGACCCTGTCCTAACAACCTTTTCCTCCTACCCATCCAAGTGTATGGTCACGACTAGATCCATGGCTTCTCACCATAATGCTGCCGACCATCAAACCGACCCTCCCAATCCAGACAACCCACCACAGTATTTCATTGAGCTTACCAATAGCATTAACCGCATGGCCGAGCAAAAAAAGGACCTGAAAAATGCTTTACTCCAAAGAAATCTCCCTATGCCTCCTCCACCACCTCCAGATGTTCCACCCAACCAAGAACGAGCCCCGAGCCATACTTTCCCGCAACCCTATCCACCAAACTCGGAAGGTCTGCAACCTCCTCCCCTACATATAAATCCACCACCTCCACCCCCACACCCATCGGTCATGGCACCAGTCCCTGAGGGGGAAGCCAGCAGCGTCCAACCCCCGTTTTCCTCCGGTGGTGACAACATTCCCCTCTGGGACGCTGAACTCCGAGCCATGAAGCTCTAACTCCAAGGGGTTATGCAGAACATCCAGCATAAACCCTCCACCACGGCCAACTCACCATTTGTTGCCTCCATCCGGGATAAACCTCTGCCCGCCAAGTTCAAAATGCCCACCATCGACTCTTTTGATGGAACGATGGACCCGGTCGACCATCTGGAGACCTACCGCACCCTCATGATTCTCCATGCCTTCCCTGACGAGATCATGTGTCGAGCTTTCCCCGTGACACTGAAGGGATCAGCTCAACTGTGGTTCAGCCAGTTACCAGCAGACTCTGTCTCCACTTTCCAGCACCTCAGCGACTCTTTCCTTAGCCATTTTATTAGAGCCCAGCGCCAACACCGCCCAGCAACCCAACTCCTCAACATCCGTCAGACCGAGGGGGAGTCACTGCGCAGTTTCGTTACCCGCTTCAACACCGAAGCCCTGCAAGTAGCGGAAAACGATGACAAGGTCATCCTCACGGCTTTCATGGCTGGGCTACGGTCGTCCGATTTCCTTTTCTCCCTCTCTAAAATTCCCCTGACCTCCATGGCAGCCCTACTCTCCAAAGCCCAGAAATACATGAATGCCGAAGATTCACTAGCCACTCGGCAGGATCCAATAACTAAAAACCCGACCCCCAGAGAAAAGAAAAAAGACTCAGAACCCAGAAACACCCAGTATAACAGCCAAACGCCCCACTATACCGACCGACCTCCTCGCGCTGACCGGTCGGCACCAGCTCGACCGCCCGGTCGGTTCGAGCGGTACACACCCCTTAATTCTCCCATGGAACAAGTCCTCCACCAGATCCAACGGGACTACCCTCTCAAATGGCCCCTACCTTCACGGACCCCTTCCAATCGGAAAGACCAGTCCAAATATTGTCGTTTCCACCAGGACCATGGCCATAACACTGATGACTACATCAACCTCAAAGATCAAGTCGAGACCCTAATACGTTAAGGGCGTCTCAGCCGGTTCACGGACACCTGCCTCCAGCAGAGGCAAAGAACCGAGCCCTTCAGAAACAATCACCTGCGCACTCCACCCCTGCAACCAGCCCAACCTAACCAAGGCCATGATCGCCCTCCGCAATAGCCTCGGCCCCTAGGTAATCCCCCTCCACCAGTTGGGGAAATCCGAGTTATTTCAGGTGGCCTTGCTTGTGGGGGACCATCCCACTCGGCTCAGAAGGCAAAGCTCAGAAAGATAAGGCAGGGCTCAAACAAAGCAGTAGCCACGGTAGATCGACCCTCCAAACAGCCCAAGTAGTGGGCAAAGCCCATCACCTTCACAGATGCCGACTGTACAGGCATCCGTTATCCTCATGATGACCCTCTCGTCATCTCTGCCCTCCTCTCCAACTATAAGGTCAGACGAGTTCTCATCAACAACGGCAACTCTTCAGACATCATATTCCTTAACTGTTTCCGCTAGCTCAAGATTGGGGAGGAAAGTCTGTCTCCCCTCCAAACCCCTTTGGTCGGTTTCATTGGCGACCGGGTGACTTCCATCGGCTCCATCGATCTCCCCATCACCATCGGCGAGTACCCATGGCAGACCACAAAGTTGCTTACCTTCCTCGTGGTCGACTGTCCCTCTGCCCACAACATCATCCTTGGTCGCACTGCCCTCAATGCTTTCCAAGCCATTACTTTAACCTACCACCTCACCATAAAGTTCCCCACCGACCTAGGCGTCGGGACTGTAAGGGGAGAGCAGACCGTGGCTAAGGAATGCTATGTCGCCTCACTCAAGGAAGTCAAGTTGAAGGAGGCCATGATCATTGAAGGACTTGACGTCCGAGATGAGGACGAGCTAGTCAGAAGGGAACCTGTGGAGGAGCTCGTTGAGATTCCCATCGACCCCACCAACTCGGCGAAAACCGCCAAAATCGGCGGCCAACTGTCCCCCAGAGCAAAGGCTGACCTTACCGCCCTCCTGATCGAACACAACGATGTATTTGCCTGGACCCACTCAGACATGCCAGCAATTGACCCCTCATTCATAACCCATCGCCTCAGCATTGAACCCCATTTTGGACCTTACCGCCAGAAACAACGTATTTTCCATCCGGAGCGCAATACTCTCATTGCCGCAGAGGTCGACAAGCTCCTTCAGACACAATTCATCAAGAACATGGACTACCCTAGATGGTTGTCAAATGTGGTCCTGGTCCGCAAGAACAATGGTAAATGGCGACTTTGTGTCGACTACTCAGACCTCAACTGAGCTTGCCCCAAAGACAGTTATCCTCTTCCCCGCATAGACCTGCTGGTCGACGCCACGGCCGGTCACCAAATGCTTAGCTTCATGGATGCCTTCTCTAGGTACAACCAAATCCTAATGCACCCATCTGACCGAGAACACACCTCCTTCATTACCGACCGAGGCACCTACCATTACCGAGTGATACCGTTCGGACTAAAAAATGCTGGGGCTACTTACCAACGGTTGGTCAACGCCGTTTTCCATCACCAGATCGGTCGAAATATGGAGGTATATGTTGACGACATGTTAGTCAAAAGCAAACTCTCAGCTGATCATCTGACCGACCTGTGAGAAACCTTCGCCACCCTACGTAAGCACCAAATGAAGCTTAACCCGGAGAAGTGCGCCTTCGGCGTAGGATCTGAGAAGTTTTGGGGTTTCATGGTCAGTCAGCGGGGCATAGAAGCCAACCCTGAGAAGATCAAGGCCTTGATTGAGATGCAGTCACCCAGAATGGTCAAGGAGGTTCAGAGACTCACCGGCCGAGTTACCGCCCTAAACCGCTTCATTTCCCGCGCAACGGACAAGTGCCTCCCCTTCTTCAAAGTTCTTCGGCAAACTTTTGAATGGACAACCGAATCCGAAGAGGATTTTCAGTAGTTGAAGCAGTGCATGGCCAACTCCCTCTCATTTCATAGGCAATCACGGGCGAGCCCCTCTTCCTATATTTAGCCGTTTCAAGCACCGCAGTCAGTGCAGCTCTTATCAGGGAAGACGGCTCTGTCCAGTGGCCGGTCTACTACATCAGTCAGGCTCTAAGGGAAGCAGAGCAGAACTACCCGCTGTTAGAAAAATTGTCCTTGGCCCTGGTCACCGCCACCAGACGACTCCGTCCTTACTTCCAAGCCCATTCCATAGTTGTCCTCACTGACCAACCTCTGAAGAAGGTAATACAATAGCTGGAGCTCTCTGGCAGACTCATGCAATGGTCAGTGGAGCTCAGCCAGTTTGACATCTCCTACTGACCTCGGACAGCAATTAAGGGGCAGGCTGTCGCCGATTTCATCCTGGAGTTCACTAATCCTACCCCAACCACGACCCCTCCACCACCAACCCCTACCGAACTAGAAGACCCTCATTCTTGGACTCTCAACGTCGATGGATCATCCCGCAAAGAAGGCAACGAAGCTGGTCTCATCCTCACCGCCCTTGAGGGTGGTTATTTCAAATGTGCTCTACGTTTCTTGTTTGATGCCAGTAACAATGAGGCCGAATATGAGACATTGATAGCAGGTCTCCGCCTCGCCAGGGACATTGGTGTCAGCTACATCCGGGTGTTTAGCGACTCCCAGCTCATTGTCGGACAAATTACGGGGGAATTTAATGCCAAGGAGGACACAATGCGGGCTTACAGGGATATGGCACTCCCTCTTACTCGCCTCTTCAATACTTTTCACATCCAGCACATTCCTCGTGCAGAAAACTCTAAGGCGGATGAGATGGCTCAGCTGGCTTCCGCAGACCAATCCGACCTCAGCCGTGGTGTCCGTCTCGAATACCTAGCCCACCCTGCCATCTCTCCCGACCAGCACGAAGTACAGCTCCTCCAAAATGAGCCCATCCCTTGGGCGTCGGACATCTTCCTATTTTTGACAACGGGGGAACTTCCTGATGACCAACAGCAAGCCGCCAAGGTTAGGGCCCGATCATCCAATTACATCCTCGTCAGTGGTATCTTGTACAAACGTGGCTTTTCACGCCCGTACCTGCGATGCCTCAATCCAGCTCAAGCAACCCATGTGATGCAAGAAATCCATGAGGGTATCTGCGATAATCATTCGGGCGGTAGGTCCCTAGCCCATAAAATACTTCGCACAGGATATTTCTGGCCTACTCTCAACCAAGATGCGACTGATTTCGTCCTCAAATGTGATAAGTGTCAACGCTTTGCCAACATCCCCCATGCTCCTCTTATAGAACTGATCACATTTTGCAGTCCCTATCCGTTCGCCAAATGGGGGATCGACTTAGTTGGTCCACTTCCCACCGGCCGGGGTCAGACCAAGTTCGCTATTGTCGCCATCGATTATTTCACCAAGTGGATAGAGGCAGAACCCCTTACCACCATTACTGAGCGGAACACAACTAAATTCATCTGGCAGTCGATCGTGTGCAGGTTTGGCATTTCCCAAGCCATCGTCTCTGACAACGGTAAACAATTCGACAACGCCAAGTACAGGAAGTTCTGTGCAGACCTCCAGATCCAGCCCTGTTTCTCCTCCCCAGGTCATCCCCAAGCCAATGGCCAAGTCGAAGTTACCAACCGTTCTCTTCTGAAGATCATCAAAACTAAGCTAGAAGCTGCTAAAGGACTTTGCCGTTCTCTTATGAAGATCATCAAAACTAAGCTAGAAGCTGCTAAAGGACTTTGGGCTGAGGAACTTCCAAATGTACTCTGGGTTTACCGCACTACCACCCGGACCCCCACTAGGGAGACCCCCTTTCGCTTAACATACGGTGCTGAGACGGTCATCCCAGTGGAAGTCGGCCGGCCTACCCCAAGGGTTTTACACCCAAACCCAGAACTAACGGAAGAGCTCCGTCGGGCTGACCTTAACCTAATCGAAGAGCTCAGAGAAACCACTGTAGTCAGACTGGCCTCCTACCAACAGAAAATGAGAACACACTACAATCGCAGAGTTCGACCAAGGGAGTTCGCCGTAGGGGACCTGGTCTTACGCAAAGCAACTCTTGCCACCAAAAATCAGATTGAGGGTAAATTGGCAGCCAAATGGGAGGGACCTTACATTGTGAAAGCCCGACCACATCCAGGCACTTACCGACTTTAGGACATGAAAGGTCGAGACCTCCCGCACCCGTGGAACGCCGAACACCTGAAACGTTACTTTCTATAAGCTCCTACTTTTGTATTGCTCAGTTATTGTATTTTCTTTTCGGCAAATTTACACATTCTTGATATCCCCTCACGCAATGTAACTTTTTGATTAACTGGGTTACACTTTCCCTGCCAACAAATTATCTATCTCAGTTATCTATATGGTGTCTCAATGACGTTTTGATTGCAACACTCACGAAAAGCCTCAGCCAAACTGAGCACTAAAAAGCCTCGTCCAGACCGAGCATCAAAAAGCCTCAGCCAGACTGAGCACTAAAAGCCTCAGCCAGACTGAGCACGAAAAGCCGCAGCCAGACTGAGCACTAAAAGCCGCAGCCAGACTGAGCACGAAAAGCCTCAGCCAGATTGAGCACGAAAAGCCTCGGCCAGACTGAGCACGAAAAGCCCCAGCCAGACTGAGCACTAAAAGCCTCATCCAGACTGAGCATGCCACACTCGGCCAGACCAAGCCTCAGCCATAACAGGTCTCAGCCTGACCGAACGTCACAATTTCAGGTTCAGACTGAGTTACTTACAACGTCAGTGAATCATAGCTTAGCCCCAACTGACCACGCGTGCAGGGCTCGGTCAAAGCCATCTATGCAAACTTCATGCTTGTGGAATTAGTAGACACACTTAGTCACAATCCCAGGTCCAAGTCTTTACACCACTCTTTGCTTAGTCAAATTTCGAAGACGTTCTTACACGTTTTCTTTACAAGTCAGGTTATTTTCTTCTCAATCAAACTCTTACAAGTCAGCCTGTTTCCTTACAAGCCAAGCCTCACTCCAACAAATCACTAATCTACTTCTGCAGTGTGGTAAACACAAACTTATAATTTTATTACATTTTAAATTTCACTCTACACTGAGGAGTTCTTAAATTTAATTCTTATTACAAGTTTAACCCCACTTTGCACTTCATAATGAGTTATACACACGTCTCGCCTACGCCTCATTCATCTCAGTTGCACAAGCATAGACAATCAAATGAAAATATAATTGCAATTTTATTTACTCAGAAATTTGTACATGAGTTCATTACAACTATTCAAAAAAAAAAAAACAAAAACAATTCACTCATTCCTCCTCACTGGAGACGAGGTCTTCTTCTTCAATACCCTTATCCAGGGGGGTTTGGGCCACATCGTCCTCACCAATTGTTACACTACTTAGGTCTAAGTCTGGGAACAGTTCTTCAGCTCTACGTTTGAACATCTTCCAGCCACTGTCCCAGAACTCAGCCATTTCGTGTTTGTAGAAGTCTGACTGCTGGAAGCTCTCAATAACTTCTGCTTCAGTTCTGCCCCCAGCGGTCGCCCTCGACGGGCCCGCCCCCCCAGACTCCTCCCTCGCCAAGTTGCTGGCGACCGCGGCATCCACTGCCATCTGAAATTCAGCAGACCCCTTGAACTGATCCACTGCTGCAACATACAGATCGGGGTAAGCCGCCCTTTCAGAGGCTGCTTTCACCCTCTCTTCGTCCAGCTCCTTCTGCAGGGTCGCCCTTTCAGAGGCAGCCTTAGCCCTCTCTTCCTCCAACTCCTTCTTCAGGCTCTCCTTTTCAGTAGTTGCCTTGGCCTTCTCTGCTTTCAACTCCTTCTGAAGGCTCTCCTTTTCCGCCGTCGCTTTGGCTCTCTTTGCTTCCAACTCCTTCTGAAGGCTCTCCCTCTCCTCCACTGCCTTAGCACGCTCGCCCTCCAGCTCCTTCTGCAGATCGCCAATCTTCACGTCTGCCTCATCCTTCTGCCTGACTAGCTCTTCATTACTGCTGATTGCCTCTTCATGTCGTTCGACCACGACTGCGCAGGCTTTTTGGGCCTCATCCAACCTCTTCTGCTCGCCAGCCAATTGGAACTCGAGCGACACAACCTGGCGGCGTGTGTTCTCCAGCTCCAGCTTGACCGTTTGCAGATCAGCGTGGGCACTCTCCCAACTTGCACTCTCCTTCTTCAACTTGGCAAGCTAAGTCTTGGCCTCATCTGCCTTGAGTTTCGCAGCCCCCGTCTTTCTCAGCAGAGCCCCAGCTAAGGTGGTTATCTCCATTTGAGCAGAGTATAACCCCCTCAGCAGCTCAGCCTCATTGAATCTGGCTGCTAAGCGCACGGTCGCCTCCTCCACGATCGCCACCAAGCGATTGGCACCTGCCCTGGCTGGGCCTTCTTCTCTCTCCAGTCGTCCAGCCACTGCGCAAGCGTGGTAGATCGCAGTCGTCAGACCGATCCCCCCTCCTTGGGGCGCAGGACCCCCCTGGGGCTGTTCTCCTAACTTTGGCTCAAGGCCAGTTGCCCCACCTTCTGCCTGCACTTCGGGGGCGACCCTCGCGACCTTCACCACTGTTGGGGCGATCTCCATAACCTCCATTGTTGGGACGACCCCCACCACTTCTTGGGCAGCAACCCTTCCTGAGGTCTCCTCCACTGCTCCCTTCTTTGCCTCTTTCGCCATGTTGGTCTCTTCTGCCACCACTTCCCTCCTCCTCTTCACGGCAGGCCCTTCTTCACTCCTCCTCAGTCTCCTCTTCCTTTTTACCATGCCCGCTTCCTCCATCTCCTTGTCAGACCTTCTCTTCACAGGATCAACTGGGGGCGGTCGTGGCACAAAACTGCCTAAGTCTTTCTCCCCCAATGGCTTGGGGCGCGGTTGGATCCTCTCTCTCGCGACCGGCTTCGGAGCAGGCCCTAGTTGGGACTCCTTATACTTGTCCACCTGCGCGAACAACCTCCTTTCCTTCTCCTCCTCCGCTTTCCTCTGCACCTCCAACTCCTCCCGTTCTGGACCCCCTCCCAACGGCAGCGGTCCTAAGTTTAAGGCAAACAGAACTGATGGTAGGACAAGCTCGTCCCACCTTACTCCTTTCTCCTCCCTCCAATCCCTCACCCTCTTCACTCGGTCCTCAGTCGCCTTGTCCAGCTTGGGCTTGACTGATTTGGTGGGCACCTTCCAAGTTGTACGAACTCCCGCCCCGCCGTTCGCCGCCACAAAGAACCACCTTGGCCTCCCGCCTTTTACCGAAGATGGCAGACCCGCCACCAAACCTCGTCCAGCCACCGCCTGCAGTGTAACCCAAGTGTCCTGCTGGCCGGAGGCCTTGTAGCACGAGAAGAACTCATCTACCGTCAAGGCCAACCCTCCTATTGCTTGCGGCCAAGAACTTGCGCACGCCATCAATATTTTCCAAGCGTTTGATATCAACTAACCTGGCGCCACATCCAGTTTATTCAACACATCAACCATAACTTGAGGCAGCGGTAGCCTCACACCTTCCCGCAATGCCTCCTCGTACAAGCTAAATTCCCCCGGTCGTACATCTGACGCCCTCTCGGTAGATGTCGGCAGCCTCAACCCTATTTCCAAAGGAATTTGGTACTTCCCCCTTATTCCCTCCAACTCCGCCGGTGTAAGAATGGATCTGTCTGCCTTTGTATGCCAGTGATCTGGTTCTGCCTGGCTGATTGGCCTTGGAGCCGCCATCATGGTGGAACCATGGGATCGTACCACCACCTCCCCCACCCTCTCCGTCCTGTACTGCTGCGCTAACTCCACTGCATCATCATCACCAAATGGATCCACCCTGGCATTCGCGGTTTCCTCTTGGGCCATTTCTATGGTGTGTCTGCGAATCGCTTCGGATGCAGGTGCAAGGAAATTGAAAAAGTGTTGCAGAGGTGTATCGTGAGCAACAAAGGAATTAACACTTGGAATGTTTTGATTTTTTGTAAACAAGTAGGTGAATCGAATGATGCCAAAAGCCCACAGTTTGCCCGTATTCCAAGGATCCCAATTAATTTTCGCCAGTTTGAAAACTTTTTAAATCATCCGCCAAAACTGTCTTTTCAACACCCATAATGACCTATCGTTTCATCTCTGATCCAACGCCTAATCTCCCCCCCCACGCGATGTTGCCACGTGTACGACCACGATCCACTATCTCCTCCCCTTACCCTATCTTTTCCACTTCAAATCACCATATGACACGCCGCCTCTTGAGCCCCGCGCCCCTCCACCTCACCTGTCGCGGTCGGCCCTCCTCGTGGTCGCTCCTCCCATTCGGCCACCCTTCGCGGTCGGTCACCTCTGCCGGTCGACCGCCATCCTGCCATTCCCTGACATCCTCCTTCTCTTCATTAGTATTCCCTTCATTGGACTAAAGCTGCACTCGGGAATGAGGGACTACTAACGTGGCTAAGCCCATAAAGGCTATAG
Source organism: Camellia granthamiana (assembly GCA_036172215.1). Taxonomy (NCBI): domain Eukaryota; kingdom Viridiplantae; phylum Streptophyta; class Magnoliopsida; order Ericales; family Theaceae; genus Camellia; species Camellia granthamiana. The sequence goes on along the minus strand of CM069903.1, from coordinate 17,434,602 downwards.
CCAACTATAAACAATCCAAGCCCATCACTTGGAGCCTAGTACATAACCCAGCTGATGGAGTCCAGAACAGCTGGAATCCAACATGGCACAAAGAGCCAATGACATTCAGACACATGGCAGGCAAAGGACAAGCCACATCAGCAGACAAAGATCTGCAAAGTTATTGCCACTGCACATCACCATTAATGCAGCCCATCACAGCATTTATTACGACAACACCTCTTCGTCGGAACAGCACCACCTTACCCGGAACAAGGTAAGCTACGGCATAGACTTTCGACGAGGAGGGCAGGTCGGAAGGGACAGCGAAATGATTACCAAAGGATATAAGCAAACGTTGAAGACAAGAAGAAGGTTAAGTTTTCTACCTCCAATCTCTCTCTCTCTCTCTCTCTCTCTCTCTCTCTCTCTCTACATTCTACTTTCTCTATTAACTTGCTCGTCGAAGGGTTCACTGGGGGACGAACCCGTTCCCCGTTGAACTCGTTTGCAGGTTATCTGGTGGGCTTGATCATTCCGACGTGGGCCTGAGGAGTTGGGATCAGTCCGATCCATCCCTTGGAACTAACCGTATCATCAATTTAAATTATTTATTTTGTAAAATTATTTATGTATATTATTTATATAAAAAAAATTAATCCGATAATTATAACTTGTTTATTTTATTTTGCTTTCTTGCGAAACAGTATGAATGCATGGTTATTGATTACTATTTGGTAGTCATTGAAATTTCTGGAAACTTTGTTTAGCCATTTTTTAATTTTTGTATGAGATGAAAAAAATTAGTATATTTGAAATAATTTTTTAATTAAATAGATAATTGTAAGAAAAAAAATGATTAACTAATATATAAAATGTGACATTATAACTTTTTAACTATTTTAGTTACAAAAATTTGTCCTCAAACAAGGCGTAAGTCATCACTAACATGCATGTAACATAATCAATTAACAACAATAATAAATAGAAAGTTTGGAGATTAATTTATGTAGTGTAAGATTCATGTAAGATGTGGTACAGATTAATTTCTAAATAATTTCTAAGTTGATAAGGGAAAGTTTGTAGTAGAAGGAGGATCCCCTCCAATCCAAACTTTAGACTAGACGATGCTATTCAGGCTAATGAGATCTATCACGGGTCTCATTTCGATAATTCAAACTGTTCATTTTGTCACTTACTTTGTGTATTTCATTTACACACAAAAATTAGGTTGATCCGATAATTATAACTAATTCAATTTACTGTTTTTTTTTACAAAAAAGAAAAAGAAAAAAAATGGATGACCAAAAAAATAAACCATATATTTTTTTAATGATAAACGCAATAAAATAAACTAATTACAATTATCGAATCGATTTAATTTTTTTTTAAATAAAACATACAAAATACTTAATAAAATAAATTATTTAAATTATTAAAATGAGACTTATAATAAACTCCTCTTTTATAGTATTACTCATAATAAAATATTGTAACCTTTCTAGCTATACCTATATGCCAAAAACCGGCTAAAATGCTCCTCGTGCCATTATTGCTCGTCATTGTCATCTCACTGTTGAACACCTGTCCACCATTATTCTCAATCATCTCAATTATCATTGAACAAAAGGGCATTTTCGTCGTCAAATTCTTTGTGAGCACGATCTGGTTTGATTCCCTCCTCCGCACTCTCCTGTAACTCCAACGCAAATTCAAGGGTTCATACCACATCATTCATCAAGAGCCGTTCGATTCCCTTGTCATGGAAACAAACAACTCATTGCGATCTCCCAAAATATCTTCAAACACGCAGGAGCAATCTTACTGTTCAAAAATGGATCTGATCAAGCGATGATCCCTTCTAATGACACAATCCAGCCCACACAGCCAAGCTAACTTGATTTCTGTCGGGTCAGAAATTATCATATGAATTAATAAAATTATGTGACCTCAAATTCTTTCAATAATATTTTTTTTTCATCATCGTCTAGCATCTTATTTAGTGGAGGCTTAGCACACAACATTTCAAACAACACACTGCTCCAAATCATTCCATCAAAATAAATAAATAAATAAATAAATAAATAAATGAAAAAGAAAAAATAAAAAACACCACTCCAAAAAAATACCCATCAAATTTCTCTGTCGTAATATTCTGAATCCAAATATCCCATACTACCCTTTACCATGGTGCGGATGTGGGCATTGAACATGTTCAGATTTAGTTTTCATAATCCAAAATCTAAAACTTAGCCACCCATTTATCATCCAATACTATGTTGTTTGTCTACACATTGCAATTAAAAAAAATGTACATTTGGACCACCCAAGATATTGATGCATTTATAATTTTTCTCAAAAAGATAAAGGTTGAACTTCCTATCATAGCATTGACAAGCGATGCATTTATAATTTTTTTTTTCATTTCTTTTATTAACATTAATTTTTCTTTATTCATTCAATAAGCAAAACATATTTTTACATATCATAGCATTGACAAATAATCCAAAAACATGTCTCATTGAGTTTTATAAAAGAGGTTAGTAATATTTTTAAAAAATTCACAATTACATTATTTGATTTTGATACATATCGCTCGATATTCCTAGTAACATTACATCATGACCATTAGCGTTACATATCCCGATGTTGTGATTTAGACATGATCCCTCCAAGACCACCATGACTATCCATTCTTGGAACCATGATCCTTCCATGACCTTTGCCTAAGATCAAATCTTTAACTACTATACTTTGCAACAGATAAAATCACCTTGGTGGTTTCCTTTCACTAATGTATATTGTTGTGTCATACCAACACGCGCTCAAGACTCCCGACCACTTTAGTCATCATAGGCCTTTCTTTTGGTTGAGTATGTAAACATTTGTTAGCAATTTTTGCAAATTTTTTCACACAATAGGACAATATTTTTCCTCTTAAAAAGGGATCAATGATCTGATTAAGTGTTTCATTTTTTACATAGTTTTTAGCCCATAAGTCTAGACAGCATTGCTCCTCCTTAACCCCTGTATCCATCAGTGGCCTCACACATAACACCTCAAACAACACCATGTGAAAGGCATATACATCTGACTTTTTGTTTAGTTTACAAGTCAAGAAATATTCTAGATCCAAATAACTGAACGTGCCTTTAACATGAGGTGAAAAAAATTAGTGTATTTGAGATAATTTTTTTTTAATTAAATAGATAATTATATGGGAAAAAATGATTAACTGATATATATAATGTGACATTATAACTTTTTAATTATTTTAGTCAAAAAAAAAGAATTTCTCCCGAAACTAGGCATAAGTAATCACTCACATGCATGTGACATAATCAATTAATAATAATAATAATAAAATAGACCTGGCTCCTCTTTAATTACTTAAGAGGAGAGTTCGGTATTGGTGGGTCCTAATCTAGGCTCAAGTTGATAATTCAAATTGTTCAATGTGTAAAATCCGTTAAGTACATTATTTTTATAAAAAATTACAATGATTGGACATTGATAACCATTTGATCAGATCGTATTTCCATAGCAATTTACTTCGCAAATTAAATTTAAAAATTATTTTGAAAATGCGATCTAATCAAGTAATTATCGATATCCAATCAACGTAATTTTTTACACAAATAATGTATTCAATAAATTTTACATATTAAACCATTTAAATTATCAACATAAGGTGGGATTAAATCCCACCAATGCCGAACTCTCTTCTCTTGTAACTAGAGAGACGCAAGTCCTAATAAAATGTTGTAACCTTTCTAGCTATACGCCAAACACCGTCTAAATGCTTCTCGTGCCACTATTGCTGGTCATTGTCATCCCACTGTTCGACACTTGTCCACCGCTATTCTCAATCATCTCAATTCCATCGTTGAACAAAAGGCATTTTCATCCTCAAATTCTTTGTAAGACCCATCAGGTTTGATTCCCTCCTCCGCACTCTCATTTAACTCCAACGCAAATTCAAGGGTTCACACCACATCATTCATAGAAAGCTCATTCGATTCCCTCACCATGCAAACGAACAACTCACTGCAATCTCCCAAAATTTCTTCAAACAGTCAGGAGCAATCTTACCATTCATCCCCCAAGTCCCAGGTTCAAATCTTAATCTCCTGGGTGTAGTACAGTTGGTTAGGAAGTTAGCCTCAAGCTGTGTCAAAGCACTTGGTGTGGATTCAATGCTCCCTCGCTGTGCGAGTCCTGACTTAAGCAGAGCTTGTCTTGAGAGATCGAGACAAGTTTCTAGGTTATAGTCTCCTAACTTAGAACGGATAACAGGACACCTTGGTAATCTCTGCAAAAGGCGCTGCCTTGGACTTGCGGGCTAGTACGGAGGATTTTCTTGTAACAAAAAAAAAAAAAAAAAAAAATCTTACCATTCAAAAAATAGATAAACGATCTGATCAAGCAATGATCCCCTCGGATGACACGGTCGAGCCCACACAGCTAAGCTAACTTGATCTATGTGTAGTAAAAAATTATCATATGAATTACAAAGAATACTATTCAATAATATCTTCTTCTTTTTTTTCTTTTTTTTTTTTCATCTTTATCTAGCATCGTATTTAGTGGAGGCCTAGCACACAACATTTCAAACAATTCAAACCATCCCATCAAAAATAAATAAATAAATAAAAATAAAAATAAACCACCACTCCAAACGAGTACGTATGAAATTTCTTTATCAACTTTTAACGTCCTAATGTTCTGGATTCAAATACCCTATACTATCCTTCACCATGGTAGGGATGTGGGCATTGGACATGTTATTCGGATTTTTTTGACAATTCAAAATCTGAAACCTTGGCCACCCATTTATCATCCAATTATATGTTGTTTGTCTTCACATCGTGATTAAAAAAAATGTACATTTGGACCACTCAAGACATTGATGCATCTAATTTTCCTCAAAAAGATGAAGGTTGAACTTTCTACAAACCTCAAAAGGGCTAATTTTTTCTTTTATTAACGTTAATTTTTCTTTATTCATACAATAAGCAAAACATATTTTTACAGGTCACACATTGATTAAAATAATCCAAGAGCACGTATCACTGAGTTTGAAAAAGGGGTTGTTAGAAATTGGACGCCTATGTGGCATGACCCTTTGAACCTTTTTGAACCTGAACCTCTTGAACCTTATCCATGTAAGTTTGAATTTAATTTCCAAAACTTATTTGGATAACCATTCAGGATATCTATATCTATCATATCAATAGATATGGATAGATGGATAGATAGATATTGGTTATTATATCTGATTATATATTTTAGATAATATATTGATGTATCAGATACGTATATCAGATACGTTATGTGGTTTTTTACCCATAACCTTTTTTTCCCAGACTCTCTCTCTAACTCTTTGCCATTAAACAACGATCAAGCCATTTTGCACTGTAACTTGTGTGGGTCATACTCATTTTGTAGCATCACTCCACTGCTGGGTTCGTTGTTTAGATTCTGGAAGCACATGATTTACCCGCAAGGTTCTATCACCTAAAGGTATGATCAAAATGTTTTTCCCGCTGCGTTATAATACTTTATAATTTACATTGGTATCAGAGCCAATATGGACATTTTCGTGCTTATTTTTATGCATTAAAATATATGTATATTTTTATATAAATATATATCCATGATATATGCATGAATTAATGGAGGAGGAAGATGTCCACTCTCATTAGATTAAGAGCATAAAATACTTCATTTTTATATTCATTAAATGTCATTTTTTATGCCATAAATGTATTTATTTTGGAAAATGGAGTTCGGGTGTATCAAAATTGGACCAGAAAACACCGTGGAAGGCAGCGCGTGGGCCGCACGCGCCACTTGACGCTGTGAGCAGCCCCCACGCGCTGCCATGTGCCAGACGCGCTTCCACGCGCCATCACGGGTGCGTCAGCAGTGCTGTCCACGCGCACGCCGTCAGGGCCACGCACGAGCGCCGCGCGCTGAGCCGCGTTCTGAGCCGCCGATGAGCCGCGCGCTGAGCCGCGCCATTTTTCTTCCGCGGCTTAGCTGACTTGGCTGCTGGTACTAAGGCACTGTTTGTTTTGTTTTAAATTCTGAATCGCGTTAAATGGTCATAATTAATTCGTTATAGCTTTGTTTTAAGCGTGGTTTGGACCGTTAGACTCAGAATTAATTTTTCTATCTTCTGTAAAATTTTCAAAATTTTATAAAAATAAAAAATATTTTTCCTAAAATAATAATTCATTATTTCTGCTTTAAAATGCATCTGGTGTTGCATGATTAAGTTTCTGGGGCTGAATTTTTTATTGTAGACCATTGTAATGGTTTAATATTTACTGGTATGGTTATTGTATTTTACCAGATTCTGGAATATTTATTTCTAATTTTATGTGTGTTTATTAGTTATTTAAAATTCCAGAAAATACCAGAAAATTTCAGAAGGAATATACTTTCTGTTATGGCATAATTTGAATATTAAATACAGTATATTGTTGTTTTTTGCCTAGAATTTCTAATATGTTGTAATTAGAATAGCATGATTAATTGTTTTTTATTTTAATTCCGTTATTAAATGTAACATAGCATGTGTTGATTGTGAATCTACATTATGATGCTATTGTATGGAATTAGAATATTTTATCATGTTTTTTAGACATGCCATAATCAGTGGGAGGTTGTTCGGTTGAGAGAAATCTTTGTAGATTTACTCCCGAAAACTAATATTTTGCGCATGAATTAAATTAAATTTTGGATAATTGTCACCTGTGGTGCAAGAGATGATTACGAGCATAGCGGATTTTCGATCTTGCGACATTGTGTAATATTGTCACTATTTAATTTAGATTTTTGTGGCAAAATTATATTATGCTAATCAAATTAATCCCAATGTGAATTTCTCTCTAAATTGATTTAGCTTATGGAAGTTAATTTGGTTGACCTAGACTTAGTAGAGATGTTCAAGTGTAAACAATGTAATCCCATTTTTTAGATGAGCAAAAGTCTTGGAGACTTTAGGTCAAACCTTAATTGAGCCAAAGTAAGGAAACATGACTCAAAGTCGCCATGGTTTTGTTGCCTTGTTTGGCATAATAAAAACTAATGTGTGCGCTATGGTTAGCGGCACGCTACGTAGTTTTGGTTGACGAGTTTTGGAGTTATGAAATTAGTAAGCCCTCAATAGATCTATATATGACCTTGACTAATGAGCTGCATGGATTGACTTTGTAATTTGACTTGTAAATAATGTTACATCATTGGATGAAGTAACATTCAAGAGTCACGTCATCCAAGAAATGCGAGCTTAAATAAATTAGTCATTAAGTGTAAGATGAGTAGCTAGTATGAACAGTGTTTTGCTCTCTACCCAATTATTGGGAGTGGATGGAGCAAAATTTCATGCACTATAATAGTGTGCGTTGAAATATCACGTGAAGTTAAAAGATTAGCACTTAAAAGCTGCAAAATCTATTAACACTAAGTGAAAAGATTAGCGCTTAGAAGCTGTAAAATGTATTAACACTAAGTGAAAAGATTAGCGCTTAGTGGCTGCAAAATCTATTAACACTAAGTGAAAAGATTAGCGCTTAGTGGCTGCAAAATCTATTAGCATTGCCAACTTGTCTAAGTCTGGACACTTACTGTTTCCACACTTGAGTGTGAGACATGAGGAGGGGCTTCTTTGTATGATTCCTTAGCTAGGCTAACATTTTTGAATAATGTTTACCATTAAGCGCAAACGTTGCAGCATAGTAATGAAAAGGTCAAGGCCGACAAGGTTGTTATGACTCTAAGAATTTAATGCATGGCTCGTGAGAGCATTGTGTTGAATTAGACTATTTAGCCTAATTCGCGCTTAAGTTACTTAAGGAGCTGTCATAGTTGATAGCTTATTCTCTCATTCTTGTGGATAGTAGAATTAATTGCAAGTAACTATGAAGTGCGAAATAGATATGGCAAGAGGAGTATCGTCATCTTTCAACTAGATGCTGTAAAGTGTATGGAGAATAAAATTGACTTGAAGGTGCAGGGGATTAGCACTTACTAGTTAAATTTGCGACTTAAGCGCACTTGATATCTCCATGACATCCTTTTATGATCTAGTGAATATGAATTAGTCGTGAGTCATTATCTAGTTGGGGCTAAACCATTAAAACTTGTCTTCGAGAACTCACACATTAAGATGATTGGAATTAGTTTATGACATTGGTCATGAACCGGTGGCTTATTATACTTAATCACATTAATGAGATGATGACAAGATGGTTTGAGTAGGCCCTCTCGGGCCCACTCGCTTGTGACATCATGCTCTTATGTGAATGTATAACTTTGTTCGCAATGGTTGCGCACAAGTAAGTAGGAAAGCCATAGAAGGTCATTTGTATTGGCGCATTTAGTCCACTATGATATTTGTGACTAGATATGTGTAAGGGTATGATAGCTAAGCCTCAATCTCGACACATTTATAGATTACGATATGCATTTGAGTCAAGACTATTTGATCTCCCATAAGTCAAAAGTTTTGAGATGATTTTTGACATTGCACATATGAGGTTGAAATCAATTAGATAACAACTTTCGTGCTTTTAGTTTTGACCAAGGTGGCGAGTATCTATTTGAGTTTTTTTAGAAAACTCTGTGAAGAGAAATGGATGCTTGGAAAATTGATTATTCCTAGTACTCAACAACATAATGGTGTAGTAGAGATAAGGAATTAAATATTGTTAATGTTAGGTGAATAATGGCGCAAAATGTTTCCCAATTGGGAATTGCACTAGTTTATTGCCTATATCCCTAACTAAGTGCTCTCCATATCAGATTTTACACTCCATTCGAGTAATGGGTTAGCGGAGAGCCGTCTATGGGCAATCTATAACCGTTAAGCAGCTTATCTTTATTTTACTTCCCATAAGGTTGCGAAGTTAAGACCTAGGGTTCTATAGTGCATTATTGTATGCTGTCTTGTAAACACATAGGGTCATGTGGCGCATTATTGTATGCGGTCATGTAAACCCTTCGGGTCATGTGCATATAGGTAAGCAGCTTTGTGGTAGTTTAACTAAGTCACATAAAGTTTTCTTAGTAAAGGTGACGTGAATAGAGTTTTGGAACTCTATAAGATAGAGAATTCTAAGCATAGCGCTTTTCTGTAGCCTAATTGAGAATGGAAAAAAATTTCCAATATCCTAGGGACAGTGGGAGCGATATGCCTACTAATGGATTACTCCATTAGAGAAGAATACTCTACATTCTTAGTTGCGTGGTAGCGAATGTGAAAATTTTCCACGTCATCACTAGGTGATTGAGAAGGAAACATTCATGATTGCTCCGCAAGATGATAAAGAGCCTAGGATAATGCCAAAGGCTCTAGTCCCCTGTTTTTAGAAAGCGGATCAATGTTGCGCAGTTTAAGACAAAGTCTTTGAGGATTAACAATTTCTATAATTTGGTTGACTTTCCATTATGACGAAATTGTTCTGAGGTTGTGCGTAATTTGGATAGTCATTGTTGAGGCATAAGGCTCGCTAGATACCGAAAAGTCGCACCATTGAGAAAAGTGTAGACCATGAGAAGACTTCCTCCTGGGGAGTGAGGTTATTTCAACTTAGGCTATGATTGATATAAGTTCGGAACATTGATTTGTGGACATTGTGACCCAACTTCTCGTTGGAGAATTGGATAAGTAGATCCGTAGGGATTTACCTTCTGTTTTTATGGTGAAAAGTTAGGAGCACAAAAAGGTCGCTAGTTCCAATAAATCTTTTACAGCCTAAAACAGTTATCCAAATAGTGGTTCTTAGATTTCGTCAAGCCATGATAGGCCGATGATGATCGATGAAGACCACTGAGGCATGATCAATGGTCCAAAAAGAACTTTTTCCGAACTTAGTCATTATGAGCCAAAAATTTATAAGGTTGCCGCCACCTAGGGTGGGCAGTCCTCTATTTTAGATATGATGGACATGGGTGATGTAATTTATATGCTCGGATGTACGATCCTTAGGGATTGTTTTGGGAAAATTCTCGGTTTGTCTTCGATGACTTACATAAGGAATATCCTAGAATGATTCTAGACGCAAAATTACAAACCTATTGACTTACCTATTGGTAAAAGCTAGAGCCTTAGCTATTGAGTGAATCCTCGGATTGTCTTTGGGAGAAACAGATAACCTATATTCCTTGATCTTTTTTGTTGTGGGAGCCTGAAGTACGCTATATGGGTATATTCGGCATGATAAGTGTTATCTTTGGTAAATGGTCAACTGAGTTGTTTAGACATTGACTATGCTCATTAGATTGTGGATAAAATGCTTTACTAGTAGTATATTAATTTGCTCCTTGTAAGATTCAATGCGCTAATTGGGCGCATCTGCGCTAGTTGGGCGCATCAAGAATGAACGCAAATTGGTCACCAAAATATCTTTAGAGAGGTTATTGTGCAAGAGGTAGTGATCTTAAATCACTTCATGTGAGGCACACATGGAGGATTCCGTTGTATATGCTTATTGCAAGCGGTACTGATAAGGCTTATGTTTGGAATCTAGAATTACGCAAGCTGTGGTCATGTTTTTTAGATCGATCACTTATTTGTTGTGAGATGATGGGATGTTGACACTATTACGGTTTGTGTCATAATGATTAGCAGATGATGATGTCAGCAGGCAAGATTAGCTCACTCACATGAGCAATCGCCCTTGGCGCTTGGGAGCGAGCAAGAATGAGACTAGTGGTTTATTTTATTTGGAGCCGAGAGAGGCTTAAATTATCCACTATGCATGTCGCCTTGGTTACAACCAAGATGAGGTCGTTTTAAGGACCAAACATGGATGTTAGTACCCACTTTCCATGTTGTGCCTGTTATGATTAACCAGATGCGAGATCTCATTTGGTGCCTAGAAGGCGAGCAAATAGAGAATTCGGGTTAGGCACTAGAAAGCGACTAGACTAATATCTGTACGGTGTATCGAGGATGACGTCACTCTTTTGGAAGAGTTACTCCACCGTAACATGTATTCATACTATATGTGCTTGGCGACCAAGTAATGAGGTGAGAGAATGGATCCCTGTTTCCTCACCGTGTGAGTCTTACGTGTCATTATTGATATGACTTTCATTTATGTACCATTTTGTGACTTTTGACTATGTCATAAGGTAAGGGGGTTGATGTTCTGCTACTTTGGTATGTTGCCTGCAGTCATGTATGATTCGGCTTTTAAGGGACATCACTGGGAAAGTAGTCAATCCTAAACTAAATGGCATGAGGGCAAAGGGAAGATCATCTAATATTACACCACTGTTGTATATTCACTGCCGGCAACTCACACCGCTCTGTATGAGAGGCGGATTGAGTGTGAATATATTGCAAGAATTGAGGAGAGTCAAACATGCTCTTTTTGAGGGATTAGAGATGTTTTTTGGACCGGTGTAATTAGATGGGTTTGGGGTATATGAGACACTATTTTTGTTCTTTTTGGGTTGATGTCTCTATGCTAGCTTATTTTGAGTTTCTAGTATAGAGCTTCCACGTGCAAGTGTTCTCAGCAGTCGCACGGTGCATTGGCTAGTATGTGATTGTTTCATTTTTGAGGAGATTGAGATAGAGATATGGCAGTGTCATGCCAGCTCATGTGCGAGTGAGAGATGTTAGAAATTGGGCGCCCATGTGGCATGACCCTTTGAACCTGAACATCTTGAACCTTATCCATGTAAGTTTGAATTTAATTTCAAAACTTATTTGGATAACCATTCAGGATATCTATATCTATCATATCAATAGATATGGATAGATAGATAGATAGATATTGGTTATTATATCTGATTATATATTTTAGATAATATATTGATATATCAGATACGTATATCAGATACGTTATGTGGTTTTTTACCCATAACCTTTTTTTCCCAGACTCTCTCTCTGACTCTCTCCCAGTAAACAACGATCAAGCCATTTTGCACTGTGACTTGTGTGGGTGATACTCATTTTGTAGTATCACTCTACTGTTGGGTTCGTTGTTCAGATTCTGGAAGCACGTAATTTACCCGCAAGGTTCTATCACCTAAAGGTATGATCAAAATGTTTTTCCTGCTGCGTTATAATGCTTTATGATTTACAGAGGTTATTAATGTTCTTAAAAAATTTACAATCACAGTATTTGATTTCAATACATATCACTTGTTATTCCTAATAATATTACACTGCTATCATTAACTTTACATATCCTGATATGATCAAGTATTTCGGTTTTTTTTGCAGTTTTTAATCCATAAGATTAGACAACATTGCTCCTCCTCAACTCTAGTATCTACTGGTGGCCTTGCACATAACACTACAAATAACATCACGCCAAAGACATATACATCCACTACAACAAATGACATTTTTTGTGACTAAATTTTTAGTCACCAAAAATCACATTTTAGTCGCCCAAACCTTTTGCAACTAAATTTTTTCGTCACCAGCTTTGTTGTTGAATGATTGTCAGGAAAGGTAATTGGCAACTAAAAAAGATTTAGTCGCTGAAAGTCCACAATTGGCAACTAACTTTTTAGTCGCCAAAAGCTTTCAATTAAATTTAACATGACATTTTCAGCGACTAACTTTTTGTGTCGCCAACAACTTAAATTGTTTGGCTACTGAAATTTTAGTTGCCTAAGGTATAATATATATATTTTTTATTTTGGCTACTAAATCATTAGTTGCCTAAAGTCTTATTTTTTATGGCTACTAAATATTTAGTTGCCAAAAGATTTGTTTCATTTAATTCTTTTTTTAACTACTAACTATTTAGTCGCCAAACGATTTGTTTTCATTCAACTCTTTTTCTTAGCTACTAACTATTTAGTTGGTCAAAATATTTACTCCATTTTTGGCTAACAATTGTTTAGTAGCCAAAAACAGCATTTTATGTTTTTTTTTTTTTAATTGATTTGTCCATAACCACAACCTGTATGTATTCCACGCAACATGTACTAGGTATACAAACAAAACAATACATATATTATCACCCATTCCATAATTTGCATCCATTTCACTTCCAACCATCTAAAAATGAATAACTTTAAATGTCAAATTTCATATAAACCAAGTATATTCCAATTTAAAATAATAATTCCATACAAAAAAATGATCATATGAAAACCATGTCCTCCGTACACAAAAATATATTCACTATTATGCCAAATGGCCATTTGGCATGGTACGACAAAAAGTAATCTATATATCACGACAATAATTATTTGTTCGATGCCAAAAGTATTCTGTATCCCACCAAAAGTTATCTGTACGATTAATACAAATCCACACAAAAATCAGAGGACGACAAAAAAAAAGGAGATTATACAAAAGTGTAAATTGTCCTCTGTACACAAAAATGAAATATCCACAAGTCCACAAGTCATGATTATTTTATTTCATTCACGGATATATGTATATATATTTGTATATGTTTATATACATGTATGTTTCATGGGTCTTTATTAGTTTGCAAGAAAGAAAAACTAAAATTGATTAGATTTAGATGAAAAGATTATAGAACAACTTAATTTCACTTTCTTTCTAATCTCAAGAACCAAATAGAACACCTAGGGTTTCCATCATTGTGAATTTTTGTTTCATCATCTTTCTACCCAGTTGGATAATACAACATACCACATGGCACAATGTATATATCACAAAGCTATGGATTTGATTCGCTTTTACAAACTTCTCCCCTAGCCTTTTCATAACCAGTATTACACCTTTGTCACAAGGAAGTTGCCCATGACATCTATAGAGTGATTTGGGGATAGTTTTACATTTTCGCCCCCCGAATGCGTCTTTTCAACTAAGTTTAAGGCATTTTTTACTCTAACTCCCAACTTACGTGTGCTAATTACTTGACGTATGTCCCTACATGTCTTATTTGTCACGAGAAAGCTATCTGTGACATCTATAAAGTGGTTTGGGGGTTGTTTTGTATTTTCGCCCACCGAACGTCTTTTTTCGATTAAGTTTAAGGCATTTTTGACTCCAACTCCCAACCTACATGTACCAATTACATGTCGTCTATCCCTACAGGTCCTACTTGTTACAAGGAAGCTACCCGTGACATCTATAGAATGGTTTGGGGACTGTTTTGCATTTTCGCCCCCTGAACGCCTTTTTTCGACTAAGTTTAAGGCATTTTTTACTCCAACTCCAAACCTACGTGTGGTAATTACATTATTCAATTAAAGTTCAAGAGAGGTGTGTGTATATGATGTAAAGCACTGGATTGCATTCATAGGTAACGAGATTTCAATGTCTTAGATATAGACCTGAGTATCTTGATCATTTGTTCTCTCAACACTACTCAAACTTCTTTCATTGTACTGTGGCTGGGGATCAGGCCTGACAGTCAGTAACTGTTGAGGGATTGTAGACCTACCACTGAGAGCTTGAGAAACTATGAGCATCATCTGTTGAACCATACTTATCAAATCAATGCCACCACCTTGGCCTCTACCAAACCTTAAAAGCATGTTTCCAAGGTCTTGGTCATTAAACTGTTGAGCCATTTGATTTACTATATTCCTCATAGTAGGAATTTGAGTAAATTGCTCCAACATATTTCTCAAGGCATTAGAAAAACCAACGACAGTCTGCTCTGAAACCCTTGCAAATAGACCATTTGAAGTAGGACTATGAAGAACCTGAGACATAACACTTGTTGCATCAAATTGACCATCAGCACCTCGCCCTCCCATTTGGATACTTTCCATGACACTCCCAAGGGCAGAAGGTAGATGTCTTGATGATGGGAAATTTGTATTCCTCATGTTGGCAAGAGATTGCAAAATCTGCCAGCCATTTGTTCTTATTTGTTGATTTTGATTGGGAGCACTAAAAGTTGCATCACTACCCTTGCTCAATGATCTTGGTTGCATACTACGTCTTTGATCAAAAAAGTAATACACAATTTTAGTACAAAACAAATGGCCAATAAGATTCCAGGGGTTCCAAAATATATAAATAAAGTACAAAATGTAAAACAAAGGGAAGCAAAATTGTAACAAGTACCAAGGAATTAAATATAAAAACTTCGATTTTACTCCAAATCAAAGCCCTCACATTACTAAACAATGTCACATGTAGTGTGTGCTCATCAATGAAGAATACAACCATGAGATGAGTATAGGTACATGTATCCATCTCCATTACATGACACTGCCACGTGATGACCTTATGGGTTAGTTGGCACCACGTGTCATGAGGAGACACATGAGCCAATGGTGAATTGGATATAGGAATGGCAACGGGGCGGGGCGGGGCCGGGGATCACATTTCCCGTCCCCGATCCCCGATGATCAAATTTCCCTTGACCCTGGCCCCGATTCCCGACGGGAAAGCTATCACCGCCCCCATCCCCGCCCCTTAACAGGGATCGGGTTTCCCAGACCCCGAACATTCCCCGGCCAAAGAAAAAAAAAAACCTTTAGAAAATACAACCAGATCTGAAAACAACCTGGTGAGACAAATCTGAACCAGATCTGAAAACAAAAAAACCTTAAAAAAAAACCTTTAAAAAACCCTTCAGAAAAAAACCTTTCGAGACAGATCTGAACCAGATCTGAAAAAAAAAAAAAAAAAAGTAAAATCTGATCGGTGATGCGAGACGCTGTGGTGGTGGTGGTGGTGGTGCGAGCTGGACAGCGGTGGTGGTCGGCGACGTCGAGAAGAGAGGGAGTGGGTGAGAGACGCCATGGTGGTGGTGGTGGTGGCGGTGGTGGGAGCTGGATGGCAGTAGTGGTGTATCTGAGAGAGAGAGAGAGAAGGCAGTGAGTGAGGTAGAGAGACACACGGCTCTGAGAGAGAAGGCAGTGAGTGAGTTTGGAAATGGTTTTTATGCTTTGATTATATATATATATACAGGGGTAAAATAGTAATTTCACATCGGGGATAAACCGGGCCGGGGAACGGGGACGGGGCCGGGCCGGGCCGGGTACGGGGCTGGGAAACTTATCCCCGTCCCCGACCCGAATCTGTTCGGGGATTGATTTTTGAATACCATCCCTGTCCCGTCGGGGGCATTTTTCGGGGAAAACCCACTCAATTCAGGGTCGGGGGGTCCGGTCCCCATTGAGCCGGGTGCAAATTGCCATCCCTAATTGGATGCACCATTTTTGGGTTAACTCAAAGGTAGGGTCTCTCTCTCCCATCACAAATCTTCCATCACGAATCTCCTATTACAGATTTCCTGTGGCAATCTCCTTCCCACTTGTCTAGAGGAGATTTGCGGAACGACTCAACCAAACTAGGCTGGGAGTAGGGCCTCATGTTAGCTCCCACTCTCATGCATGCAAGCAGAGGAATGCAAAGCAAAGATGTCGTAAGAACACTTCCACCTCAAGAGAAGGAGGTCTGAGCTGGGCATCTCACTCTTCTTTTCATGTTGTTGCCATTGTTGACACTCACCATTAAGAAGGTAAAAATTTTGATGGGTTTGCCTCCCTCTCTCTCTCTTTGTGTATAAATAGAGATGGAAGGGAGAGGGTAAATATATCATCATAAATTTGAGAGATAGAGAACTGTGAGTTGAGTGAGAGTCTTTCTCTTCCTTGTTTTTGTATTTGCTATGTTTAGTGAAAATTCTCATTTTTGCTTCGTGGACGTAGGCATTGGACCGAACCACATAAATATTTGTGTCTCATTTGTGTGTGTGATTGCTTGTTATTATTTTCTGGGTGTCCATGATCCTAATACCTCAACCCTCGCATAGGACCCTTGGAGAAATGTGGCTTGGAGGCTAAAGATGAGGGATTTTCAAGGTCGCTTCAACCAGCGTTAGACAGAGAGAGGAGTAACCAAGACATCTAATACATCTCATAACACTAAGGTTCGATGGCAATCATGGGTGCAACAAGAAATCTCCATGTTTTGTTAGGGGTGTGGAGGGAGATCCCTAGAAAAGATTACAGGACAAAAGATCCCTAGACACAACAAATAAATTAAGCCATGTGTCCCCCATGAGTTGACCTCAATGGCCAACCTCTCTATATAGGAGGGCTTGCTCTGCAAGAACATCAAGCCTTTTCCAATTCCCTTTGGTGCCACTCTCTCTCTACTAGGGCTTCCAGGTGATCCTTTGCCAATTGTGTGCCTACTATCTTCCTACATCACCACACCATCCACAATAAGAAATTACCAAAGCACCAATCAAATGATTGAAGTCCCAACTCAATGGGAACCATGGCAAGGAACCAATATAGCATTGTTATAAATTAAGCGGAGAGATTCACACAATTCTTCAATGGTGAGGTATAAGGAATTATTTTTCAGTCTATATGGTTATAATTTACAAATATAAAATATTATATCAATTTGAAATCTAGACAATAAAGAGTTTATAATGAAAAGAAAAAAATGACACAATACAATTTCTTTAATAAGAAATAAATAATCAATGCTCCAGTTGGTTGAAGTATAAGGGTTACTATTGCTAAAAAAATTTATTAAGTACAAAATTTTCCTTTTCAATGACTAGTTAAAAGGCTTGTTATATTTTGGCAATGTTATATACCTTATATTAAATTTGGCACAAGCTCAATAAAGTTATCTAGAAATACTATTCACTTCCTAATTGTATTTCAAAAGAAAAATGATATAAAATTTTACTTTCCAAACTCGTTTTCTAAATTTAATGATGAGTAAGTAATATCATCGGTTGACAATTAGAGAAGATATGAAAAAGAGAGTGTTACGTTAGATACCATAATTGATTGCCACATAATTGGTCTTGAAAAATGAATCTAATTTTTAAACTTATATAGCAATGCGTATTTCAAAACAGGTCATCTTCCCTCAACAAAAATTTCAAAAATCAACAATATATATATTCCATAACAATTCTAGAAATCAACAAATAACTCAACTAATTCCAAAAAAAAAAAAGAAGCAAAAATCAACAAATTTCATAACCATCAAAAAAAAATCTATAGCACTTCCATAAAAACAAAAAATTAAAAAAATGAAGGATCAAGCACAAATTTGGACACGATCCCTTCCTCCTTCTCCATGCTTATGCCTTATGTTATTATAATTTTCCGTATGTAAATTTAAGTTAAGTTAATAAAATTTAATTCGATAGTATATATTACGTTATTTTCAAATGAGATAATAAATAGAGAGAAAGTTTGTTGTGTCGCTATTGGCTAACATTGTTACAATATAACATTTTGTCACTATTACTAACTAATAGCTAATCATTTAATTATTGAAGTATGATTATATGTGTATATATATATATTAAACCATGAAAGATGTTTATTCATGGTAAAACTCACTCTCTTGTATGCGTCAAGAGCCATTGGGTCAACCATAGACCATATAGTTTTAGTCAATTTGTATATCTATTATTTTACAGGCACACAGGCATGGTTCGAAGTGGAAACTATAGCGTAAGAATTAATTTTTCTTCACAAAAATAAAAATAAAAAAAAAAGTTTTTGAAGGGTCAAGTCTGTCAAAACACAGGACTAAAAACTTTAACGAAATTGGAGAATCTAAGAATAACAATTCAGCACATTGCAACATTAACTACAGCAATCTACCAAAATAAAGATGAAGAAAAACACCACAGAACACTTTGACACCCATGTTGAAGCTGTGCAAAAGTAAAGAAAAGAAAAAAGGGGTTTTAAAGAGCTAAATTTTCTTGATCAGCAGCCCATTGGTCCCTGTATCTGGATCCGAGATGTCAAATGCACCGTCATATGACAACACATTGTTGTAAGCATGACAAAACCGTTCTTTCACCGGATCATTATGGGATGAGCTGCCAACCTCAATATCATTGTGGCAAATCAGCTGCATCTGCAGCGCAATGTTGAGGCTCCCAACCACATCATACATCGATGGCCGTTCTATTCCCCTGTCAAGCAGACAATTCCACGCGATCTTGACAAATTCCCTTAAACATTCTGGGGCTATGCTCCCCACTAGATATGGATCAATGATCTGATCAATTGTTTTGCTTTGAACACAAGTTCTGAACCAACGTACTAGCATTTTTCTAGCCTCTTTTAGAGAAGGATCGCATGGATTCCTAGCACAAAGTACTTCCAATAACACCACACCGAATGAGTATATGTCGGATTTTTCTGTCAGTCGTAGATTTTGTATGTACTCTATATCCAAATATTCCAAATTGTCACAGATAAGCTTAGTGACACCGACCGATTTCACATTGGGCAACCAACAATCCAAAACTTTTGCTACTAAATTCTTGTCCAACAAAATATTTGCCGGTTTAATGTTGCCACGAATGATTTCGTTGCTGGAATGTAGATATTGCAGTTCTTGTCCAGCACCGATGCACATTTCAAGCCGCTTCTCCCATGGAAGCGGATTATAACCCCTGTCCATCCTATAAAGATGATCGCAGAGAGACCCATTTGCCCTATAATTGTACACTAGAAACTACTCACCTTCATCGTAGCGGTAACAGATCAAAGGCATAATGTGTAGGTGACGAAGTTGGGACTGAACGTGGATATTTGTCAGGATAGCACCTGATGTCAAACGTTTGACCACAACCTCAACAGTTTTGTGGTTGATCCAGCCTTTGTACACCTTGCTAAAGCCACCATCTCCGATCTTGAGCTCGTAATAGAAATCGTTTGTGGCCTCTTTAATCTCCCTAATAGAGAAACCATGTAGCCATGGAGTGGAACTGTCCCACTGTAACATTCCACTGTTGGAATCGTAGACCTTTGCCTTCCTCCACCGAACATTCATACCTTTACCTAAAAGTGCAATAATACTCTGAAACACATTGTTGAGCTTTCCCATTGAACGCTTCTTGGCTTGGGGTATATGTTAGGACCTTTGTTGTCAAAATCCATGGAAAAACTGAGTTTTTGATCGAGTTGTAATTTTTCAGTTTTTGTCTTCCCGCTCGAGTGGGGCAAAGTGACACTCGAGCGGAGTTACGCTCAAGCGGAGTTACGCTGTGACAGCATTTTGCATGTCTGCAAAAATACTGAGCGACGTATTATTACGCTCGAGCGTGGGAACTTCCGCTCGAGCGTGAACCTTGCTTTGGAACACACGATATAGAGTCCCCGCTCGAACGTCCATTCACACGCTCGAGAGGACCGCGTGATCTCTGCTTCTATAAATTCGCTTGTTACTCCAACTCTAGGGTTACTTTTCCTAGATCTTCTTTAAGGTTCTTAGGGTTTTCTTTTGGAGTATTTTTCCTAGTTTTCCTTGATGTTTGATTGAGTTTTGACTCATGTTCTGATAAGAACACATCAAGGAGTCTGTTTGATATTTTCTTTGAGAGTATTCTTCTTCGGTGGAATCTGAAGATTCAAGCACAAAGTAATCAGAGGAGTTTGATGCTGTGTGTAGTCATTTATTCGACAATTGATGTTGTGGATTCAACTTTAAGTTAATCAATTCCGTGTGAAGGTTGCGGTGAAAGACATACAGAAGATTTGAAGACAAATTGGAAGTGGTTCTAGTAATTTGTTTGGTATCTTTGTAATCTTTCTTTCTTCAGTAGTGGATTGATTTGTGGCGTTTTGCCCGCGGTTTTTGATCATAATTGAAGGTGCTTCAATTGTGGTTTTTCCACGTAAAAATCGTTTGTGTCGATTTACTGTTTTCAAAAACAACAATCTAAATCACTTTCGTACGTGCTTGATGATATAGATTGTGAGTTTTAATTAATTGGGAATTGGAATAGTTAAATCTTGATCTAATCACGAATTACTTAGTTTTTCAATTGGTATCAGAGTGGGTCACTCTTTGTTTTCATCAAAACTATAAGAGTTTGATTTTCTGTGATTGGTGATATGGATTCTATTCGTGAAGGTAACTCGACCCATAGACTTCCATTACTTGGTGGTACAAACTATTCTTATTGGAAAGCTCGCATGAGAGCGCTTTTAAAATCTATCGATGCGAAAGTTTGGCACTGTGTGATCTATGGGTGGAGTGAACCTATTGTCACCATTGATGGTGTTGATATTCCCAAACCCCTTGATGAATGGGACGCATTTGATTATCAAAACTTGAGTTGGAATAGTAAGGCTCTCAATTCCCTTTTTTGCTCCGTCACACCTAAAGAGTTTCATCGTATTTGTACGTGTGAGGTAGCAAAAGAGGCTTGGGACATTCTTGAAACGATTCACGAGGGTACTACTTATGTTAAAAGATCAAAACTTTAATGTCTCACCTCTGCATTTGAAACCCTTTTTATGCGTGATGATGAGACATTTGATGATTTCTATGCTAAACTTAGTGACATCGTAAATTCCTGTTTTACACTCGGTGAAAAAAATCCCTGAAGCTAAGGTTGTTAGAAAAATTTTGAGGTCTTTACCTGAGAGGTTCCAATCAAAAGTGACTGCTATTGAGGAGGCTCAGAATATTTGTTGATACCCTCAAGCTTGATCAGTTGGTTGGAAACTTGCAGACTTATGAAGCCCACTAGATTTCTAAGAAAAAACAAAAAGATAGTGTGGCTTTTACTAGTGCTCATGAGACTGCAAAAACTCCTGAGATTGAGTTTGATCTAGAGTCCGAGATGACGACTATGTTTCCTAAACAGTTCAAAAAAAATTTAAAGAAAAAGAAGCCGAATTTCAGAGACCCTATTTCAAAAGACAAGAGTAATGATAAACCCAAAACTTTTCCACCAAAACTTGCTCCAAAAACTAAAAAGAAGATTGTAAAGGGGCAAGGGGTCAAGTGTTATGAATGTCAAGGTTTTGGACATATTGCTCTTGAATGTCCCTCAAAAAAGAATTGGAAGAAAGTCTATACTGTGACTTGGGATGATGAAAGCGGGTCAGAGCAAGAACCCGAAGAAACTGAATCCACTGAAGACGGGGATAGTGCCTTCATGGCATTCTGGTCCAATTTCACTCAACCTCCTCCAAAGTTAGTAGAATTTACTCGTGGTCAGAATCCGCACCGTGCTCCTACCTTTGATGGGAGTAATTACTTATATTGGAAGATCAGAATGAGGGTGTTTCTGAGAGTTTTCGACCCTGAAGGCTGGCAAGCAATCGAAGAGGATGTTGAAAGTGCTGACAATCCGAGCAATCACAGAGTTATGATTACTATTCATGAAGCAATTTCTGATGAAGAACATCAACGGGTTGCTCACTACACAAAGGCCAAAGATGTATGGGCTATTTTGAGCCAATTTCATGAAAGAAGAGAGTCATCTTCACCACCATCTATCACCTTTCCTACCTTAGTTGCTCGACTGGATGAGGTCAAGGAGAAAGAGGAGCAAAAAGAAGATGATGAAACATCAGAAGACAATGATGAGATTAATGGTGATGATCTACAACAAGCTTACGAAAAGCTTTATGATGAATCTCTCAATTTGTCCAAGACCAATGACAAACTCACTCTCAAGCTCAAAGCATGTGAAAGTGAGAATGTCAAGCTAAAAAGAGAACTTGTAACAGCAAAGCAGAATGTTATCAAGATCTCTAGTGACAGGCAAGACCTATGTGGGAAACTTTTATCCTGTGAGACTGAAAGGAATGAACTCCTGAAAGTATATTCCACATATGAAGAGAAGATTGACAGCCTTGAGATGTCACAAGCTACATTAGAAGAGATGGTTTGCCATAAAGATGAAGAACTTAGAATTGCTAGAGCCACAATTGCCATGTGGAAGAAAGGTTCCAAATCATTAGAAGACATCATTGGGTCTCAACAAATGGGGTGTGACAAAAGTGGGCTAGGCTATGGTAATGCGACGGCTCACAAGGGACAGGCCTTTACATCTCATGACATAAAGACTCAAGCTGAAGGTGCACCAGGGTGATTCCTCTCTTCATCTACCTAAAGGGGGTAAGATCAACAAAAGGGAGGTAAAACCTGCTTTTGTTTGTCACCATTGTTGTAGGTATGGCCACATTCGTTCTTATTGCTTTGAATTGTTTGGTAAGGTGTCTCAAAAGGGTAGAAATTCTAATACCTTTTGGGTTAGGAGACAACCTTACATGGCTAGGCGGAACACCAAGATACATGAGGGTGTTCACAACGCTAAGACATTTACCAAGACCGCCAATCCTGATTTTGTTAAGACCAAAAAGATTTGGGTGAGAAAAGATGACTTGACTTGTTTAGTTGTTCACACTACTCTAAAAGCACGAGACTCACACATGTGGTATCTTGATAGTGGGTGCTCTTGTCACATATCAGCTGACAAATCCTACTTCACCTCCCATGAAAAATATGAAGGTGAAATGGTGACCTTTGGAGATGGTGGCACTTCTAGAGTCATTGGTAAGGGCTCTATTAGTGTGGCTGGTCTTCCGAAGCTTGAAAATGCTTTACTTGTTGAGGGCCTTAAAGCAAATCTTTTGAGCATCAGTCAAATGTGTGATTCCCACCAGGAAGTATTGTTTTCAAAAAATAAATGTGAAATCTTGGATAAAAAAGGAAATACTGTCATGCATGGAGTTCGCACATCTGATAACTGCTACGGGATTGTTACTACTAATGATCTCACTTGCCACTCAGCCATCATAAGTAATATTGATTTGTGGCATCAAAGATTGGGTCACATGAATTTCAAAAACCTAACTAAGATAACTAACAAAGAGCTTGTGAGAGGCATTCCTAAGCTGGGTAAGAATCTGAACCATCTGTGGACCTTGTCAACTTGGAAAGCAAACCCGTGCCCCTCATAAAAAGGTGAACAGCTTTTCAACCAAACGTCCTCTTGAATTGGTTCACATGGATTAATGGGACCTACTCACATTGAACGCATTGGAGGTAAAAGATACATATTTTTAACTGTTGATGATTTTACTCGTTTTTCATGGGTAAATTTTTTAAGAGAAAAATTTGATGCGTTTGATGCTTTTTAGGCTTTAGTCCTTAAAATCCAAAATGAACAGGGTGTTTTCATTGGGCGTATCATAAGAAACCAAACTGATCATGGCCGTGAGTTTGAAAACAGTTCGTTTTCAGATTTTTGTGATATGCATGGAATTAAGCATGAATTTTCTGCACCTATTACTCCACAACAAAATGGAGTTGTTGAGAGGAAGAACAGGGTTGTTTAAGAAATGGCCAGGGTCATGCTCCTTAGTAAGAAAGTTCCTCCAAAGTTTTGGGCAGAAGCCTTAAATACTAATGTTTATGTCATAAATCGTGTGTATTTGAAGCCCGGCACTTTACAAACTCCATATGAATTGTGGAAGGGATTGAAACCTAATGTAAAATACTTCAAAACTTTTGGGAGTAAGTGTTACATTTTTACAGATAGAGAGCCTTTGGGTAAATTAGACTCCCGAAGTGATGAAGGTATTTTTCTAGGGTATTCAACCACTAGTAGGGCTTTTCGAGTCTATAACCTGTGCACTTCATCTTTAATGGAATCAATCAATGCAGGTATAGATGACACATGTTCTCCTACTTCAACGACAAATGAGGAAGAAAATGGTGAGTCTCCAATCCTAGATACTGAACTATAAAGTCAAAGAGAAGCTGTGGTCCAATCACAAGAAGTTGAGACAGCACCAACTTCTTAGGTAAGTCAGAGTCCCAAGAGTGCACAGAGAAACACCACTTCTGATGCTTCAGTCACCACAAGCCCTGAGTTCAAACCATCAGCAAGGGTGAAACTGAATCATCCATCTCAACAGGTGTCACGACCCGCTTCCCATACCCAAGGGTTAAGTATCGTGATGGCCAGTAACTGAAGTTACCTCCGGCCAATTCTTGAACAAATAAATAAACGCAAGCGGAAATAATATTTAAGTGAGGGTACCAAAATAATCATCGGAGCTTCTACTTTTATTACAAAATTTATTGACCAAAAAGGCCGATATTTACATATAAACATAACATAAAAGTGTTGTGTGTGTCTATTCCGCAGCCTCGCATCTAAGACTTTCCAAAAGCTATTTCTGAATTGCATTGTTTCCTGAAAATTGATAAACAGCTATAAGCACATGGCAGAGTGAGAAATATTATGCCAAGAGTATAAGGGACACAAAATAACCATGGATAGTTATGTAACTAAAATATTTAAGATAACTTAGTCTGAACAAATAATCATTTAAGTAGGAAAACTGAGATTATGTAAATAAATAATCATAACCACGGTACCGAACAGAACAGAACAGAGGTCACATGAGTAATAGTCAGAACAGAGATATGGATTCAATAGGTGGCTCGTACGGATTATAGAGGTGGCTCCCACAATAGTGTAGCACTTATCTCTGCACAGCACTTTGCTCCACACCGAACATAGGTCGATAGATCCATGACAATAGAGGGCCACAAAGTGACCAAACAGAGGCCAATGGTTATTTAAGTCCCCTAAGGTGTGGGACTCCCGTGGTGGTACTTACAAAACATAATTGTTTATAAGGTTATAGTCAAATATTCTTTAAAATTTAAACAAACATATCCATGGGTTTCATTTTAAATAAATAGAGTTCAGAAAATAACCCACGTAATTGAAATATTAATATAACTTATAAAATATAACTTGCATAAAATAAATTATGGTAAGTCAAAACATATATAAAATATATCATGGTGACTCAAGGTATAATATAACTCACATTAACTTTAATACCTCACTCTTTCTTTCCAATATCAAAACCTTCTTTACTCCCAGTATTTTCTTCCCCATTCTCCATTTGTTTCTCCGTGTTCTATCTATAGCATCACCCCTCCTTATATACCAGGGTACACTACTTGCTCAGCAAGTTTTGAGTGACACGTATTCACGCCACATCACCTTGCCATTATTATGCCCTAAACTCAAGCTTATCCTCAAATGGATAAGTTTAAGTAATTGTTTTTTATTATTATTATTTTATTTTCAATGACTCTGATGCAAGTAAATTATACTTTATTTTATTTTATTCTTACAAAATATTTAATTAAACATTTAAAGTTTTTCTCATTTATAATTAAATAATACTAATATAAAATTTAAATGATAACTTAAATTTTTGGGTTGTTACAACAGGTGATTGTAAGTGTCTCGAATCGAATGAAAACTCGAAGACAAATTCAGGATGAGATATCTCATATGTGTTATGTTTCATTAATTGAACCTAAGAATATAAAAGAGGCCTTACTACATGATAGTTGGGTCAATGCTATGCATGAAGAATTAGGTCAATTTGAACGAAACAATGTTTGGACTCTAGTTCCCAGACCTAGAGACATGAATATGATAAGTACCAAGTGGATCTTTAAGAATAAATCTGATGAGAATGGTACTATGGTTAGAAATAAAGCTAGGTTGGTTGCTCAAGGGTACACACAAGTAGAGGGTGTTGACTATAATGAGACGACTGCCCCTGTTGCACGTCTCGAATCTATTAATATTTTACTTGGTGTTACATGCTTTCTTGGTTTCAAATGGATGTGAAAAGTGCCTTTCTAAATGGGTACTTGAAAGAAGAGGCTTATGTCGAGCAACCAAAAGGGTTTGAGGACCCTAAATGTCCAAACCATGTCTACAAGCTAGACAAGGCTTTGTATGGGTTGAAACAAGCTCCTCAGGCTTGGTATTATAGACTTACTACTTTTCTTCTTGATAATAACTTTCACAGGGGTAGTGTGGATAAGACTTTATTTGTGAAACATACTAAGTCTCATATTCTTGTTGCTCAGATTTATGTTGATGATATTGTGTTTAGATCCACTGCTAATCATCTTGTGAAATATTTTTTGGATTGCATGACACATGAGTTTGAGATGAACATGATAGGAGAGTTGTCTTATTTCTTGGGTCTTCAAATTAAACAGTCTCCTTCGGGTATGTTTGTTTCTCAGACTAAGTATGCCAAAAATCTTGTGTCAAAGTTTGGTCTCGAGTCAGCCAAACATGCACGCACTCCCATGAGCACTAGTCTTCACCTCTCCAAAGATTCCTCTGGTACTGATGTTGATCCTACCCTGTATAGGAGTATGAAAGGGAGTCTTTTGTACCTCACTGCCAGTCGCCCTAACATTGCTTTTAGTGTAGGTGTTTGTGCCCATTACCCAGCCTGTCCTAAAGAGTCTCATCTGATTGCTGTCAAACGGATCATAAAATATGTGAATGGGACTTTGGGGTATGGGATTTGGTTCTCAACCGACACTACTGCTGAAATCACTGATTTTTCTGATGCCGATTAGGCAGGGTGTGCTGATGATCGTAAGAGCACATCTGGAGGGTGTTTTTACCTCGAGAATAATTTGGTTGCCTGGCATAGCAAAAAGTAAAATGCCATCTCTTTTTCGACTGCAGAGGCTGAGTACATTGCTGCAGGAAGTTGTTGTGCACAAATGCTGTGGATAAAGCAAATGCTTCATGATTATGGAATAGACCAGAACACTCTCACTCTTTTTTGTGATAACACAAGTGCCATTAATATTTCAAAAAATCCTGTCCAACACTCTCGCACCAAACACATTGGCATTCGTCATCATTTTATCTGAGAGTTAGTGGAAAAAGGCCTTGTTGTACTTGAACATGTTCCCACTAAGCACCAAAAAGCTGATATTTTTACAAAACCCCTTGATCTTCTTAGGTTTGAGTTCCTTAGAAAGACCTTGGGTGTAGTGCTTAGTTGTTAGGGTGTTATCTGTTACTGGAGGGGGTGTGAGTGATTGCTTTTTTTATATACTTGGATGCTATAATGTCATTCTCTTTGATTCCTATCATCCCTGAATTTAGAAAAATATGAACTCCTTTTATGCTGCTTACTGGACTTTATTTTTCATTGTTCATAACTCATTCTGAATGCTCATACTCATTGACTTCATGACCTCATTCTGTACATATTCTTGAAATAAACTGTTGCAGGAGTTTCCACACAAGTGATCAAAGTTCTCTATGGACCACTAACAGTGTATCTTTTTCATTATTGGAGGAATTGACCTATACTGGTATATCATGGGTGATGTTGAGTCCCTTAACCATCTACCATTAGTTTTTCACTTTCACAGTTCCTCACTCATCTCATTGAAGTCCGGGCATTAGGAAAAGGCTACCTTAGAGGCACCAACCAGGCCATCCTTTTGGATTTCATGTTTCTCTGGTTTGGTCTCCATACTCTTGAGCATGCACGCCACCAGTGAGTGTCCACAGAAAAGAAAAGTCTCATGTTAAAAAAATTAAAAGGGGACTTATTGACTGAGGGGGAGCCTCCGTGCTTACTCAACAAATACCCCTTGATTTCTAGTAGTTTGACTTTTCTCTATGATTGTTTCACTATTCTTGCCGAAGGTCCAGCCATCCGATCACTACGAGGATTAACTCTAGCTCAGTGGCCTCTCAAGGATTGCACACACACACATTCTTTTTGTGAGCTCTCGTGTTTGTTTTTGAGTTATGCATTCTCATGTTGCTTATGATCATTGATTGAATATTATCTGATTTGCTCATGATCTTTTGGTTTATAATTTCAAAATGTACAAGTTTACAGGCTTCATGGTTTGTGGTTAATCTCATCTCAGTGTTACAGACTTCCAATTATACTCCCCTTTGTTTTACAGGTCACCCTTCTCTGGTTGAGTTGTTTTTTGTTTTTGTTCATTTCTTTTATTATTAAAAAAATGGAGGGGGAGAAGTTTTGAGGTTTGGTGTTGTTTTGTCCCCGCTCGAGCGGATACTCTCACACTTGAGCGTGGATTTCATTCATTCTGCATTTTGTGCAATGTTTTATAGTTTCGCGAGGTTGTTTTTGGCACTCGAGCGTCCATTTTAGTGCTCGAGCATAGCCACGCATGTTTTGGCTCATGCTCGAGCATTAAAACCCACGCTCGAGTGGACTTGTTTGTTTTAAAACTCCTTCCCTCGTCTCTTCAGTTCATTTTTTCCCTAAAATTCATTCTCTCTCCTAGGGCCTCTTGGCGATTCAGTACGTTGCTCTTCCTTGGACTATTCATTGGTGATTCTTGTTCTTCTTGCGCATCTAAGGTAGGTTTCTCTTCGATTTCGCCGCCATTCTTCTGTTTCTTTATTCTTGGTAGTAGTTTATTCCTCTAATGTTTTCATCATTCTCTATTGTTTACATTGTTTAGGTCTTATTGGTTTTTGTGTATATAGTTATGGAAGATTGGGCTGTGGAATTTTAGGTTGTGTTCTAGATGATCATTGCTTTCAGTTCTAGGTTTTATCTAGTGGTGATCTATCTGGTTAATTGTTTATATCACTATGCTGTCCTTGAATTTTTTTAACTGGGTTACAATGTGCTTCATATTTCTATTGATTGATTAATTTTGCTAGATTTCAAGTCTATCACTAATGTTTTGTTTATGTTTTTTTTCTCTTCTTCTCTTTTGGTTTAACTTTTGTCTTGGGTTGGGGGTTTGGTGTTTCTTCTTTTGGTTTATTCTTTTTTAGTCACGTCTTCCTCTAAGCGAAAGAAGTCCACTGCCTCTTGACCCTCCTTTAACTCCGACTGGTTTCCCTCAGCTGAAAAAGCCAAATTGTTTTAAGAGTCCTATCCGTCTTGAACTGTTCATCTCGAACGTAATGTTCTTCCTAACACCTTTGAGTCTATCCATATCTATCCACTATTTGATCCTTTGGGTGGGGATTTGGTACTTTCCTTTTCGGGTCCTCAAAATCTCAGTTGGGTTATAGAATTTTACTGTAATATGGAGAGTCTTGAAGACATTGGTCCTTCATTCAAGACTTGGGTTCGGACCAAATCTATCACAGTCACCACTAATCTCATTCGTGAGCTTTTAGGGATTTGTAAAGTCTTCCCTATTTTCTATCCTTTTCTTGTGAGACCCACTTGTGATTTTAATGAGGTGGCCACTGCTTTATGTGGTACATCTCGTCCTTGGCTCCCCGGCTCATTAATCATGCAAAATGAGCTCCTATCCCATTTTCGATTACTCAATCTCATAATGTGTGCCAACATTATAGTGACCACTCATAGCTCAGAAATAAACCAAGAACAAGGGTTTGTCCTTCAATGTATTTCTCTCGGTCACTCCATTGACCTTGCTACTTTGATCATTCAGAAGATGATTGCTGCGTTTGAACATAACAACCTTGGTCTACCTTACAGGTGCCTCTAACAGGCTTCTCGCCAAGTTTGAGGTTTCCTCGTTTGACGAGGATGAATTTGCTTCACCTTCCTGGCCTTTCACCAAAAAGACTATCTCCTAGAGTCAGTCTCATGTTAGGGGGTTCCTACTGGGGTGGGTCATTCTTTTACAGGTCCTGGTGATGCTGCTACTGCTGGTGAGGTTGTTGGTGAGAGGGAACAGCCACTTCCAATCCGTACTATCCGTGGCCAGCTCCACCATCTCGAGCAGTCTGTTGTTTCTCACTTTGATCGTCTTGGGGGCCAGATGGATATTTTCAAGGCTAGACTCACAGATCTAGAGACTACTGCTGATGTTTGGCTCACTGCGTTGGACACCTCATCCAGGCACATTGAGGAGTCCGTTGCACAGTCTTCTGCTCATTTGTCTCAGATCCTGTCTCATCTCCAGATGCAATCCCCGCCACAGCCACCAGGTCAGTGATCTTTGATGCACAGACATATTTTTGGCTAGTATTATTCTTGCACATATCACTTTTGTTGGACTGATTTCTATATATATATTTTTTTGTTTTCTCTCCGAGACAAAAAATGGGAGTGGATGGGTATATTGTTAGAAATATTGTTATAAACTTGATACATGCTTTTGGATGTTTATACTTGATGCATGCCTTATTGAGATATTTTGTTTGTGTTAGTGGTTTTGTTATTTCTGGATAAATGGGTAGTGATATTGTTATTTCTGGATGGATGTGTATATTGGGTTGTTTTTGAGTTAGATATCTATATCTTTTGTTATTTATCCAGTTCCACAGTTTTGGTTTGTGTGTTTGTCTCTTCGGGTGGATTTGTGGATTGTTCAAGACTTGCATGATTCATGGGCGTCGCTTTCAGTAGTTTTGTTTGTTTTTTGTTTTTGTTTTTGAGGTTGTTGATTATCTTAGCTAGTTTGTGTTTTGGAATTTGTTAGGAAAATTGTTTTAGAACAGTTTTGTCCAGGATTTGACAAAGAGGGAGATTGTTAGGACCCATGTTGTCAAAATCCATGGAAAAACTGAATTTTTAATCGAGTTGTAATTTTCCAGTTTTTGTCTTCCCGCTTGAGTCGGCAAAGTAATGCTCGAGTGGAGTTTGCACTCTCACAGCATTTTGCATGTCTGCAAAAATACTGAGTGATGTGTTTTTCCGCTCGAGCGTGGGAACTTACAGACAAAAAGGGGGAGTGAATGGGTATATTGTTAGAAATATTGTTATAAACTTGATACATGCTTTTGGATGTTTATACTTGATGCATGCCTTTGGGTGTTTATACTTGATGCATGCCTTATTGAGATATTTTGTTTGTGTTAGTGGTTTTGTTATTTCTGAATGGATGGGTAGTGATATTTTTATTTTTGGATGGATGTGTATATTGGGTTGTTTTTGAGTTAGATATCTATATCTTTTGTTATTTATCTAGTTTCACAGTTTTGGTTTGTGTGTTTGTCTCTTCAGGTGGATTTGTGGATTGTTCAAGACTTGCATGATTCATGGTCGTCGCTTTCAGTAGTTTTGTTTGTTTTTTTTGTTTTTGTTTTTGAGGTTGTTGATTATCTTAGCTAGTTTGTGTTTTGGATTTTGTTAGGAAAATTGTTTTAGAATAGTTTTGTTCGGGATTTGACAAAGGGGGAGATTGTTAGGACCCTTGTTGTCAAACATGGAAAAACTGAGTTTTTAATCAAGTTATAATTTTCCAGTTTTTGTTTTCCCACTCGAGCGGGCAAAATGACGCTCGAGTGGAGTTACGCTCGAGCGGAGTTTACACTCTCACAGCATTTTGCATGTCTGCAAAAATACTGAGTGATGTGTTTTTACGCTCGAGCGTGGGAACGTCCGCTCAAGCGTGAACCGTGGTTTGGAACACGCGATAGAGAGTCCCCACTCGAGCGTCCATTTCTACGCTCACGCGGACCACGCGATCTCTGATTCTATAAAGTCACTTGTTACTCCAACTCTAGGGTTACTTTTCCTAGATCTTCTTTAAGGTTCTTAGGGTTTTCTTTTGGAGTATTTTTCCTAGTTATCCTTGATGTTTGATTGAGTTTTGACTCATGTTCTGGTAAGCACACATCAAGGAGTTTGTTTGATATTTTATTTGAGAGTATTCTTCTTTAGTGGAATCTAAAGATTCAAGCACAGAGTAACCAAAGGAGTTTGATGTTGTGTGTAGTTGTTTATTCAACAATTGACATTGTGGATTCAAGTTCAAGTTAATCAATTCCGTGTGAAGGTTGCGGTGAAAGACATACAGAAGATTTGAAGACAAATTGAAAGCGGTTCTGGTAATTTGTTTGGTATCTTTGTAATCTTTCTTTCTTCAGTAGTGGATTGATTTGTGGCGTTTTGCCCGTGGCTTTTGATCACAATTGAAGGTGCTTCAATTGTGGTTTTTCCACGTAAAAATCATTTGTGTCGATTTACTATTTTTGAAAACAACAATCTAAATCACTTTGGTACGTGCTTGATGAAATAGATTGTAAGTTTTAATTAATTGGGAATTGGAATAGTTAAATCTTGATCTAATCACGAATCACTTATGTTTTTCAGTATATTCTCATGGTATTGCACAGGAGTAGAAAGAGAGGGGAATGTACCAGCATCATCTGCTTGTATATCCCTGCACTGATCCTGTGCCACCAATGCGCACGAGGGAACTGTACCTTGTGGTAGAGCATCATCTGCTTGTATATCCCTGCATTGATCCTGTGCCGCCAATGCACACTCGAGGCTCATCATTACATTAGCCATTGTAGGCCGTCCATTTGGACGATTATGCAAGCATTTGCTAGCAACTTCTGCAAACACCTTCTGGCAATATGGCGAGATTTGGTCCTTCAAACTGGGGTCAATGATCTGATCAAGTTTCTTATCTCTAATACAGTGTTGAGGCCATTGGGCTAAACTGCGTTGTTCTTCCTCAAGCCTTATATCTACTATAGCCCTCCCACAAAGCACTTCCAACAATACAACACCAAAAGCATACACATCTGATTTCTTGGTTAGCATACCAGTCAAGAAATACTCTGGATCCAAATAACCAAATGTGCCTTTAACATCTGTGCTAACATGGGTTCTAGAATGGCTTGTGGTGCCCATTTTGCACAAACCAAAATCTGAAATCTTAGCTACCCAATCCTTGTCTATTAGAATGTTTGTGGTGTTCACATCTTGGTGTATGATACCATGTTAAGTACCCGTGTGAAGGTAATCTAATCCACGAGCAGCATTAATGCATATGTTGAGTCTTTGCTCCGATAATAGACGACAAATTTTTCCACTGGTATTAATTTTGTAGAGATGATCAGCAAGGGTACCATGCTCCATGTACTCATAAACAAGGATCATCTCGTGGCCTTCTTCACAATAGCCTATAAGACTGACAAGATGCATGTGTCAAAGCTTGGAAAGCATAAAACTCATGTGCGCCTTGCTTAGAATTTGAATTCAGCCATTTTATGGCAACAACAGTAGTTTCCTCACTGTTGATGAGTAACGCTTCGTAGACCTTACCAAATCCACCACTTCCAATGACCAATTCATCATTGAAGTTGTTGGTCACAGATTGGATCTCAGCAAATGAAAAGCGACGACACAACTCCTCATATGGTAATGATGAGAAGTTCTTCTCACCAAATTTGTCACCCAATATAAGTAACTGGTAAATAATTATATTCAATAAACAGAGGAAAATTACTACACCAGTTGCAATGACATTTCCACCGCTAGCAAAGACAAACTTTCGGGGATTTGGGTTACCAAATATCGAACCACTTGCCACAGGCACCGAGTTCACCCCAGCAAGATTATTGTCGGGGTTGCTCAACTTGAATACCTTCAACCCTTTTAGAATTGCATCAATGTGTGTGGTCCTCCACTCATAGCTGTGATTGTGAGGGCATAACGTTATAACCATATCACACTTACCCTTCATCCGATCTCCTTCCATTGTCAACACCTAGTCTCTATACACTGCAATACCATCGTTGCCACTCCATTTGATAATGTCAGCATTAGCCTCAACCATCTGATTATTAACAAAGATCTTGAACACCATGTGGCCACTCTCTTTTATCTCGTATTCAAGCTTACAGAAATGGAACCTAAGTAGATACCTAAATCCGAGATCAACAAGTAATTTCCACGTAAAATTGAAGGTCTTGTTTGCTTGCTGGTCCAGAACCATTGACCAAGATGTTTGGTAAACTTTTTGAGGAGCAGAATATGTTGGTGTATTTGTGTATTTGATCTAAATTGTTGCACTAACTGGCAAGTGACTTGATTCTAATAAATGATTAGAGTCCTCAGACCACTCTCGAAACATGTCCATATCTTCTATGGACAAAATGGAACTTCCACCAACATTTAATGATTGTACCAACTCGAGTGCGATGCTCTCATCAATTGGGAAGCGATATTTCTTGCCAGCAGCATGTGCACTTGGATCACCCTCGAGAGTATAATAAAGCCCTGTTGGCATGAGAGAGTTTCAATGCCATTCACAAAAACATATACCTCATCCAAAATACCATCTGTTGATGGAGAAAATGTTACGATCAGTGGCTGATTTTCTTCCACGTTCACACAAAATTCTTTGGCAAAAGATCGTAAGCCCAAAGCATTAGCTGTAAGTGAAGCACTGAAGTTGCTAAGGAGGGTATAAGGACCGGCTTTTACAGTAAAAAAAAGCCTTAGACCTTTTGAAACCTGAGTATGAAGCAGGATAGAAATGAAGACGAATGAATTTTAGGCCAGTAAAGACTTGGAATCTATAGGTGAATTGTGAACGAGAAATCCGAGCAGACCTGTAGGGAACAGGATTGACAGAAAACAGTCGGTCAACCGGTGTTGAGCTTATCAATTTGGCCTTGGATCCTTGAGAAATGATATATTTTGAACCAATATCTCCTATTCACTGCCGGCCATCTAGTGTGGATGATGAGCTGCCAGAGAAGCCGCAGTTAACAGCAATATTATCTACTGGGTAATAAAGTGCAGGTGAGTTGCCATCGATAACTAAAAAAGTAAAATGGTAGAGCAAGTAGTAAAGAGGAGATAACAACGGACAATTTATTTATTTATTTTTTTTGTGTGTGTAGGGATCTTGGATTGGATCAAAGAGATTTTGGAAATGATAAAAGAGGAGAAAGATAAAGACCAATACTCCACAAAGTTGGAATTGTGATGGAGTTATGGAGTTAAGAGAAGTTAGAAGTTAGAGACGAAGTTGGAAGCATAAAGATGGAGAGGATTTACATTGTCGATTATGTTAGCGTAAAAGCCAATATATAGAATACAAGATGGTGGATACCAACAAAACCAAAAACTTAATGCATACCTACCTTGGTAAGACTTTATGGCCAAGATTTGCAAAAAATTCTAATACCCTAGTCAAGCCTAGTCATAGGCTTTATAAAATGTCTACATCAAAATAAATACAAAGAGACAAAAATGTCTAAAGGAAAAACTACAATTATTTGCTATGTGCTACAGTTTTTACAATTATATACACTGTCTACCCTCCCTGGTTTTCAAAGGGATAGACTAAAGCAGATAAGATTGGGCTGATCTTTTTTGTCTTGTTGCGTTGGTTGAAAGGATTTGTCTGACCACTTTCTGCCTAATAATGCAGGTTGCTCCACATGTCCTGGATAAGGTTGAAGTTGATTAGGAGACAGCCACGTATGATAGTGGGGTCCACTGCGCTTCCATCCTGTTGATGAGATTGTGACATTTTTCATTAGTCTCTGATAGAGGGGAATCTGAATCCTGGCTGTATTGCTCATTCTGAAAATGTTCTACATCATCCGCGGTCATGGCTAGTTCCAACGGAAGATCCAAATTATTTCTCTTTTTGAGATTTAATAACATGTCAAGAGTCTCATTAATTTGTGTAGGAGACGTTTGATATGTTATGGGAAAATGGGTTACAAATAGTATTCTTCCATCTGTAACCATGGATGGCAATTTTACTGAGCTACGGATGTTGGACGCTACCTGTGAAATAGATATTAGACTGTCTATCCAATATTCTATCAAAGAAAGTTTTTGGATATTTTCCAATTGCTCTCTCTGGCGATCTTCATCTAAATAATCATCTTCAAATTCAAAATCTTCAGTTTCTTTAAGATACCAAATCTGGTATGGTTGGAAAAAATGTTCTCATTCTCGCCAACCAACAGTGCTGGAGATCCAAAAAGTAAAATATTTATCCCATCGGAAGCCTTTTACTATCCATGAGAGCATTGCTTTGATGATCATTGGATATTCTATCCATTGGATTTGATCTAAAATTTGGAAAATAACTTGATTAGTTATTCCCCAATCTATATCTTCAAAATACCATATGTCATGATTTGCCATAATGGTTATTTTGGGAATTCCATCTTTAAAATTTAATTTATCATAAGGTCGTTCTAAGATTTGTCTAATCTTATCACGATGATTCTCAACTCGATTTTTGATTAACATAAAAATTTCTTTTGGGAGCAAAGTTCTTGCTTTTTTGAAACGACAAATTCTTTTTAGTTGTTGAAAAACTAGATCAGAAAACCCACCTGATACGAGGTTTGATAGCTGAAGAAAATTGTTTATTTTTTTACAATTAAAATCTTCATTCCAATTCATTTGTTTAAGGATATTGAAACAAAAATTTTGCAAATCTTTTAATTTAGCCGTTTGCTCAGCTAATTGTTGGCCAGAACTCCCATGCGTTTTCGAAATTTCACTTTGTTGTCTACAATGTAAGTTTTCCAAACTCCATTGAGTTCTGTATAAATTTTTCTGGATATACCAGGGTTGAAAAAATCTTTTATTTCAGATTCATCTAGTCTAGATGTCTGAATATTAGTTGGAACTGGGTTAGTTCTCATTTGACAAAAATTCTTTTGATAAACAAGCATAGTTAGTGCACTGTAAAAAACTGTTTTAGCTTTGATCAAGCTATCATATGATTTATGATTGGCTCCTGGAAAACTACAAACATGCTTATTGCATACATTCCAGTCTGTGTAAATTTCAGGTTGTTTTCTTGCGAATACAACATAAACCCTTTTTTGTCTAGGGATTACGTTTTTAGCAATTGTCACTGCTAGAAATTGGGCGCCCATGTGGCATGACCCTTTTAACCTTTTTGAACCTTATCCATGTAAGTTTGAATTTGAATTCAAAACTTACTTGGATAACCACTCAAGATATCCATATCTATCATATCAACTGATATGGATAGATGAAATATTATCCTATATATCTGATATGATATGGGATATAGGTGATTAAGAGAAAAACAACGTATGTTGTATGTTTTTCATATATACTGACTCTCTCCCAAAAATACAACGATCAAGAGCCATTTTGCACTGTGACTTCTGTGGGTGGTATTCATTCTGTAATATCACTCCATTGCTGGGTTGATTGATTAGATTCAGGAAGCACGTGATTTACCCACAAGATCCTTCAATTCAGACTCTGCAGAAAAGGTATGTCCATAATTTTTCATCCGCTGCGTTTACCTTAGATTTACATTGGTATCAGAGCGTGAATGGGTATTTTCGTATTTTCTTTAATCATGTGTATATTTTTTTATATACATGAATGTTTAATAAAGCAAAATGATGTCTACTCTCATTAGATTAAGAGCATAAAATACCTATTTTTATGTTCATTAATGTCTTTTTTAATACCATAAATGATTTTATTTTGGAAAATGGAGTCTGGCAGTACCGAAATTGGACCAGAAAACACCTTGGAAGGCGGCGCGTGGTCCACACGCGCCACCTGACGCCCTGAGCCGCTTCCACGCGCTTCCACGCGCCAGACGCGCTTCCGACGCGCTTCCACGCGCCATCATGCGGGCATCAGCGGCGCTGTCCACGCGCGCGCCGTCCGCGCCACGCACGCGCGCCGCGCGCTGAGCCGCGTGCTAAGCCGTGCCCTAAGCCGCGTGCTGAGCCGCGCGCTGAGCCGCGCTGTTTTCCTCCGCCAACTTGGCTGTCTTGGCTGCTGATGCATAAGGCTCTGTTTGTTCTGTTTTAAATTTTGAATCACGTTAAATGGTCATAATTAATTAGTTATAGCTTTGTTTTAAGCGTGGTTGGTACCGTTAGACTCAGAATTAAATTTTTTATCTTCTGTAAAATTTTGAAAATTTTATAAAACTAAAAAATATTTTTCCTGAAATAATAATTCATTATTTCTGGTTTAAAATGCATCTGGTGTTGCATAATTAAGTTTCTAGGGCTGAATTTTTTATTGTAGACTACTGTTGTAGTTTACTATTTACTGGTATAGTTATAGCATTTTACCAAATTCTGAAATATTTATTTCTAATTTTATGTGTGTTTATTAGTTATTTAAAATTCCAGAAAATTTCAGAAAATTTCAGAAGTAATATAGTTTCTGTTATGGCATAATTTAAATATTAAATACAACATATTGTTATTTTTTACCTAGAGTTTCTAATATGTTGTAATTAGAATAGCATGATTAATTGTTATTTGTTTAAATTCCATTATTAATTGTGACATAGCATGAGTTGGTTGTGAATCTACATTATGATGCTATTGTATGGAATTAGAATTTTTTATCATGCTTTTAGACATGCCATAGTCAGTGGGAGGTTATTCGATTGAGAGAAATCTTTGTAGATTAACTCCCGAAAACCAATATTTTGCGCATAAATTAAATTAAATTTTGGATAATTGTCACCTGTGACGCAAGAGATGATTACGAGCATAGCGGATTTTCGATCTTGCGACTTGTGTAATATTGTCACTATTTAATTTAGATTTTTGTGGCAAAATTATATTATGCTAATCAAATTAATCCCAATGTGAATTTCTCTCTAAATTGACTTAGCTTATGGAAGTTAATTGGTTGACCTAGACTTAGTAAAGATGTTCAAATGTGAATAATGTAATCCCATTCTTTAGATGAGCAAGAGTCTTGGAGACTTTAGGTCAAACCTTAATTGAGCCAAAGTAAGGAAACATGACTCAAAGTCGCCGTGGTTTTGTTGCCTTATTTGGCACAATAAAAACTAATGTGTGCGCTATGGTTAGCGACATGCTACGTAGTTTTGGTTGGCGAGTTTTGGAGTTACAAAATTATTAAGCCCTCAATAGATCTGTATATGATCTTGACTATTGAGCTGCGCGAATTGACTTTTAATGATGTTGCATCATAGGATGAAGTAACATTCAAGAGTCACGTCATCCAAGAAATGCGAGCTTAAATAAATTAGTCATTAAGTATAAGACGAGTAGCTAGTATGAGCAGTGTTTTGCTCTCTACCCAATTATTAGGAGTGGATGGAGCAAAATTTCATGCACTATAATAGTATGCGTTGAAATATCACGTGAATTTAAAAGATTAGCGCTTAGAAGCTGCAAAATCTATTAACACTAAGTGAAAAGATTAGCGATTAGAAGCTGCAAAATCTATTAACACTAAGTCAAAAGATTAGCGCTTAGTGGTTGCAAAATCTATTAGCATTGCCAACTTGTCTAAGTCTGGACACTTACTGTTTCCACACTTGAGTGTGAGACATGAGGAGGAGCTTCTTTGTATGATTCCTTAGCTAGGCTAATGTTTTTTGAATAACGTTTACCACTAAGCGCAAACGTTGCAGCATAGTAATGAAAAGGTCAAGACCGACAAGGTTGTTATGACTCTAAGAATTTGACGCATGGCTCATGAGAGCATTGTGTTGAATTAGACTCTTTAGCCTAATTTGCGCTTAAGTTACTTCAGGAGCTGTCATAGTTGATAGCTTATTCTCTCATTCTTGTGGATAGTAGAATTAATTGCAAGTAACTATGAAGCGAGAAATAGATATGGCAAGAGGAGTATCGTCATCTTTCAACTAGATGCAGTAAAGTGTATGGAGAATAAAATTAACTTGAAAGTGTAGAGGATTAGCACTTACTAGTTAAATTTGTGACTTAGGCGTACTTGATATCTCTATGACATCCTTTTATAATCTAGTGAATATGAATTAGTCGTGAGTCATTACCTAGTTGGGCCTAAACCTTTAAAACTTGTCTTTGAGAACTCATACATTAAGATGATTGGAATTAGTTTATGACATTGGTCATGAACCAGTGGCTTATTATACTTAATCACATTAATGAGATGATGACACGATGGTTTGAGTAGGCCTTCTCGAGCCCACTCGCTTATAACATCCTGCTCTCATGTGAATGTGTAACTTTGTTCGCAATGGGTGCGCACAAGTAAGTAGGAAAGCTGTAAAAGGTCATTTGTTTTGGCGCATTTAGTCCACTATGATATTTGTGACTAGATATGTGTGAGGGTATGATAGCTAAGCCTCAATCTCGACACATTTATAGATTACGATACGCATCTAAGTCAAGACTATTTGATCTCCCATAAGTCAAAAATTTTGTGATGATTTTTGACATTGCACATATGAGGTTGAGATCAATTAGATAACAGCTTTCGTGCTTTTAGTTTTGACCAAGGTGGCGAGTATCTATTTGAGTTATTTTAGAAAAAACTCTGTGAAGAGAAATGGATGCTTAGAAAATTGATTATTCCTAATATTGAATAACACAATGGTGTAGTACAGATAAGGAATTAAGTATTGTTAATGTTAGGTGGATAATGGCGCAAAATGTTTCCCAATTGGGAATTGCACTAGTTTGTTGCCTATATCCCTAACTAAGTGCCCTCCATATCAGATTTTACACTCCATTTGAGTAATGGGTTAGCAGAGAGCCATCTGTGGGCGATCTGTAACCGTTAAGCAGCTTATCTTTATTTTACTTCTCATAAGATTGTGAAGTTAAGACCTAGGGTTCTATAGCGCATTATTGTATGCTGTCTTGTAAACACAAAGGGTCGTGTGGCGCATTATTGTATGCGGTCATGCAAACCCTCCGGGTCATGTGCATATAGGTAAACAGCTTTGTGGTAGTGTAACTAAGTCACATAAAGTTTTCTTAGTAAAGCTGACGTGAATAGAGTTTTGGAACTCTATAAGATAGAGAATTCTAAGCATAGTGCTTTATGTAGCCTAGTTGAGAATGAAAAGAAATTTCCAATATCCTAGGGACAGTGGGAGCGATGTGCCTACTAATGGATTACTCCATTAGAGAAGAATACTCTACATTCTTAGTTGCGTGGTAGCGAATGTGAAAATTTTCCACGTCATCACTAGGTGATTGAGAGGGAAACATTCATGATTGCTCCGCAAGATGATAAAGAGCCTAGGATAATGCCAAAGGCTCTAGTCCCCTGTTTTTAGAAAATGGATTAATGTTGCGCAGTTTAAGACAAAGTCTTTGAGGATTAACCATTTCTATAATTTGGTTGACTTTCCATTATGACGCGAAACTGTTCTAAAGTTATGCGTAATTTGGATAGTCATTGTTGAGGCATAAGGCTCGCTAGATACCGAAAAGTCGCACCATTGAGAAAAGTGTAGACCATGAGAAGACTTCCTCCTGGGGAGTGAGGTTATTTCGACTTAGGCTATGATTGACATAAGTTCGGAACATTGATTTGTGGACATTGTGACCCAACTTCTCGTTAGAGAATTGGATAAGTAGATTCGTAGGGATTTACCTTCTGCTTTTATGGTGAAAAGTTAGGAGCGCAAAAAGGTTGCTAGTTCCAATAAATCTTTTACAGCTTAAAACAGTTATCCAAATAGTGGTTCATAGATTTCGTCAAGCCATGACAGGCCGACAATGATCGATGAAAACCACTGAGGTATGATCAATGGTCCAAAAAGAATTTTTTCCTTACTTAGTCATTATGAGCCAAGAATTTATAAGGTTGTCGCCACCTAGGGTGGGCAGTCCTCTATTTTAGATATGATGGATATGGGTGATGTAATTTATATGCTCGGATGTACGATCCTTAGGGATTGTTTTAGGAAAATTCTCGGTTTGTCTTCGATGACTTACATAAAGAATATCCTAGAATGATTCTAGATGCAAAATTGCAAATCCATTGACTTACCTATCGGTAAAAGCCAGAGCCTTAGCTATTAAGTGAATCCTCAGATTGTCTTTGGGAGAAACAGATGACCTATATTCCTTGATCTTTTCTTTGGTGTGGGAGCCTAAAGTACGCTATGTGGGCGTATTCGGCATGATAAGTGTTATCTTTGGTAAATGGTCAACTAAGTTGTTTAGACATTGACCATGCTCATTAGATTGTGGATAAAATGCTTTACTAGTAGTATATTAATTTGCTCCTTGTAAGATTCAATGTGCTAGTTGGGCGCATCAAGAATGAACGCAAATTGGTCACCAAAATATCTTTAGAGAGGTTATTGCGCAAGAGGTAGTGATCTTAAATCACTTCATGTGAGGTGCACATGGTGGATTCCGTTGTATATACTTATCGCAAGAGGTGCTGATAAGGCTTATGTTTGGAATCTAGAATTGTGATCTTGAATCACTTCATGTGAGGCGCACATAGTGGATTCCGTTGTATATACTTATCACAAGAGGTGCTGATAAGGCTTACGTTTGGAATCTAGAATTGCGCAAGCTGTGGTCAAATTTTTTTTATCGATCACTTATTTTGAGATGATGGGATGTTGACACTATTATGGTTTGTGTCATAATGATTAGCAGATGATGATGTCAGTAGGCAAGATTGGCTCACTCACACGAGCAATCGCCCTTGGCGCTTGGGAGCGAGCAAGGATGAGACTAGTGGTTTATTTTATTTGGAGCCGAGAGAGGCTTAAATTATCCACTATGCATGTCGCCTTGGTTACAACCAAGATGAGGTCGTTTTAAGGACCAAACATGGATGTTAGTACCCACTTTCCATGTTGTGCCTGTTATGATTAGCCAGATGCGAGATCTCATTTGGCGCCTAGAAGGCGAGCAAATAGAGAATTCGGGTTAGGCACTAGAAAGCGACTAGACTAATATCTGTACGGTGTATCGTGGATGACGTCACTCTTTTGGAAGAGTTACTCCACCGTAACATGTATTCATACTATATGTGCTTGGCGACTGAGTAATGAGGTGAGAGAATGGATTCATGTTTCCTCACCGTGTGAGTCTTACATGTCATTATTGATATGACTTTCATTTATGTACCCTTTTGTGACTTTTGACTATGTCATAAGGTAAGGGATTGATGTTCTGCTACTATGGTATGTTGCCTGCGGTCATGTATGATTCGGCCTTAAGGGACATCACTGGGAAAGCGGTCAATCCTAAACTAAATGGCATGAGGGCAAAGGGAAGACCATCTAGTATTACACCACTGTTGTATATTCACTGCCGGCAACTCACATCGCTCTGTATGAGAAGCGGATTGAGTGTGAATATATTGCAAGAATTGAGAGGGTCAAACATGTTTTTTTGAGGGATTAGAGATGTTTTTTGGACCGGTGTAATTAGATGGGTCTGGGGTATATGAGACACTATTTTTGTTCTTTTTGGGTTGATGTCTCTATGCTGGCTCATTTTGAGTTTCTAGTATAGAGCTCCCACATGTACGTGTTCTCAGCAGTCGCACGGTGCAGTGGCTAGTATGAGATTATTCATTTTTTTGGGGAGATTGAGATAGAGATGTGGCAGTGTCATGCCAACTCATGTCCGAGTGGGAGATGTTAGAAATTGGGCGCCCATGTGGCATGACCCTTTGAACCTTATCCATGTAAGTTTGAATTTGAATTCAAAACTTACTTGGATAACCACTCAGGATATCCATATCTATCATATCAACTGATATGGATAGATGAGATATTATCCTATATATCTGATATGATATGGGATATGGGTGATTAAGAAAAAAACAACGTATGTTGTATGTTTTTTATATATACTGACTCTCTCCCAAAAATACAACGATCAAGAGCCATTTTGCACTGTGACTTGTGTGGGAGGTATTCATTCTGTAATATCACTCAATTGCTGGGTTGATTGATCAGATTCAGG
Organism: Camellia granthamiana; assembly: GCA_036172215.1. NCBI lineage: Eukaryota > Viridiplantae > Streptophyta > Magnoliopsida > Ericales > Theaceae > Camellia > Camellia granthamiana. Next base: position 17,390,650 of record CM069903.1, on the reverse strand, counting down.
AAGCACGTGATTTACCCACGAGATCCTTCAATTCAGACTCTGTAGAAAAAGGTATGACCATAATTTTTCATCCGCTGCGTTTACCTTAGATTTACAGTCACCCAATCTCTTTGAGCGGATTGTTTACCCTTGTTCATTGTTTCCTCTTGGTCTAGAGGTCTTCTGCAAAAATTAAAATTACTTGATTAGTAATTTACTTTTTTGAAACAATTTCTACTAAAAAAATCTGTAAGAAAATTGTTAATACCTTTAAGATGTTCTACCTCAAAAGTATATTCAGAAATTTTATTATACTAGGTTAATCGTCTTCCTTGCTCAATTAGTTTTTTATTGATCAGGAAATCTCTTACTGCCTTATTATCAGTGCGTACAATAAAATTTTCTGCGACTAAATAAATATGAAAACTTTTTATTGCCAATTTTATTGCAAGTAATTCTTTTTCAAAAATAATATATTTCTGTTCATTTGGTTTAAATGTTCCAGAATTATATCCACAAATTAATTCTTCTTTTTGTAATTTTATGGGTATTGCATTTTTTCTTGGTCTAATCCCATTTTTTTTTTATAAAGGTATCTCTTTATCATGCCATAAATTACTTGGCATTGCTTTAAGAACACATCCCCAGCATGCTTCTGAGACATATGTTTCTAAAATTAATTTATCATCTATTTTAAGAAGTTAAACATCTGGTAAAGTTTTAACATTTTCTTTAATTTGTTTAACTAAAGTAACACCTTTTGCTATTCATTCAAAAATAACATTTTTCCTTAATTTGGTTAACCAAAGAATTTCTATTTTTGAAAGATTTTTGATAAAATTTCGTCCATAATTTAAAATACCTAATAAACTCTGTAATTGTGTTATATTTTTCAAAAGTATCAGAAAAATCTCGTACTTTGGACAAAATATGTTCTTGTAATTTTAAACCTTTCTGGTCTAAAATTATTCCCAAAAATTCAATTGATTCTTTTTATAGTTTAATCTTTTTTGGAGACAAAATAATTCCATGTTTTTGGAATTTTTCACAAAGTAATTTTAAATGTTTCTTATGTTCCTCCTTAGTTTTAGAGAAGATAAGTATATCATCAATGTAAACTACACAACCATTTTTAAGATCTTTAAAAATTGTATCCATCCACTGTTGAAATATTTGTGATGCTATATTTAATCCAAAAGGCATAACATTCCAGTGGCAATGTCCTCTAGGTGTACTGAAAGCTGTCAATTTTTTTGACTCTTCAGTCAATTGAATTTGCCAAAATCCACTCTTACAATCAAATTTGCTAAAGATTGTTGATCCTTTGGTTAAGTTAATTAAAACATCTTTTCTTGGAATAAAATATGCATCAAATTCTAAATTTTCATTTAGCCGTTTATAGTTAACTACCATTCGAGCTTTTCCTCTTTTAATTTTAGCATGATTTCTTACCATAAAAGTTGGACTAGAATGAGGGCTTCTAGTTTCTTCGATTAACTTTTTATCTAAAAGTTCCTGGAGTTGAATATCAAATTCATCTATATCTTATCTAGTATAGATCATTGGTCTTACTCTAATGATAATATTAGGGTCTTTTAATTTCAAACTACAATAACGCGGACTACGTTGCCATAGTTTTAATGAATTTTCACTAAAATTTGCTTCCAGAATTTTATAAATCCAATGTGATTCATCAATGGTTTTGATGATGGGAGTTAAATCACCACGCAGAATGGGTGTAAACTTTTTATCACAAATATATTTATATTGTTCTAACAAAGGAATATGAATTAAGACATTGTTTATGCTTAATGAAATGGCTTTTTCCTGTATTTGTATTAGAAGGTATTTACATATAAAATTGTTTCCAAAAAGGAAATCTCCATGCATATAAGGAAAACATAGAATTTTTGGTATAATGAACTTGCTATCATTTAATCAAATAGCTATTGTAGACTCGACTTTCTTTGTGCCCCCTTTCGGAGAGCTCGAATTGGTCCTACAATTCAGACTCCTGTCACGGTTCTGAATCTAATCTCACAAAGTGCAATGTGAGACTGATAAACACCAAAGAGTCCAATCCGGCAAATCATTTTGAAAAATCAGATTTTAAATCAAATAATGCCAAAACTTGACTACTTTGCCAGATTACAGAGTCGCCACCTAAATATTTTATTTTGAGAAATTTAGGAAACCCTGACAAGTGCCAAAGGCCACGTGTCCATCATCACCAAAGTTGCCTCGGTTCGGGAACTTGGGTAAAAGAGGGGAAGGTCCTGAAATGAGCACCCCCGCTCGCCCGATCAAAGATCGGCATCTACTAAGCATGATATGTTGTTTTATAAACACATGTGTTCTTATTCCGGTTATTAGCTAACTTACTATGTGATGCGCACAACATACAAGTATAAACTAAACTCGCAAGAATTAGAACAAAACAACTCATGTTTGTTTTTCGAAAATGGTTTGAAAATGCCACCCTCAAGTGGGCAAAAGCGTGGATTTGCCACTCCGCGAAATGGGCGTAAAACTCATAATCGTCGAATTGTCCCAATTCAAGCAACGAAGCCTTGATCCACAGGCATTCATGCAATTAAGCATTTAAGCAAGTAGCCTCATGGAAAGCATGCTGTCATGGCAACACTCACACTCATGCAAGTATGCTAAAGCATAAAACTTACAGTGTACTCAAAGCCAAAACAGGAGCTAGTTAGAAATCATGCATGATCTTAACTACATAAAATGCCTAATGCAACACATGCAATAATGCAACTAATAGGCTCGGCTATCTAAGATGGCATATGAATGCGACAACTTGATAACATGCAGTTAAACACGTATTCAAATAAGTGTATTGAAATACAATACAGTTTGAATGATGCGCCGAGCCTCGGTGCATGCAATACAAATGAATGATGCAAACATGCAAATATAAGGTATGCTAATAAAAATATGCACTAATCTAACCATCGAAAGCGGTTAAGTAAAAGGGAGAAAGACGTAGGGTTGGAAGACATGCACACACACACGCACACTTATTACAACATTACGCCCTCTCGAAGAAGGGTCCGAATGAATAATAGCTAAGCTACTCTAAGCTAAGCTAATTAAACTAATCTAATTAGACTAATTATTATAAATCAAATGAATAACTAGTAAACTACTTACTAATTATTACAACATTTAACTAATTAGCACACTAATTAATTAAATTACAAAACAAATGTACATTAATTAAACATGTAAAGTGCTAACTCCACTGCCTTAGCTTTGCTTGGAAATTAGAAGATGCATGCATTCGGTTCTCGCCCCGAAAAGCCCACTGATTTGCTCTTGAAAGGCTCTGTTTGCAGGGTTATCTCAAGAACTTTCTGCTCTAACTTACTAATTCCATGTCAAGGAATGTACCAGTGGCCTGCCGGCCATGAGGGCTTGCTGCCGGCCAAAGAGAGGCATTGCCAGCCAAAGATGAAGCACTGCCAGCCATCAGTAAGCCACGCTGACCACTAGTGTACTGAATCACCAAACTGTAACAGAGCACAAACAGAGAAAAAAAGAGGGTTTTCCAAGAACATGTTTGTACTGTGCCTTTCCTTATCATCTCAAAACATCAAAGGAGTGGCACTCTTGTATCCAAAACCACCAATCTAGCATTCTCAATGCATGATGGCCAAGGATCCAACTTGTACACATTCAATAAATGCACAAAAACAAGACTCTAAGGACCACCACCCTATCATGCATGATCAAGGGCAAAGAAAACAAAGGAGATTGGCTCATTTCACACTTTGAGTATGAGATGGACCAATCTACCTTGTGTTCAATATAATGTTCGATTGAACACAATGCAATGCAACACAACAATGCTTATCTTGCACAAATTTAACTTTGCTCAATTCTTGTTTACTCATTTTACATTACCAAGCCATTCATTAACCGGTTAAGTCCAAGTGATTGTCCTCTAATAGGAGAGGGGTTAACCAAAGGACGGTTTAAGACATGAGGGAGCTCATGCCTTTGGCTAGGAGGAACCCTCAAAAGAGAGTTAAAGCCATTGAGCATAAACTCTACCTCAAGCTTAAACACTACCCTAAAGCCAACCAATCCTCAAATCAAATTAAAAGTGAAGAAATGGGAGAGGTTGTAGAATTTTAGTGCTGAAATGGCATGAAAAGGAATGTTAAAACATGCATGCAACACATGCACAACATGGTAAAAGCCAAAAGCATTGAAACTAGTAAAGAGCACTACACTAGAAGCATGCAATAACAAGCTTAAATGATCAAACCAGCCCTAGAAAGAGCTTAAGCATGCCAAACCAATAGCCAAAACATGCTGAGAATGAAGCACAAAAGGCAAGAAAAACATGCTCGCATGTTGACTCATAAACAAAGCATAAGGTACAACTCTCAAAAGCAATGAAAAAATGATATATGTGAGAGTGTGATAGTGATATATGCTCTGAAATTACATGCTAAATGATGCTATGGCATGCAAACAACCCAAACAAAGCATGCTAGAAGCCTCAAAACACAAAGCTAGTCCAGGCCCTTTTCTCTATAACTATACAAAGCATGAGTCATATGACCAAGACCAACCAAAACAGAGTTAAAACATGCTAAAACATTAGCAAAAGCATGCTAAGATGGAGCTAACACAAGCTAAAGTGATAGACTAACTCATTAGGCATGTTAGGCTAGTAAGTATGATTACACTACAAGTGTAAGAAGCAAGCAACAAGTGACCCAACCAGCCAAAAACAGAGTTAAAGCAGGTCATAAAAGTCACAAAAACATGCTGAGATCAAGCCATGAGATGGTAGAAAAACATGCTCACATGTTGGGTCATCTACATATGCAAACAAGACACAAGGAGGGGAGGCCACCCCCTCCTATTTTGGGCCTCAAAACATGGTTTTCGTCATTGAAAAACCTCTGAGTTTCAGTGGTGAAAAGGCCAAAAGAGTTTGATTTGAAGGTGATGAAAGATGGCACAAAAAGTTTCACAAGCTAAAGAGCCAAAAGGGGAGACAAGCCCCTAACTCACAAAGGCTCAAACCACCATTTTTAGGACTGAAAAACATAAGTTTTTACATGCCAAAACCAGCCTTGAAATGGTGGAAAAAGATGGCAAGTATGAAGAACAAGCTTAAAGGGAGAGAGTTATATCTCTTGAAGCACAACCCAATTTTAGGCAACAAGACCAAGCAAAATGACCTTCAAGAGCTCCACGGAGGCTCCAAGAGAGCTTCAAGCAACCTCAACCCAAAAATGAACCACTCTTGTTAAGGGTTGATAGGTTAAAGATTGATGTATGCAAGCTTCTAAGCACAAAAGCTTTAGAAAGAGAGAAATCTAGAAAGAGGATTGTAGAGAGAGAGGCTCCCAAACTTCTTCCTCAATTGTTATAACCTCAAAAACCATAGAGAAGGATCTCTATATATAGCAAAATACAAGCTTTGGTCGAAATATCTGATTACAGGATAGCAGAAGCAATGTGGAGACAGCTAGAGGTAAATATCTGCAAAAAATCTAAGTTTCTGCATCAATGTTGATGGCTGACACTTCATCATCCATGGCCGGCAAGGGTCACTCTTGGACGGCAGGGGGCCGAAATGGCCGGCACATGGCTAGAAAATCTCATTCATGACCAGCAACCTCCACCTTTGGTTGGCCAGAAAAATCTATTTTTTGGGCCCAACTTCAAATGGACATATCTCCTTCATCTGGACTCCTTTGGAGGTCATTCTTGAGCCTAAATTGTAGCCCTAGAAGTCTTATTTCCAATGGTGGAAGCCTCACTTCAAAATTCTAAGTGTGCAAAAAGTTATGTCTCTTTTAGTGAAGACTGCTCAGTTTCGATCCTACCCGGATTCATGCCAAACTTCTTCTCAACTAGTTTTCTTCTCTCATCTCCTATTTTATTCAACTACAAACCTTTAAATAATGTGTTTTGAAAGATTTTTCAAAGAGTTCACCTCTCTTCCATTCATTTTCACTTTATCCTTGCTCGATTTACCGAAAAGCGCAACATTTAACGAAATGTGAGCCTCGGAACATCGTAGGAACTTTTTCAAAAACTATTTTGAAAGAGAGAGTTGAAGGTCTAAAATCTTTTGGTCAAAATTGTTTTAGTTCAAAAACGGGGTGTAAGGTTAGGATTTGATGCTCTTCTTGCCGAAGAAATCGAACTTTTACACTGCACACCTTATCACCAAGTAAATAATCAGTAGCGCCCAAGTCTTAAGGGCGGTCAAAAATGGGGTTTCTATAGCTATATTTTTAGCCTTGAATTGTATGGAAGTATGGTTGCCATCAATTCCAATAACCAAAATTGGATGTTTCATTAATGTCCATTTTTCTTTTGGTATGGCATTCCATTTACATGAGCTGACTATAACTCCTGTATCTATGAGAACACTGAGGCTATAGGGTTTATAACCTACAAAATTAAGGCTCTGTTTGGTTTAGATTTCAAAACATAGTTCTGCCACTGATTTGAGTGTGGTATTTGGTTGCAACTTTCAAATTATAATTCTGCACACATTTCTCAAAACTCATTTCAAACTATAATCATTACTTTTTAAAACTCATAACCAAACACACAACTCAAAACTCTTTTCAAAACTAAAAAATAACTTAATTTTTATTTTAAATGTTTTTTTGTTTTTTTATTTTAAATATTTTACTTTATTTTATAAGAATATTTTTAATATTTTAATTTTCATAAAAATATTTTAATATTTTGATGTTTTAATTGTAAATATTTTGATTTTTGGAATATTTTTAATATTTTGATTTTCAGAATATTTTTAATATTCTTAATATTTTAATTTTCAGAATATTTTTAATATTTTAATTTTCATAAAAATATTTTAATATTATGATATTTTAATTTTCGGCATATTTTTAATATTTTATGTTTCGGAATATTTTTAATATTTTAATTTTCTAAATAATTTTAAAATATTTTTAATGTTTATACAGGCCTAAAAAATTAATTGACAAAAAAATTAATTGACATAAAATAATTGACATAGAAGTTATTTGAAAAAAAAATTATTCAAAAAAATTACGTAAAAATAATTAATTGAAAAAAAAATCATTTTTTTATTTTGAGTATTTTAAAAATAGTTTGGTTATGGTTGTTGATAAAAAAAAATACAGATATCGAGTTATGAATTGTGTGTTTGATTATCAATCATAGGTTGAATTAAATTTTGAAAACTCATCACTAAACAAATTTACTTATTTCACATGTCACATCAAACTTTCAAAACTCAATTCCACATACAATTCAAAACTCAATTCAACACTCTATTCAAAAATCATAACCAAACAAATTTTCTATACTCAAATCATAATTCCACAACTCACAAACTTAAAATACAACTCATACTCTCAAATCATATTTACAAAATTCTACCAAACGCAACCTAAATATTCCCAATACATATTTATATCTTCTTTTTCCTTGACTAGGAGAAAAAATAATATCATCATTTTTTGTTTGAAAATGATATATATATGTAGACTTAATATGTTCAAATTGTCTTCTTGTTCATGGAAAAATAAAAATCTGAACATTTGTTGAAGTAATAGATTCTTGATTAGAATTATTACTCGATTCTCCGATGCTTATTTTTGAAATTGTTTTATTAGGAAAATCTTTTTCAAATACAGTGTTTGATCTTTAATTTTTGGAACTGTATTTTCAATATATAAACTTTTTCTTGATGTTTGCATTTGTAATTATACAGGATTTTTTGTTTTAGAAGATTCTCCTTGTCCCACTAGATCATGGATTAATCATTGTCGAGAGACTTCTAAATCGCTCCAATTCATTGGATGAGGTTGTATTACTGTGTCAAATAGTCTTCGTTCAAAGATTTCAACAATTTTATTATCGTTTGATCTTATTTTTGTTTTAAAAAATTTGATTAATTCGTAAATTGTTTTTTGACAAATAATCAAATCATGAAAATTTGATTTCATTCTTAATTCTTGTGTTTTAATTCTTATTCTAACTGTGTCTTCAAGATTAGGATCATTACTGAGCAAATCTTAATAGATTTCCTGTCCATCAAGACCATAAGAGTTAAGTCAATCAACCCAAAAATAAACGAATCTTCGCAGAAACTACACATAAAGTGGGATATATATATATATATATATATAAAAAATAGTCACACAAAAGTCTGGATTTCACATCTGAGTGGTTGTGTTCCATTTATGTTTGCCGGGCTGGAGAGGAAATTGGACAAAAGTCATGTTTGACTGGGAAAAATTGACATGAGAGGTTGCAGGGGCCTATGAATCCATCAAAGGGTGAGATCAGCATTCACATTCATAGATGCTGCAATTGTGAATTATATCTCATGGAATTGAAGGCAAAAAGATTACTTTACCTTGTTTGGCATGAGTTAAAAATAATTATTTTTAAGTGAAATATAATAAAAAAATAAAAACATATTTGTCTTGAGTTAAAAAAATTACACTTTTCCACTAATAAAAAGGTAAATTTCTTAAATATTACCAAATGCATCATCAGCTTTTTTTAGATTGTAAAAAAAAAGCTAAAGAAGCAATTAACCCCCCTAAATAAACTACATTTGAAAGCTATAATTGACACAATAATTGTTTGTCACAGCATTAATTCACTTTTTATGGGGCCAATTAAATGATACCTACTGGTGCCCGTTGCTTCTTCTTCCTCTTCTTTTCCCTTTTTTTTTTTTTTTGTCCCCTCCATAACCCATCACAAATCTTATTCTAGCTGGACCGCAATATTATATATATATATATATAAAATAAGAAAGAAAGAAAGAAAAGAAAGGAAGGTGAGTTGCTGCTGTCAACTGTGAAAGTAAGGGGTTGTTTGGGTGTCATAAATAAGTGTACTTTTTGTCTTTTTGGACTAAAAAGTTGAGAGAAAAAATATGGATGTTTGGGTTAACTTTTTGACTTTTCATGAAAAAATATGTAATAAAAAATTGTAAAAATTGGTTTGTAGAGGAAAATTAGGATTGAGAGTTGTGCAGCCGTAATTATTGACTTTTGGTAAATAGTGTTAACCTTTTAACTTTTTAAGTAACTTTTTAATTTTTTTTGATTTTTTTTACATACCTCAAACTTGGCCTAAGAGTGGATGAAGTAGTAAAGAGGGATAAACATGGATAGCCTATAAATATACATGGTTTTTTGTGGTCTAGGATTGGAGCAAAGAGATTTTGGAAATGGTCGATGAAAGACAAGTAAGAGAAAGACCGATACTCCACAATCTTAAGTGCAAAGTCAGTTTCGGTTAGCAGAGCAGCTGGAAGTCAAGTAGGCACAGAGTTCTAAGTTCCGGTAGTCGCAGTCGGCAGTAAAGAAATAGGTAGTAAATAAACTCTTCTTTGCGGTGAGCGGTACGTCTAAGTTCCGGGAGTCGCAGTCGGCAGTAATAATAATTAATGAGCCAAGTTTTTCTCTTCTTCTTTTTTTTATTTTTTTAACAGGAGCCAAGCTTGATAGATAGATTATTGTTTCCGTCAAGGCAGAGAGCTAGAGACTTAGGTCTGTCAATCCAAAACATAAACGATCTTTTATTAACATTAGTGAAAGTAAACTATAACAGGACTTCATTACATTATTCTATGCCAGAGTTCTTTTCCTCTCCTCACCCAAACCATATTTGACTGAATTTTTGTTTTTTCGGACATCGCATCAACAATGCATTATTTCATTTTCCGTGGGTCCATCTAAATGAAAGCGGTACGTGGCCATCACTTTTTTTTTTTTTTTTGTGTGTGTGTATAATTCATCACAAATCTTATTTTAGATCTTTACATCCAGATGGATTGACAATCTTTTTAGTTTGCTTATCTAAGAATAACAATTCAGTACATGGAGCGTTAACAAATTACAGCAATCTAGCAAAAAGAAAGTATTTCGGGGCAGATATGACTCACTACTCGTAGGCTTTAATTTTTTTCTAATCGAATGGATTGGGCCACGACAAGAACTTTTATTTGGTTGTAAGTTTTTTTTGTATTGTTTTGTTTTTTTATTTTATGCCACAGATTTTTCCTCCCTATTATTCTCTAACTCGATATCCAAAGTAATTCAAATGAAATTGAAAAACCTACGTGATTCGTGATTAGATCAAGATTTAATTATTCAAATTCTCAATCAAACAGAACTCACAATCTAAATCAACAAGCACTTACGAGAGTGATTTAGATTACTGTTTTTGAAAAAAACGATAAATCGACACAAACGATTTTTATGTGGAAAAATCACAATTGAAGCACCTTCAATTGTGATAAAAAAACCACAGGCAAAACGCCACAAATCAATCCACTACTGAAGAAAGAAAAAATACAAAGATACCAAACAAATTACCAGAACCGCTTCCAATTTGTCTTCAAATCTTCTGTATGTCTTTCACCGCAACCTTCACACGGAATTAATTAACTTGAAGTTGAATCCACAACATCAATCGTCGAATAAACGACTACACACAACATCAAACTCCTTTGGTCACTGTGTGCTTGAATCTTCAGATTCCACCGAAGAAGAATACTCTCAACGAATAAAACAAACTCCTTGACGTGTGCTTATAAGAACATGAGTCAAAACTCAATCAAACATCAAGAAAAACCAGGGAAAAAACACTCAGAAGAAAACCCTAAGACCCTTAAAGAAGATCTAGAAAAAATAATTCTAGAGTTGGAGCAACAAGCGAATTTATAGAAGCAAAGATCGCGTGGTCCGCTCGAGCGTGGGAATAGACGCTCGAGCGGGGACTCTATATCGCGTGTTCCAAACCAAGGTTCACGCTCGAGTGGAAAATCCCACACTCGAGCGTAAAAACACCTCACTCAGTAATTTTGTAGACACACAAAATACTGTGAGAGTGTAAACTCCGCTCGAGCGTCACTTTTCCCGCTCAAGTGGGAAGACTAAAACAGGAATATTACAAATCGATTACAAACTTAGTTTTTTCATAGATTTAGACAACAAGGGTCCTAACAATCTCTCCCTTTGTCAAATCCTGAACAAAACTATTCTAAAACAATTTTCCTAACAAATTCTAAACAACATCCCAGCTAAGAAACAACTACCTCAAAAACAAGAAAAACAAAACAAAACCATTGAAATCAACAAACATGAACCATGCAAGTCTTGGCCACTCCACCTGAAGAAACAAACACACAAACCAAAACTGTGGAACTAGATAAATAGAAAAAGATACAGATATAGATATCTAACCCAAAAATAACCCAATATACCCATCCATCCAGAAATAAAGCAATATCACTACCCCTCTATCCAAAAATATCAATATCACTAAATATCGCGATAAAGCATGCATAAGTAAAAACATCCAAAAGCATGAATCAAACAATAGTAACAATATCACTCCCCATTTTTGTCCTGGAGAGAAAAAAAAAAAAAAAAAAAAACCAATATAGAAAGCAGTTCAACAAAAGAGATATCTGTGCATGAGTAGTACTAGCCAAAAACATGTCTGTGCATCAACAATCACTGAGCAAGTGGCTGTGGCGGGGACTGCATCTGGAGAAGAGACAGGATCTGAGACAAATGAGCAGAAGACTAGGCAATGGACTTCTCAATGCGCCTGGATGAGGCCTCTAATGCAGTTAGCCGAGCATCGACAGTAGTCTCTAGATCTGTGAGTCGGGCCTTGAAAATGTCCATCTGCCCTCAAGTCGATCAAAACGAGAAACAACAGACTGCTCAAAATGGAGGAGCTGGCCACGGATAGTACGGACTGAAGGTGGCTGCTCTCCCTCATCAACACCCTCACCAGCAGCAGTCGCATCAAACTTAGCCTCCTCTGTCATAGCAGCATCATTGGTACCTGTACTGGAACGACCCACCCCGGTTGGACCTCCCCTAACGTGAGACTGACTCTGGGAGACCATCTTTTTGGTGAAAGGATAGGAAGGTGAAGCAAACTCATCCTCGTCAAACGAAGGAACCTCAAACTTGGTGAGAAACCGGTTAATGAGGCACCCGTAAGGTGGACCAAGGTTGTTACGCTCATACGTAGCAACCATCTTATGGATGATCAAAATGGCAAGGTCAATGGAGCGATTGAGAGCTATACACTGAAGGACAAACCCTGGTTCTTGGTTGATTTCTGAGCTATGGGTGGTCACTATAATGTTGGCACACACAATGAGATTGAGTAACCGAAAATGGGGTAGGAGCTCATTTTGTTTGATTAATGAGCCTAGGAGCCAAGGACGAGATATACCACATAAAGCAGTGGCCACCTCATTGAAATCGCAAGTGGGTCTCACAGGAAAAGGATAGAAAATAGAGAAGACTTTACGAATCCCTAAAAGCTCTCTAACGAGATCAGTGGTGACTGTGATAGATTTGGACCGGACCTAAGTCTTGAATGACGGACCAATGTCATCATGACTCTCCATATTATAGTAAAATTCTCTAACCCAACTGAGGTTTTGAGGACCCAAGAAAGAAAGTACAAAGTCCCCACCCAAGGGATCAAAAAGTGGATGGATATGGATAGACTCAAAGGTGTTAGGGAGAACATTTTGTTCGAGATGAACGGTTCGGGACGGATAGGACTCGCGAAACAATTTGGCTTTATCAGACGAGGGAAATCGGTCAGAGTTAAAGGAAGGTCGAGAGGCAGTGGACTTCTTCCTCTTAGAAGAAGACATGACTAAACCAAGTGTAGGCCAAAAGAATAAACAAAAAACCCCCAACCCAAGACAGAAATTGAACCAAAAAGTAAAAAAAACAAAAACATTAGTAGAACAGTCAAATCTAACCACATTAAACAATCAAATAATGGTATGAAACAATAGAACCATTGCACAACAATCACATGAGAACAGAAAGCGTGAGAGATGAGTTATGGTGAACGTAGCTGTAGACGTCCCCGAACGTCCCTGGAAAAATCCCGTTTTGTTCATTGGGCTTACTACAGTTCGGACTCAAATGTCACGGTTCTAAATCTAATCCCACAAAGTGCAATGTGAGGCCGATAAATCACCAAAGAGTCCAAATCTGGCAAATCGTTTTGAAAAACTGATTTTTAGAAAGAAGTGCCAAACATGGACTGCTTTGCCAGATACAGAGTCGCCACCTAAATATTTTATTTTTGGGGGAATTTAGGAAACCCTGACTTGTGCCTAAGGCTACGTCTCCGTCATCACCAAAGTTGCCTCGGCTTGAGAACTTGGGTACGATTGGGAAAGGTCATGCAATGAGCACCCCCGCTCGCCCGATCAAAGATCGGCCACTACTAAACATGATATCAAGTTTTTGAAAACACATGCGTTCTTACTCCGGTTATTAACCTAGGATTACTATGTGATGCACACAGCATACAAGTATAGACTAGATCGCCTGAGTTAGAACAAAACATTTCATGTTTGTTTTTTAAAGCGGTTTGCTACTCGCAAGTAGGCTAAAATGCGGATTTTGCCACCCTCAAGTAGGCTTAAAAAACATGGTGATTTGCCACTCTCAAGTGGGCTTAAAACTCGCAATCAATGAATTGTTCCAATTCAAGTAATCCAAGCTTCACCCACAGGCATTCAGGCAGTTATATCACATAAGTAGTCAGCCTCATGGCAAGCATACTATCATGGCAGTCACTCACACGCATGCAAGGATGCTAAAGCATAAACACTCATCGAGTACTCCGAGCCAAAGAAAGAAGCTAATTAGAAATCATGCATGAATCCTAACTATGCTGAGATGCCTAATGCAGCACATGCAGGATGCAACTAAGATAGGCTTGGCTATTCTAAAATGGCATATGACATGTTACAGATAACATGTATTCAACTTTGAATTGAAATACAATGCAATTAGCATGATGCGCCGAGCCCGGGGCATGCAAGACAGATGAATGAATGCAAACATGCGAAGCATAGGAATGCTAATTGAAACATGCCCTAAAACTAACCATCGTAAGCTGGTAAATAAAAGGGAGAAAGACGTGGGATTGGAAGACATGCATCACACACACGCACACTTATTACAACAGTTGGCCCTCTCGACGGATGGTCTGAATAAATAATACAACACCAACTAGCTAATCTAAGCTAATCTAATTAAGCTAGTTATTACACAACCAAAATGAATAATAAATTACAGCTAATTATTACACAACTCTAATTAATTAACAAACTAACTAAGTAAGCAATTAAATTAGCATGCAAACTACATGAATGTGGACTGCCTCAGCTCTGCCTTGAATGATAAAGGATGCATGCATGCTCAAGTCACCTTGTCGGGAAATCCATCGTGATGCCCCGGCTTGCCTTGGTTTGTAATTGATTTCAGAAACTTGCACAAAGCTCCAAGGAGATGAAACTCTACCCTGGGAATCTAGGGGGAGGCTACTGACCAGCTATAGGCATTGGAGACCACCTACCGACCACCCTTGGTGGTGAAAACCAGAAAAGGTGGTCGGCCTGCCAGAAAACCTAGTCGGCCGACCAGTTTCTTCTCCTGGTTTCTGCATTTTCTGCAACAAAGGCAAGAGAGAGAGAAAGCGAGGTATTTGCAACACATGTGTGCACGACCACTCTCTCCATCATTGCATAAGCTCTAGGGAGTGTAGTCCTTGATCCTCAAGCCACCAATCACGCATCTCGATGCACGATGGCCGAAGAGTAGGATTGCACGACTCAATGTGAAATGAATACACATATAAACACATAAATGCCTAAACCCCATCATGTGTAGTCAAGAGTGTCGGCGACTGAGAATCGAGGCACGTTTCATCACTTTGAGTACGAAACGTCCTTCGTTTCCCGTGTTCGGACTAACTCCTATTCCAAACACAATGCAACAAACAATGGCATGCACAATGCGACTTTGAGTATGCAACCTAAATGCTATGCAACCTAAATGCTATGCAACTAAGTGATGCAAACATGCAAAGGATGACATGCAAACTTGCGACTAGCATACACAATACTATGAACTAACAGTGGCATACTCAATGCACGTGGATTATATGGCATGCATACTCAATGCACTAACATACGCAATGTTATGAACGAGGCATACGCAATGCAATGATCGAACATGCGATAACATGGACTATATGGCATACACAATGCAAGATGGACTTAAACCAAGATGGATGGACCTCAGCCGCACCCAAATCAGTGGCCAAACATGATGAAAACACAACGATGACACACACACAAGCATATACAATGCAAGGGATCAAAGCCTAAGGTACGAGATACAACTTGACAAAAGCATTGAAAGGATGAAAATATGGCATACAACAACACATGTTCCAGCTTTGAAATGACATACAAAATGGTCCCGAATCATGCAAACAACTCATGTTATGCATGTTGAATGGCTCAAATACCGAAACTAGTGAAGCACATTACACTAGAGGTATGCAAAGCGATGCTCAAATGACCAAACCAACCCTAAATAGTCCCTATGCAGGCCCAAAACAGTGGCAAAATGGACTAGGATGATGGCTTGAAAAGCACAAAAATGAAGCTCATGCAATGGCCCATAAATGAGGTATACAAGCACAACTCTCAAACGCATTTAAAGAGTGGAAAACATGGGAACATGGCACAAGTATAGGCTCTGAAATAACATGCTCAATGATGCCAAGACATGGGAACACCTCAAGTTAAGCATGCAAGGGGCTCCAAAACTCAAGGCTAGGCAAGGATATTACACTACAAGTATGCCTGGAAAGCATCATTCGAATAAGAGGCCTCAAAACAGAGCTGAGGCAGCCCAAAATATGAACAAAATCAGTTTGAAATATGGCCAAAATATGCTAGAATCAATGGCCGAAACAACATGCAATGTAAGCTAGTGAGCATGGTTTACACTACAAGCATGTGAAGCATTCAAGAGGCCACTAAACCAGCGAAAGAAAGAGCTATGATATGCCAAAGAATGGCCAAAAACCCACTGAAACATGACCAATACATGCAAGAATGACATGCTCCTTTGATAAGCTATGAAGAGGATTATTCTATACATACAAGAGGCAAACATGAGGTGACCAAACCAACCCTAGACAGAGTCTAGGAAGGTCCTAAAAGTCACTAAAAATGGCCTGAACCAAGGCTAGGAAGTATGAAAATATAGGCTCCTTGGAAAGGCCAAATATGAAAACAAACAAGGCCAAAAGAGAGAGGGTCACCCCTCTCTGATTTTGGCCCTCAAAACAGCATGCCAACCACTGAAAATCCACTAGATTTCAGTGGCTAAAAGGCCAAGAAAAGGTCAACACAAAGGCCTTAAGGTATGGCTCAAAACAAGACTAAATGAAGCATGCAAGAGGGTAGATGACCTCCAACAGGAAAATGGCCTTAAACAAACATCAAAAGGACCTCAAAACAAGACTTTTTTCAGTTGAAAACAAAGCTCAAATAAGCATGCAAGTTTGGCTAAGAGAGTGATCAAGACAAAGCTTTAAAAGAGGGAAAAGAGATTACCCTTAAAGCTCAACAAAACCAGCAACTTATCCAGCCCAAAACCAACTCTTTAACCTCTGAAAATACCCTCCAAGAACCTCAGATCAATGGTGGAGGTGTGTGGCTATGAGGTGTGGTGCAATAGGCCAAGAACAATGCACTTTTGAACCCAAAATGTAGAGATATAGAGATGGATATATATTTTGCCTTAAACAAATTTTTTTGGAACCTGGTGTAAAGAGAGAGAGGCCCTCTCTTATAGAGGAACAAAGGTTCAAGCTTCCTCAAGAAGCTAGAACAAGGGTTCAAGCTTCCTCAAGAAGCTAAAGCAAGGGTACAAATCCTCCATACAGGAGGATACAGTTTGTGCCTTCCAGCTGGCACAGCTGGCATCCACTCAGTCAGACAAAACAGGAGAAAACTGGTCGACCAGTTAAGATGGTCGGCCGACCACTTTCCCTGGTCGGCCGACCAGGGCAAGTGGTCTCCCAGATAAAAGGTGGTCGACCAAGAGTATTGGTGGTCTCCACTTTGAAAGCAAGCTAGTGGTGTGGTGGGAGACCAGCAAATGTGGCCCAAAAATCAAGGAGACCAATTTCCCGATAAGAAAATCGACTGGCGGAGAGAGAAGTGGTCTCCAAGAGAAAAGGTGGTCTCCCACCCTTGTACCACCTTCCAAACAATGAAAACAAGGTTCACCCCAAAAATGAACCAACACCGATGCAAAACGAGTGTTCAGAGGGCAAAACGCGCGGCCGGGTACCCCGAAAACAAGCTGTTAAGCACTAAAAGTGGCGTGCGACCACAAAGGTGGTCTCCCGGGCCGCAGTGTCCCTCTAGACAGAGGAAACAAGGTGTGTACCAAAAATCGTGCCAAACGGAGAATGTTAAGTGGTCCCGAACCGAGGCGCGCGGCCAACGACTCTGAAAATTGGAAACTGGTCTCCAAACGAGAATAGTGGCCTGCGACCACGAAAAGTAGCCTACGGCCACTGAGAGATGGTCTGCAAGACCTCTCCCTCCCTTCGGGAAGAGAAAGCAAGACCTGGTCTGCAAACCGAGGCAAAACATAAAAGGGTCCTGAGGTCCGGGGGTAAGGACCTCAACTGAAACTCCGAAACCTCAGAACGAGCACAACATGCGCAATCACCGAGCGCTCAATCAATGACGTCTAAGTCTTAAGGTTGGTCAAAAATGGGGTGTCTACAGTTGCCCCTCTTTAACAGAACTCGAAAGTCATAAGTGACGGGAGTGAATGTCAAAACCCAGTGACAACCCATTTTTGACAAGGCCGAAGACTTAGACAACAGGCGAGATAAAGAAAGAGATGTGCTCGCAGGCAGGGGCAAAATGCAAAGGGGTATGCACAAAGCCGAACATAACTTATGATCATGCAAAGCACGCTGTAATGAAGCAAATACACACAATAAATGCAACAGTTTAAGCGAATGTTATGCAAAGCAAGTAAACACGAGCCAAACCACATTTCATGCAGAAAGGATGTAAGAAAATTATACAATTCTCACTGCGTCTCACGCGAAGAAGGCTAAAAGCGACTACCGAGAACACCCGGAGTCACAAACGAAACAACTCTCAACGTATCAAACACAAAAGAAGAAAGCGAACAAATGGACACCGGAACGCATCTGAGTCCTCGAAACCGAAGACGTCCTAACGCACCACATGCGAGAGGAGAAAAGGTATGAAAGAACACCGGAACTCATCCGAGTATTCGAAACCGAAGATGTCCTAACACACCGCATGCGAGAAGAGAAAAGGTATGAATGAACACTGGAACTCATCTGAGTGTTCGAAACTGAAGATGTCCTAACGTACCGCATGCGAGAGGAGAAAAGGTATGAATGAACACCGGAACTCATCCAAGTATTCAAAACCGAAGATGGCCTAAAGCACCTCATGCGAGAGGAGAAAAGGTATGAATGAACACCGGAACTCTTCTTGAATGAACCGTACATACAATATCGTGCCTGTAAAAGAAAGGAACTTAATAGGTACAATAAGTTAACAACATATGTTCAGAGCTATATCAAACGCGGACACATATGGTGCCGATGGCAAAGTGTATAACGATACAAGTGAAACGTGCGCGACGACGCATGCAAAGCATGGAGGCATGATAATACCAATGAAACGTGCACAACAATGCAAGTGGTGTGCATAACAATGCGAAAGGGATGCATAACAATGCAACCTAAGTGTGCGCATAACAATGCGGAAGGGATGCAAGTGCAGGTAAAGTGCACAAGATAGTGCGATTGATGCAATGCACAAAACAGTGTGAACGAAGTGCGCAAGATAGCGTGATATGATATGCAATATTACAAAACAATGTAATGATATACAATGGAATGAAATAATCAAACCACAAGTAGTACAAAACCACACGAATATCATAAAGGGATGGAGATGCAAAATCAAACTACTTTTATCATAGAAAAGGCAGTGGGCACGAGCCGAACGACGCCTAACACAAGCTAAGTGCCTACATCCTAGTACTGGCCACAACCCAGCATGGATGCTTACACATAACAGAACCGTGTTTCAACATGAAAGGGGTGCGAGCACATGCAAAACTATGTGTTTTGTAGAGAGACCACAAGGTACTAGTAATTGGGTGGCATGATATAAGTGAGGAATGATCTGCTGAGGAAAGATCGTGATCCTACAAGCTGAATGCGACAAACTAAAATATGATACAATGGATGCAATGGATGAAGTGAATAAGGCGCGCGGCCAAACCATATTTTGCCTAGAAAAGGCATAGACACAAAACAAACCACGTCTAACACAGAAATGGTGCCGTCACCCTCAAACCACAATTCCCTTAGTGGTGTGGGCGCATACACATAATCACATAACCATGCTTTAACGCGAAAAAGTATGGGCACATGCCAGACTAAGTTCAACATGGAAAGGATGCAGGCAATACAATAGACAATGCAGCTACAGGCACGCACCATATTCTATATGCAATGCAATAGACATACTAGATGATGTAGTAGTTAGGAAGCGAAGGTACCTTACAGGGGCAATTGGCAATGACCTACCTTATGCTGCTGGGGACCTTCCCCTTCTTCTCGGTTGAACCGCATGTACTACTTTTCTCCCAGACTATGGTCGCAGCTTTCCCTATTCTCCAACAGGGTGACAGACTAGGTTGGTTCAGTATCCAGAATTGAGACGCATACACATGCTATCTCAATCTATGGGACTGCCATACAGATTTTAAGTCGAGGATATACCCCTGGGTATTTAAACCAGACTTTAGTCTTGGAAATCCCGAACCTTTGCATTCTAGGCATGAGCCATTCGAACTCTAGTTTCCACCATCTCAGTTGATCTTTTAGGAACTCACAACAAACACAGGCAGGTGGCTATACCAGACCACCGAAAGTCGTTCGGGCATGACAAACACCAAAGGAATTGCACCTTTAGAGGATTTAAGGTCTCCTAGACCAGAGAGTGCACAAGACAGTGCGAACGAAGATGCAGGATTTAAAGTTCCTAGACCAGAGGATTTAAGGTCTCCTAGACCAATGAGTGTACAAGACAGTGCGAATGATACAAAAATACAATGTGCACAAGACAGTGCGATGTAGAGTGAATGCAAAAGATACAAGCATTTTTTTTTTATTTTTTATGCAAGATGAGAGTATGTAATGAAATGCACAAGATAGTGCGATGCGCAAGAAAGCGCGAGTATGAACTGCACAAAATAGTGCGATGCGCGAGAAAGCGCGAGTGTAAACTTCACAAAACAGTGCAATGTGCGACAGAGCGCGAGTGTAAACTGCACAAAACAGTGCAATGCGCAAGAGAGCGTGAGTGTAAACTGTACAAAACAGTGCAATGTGCAAGAGAGCGCGAGTGTAAACTGCACAAAACAATGTGATGCACAAGAGAGCATGAGTGTAAACTGCACAAAGCAGTGCGATGCGCAAGAGAGCACGAGTGAATGCATGAACAACGCAAGTAAGATGCATAACAATGCAAGGTAGACGTGCATGATAATGCGACGAGTAGTGTGCATAACAATGCACTTAAAATGTGCATAACAGTGCAAGAAAGGTGTGCATAACAATGCATTTTGCATTTCTTGCACACTTCATGCTTTTGCTATGTATTATATCTGCTCGTTCTGAACACATTCATATGCACAGTACTTCTGCTCATTCTGGCATACGGCTAGCACATAGCACAATACTGATTTGGCACGTAGCTTATTTAGAATACGATGCTGACTTGGCACACAGCTCACAGCACAATATTCTGTTAATTTGGCACACAGCTCACTTGGGCACATGACACATTTGGGCACACAGCTCATTTTGGCACACAGCACATTTGGGCACACAACTCATTCTTTGGGCATACGACACATTTGGGCACACAGTACATTTGGGGCACACAGCACATTTGGGCACACAGCTCATTTTGGCACACAGCGCATTTGGGGCACACAGCACATTTGGGCACACAGCTCATTTCGGGCACACAGCTCATTCTTAATTCTAAACACTCAGCTCATACATTTTCATTTGCATGTAGCTCATTCTTAATTCTGAACACGCAGCTCATAAATTTTCATTTATTAACACACAGCTTATTCACTTTATTTTGAACGCGCAGCTCACACATTTCAATTCTAAACACGCAGCTCATACTTTTTCATTTGCACGCAACTCATAACACAACACTGCTCGATCTGAACACACGGCTCATAACACAGTAGTCTTTTAATTTTGAACACACAGCTCATAACACAACTCTGCTCGATCTGAACACACGGCTCATAACACAATATTCTTTTAATTTTGAACATAGCTCATTCTGAACATACAGGATACGATGACAGAACTTGCAGAAGTTGAAACAAACTCAGATGCCCTACATTTTCCCTTTTTTCTTTTGCTTCGAAGTCTAGAACCTATATAGCTTCAGATAGGTCCTGGTTTTACTGTTCCCACATGACCCGGGTTGAACCCTGCGGTTTTTGAAAGCACAAAATCTTATTTTGCACAAATGTGGAGAACGGCACGGCACTCTGAGCACAAAACGATTTTTTTGAAATTAAGAGTGAGAATAAGTTCTCAACTGGGTATTGAGCCTACGACTGAACACAGCACACCACGACTCCACAACAAAGAGAAAGACAAGGTAAGACAACCTAAACACATCTATAGACACCCGAAACGACTCAAAACAAGAATCGAGACAAACAAAACGACTGACACGACACACAGACGTGTTCCAATGGTAAGAGACCTCTCAGTGCACGAGGAGCCAGTTTCTCCGGGTATTGTTTCCCACCCTTTCTCATTTGTGATTCTCACATCACTCGGCCCTCAGGCTCTGTTTTTCTGAAAAGTCCTTTTTCTCTCAGCGCACATTTCTCTATTCTTCAATCTCTCATTTTTTTATCCCTCCCCTGGGTGGTTGATGGATAAACAAGAAGTTGCGGGCTCTTGCCCCTAGCGTGCTACTAGATTCTCTTTCTTCTGCTCACAGCCAGTGAGTTCCTTCCACAGAGGGGTTGCGCTAAGACTGGGTGTGTAGCAAATCCGCAGCTGACATCGGTTGACGATACTCTGCTGGGGAGTTTGGACGTGATCAGATTTGTCCAGATGAGGGAGTTGGAATATCTTGATCCATTCTAGTTCGTGCTTCGCACTTGGCTCGATACCTCACTGCTTGGAGGATGAGAGGGCTTTCTGCCCTTTTGCGGTTAGCTTCAGTGGTGCCCTTTTCCGGCAAGTATGATGCCCTTTCTGGAAAGTGCGTTGATAAAGGGGAAAAGACAGAAAACCTGACTTAACTGTGCCCCTAGTTCATCATTTTGACCATTTTTTGTTTTTAGCTTCTGCTAAAACAATTTTAACCAAAATGAGAGTTAGATTAACATGCTTGTTCAACTTTTTGATTTGAAATCATGCAAGTCAGGCTATGAGCACTGAAAATTTTCTTTTTTAGGTCCAAGAAATGGTCCAGTTTTAGAAAAATGGAATAATTTTCGAGAGAATTAGTCAACCTCATTAAAAATTCTCAAAAACTATTTTTGCAAATGGCCACTGCTTGACCAACGTGGAATTGACTCTTGAGGTGCACAACCTCAGATCCAAAAACAATGGAAAATTGCCCCTTGTCTGAAGGACACTGCACGGCAACAGAAAGTTGTCCATTGTTTGAATAGCACCGCAGCATACTGTATGGCAACGGAAAGTTGCCCCTTGTTTGAATAGTACCGCAGCGCACTGTAACCAGTTCTCATGGTGAAGGTCACAACCGAACTCTTGGATACAAAAATGACAAAGACGACCCGTTCAATCTCATAGACAGGACAGTTGAATTTGAAGTGTTTTACGACTGGACTTCAGAATGAAGTTGCCTACGTATCCCAAAGATGGGAATCAAGCCTTACGTAGTTCGGGTCAGGTACACTCGGGTATTAACCTCTCCTTTTGCACTCTAACTTTTGCCAAGGCCGCCCTTTCTGGGTTTTCAACCTTGCGAGCTTTGTTCTTCTTTTCTTTTCAATTCTTTTCATTTCTTTTCTTCTTTTTTCTTTTTCATCTTTTCTTTTCATTTTCTTCATTTTTTCTTCTTTTTTTTTTTTTTATTCTTTGCATTTTTCTTTTTTTATTCTTTTTCTTCTTTTTCTTGCTCTAACTTTTGCCTGGGTCGCCCTTCCAGGTTTTCGGCCCAGCGAGCCTCTCAAGGGTAAAAGTTTAGCTTTGTCCATGTTGAATGGTTTGAGATCTCGGAGCCATCTGAATCCAAGAGAATGGCTGCTGTTCGCCGATGATGTAGAAGTCCATCCAATGGAGGGTGAATTTGCCCCTAGTGTTGTAGATAGGAACTTGGTTGTCCTTCAGCAATACTTTCTTCTTTCCTCCCTTCTGGGATTTGGCATTCTTGCCGATCTTCATTAGCATAAGCAATGACCCCATTTTTGACTCTTCGAGCACATCTGACATTTTTGCCCCTAGTTCGAGGGCTGCTTCGAATCTGGCCACACAGGCCTCACATTGTAGTTGACCGTTGAACATTCTGAATTCAAGTTCAAGGTTTGAAAGTGAAGGGTCGAGTCTCGGGGCTGAGAACGATCCTAAGTTGCACAATCTCAAAAGCGATTCCACACAGGTCTTCGTAGGACCGCGCAAAACATTTTTTGAAATCTTTTAAGAAAGTGACTAGTCGCTCGCGCTGAAGACAGTGCGGAACCAATCTGGATCAAGCCAGGATCATTCTCAGTACTCGCATTAACAAACATCATTTCATTCATTAAGGGCTTAGCACGCCTCTCTTTCTCTCAATTGATCAAATTTTGCAAAACCCGAGGAATTCCTTCCTCTTCGTTTTCATCACAATGTTCAAAAAGGTTTTGAAAAACTTGGGTCGATGTAATAACTTAAAGGCACAGAAAAGCATGTGAAAAGCACTGCCGTTTCATTCAAGTTTGCTGGCACAACAGGCTCAAAGTAGAAACAAGCACAAAAGCATGAAAACCACAGCTGTTTCAATTAGATCTTCTGGTGTAACTGGCTCCCCGGCAGAAACAGACTCAAAAGAAAGCGAAAAGACAAACACGAAACAAAATAGTGATATTCGAGGTAACGCCCCCAGGATCACCTGACTTTAACAAAACAGGACTGACTCGATACAACAAGACAGACCCAACTGACTTAGTATGAAAAGACTGACTCTATACAACGGGATAGACTCTAAACGACATAACAAAACTAACTCAGTACCCGAGTCAGAAAGTACAAAAACCAGCATTCACGAATGCTCAAAACAGCGCATGCCACACGCCACACGCCACATCTGAAGCAAACCAAGCGCCGCCCACAGGTGGTTCAACCCCTGATTACATCACATTATCTTCCAGGTTCACTGATCCAGTGACGATGGACTTTGCTGAGCTCGGCGAGAGGATGACCCCGTTGTCAAACAGATCATGTACTTCATGGCGAAGACGGAAGCAGTTGTCGGTAGTATGGCCAGTTTGCTGGTGGTACGCACAGTACTGGGTAGCATCGTGCTTAGTTGGAAGGGGATTCGGGAGGAGGCGAGGCTCAAGAGGTTTGAGATGGCCTTTCTCAACAAGGATTTGAAGAGCCTTAGACAAAGGCATATAGAGGGCATGGAAGACCCTGCGACCTCGGGGTAGATACTTTGAGGTTTGCAAACTTTTGTCGGACGCACTAGCAAAGGGGTCGGCAGGCGCTGATTTGGTTTTCTGATCTTTTCCGGATGCAGGATTAGATCTAACAGGATCGTTTCTAGTATGATGGCCCTTCTCCCGGTTCTCCCCTTGGCTTGAACTGCCCTCATTCTGAGTAGGGAAGATGTCATCCACAGTCTTTGTAGCGACCGCGAACACTTGTTATTTGTTCAATCCTCCGGCTTTCAAAGCCTCAAAAGCCTGCTACAGTTGTTCATAGGGATCGATGTCTGCCCCAACCTTGTTCTTACCGCTCGCCTCAGCTCGGTCAAAGGTTTGGGTTGCTTGATCAGAGCGGAGCCTTGTTGTTGTTGACAGGTCATGGCCCGAACTTGGGATGGCTTCAGGTTGGCTGAGCTCAATTACAATTCACCCCAGTAGCGGGGGCTCTTCCGGTATGAAGTTCCCGGCATATGATGTGGTTGGTGGAGGAGCCGACATTTCATAGGCCAGATCAGCCACAGATCTCTGAAGATCACCGATCATTCCATCAACTCGAAAGTGGTGGGCTCACGGGCTTAAAATAACTGGGGTTCCCAGATGGAATGTGCGGCAGGTGACCTGGGTGGGTGCTGCACTTCAACGTCGGTATCACCCTGCATGATGATTCCCTGGTTTAGTGCCGCTATCATAACCACGATTTCCTCCGAATTCTGTGTCATCATAAATTCGCTGAATCGAACAGAGGCGATGCGACTGGTGACTAACGGATCTGATGAACTGGTGAGCCTTGACTGGCCTTTTTCCTGTTTTACCTCAGCAAAGGATAACACTGTTGCTCTGAACTGAATCTCTGAACCCTGAAAGAGAAAGCAGGGAGCATCTCAGCTCAATTTCATCAATACAGACATGAACATAGCTGAATAACTGTATTTGACCACTGATCACTGTTCCCCAAATTACTGCCCCAAAACTGAATCTGATACCTGCAGATATAACCGATTCTCAAAATACTGATGCCCGCAGGCCTGATACCCAGACTTGCAAACTGATATATACAACCTGTAGAGACACACTCTGATAGCACATAGCAAGCAAATGAGATCCAAAACACCCCTATGTTGGGGTAGGGTTTCCCTGTCCTATTTTGTCAGGAGCTAGGGTTTCACTGCGCACGTAGCGGTTTCAAACAACCTATAATCGGGTGAGCAACCTGTCCTAGTTTGGGATAGTCACTATGGATTCCGATATGCACTAGGTCGAATGGTAAAAAAGGGTGTCCTGGTAAAAACCGGGGTTTGTGTTCTCATCGTGGAAGAGCCCGTAACCGGTCAACCTTATGGCACGCTTCTCAAAGCGAGCCTCCAGCAAACCGTTCAGGAATAGCAGATGGCAAACACGGTGTCCTAGGCGCACCAATGCAAATGCAATGCAAAAAAACACATAAGTGTAATCAAAACAAGATATCATGAGTTTGAGTCAAGTTCTCTAAATCCCCAGCAGAGTCGCCAGAAACTGCAGATGTCCCCGAACGTCCCTGGAAAAATCCCGTTTTGTTCATTGGGCTTACTACAGTTCAGACTCAAATGTCACGGTTCTGAATCTAATCCCACAAAGTGCAATGCGAGGCCGATAAATCACCAAAGAGTCCAAATCTGGCAAATCATTTTGAAAAACTAATTTTTAAAAAGAAGTGCCAAACATGGACTGCTTTGCCAGATACAGAGTCGCCACCTAAATATTTTATTTTTGGGGGAATTTAGGAAACCCTGACTCGTGCCTAAGGCCACGTGTCTGTCATCACCAAAGTTGCCTCGACTCAAGAACTTGGGTACGATTAGGGAAGGTCATGCAATGAGCACCCCCGCTCGCCCGATCAAAGATCGACCACTACTAAACATGATATCGAGTTTTTGAAAACACATGCGTTCTTACTCCGGTTATTAACCTAGGATTACTATGTGATGCACACAGCATACAAGTATAGTTTAGATCGCCTGAGTTGGAACAAAACATTTCATGTTTATTTTTTAAAGCGGTTT
Organism: Camellia granthamiana; assembly: GCA_036172215.1. Classification (NCBI taxonomy): domain Eukaryota; kingdom Viridiplantae; phylum Streptophyta; class Magnoliopsida; order Ericales; family Theaceae; genus Camellia; species Camellia granthamiana. Next base: position 17,363,982 of record CM069903.1, on the reverse strand, counting down.
GCTACTCGCAAGTAGGCTAAAATGCGGATTTTGCCACCCTCAAGTAGGCTTAGAAAACAAGGTGATTTGCCACTCTCGAGTGGGTTTAAAACTCGCAATCAATGAATTGTTCTAATTCAAGTAATCCAAGCTTCACCCACAGGCATTCAGGCAGTTATATCACATAAGCAGTTAGCCTCATGGCAAGCATACTATCATGGCAGTCACTCACACGCATGCAAGGATGCTAAAGCATAAACACTCACCGAGTACTCCGAGCCAAAGAAAGAAGCTAATTAGAAATCATGCATGAATCCTAACTATGCTGAGATGCCTAATGCAACACATGCAGGATGCAACTAAGATAGGCTCGGCTATTCTAAAATGGCATATGAGATGTTACAGATAACATGTATTCAACTTGGACTTGAAATACAATGCAGTGAGCATGATACGCCGAGCCCGGTGCATGCAAGACAGATAAATGAATGCAAACATGCGAAGCATAAGAATGCTAATTGAAACATGCCCTAAAACTAACCATCGTAAGCTGGTAAATAAAAGGGAAAAAGACGTGGGATTGGAAGACCTGCATCACACACACCCACACTTATTATAATAGTTGGCCGTCTCGACGGAGGGTTCGAATAAATAATAAAACACCAACTAGCTAATCTAAGCTAATCTAATTAAGCTAGTTATTACACAACCAAAATGAATGATAAATTACAGCTAATTATTACACAACTCTAATTAATTAACGAACTTACTAAGTGAGCAATTAAACTAGCATGCAGACTACATGAATGTGGACTGCCTCAGCTCTGCCTTGAATGATAAAGGATGCATGCATGCTCGAGTCGCCTTGTCGGGAAATCCATCGCGATGCCCCGGCTTGCCTTTGTTTGCAATTGATTTCAGAAACTTGCACAAAGCTCCAAGGAGATGAAACTCTACCCTAGGGATCTAGGGGGAGGCTGCCAACCAGCTGTAGGCATTGGAAACCACCTACCGACCACCGTTGGTGGTGAAAACCAGAAAAGGTGGTCGGCCTGCCAGAAAACCTGGTCGACTGACCAGTTTCTTCTCCTGGTTTCTGCATTTTCTGCAACAAAGGCAAGAGAGAGAGAAAGCGAGGTATTTTCAACACATGTGTGCACGACCACTCTCCCCATCATTGCATAAGCTCTAGGGAGTGTAGTCCTTGATCCTCGGGCCACCAATCACGCATCTCGATGCACGATGGCCGAGGAGTCGGATTGCACGACTCAATGTGAAATGAATACACATATAAACACATAAATGCCTAAACCCCATCATGTGTAGTCAAGAGTGTCAGCGACCAAAAATCGAGGCACGTGTCGTCACTTTGAGTACGAAACGTCCCTCGTTTTCCATGTTCGGACTAACTCCTACTCCAAACACAATACAACAAACAATGGCATGCACAATGCGACTTTGAGTATGCAACCTAAATGCTATGCAACTAAATGATGCAAACATGCAAAGGATGACATGCAAACATGCGACTAGCATACACAATGCTATGAACTAACAGTGGCATACTCAATGCACGTGGATTATATGGCATGCATACACAATGCACTAACATATGCAATGTTATGAACGAGGCATACGCAATGCAATGATCGAACATGCGATAGCATAGACTATATGGTATACACAATGCAAGATGGACTTAAACCAAGATGGATGGACCTTAACCGCACCCAAATCAGTGGCCAAACATGATGAAAACACGGCGATGACACACACACAAGCATGCCAATGCAAGGGATCAAAGCCTAAGGTACGAGATACAACTTGGCAAAAGCATTGAAAGGATGAAAATATGGCATACAACAACACATGTTCCAGCTTTGAAATGACATACAAAATGGTCCCGAATCATGCAAACAACTCATGTTATGCATGTTGAATGGCTCAAATACCGAAACTAGTGAAGCACATTACACTAGAGGTATGCAAAGCGATGCTCAAATGACCAAACCAACCCCAAACAATCCCTATGCAGGCCCAAAACAGTGGCAAAATGGACTAAGATGATGGCTTGAAATGCATAAAAATGAAGCTCATGCAATGGCCCATAAATGAGGTATACAAGCACAACTCTCAAACGCATTTAAAGAGTGGAAAACATGGGAACATGGCACAAGTATAGGCTCTGAAATAACATGCTCAATGATGCCAAGACATGGGAACACCTCAAGTTAAGCATGCAAGGGGCTCCAAAACTCAAGGCTAGGCAAGGATATTACACTACAAGTATGCCTGGAAAGCATCATTCGACCAAGAGGCCTCAAAACAGAGCTAAGGCAGCCTAAAATATGAACAAAATCAGTTTGAAGTATGGCCAAAATATGCTAGAATCAATGGCCGAAACAACATGCAATGTAAGCTAGTGAGCATGGTTTACACTACAAGCATGTGAAGCATTCAAGAGGCCACTAACCAGCCAAAGAAAGAGCTATGATATGCCAAAGAATGACCAAAAACCCACTAAAACATGACCAATACATGCAAGAATGATATGCTCCTTTGATAAGCTATGAAGAGGATTATTCTACACATACAAGAGGCAAACATGAGGTGACCAAACCAGCCCTGGACAGAGTCTAGGCAGGTCCTAAAAGTCACTAAAAATGGTCTGAACCAAGGCTAGGAAGTATGAAAATATAGGCTACTTGGAAAGGCCAAAGATGAAAACAAACAAGGCCAAAAGAGAGAGAGGGTCACCCCTCTCTAATTTTGGCCCTCAAAACAGTATGCCAACCACTGAAGATTCACTAGATTTCAGTGGCTAAAAGGCCAAGCAAAGGTCAACACAAAGGCCTTAAGGCATGGCTCAAAACAAGACTAAATGAAGCAGGCAAGAGGGTTGATGACCTCTAACAGGAAAATGGCCTTAAACAAACATCAAAAGGACCTCAAAACAAGACTTTTTTTAGTTGACAACAAAGCTCAAATAAGCATGCAAGTTTGGCTAAGAGAGTGATCAAGATAAAGCTTTAAAAGAGGGAAAAGAGATTACCCTTGAAGCTCAGCAAAACCAGCAACTTATCCAACCCAAAACCAACTCTTTAACCTCTGAAAATACCCTCCAAGAACCTCAGATCAATGGTGGAGGTGTGTGGCTATGAGGTGTGGTGTAATAGGCCAAGAACAATGCACTTTTGAACCCAAAATGTAGAGATATAGAGAGGGATATATATTTTGCCTTAAACAAATTTTTTTGGAACCTGGTATAAAGAGAGGGAGGCCCTCTCTTATAGAGGACCAAAGGTTCAAGCTTCCTTAAGAAGCTAAAGCAAGGGTGCAAATCCTCCATACACGTGTATGGAGGATACAGTCTATGCCTTCCAGCTAGCACAGCTGGCATCCACTCAGTCAGACAAAACAAGAGAAAGCTGGCCGACTAGTTAAGGTGGTCGGCCGACCACTTTCCCTGGTTGGCCGACCAAGGCAAGTGGTCTCCCAAATAAAAGGTGGTCGGCCAAGGGTATTGGTGGTCTCCACTTTGAAAGCAAGCTAGTGGTGTGGTGGGAGATCAACAAATGTGGCCCAAAAATCAAGGAGACCAGTTTCCCGACAAGAAAACCGACTGGCGGAGAAAGAAGTGGTCTCCAAGAGAAAAGGTGGTCTCCCACCCTTGTACCACCTTCCAAACAATGAAAACAAGGTTCACCCCAAAAATGAACCAACACTGATGCAAAATGAGGGTTCGGGGGGCAAAACGCGCGGCCGGGTGCCCCAAAAATAGGCTGTTAAGCACCAAAAGTGGCGTGCAACCACAAAGGTGGTCTCCCGGGCCGCAGTGTCCCTCTAGACAGAGGAAACAAGGTGTGTGCCAAAAACCATGCCAAACGGAGAATGTTAAGCAGTCCTGAACCGAGGCGTGCGGCCGACAGCTCCGAAAACTGAAAACTGGTCTCAAAACGGGAACAGTGGCCTGCGACCACGAAAAGTAGCCTACGGCCATTGAGAGATGGTCTGCAAGACCTCTCCCTCCCTCCAGGAAGAGAAAGCAAGACCTGGTCTGCAAACCGAAGCAAAGCATAAAAGGGTCCCAAGGTCCGGGGGTAAGGACCTCAGCCGAAACTCCGAAACCTCAGAACGAGCACAACATGCGCAATCATCGAGCGCTCAATCGATGACGTCTGAGTCTTAAGGTCAGTCAAAAATGGGGTGTCTACAGTAGCAGCCACATCCAAAGAAACAAAAAAAAAAAAACCCAATGGAAATCAGTAGAACATTCGACAGTAATAGTTCGTAACCCATCTCAGTATGCCAAAGACTCAATAAAACAAAACAAGATCAAGATTCATACTACTAAAGAGACCCAACCATTACGAACATGAGTGAAGGATGAAACAAGAGTGAAAAAAAAAAACTACAAAAAAAATAAACAGAAAAACAGAGACGAAATCGAAAAGAAACATACCTTAGATGTGCAAAAACGAACAGGAATCACCAAAGAATACACCATGGAAGAACAATGTACTGAATCGCCAAGAAGCCCTAGGAGAGAGACTGACTTATGGGGAAAAATGAACTAAAGAGACGAGGAAGGGAGTTTTAAAACAAACCCGTCCGCTCGAGCATGAGTTTTAACGCACGAGCATGATCCAAAACACGCGTGCATACGCTCGAGCACGAAAAAGGATGCTCGAGCGCCAAAAACACCCTCACAGAACTGCAAAACACTGCACAAAAAGCTGAATGAATGAAATCTACACTCGAGCGTGAGAGATTCCGCTCAAACGGGGACAAAACACCACCAAACCTCAATACCCCCCCCCCTCCTTTTTCATTTTATTTTAAATAACTAAACAAAAAATAAAAACAACTCAATCAGAGAAGGGTGACCTGTAAAACAGAGGGGAGTATAACTGGAAGATTGTAACACTGAGATGAGATTATCCACAAACCATGAAACCTGTAAACTTATACATTTAAAAATTATGAACCACAAGATCATGAGAAAGTCAGATAATATTCAATCAATGATCATAAGCAACATGAGAATGCATAACTCAAAAACAAACATGAGAGCTCACTAAAAGAATGTGTGTGTGTGCAATCCTTGAGAGGCCACATAGCTAGAGTTAATCCTCATAGTGATCGAATGGCTGGACCTCCGGCAAGAGTAGTGAAACAATCACAGAGAAAAGTCAAACCACTAGAAATCAAAGGGTATTTTTTGAGTAAGCGCGGAGGCTCCCCCTCAGTCAATGAGTCCCCTTTTATTTTATTTATTTTTATCATAGACTTTTCTTTTCTATGGGCACTCACTGGTGGCTAGCACGCTCAAGAGTATGGAGACCAAACCAGAGAAGCATTAAATCAAAAAGGATGGCCTGGTTGGTGCCTCTAAGGTAGCCTTTTCCTAATGCCCGGACTTCAAGGAGCTGAGGGAGGAACTATAAAAGTAAAAAAAAATTATGATAGATGGTTAAGAGACTCAACATCACCTATGATATACCAGTATGGGTCAATTCCTCTAATAATGTAACAGATACACTGTTAGTGGTCCATAGAGAACTTTGATCACTTGTGCGGAAACCCCTGCAACAGTTTATCTCAAGAATGTGTACATAATGAGATCATGGAGTTAATGCGTATGAGCATTCAAAATGAGCTATGAACAATGAAAAAAGTAGTCTAGCATACAGCATAAAAGGAGTTCATATTTTTCTAAATGCAGGGATGACAAGAATCAAGGAGAATGAGATTATAACATCCAAGTATACAAAAAATAATAATAATAATAATAATAATAATAATAATAATCACTCACACCCCCTCTAGTAATAGATAACACCCTAACAACTGAGCACCACACCCAAGGTCTTTCTAAGGAACTCAAACCTAAGAAGATCAAGGGGTTTTGTAAAAATATTAGCTTTTTGATGCTCAGTGGGAACATGTTCGAGAACAACAAGGCCTTCTTTCACTAACTCTTGGATAAAATGATGACGAATGCCAATGTGTTTGGTGCGAGAGTGTTGGACAGGATTTTTTGAAATATTAATGGCACTTGTGTTATCACAAAAAAGAGTGAGAGTGTTCTGGTCTATTCCATAATCATGAAGCATTTGCTTCATTTACAGCATTTGTGCACAACAACTCCCTGCAGCAATGTACTCAGCCTCAACAGTCGAAAAAGAGATGGCATTTTGCTTTTTGCTATGCCACGCAACTAGATTATTTCCGAGGTAAAAACACCCTCCAGATGTGCTCTTACAATCATCAACACACCCTGCCCAGTCGGCATCAGAAAAACCAGTGATTTCAGCAGTAGTGTCGATCGAGAACCAAATCCCATACCCCAAAGTCCGATTCACATATTTTATGATTCGTTTGACAGCAATTAGATGAGACTCTTTAGGACAGGCTTGGTAACGGGCACAAACACCTACACTAAAAGCAATGTTAGGGCAACTGGCAGTGAGGTACAAAAGACTCTCTATCATACTCCTATACAGGATAGGATCAACATCAGTACCAGAGAAATTTTTAGAAAGGTGAAGACTGGTGCTCATGGGAGTGCGTGCATGTTTGGCAGACTCAAGACCAAACTTTGACACAAGATTTTTGGCATACTTAGTCTGAGAAACAAACATACCCGAAGGAGACTGTTTAATTTGAAGACCCAAGAAATAAGACAACTCTCCCATCATGCTCATCTCAAACTCATGTGTCATGCAATCCAACAAATATTTTACAAGATGATCAACAGTGGATCCAAATACAATATCATCAACATAAATCTGAGCAACAAGAATATGAGACTTAGTATGTTTCACAAATAAAGTCTTATCCACACTACCCCTTTTAAAGTCATTATCAAGAAGAAAGGTAGTAAGTCTATCATACCAAGCCCGAGGGCTTGTTTCAACCCATACAAAGCCTTGTCTAACTTGTAGACATGGTTTGGACATTTAGGGTCCTCAAACCCTTTTGGTTGCTGAACATAAGCCTCTTCTTTCAAGTTCCCATTCAGAAAGGCACTTTTCACATCCATTTGAAACAATCTGAAACCAAGAAAGCATGCAACACCAAGTAAAATTCGAGACGTGCAACTGGGGAAAACGTCTCATCATAGTCAACACCCTCTACTTGTGTGTAGCCTTGAGCAACCAACCTGGCTTTATTTCTAACCACAGTACCATTCTCATCAGATTTATTTTTAAATATCCACTTGGAACCTATCACATTCATGTCTCTAGGTCTAGGAACTAGAGTCCAAACATTATTACGTTCAAATTGACCTAATTCTTCATGCATAGCATTGACCCAATTATCATCTAGTAAGGCCTCTTTTACATTCTTAGGTTCAATTAATGAAACATAACACATACGAGTTACCTCATCCCGAATTTGTTTTCGGGTTTTCATTCAATCCGATACACTTCCAATCACCTGTTGAGCTGGATGATTTAGTTTCACCCTTGCTGATGGTTTGAACTCAGGACTTGTGGTGAGAAAAGCATCAGAAGTGGTGTTTCTCTGTGCACTCTTTGGACTCTGACTTACCTAAGAAGTTGGTGTTGTCTTAACTTCTTGTGCTTGGACCTCAGTTTCTCTTTAACTTTGTGATTCAGTATCCAGGATTGGAGACTCATCATTTTCTTCCTCATTTGTCGCTGGAGTCGGAAAACCTGTGTCATCTATAACCACATTGATAGATTCCATTAAAGAAGAAGTTCGCAGGTTATAGACTTGAAAAGCCCTACTAGTGGTTGAATACCCTAGAAAAATACCTTCATCACTTCGGGAGTCAAATTTGCCCAAAGGCTCTCTATCTTTGAAAATGTAACACTTACTTCTAAAAGTTTTGAAGTATTTTACATTAGGTTTCAATCCCTTCCACAATTCATATGGAGTCTGTAAAGTGTCGAGCCTTAAATACACACGATTTATGACATAAACAGCAGTATTTAGGGCTTCAGCCTAAGACTTTGGTGGAACTTTTTTTACTAAGGAGCATGACCCTAGCCATCTCTTGAAGAACCCTGTTCTTTCTCTCAGGCACTCCATTTTATTGTGGAGTAAAGGTGCAGAAAATTCATGCTTAATTCCATGCATATCACAAAAATCCGAAAATGAACTGTTTTCAAACTCACAACCATGATCAGTTTAGATTCTTATGATACGCCCAATGGAAACACCTTGTTCATTTTGGATTTTAAGGACTAAAGCTTGGAAAGCATCAAACGTATCAGATTTTTCTTTTAAAAAATTTACTCATGAAAAACGAGTAAAATCATCAACAGTTAAAAAAATGTATCTTTTACCTCCAATGCTTTCAGTGCGAGTAGGTCCTATTAAATTCATGTGAACCAATTCAAGAGGACGTTTGGTTATAAAGCTATTCACCTTTTTATGAGGAGCACGAGTTTGCTTTCCAAGTTGACATGGTCCGCACATATGGTTCAGATTCTTACCCAGCTTAGGTACGCCTCTCACAAGCTCTTTGTTGGCTATCTTAGTTAGGTCTTTGAAATTCATGTGACCTAATCTTTGATGCCACAGATCAATGTTACTTATGATGGCTGAGTGGCAAGTGATATCATTAGTAGTAACAATCCCATAGCAGTTATCAGGTGTGCGAACCCCATGCATGACAGTATTTCCCTTTTTATCCTGAATTTCACATTTATTTTTTTAAAACAATACTTCATGGTGGGAATCACACATTTGACTGATGCTCAAAAGATTTACTTTAAGGCCATCAACAAGTAAGGCATTTTCAAGCTTGGGAAGACCAGCCACACTTATAGAGCCCTTACCAATAACTCTAGAAGTGCCACCATCTCCAAAAGGTAACAATTCCACCTTCAAATTTTTCAAGGTAGGTGAAGTAGGATTTGTCACATGACATGTGACGAGAGTACCCATTATCAAGATACCACATGTGTGAGTCACGTGCTTTTAGAGCAGTGTGAACAACTAAACAAGTCAAGTCATCTTTTTTCACCCATATCTTTTTGGTCTTAACAAACTCAAGACTGGCGGTCTTCATAAATGTCTTAGTGTTATGAACACCCTCATGAATCTTGGTGTTCCGCCTAGACATGTAAGGTTGTCTCCTAACCCAAAAAGTATTAGAATTTCTACCTTTTTGAGACACCTTACCAAACAATTCAAAGCAATATGGACGAATGTGGCCATACCTACCACAATGATGACAAACAAAACAGGTTTTACCTCCCTTTTGTTGATCTTACCCCCATGTAGACACCCCATTTTTGACCGACCTTAAGACTCAGACGTCACCGGTTGAGCGCTCGGTGATGTTGCATGTCGTGCTCGTTCAGAAGTCTCAGAGTCGCGGCCGTGCGCCCTGCCTTCGGACTTCCGAACTCTCTTCTGTGCCTTGTCTCGATTTGCGAACCAGACTCGGTTTTCTCTGTTTTCTTTCCTGAGGGGAGGGAGTGGTCCTGTAGGCTATCTCTCAGTGACCGTGAGCTACATTTCGTGGCCGTAGGCCATTTTGCCCATTTCGGAGCCCGGTTCCCGATTTTCGGAGCCGTCAGGCCGTGTGCCTCGGTTCGGGACCGCCCAACCATCTCCGATTTCTGCGGTTTTTGGCAGGTACCTCTGTTTTATCATTCCGAGGAACACTGGGGTCTCTGATGCCCACTTCGTGGCCGAACGCCACTTTCGGTGCTTACAGCCCATTTTCGGGACCCCGAACCGCGCGGTTTTGGCCCCGAGCATTCATTTTGCATCGGTTTTCTCCGATTTTTGGCAGGTACCTCTGTTTTAACATCAGAAAGATCACTGGAGGGTGGAAGGTCAACAATTGTCTCAGAAAACCAGTTTCGCTCCTCCGGAGCCCGTTTTTCTCACTTCCGGGCTAATGTTGAACACCCTAGGGGTATTTTCTTCCAACCAAAGCTACATATTTGTGATGAGGGGACATGGGAGGACCCTAAAAGTGCATGGTCGGCCAGTAATTGTTGATTTCATTTTTGAGCCTCTCCTTCAAATGCAATGTTGTGACTCCTGTTTCAGTGTTGCCAAATTCCAACCCTGGGGCCTTATTCTACACACTTGGGAGGACCCTAAAACTTGGTGGTCGGCTAGCAATTTTTGACTTCATTTTTTGGGGTGGCTGGCCGGCCATGGGAGGTGGCTGGCCGGCCATGAGGGGTGGCTGGCCGGCCACTTGCAGCAAAACCACCTGGCCGGCCAGCTTTCTGCTTTCCAGCCCTTTACAGCTGTCCAGCTGCTTTTTGAAATATCTCACCCCTCCGGGAGATATTTTGGGAGGGAAAGCTTGGATGCATTTCCCTCCCCTTTTACACCCTTTCTTGCCTATTTGAGGGGCTGGACAGCTCCTTCCCTAGGGTTACAAGATTTCATCTTAGAAGCCTCTCTCCCAAATCCTTCATTTCCATAGCCAAAAATCCAAAAAACCTTCAAGTTTCTAGCTCTTCTCTTCATCAACCCTAAGCCTCACCATCACCATTACCATTCCAGCAGCAAAGGAAGGTTCTCCAAGGGCCAAGAAGCAACAAATTCAAGCCAAGAGGTAGCAACAATTGGATCTTCAAAGGTAAACCTCAAATCCAATCTTTTGTGCCATTTTCTTGCTTCCTATTTCTACCCTACTTGCCTACTGTTTTGGGCTCCGACCCCTACTGGTTTTAGGCTCATTTTGAGCCCCTCTACAACATTGTAGCAGGGCTCAACCTTGTTTGATGCTTCTATCTATCACTTGTTTCAATATCCACCTTGTATGTCATGATCTTGCATGCTATTTTTGGCTTATATACATTTGTTTTTTGGGCTCCGGCCCCTACTGGTTTTAGGCTCATTTTGAGCCCCTCTACAACATTGTAGAAGGGCTCAACCTTGTTTGATGCTTCTATGATACACTTGCTTCAATATCACTCTTTATGCCATTATTTTGCATGCTTTATTTTGGATTTTGAGTGATCCATTTTCGAGCTTGATATAAACTGTTAGTGGGCCTATTTTGAGCCCCTCTTCAACATTGAAGAAGGGCTCAACCATGTTTGGTGATTCTATCATGCACTTGCTTTGCAATTCTTCAAATTTACCGTAAAATTGCATGATTTATTTGGCCTATTTGTGATCTGATTTGGAGCATCTCATGAACTGATGTTGTGCTTTCTTTGAGCCCCTCTTCAACATTGAAGAAGGGCTCAACCTGGTTTTCATGCTCTACATGTCACTGTCTTTGAATTCATGATCTATCATTATTTTGCATGCTTTGTTAAGCTTGCTTAGCTTCTGTTTTCAGCCTTCATCAGGCTTAGAAAGTGTCTTAAAATGACCCATTCTTCATGTTTTGTTAAGGGTCCAAGGTTGATTGGTGCATGCTTTTGGTACCTTATGTTATAGCCCCTTTTGGCACATTATTTTGCATGCTATGTTTAGCATACCTACATACTGAATTGGGGGATGTCATCTCTTGTAAATGTGCATATTTTTGGCCCCTATTTAATTTTGTAGAACTGTGTTTTCCATTTTGAGCATTGTATATACCACTTGCTTTGTAATTCTCCTCTTTTCCCCCATTTTTGCGAGCTATTTTTACCATACTTGTGGTTTTTATTTATCCATGATTTGTACTGGAAAAATGCCATATTTGGGACTGCCTTGCTACTGTTTTACATGTCATGTCCATATTGTGCATGTTTAGTAGGGCTGTAAGCCATTTCGGGTGATTTGCATTGCATTTCGGGTATCGGGTGTAATTTTGTCATAATTCGGGGGCTATTTGTGCATCATTTTAGCTGCTGAAATTTGCATTGTCAATGTGCCATATGCCACATCTCATTTGCATGTCATTTTTTTGCGCCTTCGGGCCATGCCTCGGTTTGCGTGTCCGCGGGCACGCATTTCGAGGCATCTCATTTTTATCCGCCGGCATCCTATGTGAGTGTGGCTGAGGCTCCCTCATGTTGGTATAAGCCCATCATTGCATTTCGCATGTCATTCTGTGTTTCTCGGTATGCGTGCCCACGGGCACGCATTTCGAGGCACCTCATTTTTATCATTCCGGCATCCTATGTGAGTGTGGCTGAGGCTCCCTCATGTTGGTATAAGCCCATCATTGCATTTCGCATGTCATTCCGCATTCCTCGGTTTGCGTGCCTGTGGGCACGCATTTCGAGACATCTCATTTTCATAGCATTGCGCATGCTAGGTTGTATATTAGTTGCATTTCATGCATATCATGCATATTGCATCGTGTTCGGGATAGGAGTTAGCCCGGGCACGGGAAACGAGGCACGTTTCGCACCCCGAGTGACGGAACGGGTCTCAATTCCCAAGTCACCGACACTCCGGATCACCCATGATGGAGTTAGGTTTTATTGTAGCATTCATATGCATTCATCCTATATTGAGTTGTGCAATCCGACTCTTCGGCCATCATGCATCAATATGCGTGATTGATGGCACGAGGATCGAGGCATGCATATATTTGTGAAATACATTGCTATGCCCTTTTCCTGCTCTCTGTTGCAGCAAAATCAAGGTTCAATAACTTTCCGGAGTCTGGCACGCATTTCGAGAAATATTGCAAACAGAGGCTAATTGGGGCATCCCAGTGGATTTCCGCGCCAAGCAGCCCAGCATACATCATTCATCAGAAGCAAGGCAGTCCCTGGCTTACATGCCAGTTTACAGTTTTTCGTAGTTAATTTGTTAATTAATTAGAAATCTGTAATATTCGGACTGTATTATTCTTTTATTTCGGACTGTATACTTATTCGGACCCTCTGCGCGAGGGCATAACTGTAATAAGTGTGGGTGTGTGTGATGTATGTCTTCCAACCCCACGTCTTTCTCCCTTTTATTTATCTGCTTACGATGGTTAGATATAGGGCATATTTCAATTAGCATACAGCATGACGGCATGTTTGCATCATTCATCTGTTTTGCACGCACCGGGCTCGGCGCATCATACAAACTGCATCTGTATTTCAATTCCAAGTTGAGTACTTGATAGCTGTAGCATCTCATATGCCATGTTTAGGATAGCCGAGCCTGCTATAGTTGCATTTTGCATGTGTTGCATTAGGCATTTCAGCATATTTAGGATCATGCATGATTTCTAATCAGCTTTTGTTTTGGCTTGGAGTACTCGGTAAGTTTTATGCTTTAGCATCCTTGCATGCGTGTGAGTGCTGCCATGAACAGCATGCTTGCCATGAGACTATTTGCTTATGTGATACAACTGCCTGAATGCCTGTGGGTGGAGGTTGAGTTATCTGAATTGGGACAATACATTGACTGTTTGTTTTAAGCCCACTAGATAGTGGCAAAATCATGTTTTCTAAGCCCACCCGAGGGTGGCAAATCCGCATTTTAGCCTACCTGCGGGTAGCACCTTCACACCATTTTCAAACAAACAAACATGAAATGTTTTGTTCCAATTCAGACGGCCCAGTCTATACTTGTTTGCTACGAGCATCACATAGTAATCTAGGCTAATAACCGGAATAAGAACTCACAATGCTTTCAAAAACAGATATCATGGTTAGTAGAGGCCGGTCTTTGACCGGGCGAGCGGGGTTGCTCACGATGTGACCTTCCCCAATCGTACCCAAGTTCCCGAGCCGAGGCAACTTTGGTGATGACGGACACGTGGCCTTTGGCACCGAGTCAGGGTTTCCTAAATTTCCCATTTTAAAAATATTTAGGTGGCGACTCTGTTATCTGGCAAAGCAGTCCATGTTTGGCACTTCTTTCAAAAAAATCTGTTTTTCTTCAAAACGATTTGCCAGAGTTGGACTCTTTGGTTCAGATTTAGAACCGCAACAAAATCGAGTCTGAACTGTAGCGAGGTCCCTCGCGGGCTTGTTACAGTTTCTGGCGGCTCCGCTGGGGATTTAGAGAACTTGACTCGAACTCGTGATATCTGGTTTTGACTACACTTGTGTGTTTCTTTGCATTGCATTTGCATTGGTGCGCCTAGGACACCGTGTTTGCCATATGCCATTCCCGAACGATTTGCCGGAGGCTTGTCTTGTCAAGTCATGTCCGTAAGGCTGATCGGCTCTGGGCTCTGACAGCATGGGAACACAAACCCCGGTTTTACCGGGCACCCTTTTTGACCATTCGACCTAGTGCATATTCGGATCCATAGTGAGCATTCCAAACTAGGACAGGTTGCTTACCCGATAGGTTGTTTGAAACCGCTGCGTGCGTAGTGAAACCCTAGTTCCTGACAAAATAGGACAGGGAAACCCTACCCCAACATAGGGGTGTTTTGGCTCTCACTTATCTGTTATGTGCTTGTTAGAGTGCGTCTCTACAGGGAATGCATGTATCAGTCTATGAGTTTGGGCATCAGGCCTGCGGGCACCAGTTCAGTATTTCGGGATTCAGTTTACCCGAGGGTATCAGATTTGAGGTAGAATTTTGGACAGAATTCAATAGAGGGCACACTCATTCAACTATGCTCGTATCTGTTCAGGTAAAATCAGGCTGAGATGCTGTCCGTTTTCTCTTTTGCTAGGTAGTCCTGGAACCATAGCTTCAGAAGGCTCCAATATCCCCCGGGTACATTGGACTAGTGCAGGTAGACTTTGTTAGGTCAGAAATTCAATTCAAGGGAAACCGGTGTTCTTTCGCTGAGGCAAGGCAAAGAAGGGCCATACAGGGCTCACTGACTCATCTGATCCGTCAGTCACCAGTCACATCACCTTTGTTCAGAATCAGCAGCCCGTGATGGCACAGGGTTCGGAAGAATTTGTGGCCGTGATAGCAGCATTGAATCAGGGAACTGCCATGCAAGCTGAGACCAGTATTGACACGCAGAGCCCATCTGGGGCATCTACCTTACATCCAGCTTTGGGACCCCAGCCGAACTTTGACCCACTTCCGCCAGCTGAAGATTTGCAGGATCCAGATCCTCAAGAAAGGTTAGCTCAAGCCCGAGTTTTCAGACCCTTGGTGCAGCCTAATGAGAGGCGTTATCCCCTTGATGCTAATGATCTTGATCTAACCGCAGTGAAAATTGCGAACCTTGAGAAGCAATTCAAAAAGGCACAGGGCCTTAACTTCATTCCCGACATTGAGGATGGGCATACTGAGTCTGCCGTTCGGCTCCCAGACAGATTCAAAATGCCACATATTGACCGTTTCGACGGGTCTGGGGATCCAATGATACATATCCGACTTCTCTTGGATGTCCTAAAGCCGATGGGTCTGACTAAGCCACAGAAACTCTCCCTGTATGGAAGAACCCTGTCGGGTGTAGCAGCCACTTGGTACGCTAAGTTGGAGGATAAAGTGAAGCAAAACTGGGAAGAATTGGCTGAGGCCTTTGTCGATCAGTATTCCTACAATACCCAAGTTGAGATGACCATCCAAGAGCTTGAAGCAACCCGCCAAAATCCAAAAGAGCCTTTTGTGAAATTTGTTGCGAGGTGGAGAGCAAAGGCAGCACAAATGACAGATCGCCGCCCTTCTGAGAGGGATCAAGTACAGATGATGGTGCGGAACCTCGAGCATGATATGTTGCAGAAATTGATAGTCGCTCCACTATTCACTTTCAAGAGTTTGCATGAACTGGGGGTCCAGGTCGAGAATGCGTTCAACAGTGGGATCATTCCCAGAACAAGTGAACCGACAAGGAGGGTGACTTCAAGGAGTACCAATGCCGGAAGTAGCACTATTCCCGAACCCACTGAAATCAATACAGTCACTGCAGCCAACCCTTTTGCCAATCCAAGCCCGCAAATAGCCGACCCAGCCCGAGCTCAGGGCAGAACTTTCACCCCTCTCCATATGAGCCTGACTAGCGCACTAAAAGTCCTAATGGAAAGAGGGCATCTCAAACCTCTCGATCCTCAACCTCTTCCTAACCCACTCCCAGCCAGACATAACCCCTCCAAATACTGTATGTACCATCAACAGCGCGGTCATGGCACCGACCGTTGCTACCGCCTTCGTCATGAGGTCCAAAATCTCATCGACAACCGGACGATAGCTCCACCTTCAGGCCCCAATGACCAAACATTTCCCACCTACCTCAATCTCATCCATACACTGCCATCCGCTTATGACCCCAGCATATACATCACCCCGGCCCATTTACCCAAGCCTGAGGTGTTTATTCCAGAAAGCATGGACCTATGCATGATGGGTGCACCTGAACCCCAATCATCTCAAACCCATGAATCCACTACTTCCGAGCTGATGAGGATGATTGAAGATCTTCAGAGAACAGTGGCGGATTTAGCCTTTGGAGTTTTGGCTCCATCATCAACCACATCGCCTACCAGGGAGTTCATGTCAAAAGGCTCCCTAAGCTTGGGGCGGGCTACATCTGAGGAAGGCCAATCCCGTGACAAAGTGGAAGCGAGTGGAAAGAACAAGGTAAGGGTAGACATGGATCCCCATGAACATCTTCTGTTGGCTGTTAAGACTTTGAAATCCGAGGGACTGAACAAAGAACAAGTGCTCGCGATTGTCGCAAAAGCTGTGAATGACACTTTCGCTACTCAAGTTGGGGGCAGTTTGACTCAAGGGGCAAGCCGGGAGAAGGGCCGTTGTACCAAGAATATTCCTTTCAACTCTAATCCCGTGCTTGGAAGAGATCAGCAAACTAGGCCAGTACCTGCCAATCCATTTGCTGGTGCGCCCAGCAAAAATCCACAAACCCAGAAGTACCAACCCCGAGGTCAGAGGGTCTTCCATGCCCTCCACATGCCTTTATCCAAAGCTTTCCAAATCCTTGTTGGACAAGGCCATCTCAAACCCCTTGAGCCTCGGTCTCTCCCGAACCCTCTTCCGGCTACACATGATGCTACCCAGTACTGCGCATACCATCAGCAAACTGGCCATGCTACCAACAACTGCTTCCGTCTTCGCCATGAAGTACAGGATCTATTTGACAACGGGGTCATCCTCCCGCCGAGCTCAGCAAAGTCTATCGGCATTGGGTCAGTGAACTTGGGGGATAATGTTATGTGATCGAGGGATGAACCACCTGCGGGCGGTGCTCGATTAACTCCAGACATGGGAATGGCACGCACTGTTCTGAGCAATGTGCAAATACCAGTTTTTGTGCTTTCTGACTTGGGTATTGGGTCAGTTTTGTTGTTTTGTTTTGAGTCTGTCTTTTTGTTTTGAGTCAGTCTCTTATGTTTTGGGTCTGTCTTGTTGTATCGAGTCAGTCCTGTTGTATAGGAGTCGGGTGATTCCGGGGGTGTTACCTCGGGCGTCACCATTTTGTTTTGTATTTGTCTTTTCGTTTTGTTTTGAGTCTGTTTCTGCTAGGGAGCCAGTTGTGCCAACAGATTTTGAATGAAATAGTAGTGATTTTCACGCTCTCGCGTTTGCTTCTGCCTTGTGCCAGTTATGCTGGAAGTTCTGAATGAGATGGCAGTATTTGACTGAGAACTCTGTCTTTTCTGTGCCTTGAAGTCATTGTATTGACCTAAGTTTTTCAAAACTTTTTGAACACTGTGGTGAAAAACGAAGAGGAAGGAATTCCTCGGGATTTGCAAAACTTTGATCAATTGAGAGAAAGTGAGGCGTGCTAAGCCCTTAATGAATGAAATCATGCTTGTTAGTATGAGTACTGAGAAGGACCCTGGCTTTGATCCAGATTGATCCTACACTGTCTTCAGCGCGAGCGATTTGTCGCTTTCTTAAAAACTTTCAAAAAATGTTTTGCGCGGTCCTGCGAAGACATGTGTGGAATCGCTCTTGAGATTGTGCAGCCTAGGATCGCTCTCAGCCTCGAGATTCGACCCCTCATTTTCGAACCTTGGACTCAAACTCAGAATGTTCAACGGTTAACTACAACGTGAGGCCTGTGAGACCAGATTCAAAGCAGCCCTCGAACAAGAGGCAAGAAAGTCAAATCAAGAAGATCAGATGTCGTCAAGAGAGGCTTGGGAAGCTAGATCAGAAGCCCCCCCTCAAACTAGGGGCAAAAACGTCCGATGTGCTCGAAGAGTCGAAGATGAGTCCTCTTGCAAATCAACAACCACTCTCCTGGATACGGATGGCTTCAAAACCTTACAACCATTTGGCATGGACCAAGCTACACTTTTACCCTTTGAGAGGCTCGCTGGGCCGAAAACCTGGAAGGGCGACCCAGGCAAAAGTTAGAGCAAAGAAGAGAATGAAAAAAAGAAAAAAGAGAAAAAATGCAAAGATACAAAAAATGCAAAAGAAAAGAAAAGAAAAATGCAAAAAAAAAGAAAGATGAAAAGAATAGAAAAAAAGAAAAAGAAAGAAGAACAAAGCTCGCAAGGTTGAAAACCTGCAATGGGCGCATTGGCAAAAGTTAGAGCATAAAAAGGAGAGGTTAAATACCCGAGTGTACCTTAACCCCGAACTACGTAAGGCTTGATTCCCATGTTTGGGATACGTAGGCAACTTCATTCTGAAGTCCAGCCGTAAAACACTTCAATTTGATTGTGTCCATGCGATGGTTCTGGTCATCCTTGTCTTCTCTGTATCTGAGGATTTGGTTGTGCTCGTCACTCTGAGGACTGCATTCAATGCGCCGTGGTGCCATCCAAACAAGGGGCAACTTTCCGTTGCCATTCAAAACGCCACGGTTTCATTTCAAACAAGGGGCAACTCTCCGTTGCCATTCAATGCGCCGCGGTGCCGTTCAAACAAGGGGCAACTTTCCGTTGCCATGCAGCTCTCTCCAAGCAAAGGGCAATTTTCCTCCAGATCCAAGGTTGTGCATCTCAGGAGTAAGTTTCATGCTCGTTGAGCAGGGGCCGTTTGCAAAAATAGTTTTTGAGAATTTTTACTGAGGCTGACTAATTCTCTCGAAAATTATCCTATTTTTCCAAAACTGGACCTTTTCCCTGGACTCAAAAAAGGAAAATTTTCAGTGCTCATGGCCTGACTTGCATGATTTCAAATCAAAAATTGAACAAGCATGTTAATCTAGCTCTCATTTTGGTCAAAATTTTTTTAGGAGAAAGCAAAAACAAAAAATGGTCAAAATGATGAACTAGGAGCACAGTTGAGTCAGGTTTTCTGTCTTTTCCCTTTATCAACGCGCTTGCCAAAAAGGGCACCGTATCTGCCAGAAAAGGGCACAACAAAGGGCTGAAAGCTCTCTCACATCCTCCAAGCAACAAGGTATCAAGCCAAGTGCGAAGCACGAACTGGAATGGATCAAGATATTCCACTCCATCATCTGGACAGATCTGATCACGTCCAAACTCCCCAGCAGAGCATCATCGACTGATGTCAGCTGCAGATTTGCAACACACCCAGTTGTAGCGCAACCCCTCTGTGGGAGGAATTCACTAGCTGTGAGTGGAAGAAAGAAGAATCTAGCTGAGTGTTAGGGGTGAGAGCCTTCCACTTCCTGTTTATCCACCAACCACCCGGGGGAGGGATGAAAAATGAGAGATTGAAGAATAGAGAGATGTGCGATGAGAGAAAAAGTGAGAAAAGGGCTTTTTCAGAAAAACAGAGATTGAATGCCGAGTGATGTGAGAATCACAAATGAGAAAGGGTGGGAAATAATACCCGATGAAACAGGCTCCCTGTGCGCATTTGAGTCTTTCGTTGTGTTTTGTTTGTCTCGATTCTTGTTTTGAGTCGTTTCAAGTATCAATAGATGTGTTTAGGTTGTTTACCTTTATTTTCCCCGTGATGAGTCGTTTTGCTGTGGTCAGTTGTAGGCTCAATACCCTGTTGAGAATCCTTTTCTCATTTTCAAAAGAAAAATCGTTTTGTGCTCCGAGTGCCGTGCCGTTCTCCACATTTGTGCAAAACAGGATTGGTTCTTTCAAAAAGCCGCAGGGTCCACCCCCGATAAGTGTGAACAGTAGAGCAAGGACCTATCTGAAGCTATTTAGGTTCCGGACTGCAAAGCAAAAGAAAGGAGGAAAATTTGGAGCATCTTAGCATGTTTTAACTTTAGTAAAATCCGAGACTGCATCCCAGGTGCACCTTCTCAGGCCTCGCCATTTCTCTGAAGTATGAGTGTGTCTCGACCCCAAGTGTAAGCCTGCTTCAAGTCAGAATGGCAGTCCAAGCAGCACCAAAGGGTTTCACATGCAGATGTTACCTCTTGTCAATTTGAACAGGGTGTGCCCTTTTTGAACTGAGTGTGTTGCAAAGTCCTCTAAGAGGCAAATCAGAGGCACCAGAGTACATATTTGATGCTCCTCTATTGCATAGAATGTGAACTTTCATATACACTGTTGTTGCATGCGTGCTGCGCATCGTTATGATTCTTGCATAGAATATGCTTGCTTTCAATGTTGCATAAATTGTGCTTCCATACTTGCATAGAAAATGCCCGTATCTTTTGCATAGAAAATGCCTCCATACTTGCATAGAAAATGCATTTTATCGCACTGTCTTGTGCATTTCAAATCACTCGCGCTGTTTAGCGTATCGCACTATCTTGTGCATTTCAAATCACTCGCGCTGTTTAGCGTATCGCACTGTTTTGTGCATTTCAAATCACTCGCGCTGTTTAGCGTATCGCACTATCTTGTGCATTTCAAATCACTCGCGCTGTTTGGCGTATCGCGCTGTTTAGCGTATCGCACTATCTTTGTGCATTTCAAATCAATCGCACTATTTTGTGCAGTTTACATTCGCGCTATCTTGCGCATCGCACTGTTTTGTGCAGTTTACATTCGCACTATCTTGCGCATCGCACTGTTTTGTGCAGTTTACATTCGCGCTATTTTGCGCATCGCACTATTTTGTGCAGTTTACATTCGCGCTATTTTGCGCACCACAATCGCACTATTTTGTGCAGTTCACCATTCGCGCTATTTTGCGCACCTCCATCGCACTGTCTTGTGCATTGCATTCATCGCGCTATTTTGTGCACCTTAATCGCACTGTCCTGTGTTTTGCATATCACATCGCACTATCTTGTGCATTTCAAATCAATCGCGCTGTTTAGCGCATCGCACTATGTTGTGCACTGTATCATTCGCACTATCTTGCGCGTCCCACCTACACTTGTTAGTGCATTACATTTCACTCGCGCTATTTTGCGCATCGCACTATTTTGTGCACATTACTTGCGTTGTGCATACATTTTATCGTGCTATCTTGCGCACCTTACCCGTGTCACACTGCGATGCATTCACCCGCCGGCACCGCGTGTGCCAAACTTTCAGGAATCACATTGAATATATGTTGTTAGCATATTGTTCTTGTTGAATTTCTCTCTTTTGCAGGCACGATATTGTATGTACGGTTCATTTGAGGCTGGTGCGACCAGACGAATCGCGCAGGTATTGTATCTTCTCCGTGTGAGACGCGACAAGAATTGAATAATTCTCCGCATTCCTAACTGCATGAAATGTAGTCGTTGCTTTGCATTCTTGCTTAAAACTGTTGCATCTATTTGTCAATACTTGCTTCATTACAGCTTGCTGCATTTGCATGATCACCTGGCTCTGTGCATATCATTTGCATTTTGCCCCCTTTGCCTGAGGGCACGCCTGCAGCCACACATCTCTGTTTACCTTGTATGATTGTCTAAGTCTTCGGCCTTGTCAAAAATGGGTCGTCTCTGGGCTTTGACATTCACTCCCGTCAATCCTTGACTTCCGAGTTCTGTCAAAGAGGGGCAACTGTAGACACCCCATTTTTGACCGACCTTAAGACTCAGACGTCACCGGTTGAGCGCTCGGTGATGTTGCATGTCGTGCTCGTTCAGAAGTCTCAGAGTCGCGGCCGTGCGCCCTACCTTTGGACTTCCGAACTCTCTTCTGTGCCTTGTCTCGGTTTGCGAACCAGACTCGGTTTTCTCTGTTTTCTTTCCTGAGGGGAGGGAGTGGTCCTGTAGGCTATCTCTCAGTGGCCGTGAGCTACATTTCGTGGCCGTAGGCCATTTTGCCCATTTCGGAGCCCGGTTCCCGGTTTTCGGAGCCGTCAGGCCGTGTGCCTCGGTTCAGGACCGCCCAACCATCTCCGATTTCTCCGATTTTTGGCAGGTACCTCTGTTTTATCATTCCGAGGAACACTGGGGTCTCTGATGCCCACTTCGTGGCCGAACGCCACTTTTGGTGCTTACAGCCCATTTTCGGGACCCCGAACCGCGCGGTTTTGGCCCCAAGCATTCATTTTGCATCGGTTTTCTCCGATTTTTGGCAGGTACCTCTGTTTTAACATCAGAAAGATCACTGGAGGGTGGAAGGTCAACAATTGTCTCAGAAAACCAGTTTCGCTCCTCCGGAGCCCGTTTTTCTCACTTCCGGGCTAATGTTGAACACCCTAGGGGTATTTTCTTCCAACCAAAGCTACATATTTGTGATGAGGGGACATGGGAGGACCCTAAAAGTGCATGGTCGGCCAGTAATTGTTGATTTCATTTTTGAGCCTCTCCTTCAAATGCAATGTTGTGACTCCTGTTTCAGTGTTGCCAAATTCCAACCCTGGGGCCTTATTCTACACACTTGGGAGGACCCTAAAACTTGGTGGTCGGCCAGCAATTTTTGACTTCATTTTTTGGGGTGGCTGGCCGGCCATGGGAGGTGGCTGGCCGGCCATGAGGGGTGGCTGGCCGGCCACTTGCAGCAAAACCACCTGGCCGGCCAGCTTTCTGCTTTCCAGCCCTTTACAGCTGTCCAGCTGCTTTTTGAAATATCTCACCCCTCCGGGAGATATTTTGGGAGGGAAAGCTTGGATGCATTTCCCTCCCCTTTTACACCCTTTCTTGCCTATTTGAGGGGCTGGACAGCTCCTTCCCTAGGGTTACAAGATTTCATCTTAGAAGCCTCTCTCCCAAATCCTTCATTTCCATAGCCAAAAATCTAAAAAACCTTCAAGTTTCTAGCTCTTCTCTTCATCAACCCTAAGCCTCACCATCACCATTACCATTCCAGCAGCAAAGGAAGGTTCTCCAAGGGCCAAGAAGCAACAAATTCAAGCCAAGAGGTAGCAACAATTGGATCTTCAAAGGTAAACCTCAAATCCAATCTTTTGTGCCATTTTCTTGCTTCCTATTTCTACCCTACTTGCCTACTGTTTTGGGCTCCGACCCCTACTGGTTTTAGGCTCATTTTGAGCCCCTCTACAACATTGTAGAAGGGCTCAACCTTGTTTGATGCTTCTATCTATCACTTGTTTCAATATCCACCTTGTATGTCATGATCTTGCATGCTATTTTTGGCTTATATACATTTGTTTTTTGGGCTCCGGAACCTACTGGTTTTAGGCTCATTTTGAGCCTCTCTACAACATTGTAGAAGGGCTCAACCTTGTTTGATGCTTCTATGATACACTTGCTTCAATATCACTCTTTATGCCATTATTTTGCATGCTTTATTTGGATTTTGAGTGATCCATTTTCGAGCTTGATATAAACTGTTAGTGGGCCTATTTTGAGCCCTTCTTCAACATTGAAGAAGGGCTCAACCATGTTTGGTGATTATATCATGCACTTGCTTTGCAATTCTTCAAATTTACCGTAAAATTGCATGATTTATTTGGCCTATTTGTGATCTGATTTGGAGCATCTCATGAACTGATGTTGTGCTTATTTTGAGCCCCTCTTCAACATTGAAGAAGGGCTCAACCTGGTTTTCATGCTCTACATGTCACTGTCTTTGAATTCATGATCTATCATTATTTTGCATGCTTTGTTAAGCTTACTTAGCTTCTGTTTTCAGCCTTCATCAGGCTTAGAAAGTGTCTTAAAATGACCCATTCTTCATGTTTTGTTAAGGGTCCAAGGTTGATTGGTGCATGCTTTTGGTACCTTATGTTATAGCCCCTTTTGGCACATTATTTTGCATGCTATGTTTAGCATACCTACATACTGAATTGGGGGATGTCATCTCTTGTAAATGTGTATATTTTTGGCCCCTATTTAATTTTGTAGAACTGTGTTTTCCAGTTTGAGCATTGTATATACCACTTGCTTTGTAATTCTCCTCTTTTCCCCCATTTTTGCGAGCTATTTTTACCATACTTGTGGTTTTTATTTATCCATGATTTGTACTAGAAAAATGCCATATTTGGGACTGCCTTGCTACTGTTTTACATGTCATGTCCATATTGTGCATGTTTAGTAGGGCTGTAAGCCATTTCGGGTGATTTGCATTGCATTTCGGGTATCGGGTGTAATTTTGTCATAATTCGGGGGCTATTTGTGCATCATTTTAGCTGCTGAAATTTGCATTGTCAATGTGCCATATGCCACATCTCATTTGCATGTCATTTTTTTGCGCCTTCGGGCCATGCCTCGGTTTGCGTGTCCGCGGGCACGCATTTCGAGGCATCTCATTTTTATCCGCCGGCATCCTATGTGAGTGTGGCTGAGGCTCCCTCATGTTGGTATAAGCCCATCATTGCATTTCGCATGTCATTCTGTGTTTCTCGGTATGCGTGCCCACGGGCACGCATTTCGAGGCACCTCATTTTTATCATTCCGGCATCCTATGTGAGTGTGGCTGAGGCTCCCTCATGTTGGTATAAGCCCATCATTGCATTTCGCATGTCATTCCGCATTCCTCGATTTGCGTGCCTGTGGGCACGCATTTCGAGACATCTCATTTTCATAGCATTGCGCATGCTAGGTTGTATATTAGTTGCATTTCATGCATATCATGCATATTGCATCGTGTTCGGGATAGGAGTTAGCCCGGGCACGGGAAACGAGGCACGTTTCGCACCCCGAGTGACGGAACGGGTCTCAATTCCCAAGTCACCGACACTCCGGATCACCCATGATGGAGTTAGGTTTTATTGTAGCATTCATATGCATTCATCCTATATTGAGTTGTGCAATCCGACTCTTCGGCCATCATGCATCAATATGCGTGATTGATGGCACGAGGATCGAGGCATGCATATATTTGTGAAATACATTGCTATGCCCTTTTCCTGCTCTCTGTTGCAGCAAAATCAAGGTTCAATAACTTTCCGGAGTCTGGCACGCATTTCGAGAAATATTGCAAACAGAGGCTAATTGGGGCATCCCAGTGGATTTCCGCGCCAAGCAGCCCAGCATACATCATTCATCAGAAGCAAGGCAGTCCCTGGCTTACATGCCAGTTTACAGTTTTTCGTAGTTAATTTGTTAATTAATTAGAAATCTGTAATATTCGGACTGTATTATTCTTTTATTTCGGACTGTATACTTATTCGGACCCTCTGCGCGAGGGCATAACTGTAATAAGTGTGGGTGTGTGTGATGTATGTCTTCCAACCCCACGTCTTTCTCCCTTTTATTTATCTGCTTACGATGGTTAGATATAGGGCATATTTCAATTAGCATACAGCATGACGGCATGTTTGCATCATTCATCTGTTTTGCACGCACCGGGCTCGGCGCATCATACAAACTGCATCTGTATTTCAATTCCAAGTTGAGTACTTGATAGCTGTAGCATCTCATATGCCATGTTTAGGATAGCCGAGCCTGCTATAGTTGCATTTTGCATGTGTTGCATTAGGCATTTCAGCATATTTAGGATCATGCATGATTTCTAATCAGCTTTTGTTTTGGCTTGGAGTACTCGGTAAGTTTTATGCTTTAGCATCCTTGCATGCGTGTGAGTGCTGCCATGAACAGCATGCTTGCCATGAGACTATTTGCTTATGTGATACAACTGCCTGAATGCCTGTGGGTGGAGGTTGAGTTATCTGAATTGGGACAATACATTGACTGTTTGTTTTAAGCCCACTAGATAGTGGCAAAATCATGTTTTCTAAGCCCACCCGAGGGTGGCAAATCCGCATTTTAGCCTACCTGCGGGTAGCACCTTCACACCATTTTCAAACAAACAAACATGAAATGTTTTGTTCCAATTCAGACGGCCCAGTCTATACTTGTTTGCTACGAGCATCACATAGTAATCTAGGCTAATAACCGGAATAAGAACTCACAATGCTTTCAAAAACAGATATCATGGTTAGTAGAGGCCGGTCTTTGACCGGGCGAGCGGGGTTGCTCACGATGTGACCTTCCCCAATCGTACCCAAGTTCCCGAGCCGAGGCAACTTTGGTGATGACGGACACGTGGCCTTTGGCACCGAGTCAGGGTTTCCTAAATTTCCCATTTTAAAAATATTTAGGTGGCGACTCTGTTATCTGGCAAAGCAGTCCATGTTTGGCACTTCTTTCAAAAAAATCTGTTTTTCTTCAAAACGATTTGCCAGAGTTGGACTCTTTGGTTCAGATTTAGAACCGCAACAAAATCGAGTCCGAACTGTAGCGAGGTCCCTCGCGGGTTTGTTACACCCCATTAGGTAGATGAAGAGAGGGATCACCCTGGTGCACCCTCAGCTTTCCCTTTGCTTGAGTCTTCAAGTCATGTGATGTAGAGGTCTGTCCCTTGTGAGCTGTTGCATTACCATAGCCTTGCCCACTTTTGTCAGAACCCATTTGTTGAGACCCAAGGATGTCTTCTAATGATTTGGAACCTTTGTTCCACATGGCAATTATGGATCTAGCAATTCAGAGTTCTTCATCTTTATGATAAACCATCTCTTCCAATGTAGCTTGTGACATCTCAAGGCTTTCAATCTTTTCTTCATATGTGGAATACACTTTCAGGAGTTCATTCCTTTCAGTTTCACAAGGCAGAAGTTTTCCACATAGGTCTTGCCTGTCACTAGAGATCTTGATGACATTTTGCTTTGTTGTTACAAGTTCTCCTTTTAGCTTGACATTCTCGATTTCACATGCATTGAGCTTGAGAGTGAGTTTGTCATTGATCTTAGACAAATTCAGGGATTCATCGTAAAGCTTTTCGTAAGCTTGTTGTAGATCATCACCATCAATCTCATCATTGTCTTGTGATGTTTCATCATCTTCTTTTTGCTCCTCATTCTCCTTAGCCTCATCCAATCGAGCAACTAAGAGAGGAAAGGTGATAGATGGTGGTGAATATTACTCTCCTTTTTCATGAAATTGGCTCAGAATGTCCCATGCATCTTTAGCCTTTGTGCAATGAGCAACCCGTTGTTGTTCTTTATCAGAAATTGCTCCACGAATAGTAATTAGAACTCTCTGATTGCTTGGATTGTCAACACTTTCAACATCCTCTTCAATGGCTTGCCAGCCTTCCGAGTCGAAAGCTCTCAGAAACACCCTCATTCTGATCTTCCAATACAAGTAATTACTCCCATCAAAGGTAGGAGCACGGTGCAGATTCTGGCCACGAGCAAATTCCACTGACTTCGGAGGAGTTTGAGCGAAAGTGGACCAGAATGCCATGAAAGCACTATCCCTATCTTTAGTGGATTCAGTTTCTTCGGGTTCTTGCTTTGACCCGCTTTCATCATCCCAAGTCACAATATAGACTTTCTTCCGATTCTTTTTTGATGGACATTCAAGAGCAATATGTCCAAAATCTTGACATTCATAACACTTGACCCCTTGCCCTTTTACAATTTTCTTCTCAGTTTTTGGAGCAAGTTTTGATAGAAAAGTTTTGGGTTTATCATTACTCTTGTCTTTTGAAATAGGGTCTCTGAAATTAGGCTTCTTTTTCTTTAAAATTTTTTTTGAACTGTTTAGTAAACATTGCCATCATCTAGGACTCTAGATCAAACTCAGTCTTAGGAGTTTTTGCAGTCTCATAAGCATTAGTGAAAGCCACACTATCTTTTTGTTTTTTCTTAGAAATCTGGTGGGCTTCATAAGTTTGCAAGTTTCTAACCAACTGATCAAGCTGGAGCGTATCAACATTCTGAGCCTCCTTAATAGCTGTCACTTTTGATTGGAACCTCTCGGGTAAAGACCTCAAAATTTTTCCAACAACCTTAGCTTCAGGGATTTTTTCACCGAGTGTGAAACAGGAATTCATGATGCCATTAAGTTTAGCATAGAAATCATCAAACGTCTCATCATCACGCATAAAAAGGGTTTCAAAGGCAGAGGTGAGACGTTGAAGTTTTGGCCTTTTAACAGAAGCAGTACCCTTGTGAATCGTTTCAAGAATGTCCCAAGCCTCTTTTGTTACCTCACACGTACAAATACGACGAAACTCTTCAGGTGTGACGGAGCAAAAAAAGGGAATTGAGAGCCTTACTCTTCCAACTCGATTTTTGATAATCGAATGTGTCCCATTTATCAAGGGGTTTGGGAATATCAACACCATCAATGGTAACAATAGGTTCACTCCACCCATAGATCACACAGTGCCAAACTTTCTTATCGATAGATTTTAAAAATGCTCTCATGCGAGCTTTCCAATAAGAATAGTTTGTACCATCAAGTAACGGAGGTTTATGGGTCGAGTTACCTTCACGGATTGAATCCATATCACCAATCACACAAAATCACACTCCTATAGTTTTCATAAAAACAAAGAGTGACCTGCTCTGATACCAATTGAAAAACCTACGTGATTCGTGATTAGATCAAGATTTAATTATTCCAATTCCCAATCAAACAGAACTCACAATCTAAATTAACAAGCACTTACGAGATTGATTTAGATTGATGTTTTTAAAAAAAAAAGATAAATTGACACAAACAATTTTTACGTGGAAAAACCACAATTGAAGCACCTTCAATTGCGATTAAAAAATCACGGGCAAAATGCCACAAATCAATCCACTACTGAAGAAAGAAAGAATACAAAGATACCAAACAAATTACTAGAACCGCTTCCAATTTGTCTTCAAATCTTCTGTATGTCTTTCACCACAACCTTCACACGGAATTGATTAACTTAAAGTTGAATCCACAACGTCAATCGTCGAATAAACGACTACACACAGCATCAAACTCCTTTGGTTACTGTGTGCTTGAATCTTCGGATTCCACCAAAGAAGAATACTCTCAACGAATAAAACAAACTCCTTGATGTGTGCTTATAAGAACATGAGTCAAAACTCAATCAAACATCAAGAAAAACCAGGGAAAAAACACTCAGAAGAAAACCCTAAGACCCTTAAAGAAGATTTTTTAAAAGTAATCTTAGAGTTGGAGCAACAAGCGAATTTATAGAAGCAAAGATCGCGTGGCCCGCTCGAGCGTGGGAATAGACACTCGAGCAGGGACTCTATATCGCGTGTTCCAAACCAAGGTTCACGCTCGAGTGGAAAATCCCACACTCGAGCGTAAAAACACCTCACTCAGTAATTTTGTAGACACACAAAATACTGTGAGAGTGTAAACTCCGCTCGAGCGTCACTTTTCCAACTCGAGCGGGAAGATTAAAACAGGAAAATTACAACTCAATTACAAACTTAGTTTTTCCATGGATTTAGACAACAAGGGTCCTAACAGAAATTAGTCCCAAAAACCTTAGAGAAGGATTTTGAACCCCATATTTGGTAACACTTGATTCTGCCAAACAATTTAAGAATACAATTCACAGCACATGCAAACATTACGTAAAACAGTCTATCAAAAGAAAAAGAAAAAGAACAGCACAACCAAGATTCATTGGTCTCGCCTATGGGTATGGCTACCAATTTTTTGACCCATGTTGATGCTATGTAGAAGTAAAGAAATAGAAGGGGTTTTAAAAAGCTAAATGTTCTTGATCAGCTCATTACTTTCTGTATCCGTCATGTCAAATGCACCATCATATGACAACACATTGTTATAAGCACGACTGAAGGCTGAACGGAACGGTTCTTTCACTGGGTCATTTTTGGATGGAGCAATGTTAGGTATCATGAAAATAATCATGAAAGCTTTGTGACCTTTAGATTACATTTAGAATAAAGTACCACACACTAATCAAGGTAATTTAAGAATCATAAATTTTTCATGATCATTTTCATGAAAAAAATTTCATGACCCCTAACTTTTTCCTTTTGGATGAGATCCCATCTTCATATCATTGTTCCAAGTCTACTGCAGCTGCAACGCCATCTGGAGGCTCCGCACCACATCATCAATTGATGGCCATTCTGTTCCCCGATCAAGCAGGCAATTCCACGCAATCTTGACAAATTCCCTCAAATGTTCCGAGGCTATTAACTCCCCTTAAATAAACATTTGAAAGCTATAATTAACACAACTACCTTTTTTTGTCACAGCATTAATTCATTTTTCTTTTTGATTATCCATTAGCTCATTTTTCATGGGGCCATTTAAATGATATCTGTTGGTGACTAATGATTTTTTCATTTTCATTTTTTTTTTAATTTTTATTTTTATAATCCTTCACAAATCTTAATTTAGCTCTTTAGAGCATCTCCAATGCACTAAGTATATAATACTTGCTAGTTAAAATGCCTAGTGTGATTCATTTTTTCAATTCCAATGCACTAGGCATATGATTAGGGATTTTGGCTCAACTCATATTCACTAGCTACATATAGCTAGCCTTCAATGCTAGGCAAAATGTATTCAATCATTAGGATTATTTCCCTCCATCTTTATTGTTGACGTGACATTCTATAAAATTAATAGTATTTGGATAAATAGCTAAAATAAAGAGCATGATCGGAGTAAAAACATAAAATAGTTGATAGGCAAAATAAAATATATACTTTATAGTAATATTTAGATAGGTAAAATGCCTACTACCGTTGGAGATGCTCTTATAGCCAGATGGATTGACAATTCTTTTAGTTTCCTTATTCGACCGACCATCTAAGAATAACAATTCAGCACATGCAAAGAACACTATTAGGTCCGTCACACAAGTCAAAACTTGAACAACCATCACCCCCAGAGAGAAAGAGAGAGTCCCTAACTAATGATGTTATTGTTCTATTTCCATAGAACATAAACCAAATTTATAACGGAAAAAATAAATAGCCAAATCGCAATATACCCTTTTCAATCATTTTGTAAGGTTATCACTTCCTGTAATTAACCATTAGAAACAAAAATTAAGCAGGTAAAGTGAGATGGCCTATGTAACCAAAAGCCTAGCTCTCTAATAAAGTAAAAATAAAATACATGTGTGCTAATGATACATTCCATCCATCAAACATCAAAATTTTGGAGGATATATAAAAATGACTTGTCTTCGTCAAAATTTCCAGGGTATATAAATTCAGTTCAACTAAAACAAAAGATAATCGCAACTACTGTAGTTTGGGCCTGACCTATCACTTAACAAAGAGGAGGATGTGGTCAGAACTCAATTGCAAATAACAGAGCACTTTAACGTATCATTAAGCCCTGCACTGCGTGTGTGGCATCTTCCGTTATCTTGTTAGCTTGAATGGTGCTAATGACATTGGTTATATTACCTTGGAAAAAGTGGCACCAAAACTTGAATCCCCAGAAAAATTCAACAAAAAATAATGTTGGCATAGCAATGGAATGACAGAGACATCAATAGCACATCAAAAAATTCACTCATCAACCTAACTAAAAGATGCTCAAGATGAGGTTTATATTGTTGGCATTAGGTCCAGTAAAAAGTGACACTAGAAGCCTGAGAAGTATCTTAGATTGGAAACTACCTTCAGCAGGACCAATATGAGGACCAAATGAACACAATACCTTCTGGACAGACAAAATACCAGATACCCAGATATAACCTTTTCCATTGGAATCACAATTCATTCAAAGATATGACTAATCTAGTGGTTGGACTGTGATCAAAGCGAGGCCAATACAACCTAAGTTTTCCCAATTTAAACACTAGTACACCTAACATAACCAAATTAATTAACAATAATTTTGAATTTTGTACTTTCAATAACATAATTTCATCATTTCTGACTCCTAATTTTCCATAGACCAAGCTGACATTCACAAAATTATTCTCACAAGTACAAATAACTATACATTTATATAACTCTTGAGATACTAGCATTGAAAGCTCTAATGTAATTAAAAATAAGGGTAATTACACCATTTGTCCGTCTAATTTGAGAGAGGTTTTACTTCAGTCCCTATAATTTCAATTTTATCAATTTAAACCTGACATTTCCAATTACGTTTCGATGTGGTCCCTCCCTCAATTGTCATTAGCTTTTTGGACTGAAAAAGGCCTCGTATGACTCACACAAGCATTTTAGCAATACCTGCCCAAAAAGAAAAATAAATAAATTATAATGGTGGTCCCTAGTTATATATTTTTTTTAATTCCACTTTAGTCTTTAGTTCCCACGTCTTTTTGGCTCCAAAATGCGAATGGCAACTAATGGAAGAACCATATTGAAACGCAATTGAAAATTCGGGGATTAAATTGATGAAATTGGAACTACGGGGATCAAAGCAAAATCTCGCTAAAACTATATGAACCAACAGTGTAATTTGCCTTCAAATAATGTTGTCACTTTCACTTTGCCTAGATCATTGGCATATTTCTGTGCAGGGCTAGAGAAAGTACAGGAACAGGATTTACTTCTATTTCTTATCCACACCCACTAATAGAGATACGAATCATTTTAATTTGACTAACGAAATGGCCTTGAATAGAATTGAGTGGAGAAGAAGGATTCATGCAGCCACCCCATTTGATAGAACTTAAGGCTTGGTTTGGTTTGGTTTGGTTCCTATCCACACCCACCACCTAATCGGGGCAAACAAGCATAAACTGAACTAACACTTTTTTTCCTATTACTACGTAACAAACCAAATTCCCATTCTTGTACCGTCAAGACCCAGTTCCAGGTGCTACACAGTACCACAAAAAAAATATATACACCTGTAATATACATATACATACATATAGATTAACTGAGAAAAATATAAAACAGAATAAATAACAAGGATTTGGTCAACATTACCCTCCATGTTGCTAGCCTTTCTCGGAGGGTTTGCCATTGATGCTTCCCAAAGATGTGCTCAGTGCGGTGGCTAAACACAAAATAGCATTATATTCACCAGTTAATGCTGAAGTTCACAAATCAGATCCACTCTCCCATGCAGAAGCACAGAGAGTGAGCAAACGAGAGAGAGAGAGAGAGAGAGAGAGAGAGCGCACCTTATGATTACAATTTGGTTCATCTGATCCATCTTACAATCAATTAACTTTGTTGTGATTGCCTTAACTACCCACATTTCTACCTCGTCATCATTAACCTGCAAAAGAAACTTGCATCTATGTATTGACGAAAGTGTAAAAATTCAAACCTACAGATGCAGGGATAGGAAATAATTTTACCTGGAGAGTGTCCTTGATTAGTGGATAAGAAATTTGACCAGATTCAGCAGAGGCAAGATCTACCAATGACATCAACCTCATCTTTACTAAACAGTCTTCATGGACAAGACCTACACCATTCAAAGGAACAAATTCAAGAAACAATTAGATATAAGCCAGAATGTTAAGCTCAGCTCAGCTACGCTACCTACCAGAAATTTAAATGTGGTAAGATGAATAATTACCATAGCTTTTCAGCATAGCGGAATTTGCTGCATAAAAATCTAAGTATGCATCCAGCAACTGTGTTAGAAGATCTTTAGAAGCTGATATACCAAAGCATATTTAGCATCTTTCTCCAATTGTGCCACAGCAGGCATATCTAGCAAATCACACTGCCATGAAACACCACAAAGAATACACTTTGAGAACCAAAAACTAGAGTATGATCTAGGCTAAAGTAGGGTAAAAATGTGCAACACCTGTGCATACACTCTACAAGACTAGAACCATAGTAAAGCAATGAACAATAAACACAATGCACATGGACAATCACTCAGCATGACTAAAGCATGCATCACACATCTTTTATCCAAAGAAAATCCAAATGATTCACCACAACGCTGCTTGACTCCCCACTTCAATCAAAGCTAGTCTAATTCCTCATTTTCACCTCTAGATCCCATATTCAAAATTCAATTCAGAATTCAATTTCCTCTAAACCCATATTCAAAATTCAGTTAAAGACTGAAATACCTGAAACATGTCAGGTGCCTTCACAAATTCAATAATAGTGCGGACAGCTTCCTCCTTGGCTTCCCCAATATTATATGCATCTTCACCAGAAAAAGTTGCCAGATATTTGGTCAGGAATTTGAAAGAATCCCTTGCTGAGCTGGAATTACAATATATGACGTAAACAATAACAATAAGAATTCCAAAATAAATTAGGAATTTTTTATAGAAAATGTAAATAGAAAGAATTAGTCATAATTTTAAGCGTAAAAAACTTTTTCTACAACAATAAACAAGCATAATCCAATAGAATTAGTTACACATTCGTCTAAAAATGAATCCATACACTTGGACGGCTATACCTTCTATTGTCTTTCAAGATATTAGTGATGGTGCAATAGAGTTTTCTCTGATCCTGGACCACAATATTCCATCCCATCAATAAGTTATCCATCTTTTTAAAAGAAGGTATAATATATTCAGTGACCTTCCCATTGACTGCTAGATCAAGGGCCTTCATGTAAACAAAGAACCGGCTTTGCGAATTCTCTGGCTCATAAGGTTTGCAAACTACAGCGTGCTCTCTATGGTCTCAAGCAAGCCCCACGAGCTTGGTTAGCAAAATTCAGTTCCACTATCCTTGACTTCAGCTTCACCTCCAACTCATATGACTACGCTCTATTTGTTCGGGCCACTCCTCATGGAACCACTCTTCTTCTTTACGTGGATGATATGATTATCACTGGTGATGATGTGGCTAGTATTCTTAGCCTCAAACAATCTCTCAATCGTCAGTTTGAGATAAAGGACCTTGGTACTCTTAATTATTTCTTAAGGCTTGAAATCTCTCATGATTCCAATGGTTATTATTTGTCACAAGCCAAATATACATCCGATCAGCGATCGTAGGTGGTACAATGCCGACTATTTTTATTGGCGAGCAACATGCAATTGCCGTACCGCATTGCGTTACATACCGCACCCTTCTTTACAGAGTTATCACTACAAAAAATTAAGGTTTTAGAAACCAAAATTTAGGGACAAAATTATTTTTTAGGAACCAAATATTTTTATTGCAAAAGGTGTCATTATTATATTTTTAGCAATGAAAATTGGACATTAGTGATGAATTATTATCTTTTTGGGAGCAAAATTTTTGTCTAAAAAAAAAAAAATCATTTTGAGACCAAATTATTTTGTCCCTAAAAGTGTATTTATTAGTGACATTTTCAAAATTTTATCAATAAAAGCCTTATTTTTTACTTTTTGGGACAACCTTTTAGTGAATATCCTCACGACGATAGAAATTGGTCCCTAAATGCCTTTTGCAACAAAATTTTCACTTTTAGAGACCAAAAAAATTGGCCTTTAAAACTCTTGTATGTTGTAGTGTATATCTAATTGTTGAAGCAAGAAACCTTCTAATCGTCTTTGATTCCATCAAGAACTCTTCTCCTCCTTCTCCTTCATCTGTTAAGCATTTGCCAATGGCGGTATTTGTCACGACCCAAACCCGTCCTTATGGGTTTAGTATCGTAACCGGCCAGTAATCCGTGATTACCAAAGGCCTGCTTAACAGTAATATAGAGTAAGGGGCTGGCGGAAGCCAAACAATAATAAAAAGATGTCCAATGAGCTGTGACAATTTGAATGCAAAAAGACTTTCATGAACAAGTCACATTCATAATCAAAACATTTATACATTCATCATATATACAAACATCCAGGTTAGGGACCAAATCCCTATACCATAACTGCACAGTCAAGCCTAAAACACTTATTACAAAACAGAGACAAAAGGGTGAGACTGAGACACCCTAAAAACAGCCTTAGCTTCAATAGACATGGGACCACGAAGTGAAGCACAGTGGTTGGCTTGACAAAACGGGAGCTTAACTCGACGCTTCTAGCTCCGGTCCAGTGCCTGGACACCTACATATAAATATAAATAGTGAGCTAAAGCCCAGTGGATAACAAATGCGTAAAGGGGTTAAGAATGAATGTCCTTTCAATAATTGAAACAGTCATTTGCATCAGTAAATCAGTTATTCAATCAGTGGCTCATATTTCATGCCATAACAGTTATTAGAAACCATAGTAGTCATATCTGGTACACCCAATAGCCAAACAGTACAGTAGGTCGTAGTAGACCGAACAGTCAGTTGATGGCCATCATAACAGTAAATAGTAGTAGTTCCAAACATTGGAACTGACAGAGATCTCTGTAACAGTAGCAGTAACAGTACAGTAACAGTAAGTTACTATGGATGCCACGAATACAGTTCACAAATAGGACAAACATTCATTCAGTAAACAATGCCATTTCAGAAAGCAGTATAGTCAATCATTCAAAAATAGTTATAATTGAACGTATCTTTACAACATTGTTACTCACAGAGTACTGGGCTAAAGACAGGCTAGTCAGCGTCCTCGGATGCCAACCCTACACAGTTGCAGAATGAACACATACTAAGTTACACACTTGGGATTAATAGCTTAGCCCCTAAACATGACTTGGTGTGGTCCTATAACATTATCATCATTAAGATGCCTTAAACTTGACCTAGGAATGCCTAGGATGAAATGAGGATGCAAAAATGTACTTTAAAACACTTTTCAAAATTTGCTGAAACAGGGATCCAGGCTCGAGCTTGGCTTTCTATGCTCGAGCGGACATGCAGACAATGAAGCTCCGCTCGAGCGTGACTTCCTTCACTCGAGCGGACTGCAAACACACGAAAAGTACTGGTTGCATGATATTCACGCTCGACGGATGCTCGACCTCCGCTCGAGCGTGAGACTCAGACCCTTGCTCGAGCGTGAATTCTCTCGCTCGAGCGGACTGCAAAACACATGAATTTCTGGGCATATGCATTTCACGCTCGAGTGTGAATTTCTATGCTTGAGTGGAAGTGCATGTACTCAGAGTGTACGCTCGAGCGTGAAGTCCTCCGCTCGAGCGTGGATCAAAAATCTAGAATTTCCAGATTGATCCCCAAGCACAAAACTCCATCTTTAAATCTTCAAACTCGATTCTTTTGGGCTAATTTTCTAGAAAACACTTGAAAACTCATCCTACAACATGTTTCAAAGATCAATTTATGAAATCAAGCCCAAAAGTAAGCCAATTGAACACCAATTTCAAAGGAACTCGAAGAATAATGCAATAACATCACATGCATGAGTTCCCATGAACTCTAATGCTCTAAAACATAATCAAATGCAAGCTTGAGCTCAAAATATGATGAATTCATGGGCTACAAAAA
The DNA here is from genome assembly GCA_036172215.1 of Camellia granthamiana. Classification (NCBI taxonomy): domain Eukaryota; kingdom Viridiplantae; phylum Streptophyta; class Magnoliopsida; order Ericales; family Theaceae; genus Camellia; species Camellia granthamiana. The sequence continues at coordinate 17,327,009 of CM069903.1, read as the reverse complement.
AAATATGAACATGCAAGTATGAATTTTCATGAAAATGACTTCAAAACTCAATGACATGGACATGCATGCAGACATTGCTACTCAATACAACACTTTAAGCCATAGCTTGGCTCTAATCTCCAATATTCCCATGAACCATGCAAGAAACAACTTAAATTCACAATTATAAGAATGAAGTCCCTACCTTAGGTCTTGAATTCTAGGTATGAAAGCTCAATTTTGCAAAACTCTTCAATTCTTCAAATTTTCCAAGCCAAATTCTAGATAAACTCAATTTCCTCCTAATCTCCCTCTCTCTCTCTCTCGATTTTGGTCTAAGAAAATGGCTGAAGAGATGATATGTCAAATGTGCATGAAGTGGGGAGGAGTTAGCCTAGAATTGTCCACTCAATGGCATAAATGCAAATAATTCAAGTTGATGTAATTTAACATTAACAATGCTAATTTAATCGTTCCAAATCAAATTTTAATTAAGGCTACCATAAAATCACATAAATCCTAATTAGCATATAACACTAACCAATTTCTGAATCGGTTGCCGATAAGGCTTCCAATTCGCAATTCGAAATTAAAACATGAACAAATCATTTAATGACAAACAGATAGAAATGCGATTAAAGCAACACACTCATGCAAACAGATTAAGAATTCATTCCAATCAATTACTTATCATGCTCAATCACGGTTTAGCACTGATCAGAGGTGAGGGTTGTCATAGTATTGCATCTCCCGGAGATCATTGAGTTGCTCTTTTTAGCCAAACCTGGTCTACATATGGAGAAATTGAGCAAAATCATCAAAAGCAGGACAAAAGAGAAATTGGTGTGGTATGGTTTGATCTTCATTTTATTCTTCATTTCTCCCTTCAGGCTTCTTCTCTTCTCTTGATTTTAGATATCAATTTCATTATTTGTGTTAGAAAAAAAATAGTATTTGTAGCACGGAAAAAAGCCCTGGCACCTTTTTGGATAAGAAATCAATGGATGAGCTTGCATTATTATTATTATTATTATTATTATTATTATTATATTTTACTTTTTTTTTTTTTTTCTGTTTTTTTTTTTTTTTTTATCTGCATGTGTTTGCTTTGAGAAATTCTCTATACACCTTGTTATGTATTTTTAAGATATATATTATATATTTTTGTAGTAAATAATTTTTAAAATTACGACAATTTGTGATTTAGAAAGAAAATTACTCATTTTGTGGTAATGTTGTGTATTTTTGTGCTAATGTTGTGTATTTTTCTATTTAAACATTGTCTAATAAAAAAAATATGTAATATTACTACCTCTACCCCGTAGGAATAAAAAAAGGAAAAATTTATTGGAAAGTCCTATTTTGGGAACTTCTATACCAGTTGGTCACACGTTTTAAATAGTTGATTGAGGAGTTCTTATTAAGTGTAGTGTGTGACCTGTAAGTCCTTTTTAAATGTAGATGCATGTTGGTTGGACAGATATACCCTCACTAGTTAATTGAGGAATTTTTTTTTTTTTTTTTGGGAAATGTAACATGTATGGTATGATACTCTAATGTGGCAGGCACTAATGTGACACTCCAACGATGGAACACTTCAAAAAAAAAAAAAATTAAAAACTCTTTAGTGTACTTTTCCCAAATGTGACAATGTGGCAAGTATGATGTGACACTCCAAAATTTTTACTCATCCTTAGTGTACTTTTTCTAAATGTGACAACGTGGTAGATATGATGCGACACTCAAAAAAAAAAAAAAAACTCCTTAGTATACTTTTTTCAGATGTGACAACGTGACAAGTATGTTGTGACACTCTAAAAAAATTAAAAACTTATTAGTGTACTTTTCCTAAACGTGACATGACATTCCAACGTGGCGGACCCAATTTGATTGAATTACTGCTTGTCTTCACGTCACGCACTAAAAAACAATTAGTAAGGAATTCACGTCCTACACTGAGTGTGTTGAAAATAACCAAAAACTTTAAAAATCTACTAGTGCGCTTTTCGAACAACGTGACACACAAACACTCCACCACCTTCCCCATACATAACCACGCCACCTGTCCCCCAACTGTACTAACAATGGCAAAACAGTCAACAAATAATTTAAGGAACCACTCAGTCACCAAAAAAACATTTAGGACCTTCTGATTACAAGTCTATGAAACGGGGATTTACTGGTCAATTCCCTATAATAAAAAAATAAAAATAAAAAGAGGGTAAATTACACTAACGATCCTTGTAATTTGGGACTTGCGTCACTTTAGTTCCTGGCGTTTGAATTGTGATACATTTGACACTGAAATTTGAATCTCGTTTCAAATAAGAACAATTGATGACACCGTTACTCCATTTTAAAGGCAAAGTCGTCAATTTGATAAAATATAAACTAGTTTGACAAAAATAAATGTCAAAAAAATATTTTTAAATTTTTAAATTTATTTTTACCCACTGAAGATAAAATTATGCAAAAATGATGAATCTTTTACATTTTTTTTTATTTTATATTTTTACCAAATTAATTTTTAGTATGTGTTTGGATGATGATCATGCAATGGGCGGTTGTTTTTGTTAATGTTTTTGGATGGTTATCATGTAATATATAGCGATCCCGATTTCCCTTTCTTTAATTGTTGTATCCGGACTTAGGTTCTGTGGAGTTGGTTGTTGTGTGTATCTTGTTTACATGCTTTACTCTTTATATTTGAGTCTTGGGTTGTGTTGGGCAGGTTTGAAACAGGTTGGTTGAGCTTAGGAACCAAAAATAGTTGCCCAGATTTTGGCCTGCACGCTCGAGCAGATCTTTTGACGCTCGAGCGGGAAAATCTATCTCCCAGTATCTCCTCTGCCGTTTTGGACGCTCGAGCGGGCGTTTGGACGCTCGAGCGTGAGTTTGTGTGTGACGCTCGAGCGGGGACCTGGTCTGTCAAAGTTCTGGGAGTGTGTATCCGCCGCTCGAGCAGGAGTCTGTGAGTGACGCTCGAGCGAGGGTTTCCACGCTCGAGCGAGGCGACTGGTATAACACTCCGAGATTTCACTTTTTGGATCACTTTTCAACATCCTTTCTCTCTCTTACTTTTCCGAAAAAGCCATTTGAGAGCTCCTCTCTCTAAAACCTTACCTTCTCTCTAGGTATTGATCTAGTAGGAGTGATTTCCTCACCTTGGGCCTTTGTAAAAGTTGTGTTGATCGTCGAGGGCTATCTTTTGATCCAAAAATTTTGGGATTTGGAGCATCTTCAATTTCTTCATCTTCTTCCCTTGGGCTCCGAATTTGAGGTAGGGATTCCTACTCACTCTTATGGGTTTTGACCTAGATATGGAGTATTTTTTATAAATGGTTTTGGGTTTTGGAAACTAGGGTTTCAAATGCATAATTTTGAAAAGAGGGTTTTGTTTATTTTGGACCATAAATGTGTATTTGGGTTTCGAAATGAGTATATTGATGTTATTGGTAATATATGGATTCTTGGAGTCAATATTGAGAATAAGGGGAATTATGCCATGTTTGGGTATATTTGGGTCACTAATGTAATTAATGACATTTGTTGAGAAAATATGGAATTGAGTTGAATATAATGAAATTGGCTCATTATGAGATGGATTAGTGAAGTTGGATTTATTAATCGCTCACTTTTGGAAATATGGATATTTTATCTGTTGGTGCTTTTATTATCTGTTTAGAAATAATTGCTTTGGGCTACCGGTGGAGCGTAGCTATGATTGTTGTAGACAATGTATGATGATTAGGCAAACTAAAACTAATCAATTGGATGTGTCATAGAGTATGACGGTTGACAGAATACATTAACTGTATGTATTGATTGATTATGTATATGACCTATGTGTATATACGTTGTGTGTGTGGAAGGAGATAGGGGATGTACTCCACGGTTTAGGAGAAGATAGGGGATGGACCTCTAAACCGGATATTGTTTAGGAGGAGATAAGGGATGGACTCCGTTGATACAGCTCATATGCTTATCAGTTAATGTGTTGATATAGCTCATATGCTTATCTATGGAAGTGTTGATATGGATCATACGCTTATCTGTTGAAGTGTGGATACAGCTTGTATGCTTATCTGTTGAGATGTTGATATAGATTATATGCTCATCTAACGAAGTATTGATATAGCTAGTATGCTTATTTATTGTGAAATGGGAAATGTTTAATATGAGTCACTATCTCATGTAAATTGTTGGCCAGGTTATGAGCCGTTGTTGTGAATTGTGAATTTGATAAGAAGTGGAAAATGAAATGAAACATGGACACTGTGGTCATGTAATGAAAGTGGTATATGAATTGGTTTATGTGAGTCAAACATTTATCAATTGCTAATGTCTTAGTTACTGCTCACATTGTGTTTAGCATATCTCTACTGAGCATTGGCACACCCTATATAGGACATCATTTTCAGGTACAGGTAGCATGCCATCTCCAAGGACATAGCTTGGATGGTTACGGGAGTTGAAGACTTTTTTTGATTATTTTGTTTGTATTACATGTATATCAAGCCAAGGGCTTCTTTTGTATAGAGTTAGTACTCTTCTTTTTGTAACCAAGTGTTGACTTGGAAAGTTGTAAGCCCGTAGGGCATTTGCTTTTGTTGTTAACATGTAATATTGTTGTAAGAACTACTCTGATGAATAGAAAGGTGTTGATTTCTTTTATATCATTGCATGTCTAAAATGATGGGTTTTATGTATTATTTTGAGGGCGTTACATAATAGATGGTTGTATTTGTTGTTAGCATATATTTTTGAATGGTTATTAGGTAATGTATGGTCATTAGACTTTTAATGTGTAATCGATATATTTAATATATGAAATATTTTTAGTTTTGAATTTTTTGATTTAATGGATTGGTTTAATAATGATATCAAAGTTGTCGCTATATTTGACTTTTGAAAAAATAGAAACTAATTTAACGAAAACAAATCTAAAAAAATTAAGAATTATTTTTACCCTCCCAAAAAATAAAATAATATAAAAATAATGTGTTTTTAATTTTTTTTTCAGCAATTTAATTTTTCTGAAAATAGATTCTAAAAACTAAACCAAACAGAACTTTATAACCAATAAAGTTCTAACATTATTCATTAAAAAATAGACTATTACATTTCAAACAATATATAAGTTAACCAACACAAAATAAGTTGTATGATGACTTTACCTCTTAAATGGACCATATGCAAAAGAATTTTTGATTGTCTTTGTTTGGAACAAAATTCAAAATTCAGCGTCAAATGTATCACAATTGAAAAGTTAGGGATCAGAATGACACAAGTCTCAAATTACAGAAACTATTAGTGTAATTCGCCTATTAAAATTTTATTTAGTGGCAAGCTGATCCATTTGACAACATGGTTGGGACTAATTTAGTCTATTAAAAAATAAAATAGTCTAAAAAATTAATAAGATAAATATCACATCTAAATCATGAGTATTTCATTTTTTTCTCTCATAAAACTACAAAAAACTAAAAGTTCATCCTAAACAGAACATTTTTTAACTAGACTAAAAAAATCAAAAAATTAAAAAACTGTAAAAAGTTCTTTCCAAATAGATAGTGGTGTAATAATGGCCCAGCCCACATGGGCCTAGGCTTGGGCCCAATCTCGGGCCAGCCCATGACGGGTTGTGTGGACTCCCACCTTTTTGCCAAGCCAGGCCATGAGTCAAAAAGTGAGTCTCAGGTCCACTCAGATTAGGGCCTGGGGTCGGGCTGGCAGGCCTACCTAATTTTTTTTTTCAAAAAATAAACAATAAATAATTTATGTATATAGATTATTTAGAAGAGATAAAAAAAATAAAAGAAAAATTATACTAGAGTATTTTAGTTAAGATTAATGAGATATTTGGTTATATTTCATGTGTAGTGGTATTTAAATTTAATTATATATGACTTATATTTTTTTTACTATGAACTTATGACTAAAAAAGTATGAAATTATGTAATTTTCTTCTTTTGAAATAAATAATTTATATTTATCAAAATTGTTAGGTTTTTATTCTTAGCAATCCCGTTTGACAAAACTCCTTTCAATTGTATTTGTTTTCACACTTTTTATTTCAATGAGGCTATGAGTTTTTAGATGCGAATCCAACCCGAATCGTGCCTTGCAGAGAAGTTTGTGGTGTTTAATTTTTTCAAGATTGCCACTTCGCTGATTATGACAGGGATCGAGTTCCCTTTCCGCTCGAGCGAACATTCCCCCGCTCGAGCGAAGAATGCTGGGTTTCTGAAGTGTGTTCACCTGCAAAAATACTGGATGTTATTTTTTCCCGCTCGAGCGGAACTTTCCGCGCTCGAGCGTAGGTCCGCTCGAGCGGAGATCGCGGGACAGTTTTCTATAAATACGTGTTTCAGTCCAAATCTAGGATTACTCCTCCAGATCTTCTCTTAGGTTCTAGGGTTTATATCTGGGGATATTTTGCTAGTTTTCTTTGATGTTTTGATTGAGTATTCAACTCATGGTTTAAAGAGTATACATCAAAGGATTATTTGTTTATTCTACACAAAATAGAGAGTTGTTCTTCGGTGGATTCTGAAGAATTCGAGCTTGAAGCTTTGGTGGATTCTGGAGTGGCGTGTCGTCAAGACAATTCCGAGGTGAAGATGGGGTTGGAAGAGGCACATAGGGGTTGGTTCAATTCGGGGGTGGATTCGCTAGGTAATTGAGAGTATACCTATGTAATTCATGTATATCTTCTTAGTGGATTGTTTTGTGGCTGTTGCCCGTGGTTTTTTTTTATCACAACTGGAGGTGCTCCAATTGTGGTTTTTTCACGTTAAAATCGTTGTGTCAATTTGTTTTGATTGTTTGATTGGGATTGTTTTAATTGCTTAAAATTGATACATAATCACAAATCAATATCTAGGGGATTTCTAGATTTTTCAAAAATGAAACTTGCAATATTACAATCATTAAAATAAATAGATAACATTTATTGAATGAATAATTTTTATTTCAAAATGAAATAAAATATTACAAAAATTTATATTGTTAAATAAAATAGATGTAAATTATTGATGATAGTAGAGCAATTGCATTACTGTAGGTCAAGTACATCCAAACTAAGTTGGCACCTACTAGCCCACCAATCATTTGTATTATATTCCATCTCAATAATCTAATACAAAAAAAAAATAATAATGAAATGAAATAGTGAAAAATAAATTGTGGATCAATCATTGGAGAAAGCAGACAATTCACTCGTGTTGCCTGAGGATATGTCATCCAAATTGGTTTGAATTCTCTCATTTCCACTATAATTTTGTCTTATCGTAAGCGCGTACATATGATCTCTGGATATCATCAGTGCCTCAACCAGTTGAGGCGAAAGTCTACTGCTGTAATTACTCAGTACCCATTCACTTACACTAAAAGTTGTTTTCCGAAATAACTGTAAAAATAGAAATGGTTAGTATATCACAGGCTATCTGTGAAACCACAGGCCACATAGTTTCATTTTGTTTCCACCAATCCAAAATGTCAAAATTATCGAAGTCACCCACTGATGGGATTTTCAAATAACGTTGTAGTTCAAAACTGCTTATGCTTGTATGTTGAGATATTATTCTACTTTTTATTCCTGAAAAAACACTTAATCTTTCACCCCGAGATGAGGCTGCTGGTGTAGTGTGTGTCAGTGTATTTACAGATGCAACTATCATGTATTCTTCAAATAATGTTTTGCATGTTTTTATAGTAGGGGCAAATTATTTTTGATCAGCGAAAATATGTTCTAAAAATTTTTGTAAACCAATTTTTTACACCTAGGATCAATTATTATGGCCAAACCTAAAAGATAAGGCAATGGATCAAAATATTTATCAAATTTTTCTTTCATTGCAGTAATAATGGTTATATCATATGCATTATTCATATATTTTACCAAAACTTTCATTATTTCTCCTAACATATGTAAAACAAATGGTGAAGTAAAAAAAATATATATATATATATATAATTTTGTTGCAGTATCAAAAACTTTTAAAAAATCTTTATACAAGGTAACTTGGCACTAATTAAGTTTCATAGGAGTTAATACTTCTCCTATTGATGTTGTTACAAAAAATAAATTTATTGTTTTTCTTTGTTTACAAGTTTTTTTTTAACATATTATACATTAAATCCACATGCAGTCTATATCTAAAATTAATTTTTTAAATGACACACCTTCTCGTTGACAAATTTTCCTGTATTCCAAAAGTCAATTAGCAGAAGACATAATAGTAACAATCGCATTTTTTATTATCAGTACAGAAGTCTCGTATACATGCATAATTTCTATAACAATAAAGTTTAAAATATGGGTACAACAAAAAATATGAAATATATCATCACCAACAAGCGAATGTAAAGTTGATTTCAAATGGGTTATACTATGATTGTAATATATTGCATTATCTAAACTAATGGTAAATATTTTATTTTGCAAAACCCACTCATATAATGCATTTCTTACTTCTACACCAAACAAATGACCAGTGTATGAAAATTCAACTAATCTAAATGAAATCATTCTTTTTATTTAATTTCCAATCATTATCAATAAAATGTGCATGAATACATTAATATTCTAAACCATTATTTGACCACAGATCAAATATTAAACAAACTCTTACATTCAAATTTTTGAAGATGCCAAATAATTCACTTTTAATTGCCACAACCCAAACCCGCCCCTATGGGTTTAGCACCGTAACCGGCCAGTAATCCGAGATTACCGAAGGCCTGCTTAATAGTAAGACAGTAAAACAGAGTACAGGGGCATGGCGGAAGCCAATACAGTAAATAAACAGTGTCCAATGAGCTGTGACAGTCTGTATGCAAAAAGACTTTTCATACATACATATGAACTTGGTACAGAACAGTATGCACAATATATACAATCAGTCAGAACAGAACAGGGATCTAACCCCTATTAAACAGTACAGTACAGTGTTATCAGTCTATACAGTCTATACAGCAGACAAAACAGTTACAAAGACAGACGGGGAAATAAAAACACCCCTAAGCCATTGCTTGGCAGGCTCAGAACCTCGCAGTGAGGCACAATGGTTGGCTTGACAAAACTGGAGTTCACCCCGACGTCCCTAGCTGCGGTCTGGTGCCTGTACACCTACATATATATATGAGCAGTGAGCTAAAGCCCAGTGAATAACATAAGGCGTAAAGAGGTTTAGAATGAATGTCCTTACAGTAATGAAAACAGTTCATTAAATCAGTATTTCAGTCTTTTAGTCTTTCAGTCAATCAGTCATATATGGTACATCCATTAGCATAACAGTACAGTAAGCAGTAGGTCTTAAAGACCGAACAGTAATGATGGCCATCAATCAGTAAACAGTAGTGGTTCCACGAGGGAACCGACAGAGATCTCTGTAACAGTAACAGTAAACAGTAGGTGCTAAGGATGCCACAGTACAGTTCAGAATATAGGACATACATTCATTCAGTAAACAATATCAGTTCAGTAAACAGTTCAATTCAGTATTCAGAAGATAATCATTTTAAACATATCTTTACACAATTGTTACTCACAGAGTTCTGGGCTACAGTAAGTTAGAGCGTCTCCTCGGAATGCCAACCCTATACAGTTAACAGATTGAACACACACTAAGTTTCACAGTTGGGAAAGATAATAACTTAATCCCTAAATTTGCCTCGGTGTGGTTCTACATCTATATCCTCTTTAAGGTGCCTTAAACATGCCCTAGGAATGCCTAGGATGGAAAGAGGATGCAAAGATGCACTTTTGAACACTTTACAAAATTTTCAGAAAACAGGGGTCTCGCTCGAGCGTGGCTTTCTACGCTCGAGCGAGCTTGTCAAAACAGCGGGGTCGCTCGAGCGTGGACTTCCTTGCTCGAGCGGTCTGCAAAAATGCAAAAAGTGCTGGATGTTGGAAATCTCCGCTCGATGCTCGCCCGACGCCCGCTCGAGCGTAAGACACAGTCCTCGCTCGAGCGTGCGTCTGCGTGCACCAAGATTCTGAGAGCTTGCAATTTACGCTCGAGCCACCATTCAGTCGCTCGAGCGTAGCTCAGAGTAAACGATGGTCGCTCGAGCGCAGAATCCTTCGCTCGAGCGAAGTAGCCAAATCTGGAATTTCCAAATTTGCCTCCCAAGCTCAAACCAAGCACTCTACAGCTCTAAACTCGACCTCTTGGGCCCAAATTCTGGAAAACACATCTAAACTCAATATACAACAAGTTTCAAAGCTCAATTTGTGAATTTAAAGCCCAAGGGTGAGTCAATTAAATCCAAATTTCAAACCCATTTTCATGAACATGAAGAACATGCAAACATGCATGAATTCAAATCATTTCAAAGCTTCAATTTGATGCTCTAGTGAGCCAATTGTTCCAAAAACAAGTTGAAAACATGGACCATTGCAAAATTATGAACATGCATGTACCATTTCATGAAGAACAAGCTCAAAAATGCAAGAGTATGCCATGCATGCAAAGATTAAGCCTCTAATGCAACAATTTAACCAAATCTAGGCTCAATTCCTCAAATTAGCATGAAGCATGCAAGAATCAACTCAAAGACACAATGAAGAAGGTGAGTCTCCTTACCTAGGTCTTGAATTAGAGGTATGGAGGCTCAATGATGCACTTAAACTTTCAATTCCTCAAGATTCAAGCCAATTCTCTATGTTGAATTCACTACTCTCACTTTCTCTCTCTCTTAGTCGGTTGTAGTGCTCAAATGAGCTGATGAAATGTTTGGTTCAAGTGTAATAAGGCTCCTATAGATGTTAGATAGTGGCCCACTCAAAATGGCAAAGTCATAATTAAAACCAACTTACAATTTAGCTTATTTTAATCTAATTAAATCATACCAAATCATATTTTAGATAATTACATCAAAAAATCACATTAATTCTAACGACCATAGAACTTCAATCGATTTTGGATTCGGCCGCCGATAAGGCCTTCAATTAGCAATTTAAACATAGAACATGAACAGATAACTAAACAGGAAACAGATAGAAATGCAATTCAAACAGATATACTTAATCAGTTTAGTTTTAGATTTCAGTCAGTCAGTTCAGTAATTCAATTGATTCATTACTTATCATAATCAGTCTCAATTTAGCAGTATCCGGTAGTTAATCGGTATTCAGTGGTGAGGGTTATTACAGTCTCCTCTTCTTATAAAGAGTTTAGTTCTCTAAACTCGAGTTACCTTCATTCTGGAAGAAAATAGGATTCAGTGGAAACAAATCAGGATATCTTTTAGCCATGTCATCTTCCCATTCCCAAGTGGCATACACGCCACCATGGTTTTGCCAGTCGACTTTCACTAACGGGATCTCTTTGTTTCTCAGTTTTTTGATCCGTCTGTTCACAATCTGTATAGGCCATTCCTCATAAGTGTAGTCATCACTCAACACTACACGAGTAGGCTCAATCACATGGAAGGGATCCCGGAGATAATCTCTCAACATAGAAATGTGGAAGACGTTATGCATATGCTCCATTTCAGGAGGTAGCGCAACTTGATATGCCACCGGATTGATTTTCTCAATAATTTCATATGACCCAACATATCTCGGCGCTAACTTGCCTTTGACTCCAAAACGAGTCTAGCCTTTCATCGGTGTCACTTTCACAAACATGTGATCACCTACTTCATATTCTCTATCTCGTCTTCTAACATCTGCATAACTTTTCTGTCGGCTCTGTGCAGTCTTCAGTCTCTGTTGTATCAGTTTTACTTTCTCAGTCGTTTCATATACAATCTCGGGCCCAAGCAAAGGCCCATCTCCAACTTCTTCCCAGCAAATCGGAGATCTATATTTTCTGACATACAATGCCTCTAAAGGCGCCATACTAATACTTGAATGATAACTGTTGTTGTAGGCGAATTCAGCCAATGGCAAATGGCTTTCCCAGTTTCCCTGAAAGTCAAGGACACACATTCTCAATAAATCCTCCAGAGTTTGGATGGTCCTTTCTGACTGGCCATCTGTCTGGGGATGATAGGCACTACTCAGTCTCAGTTCAGTAGCCAATGCAGTCTGTAGGCTTTGCCAAAACCTCGATGTAAACTTTGAATCCCTGTCAGAAACGATGGACACAGGCATTCCATGCAGTCTAACAATTTCATCAATATAGAGTATAGCCAATTTGTCCGCATTATAAATTGTCTTAACAGGTAGGAAGTAAGCAGATTTAGTCAGTCTATCAACAATAACCCAAATCAAGTCCATACCTTTACTGGAGCGAGGCAATCCAACAATAAAATCCATGGTAATATGTTCCCATTTCCACTCCGGTATTGATAAGGGCTGCAATAAACCTGCGGGTCGTTGATGTTCAACTTTGACTTGTTGGCAATGAAGACATTTCGATACAAAGTCAGCAATTTCTTTCTTCATTCCCGGCCACCAAAGATTCAGTTTCAAGTCTTGGTACATTTTCGTATTCCCCGGATGGATAGAGAATTTTGAGTTGTGGCCCTCTTGCAGAACTCTTCTTTTCAATTCAGAATCATTCGGTACACACAGTCTTTCTTGAAATTTCAGTACATTATTCTCAAATTTGAAACCCGGTCTCGGTTTAGATTCTCGTTCATCGATGATCTTCTTCAAGAAGTCATCATGTTGCTGTTTCTCTTTAATCTCTTCAATCAGTGCCGATTGAGCAGAAATAGCGGCTAAGGTTCCACCTTGTTCTCGCAAAACAATTTCAATTTCTGATTTTTCAAGGTCGCAAAGCAACTCTTTTTGTCCGGTAAGCAAACAGGCTAAGTTTTCAATTGATTTCCGGCTCAGTGCATCGGCAACGGTGTTGGCTTTTCCCGGATGGTACAAAATCTGTAGGTCATAATCTTTAATCAGTTCTAGCCATCTCCGCTGTCTCATGTTCAGTTCTCTCTGAGTGAAGAAATACTTTAGACTCTTGTGATCGGTGTATATTTCACATGTTGCCCCATAGAGGTAGTGACGCCAGATTTTCAGTGCAAACACTACTGCAGCAAGTTCCAAATCATGGGTCGGGTAGTTCTTTTCATGTGGTCTCAATTGTCGGGAAGCATAGGCAATTACTCTCCCATTCTGCATTAAAACACATCCCAAACCCTTATGAGAAGCATCACTAAAAACAACATAACCATCCGTACCTGAAGGTAAGGTAAGAACCGGTGCAGTCACCAATCGAGTTTTCAATTCTTGGAACGCTGATTCCCTTTGGTCAGTCCAGTCAAATGATATCCCCCTCTGTGTCAGTTGAGTCAATGGTAAGGCAATTTTGGAGAAATCCTTGACAAATCTTCTGTAATATCTAGCCAATCCCAAAAAGCTTCGGACTTCTGTCACATTTGTTGGTCTAGGCCAGTTCACTACAGCTTCAATTTTATGCGGATCAACGGAAATTCCATCTTTGCTAACAACATGCCCCCAAAACATAACATGATCAAGCCAAAACTCACATTTAGACAGTTTAGCATACAGTTTCTATTCTCTTAGGGTTTGCAGGGCAAGTCTCAGATGATGTTCATGTTCTTCTATACTTTTGGAGTAAATCAATATGTCATCAATGAATACAACAATAAAGTCATCGAGGTATGGTTTAAAGATTCTGTTCATGAGGTCCATAAATGCAGTAGGTACATTGGTAACTCCAAAAGGCATAACTAAAAATTCGTAATGTCCATACCTCATTCTAAAAGCAGTTTTATCAATGTCTTCTGGTTTAACTTTCAGTTGATGGTACCCCGATCTGAGATCAATCTTGGAAAACACTTGAGCACCCTGTAACTGATCAAATAAGTCATCAATACGAGGTAATGGGTATTTGTTTTTCACAGTTACCTTGTTCAGTTCACGGTAGTCAATACACAGTCTCAGTGAGCCGTCTGTCTTTTTCACAAACAAAACAGGAGCGCCCCACAGCGAAGTACTGGGCCTGATAAACTTTTTGTCTAACAGTTCTTGCAGTTGCACTTTCAACTCTTTCAGTTCAGTTGGAGCCATTCGGTAAGGAGCTTTAGATACTGGCTGTGTTCCCAGAATCACATCAACGGTGAATTCAATTTCCCTGTCAATCAAATCCCCTGGCAGATTATCCGGAAAACATCTGGGAACTCTCTGACTATGGGAATACTGTTCATATTAGCATTATCATCAGTAGATACAGTCAATACAAAACACAGATATCCTTTACACCCCTTTCTAATCAATTTAACAGCTTTCACCGATGAAATCAAATACGGAGGAGGTACTACTCCACTCCCATTAAACACAAATTCGGGCAAACCAGGTGGACGGAAAACTACTTGTTTCGTTATACAGTCTATGGTGGCATGATATTTTGTTAACCAGTCTATCCCCAATATTACATCAAAATGATCAATGTTCAATAGCAGTAAATCAATAAACAGATGCATATCTCCAACAATGATTTCACATGCAGGGTACATATAAGCACATGTCACGAATCCCCCAACAGGTGAAGATACAGCTAACAAGTAATTCATGGGTTCTAAGGGTCTATTTAATTTCTGCGAAAAAGCATGCGATACATAAGAATGTGTAGACCCCGAATCAATCAGTACATATACATTTTGAGTACAAATAGAGAGGATACCTGACACTATGGTCTCGGTATTTTGTACGTCTCCTGGTACTAGGGCAAACACTCGGCCCTGCCTCATAGGCTCTTTCCCGGTAGCTTTAAGGTTCGGTTTTGGTGTAACAGTTGATGCCGCCACACTCGGTGTAGCTTTGCTATTGCCCTGAGGTGCAGAGGGGCAATCTTTCACCATGTGGCCCACCTTGCCACACCTGTAACAAGCACCAGAAATTTTATAACAAACTCCCTTATGATTCTTACCACATTCGGAACAGGGCGGAATGGAACGGTTTCCTTGGCTAGAAGTAGTCGTTGACCCTGTATTTTGCTTTTTGTTCAGCGGGTTGTTCTTGCCCTTCTTGAACTTAAAACCCTGCCTTTTACCACGCCATTCAGACGCTGGTGATTCAGATTGTTTCACTGCCTCGATGTTCGACTCAGCCATCAATGCTCGGTCAAGAACACCTACATAGGTCGGTAGCTTTAAAACACTTATTCTGTCAAGTATTGCCACATTAAGGCCTCCTTCAAACTTTCTGGCCTTCTTGTAGTCAGTGTCCACCATATGTGGTGCATATCTAGCAAGCTCGGTGAACTTTGCTTCATATTCAGCAACAGACATTGTACCCTGTCTCAGCTGTTCAAACTCAGTTACTTTCCTGTCCCTGACACATTGGGGAAAATACTTTTCAAAGAAGGACTCCTTAAACTGAGCCCAAGTCACTACAGTGTTGGTGTCACGGACTAGCATCCACCACCTTCTAGCCTCTTCTTGCAAGATGAAGGTAGCTAACAGTACTTTGTGTGCCTCCGAGCACATAAACACTTCAAACAACTTTTCTGTTTCAAGCACCCAAGCTTCAGCCTTTAACGGTTCAAGGCCTCCTTGAAAGGACGGCGGTTTCATTTTACTGAACTTCTGGGTAAGAGCAATTATGTCCTCATCATTAACATTCACATTCTGTTCCGGTTGTACCGGAGGAGGAGGTGGGGGCTGTTGATTTTGTTGTTGCTCTAGTCTTGCAGTTATCAGTTCCATCATTCTTTCCATTCTTGCCATTCTTGCCTCAGTGGATGAGGATTTAGATTCATTTGCATTATCCATTTCACTATAGGCAGTCATTTCTTTAAACAGGTTAACACATTAGCATATAATCAGTCATGTCATAACCGCACACTTATCATGCTCATGTAATGCCCTATTACTTTTCTAGGACGCCCTATGGCTCATTTGGACACGTGTGTGTGGTATAACTCGTGGTAAGTATCGCTCTGATACCACTCTGTCACGACCTAAACCCGCCCCTATGGGTTTAGCACCGTAACCGGCCAGTAATCCGAGATTACCGAAGGCCTGCTTAATAGTAAGACAGTAAAACAGAGTACAGGGAAATGGCGGAAGCCAATACAGTAAATAAACAGTGTCCAATGAGCTGTGACAGTCTGTATGCAAAAAGACTTTTCATACATACATATGAACTTGGTACAGAACAGTATGTACAATATATACAATCAGTCAGAACAGAACAGGGATCTAACCCCTATTAAACAGTACAGTACAGTACAGTGTTATCAGTCTATACAGTCTATACAGTAGACAAAACAATTACAGAGACAGACGGGGAAATAAAAACACCTCTAAGCCATAGCTTGGCAGGCTCGAAACCTCACAGTGAGACACAGCGGTTGGCTTGACAAAACTGGAGTTCACCCCAACGCCCCTAGCTACGGTCTGGTGCCTGTACACCTACATATATATATGAGCAGTGAGCTAAAGCCCAGTGAATAACATAAGGCATAAAGAGGTTTAGAATGAATGTCCTTACAGTAATGAAAACAGTTCATTAAATCAGTATTTCAGTCTTTTAGTCTTTCAGTCAATCAGTCATATGTGGTACATCCATTAGCATAACAGTACAGTAAGCAGTAGGTCTTAAAGACCGAACAGTAATGATGGCCATCAATCAGTAAACAGTAGTGGTTCCACGAGGGAACCGACAGAGATCTCTATAACAGTAACAGTAAACAGTAGGTGCTAAGGATGCCACAGTACAGTTCAGAATATAGGACATACATTCATTCAGTAAACAATATCAGTTCAGTAAACAGTTCAGTTCAGTATTTAGAAGATAATCATTTTGAACATATCTTTACACAATTGTTACTCACAGAGTTCTGGGCTACAGTAAGCTAGAGCGTCTCCTCGGAATGCTAACCCTATACAGCTAACAGATTGAACACACACTAAGTTTCACAGTTGGGAAAGATAATAACTTACTCCCTAAATTGGCCTCGGTGTGGTTCTATATCTATATCCTCTTTAAGGTGCCTTAAACATGCCCTAGGAATGCCTAGGATGGAAAGAGGATGCAAAGATACACTTTTGAACACTTTACAAAATTTTCAGAAAACAGGGGTCTCGCTCGAGCGTGGCTTTCTACGCTCGAGCGAGCTTGTCAAAACAGCGAGGTCGCTCAAGCGTGGACTTCCTTGCTCGAGTAGTCTGCAAAAATGCAAAAAGTGCTGGATGTTGGAAATCTCCGCTCGATGCTCGCCCGACGCCCGCTCGAGCGTAAGACACAGTCCTCGCTCGAGCGTAGGTTCTCTCGCTCGAGCGTGCATCTGCGTGCACCAAGATTCTGAGAGCTTGCAATTTATGCTCGAGCCACCATTCAGTCGCTCGAGCGTAGCTCAGAGTAAACGATGGTCGCTCGAGCGTAGAATCCTTCGCTCGAGCGAAGAAGCCAAATCTGGAATTTTCAGATTTGCCTCCCAAGCTCAAACCAAGCACTCTACAGCTCTAAACTCGACCTCTTGGGCCCAAATTCTGGAAAACACATCTAAACTCAATATACAACAAGTTTCAAAGCTCAATTTGTGAATTTAAAGCCCAAGGGTGAGTCAATTAAATCCAAATTTCAAACCCATTTTCATGAACATGAAGAACATGCAAACATGCATGAATTCAAATCATTTCAAAGCTTCAATTTGATGCTCTAGTGAGCCAATTGTTCCAAAAACAAGTTGAAAACATGGACCATTGCAAAATTATGAACATGCATGTACCATTTCATGAAAAACAAGCTCAAAAATGCAAGAGTATGCCATGCATGCAAAGATTAAGCCTCTAATGCAACAATTTAACCAAACCTAGGCTCAATTCCTCAAATTAGCATGAAGCATGCAAGAATTAACTCAAAGGCACAATGAAGAAGGTGAGTCTCCTTACCTAGGTCTTGAATTAGAGGTATGGAGGCTCAATGATGCACTTAAACTTTCAATTCCTCAAGATTCAAGCCAATTCTCTATGTTGAATTCACTACTCTCACTTTCTCTCTCTCTCTTGGTCGGTTGTGGTGCTCAAATGAGCTGATGAAATGTTTGGTTCAAGTGTAATAAGGCTCCTATAGATGTTAGATAGTGGCCCACTCAAAATGGCAAAGTCGTAATTAAAACCAACTTACAATTTAGCTTATTTTAATCTAATTAAATCATACCAAATCACATTTCAGATAATTACACCATAAAATCACATTAATTCTAACGACCATAGAACTTCAATCGATTTTGGATTCGGCTACCGATAAGGTCTTCAATTAGCAATTTAAACATAGAACATGAACAGATAACTAAACAGGAAACAGATAGAAATGCAATTCAAACAGATATACTTAATCAGTTCAGTTTCAGATTTCAGTCAGTCAGTTCAGTAATTCAGTTGATTCATTACTTATCATAATCAGTCTCAGTTTAGCAGTATCCAGTAGTTAATCGGTATTCAGTGGTGAGAGTTATTACATTAATATCCTTAAATTTCTTTAAAATCCTATTTCTAGTAGTATTTTTTGAAAAACTTTGATATTCCGGTGCAAAACTTTCGTGAATCATTTGAGCAAAATCGAGACATTCACTAGCGGTAAAAGGTTGTTCTTTTTTAACAATATAATTAACTACAGAATTTTGTGCACGTATAGAATCAGATGAAAATGTTTGCAAATGACCAATTGATGGAACCCCTAACCATTTGATTTCCAATATGTAGTCGTGCCCTTAGATGATGATCCATTTATTGGAAGAGAGATATTAGGTACATTAGAAAGAGAATCAACAGATTCATATTGTGTACTATATGCATCAATATCGATAAAAATATTAAGAATATTAAGATTCGTAGTAATGTAAGTAAAATAATATATAAAAACTAACAATTAATTTAAATAATGAGTAAACAATAACAACTAATATATGTTAAGAAATAATAATGTAAAAAAATGAATAACTAATAAATTTAATTCAATTAATTAATGTTACCGACTGGCGAATGCAATACAAAAATTAATTTTTTCTGATAAAAGTTTCTTCTTCCACAATTGTAATTGTCACTTAGGAATGAGGCTTCAAAAATTAATCGAGAGAGTTGAGAGTTGAGAGAGATTGAGAGTTTGAGAAAGAGAATTGTTTGTGGGAAATAAAATGGGAGAAGGGGGATATTTATAGGAATTTTGGAGGATGGGGTCAATTTGTAAATTAAATTTTTTTTGGATCGTTTGGTGTTAAATGGTCATGTTTGCTCACCTGGATGTCTCTTCTTCTACTATTTAATATATAGTCCTTTTTTGCTCCAAAAAAAAATATATATATATATATATAAATTTTACCGTTGTTGCGTAGCAGGCATTGAATTCAATTTTTATTTATTTATTTATTTTTACCGTTGTTGCACCACAGCATTGAATATTTATTTTTATTTTATTTTTTTGAATTTTGACCGTTACTCAGTCAATGAGCCATATAGGGAGGGGTGAGTTGGCGGGCCAGGTCAGCAGAAATTTTTTTGGGTGGTTCGCGCCGAGCCAACGGACCGAGTTTCAAAATGACGGCCCAAACTCAGGAGCTGGACCTAAACGAGTTGAGCCCACCTTGAGCCGAGAGGAACTTCGAGCCGCCAATGATTTTCAGGCCTTTTTTACACTCTTACAAATAGACTGAGTATGTTGCATTATTTGCATGTTCTTCTTAATTAATGAAAAATTATAAAAGTGAATAATTTTGTGTCTCTTGCCTAGCTAATAAGACAGGTAATATATTATTTCATCAGTAAAACTTTTTATTATTAGTTTTGAGCAACATGCAAATACATATTGTTCCCTGAGTCGGACCCAATCTGCACATGGTCTGCCATAGAAAATTTCGTAAATTACAACAAAAGGAATTTTTCCAACATAATGTCTTATATATTAATAAGGGTCATACTAATGATATTTTGAAGGTTGTCAACAATAAATACTAAAATAACAAAACTTTAAAGGATTTGGCTAGTGGGTGCAACTTAAGATTTGAAAGAGTGCTCCAAGTTTCAGTTCAACTCTCACTAGGTGTTATCAACTTCTTGAGGCTATGTTTGAGAACTCTGCTCAAGATTTGCCCAATCCACCTGGAGGAGGCGTTTTGCATGGGTCTCAGAATTAGTCGAGGTGCGCGTAAACTAATCTAGACACCCGATCATCAAACAACAAAAAATCCTAAATAACAAAAAAATTATAATCTAATATATTATTCATAAATTTTTTAAAATTTTTACATATTTCAATACATTTTATATATTTTGTCAACACTAAAAACAATCCTAATGTCTCTCCTATCATTAATTAAGGTTTCACTGAATAGTGTTATAAAAATAAATAACATTGCTACTTTTTTAATATATATAAACTAATGTGATAGTTTTGTAAGAAAAGTAACGCATATTGCAGGAAAATTTATTTGAAATATTATTTTTATGAAACAATAAACATTGCTAAAACACAATAACATAAGTTTACACATTTTCAAAACCTAAACATAAGAGAAAAGCTAATTACAAAATTCAGTTTCATTTTTAGCTAGAAAACATGGAGAGTAAACTAGTATCGTACAAGTTACATGAATAACCCAAGGACACTAGAGATCGCCAAGGTAAAAGAAAGCGAGAGGGGAAATAATTTTGGATGGAAAAATTATTTCATGTCATATGTGGCAATGTCATAAACAAGTTCTTCTAGAGTAGAGAGTGTTGTTTGAGCTCATAGGACCTATCACAGATTCTGTTTTAATAATCTGAATCGTTCATTTTATAAAATTCTTTATACATATTATTTATAAAAAAAATTAAATCAATAATTATAACTTCTTTATTTTCTTTTGCTCTCTTACGAAACAACATGAATGCATGGTTATTGATTACTCTTTGGGTAGGCATTGAAATTTCTAGATATTTATTAATGATGTTGGTAGTTACCAGTCATTATTTCAGGCTATTAATTGTAATTTGCAAAGAGGTGTTTAAGGGAAGCTCTGGCGATAGGACCAAAGGAAGCAGGAAAAGGAAGGATGTTCCAGTATTTGGAAGAAAATCAATGGGTTTTGGTAGTGGTCTTCAGCGGGCAGCAGTTTTTAGGGCAGCAGCAGTTGCCTTATCTAAGTCAATATCATAAGGTAGTGGGTCTAGTAGAAGAAAAATGCTTCTTAATGAGGCTCAAGCATCAATTAGAATTGGGAAAGTATTGGGGGTGGATTATGAAGGGAATGAGGAGGAAGTAACAAGCAGAATCATAGAATTAGAAGAAAAGGATAGGGAAAGAATTGAAGATTTTGCGAAAGGGGTGGTGATAGCTCAAAATTGAGCTATCTTCAAAGGTGATGCAGGTGTCAGACATTGTTGCGAATGAAGGTTATGTCATGGAATGTGCGAGGATTAGAGAGAAAAGAAAAAAGGGGGAAAATAAAGAAGTTGGTGTTTGATAGAAAAGTTGAATTACTTATGATGCAAGAGACGAAGAGGAGGAGTATGAATGATTGTTTTGTTAGGTCCTTATGGCCATCAGAAAATTTTGAGTTTATGGTGGTGGATTCAGATGGGGGTGCAGGAGGGTTAATTTGTGTTTGGAATCCAGAAGTATTCCAGTTAAAAGATTGTTGCAACACCAGAAATTTCATTCTTCTCTCAGGTGTGTTTCATCAATCATTTAAGTGTGTGGTTGTAAACTTATATGCTCCAAATGATGATATAAGAAGGAAAAAGCTGTGAGATTTGATTATTAATATTAAGCCATTGTTTAATATGCCTTGGTGTTTAGGAGGTGATTTTAATGTAATTCGAAAGATTAGTGAAAGAAGGGGCTACACAAGAAGTGACAAAGGGATGAATGATTTCAATGAATTTAATGATCGGATGGAATTTTTAGATATGCCAATACTAGGTAGAAATTTTACCTGGTGTAATTCTTTTGAAGGTGATAGATGGAGCAAGCTTGATAGGTTTCTAGTAAATCCTATTTGGCTTGAAAAATTTAGATTGAAGCTGTGGGGCTTGCCTAGAAGTATATCTGACCATTGTCTGTTATTGTTAATGGAGGATGACAGGAATTGGGGTCCTTGACCTTTTAGATTTTTGAATGCTTGGACACTCCATCCCAAGTTCTTGGAGCTGGTTAGGAGGTCTTGGTTAGAGAATGAAATTGAAGGTTAGGCAAGGTATCGATTTAAGAGAAAGTTATATGCATTGAAAGAAGATTTGAAGATATGGAACACAGAGATTTTTGGTAATGTAGATAATCAATTGAAGATGGCAGAGGAAGAGCTACATGAGCTGGATTTAAAAGCGGAAGCTGGTCCTTTGGTAGAGTTAGAGTCACAAAGAAGAAGAGTGGTTAGAGATCAAGTGTGGAAGTTGAGTAGGAGAAAACAATGGATGTGGCAGCAAAAATCGAGAGTAAAATGGACTCAAGAAGGGGATAAAAACACCAGGTATTTTCATGTAATGGCAAACAAGAGACAAAGCCAAAATCTATTGGATTCAATAATAGTAAATGGGTCGTGTTTAATGCTGCCTGATATGGTAAGGCAAGCAGTGTTTAGACACTTCAAAGGGGTACATTCGGAAAATTGGAGCAATAGACCAAAGCTTTCAGGGCAGTTCAAGTCTGTTGCAAATAGGGATGAAATGCAGGAACTTGAAGCAACTTTCACAGAGGAGGAAATTTGGTCTGCTTTGAAGGAGAGTGATGGCAATAAAGCCCCAGGACCAGATGGGTTCAATTTATCTTGCATTCAGAAATGTTGGAAATTGATGAAAGGTGAAATTGTACAACTTATGCATGATTTTCATTCTAATGGAAAGTTGGTTAAAGGGTTCAATAGCTCATTCATCACTTTGATTCCTAAAAAGGATAATCCAAATGGATAGGTGATTACAGGCCAATCAGTTTAGTCAACTCTGCTTATAAGATTCTGGCTAAGGTGTTGGCTAGGAGATTGAAAAAGGTATTGCCTAGGGTGGTTGGAGAGGTGCAATCGGCATTCTTGGGAGGTAGATTTATAATGGATGGGGTTTTGATTGCGAATGAAATAATTGATTGGTGGAAAGTAAATAAGTTGAAAGGTATCATACTCAAGCTTGATTTTGAGAAAGCATACGATTCAGTGAATTGGGGATTCTTATTCTCCTTGTTGGCAAATTTTGGATTTGGTGACAAATGGATCAATTGGTTGAAGTGCTGTGTGACATCTGCTAGGATTTTTGTGTTGGTTAATTGATCTCCTACAGATGAGTTTTCTCCTCATAGGGGTCTTAGGCAGGGGATCCATTATCCCCTTTCCTATTTAACATTTTTGCTGGAGGGTTGAATTTATTACTGGAAAGAGCAAAAGAAATTGGTTTATTTAAAGGGGCCAAGGTTGGAACAAATGAGGTATGTATTTCTCACTTACAGTTTGCGGATGACACCATTATTTTCTGTGAGGCAAATTGGGAAGAGATTATAATAGTAAAGAGAATATTAAGGTGCTTTGAAGTTATGTCTGGACTGAAAATTAATTTTCACAAAAGTGTGGTGTCTGGGTTTGGTGTTGAGGATAATATGGTTCATGAGTTCGCAGTAAAATTGAATTGCATGAGTCAGAAGCTTCCTTTGAAGTATTTGGGGCTACCTCTTGGAGCAAATCCAAAGAAGCTAGCAACATGGCAGCCAGTAGTGGAGAAGGTTAAAAAGAAACTGTCATCTTGGAAGAGGAGATTGCTTTCTTTTGCTGGGAGAGTAACTTTAATAAAATCAGTCTTGGCTAATTTACCTATTTATTACATGTCTATTTTTAAAGTACCTAAGGGTATGGTTAAGAAGATTAATAGGCTGCAAGCTGCTTTTCTGTGGAGAGATTCAGAAATAAAAAGAAAAGTGCATATGGTTAGTTGGGAGGTGGTAACTAAGCCTAAAAGCCATGGTGGTCTTGGGGTGAGGAATATTTCAGAAGTGAATGATTTCTTGCTCTTGAAATGGTGGTGGAGATATGGGGTTGAAGATAGATCACTATGGAAACTGATTGTTTGCAGTAAATATGGTTCTTCTGGAGGAAGGTGGTTACCATTTCAGAGGGATTCAGATGTGGTTTCTACATTGTGGCAGAGTATTATGAATCTTGCTTATTCTAACCCACTACTAGTGGCGTTCTTTAAGGAAAATGCAAGCATTGTGGTTGGTGATGGGAATAGAATTAAATTCTGGTGTGACAGGTGGTTTAGGAACATAATCTTCAAAGAGGAGTTTCCTAGATTGTTTAATATTTCTGTGGAGAAGGAAGTCTCTCTGAACCAAATTAGTCTGAGAAGGAGTAATTCAAGTAATTGGGTCTTGGAGTTTAGAAGACCTTTGTTTGCTTGGGAAATGGAAGAGGTGCGGAGGTTGAATGCTCTGCTACTAGAGGCCCCAAGTGTTAGAGATTCAGTGGAGGATTCCTTGAAGTGGACAGCATCTTCATCTGGGCTGTTTTCTGTACCTTCAATCTGGAGATGGAAAGTAGAAGATAGGGACTCTGCATTCAAAATATCTGAGTTGGTTTGGGGAAATGTCGCTCCTCCCAAGGTGAAGTTTTTCTGTTGGTTAGCTTGGCTTGGTAGAATCAAAACATCTGTCTTTATGCAGAGAATTGGAGTTCTAAATGATAATGCTAGTATTCTATGTTTGTTTTGTAGAAATGATGCAGAGTCTTTAAATCATATTCTTCTCCATTGTCCAAAGATTTGGTTATTATGGTCTGGTGTGATAGAATGGTGGGATCTACGGTGGGCAATACCAGGATCAGTGGCTGAGGTATTGCAATGGTGGGATGGTGTGAGAATAAAGAAAATGGAGAGAAAAATATGGAAGGTTGTGCCTCTGATTCTAATGTGGTCTGTGTGGAAGATAAGAAATGAGGTGATGTTTAATGGTAAACATTTGGTGGTTGATGAGTTGCTTGAACTAATAAAAACTAGAGTGGCATTGTGGGTGACAAGCAGTGGGAAGGATCTTCAGTTTTCAGTTCATGATTTGGTGGCAAATCTTCAACAGGTCAGATTCTGTTTAAAGTAATGTTGTTGTTGCTGCTGTCTGTTCTGTCATATATGATGCTGTCTAGTGCTGTTTATTCTGTTCTGTCATATCCATTCTAGCACTGTGTGTTTGCAAATCTGTTGATTGCTGCTGGTGTGTCTTGTTTTTTTGTAAGGGGAAGTCCAGGCTGCTGTGTGTGTCTTATATGATGTTGTCTAGGTGTTGTGCTACTCTGTTTAGGTAGTGTGCAGTATCGGGGCTAGTTTCCAAATCTGCTGGTGTGCTGTGCTACTCTGTTTAGGTTGTGCTTGTAAGGGGAAGTCCTGGCTGTTGGGTGGGAAGCTAGTGTTGCTTCTGTTGCAGATTTGGAAAGCTAGTGCTGTTGTTGTGCGTGTGGCTAGGTGTTGTTAGCTCTTCCTGCTGTGGAGTTGTTCTCAGTATTGGGTGGTTGTGTGCAGTATGGGGGCTAGTTTGCACTTGGGGTGTCCTGTTTTTTATTTGTTTCTTCTTTTTCTTTTTTGGCTGTTTGATTAGTCACACGCCAAACTTGGGTTGCGTGCTGGCATATGATAGGGCTTGCTCTTTGGTGCCAACCTAATTGGGATTTTTGAGTTTAGCTTTGATGCTCATTGCACCTCCCCTCTCTTTTTGTTGTATGCATGTTATAGTTTTATCATTAATAAAGTTTCTTTTGTTGATCAAAAAAAAAAAAAAATTGTAACTTGAATATTGAACACAAGTAAAATGTAATTTGCAACTAATTAATAGGGAAAATTACATTTTAGTAAAGTAGTGATAAAAAAAAATTACATTTTTATGATGGTGCAATTCACCTGTGTGCATGGTGCAAATTCATTCTTATACTTTGTGCAACTCTTCTTATGTGTCAAAATTGTATCAAAAAATATTCTTGTTTGTAGTGTAATTATTTTGTGACTGTCATACCTATTCACAATTTCCCCTAATTAATATACATCTTCATCATTTAGTACAGAATTAAGCTATGGCATAAATATAACATCTAATGCTACTGGAACTTGGCTTTTTTAGTTATTTTTTGATTTTTTAATGAGATGAAAAAAGTTAGCGCATTTAGGATAATTTTTTTAGTTAAATAAATGATTGTGAGAGAGAAAATGATTTATCGATGTAAGATGTGACATTTTATTTTTTTGACTTTTTTATGATTTTTTTAACTATTTTAATAAAATAAAATAAAATAACTTATCCCCATACTGGCCCAAGTCATTGAAAATTATTTGTTGATTCAGGGGCACCACGTAATCATATTCCTGACCAATCACAAACCACCATACCCCTGATATTCCCCAGTCTACCCGGAGGAGGAGTCACTGCTGTTAGCCCCTCCTTGTGCCTGTTGTGAGGACAAAAGTGATGTTGTTTTATGTGTTTTTGGTTTAACAAGTATAATGCTTTTGTTTGTTCTATGTGAATGGGTTGAGAAAAACACAATTGTATGTTATAAAATTTTCTTTTTACTTTTTGCCAGTTAATTTATTTATTTATTATGTAATTTTTTTTACATGTAATATATATATATGTATTTTTGTAACAAATATTATATAATTTTTTGATAGAGTTACGTCAATTTGTGATTTAGAAATAAAATTATGTATTTTGTTGTAATGTTACGTATTTTATGATTAAAAAATGTTTCAATAAAAAAATATGTAACCCTAATTTTTGAAACATAAAATGTCGTAACTCACCGAAAAAGTGACATAACATTTGACATACTATGAACCATATACACTCTTATTATGTAATTTTATATATATATATATATATATGTTTCATACACTGTGAACCATATACACTCTTATTATGCAATTTATATATATATATATATATATATGTTACGTATTTTTATCACAAATGTTGTCATTTTTTTAGGGCAAAATCCGCTTTATCCCCTTTAGTTTAGCCCTTTTGCACTTTATCCCCCTATCATTTGGAAATAGCCACTTATCCCTTTGTGATTTTGGACTAACGTGCAACACTAACACTGTTAACGAAAAATATAAAATGGCCTTAATACCTTTCTATTTTTTTTTTTCTTTTCCATTCTATCTTCTCATTCTATCACTTCTATTATACAATTAATTTAATTTAAGAACTCTTTTTGTTCTTCTCCTTCTCCTTCTCATTCTCCTTCCCCTTCATCTGCCAAGCATTCAACAATGGTGGCATACACCCCCCAGAGATCATTGAGTAGCTCTTTTTGGCCGAAGCTGTTCCACATATAGAGAAATGGAGGAAAATCATCAAAAGCAAGTCAAAAGATAAATGGAGGTGGCGGTTTGATCGTCATTTCAGTTTTCATCTCTCCCTTTGGGCTTCTTCTCTTCTCTTAAATTTACATCTCAATTTCTTGATCTTTGTTAGGACAAAACTGGCATTTGCAGCGTGAAAAAAAGCCTTGGATAAGAAATCAATGGTCATGCATGGCTGTGCATTTTTTTTTTTTTTTGGTCTGCATGTGTTTTCTTTGGAAAATTCTATATGTACCTGTGTGAGTGATTTTCCGATCACACTGCCCTCCTTAGTAATTCAGCTGTAGAACACAGGCGGAACAGATGGCACCCTGTTATCCTGCACAGAAAGAAAAGGTTCCAGCGGTGGTTCTTCCACCCGGGGGCACTCCGACGATCAAGTCAGTATATTTCTTAAAGATAATCAAGTATTTAACTCACAAGCTTGAGTATTTAGAACATACCTTAGACCCATGGGGGTGCCTCTCTTTTATAGTCAATACAATCCTAGTCCCAATAGGAGCCTAACTCCAATGGACTCTGGATTATTGCTAATCTGGAACTCCCACGGGGTTCAGGACAAAACTCTCCAAGAGTTTTACCTTTATCCAAACTGAAGTCTTCTCTCAATCTAGGACTCTTGTCCTTTATCCGCTTATCTCGGATTCCGATATCGTCGGAGATAATCTCGGCAACTCTGAGATCACCTCGGCGTAACTACCTCGACACGCGGAACCTCGGCTGACACGTCGGCGTCACCATGCCACGTGTTGGTACTCAGAAATATATCCCCACAATTGCCCCCTAGGTTCTATTATCTCGGTATTCTGAGGTGATAGAACCTACACCGTTTAGTTCTTTTCAGTACGTCGGCACAAAAAATTCTATAGCCGAGATCATTCTCTTTAAGCCGACATGCCCTCTTTCAAGAGCAAGAATTCGAATGAACTCTCCCATACATATGAGCTGTCATGCATCACTTTTCAACGGCTTTATTCACGCATTTCATTCTTATTGGCTCGTGCCTGTGACGCGTTTGTAAACCACGTTTTTTCCTGTATGCGCCGTCTGACGCATGCGTTAACCCAGGCGCATTAAATGCTTCTGTTTTGCCGTCGTTTCACGTTTTTGACAAAACTGTTGTCTCTCTCCTTCGTTTCTTCACTTTTGCATTCGATTACTTTGCTTTCTCTTTCTCTCAAAGCTTTTTCTCCTTTGAGTCTGCCATTGCTTCGAGCTTCGACTCTGCAATAGTCTTCCTTCTGTCGTTGAAGCTTTCGCTACTGTCGTCTGTCCTCGGCGAATCACATTTCGGCGTCACTTTTCCTGGTAAGCAACTGGTCTTTCTGCTCTAGTTTTTGATTTGTTTCTGAAACTCCCTGCTTTTACTGTTCTATTTTAGCATTCGATTCGTGAATTCTCCTCCTGAATGATTCTTATTTCATGATTTTGTATATGTCACTTGCATTGTTTTATCACTGTTCTTGGTCTTCCACCCTTTGTGTTTCCTGAATCTGAAACTCCGTTTTTGTTTTCTGCTTTTTTGTATTTTCTCCAGATTCATGCCTTTGATCTTCATCTTCATAGTTCTTAGGTTTGGGATTTGTTTATAGAACCTTTAATTCTTAGGGAAAACGGAAACAATCCTTTTCCAGTATATACCTAGGTTTAAGCCGAGGTACCAGTAACCCTTTAAGAACACACTGTTTCTGTAGCCAAGTACCTTTACTCCAAAACCATGGGTATGTGGAGACATAGAATAAATTCCCCAACCAAACTCGAATTCTTTAGGCAAGAGTTCTCTATCCCTGCCGATGTTCACCTTAGGCTAGCTGGGGATGACGATTCCATTATGCCTACTGATAATACAATGCCTTTCCCTGTTATAGCGTTTGTTGAGTGTGGACTTCGGCTCCCACTTAATCCCCTTTTTCGTGAAGTTCTCCACTACTACACCTTGAACCCTATGCAACTCACCATCAACTCCTACAGAACACTTAATGGCATAATAGCCTTAGCTCGACAGGAGAATGTTAGAATCACTCTCGCCGATATCCAATACTGTTACACTATGTGCGCCCTTAACCTGAAAGAAAAGGGTTTTGTATATTACCTTAAGCCGAGGTCTACCGAATTTAAAATTGTAGCCGACCTCCCAGACTCCAACAAAGGGGCTGGTGACGATTATCTTATTGCTTCTGGAAATTGGGAGTTTGGCCCAGACGAAGAAGTCCATCTCTACCCTCTTCCCCGAACAGTTAAAGAGGGCAAGGGTAAGAGCCCAGCGTCAATTACTTAGCTGTTGTTTGTTTTCCTCCAAGTCTTTAAGAGATTTTATCTGTTCCTGATGTTGTGTTCCTTTTTGCAGACGTTCGCAAGCCTCCCAAGGATTTTCGCCAGTCTTATTTCCTTGGCAAAGATTTAAAGAAGCTTCTGGACCTTCCTATCCAAAAGCGAAAAGCTCCACTCTTACTGAATTTCATCCCCTCCTACAAATCCACCTTGCCCGACGCTCCAAGGAAGAAGAAAAAAAGCCTCTCTTCAGCTACTGCAATAACTCAAACCGCATCCTCATCTCGGGCTGACCAAGGATCAACTTCTGACCCAGCCGACCAACCATCCACTTCAGCCCCATACTTAGTCCCAATACCAAAAAGAAAACGCCGACCTAGACTTGTCAAAACAGCCGAAATGGTTCGCCCGAGACCTGTCGCCCAAGACCTTCTGGCCGACCTACCAGATGATGTTGATGCCATTCCAACCCAGTCGATGCCCCCACCAAAACCAAAACGAATAAAGAAGGCTCTGCCAAAGACCAAAGCTACTGAGGCTGAGGCTGAGGCTGAGGATGCTGTGCCGATCTCACAATTGGCCGAGAATATGAAGGCCGCTGCCACTGTGGCAAAAAGATCTGCTGAAACTCAACCAGTAGAGTCCCAGAAGTCAAAAAGGCCGAGGTCGTCTTCTGGGACGACTTCAAAGTCAAAAGTGCCCAACGTCCCTTGGACACCAGCAATCACATTGGAGAACAAGCCAGTCTTGGCTAGTGACAGCGCCGATGACATAAACATTGGCGTTGCACTAAGCACAGCCCTCCTTCTCCCAGGTGATCTTGAGAAGAATGCCGAGATGAGCGAGTATGAAAATTACGCGTTCATGCTCCAACGTTGTGTTCAAGTAAGTGGCTTTACTTGGTAACTTGTTTTATCCTTATTGTTTCATACTTGTTAAATTCTGTAATGACTTTTTACTTTGTGTTCCTTCAGGCTGTCCAGCATGCACACTCCTTCTCCATGCAGTCATTTGAGACCAGGGAGAAATTAAATGATTTGAAGAAGGAGTTTGCAGCTCTTCAAAAGATAAATAAAGGCCTTCAGTCAAAAATGAAAAAGTTGGAGGACCAAGCCGAGGCTGCAACCAAAGCCCAATCCTTGGCCGAAGAAAAAGCTGAGGCTGTGGAAGCCATAAAAAACGTTGCTGAGGAGCAAAAGAAGGAGGCCGAGGAAAAGGCTGCCCAGGTCGAGAAGGAGCTTCAGCAAGCCTTAGTAACTAAAGAGGCTGAAATCAAAGAAGCTGATGAAAAGGCTTACGCCCAGGGTGTAGCCGATGTTACTGAAGATTACAAGCTCCAAGTCAGGCAGGCATGCAATAGGGGATTTTCCCTGGGTTGGATGTCCCTGGTGAAAAAGCTTGATCTTCCTGCTGGCTCACCCTGGCGCAAGGCTGAAGCCATTCCTCTTCCTTTCCCTCCTCATCCACCTCCAAGTCAAACTGAGGAAGATGATGAATCCGAATCTAAAGCCGATGTGGAGGATAAGGATGCTGGTGCCCTGGTAAGGAAGGCCAAGGATACTGATGAGACCAAGTCTCTACCTCAGGGTGATCAAGTTATGAACTTAACCCAAGATGAGGAGACTGAGGAGGTGTCCAAGGAGGCTGAGCCTGGGCAGCTATCATCTGACCTTCTTCTGGCTGAAAGAAGTCTTAGTAAAACACTTGCAGAGATCGATGCCGAGATTACGGCAGATAAAGAAGTCGTGGTCTCTGTAGAAAAAGATACAGAGGTTGTGAGAGAAAAAGACGCCGAGGTGGTTCTTCCAGAGCCCTCCGAGGTCCTAGTCCAACCATCTGTTAATGCTGAAGAAATTTGAGTGTCTTTTGTACTTTTTTCTTTTTTTGTATTTTTCTGAACAATGTAAGCTTCCTTTTTGTGGCCGATGCGCCTTTCTTGTGAACATTCAGCTTTTGCTAGGCCACAGTGCCTTCATTCTATACAACTGCAACTGTTTTTCTCTGAATATTTTGTCTTTAATTTCTCTTTATTGCTTCTGTATGGCTTTATACTTAGAATATTTTGCATGATTTACATAATTCTTCCTTTGTACAATCTTCTCGCGGTTACATACCTCGGGTATAATAACTGCCAATTTTACTTCGGCAAGATATTGTCCTGCAGTCTTTTCATAAATTTCAACAAGTATGAAACATATACTATTCAATGTTAACTTTGCAAACCGTTCTCAAGTTTGAACGAGTATTTAAGCAGTAATCTCAATCTGTCCGATTTGTAAATTGCTCCAAATTTCAACAAGGACTAACATATACAATAAACTTTTCTCAAATTAGAATAAGTATTAAACAATGATCCACTTGTAAATTGCTGCAAATTTCAACAAGGGTTTAAACAATTATATTTACCTCAACCTGTAAATTGCTGCAAATTTCAACAGATGATCATATGTCGGCCTGTAAATTGCTACAAATTTCAACAAGTGTTAAATATCTTCTTCAGTTTATCCAACCAGTAGATTGCTATAAGTCTGTAGGCAATAACATCGGCTTCACTTCGACTTGTAAATTGCTACAAATTTCAACAAGCGAAGAGAAACAGATATCTCGGCTTAAGCTTCAACTTGTAAATTGCTACAAATTTCAACAAGTGAAGTTAAGGAACCATCTCAGCTTACCTTTAACTTGTAAATTGCTACAAATTTCAACAAGTGGTAAGCTTGGTATCGGTTTGACCAACTTGTAAATTGCTACAAATTTCAACAACTGGTAAACTTTGTATTCGGTCTGACCAACTTGTAAATTGCTACAAATTTCAACAAGTGGTAGACTTTATATTCGATCTGACCAACTTGTAAATTGCTACAAATTTCAACAAGTGGTAGACTTTGTATTCGGTCTGACCAACTTGTAAATTGCTACAAATTTCAACAAGTGGTAGACTTTGTATTCGGTCTGACTAATTTGTAAATTGCTACAAATTTCAACAAGTCGTAGACTTTGTATCTTCTCTGCCCCCAATGTGAACCTGAGTTCCACTTGGGTTCTCATTTTTTATGTCTTCCAGAAACAATGTTAAGTATCTTAATCAATCATATGTGCTTGAGAAATTCTGAAAAGATTTTATTGATGACATCAGCCGAAAATAGTGAACATCTAATGATAGAAAAATTTCAAATTACAAGTGTTCCAAGGTCTTGGTAGTGCTTTGCCTTCATTGTCTTCAAGCCGATAAGCTCCATTGCCTAATACCGAAGTAATTCTGTAGGGTCCCTCCCAGTTTGGGCCAAGCTTGCCTTCTCTGGGATCCTTCTTGTTGCCGACGACTTTCCTCAAGACTAAGTCGCCGACTTGAAAATCTCTTGGATTGACCTTCTTGTTGTAGGTTCTGGCAAGCTGTTGCTGGTATACTGCAAGCTGAATTGCAGCCTTCTCTCTCCGTTCTTCCAAAATATCCAGATCTCGGGCTAAGAGTATATCATTAGTCCCATTCTCAACTCCCTGGGTTCGGATCCCTGGGATGCCGACTTCCAGTGGAATGACTGCTTCTGTGCCATAAGCCATGGCAAAGGGGGATTCCCCTGTTGATCTCCTCGGCGTAGTCCGATATGCCCAAAGCACGTTGGGCAATTCGTCTACCCACTTCCCTTTTGCTGCCTGCAGTCTCTTCTTTATTCCATCCAAAATTACTTTGTTGGATGCTTCTGCTTGCCCATTGCTTTGGGGAAAACTTAGTGTTGAAAAGTAATTCTTGATCTTGAATTTTGCACAGAAGTTTTTGATGAGTTTGCTGTCAAACTGCGTTCCGTTGTCGGCAACGATGGCTCTTGGAATGCCAAATCTGGTGATAATGTTTTTCCATATGAAGTTCTTGACGTCCACATCTCGGATTTTGGCAAGGGGTTCTGCCTCTATCCACTTTGTGAAGTAATCCGTTGCTACCAGCAAGTATTTCCTCTGCCCAGTTGCTTGGGGAAGTTGTCCAACCAGATCCATGCCCCATTGGGCAAACGGCCAGGGGCTGGATACTGGATTCAGGTCAGCAGCTGGCTGATGAATCAAGGGTGCAAACCTTTGGCATTGTTCGCACTTCTTCACGTATGCTTCTTCATCTTTTTGCATGTAGGGCCACCAATACCCCTGGGTAATGGCCCTATGGGCTAGTGATCTGCCCCCAGCATGGCTTCCACAAATTCCTTCATGAATTTCATATAAAAAATCTTCAACCTAAAAAGGGTGTACGCACCTTAAAAGAGGTCCAGTGAAGGACCTTCTGTAGAGATGTCCGTCCTTGGTCAGGATGAATCTTGCTGACTTCAATCTGACTTTGTGTGCTTCTTTGCAGTCTTCTGGCAGCTTTCCTTCCTTTAGATATGCCACAATTGCATCCATCCAGCTTGGCCCCATGTCCACACACATTGCTTCCTGCTTTGTGCTCCGTGGTTCTATGCTCGGGCCCGACATATAGTCAATCATAATTGTTCTTGTTTTTCCAGTCTGTATTGAACTTGCCAGGTTGGCCAACGCGTCGGCGTGGCTGTTATCATCTCGGCTTACTTGAAGAAGTCGGCAGTTCTGAAATTGTTCGGCCAATCTGATGACCTCCTTTGCATACGCAGACATCCTCTCGTCTCTGGCTGCAAATTCTCCTGTTGACTGGTTAACAATTAACTGTGAATCACAAAAAACTATTACCTCATCTGCTTCTGCTGTTGCTGCCAGCTTTAGTCCTGCAATTAATGCCTCGTATTCTGCTTCATTGTTTGAGGCCTTGAACCCCAAACGGATGGACTGTTCTATTATTTCTCCATCTGGAGATATCAACAGTACTCCTGCCCCTGCTCCTTGCCGGTTTGAACTTCCATCGACGAACAGTCTGAATGAGTCGCCGATGTAGATGCTGCAAGGTCTGAGCTTTTCCTTCCTTTGTTCCTTTGCTCTTTGCTGGGATTCTCCTTGCTTGCTAAGACCTCGTTCATCCTGGCTCAACGGAGCCCGATGTTCGAGGCATTCAGACGTGAATTCTGCGACAAAGTCGGCCAAAACCTGGCCCTTGATTGCTGTTCTGGGCCTGAATTCCAGGTCATACTGGCCCAAGGCCACTGCCCACCTTGCAATTCTTCCTGTTAAGTCCCCTTGTTGCAATAAGGACTTCAATGGGTGCTCCGTTAGCACTACAATTTTGTGTGCCTGGAAGTAGTGGTTCAACTTCTTTGAGGCCATTACCAAGGCCAGCATTAACTTCTCCAGTGGTATGTACCTTGTTTCAGCGTTTGCCAAGGTTTTACTTACGTAATAGACAGCCTTCTGTTCTCCCTGTTCTTCTCAGATTAGCACTGCACTTACTGCGTGTTCTGACACGGCTAAGTACAAAAACAACTCCTCCCCAGGTTCAGGTGTGGAGAGAATTGGGGCCGTGGTTAGGTACTTCTTTAGGTCGGCCAAAGCGGCCTCACATTCTTCAGTCCATAGGAAGTCTGCAGCCTTTTTTACCAGGTTGAAGAAGGGTTTACACTTGTCTGAACTTCGGCTTATGAACCTGTTTAGAGCTGCGGCCCTTCCAGTGAGCATTTGAACTTGTTTTGCCGATGTTGGACTCTGTAGATCTAGGATGGCTTTGATCTGATCTGGGCAGGCTTCTATTCCCCTTCTTGTTACCAGGTAACCTAGGAACTTACCAGATCCAACTCCAAACGCGTATTTCGATGCGTTGAGTCGGAGCCGATATGTTTTAAGTATCTTAAATACCTCTGCTAGGTCGGCAAGATGATTTTTTGGCTCCTTGGTCTTCACCACCATGTCATCGATGTAGACTTCTACTGTCTGGCCTATCAGGTGTTTGAACATTTTTGTTACCAGTCTTTGGTAGGTTGCTCTTGCGTTCTTCAGTCCAAAAGGCATCACCCTGTAACAGTACAGGCCTTTTGGGGTAATGAATGCTGTCTTCTCCTCGTCTGGGGGGTACATAGCTATCTGGTGATACCCCCTATAAGCGTCCAGGAAGCTCATCCTTCCATGTCCTGATGTAGCATCCACCAGTTGGTCAATTTTTGGCAGAGGGAAGCTGTCTTTGGGGCAGGCTTTATTTAGGCTTGTAAAATCTGGCAAACCCTCCATTTACCATTTTTCTTCTTTACCACTACTGTATTTGAAAGCCACGTTGGATAATTGACTTCTCTGATGGCCTTGGCTTCCAGAAGTCTGTCTACCTCTTCCTCCACAGCTTCGACGTGCATCAACGTCGGTCTTCTAGCTCGTTGTATTACAGGTTTTGCCGACCTGTCGACGTTCAGTCTGTGACATGTGACCTCGGGGTCAATGCCAGGCATTTCATAAGGTGTCCAGGCGAACACCTCTATGTTTGTTCTTAAAAAAGCTTCCAGTTCTCTCTCTTCTTCTTCGGCTAAGCCTGAGCCGAGAAGAAAGAAGCACTCTTCGTCGCCCTCCTGGACGAGGATTTTCTTTAGTGATTCCTTACTCTTCTCAGCCGGCTCCTTGCCGACATCATCTAGGACCTCTATGTCCTCATCTTCAATCTCTGCCTTTTCTGGTTTTCGAACATTGCAGGTTGTCTTCATTGCTGCCATGGAGCAATTTTTTACCTGCAGTTGATCTCCTCTGACTTCTTCAATCCCGTGTTCTGTTGGGAAGCGCAATAGTTGGTGCAATGTTGAGGGAACTGCCCCCATTGCATGCAACCATGGCCTTCCCAATATGATGTTGTAAGGAGAAGGCGTATTAATCACGGTGAATTCTGTCCTAATCTTCCTAGTACCGGCATGTACTTCCAAGTTTGTAGCGCCCAGGGGCCACGTGGGCATTCCATTGAAGCCGACCATCGGGCCATTCGATTGCTCCATGTCGTCTGGGTGAAGGCCTAGCTCCCTGTAACATCTAACGTACATGATGTCGCAAGAGCTGCCTTGATCTATTAGGATGCGTTTTACTTGGCACTCCCCAACCTGGAGGGATACTACCAAGGCATCATTGTGCGGGTGCTGGACCATCTCTAGGTCGGCTTCGGTGAAGGTTATTATTGGTCCTTGGATCTCTTCAGGCCGATGTCTCTTTTCCCTGACTTGGTAGACATGCTGTAGATGCCTTACCCTTTGGGTTTCTCCTCTGACTTCACTCTCGTTAACCTTTGAGTGGATTATATTAATTATCCGAGGTCCTTTTACCCGTGGTTGCGGAGGTGGTGGGGCTGCTGGAGCCTGAGGTAGTCTTACCTGTTCCTCTCTTGTTCTGGTTTCATCGACAAGGTCCCTCAGGTGGCCTTGTCTTACCAGATCTTCCAAGTGCGCCTTTAGGGCTCTGCAGCCCTGTGTTGTATGTCCGTTTTCATTGTGGTAAGCACAATGTCTGTCCATGTTTCTTCCCATGAACTCTCCTGGTTCCCTTGCTGGCGTTCTGAAATAGGGCTGGCTCCGAATTTTTCCTAGGACTTTTTGAATTGGAATTCGGAATACGGTGGTGACTGCCTGTTTGGCCCTTAACTCCATCTCTGTTTTGCTGAATCCGTTGTTACTTCGACCTTGCTTCGGCGAGGCGTTCCCTTTCTCCTGTTTGACTTCCTTGTGGGCCGATGTATCCTCCTCGGCTCGTGCATACTTTTCGATTCTTGCCATGAGCTCCTCCATGCTCTTTGGCAATGTCTTTGCCAAAGATTTTCGTAGTGAACAGTTATCTTTCAGGCCGTTCTTGAAAGACACGACCGCTACCTCCTGGTTGCATTCAGGTATTCGATTGAACACCTCGTAGTACCTTTTTGCATAGGCCCTCAGGCCTTCATCTTTGTTGATTTTTAAAGCCATTAGCGCGTCCACTCTTAATGGCTGTAGTTTGTTTGTTATGAACCTGGCCACAAACATCTCGGCCAGGCCTTCCCATGTCTTTACGCTTCCCTTTGGTAATTTATGGAACCAATCCGATGCAATCTCCCCAAAGGACGAGGGGAACACTTTGCAGAGTAGTGGCTCGTTTCCACTGTACAATGCCATTGAATTCAAAAATAGTCCAACATGGAAGTTAGGGTCTGACTTACCATCGTATATTTGAAACCTCGGCATGCTGAATCTTTTTAGTGCTTCAAATTTGTCCAATTCTACCGAGAACGGCGTCCTCGGCTTGACGGGTGAGGTTACCTCGGCTTCAGCGTTCTGTTCCTTCCTCTTGAGGTAGTTTCTCAAGTCTTCTTTACTCCTCCCTGGAGCTCGGCTGTCTGTGGACTTCAGTCTCTTCGGCATACTACTCTCGGCCTCGTGATGGGCCCGTTTTGATCTTTCTCCGTGGGTTGTGTCAAAGCAGAGCGCTTGTCCTTGAATATGCCGATGTTCTTTGTGCTCCTGATCCTTTGTATGATGCGTCCTCTGGGACCTCTCTTTTCTCGGCTCTTCTCGTCTGACCTCCCTGGAGGTCTGGTGGGAGTGTCTTCCACTCCTGGCGTGCCGAGGTTCTAAAGGGATCTGTCCCCCCTTCTGGGTGTTGGCTGCTGGGACTGGTGTGTCATGCAGTGGGAAGGGTGGCTGCATGACATTGTTTTGCATCATGAAGTTGACGACCGACTGTAGGTCTGCCAACTTGTCCGCCAGTTCTTTTACTTCCTCATCCCTCCGTAGGCATCTATCCCTCCATACCTGGAGGTTATCCTCATTGTAGTATCTGTCCTGATCCGGTTTCTTTGAAGTGTTGCCCTCTTGGCCGATGCTTTTTCCTCCGAGCCCCTGGTCGCGGGCTTCTCTGTTGTGGTTGTCTCCTTCAATGTCAAGGTCGATAGGCCTGCCACTCCCAGCGGGAGCGTCGTCCCCAACCTTTTCTTATTGTCTGTTACTGGCCATCTATTCGTCTTTCTTTCCCACAGACGGCGCCAAATTGTGTGAGTGATTTTCCGATCACACTGCCCTCCTTAGTAATTCAGCTGTAGAACACAGGCGGAACAGATGGCACCCTGTTATCCTGCACAGAAAGAAAAGGTTCCGGCGGTGGTTCTTCCACCCGGGGGCACTCCGACGATCAAGTCAGTATATTTCTTAAAGATAATCAAGTATTTAACTCACAAGCTTGAGTATTTAGAACATACCTTAGACCCATGGGGGTGCCTCTCTTTTATAGTCAATACAATCCTAGTCCCAATAGGAGCCTAACTCCAATGGACTCTGGATTATTGCTAATCTGGAACTCCCAAGGGGTTCAGGACAAAACTCTCCAAGAGTTTTACCTTTATCCAAACTGAAATCTTCTCTCAATCTAGGACTCTTGTCCTTTATCCGCTTATCTCGGATTCCGATATCTTCGGAGATAATCTCGGCAACTCTGAGATCATCTCGGCGTAACTACCTCGACATGTGGAACCTCGGCTGACACGTCGGCGTCACCATGCCACGTGTTGGTACTCAGAAATATATCCCCACAGTACCAATTATGTATTTTTGTGATATACATTATGTGTTTTTGTAGTAAATATTTTTTTTGATAGAATTATGATAATTTGTGAGAAATAAAGTTATTTATTTTGTGGTAAAATGTTACATATTTTTTTTATCCAAATATTTTCGAACAAAAAATATATAGCATTGCAAAAAAAATGTGTAATCTCATTTTTAAAATATAAATTGTCATAATTTTATCAAAAAATAATTTATAATAATTAATAAAAATATATATACTATACATTAAAAAAATAAATGTTTACCATAACCAAAATATTTGGGATCTCCAAAATTTCTGACCCCAGAACTCACAATTAATTTGTAATCGCTCATTATTTTTTTTTCCTCTATCTTTCCCCTCTCACAAAATAAGTGAAGGTGTGGCTCTCTATCACTACTGTGCCATAACATTATCCGTTTACTTCAATTCATGAATAATATTTGAGACCTTCAACATTTATGACCTTTACAACGTTCAATTAATTTATAACTACTAATTATTATTTTTTTTTCTCTCTCCTTCTTCTTTCTCACAAATGCATGTATCAAGGCTGTTAATTGATGTACGTCGTCTGTCCAAGTCAAAATCTGGGCCCAGACTCTGCCCTCTGGGATGGGGCAGGGTTCTTTAAATCAAAATTTTAACAATAATGATTCATCCCATTAAAAATACTACCACTAATAACACTAATGTATTGAAAAAGTAAAAAAAAAAAAAATACAACTCTAAGATCAAAACATCACATCATTACTGATGAAACCCACTGCCACCTAATTAGTGTAGTGCTCCCGCTCATTTTCCAAATTTTAATTAGTAGCGAGCAGAGTATTAAATTGTGAGGGGATGTGTGTGGGGGGTGTGCGGGTCTGAGGGTATGTATCAAGGCTGTCAATTGATGTAGGTCGTCTGTCCAACTCAAACTCTAGGCCCAGACTCTGCCCTCTAGGATGGGACAGGGTTCTTTAAAGAGTTATGATAAATATTTTATTAAACCTCTTATATAAGTGTGGGATTTACATACATATAAATTTATGTAAATGTCACCCCATGTGAGATTCAGTAGAATATTTAGGTTACATAACGGCCTTGTTTGGTTTGTATTTTCCAAAAAATTTTGGGAAAAATTCTCTACAAATAAATTTTTAAAAGTAATCAAACCAAACAAATTTTTCCAAACAAATTTCTCAAAACTTGTTTGGTTTACAAGTTTTTCAAATAAATCTCCCTCTTATACACATCAAATCAATCACTTTTTTCAAAACTCTCTCTCAAAATAATTTTTCAAAACATCTTTTGAAAAAAACCAAACCAAACAACTTTTCGTACTTTTTATCTCTAAAACTCATCTCCCAAAATCAAACCAAACATACCCAACATTTCTCGTTCTTTAAATCAAAATTTTATTTAGTAGCAAGCAGAGTATTAAATTGTGAGGGGATTTACTTATAAGTTTTATTTAGTGAATTTATTATTTATTAGGTCGTATAATAATTAATAGTATTTTTTTATTATATATTATTAATTATTAATTTTTAGAAACGATTTAAAAATTGTTATAAAAAATGTCATTAATTATAAATTTTAGTGACAGCTTAAAAAAATTGTCACAAAAAAGTCATTAATTTTAATTTTTAGTGACAGTTTGAAAAATTCATCACAAAAAAATGTCACTAATTATAAGTTTTTAACGATAATTTATAAAAATCGTGACAAAAGAAAGTTACTTTATTGTCAATTTTAAGCGTCATATGTAAAAAATTATCATAAAAAATTATTTGTAGCGACTATTATATTAAAATTTATTTTGAATAAGACTTGATAAAAATGAAATCTAATTATAGTTTATCCTAAATTGTATTATTTACATGTTCTTGAATAATGAAAAATTACAACATGTATTAAGTGAGTAATATTGTCTCATACTTAGCTTTAAAAAAAAAAAAAAAAAAAAAAAAAAAAAAAAAAAAAAATTACATTAAAATTCACTTTTTAAATTTACTTTCTAGACTATGTGAAGAAGATATTAATTGATAATTGAAAAAAGAAGATATTAATTGATAATTGGAAAATATTTAATTATTAACTCATTATGTTTTTTAACATATTACTAAATTTAAAAAGTAAATCTAACTTCTAAATCTAAGGGGTCGTTTGGCAATGATTTTTTTAGTTGATTTTATGGCTTTTTAAAATTTTTTAGCTTGGGACTTTTATTTGTTTGGTTTTCTTGTTTGGCTTTCTTAGCTTTTCAACTTTGAAATGGCAAATTTTTTTGTGCTTTTGTGATTATTGACTTTTTAATTTTTTTATTTTTATTTTGTTCTTTTGTGATTTTTTAGCCTAGAAGAAAAACCAAACCGGGGCTAAATTTCATCTATAAAACTTTTATTATTAATTATGAGCACCATGCGAATATATATTAGCCGGTGATACTCCGAAATCACTCATAATTTCATTATTGCCTAAGTCTAGCCCAATGTGCACATGGTCTGCCACAGAAAAATGCATAAATTACTATGAAAGGAATTTTTCAGCATCTATATATATATATATATATATGTGTGTGGAAAATGATATTTTTAAGAATAATGATTATGAAAGTTTCAAATTCTTAAACCAAATTTTTAATTTGTTAATTTTTAAAGAAATAAAAAAAAATATTGACTAGTTCTTTAAGTCAAAAATTCAAAAATAAAAAAAGTTCTAATTATCTATTTGAATTTTAAAATTTAAGATAATATTATAAGTCACTCTTACTCTTATTAAATATTTTTAATAAGCCATTAATTTTTTATTCAGGTTCTAGCCTGATCTGATCTTAAATAGTTTTTCAGATATAAATACATCTTAATATTGATACAATCAATATTAAATATATTTTAAGAAGGATAAATTATATTGATCGTCCCCGCATTTTGTATCTTATGTCAATTTGGTCTTTGTAATTTCGATTAGTTTGATTTTTACCCCTAATTTTAGATTTTGTATTAATCTGATCCAATTGATAATGCCGAACAAGATTTTTGAAAGAAAATAGTTATTGAGTTGGTTGAGATTAACTTATTGAGTTGAACAAGTTTATAATTTTATTTATAAAAGTATAACAGATGCTACTCATGTATGTATCTTCAATAAAAAAAACCCAGCAATTATAACAATTAGATTAAATTGAGACAAGATTATAAATTTAGGGTCAAAATTGAGCAAATTAAAATTGTAAGGATAAAAATAACACAAGAGTTAAAATATAGGGATTACAAATGTAATTTATCCTTTTAAGAATAAGAACATAATTTCTTAATTAATTTTGAAATTGTTAATAAATATACCAAACAAATATGTACATATTTCCTATTTTATAATTTTTTTAAAAATATATTTACTAATTAAAAATTAAATAAATAGGTAGGTCTACTAACTCATGGATTGGACATAAACTAGACGATTCTCTAAAGATTAGGCTTAAATCAAGAATTATTGGCAAAAAAAATCGACTTGAACTAAATTTTCTAGACTATTTTTTAGTGTTTAATCCAATATTAAAACCCCCAAATTAGCTTATATCAATCATAAACTGATAAACTATGATATAATTTAAATTTATTAGGATTAGAATATGACCTATAATTTATGGTGGCTTTATCTTAAATAATTTTTTTATACATAAATATATATAACTATTCATTTAATTGTTTTAAACATAAATGTATAGTTTTTTTTTTTTTTTTTTTTTTAAACTATAGTTCAAACTTTTTAATAAGTGTGCATAAAATAAGTCCGTATTTCTTATTTTTATTATAAAAAAATATTTTAAAATTTTTATTTACTAATTTAATAAATAGATAGGTCAAATGATTCATATAAGTTGGGAACAAAACAAGACAATTTTTAATGATTAGGTGAATGGCAAGTTGGCATAAATCTAATGTTAAGCTCAAATTTAATATCACAAGTAAATCCTAATTCATTTTTACATAAATCTTATAACATTAGACAAATTATAATTTTTAGACTTCATAAAACATGAAAAAATTACAATATTGACAAATGTAATTTACTACTATCATATGATAAATTAATTTACGAAACTCATAAGACGAAATGTATTTATATTTCATCATAAATATAATTTGTGTGATTTATTTTTTAATTTTTACCACTTAAATTATGACATATATTTGTCATTTAGAACTTAGAGCACACAATTAATGACATAAGAATAAAAATTAAAAAAAAATTCTCTTATATGTAACTGTTATAAAAATAAATCAAATTTAATTAATTCTAAATCATTTTTGCTCAATATTATAGATAAATTTTTTTAATTATTATTTAATTTTAAAAATTAATTTTTGATTATTTATTTATACCCTGCGTAGCACGGGTAATTATGCTAGTAATATATTAATATTAAGGGTCTTACTAATTTTAAAGGTTCCCAATAATCAATAATAAATAATAAATATCAAGTAATAAAAAATTTAGATTGAAACACAAATAAATTTTAAATAGTAATCTTATGAATTGTTTGATCTTCCCTTTTTGTAGACCCAAAGATCTTATTCTAGTGTGAATTACATAAATGATCAAATATAAATCCGTGTGTATTATTTGTTGAGGGACAAATGTAGATTTCTCATAATATAGGCTATTTGTTGAGGGACAAATGTAGATTTCCCGGCTCCGTTTGGTAAGGAGGTTTAGGACTATTTTAGCCACAAAAGACAAAATAGGCTATTTTAGCCACAACAAATAAAACATCACATCTAACCCATAATCATTACACTCTTCTCTCACAAAAAAAGTCAAAAAAATCAAAAAGTCAAAAAGCCCTTCCCAAACTAAGCTTTTTAGCCCATGCTAAAATAGCCAA
The DNA here is from genome assembly GCA_036172215.1 of Camellia granthamiana. NCBI lineage: Eukaryota > Viridiplantae > Streptophyta > Magnoliopsida > Ericales > Theaceae > Camellia > Camellia granthamiana. Next base: position 17,283,223 of record CM069903.1, on the reverse strand, counting down.
AAAGCCAACCCACTTCCCAAACGGAGGCTGAAATTACTAAACATAATACTTCAAAAAAGTTTCTTAGTGTACTTTTCTCAAACGTAATATTTTAATGCAACATTCCGAAAACATAACACTCCAATTTAACACATTAAAAAATTCGTTAATGTACTTTTATCAAACATAATAACATAACTGTGTGAGTGATTTTCCGATCACACTGCCCGTATAGTAATTCAGCTGTAGAACACTGGCAGAATAGATGGCACCCTGCTATCCTGCACAGAAAGAGAAGGCTCCGGCGGTGGTTCTTCCACCCGGGGATACTCCGACGATCAAGTCAGTATATCTCTCAAAGATAAATCAATTATTTAACTCACAAACTTGAATATAAAAAGCATACCTTAGACCCACGGGGGTGCCTCTCTTTTATAATTTACTTAATCCTAGTCCTACTAGAAGCCTGACTTCTATGGACTCCAATTTAATACTTACTTTGGATTTCTCAAGAGATAAGGATAATCTCCCTAAGAATATTACCCTTATCCATCCTGAAGTCTTTCTTCATCCTAGGACTCTTGTCCCTTATCCGCTTATCTCGGATTCCGGTATCTTCGGAGATAACCTCGGCAACTCCGAGATCACCTCGGCATAACTACCACGACACGTGGCACCTCGACTGACACGTCGGCATCACCTTGCCACGTGTTGGTGCTCAAAAAATACATCCCCACAACTGCCCCCTAGGTTCTATTACCTCGGCATTCTGAGGTGATGGAACCTATATCATTCCTCTCTCCAGTACGTCGGTATAAGAATTCTTCAGCCGAGATCATTCATTTCAGGCCGACATGTCTTCTATCAAGAACAATAATTCAAGTGAACTCCTTCTTGTGCATGAGCTGTCATGCATCACTTTTCAACTGTTTTTACTTACGTGTTTTATCCTTATTAGATCGTGTCTTATGACGCGCCTGTAAACCACGTCTTTTCCTGCGTGCGCCGTCTGACGTATGCATTACTCTAGGCGCATTAAATGCTTCTGTTTTGCCGCCGTTTCAAGTTTTTGACAAAACTTGTTTTTCCTCTTTTTGCCTCCCCACTTTGCGCTTTGATTTACTTGCTTTTTCTCCCTCTAAGCTCTTTCTCTCGAATCCGCCATTGCTCAAGCTCCAAGCTCTACAACTTCATTCGTCTTTCTGGTGAAGCTCTCGTTACTCGGTCACTTCTGTAACCGTCGTCTGTCTTCGGCGAACTTTATTTCAGCCTTACTTTGCCTGGTAAGCCTCTGTTCCTTTCTCAATTCTTCTATGTTCTTTGCTTACTTGCTGCCATTACTACTTTGTTCAAACCTTCGATTTGCTGAACTATTCATCTGGATATGTCTATTCCATGATCTTGCTTTGAACGCTTGTACTGTTTCACCACTTTCTTGCCACTGTTCTTGACCCTGTATTTCTTGTATTTTTTACGCTTTTGAGAGCCCCACCTCTGTTCTTGATTTCTGAAACTTCATTTTTATTTCTCTGTTTTCCAGATTTGCGCCTTCAATCTTCGTTTCCATAGATTTAGGTTTTGGGATTTGTCTGTAGATTTCACCAATCCTTAGGAAAAACTGAAACAACCCTTACCAGCATTTACCTAGGGTTTTGCCGAGGTTCCAAAAAACCCTTTAAGAACATCCTGTTTCTGAAGTCGAATACCTTTACGCCGACATCATGGGCATGTGGAAACATAGGGTAGATATCCCAACTAAACTTGAGTACTTTAGGCAAGAGTTCGTCATTCCTGCCGATGTCCATCTGAGGCTGGCTGGGGATGATGACTCTATCATGCCCACAGATAATTCGATGCCCTTTTCCATTGTAGCTTTTACTGAATGTGGACTCCGGCTTCCACTAAATCCCCTTTTTCGCGAAGTTCTCCACTACTATAAGTTGAACCCCATGCAACTTACCATCAACTTTTATCGAGTGATTAATGGTATTATAGCCTTAGCCAAACAAGAAGATGCTAGGATCACCTTAGCTGATATCCAATACTGTTATACCATGTGTGCCTTTAATTTGAAAGAAAAAGGCTACGTCTATTATCTTAAGCCGAGGTCCACAGAATTCAAAATTGTAGCCGACCTCCCAGACTCCAACAAGGGGGCTGGAGATGACTACTTCATTACCTTGGGAAATTAGGAGTTTGCCCCAGACGAGGATGCCCATCTCTACCCTCTTCCTCGATCAGTTAAAGAGGGCAAGGGTAAGAGCCCAGTGTCAACACTTAGTTGTTTCTTTTCAAGTCTTCAACACTTTGTCTGTTTCTAATGTCTGTTCTTCTTGTAGATGTTTGTAAGCCACCGAAAAGCTTTCGCCAGTCCTACGTCCCCAGCAAGGATTTGAAGAAACTTTTGGATTTGCCAGTCCAGAAAAGGAAAGCGCATTTGCTTCTTAACTTTATTCCAACATACAAGTCGATTTTGCCCGACATCCTTAGAAGGAAGAAGAAGAAAAGCCTTTCTCCACCTTCTGCCACAACCCAAACTGTGTCTATATCTCGAACAGACCAAGGATCAACATCGGATCCAGCTGATCAGCCATCAACTTCGGCTCCATTCTTGATCCCAATACCTAAACGGAAATGGCAGCGCAGACTTGTCCAAACTGCTGAGATGGGTCGCCCAAAACTTGTTGCCGAAGTTCTCTTAGCCGACCTCCCTACCGATGTTGACGCTCAACCATCGCAAACCATGCCCCCGCCGAAGCCGAAAAGAACCAAGAAAGCTCAACCAAAGGCTAAAGTAACTCACGTTGAATCTGAGGACACTTTACCTATCTCCAAACTGGCTGAGAGCGACAAGTCTCAACCCTCTGCTGGGAAGAGGTGTGTAGAAACCCAGCCATCAGAATCCCCAAAATCAAAGAAGCCGAGGTCATCGTCTGCGACGACCTCGGGTCAAAAATACCAAAAGTCCCATGGACACCTGAAATTACTCTTGAAGATAAGCCCGTTTTTGCCAATGATAGTGCCGATGACATTAATGTCGGCGTAGCCCTTAGTACTGCTCTATTGCTCCCAGGCGATCTCGAACGGAATGCCAAGATGAGTGAGTACGAGAACTATGCCCTCATGCTTCAACGTTCTGTTCAAGTAAGTCTCTTTACTTGGTAATTTGTCTTTCTGTTTTTTTTTTTTTTTTTTTTTTTACACTTGTAAAATTCTTAATGACTCTTGCCTTGTATTTTTCCAGGCCATTCAGCATGCTCATTCACTCTCCATCCAATCTTTTGAGAATAGGGAGAAGTTGGCCGACATGAAGAGGGAGTTTTCTGCCCTTCAAAAGATTAATAAAAGTCTCCAATCAAAAATGAAGAAGTTGGAGGACCAGGCTGAGGCTTCTCTCAAAGCTCAGACTGAAGCTGAGGAGAAGGCCGAATCTGCCGATGCTATAAAGAAGGTTGTTGAATCGCAGAAAAAAGAGGCCGAGGAAAAAATGGCTCAAGCTGAAAAGGAGCTTCAGGAGGCCCTGGCTACTAAAGATACCGAAATCAAGGCAGCCGACGAAAAGGCTTACGTTCAGGGCATGGCCGATGTCACTGAGGAATATAAATTACAAGTCAGGCAGGCATGCAACAGGGGCTTTTCCCTTGATTGGATGTCCCTTGCCAAAAAACTTAATGTTCCTGAGGATTCGCCTCTGAGAAAGGCCGACGCCATTCCTCTTCCTTTTCCTCCACCTCCACCAGTTCAATCTCAAGATGAATCTGAGTCTGAATCTGAAGACGAGGATAAGGATGATGATGAGACTTTGGTAAGGAAGCCCAAGGACGCGACTGAGACCAAGTCCCTTCTTCAAGATGATCAAGTCCTAGACTTGACTCATGAGGAGGAGGATAAGGAGATTGTCAAGGAGGCTACTCCTGAGCAAGCATCATCTGACGTTCCTCCAGCTAACAAACGTATTGACAAAACTCTTGCCAAAATTGACGCTGAGCGGGTGGCAGAGAACATTGCCGATGTGGTTCTGCAAGAATCTTCCGAGGTCCCAACCCATCCCGCTGCTGATGCTGAAGAATCCTAATTCCGATGTCTTTCTTTCCTTTTCTTTTGTACTTTTTTTGTTCTAAAAACAATGCAAGCTCCTCACATGGCCGACGTGCCCCTGTTTTCTGTTGAATGCTTAACACAATTTTCTTTCTTTGAATACTTGTACCTCTATCTTCTCTTGATTGCTTCTGCATGATTCTATACTTAGAATATTTTGTATGCCTTTAATATTCTTTCTTTTTTGTGCAATCTTTTCGGGGTTACATACCTCGGGTATGATAACTGCAAGGTTTACTTCGGCAAGATACTATCCTTGTAAATTGCTACAAATTTCAACAAGCGTTAGATAATGATCTCTTTCTATCTCCAACTTGTACATTGCTATAAATTTCAATAAGTGAAGATAATGACTAATCTCGGCTTAACGTCAACTTGTAAATTGCTACAAATTTCAACAAGTGAAGATAAGGAATAATCTCAGCTTAACTTCAACTTGTAAATTGCTACAAATTTCAACAAGTGAAGATAAGGAATAATCTCAGCTTAACTTCAACTTGTAAATTGCTACAAATTTCAACAAGTGAAGATAAGGAATAATCTCGGCTTAACTTCAACTTGTAAATTGCTACAAATTTCAACAAGTGAAGATAAGGAATAATCTCAGCTTAACTTCAACTTGTAAATTGCTACAAATTTCAACAAGTGTTAAGCGTCTTTGTATTCTTTCCGCCCCCAATGTGAACCTGAGTTCCATTTGGGTTCTCATTATTCATATCTTCCAGAAACAATATTTTGTATCTTTATCAGTCACATGTGTTGAAGAATTCTGAAAAGATTTTATTGATGACATCGGCCAAAAACAATGCATATCTAATGATAGAAAAATTTCAAATTACAAGTGTTCTAGGGTCTAGGCAATGTTTTGCCCTCATTATCTTCAAGCTGATAGGCTCCATTGCCTAATACCGAAGTGATTCTGTAGGGTCCTTCCCAGTTTGGGCCAAGCTTGCCCTCTCTGGGATCCTTCTTGTTGCCGACGACTTTTCTCAGGACTAGGTCACCGACTTGAAAATCCCTTGGATTGACCTTCTTGTTGTAAGCTCTGGCAAGCTGTTGCTGGTATGCTGCGAGCTGAATTGCAGCTTTCTTTCTTCGTTCTTCCAAAAGATCCATATCTCGGGCTAAGAGTATATCATTAGTCCCATTCTCAACTCCCTGGGTTCGAATCCCTGGGATGCCGACTTCCAGTGGAATGACTGCTTCTGTGCCATAAGCCATGGCAAAGGGGGATTCCCCTGTTGATCTTCTCGGCGTAATTCGATATGCCCAAAGCACGTTGGGCAATTCGTCTACCCACTTTCCTTTTGCTGCCTGCAGCCTCTTCTTTATTCCATCCAAAATTACTTTGTTGGATGCTTCTGCTTGCCCATTACTTTGGGAAAAACTTGGTGTTGAAAAGTAATTCTTGATCTTGAATTTCGCACAAAAGTTCTTGATGAGTTTGCTGTCAAACTGCGTTCCGTTGTCAGCAACTATAGCTCTTGGAATCCCAAATCTAGTGATGATGTTTCTTCATATAAAGTTCTTGACATCCACATATCGGATTTTGGCAAGAGGTTCTGCCTCTATCCACTTCGTGAAGTAATCTGTTGCTACTAGCAAGTATTTTCTCTACCCAGTTGCCTGGGGAAGTTGCCCAACAAGATCCATGCCCCACTGGGCAAATGGCCAAGGGCTGGATACTGGATTCAGGTCAGCAGCTGGCTGGTGTATCAAAGGTGCAAACATTTGGCATTGTTTGCACTTCTTTACATATGCTTCTGCGTCTTTTTGCATGTAGGGCCACCAATACCCCTGGGTAATGGCCCTGTGAGCGAGTGATCTGCCCCCAACGTGGCTTCCACAAACTCCTTCATGAATTTCATATAAAAAATCCTCAACCTGCAAAGGATGTACGCACCTTAAAAGGGGCCCAGTGAAGGACCTTTTGTAGAGGTGTCTGTCCGCTGTCAGACTGAATCGTGCCGACTTTAATCTAACTTTGTGTGCCTCTTTGCGGTCTTCTGACAGCTTTCCTTCTTTTAGGAATGCAACAATTGTATCCATCCAGCTTGGTCCCATGTCCACACATATTGCTTCTTGCTCTGTGTTCGGTGGTTCTATGCTCGGGCCCGACAAATAATCAATCATTATTGTTCTTGTTTTTCCAGTTTGTATTGAACTTGCCAGGTTGGCCAATGCGTCGGCGTGGCTGTTATCATCTCGGCTCACCTGAAGTAGTCGGCAGTTCTGAAATAAGGCTGCCAATCTGATGACTTCTTTTGCATATGCCGACATCCTCTCGTCTCTGGCTGCGAATTCTCCTGTTGACTGGTTAACAATAAGTTGTGAATCACAAAAGACTATTAGCTCATCAGCTTCTGCTGCTGCTGCCAGCTTCAGCCCTACAATTAGTGCTTCGTATTCTGCTTCATTGTTTGAGGCCTTGAACCCCAAACAGATGGATTGTTCTACTATTTCTCCATCTGGAGATATCAGTAGTACTCCTACCCCCGCTCCTTACCGGTTTAAACTTCCATCGACAAACAGTTTGAAGGAGTCGCTGATGTAGATGCTGCAGGGTCTGAGTTTTTCCTTCCTTGGTTCTTTTGCCTTTGGCTGGGCTTCTCCTTGCTTGCTTGGACAATGTTTATCTTGGCTCAACGGAGCCTGATGTTCGATGGATTCCGGGGTGAACTCGGCCACGAAGTCGGCCAAAACTTGGCCCTTAATTGCTGTTCTCGATCTGAACTCCAGGTCATACTGGCCCAAAGCCACTGCCCATCTTGCTATTCTTCTAATTAAGTCTCCTTGCTGCAACAAGGGTTTCAGAGGGTGCTCTGTTAGCACTACAATCTTGTGCGCCTGAAAGTAACGGTTCAACTTCTTTGAAGCCATCACTAAGGCCAGCATTAATTTCTCCAGTGGTAGATACCTTGTTTCTGTGTTGGCCAAGGTTTTGCTTACATAGTAAACAGCCTTTTGCTCCCCTTTTTCTTCTCGGATTAACACTGCACTTACTGCGCGTTCTGAAACTGTTAAGTACAAAAACAGCTCTTCCCCAGGTTCAGGTGTTGAGAGGACTGGAGCCGTAGTCAGATACTTTTTTAGGTCGGCCAACGCGGCCTCACATTCCTCTGTCCAAAGGAAATCTGTGGCTTTCTTTACCAGGTTGAAGAAAGGTTTGCATTTGTCTAAGCTTCGGCTTATGAACCTGTTTAGGGCTGTGGCCCTTCCGGTAAGCATCTATACCTGTTTTGCCGATGTCGGGCTCTGTAAATCTAGGATGGCCTTGATCTGATCTGGGCTGGCCTCAATGCCCCTTCTTGTCACTAGGTACCCCAAGAACTTACCAGATCCAACTCCAAACGCGCACTTCGATGCGTTGAGTCGGAGCCGATATGTTTTGAGGATTTCAAAGACCTCTTTTAGGTCGGAAAGATGACCCCTAGGCTCCTTGGTCTTCACGACCATGTCATCGATGTAGACTTCTACTATTTGGCCAATCAAGTATCTGAACATCTTGGTTACCAACCTTTGGTAAGTTGCCCCCGCGTTTTTCAGCCTAAAGGGCATTACTCTGTAACAGTATAGGCCTTTTGGGGTGATAAACGCTGTCTTTTCTTCATCTGGGGGGTACATAGCTATCTGGTGGTACCCCTTGTAAGCATCTAAGAAGCTCATCCTTCCATGTCCAGATGTGGCATCTACCAACTGGTCAATCTTGGGTAGAGGAAAGCTGTCTTTGGGACAGGCTTTGTTTAGGCTTGTAAAATCTACACAGACCCTCCATTTACCGTTCTTTTTCTTTACTACCACAGTGTTTGATAACCATGTCGGATAATTGACTTCTCTGATGGCCCTGGCCTCTAGAAGTCTGTCTACTTCCTCTTCTACTGCTTCAACGTGCATCAACGTCGGTCTTCTGGCTCGCTGTATTACAGGTTTGGCTGACCTGTCGACGTTCAGTTTGTGGCATGTGACCTCGGGGTCAATGCCAGGCATCTCATAAGGTGTCCAAGCGAATACCTCAATGTTTGTTCTTAAAAAGGCTTCCAGCTCTCTTTCGTCTTCTTCGGCTAAGCCCGAGCCGAGAAGAAAGAAGCGTTCTTCATCGCCCTCCTGGACGAAGATTTTTTTCAGTGCTTCTTCACTTTTCTCGGCCGGCTCCTTGCCGACATCATCTAGGACCTCCATGTCCTCGTCTTCGATTTCTGCCTTCTCTGGCTCTCGGATGTTGCAGGTTGATTTCATTGCTGCCATGGAGCAAGTTTTTGCCTGCAGTTGATCTCCTCTGATTTCTTTAATCCCAAGCTCTGTTGGGAACCGCAATAGTTGATGCAATGTTGAGGGAACTACCCCCATTGCATGCAACCATGGCCTTCCCAAGATGATATTGTATGGCGAGGGCGTGTCAATCACAACGAATTCTGTGTTGATTTTCTTTGTGTCGGCTTGTACTTCCAAGCTTGTTGCACCTAGTGGCCACGTCGGGGTTCCATTGAAGCCGACCATTGGGCCATTGGATCCCTCCATGTCATCCGGGTGAAGGCCCAGCTCCTTGTAACATCTAACGTACATGATGTCGCAAGAGCTGCCTTGATCAATCAGGATGCGTTTCATTTGGCACTCCCCAACCTGGAGGGATACTACCAAGGCATCATTATGCGGATGCTGGACAATCTCTAGGTCAGCCTCAGTAAAAGCTATCATCGGTCCCTGGCATTCTTCAAACCGAGGTCTTTTCTGTCCGACCTGGTTCACGTGTTGTAGGTGTCTTACCTTTTGGGTTTCCCCCCGTATGTCGTTTTCGTTCACCTGTGAGTAAATTACATTAATCACCCGTGGACCCCCTGCCTGTGGTTGCTGTGCTAGGAGAGGCGGGGCTGCTGGTGCTTAAGGCAATCTTGCATGTTCCTCTCTTGTTCTGGCCTCATCGACAAGGTCCCTCAGATGGCCTTGTCTCACTAAGTCCTCTAAGTGTGCTCTTAGGGCTCTGCAGCCCTGAGTTGGGTGCCCTTCTTCATTGTGGTAGGCACAATGCCTACCAACGTTCCTTCCCATGTATTCTCCTGGGGTCTTTGCCGGTGCCCTGAAATAGGGCTGATTTCGAATTTGATCTAGGACTTTGTGGACGGGAATTCGGAATACAGTTGTCACTGCTTGCTTACCCCTTAACTCTGTCTCCGATTTGTTGAATCTGTTGTTTCCTCGGCCTCGCTTCGTCAAGCCGTTCCCTTTTTCCTGCTTTACCTCTTTATTCCCTGATGTATCTTCCTCGGCTCTGGCATACTTCTCGATTCTTGCCATAAGCTCTTCCATGCTTTTTGGCAATGTCTTTGCCAAAGATTTCCAAAGTGGACAATCATCTTTCAGGCCGTTCTTGAAAGAAACGACCACTACTTCCTGGTTGCATTCGGGTATTCGGTTGAACACCTCGTAGTACCTTTTTGCATAGGCCCTAAGGCCTTCATCCTTGCTGATCTTTAGAGCCATCAATGCGTCCACCCTCAATGGCTGTAATTTGTTTGTCACGAACTTGGCCACAAACATCTCGGCCAGGCCTTCCCAAGTCTTCACGCTTCTCTTTGAGAGCTTGTGGAACCAATCTGATGCAATCTCCACAAAGGATGAGGGGAATACATTGCAGAGCAACGGCTCGTTCCCGCTATATAATGCCATGGAGTTCAAGTATAATCCAACATGGAAGTTAGGGTCTGACTTACCATCGTATATTTGAAACCTCGGCATACTGAATCTCTTCGGCGCCTCGAACTTGTCTAATTCTACCGAGAATGGCGTTCTCGGCTTGTCGGGTGAGGTTACCTCGGCATCTCCGTTCTGTTGCCTCCTCTTGAGGTAGTTTCTCAAGTCCTCTCTGCTCCGTCCAGGAGCTCGGCTATCTGCTGACTTCAGTTTCTTCGGTATACTGCTCTCGGCCTCGTGGTGGGCCCTTTTCGATCTCTCCCCATGAGTTGTGTCAAAGCATATCGCCTGCCCTTGATCATGTCGATGTTTCTTGGGTTCTGCGTCCTTTGTGTGATATGTCTTTTGGGACTCTTCTCTCCTCGGCTTCTCTCGTCTGACTTCCCTGGAAGGCCGTTGAGAGTGCCTTCCGCTCCTAGTGTGCTGAGGGGCTTCAGGAATTGTTTTCTGCCCTTGCTTCTGGGCATTGGTTGCTAGCATTGGTGTGTCCTGCAGCGGGTATGGCGGCTGCATGACGTTGTTTTGCATCATGAAGTTGACGACCGATTGTAGGTTTACCAGCTTGTTTGCCATGTCTTTTACCTCTTCATCCCTCCGTAGGCACCTGTCCCTCCATACCTGGAGGTTGTCTTCGTTGTAGTATCTGCTCTGATCCGTCTTCTTTGAAGTGTCGCCCTCCTGGCCGACGTCTTTCGCTCCGTGATGAGTTTCTGAGTTGCGGTTGCTCCTTCGATATCGAGGTCAGTAGGTCTTTCGCTCCCAGCGGGAGTGTCGTCCCCAATCTTTTCTTTCTGTGCGTTACTGGCCATCTATTCGTCTTTCTTTCCCACAGACGGCGCCAAATTGTGTGAGTGATTTTCCGATCACACTGCCCGTATAGTAATTCAGCTGTAGAACACTGGCAGAATAGATGGCACCCTGCTATCCTGCACAGAAAGAGAAGGCTCCGGCGGTGGTTCTTCCACCCGGGGGTACTCCGACGATCAAGTCAGTATATCTCTCAAAGATAAATCAATTATTTAACTCACAAACTTGAATATAAAAAGCATACCTTAGACCCACGGGGGTGCCCCTCTTTTATAGTTTACTTAATCCTAGTCCTACTAGAAGCCTGACTTCTATGGACTCCAATTTAATACTTACTTTGGATTTCTCAAGAGATAAGGATAATCTCCCTAAGAATATTACCCTTATCCATCCTGAAGTCTTTCTTCATCCTAGGACTCTTGTCCCTTATCCGCTTATCTCGGATTCCGGTATCTTTGAAGATAACCTCGGCAACTCTGAGATCACCTCGGCTGATATGTCGGCGTCACCTTGCCACGTGTTGGTGCTCAGAAAATACATCCCCACAATAACATTTCATAAAAACTCCTTAATGTATTTTTCTCCAACATAATATTCTAATGTAACACACTAAAAAATTCATTAATGTACTTTTCTCAAACGTAATAGTGTAGCATCCTAAAAAAAACTCCGTAGTGTATTTTTTTTTCCAAACGTAACACTCCAATCAATGTAACACACTAACAAATTTCTTACTATGCTTTTCTCAAACGTAACAATGTAACATTCTAAAAAAAATTCTATGTACTTTTCCCAAATATAACACTCCAATCAATGTAACACACACAAAAATTCTATAGCATATTTTTTTCCAAACGTAACACACTAAAAAACTCTTTATTGTACTTTTCTTAAATGTAGCAACGTAACATTCCTAATAATTTTCTTAAACGCAATACTTTAATCAATGTAACTCTAAAAAATTCCTTAGTGTTTTTTTTTTTTTTTTTCCAAACGTAACACTCCAATGTAACACACTAAAAAATTTCATAGTGCACTTTTTTCAAATGTAACAATGTAACATTTCAAAAAAAACTCTTCAGTGTATTTTTTTCCAAACGTAACATTCCAATTAATGTAATACACAAAAATTTCTTAGTACACTTTTTTCAAATATAGCATTCATATATAACATTTCAATATAACACCAAAAACTCACACTAATAGAAATGTAGATTTCCACACTCGACGACTAACACTTCATCCGCCAATCCTCTCAAAAAGAATATTACACACCTCACTTTTCCATTCTCATCCCAAAAACCAATCAAAAAATTAAAAAAATAAATCACAAAAGGGCATTCACTTAAACTTAAATGGTACCAAATCAAATAAATACAACTTTCCAAAATAAAAATAACTAATTGATTCATAAGAAAACTCTTAGGATTAAATGGATTAACATTTTCGCATATGGGATTTACGGATAAAATTTTCAAAAATTTATAATCTGATACATTATTTATATATTTTAAAATATTTTTACACATTTTAGGCTTCGTTTGGCACAAAAAGCCTAGGTTAAAATAGTCACAAAAAGACAATATATGATAAAAAGCCAATAAGACAAAACATCACATCCAAACCATAATTATTTCATTTTTTCTCTTATAAAAGTCATGTGATGCCCCGAAATAATTACAATAATTCGACCCAACACAATATACATAAGACAACGTAAGCAAAATAATAAACTTCCATTAACCTGAATCGTTAGACAAAAGTGACACATGCGATATACATTCATAAATAATTCATCATAAATCTACAGCATGTGTTACAAGTAGTAAAGAGGAATGAAAGTTAAACATATAATTATGTGCCCTAAAGGCTTACATCTTTCCAAGTTATTGCTTGGTTACAACAAAAGAGAGTCTAACTCTATACAATTTAAGCCCTTGGCTATACAAATAGATACACAAAGTGAAGCTCGTGCCCCAAACTCCCTCCGAGCTACTGCCTTGGCGGAGTTATATCATCAACACCTGAAAATGATTTTTCCCAGATAGGGTGAGCCAAAACCCAATAGGAACAATCTAACACAATAAATGAATTTTAACGAAGGTAGAAGTAAAATGTGCATTTACAAGGTCAGTGATAAAACATTTATTTTCTATATCATCATAAAGTGCCAAAATTCACACCTCAATCCCCTTTTCCTTCTTGTCAATTCAAATTAATTCATTTCATCTCCATTCATGAGCCAGTTTCATTATCTTTCAAACGACCCATCTGAGGCTACAACTCAGTGGTTCCCAAATTAATACAATTATCATACAAACACTTCAATTTGCCATTTTACGAAAATTTCGTCTGCAGGATCGGCACCCATGTATACGCACGGTTTTGGGACTTTCACTCAGGACACAAAAGCCAACTTAATTCAATGGAATCCATTCCTTATTTCCTCCCAAACGTGTAGTACATCCATTTTCTCCTCCTAACCAATCATACATGTACAATGTATTTAAAACATAGTCATGTTCAATGACAACCCACAAAGGATTAATTTTAATTCACTTAATCCTCGTGTAATTTCTACAACGATTATAGCTATTCTCCACCCATAGCCCAATACAGATATTTCTAAACTGATATTCAATTTCAAGACAGATAATTTATTCAAATTTCCAAAAATGTGAGGTAATACATATCCAACTCCACCATTTACATCAATATTCATCCAATTTCATTTATTTATACAAAATAAATATTTGACCCATTTTAGGTTAACTTCCCTCTTTCCCAAATGTCAACCCAAATGCCAAAGTCAACAATCGCGACACAATATACCTCATTTTCAAACCCCATAACCATTTATATCACATTCACTAGAAACCCCTCTTTTGATTTTACATCCCAAACCCTAGATTTGTCCAAAATACTCTCAAAACCCACCATTGTTATACAACAACCAATAACTAAGTTAAAAACCATAAGAAGGTGTAGAAAATCCTTACCCCAAGCTTAGAAGACCAAAGAGAGATATGGAGAAACTTCAAGGACGCCGAAACCAAACTTTAATCGAATCAAAATGTAGCCCTTGAGATGCTCTAACGTTTTAACAAAGGCAAGTGGATAGAGATATCACTAGAATTGGGTGAAAATGTAGAGACAGAAAGTGTTCTAGAGAGAGAGAGAGGGTCCCGATCTACGATTCTGGTGGAAAAAGATGTGAAAAAGTGATGTAAAAAGGTGCTGCTGCGAACTGATATATGCACTGTCTGCTCAAGTGTAACAAGTGACGCTTCAGCGTCAAACACAATAAGTTGTTCTGCTCAAGCGCCAAGACACAATAAAAAATACGCTCACCGCTCGAGCGCAAGAAGTGACGCTCAAGGGTTGAAAACACGCATCCAGTAGTTTTGTAGGCAACAGACCAGTCGTTCGAGCGCAAGAAATTGTCGCTCAAGTTGAGCCCGCTCGAGTGCAGAAGGACCCACTCGAGTGTAGAATACACTTTCTTAGTAGTTTTGCAGACCTGCAAAAGTATTGAGAGTTTGCAAAACTCGGTCGAGTGCAAGAAGTGCCGCTCGAGCGGGGGAGCAAAAATCTGAGCAACAAGAGTTTGGAATTGTTTTGGTGACCTTTTGTCTTGTTCATAAATGGAGATTAATTAGGTTCATGGACTTTGTGGTGAATTAATTTTTTGGAGACTCTCCCTTTTCTCTAGGTTGAAGGTCATTATTATTTTTTGGTGTACTTTGTAAAGTCCTAGTGGTCTATAAATAGTTCCTCTCATCTACTTTTTTCTATACCAACACACCAACTATTTTCTATACTTGAGAGATTACTAGCAAAGAAAGGTGTTTTTCTTGATGGAGCTTTGGGTTCACTATTTTGTACAGAGTTGGCCTGAACCATACGACAAGTGGTCGGGCAGTTGTATCCTGGAGGGGACAAGTCATAGTTTTGTGACTGTTGCATCGGTATTTGGGTTCTTCCTACTGCAGTGGACTTGATCTCCTTAAAGAAAAACGAGATATCCATGCCTAAACCTGATCTATTTGTATCTCATTTTCTTTGTAATTTTTTATCAATAAAATATAATTTTTCTTGTATTTTCACCACACATGGTTTGCCATAGAAAAATGAATAAATTAATATCGAAAGGGATTATTTCTCAAAATAACATACTATGGAAAATGTTTAAGACTTACAAAACACTTCTTATAATTTGTTTCACAATAATATAATTCATATTAATTTTTGATTTGTTACATATTTATTTGTGTAGAATCTATTTCTCTTATCATATTATTGTGAGTAAATTTAGAGATTTAATTTATAGGTCGCTAACCTTACTCAGGGACAAGTTTGTCTCTAGTTAGTGGTATTGTTGGCTCTCGCGGAGCTCATTATGTGTAGAGTATTAAAAAAAATCAAATTGATCCGATAATCATATATTTATAATTTTATTATATTTATTTGAAAAAAAAATGATATTTAAAAAAAATTGATATATCAACTTACTTTCTAAATCTATTTATGTGTAAAAGACATGATTGACTAATGATTATAGAATATATAATAGAAAGAGTCACCTTAAATATTTTTATTGATTGTCACATTATTGTATTTGAAAAGTGGATCTAGTTTTTAGATTACAATAGCAATGTACCACCTACAATATAATGATAAGGGCCTCCTAATGAAAGCAGTCAAAGTAAAATACGTCAATAGTTTAAAGAGTTCATTTCTATGATTTTTATAGTTTAAGGAGTATGTGAGTGATTTTCCGATCACACTGCCCTTCTTAGTAATTCAGCTGTAGAACACAGGCAGAACAGATGGCACCTTGTTATCCTGCACAGAAAGAAAAGGTTCCGACGGTGGTTCTTCCACCCGGGGGGACTCCGACGATCAAGTCAGTATATTTCTTAAAGATAATCAAGTATTTAGCTCACAAGCTTGAGTATTTAGAACATACCTTAGACCCATGGGGGTGCCTCTCTTTTATAGTCAATACAATCCTAATCCCAATAGGAGCCTAACTCTAATGGACTCTGGGTTATTGCTAATCTGGAACTCCCAAGGGGTTCAGGGCAAAACTCTCCAAGAGTTTTACCTTTATCCAAACTGAAGTCTTCTCTCAATCTAGGACTCTTGTCCTTTATTCGCTTATCTCGGATTCCGATATCTTCGGAGATAATCTCGGCAACCCCGAGATCACCTCGGTGTAACTACCTCGACATGTGGAACCTCGGCTGAAACGTCGGCGTCACCATGCCACGTGTTGGTACTCAGAAATATATCCCCACAATTGCCCCCTAGGCTCTATTATCTCGGCATTCTGAGGTGATGGAACCTACACCATTTAGTTCTTTTCAGTACGTCGGCACAAAAAATTCTGTAGCCGAGATCATTCTCTTTAAGCCGACATGTCTTCGTTCAAAAGCAAGAATTCAAACAAACTCCCCCACGCGCATAAGCTGTCATGCACCATTTCTCAATCGTTTCATTTACGCGTTTTATCCCCATTGGCCCGTGCCTGCGACGCGCCCGCAAGCCGTCTTTTCTCTGTCTGCGCCGCTTGACGTCTGCGTTACTCCAGGCGCAATAAATGCTCTGTATTTTGCCGCCGTTTCAAGTTTTTTTTTTGACAAAAAAACTCTTGCCTCTCTTGTTTGCCTTTTCATTTTTGTATTCGTTTACTTACGCTTTCTCTCTCTAAAGTTCTTTCTCTTTGGGTCTGCCATTTCCCTAAGCTTCAAGCTCTGCAACTGATCTCTTTCTTTCACTCCAGTGAAGTTTCTAAGACTCTGCCTTGTCGGCGTTACTCATTCCGGCTTCAATTTTTTCTGGTAAACCACTTGCCCTTCTTTTCTCAGTTCTTGGTTGTTTCTGAAATTTCTTGTTACTGTTGTTCTGTTTTAGCATTCGATTCGTGAATTCTCCTCCTGAATGATTCTTATTTCATGATTTTGCATATGTCATTTGCATTGTTTTATCACTATTCTTGGTCTTCCACCCTTTGTGTTTTCTGAATCTGAAACACCGTTTTTGTTTTCTGCTTTTTTGTATTTTCTCCAGATTCGTGCCTTTGATCTTCGTCTTCATAGTTCTTAGGTTTGGGATTTGTTTATAGAACCTTTAATTCTTAGGGAAAACTGAAACGATCCTTTGCCAGTATATACCTAGGTTTAAGCCGAGGTACCAGTAACCCTTTAAGAACACACTGTTTCTGTAGCCAAGTTCCTTTACTCCAAAACCATGGGTATGTGGAGACATAGAGTAAATTCCCCAACCAAACTCGAATTCTTTAGGCAAGAGTTCTCTATCCCTGCCGATGTTCACCTTAGGCTAGCTGGGGATGACGATTCCATTATGCCTACTGATAATACAATGCCTTTCCCTGTTATAGCGTTTGTTGAGTGTGGACTTCGGCTCCCACTTAATCCCCTTTTTCGTGAAGTTCTCCACTACTACACCTTGAACCCTATGCAACTCACCATCAACTCCTACAGAACACTTAATGGCATAATAGCCTTAGCTCGGCAGGAGAATGTTAGAATCACTCTCGCCGATATCCAATACTGTTACACTATGTGCGCCCTTAACCTGAAAAAAAAGGGTTTTGTATATTACCTTAAGCCGAGATCTACCGAATTTAAAATTGTAGCCAACCTCCCAGACTCCAACAAAGGGGCTGGTGACGATTATCTTATTGCTTCTGGAAATTGGGAGTTTGGCCCAGACGAAGAAGTCCATCTCTACCCTCTTCCCCGAACAGTTAAAGAGGGCAAGGGTAAGAGCCCAGCGTCAATTACTTAGCTGTTGTTTGTTTTCCTCCAAGTCTTTAAGAGATTTTATCTGTTTCTGATATTGGGCTCCTTTTTGCAGACGTTCGCAAGCCTCCCAAGGATTTTCGCCAGTCTTATTTCCTTGGCAAAGATTTAAAGAAGCTTCTGGACCTTCCTATCCAAAAGCGAAAAGCTCCACTCTTACTGAATTTCATCCCCTCCTACAAATCCACCTTGCCCGACGCTCCAAGGAAGAAGAAAAAGAGCCTCTCTTCAGCTACTGCAATAACTCAAACCGCATCCTGATCTCGGGCTGACCAAGGATCAACTTCTGACCCAGCCGACCAACCATCCACTTCAGCCCCATACTTAGTCCCAATACCAGAAAGAAAACGCCGACGTAGACTTGTCAAAACAGCTGAAATGGTTCGCCCGAGACCTGTCGCCCAAGACCTTCTGGCCGACCTACCAGATGATGTTGATGCCATTCCAACCCAGTCGATGCCCCCACCAAAACCGAAACGAATAAAGAAGGCTCTGCCAAAGACCAAAGCTACTGAGGCTGAGGCTGAGGCTGAGGCTGAGGATGCTGTGCCGATCTCACAATTGGCCGAGAATATGAAGACCGCTTCCACTGCGGCAAAAAGATCTGCTGAAACTCAACCAGTAGAGTCCCAGAAGTCAAAAAGGCCGAGGTCGTCTTCTGGGATGACTTCAAAGTCAAAAGTGCCCAATGTCCCTTGGACACCAGCAATCACATTGGAGAACAAGCCAGTCTTGGCTAGTGACAGCGCCGATGACATAAACATTGGCGTTGCACTAAGCACAACCCTCCTTCTCCCAGGCGATCTTGAGAAGAATGCCGAGATGAGCGAGTATGAAAATTACGCGTTCATGCTCCAACGTTGCGTTCAAGTAAGTGGCTTTACTTGGTAACTTGTTTTATCCTTATTGTTTCATACTTGTTAAATTCTGTAATGACTTTTTACTTTGTGTTCTTTCAGGCTGTCCAGCATGCACACTCCTTCTCCATGCAGTCATTTGAAACCAGGGAGAAATTAAATGATTTGAAGAAGGAGTTTGCAGCTCTTCAAAAGATAAATAAAGGCCTTCAGTCAAAAATGAAAAAGTTGGAGGACCAAGCCGAGGCTGCAACCAAAGCCCAATCCTTGGCCGAAGAAAAAGCTGAGGCTATGGAAGCCATAAAAAACGTTGCTGAGGCGCAAAAGAAGGAGGCCGAGGAAAAGGCCGCCTAGGTCGAGAAGGAGCTTCAGCAAGCCTTAGTAACTAAAGAGGCTGAAATCAAAGAGGCTGATGAAAAGGCTTACGCCCAGGGTGTAGCCGATGTTACTGAAGATTACAAGTTCCAAGTCAGGCAGGCATGCAATAGGGGAGTTTCCCTGGGTTGGATGTCCCTGGTGAAAAAGCTTGATCTTCCTGCTGACTCACCCTGGCGCAAGGCTGAAGCCATTCCTCTTCCTTTCCCTCCTCATCCACATCCAAGTCAAACTGAGGAAGATGATGAATATGAATCTAAAGCCGATGTGGAGGATAAGGATGCTGGTGCCCTGGTAAGGAAGGCCAAGGATACCGATGTGACCAAGTCTCTACCTCAGGGTGATCAAGTCATGGACTTAATCCAAGATGAGGAGACTGAGGAGGTATCCAAGGAGGCTGAGCCAGGGCAGCTATCATCTGACCTTCTTCTGGCTAAAAGAAGTCTTAGTAAAACACTTGCAGAGATCGATGCCGAGATTGCAGTAGATAAAGAAGCTGTGGTCTCTGTAGAAAAAGATGCAGAGGTTGTGAGAGAAAAAGACGCCGAGGTGGTTCTTCCAGAGCCCTCCGAGGTCCTAGTCCAACCATCTGTTAATGCTGAAGAAGTTTGAGTGTCTTTTGTACTTTTTTCTTTTTTTTTTTGTATTTTTCTGAACAATGTAAGCTTCCTTTTTGTGGCCGATGCGCCTTTCTTGTGAACATTCAGCTTTTGCTAGGCCACAGTGCCTTCATTATATACAACTGCAACTGTTTTTCTCTGAATACTTTGTCTTTAATTCCTCTTTATTGCTTCTGTATGGCTTTATACTTAGAATATTTTGCACGATTTACATAATTCTTCCTTTGTACAATCTTCTCGGGGTTACATACCTCAGGTAAAATAACTGCAGATTTTACTTCGGCAAGATATTGTCCTGCAGTCTTTTCATAAATTTCAACAAGTATGAAACATATACTATTCAATGTTAACTTTGCAAACCTTTCTCAAGTTTCAACGAGTATTTAAGCAGTAATCTCAATCTGTCCTATTTGTAAATTGCTACAAATTTCAACAAAGATTATATACAATAAACTTTTCTCAAATTAGAATAAGTATTAAACAATGATCCACTTGTAAATTGCTGCAAATTTCAACAAGGGTTTAAACAATTATATTTACCTCAACCTGTAAATTGCTATAAGTCTATAAGCAATAACATCGGCTTCACTTCGACTTGTAAATTGCTACAAATTTCAACAAGTGGTAAGCTTTGTATCGGTTTGACCAACTTGTAAATTGCTGCAAATTTCAACAAGTGGTAAACTTTGTATTCGGTCTGACCAACTTGTAAATTGCTACAAATTTCAACAAGTGGTAGACTTTGTATTCAGTCTGACCAACTTGTAAATTGCTACAAATTTCAACAAGTGGTAGACTTTGTATTCGGTCTGACCAACTTGTAAATTGCTACAAATTTCAACAAGTGGTAGACTTTGTATCTTCTCTGCCCCCAATGTGAACCTGAGTTCCACTTGGGTTCTCATTTTTTATGTCTTCCAGAAACAATGTTAAGTATCTTAATCAATCATATGTGCTTGAGAAATTCTGAAAAGATTTTATTGATGACATCGGCCGAAAATAGTGAACATCTAATGATAGAAAAATTTCAAATTACAAGTGTTCCAAGGTCTTGGTAGTGCTTTGCCTTCATTGTCTTCAAGCCGATAAGCTCCATTGCCTAATACCGAAGTAATTCTGTAGGGTCCTTCCCAGTTTGGGCCAAGCTTGCCTTCTCTGGGATCCTTCTTGTTGCCGACGACTTTCCTCAAGACTAAGTCGCCGACTTGAAAATCTCTTGGATTGACCTTCTTGTTGTAGGTTCTGGCAAGCTGTTGCTGGTATACTGCAAGCTGAATTGCAGCCTTCTCTCTTCGTTCTTCCAAAAGATCCAGATCTTGGGCTAAGAGTATATCATTAGTCCCATTCTCAACTCCCTGGGTTCGGATCCCTGGGATGCCGACTTCCAGTGGAATGACTGCTTCTGTGCCATAAGCCATGGCAAAGGGGGATTCCCCTGTTGATCTCCTCGGCGTAGTCCGATATGCCCAAAGCATGCTGGGCAATTCGTCTACCCACTTCCCTTTTGCTGCTTGCAGTCTCGTCTTTATTCCATCCAAAATTACTTTGTTGGATGCTTCTGCTTGCCCATTGCTTTGGGGAAAACTTGGTGTTGAAAAGTAATTCTTGATCTTGAATTTTGCACAGAAGTTTTTGATGAGTTTGCTGTCAAACTGCGTTCCGTTGTCGGCAATGATGGCTCTTGGAATGCCAAATCTGGTGATAATGTTTTTCCATATGAAGTTCTTGACGTCCACATCTCGGATTTTGGCAAGGGGTTCTGCCTCTATTCACTTTGTGAAGTAATCCGTTGCTACCAGCAAGTATTTCCTCTGCCCAGTTGCTTGGGGAAGTTGTCCAACCAGATCCATCCCCCATTGGGCAAACGGCCAGGGGCTGGATACTGGATTCAGGTCAGCAGCTGGTTGATGAATCAAGGGTGCAAACCTTTGGCATTGTTCACACTTCTTCACGTACGCTTCTGCATCTTTTTGCATGTAGGGCCACCAATACCCCTGGGTAATGGCCCTATGGGCTAGTGATCTGCCCCCAGCATGGCTTCCACAAATTCCTTCATGAATTTCATATAAAAAATCTTCAACCTGAAAAGGGTGTACGCACCTTAAAAGGGGTCCAGTGAAGGACCTTCTGTAGAAATGTCCGTCCTTGGTCAGGATGAATCTTGCTGACTTCAATCTGACTTTGTGTGCTTCTTTGCGGTCTTCTGGCAGCTTTCCTTCCTTTAGATATGCAACGATTGCATCCATCCAGCTTGGCCCCATGTCCACACACATTGCTTCCTGTTTTGTGCTCCATGGTTCTATGCTCGGGCCCGACATATAGTCAATCATAATTGTTCTTGTTTTTCCAGTCTGTATTGAACTTGCCAAGTTGGCCAACGCGTCGGCGTGGCTGTTATCATCTCGGCTTACTTGAAGAAGTCGGCAGTTCTGAAATTGTTCGGCCAATCTAATGACCTTCTTTGCATACGCAGACATCCTCTCGTCTCTGGCTGCAAATTCTCCTGTTGACTGGTTAACAATTAACTGTGAATCACAAAAAACTATTACCCCATCTGCTTCGGCTGCTGCTGCCAGCTTTAGTCCTGCAATTAATGCTTCGTATTCTGCTTCATTGTTTGAGGCCTTGAACCCCAAACGGATGGACTGTTCTATTATCTCCATCCGGAGATATCAACAGTACTCCTGCCCCTGCTCCTTGCCGGTTTGAACTTCCATCGACGAACAGTCTGAATGAGTCGCCGATGTAGATGCTGCAAGGTCTGAGCTTTTCCTTCCTTTGTTCCTTTGCTCTTTGCTGGGATTCTCCTTGCTTGCTAGGACCTCGTTCATCTTCGCTCAACGGAGCCCGATGTTCGAGGCATTCAGGCGTGAATTCTGCGACAAAGTCGGCCAAAACCTGGCCCTTGATTACTGTTCTGGGTCTGAATTCCAGGTCATACTGGCCCAAGGCCACTGCCCACCTTGCAATTCTTCCTGTTAAGTCCCCTTGTTGCAATAAGGACTTCAATGGGTGCTCCGTTAGCACTACAATTTTGTGTGCCTGGAAGTAGTGGTTCAACTTCTTTGAGGCCATTACCAAGGCCAGCATTAACTTCTCCGGTGGTATGTACCTTGTTTCAGCGTTTGCCAAGGTTTTACTTACGTAATAGACAGCCTTCTGTTCTCCCTGTTCTTCTCAGATTAGCACTGCACTTACTGCGTGTTCTGACACGGCTAAGTACAAAAACAACTCCTCCCCAGGTTCAGGTGTGGAGAGAACTGGGGCCGTGGTCAGGTACTTCTTTAGGTCGACCAAAGCGGCCTCACATTCTTCAGTCCATAGGAAGTCTGCGGTCTTTTTTACCAGGTTGAAGAAGGGTTTACACTTGTTTGAACTTCGGCTTATGAACCTGTTTAGAGCTGCGGCCCTTCCAGTGAGCATTTGAACTTGTTTTGCCGATGTTGGACTCTGTAGATCTAGGATGGCTTTGATCTGATCTGGGCTGGCTTCTATTCCCCTTCTTGTTACCAGGTAACCTAGGAACTTACCAGATCCAACTCCAAACGCGCATTTAGATGCGTTGAGTCGGAGCCGATATGTTTTGAGTATTTCAAATACCTTTTTCAGGTCGGCAAGATAACTCTTAGGCTCCTTGGTCTTCACGACCATGTCATCGATGTAGACTTCAACTGTTTGGCCTATCAGGTGCTTGAACATTTTGGTTACCAGCCTTTGGTAGGTTGCGCCTGCGTTCTTCAGCCCAAAGGGCATCACCCTGTAACAGTACAGGACTTTTGGGGTGATGAACGCTGTCTTCTCTTCGTCTGGGGGGTACATGGCTATCTGGTGGTACCCCCTATAGGCATCCAGGAAGCTCATCCTTCCATGTCCTGATGTGGCATCTACCAGCTGGTCAATCTTTGGAAGAGGGAAGCTGTCTTTAGGGCAGGCTTTATTTAGGCTTGTGAAATCTACGCAAACCCTCCATTTACCGTTTTTCTTCTTTACCACCACAGTGTTTGATAGCCACGTTGGATAATTGACTTCTCTAATGGCCTTGGCTTCAAGAAGTCTGTCTACTTCTTCCTCCACAGCTTCGACGTGCATCAACGTCGGTCTTCTAGCTCGTTGTATTACGGGTTTTGCCGACCTGTCGACGTTCAGTCGGTGGCATGTGACCTCGGGGTCAATGCCAGGCATTTCATAAGTTGTCCACGAGAACACTTCTATGTTTGTTCTTAAAAAAGCTTCTAGTTCTCTCTCTTCTTCTTTGGCTAAGCCTGAGCCGAGAAGAAAAAAGCGCTCTTCGTCGCCCTCCTGGACGAGGATTTTCTTTAGTGATTCCTCACTCTTCTCGGCCGGCTCCTTGCCGACATCATCTAGGACCTCCATATCCTCATCTTCAATCTCTGCCTTTGCTGGTTCTCGAATATTGCAGGTAGTCTTCATTGCTGCCATGGAGCAATTTTTTGCCTGCAGTTGATCTCCTCTGACTTCTTCAATCCGATGTTCTGTTGGGAAGCGCAGTAGTTGGTGCAATGTTGAGGGAACTGCCCCCATTGCATGCAACCATGGCCTTCCCAATATGATGTTATATGGAGAAGGCGTATCAATCACGATGAATTCCGTCCTGATTTTCTTAGTGTCGGCCTGTACTTCCAAGTTTGTAGCGCTCAATGGCCACGTCGGCGTTCCATTGAAGCCGACCATCGGGCCATTCGATTGCTCCATGTCGTCTGGGTGAAGGCCTAGCTCCTTGTAACATCTAACATACATGATGTCACAAGAGCTGCCTTGATCTATTAGGATGCGTTTTACTTGGTACTCCCCAACTTGGAGGGATACTACCAAGGCATCATTATGTGGGTGCTGTACCATCTCTAGGTCAGCTTCGGTGAAGGCTATCATCGGTCCTTGGTACTCTGCTGGCCGATGTCTTTTTTCCCCAACTTGGTAGACATGTTGCAGATGCCTTACTCTTTGAGTCTCTCCTCTGACTTCATTCTCGTTAACCTTTGAGTGGATCACATTAACTATCCGAGGTCCTTCTGCCCGAGGTTGCGGAGGTGGTGGGGCTGCTGGAGCCTGAGGCAGTCTTGCCTGTTCTTCTCTTGTTCTGGTTTCGTCGATAAGGTCTCTCAGGTGGCCTTGCCTTACCAGATCTTCCAAGTGTGTTTTTAGGGCTCTACAGCCCTGTGTGGTATGCCCGTTTTCATTGTGATAAGCACAATGTCTGTCCATGTTTCTTCCCATAAATTCTCCCGGTTCCCTTGCTGGTGTTCTGAAATAGGGCTGGTTCCGAATTTTTCCTAGGATTTTTTGGATCGGAATTCGAAATACGGTGGTGACTGCCTGTTTGGCCCTTAACTCCATCTCTGTTTTGCTGAATCCGTTGTTACTTCGGCCTTGCTTCGGCGAGGCGTTCCCTTTCTCCTGTTTGACTTCCTTGTGGGCCGATGTATCCTCCTCGGCTCGCGCATACTTTTCGATTCTTGCCATGAGCTCCTCCATGCTCTTTGGCAATGTCTTTGCCAAAGATTTTCGTAGTCAACAGTTATCTTTCAGGCCGTTCTTGAAAGACACGACCGCTACCTCCTGGTTGCATTCAGGTATTCGATTGAACACCTCGTAGTACCTTTTTGCATAGGCCCTCAGGCCTTCATCTTTGTTGATTTTTAAAGCCATTAGCACGTCCACTCTTAATGGCTGTAGTTTGTTTGTTATAAACCTGGCCACAAACATCTCGGCCAGGCCTTCCCATGTCTTTACGCTTCCCTTTGGTAATTTATGGAACCAATCCGATGCAATCTCCCCAAAGGACGAGGAGAACACTTTGCAGAGTAGTGGCTCGTTTCCACTGTATAATGCCATTGAATTCAAAAATAGTCCAACATGGAAGTTAGGGTCTGACTTACCATCGTATATTTGAAACCTTGGCATGCTGAATCTTTTTGGTGCTTCAAATTTGTCCAATTCTACCGAGAATGGCGTCCTCGGCTTGACGGGTGAGGTTACCTCGGCTTCAGCGTTCTGTTCCTTCCTCTTGAGGTAGCTTCTCAAGTCTTCTTTACTCCTCCCTGGAGCTCGGCTGTCTGTGGACTTCAGTCTCTTCGGCATACTACTTTCGGCCTCGTGATGGACCCGTTTTGATCTTTCTCCGTGGGTTGTGTCAAAGCAGAGAGCCTGTCCTTGAATATGCCGATGTTCTCTGCGTTCCTGATCCTTCGTTTGATACGTTCTCTGGGACTTCTCTTGTCTTGGCTTCTCTCGCCTGACCTCCCCGGAGGGCGGGTAAGAGTGCCTTTTGCTCCTGGAGTGTTGTGGTGCTTCAGGAATTATTTTCCTTCCTCCCTTTTGAGTATTAACTGCTGGAATTGGCGTGTCCTGCAGCGGGTATGGTGGCTGCATGACATTGTTTTGCATCATGAAGTTGACGACCGACTGTAGGTCAGCCAACTTGTCTGCTAATTCTTTTACTTCCTCATCCCTCCGTAGGCACCTATCTCTCCATACCTGGAGGTTGTCTTCATTGTAGTATCTGCCCTGGTCTGTTTTCTTCGAAGTGTCGCCCTCCTGGCCGACGTCTTTTCCCCCGTGCCCCTGGCCACGGGTTTCTTCATTGTGGTTGTCTCGTTCGACGTCAAGGTCGATAGGCCTGCCACTCCCAGTGGGAGCGTCGTCCCCAACCTTTTCATTTTGTGCGTTGCTGGCCATCTATTCGTCTTTCTTTCCCACAGACGGCGCCAAATTGTGTGAGTGATTTTCCGATCACACTGCCCTCCTTAGTAATTCAGTTGTAGAACACAGGCAGAACAGATGGCACCTTGTTATCCTGCACAGAAAGAAAAGGTTCCGGCGGTGGTTCTTCCACCCGGGGGGACTCCGACGATCAAGTCAGTATATTTCTTAAAGATAATCAAGTATTTAGCTCACAAGCTTGAGTATTTAGAACATACCTTAGACCCATAGGGGTGCCTCTCTTTTATAGTCAATACAATCCTAATCCCAATAGGAGCCTAACTCCAATAGACTCTGGGTTATTGCTAATCTGGAACTCCCAAGGGGTTCAGGACAAAACTCTCCAAGAGTTTTACCTTTATCCAAACTGAAGTCTTCTCTCAATCTAGGACTCTTGTCCTTTATTCGCTTATCTCGGATTCCGATATCTTCGGAGATAATCTCGGCAACCCCGAGATCACCTCGGTGTAACTACCTCGACACGTGGAACCTCGGCTGAAACGTCGGCGTCACCATGCCACGTGTTGGTACTCAGAAATATATCCCCACAAGGAGCATGTTTAATTTGTATATTTTTATACTTTAAGGGATTAAAATTATATTTCTCAATAATTTAGAAAGTCTTTGTGTAAATAACTCTTAAAATTATAACTCCGTTAAACTTGGAGAGTACAACCAAAACACATTAGTAATAGATGCATATGAATTTCCAAGATCAATGAAGAAAAGTTGGATTGATTTGATTATCTCATATACAACAAACAAAAAAAGAAGTAGAACATTCATATATATAATATAATATATGCTTCCTAATCGAATAAAAGATACAACAGGGGATAATAATAAGGATGCTTATGACATTTAATCACACTGTTATTTAAAGACATACAGACACTATTACGATCACAAAACAAGAAAAATCAATAAAGAAGAAGCAAGAGGCTTCAAAATTCTCCCATATGTTCCATAGTACTCAGGACATCACATGAAAAGATGGTTGCGGCTTCATCAATTCAATTCAGCGGGTACTTTGTCTGCATCTATTGTAGGTGATACAAGTCCCCTTTTTATTTTTGTAGGGCCCCGTGCAATCCGTAATACATGCCGCACGATCTGCATGTAAACCTTGATACGTCAAATATGGCTGTGAGTTAGGAAGAAGAAACCTTCTAGTCGTCTCTGATTCCATTAAGAACTCATCTTCTCCTTCTCCCTCATCTGCTAAGCATTCGGCAATGGTGGGATTGCACTCACCAGAGATCATTGAGTTGCTCTTTTTAGCCGACGCTGCTTCACTTATACAGAAATGGAGAAAAATCATTAAAAGTAGGACAAAAGAGATATGGAGGTGGTATGATTTGATCTTCATTTTAGTTTTCATCTCTCCCTTTGGGATTTTCTTTTTTCTTAAATTTAGATATCAATTTCTTGATCTTTGTTAGGACAAAACTGACATCTGTGGCATGAAAAAAGCCTTGGATAAGAAATCAATAGTCATGCATGGCTGTGCATTTTTTGTTTTTGTTTTTGTTTTGGTTTGCATGTATTTTCTTTGGCAAATTCTATATGAACCTATTATGTATTTTTGTGATGTATATTATATATTTTTGTAATAAATATTTTTTTGATAGAATTATGATAATTTGTGAGAAATAAAGTTATTTATTTTGTCATAATGTTATATATATTTTTTGATCCAAATATTTTTTAACGAAAAATATATAACATTACTATAAAAATCCATAATTTCATTTCTAAAACATAAACTGTGATAACTTTACCAAAAACAATATATAATATTTAGTAAAAACATATATAATATACATTATAAAAACACATTAAAAAAATAAATATATACCATAACATTACACGTTTACTTTAGTTAATGTAGGTAGTCTGTCCAAGTCAAAATCTGGGCCCAGCCCTCTAGGATGGGATAGGGGTTTTTAAATCAAAACTTCTTTTGGACATACGTTTTTAGCTTCAGTGATTTGTGAAAAAGATATTAATTGAGAATAAAAAACATTTTATTATTAATTCATTATTTTTTTGAAATAAATATAAAAAATGAATTTCACTTTTAAATATAAATAATAATATTTTAAGAATAATATATTATTTCATCTATAAATTTTTTATTATTAATTATGAGCACCATGTGAATAGATATTAGCCCATGATACTCCGAAATCATTTCATTATTGCCTAAGTCGGCCCAATGTGCACGTGGCCTGCCATAGAGAAATGCATGAATTACAACGAAAGGAATTTTTCAACATAATATATTAACAAGGGTCTTACTAATTTTAAAGGTTGCCAATAATAAATATTAAATAATAAAAAATTTATAATCTGATATATTATTTATATATTTTAATATATTTTATATACTTTGGCAACACTAAAAACAACCCTAATGTCTCTCCTGTCATTAATTAAGATCTCACTTAGTAGCACTACAGGAAATTATATTTGCCGACTAACTTTTATTTAGTCGCAAAAAAAATTTATTTGGTGACCAAATAAAAATTTGATCGGCAAAGGTTTGGAGTTTTACCAACTAATATTTTTTAGTTGCCAAAATATAATTTTCTGTGATCAAAATTGAAATTTGGTTGGCAAAAGTTGAAGAGGGAAGACAAAAAAATTGGGAATGAAAATACTTTTAGCGACTAAAATATTTTGGTCACAGATAATAAAACAATGCTATTTTGGTGGTATTGAACTAAATTTTGGCAAATACCGACTAAAGTTTGGTCAGCGTTAATTTAAGTTTTAGGCAACTAAATATTTTTAGTCGGGAAATATTACTTTTTGTAGACTAAAAAACATTAGTTGCCAAAAGTTCCACAATAGGCGACAAAAAAACTTTTAGTCGGCATTAGCTTAGGGTTTAGGCTACAAAATATTTTTTGGTCGGCAAATTGCGTATGCAAATTTAGTGGAAAAATTTTAAGATTGCCACCCAAATTTTCCCATAATTTTTTTTCTTCTTATATCAGTCTCTTTAGTCCTTCACAAGCAAGCAAGTTCTTTCTCTCTCTTGCTTTCTTTCTTTTACACATAGAATATATCACCACCGCCGCAAGCAGGTTCTTTAGTTTTTCACAATTAAGCAGTCTCTTTCTTTCTTTCTTTCACACATAGAATAAGTTTTGCCATAATATATCATATATTGCTTATTAGTGACTAAAAAAAATTTTGTCGGCGTTGGTTTAGGATATAACTACTAAAATTTTTTAGTCAACATATATTGCTTATTGGTGACTAAAAAACTTTTGTCGCCAAAAATTTAACTTTTAACGACTAAAAAATGTATTAGTTGCCGTTAGTGTACATTTTAGGCTACTAAATCTGTTTTTGGTCGCCATATAATATTTTTTGCCGACCAAAAAAAATTAGTCGCCAAAAACGGACATATTATTATGATTTCTCTTTGGCGACCAAACAAATTAGTCGGCAAATATTAAGTTTCGGTGACAAAATAAAATTAGTTGTGCTTATATTACTTTTTCCGACCAAAATATTTATTAGTCACCAAATTAAAACTTTTGGTGACAAAAATTTTGGCTGCCGTTGATTTAGATTTGGCTACAAAACTTAATAGTTGTCATAGATGTATATTTTCCGACTAAAACTAAATTTAGTCGCTGAAGGTAAAAAAAAAAAAAACAAAAGAAAATAAGCGGGAATTCATTTATTGGCTCCCGCCCCTTTCTCTGTTAGACAAGGAAGTTCAAACCTCTTGACTGTCCTTCACCGCCAAACCTCACAGAAAGCACCTGTCCGCAGCCCACCGTATGGAGTACATCGCCACGGCCACTGCCGCAAATCACCACCGCCACAGCTGCAGATCACAGGTTTTCTCTCTCTCGCGAGCTCGCTGTCGGTCTGTCTCTGTGTGTGTGTGTCTCTCTCTCTCTCTCTCTCGCGCTCGCTCTCACGCTCTCGGTCTGTCTGTGTGTGTCTATCTCTCTCTCTCTCTCTCGTGCGCGCTCACTCTCTCGTTCTCGGTCTATCTCTGTGCGTCTCTCTCTCTCTCGTTCAAGCTCTCTCGCTCTGAGTCAGTCTCTCTCTCTCTCTCTCTCTCTCTCTATTTCCCCATTTCTGATTGTTGCTTTAGGGTTTTATATGCTTGATTCGGCTTAATTTCATGTTGATTTATGAAATTGGTTTGGTTGTTGTAGTTTGATTTCGAAACTTCTAGGGTTTGATTTCTACACATAAATCCCAAATTCAAGCTCAAAACATGCCATCCAAATTTTGTGTTGATTTCTCAAAAACTTTTGGTTTATGAGTACATGCAGATGAGTAGCTTTTTCGGCATCATCTTTTTGGTAATACTTGACTATGAAATGCAATCATTAAATTTAATGTGTATTATTTCTTTTACTTGAATCAATTTGTCCTTGTTTATTTCAACATTCTCATCAAATTTATTGAAATATTGGTTGTTAGCACAAGAATTGAATTGAATGACTTGTTGTTTCAAATTTTGTTTATCTAAATATGGTCTCTTCTTTCTTCGGCGAATTATAGGCATTTGTTTTAGGGGACAATAGTTTAAGGAAATTAAAATAGGACTGAAATTGCAAGCATTTGTTGAGGGAGATGATAGTTTGTGAGATTTTAGATGCTTGCAAGCATGTATATACCCCTTCCCATCCCCGTGATGAAATTTTGTAGATTGGCCACTAGGGGAAGGTGTGAGGTTCATCATGTATTACCTATTTAAGTGTGATGGTGTCCCTTGTATTACCTATTTAACTGTGATTGTTTTTGTTTGGTGCTTCTTACTGCTTGAGCCTTCACCAGTGTACTTCATTGACTGCCAGTTACTTAAGAGGCTCAGAATTTGCTTAACTTGTGGAGGGAAAAAGTTTTTGCCTCTACACCTGTATGAATGTACCTTTTAGACTGAAATGATGTCTCCTTTTCCAGTAGAAATTTCACGAAGTTCTATTTTTTCTGCACTAAATATTCGAAGGATGTGTTTTACTGTATGGATCTTGGAATATTGTACACCCTAGGGATTGCACAATGCATTTCTTATTAGTTTACTTCATACATATGTTTTCTGGTTATAATTTTTTCACTGCAACTACAAATGGATACTAATTTCACTTACAATGATTTAATTTGATATGTGTTCATCTTTGATTGGTTACAGGCTTAATAATGTGGGACTCGCCACCCTTATCACATCATTATAGATATATTTATGGGTGTAAAATATAGGTTTGTAATATTGTTAAAATAAAAAAATAAATAAAAACCACCACTAAATTAAATTGATAAGAAGAGTCTAATTTTTGAGTCGAGATCTTAGAGGGTTTTTTGGTATGGCTGTTGTATTATCAATTTTTAATTATTGTACTTTCAATTTTTATAAAATTAACTTTCAGTCATACAAAAAATCACTTAGGAAAAATCACTCTAAAAGATTTTAGCCTTGTTTGGTTTGTCTTTTGAGAGATAATTTTTGAGAAAAAATTTCAAAAATTTCTTGGGTTGAAAAATTATAATAAAAAAAAAAGAAAAAAAAATCTAAAATCATTTTTCTTTCTTCTACACATTAATCAATCATTTTTTCTCTCACATCGCATCTATTCAACTAAAATATTTGAAAATGTATTATAGAATCATGGTCTTTAATTTTGCGCCATCACAACTACAATTAAGTTCATGCAATCAATATCACATTGCCTCTAAAATTAACAAGCTATTCCAAATATCTGTTGTCTCTACAATTAACTTCATGCCATCAATATCACATTGCCTCAAAGTTTATGTCATGATGTAAATAGTGGATCATGGCATATGATCGCAAATATTTGTTGCACATCTACTGAGGTTAAATGCGAGGACGCTAGGGAATTAAGGGGGGAAGTTTGTAATGACCCTATCACTGTGACACTGGCATGTGCTTACATGTTGAGTCTCAATTGAAAGTATATAGGGGTATAAGTGGGGACTATGAAGCCAATTCATATTATGAGCTAAAACTCAAGTGGATGACCCGTGTTGTGAACAATATCTTAATTAGAATTTTTCTCATAACTATTTGATTTATATGAGCATGCCGCTGTCTTAAATAATCTTGGAGTTGATTGTGTTATGTGTTCTCTTTCTTGTTTTGCATACTGCAAAGGTCAACATTTCTACTAATATAGGATTGAAGCTTACGTATAATAATAGAATGTCATCCATGGCTTACTTGACTCAGCATTCAAAAATGTAAGGCAAATTATTGTTCATCGTTTCTTTTCTTTGCCCTTCACTAATGGTTTTTTTGACCTTGTTTTTCTTTAACCCATCACCTATTTTCATTTTTCTCATTTCCATTTTGATACCATTTCATATTTAGCACCTTGCTTCAACTTAGAACGTAGGGTACAATAGTTTTAGTGCTTACTAAAATCTAAACAGATATCATATTGGTATCTTCTATCTTGGTTCTGAACTTCTTCAAATTTCTAGTAAAGACTATTTTTATAGTGGACTTCCTATGCATGATGATTGATAACTTAATTTTTTAAAACTATGAAAAGTCACGTTGCATGGAAGAAAGATAATGAATTTTATTATATTGAATAATATGAGGTTGATTAATATAGTATGTAATGTTTTCTTTCTTGCTTGCTTTCTTTTTTTTTTTTTTTTAAAATTAGTGAACTGTTAATTAGACCTTATGTCATGCACATCAAAATCAATAATTGTCAAGAGTTATTACCTTTCTCTAAATCTTAATAATGCCAAGTAGAGGTCATATTAGTGTCATCTTCAAAGTAATTATTTGTGCTAGTGTTTTTTTACTACCTATACATTGACCAGAGTGATTTCTTCTTTTTGCCTCTAATTTTCTCATTAGGTATCATTGGCAACCAATTTTCTCCTGCAGATAGGGGTGTTCATGGGTCAAGTCGGCTCGGGTTCACCCCCTAACCGCTAGCCGAACAGAACATGTCGGGTGAGAATATGAATCACCCGCTTTCGACCGCCATACTGGAAGAAATCGTCTGAACCAAGCGATTCAGTTTGACGGTCGGATCGGACGGATGATACATACAAACCAGTATTTTTTTTTCACATTCAAACAAAACTCAAAATAAAAAATATATACCATCCAAATACATAAATACTGATCTAGACCAGATTTGAAAAAGTGATATTGAAAAAAAAAAATAATAATAGCGAGGCTATACCCACACATCATCGCACAATTATCATCGTCACTTGACACCATCGCCAAGCATGAGTGTTCAGAAATCAAGAGTGAAGGAGAGAGAGTTATAACTACAATTGATCAATCATCGTCATCAATTTTAACAATCCAAAGCTTGCACTTCACTAAAGGGCTTTGGTAGAGCTTAGATATCCATTGGCCGCACTGTGTGTATGAAAGAAAAAAAAAATTGAGAGAGGGAGAAGAAACGAAACGGTCAAGAAAGAGGGAGAGGCAGACGAGAGGTTTACTGAGAGACAGAGAGATATCATTGTGCAAGAGAGAAGGAAAAAGATTAAGAGAGAGAGAGAGAGAGATGAAACAGTCAAAGCAAGGGTTGAGAAGGAAAAGTTAGACGAGAGAGAGAGAGATAATAGAAATTGGTCAGATGCATTGGTGATGAATAAAGTTAGAAAGACATTCTTGGGATATGGAGGAACAGAGGAGAGAGTTAGATAGAGGATGGAAAAAAAAAAGAAAAGAAAAATATTTGAAATATATTAATTTATTATTTTTAATGATGTGTTTGATAAATATTAAATTTTAATTTATCAATTATTTTATTATGTAAAATTTAGTTTCAATGTAATATCATTAAAAATTATTTAAAAATAATAAATTAAAAAGATATAGCATTAAACTTAGTCAGAAATTGTATTGGTAATATAATAAAGAAAAATGTTTGAGGGCCACAATTTTTGTGGCTCAAATGGCTCGAAATTGTCAAAACGACGTTTTGGTAATTTCGAGCCATTTGAGCCACAAAAATTGTGGCCCTCTACCATTGTTGTATAATAAATTTAAAGTTATTCTAAGGATGTAGGTATAAGTCTTTGAGAATAGGGAATACAGGTCATTTCTTGGGAAGACAAAAAGGTTCTTGGGAAGGTAAAGGTCTCCGTTGGAAATTGGTATTATATATGAACCTTGACAGATTCATATCTACTGTATAAAAATAATTCGAACGGGTCAGGTTTAGCAATTTTTTATTTATTAAGACCGACACTCGACCGACACCTGTAGAAATTTCAAAATTCTGAACCGCAGCCGACCGAACTAATGGTCGAAACCGTCCGTATTGCCTTCGGGTCGGGTGGTTCGAGTCGAATTTGTTGGGTGATTCGGATCTATGAACTGCCCTACCTGCAGATATTCTCATTATGGGCTGAGAGCCCCAGAAAGAATGGGGGCTTAAGCTATGCAAGTGACAATGTTGGGGTTGTTCTTGCTGTAACAGGTAGAGTGGTAGATATTACTCAACGATTTAGATTTGTTCATTAGTATTTAAGGGAATAAATGACACTTCATTGTGTTTAGAAAGTTATATAACAAAATTTAGCACCTCTTATTTGCTGCTTTTAGATTGATGTCCTTCTTGGTCAGCTCTCCTAGTAGTCTACTTCTGCAGAAAGTAAAGATTGCCCCTCTCACTAGGTCTGTTAGTCGTCCACCTTCCATTTTTATCCAGAAAGACAAAATGAGAGGGAAAAAATCCTAACCCTAAACCACCCACTTCGCCCGTCACCATCTGCCAACTCCCTCCCTCCTCCTCCTCCTCACCTCCCCTATCACCCACTCCCTATATATTGTTGTTACTGATAAACACTAAGTTCAATCTTGCCTCTATAATTTTTCTTTTTAACAATAAAAAAATAGAGTATCAGACAATAGAAGACTTACAATACAAAGTATGAAAATAGTCCCCGCATGTTAAGTGCTACTAAAGTGTTTTTGTTGATCCTTCAAATATCTTGATGATGGGAATATCCTTCAAATGGTCTCATTGATGTTTGTAGTCTGAGCCACCCATTTCTTTTGTTAAATGTAAAGGAAATTAATTTCACTCATATGTCTATTAGGAAAATACTAGTGTGCTTCCCCTCCACGAGTTCGGATCCTCTGCCGCGTTTTTCTACGGCAGTTCCCTGCTGTGCCCCAAAACGACGTCGTTTTGGGAGAAAATTTCCAAAAAAAAAAAAATAAACGAAAACACAGAATCAAAATCAGAGAAGAGAGAGAGGAAGAAGAAAGAAGCAGTGAGGAAGAGAGAGGGGAGAAGACCCAGAACACCATCAATAACCAGATTTTTGAACAACAATACAAACACTTCAATACATAGATCTCAGATATATATACAAACACTTCAAACACCCAGATGTATACATACATTTCTAGATGTATACATACATCTCAGATTTTTGAACAACAATACAAACACTTCAAACACCCAGAACAACAATAACCATTCAAAAAAAAAAATATTTGAGGTTCAAAAATCGGAGATGTATATGTATATATATACAGAATAACACTTGAACATCCTAGATGATAGATCAAAATTAATAAAAATTAGATCAATACAAACAGCCAAACATTAGATCTAGCAAAGTGTATGAGAATAGTTCATATCTTACATACAGATCCAAGAAAAAAAACCCAAAAAACTACTTCGAATTAAGTGATGGTTGCTGGGTTGGTAGTTTTATTGAGAGAAAGGAGGAGGAAGAAGAAGAACAGGAAGGGAAGGTGGGTTGTGGCAATGGCGAGGAGATGGTGGCGCCATGGGTGAAGAGAGG
Source organism: Camellia granthamiana (assembly GCA_036172215.1). Lineage (NCBI taxonomy): Eukaryota > Viridiplantae > Streptophyta > Magnoliopsida > Ericales > Theaceae > Camellia > Camellia granthamiana. The sequence goes on along the minus strand of CM069903.1, from coordinate 17,247,451 downwards.
CCAAAGGTTGTCGTCTGCGGTGGTGCCTTCTTTCTTCTTCTTTCTCTTGTCCTCTCTTCTTCTCCTCTCTTTCTTCTTCTCCCTTCCTTCTTCTCCTCTCTCTGTTGCTCATGTTCTGTCTTTTTTTTTCTTTTCTTTTTTAATTGAAATCTCGCCCCAAAACGACGTCGTTTTGGGGTGCTGCAGGACGGGCCGCAGGAAAACGTGGCCGAGGATCCAAACTCTCCCCTCCACCCCCTTCCCCTGATGGCTCTCTGCCTAACATGTCTATCCATGTATTACTGAACTTGTATTAAAGGTTGGATTGCTGAATTTTCAGGTTTTGGACTGTTAGCATAGGAAAATAGAAATTTTACTCACATGTTTGGTTTACCGTTTTATCTGCATATGATGGTCCTCAAATCTTGATAGCTTGCTTACTAGCTAATGGAGGAGTAGATGTATTACAGATTGTAGGTAAATTTATAATGATGAGTTCTGAGTTGCATGATAGAGCATTTTTGTGCTGGGTGTCTTAATTATTTTAACAAATTACCTAAGTGCTTCTTTGTAATCTTTGCCTTTTTAGCTATTCTCTTTGCAAAAAGACCTTGTTATATATGAAATGAACATTCGTGCTTTTACGGCTGATGACTCCAGTGGGCAAAATCCAAGCATACACGTGGCAGCTACCTGGGTGTTATTGAGATGGTATTTACTTATTTATTGAACTGAATACATTCCAAAAAATGCTACAAGCACCCACTCTTATAACAATTTCAAGTTATTATTTTGAAAAAGGTTCTAGCAATTCGTTCCTTTTGACATTGGTAACTGATTATTGAATGACTGATAGATGCTTAAATTAATATGGTGTAATTCTCTTCTTGGATGATTTGCTTATATAAACAAGTAGTCTACATTTGTTTTTCTGGTTTTTGGTAATGGATTATCAGCATGGTTGTTTTTGTTTATTTGCAGAACCTTTCTTGTTTACGTCTTTATTTATTTTTATTTTTTTTTTCCCCTCTAGTAAATTATTTTCCTGCTATCTTTTCTAGGTACAGGTATTTTGAAAAGTGATGCCGGAGAGTTGAGGGAGAGATACTTGTCCTTTCTTCTGGACCAACTAAAGATGTTTTTGCTTATTTTCACGAACTGTGGTTTCACCGTTTATCTTGATCACCACATTATGAACATGGTGCATATGTTGTTTGCTTTCCTTGCTTTGGGAACTATTTGAGAATTTTCCAAAGTGGCCAGATTTGGTCCACTTTATAATGCAATCTTTGTTTCTTTACAAACTGACATGTTATTTATGAATTGGGTGTTGTGTTTCAGCAAAAACCACCATGAAGTTGGTTATGAGTTGGGCCTCTTGTAGTTATGTTTTTGAAACAGAGCTAACCTTCTGACTAAATTCCTAATACTTACCAGGCTAGAAAACTATAAACATGATGACTGTGTAAGCTGTAAACTATCAGTCAATTTTCTAAGTTCTTGAAATGGGTCCATACCTTGTTGGGTTTTTGTACTGAGCTTAGGAGTGTATATGTTATCTTTATTTGGTTCCAGTGAAAATCCAAACAGACTGTTCTTTGTGACCGCTGGTATAACATTCCTGAAACTGAATCCACGTAGTCTTATTCCTGTAATTCTCTTCTTGAGTGCTTGGGAAAACATAGGGATCTACTCTTTTAGAGGTTGGCTGAATGGGCACCCAAATCATTTTAGGATAGGATCACTGTAAGAGTTTCTAGGACATGTTTGTTCGTACTTTCAATTGAACACTATTATATTGGTAATCAAAACAATATGAGAAAAAGGAGAACACAGGCCGTTTGGGGGAAAAATTGGAAACAGCCCCAAGATTATCAGTCACCTCGGAATAGATTAAACAAACTTGTAAGAGCAAGTGACATGTCGATAGGACGCACGGTTAGAGATTTAGACCAAAAAATGTGAGAGAAAAAGGCAAAAAAAGGCCGTTTCGGGGCGAACATTGGAAACAGCCCCGAGATCATAATGGTCACCTTGGCCTAGATTAAAAAAACTTGTGAGAGCAAGCGCCGCATCGATAGAACACACGGTTAGAGATTTAGACAAAAAAATATGAAGAGAAAAAGGCGAAAACAGTTTGGGGGCAAAAATTGGAAGCAGCCCCCAAACCGCCCTGAGATCATAACGGTCATCTCAGCCTAGATTAAAAAACTTGTAAGAGCAAGCGGCACATCGATAGGATACACAGTTAGAGATTTAGACAAAAAAAATGTGAGAAAAAAGCAAAAACGAGCCGTTCAGGAGCAAAAATTGGAAATAGCCCCCAAACCGTCCCGAGATCACAACGGTCACCTCTGCCTCAATTAAACAAACTTGTGAGAGAAAGCGGCGCATTGATAAGCCATACGGTTAGAGATTTAGACAAAAAAAAAAAAAAAAAAAAGTGGGAAAAAGGTGAAAACGGGCCGTTTGGGGGCGAAAATTGGAGACAGCCCCCAAACCGCCCCAAGATCATAATGGTCACCTCGGCCTCAATTAAACAAACTTGTGAGAGCAAGCGGCGCATCGATATTACACACTGTTAGAGATTTAGACCAAAAAAATGTGAGAGAAAAAGGCAAAAACGAGCTGTATAGGGGCGAAAATTGGAAACAGCTCCCAAACAGCCCTAAGATCATCATAGTCACATTGGCCTAGATTAAACAAACTGGTGAGAGCAACAAAACACCACCTTTTCCACATAGTTCCTGAAATAGTAACAAAAATAGACATTTCAGTAAAGAATAATAAAAAGAAGCCTAATTTGAGTAAAGACCACAAATGAAAACTTTCGGGGATGAGGCCAATGCGGTTGGTATTAAAACTAAATGATAAACAACATTGGAAATGATGATATTGATAGAATTGTAATGTTGATTGGATATATACATATGAATGCTGTTGTTTTATTTACAAAATGGTATTAGTAGTCATTTAATTTGTTCATGTTACCTTTACTTTCCATTAACATTTTCCATTTTTTGTGCAATTTTATAATCATTTGATGTGCAAATATTTTCATAAAAAAATTACCTGACAATATTTCTCTTTTTCTTTGGTACAGATGGATGAACTCGTGCACGAAGCTAAATTGTACTGGACTAGCTGGCACTTGTTACATTTTTTCAAGGATTATACATTTTTTGATAGATGTGTATGGAAAATATTTGGATAGACTAGTTATATTTTTGGATAGATGCTCATGGATAAAAATTTAAAGCATAATAACAAATACTTGTTATGTTTTAAATTTTTATGCTAGATGGATGTGAATTGGATGATTATATAGATTACATGACTTTTAATTAGACGATTATGTAGTTTGGAATTACTTGTGGATGAAAACTTATAATAGTTGATGATTTTAATTAAACAGGTTAAGGATTTGATGGTTTATGTAAATTATTGGATGTTTATGATTTAGTTGATTTTGTTGATTTGAATGATTTTTGCAAATTACAGGTTATATTGAATGGATTTGATGGATTATTATATTTTGATAAGCAAAAAGAATTGAATTGGCGATCAAAAATTGGTTTTATTTTTCCTCTTTTGGCGACCAAATGATTAGTCAGGAAAGATAAGTGATACTTTTGCTGACTAAAGTTGTTAGTCGGTGTATGACCACTCACATTTGGTGACCAAAATTTTGGTATGCAAAATGGTACATCTGACGACTAAATAATTAGTTGGTAAAATTATTAATTTTGGCAACCAAAGAGTTTGGTCGCGAATAGGTCCATTGCCGACTAAAGTTTTAATCACACAAACATTACTTTTGGCGACTAATAGATTTGATCAGGGAATGTTATTTTTGGCAACTAACATGTTTGGTCGGGGAATGATACAATTAGCGACTAACATATTTAGTCGGGAAAATATCACTTTTGGTGACTAAAGTGTTTTAGCTACAAAATGATTTAGTCGCAGTAAATATATATTTAGTGACCAAAAATTTAGTTGGCAAATAGAACATTTTCCCGATTAAAAAAATTTTTAGTCACTAATTACTTTTCCCGACCCTCCATTGGTGACCAAAGTGGCGGCCAAAAACTTTAGTCGCAGAAAACTTTTGCCGACTAAATTTTTGGTTGGCAAAAGTGTAATTTCCTAGAGTGTAGTGCTATAAAAATAAATAATATTTTTATTTTTTTAATATATATAAACTTAACGTGATAGTTCTTTAAAAAAAAGTATTGCATATTGTAGGAAATTTATTTGAAATATATTTTTTTTATGAAACAACAAACATTACCACATTTTCAAAACCTATACATAAGAAAAAAGCTGATCACAACTGGGCATATGCATTGTGGCTCCTTCATGCAATAAGGAGGAAGCATCTTCATTTGTTGTAGCCAGAAAACAAGAAGAAATGAACTAGTGTTGTACAAGTTACATGAATAACCCAAGAACACTAGATATCACCAGGGCCGCCTTGAGAATTCAGGGGCCCTAGGCGAGCTTATAAATTTGGGCCCCTTGTACATACGCTCAAAATATATATATATATATATATATTTGTTAGTGACCACTCAAGTTTGCTTGAGTAAATTTGGGCCCTTTTGTTTGTTTTTTCAATTGGACTAATTTTTTTATTTGTTTTTAATATAGGCTTGCAACATGTTTTTATTTGGGCCTTTTATAATGGGCTGTTTTATTTTGCAGGGCTTCTATTTTAGTGGGTTGTTTTGTTTTTGAGGGCTTCTAACAATAATTGGACTTTATTTAAAATTTGATAGTATAATGGATCTTCAAAATTTGGGGCCCTATTTTGGGTCAAATTTTGGGAGCCCTAGGCACAGGCCTTACTCGCCTTAGCCCAGGGCCGGCTCTGGATATCACCAAGGTAAAAGAAAACGGAAAGGGGAAATAATTTTGGATGAAAGATTAGTTCATGTGACATGTGTGGCAAAGGCATAAACAAGTTATTGTGATTTTTTATGTGGGTCTCACGGGTGTTTCATATAAATTAATAGATTATGATCTAAATCTTTTTTAATCATTCGGGAAATGTTATAAGATTATTGGGATTGCTTCTAATCCATGATCTGGACTAGATAGTGTTATTCGGGCTCATTGGACTTATCATAGATTCTGTTTCAATAATTTAAATTATTTATTTTGTAAAATTATTTATGTATATTATTTATAAAAAAAATAAATTAATCTGATAATTATAACTTGTTTATTTTGTTTTGCTTTCTTGTGAAACGGCATGAATGCATGGTTATTGATTACTCTTTGGGTAGGCATTGAAATTTTTGGAAACTTTGTTTAGTCATTTTTTAATTTTTGTATGAGATGAAAAAAATTAGTATATTTGAAATAATTTTTTAATTAAATAGATAATTGTAAGAAAAAAATGATTAACTAATATATAAAATGTGACATTATAACTTTTTAACTATTTTAGTTACAAAAATTTCTCCTCAAACAAGGCGTAAGTCATCACTAACATGCATGTGACTTAATAAAATAAATTATTTAAATTATAAAAATGAGACTTATAGTAAACTCCTCCTTTATAGTATTATTCATAATAAAATATTGTAACCTTTCTAGCTATACCTATATGCCAAACACTGTCTAAAATGCTCCTCGTGCTATTATTGCTCGTCATTGTCATCTCATTGTTCGACACCTGTCCACCATTATTCTCAATCATCTCAATTCATCATTGAACAAAAGGGCATTTTCGTCCTCAAATTCTTTGTGAGCACGATCAGGTTTGATTCCCTCCTCCGCATTCTCCTGTAACTCCAATGCAAATTCAAGGGTTCATACCACATCATTCATGGAGAGCCGTTCGATTCCCTTATCATGGAAACAACAACTCATCGCAATCTCCCAAAATATCTTCAAACACGCAGGAGCAATCTTACCGTTCAAAAATGGATCTGATCAAGCGATAATCTCGTTTGATGACACAATCCAGCCCACACAGCCAAGCTAACTTGATTTCTGTCGGGTCAGAAATTATCATATGAATTAAGAAAATTATCTGACCATGAATTCTTTCAATAATTTTTTTTTTTTAATCATCGTCTAGCATCTTATTTAGTGGAGGCTTAGCACACAACATTTTAAACAACACACTACTCCAAACCATTCCATCAAAAAATTAAAAAAATAAAATAAAAAATAAAAAACACCACTCCAAAGAAATACCCATCAAATTTCTCTGTCAACTTTTGACGTCATAATATTCTGAATCCAAATATCCCATACTACCCTTCAAAATGGTGCGGATGTGGGCATTGGACATACTGAGATTTAGTTTTCATAATCCGAAATCTGAAACTTAGCCACCCGTTTATCATCCAATACTATGTTGTTTGTCTACACATTGCAATTAAAAAAAATGTACATTTGGACCACCCAAGATATTGATGCATATATAATTTTCCTCAAGAAGATAAAGATTGAACTTCTACAAACCTCATAGGTTTATTCATTCAATAAGCAAAACATATTTTTACATGTCATAACATTGACAAATAATCCAAAAACATGTCTCATTGACTTTTATAAAAGAGGTTAGTAATATTTTTAAAAAATTCACAATTACATTATTTGATTTTGATACATGTCACTCAATATTCTTAGTAACATTACATCGTAACCATTAACGTTACATATCCTGATGTCGCGATTTAGACATGATCCCTCCAAGACCGCCATGACTGTCCATTCTTGGAACCATGATCCTTCCACGACCTTTGCCTAAGATCAAAATCTTTAACTACTACACTTGCTACAGATAAAATCGCCTTGGTGGTTTCCTATTACCAACGTATATTGCTGTGTAATGCGAACACATGCTCGAGACTCTCGACCTCTTCAGCCATCATAGGCCTTTCTTTTGGTTGAGTATGTAAACATTTGTTAGCAATTTTTGCAAATTTTTTCATACAATAGGACAATATTTTCCCTCTTAAAAAGGGATCAATAATCTGATCAAGTGTTTCATTTTTTACAGAGTTTTTAGCCCATAAGGCTAGACTGCATTGCTCCTCCTCAACTCCTGTATCCATCAGTGGCCTTGCACATAACACCTCAAACAACACCACGTGAAAGGCATATGCATCCAACTTTTTGGTTAGTTTACAAGTCAAGAAATATTCTAGGTCTAAATAACTCAACGTGCTTTTAACATGAGATGAAAAAAATTAATGTATTTGAGATAATTGTTTTTAATTAAATAGATAATTATAAGAAAAAAATGATTAATTAATATATAATGTGACATTATAACTTTTTAATTGTTTTAGTCAAAAAAATTTCTCCTCAAACTAGGCGTAAGTCATCACCCATATGCATGTGACATTTTGACGCTCGAGCGAGCATTTTGACGCTTGAGCATGATTATTCATCTCCCAGTATTTTGTTCTGCAGGCTTCGGACGCTCGAGCGTCCACTTTCACGCTTGAGCTGGGACCATCGACTGCAAAACTTCTGAATGTGTGCATCCGGCGCTCAAGCGGCGTTTTTGACGCTCGAGCGTGAGTCTGTGTCTGATGCTCGAGCGGGGCGTTCCACGCTCAAGCAGGGAGTGCAGTATATCAGTCCGAAAAATAGCTTTTTGGATCACTTTTTCGGCATTCTCTCTCTCTCTACCTTTTCAAAACCCTCATTTGAGAGCCCCTCTCTCTAGAATACAACTTCTCTCTAAGAAATCATCTAGCTTGAGTGATCTTCGCCCTTAGTGTCTTTGCAAAAAGTGTAGAGCTTGGCTTGGGTTACATTTCAATCCGAAAATCTTGGGATTTGGAGCACTTTCGACTTTCTTCACCATCTCCTTTGAGCTCCGAAATTTGAGGTAGAGATAACTACTCATATTTATGGTCTTTGACATAAACTTGTAATCATTTTTATGTAATGTTGAAGTTGGGTAATTTTAGGAAGTTAGGGTTTGAGATTTGAAATATTGAAAAGAGGGGTTTTGTTCTTTTGACTCATAAATGTATATTTTGGGTCTTAAAATGAGGTTATTGATGTTTATTGTTAAAATTTGAGCCCTTGGGTAAATGTTGAAGAAAGGGGGAGAAAAGCCCTAATTTGTTATCATAAATTAATTTGTATAATTAATTTTGGAAAGGTATGAAAATATGAAATTGAGTTAGAAATATGAAATTGAGGAGTTATGAGAATGAATGGTGGTATAGCGATCCCGGGTTTACCCCTTGTTGTACAGTAATCCGGACATGTGTCCGTGGATGTTGGTAGTTGAGTATTGCCTTGTTTACATCCTTTCTTGCTTTGTACTTGAGTTATAGGATGTGTTGGGCAGGTTTGTTACAGGTTGGTTGAGCTTAGGAACAAAGTCTAGTTGCCCAGGTTTTGGCTGGTCCGCTCGAGCGGATATGTTCACGCTCGAGCGGAGAGGTTGTTGTTGCTTGTGCGCTCGAGCGGGGATTTTGGCGCTCGAGCTGAGAATGCATACGTTCAGTATTTCGTGCACCTGCAAAACTTCTGCAAGTGTGGTTTCTGCGCTCGAGCGGGTTTGGTGAGCTCGAGCTGGTTGCGCTCGAGCGGGGATGTTGCGCTCGAGCGTACAGTGTATTTTTTGTGAGAGTTCTGGGAGGGGGAGACCTGAGCTCGAGCGGACTGGTATCTGCGCTCGAGCGAAAGAACTTTGTGTCTGTGTCTTGACGCTCGAGCGGACAATGTTGCGCTCGAGCGGACCATGTGTTTTGTGTCTTTACGCTCGAGCGGAGTGTCTCACGCTCGAGCGGACCTATCGTATTACTGAGTGAGACTGGGCATTCTAAATCACTTTTTGACTTATCTTCTCTCTCTTACTTTACTCAAAATGCCATTTTCAGAGCTTCTCACTCAAAAACCTTACTTCTCTCTAAGATTTGATCTACCTAGGGTGATTTCCTACCCTAAGGCCTTTGTTAAAAGGATAGAGGGTGACTTGGGCTTCGTTTTGATCGGAACAAATTTGGTTTTGGAGCAAGTTGGGTGTTGGGCATCATCTCCTTTGGAACTCATCTTTTGAGGTAGGGATACCCTACTCCTCTTTATGAGTTTTGTCTTTAAATTTTAGCATTTTGATATGTTGGGGGTTGTTGTGTGATTTTGGGAAACTTTGGGCCATTGTGTAATTTTACAAAAGTTGGGGGTTTTCATCTATGATAAACCTAGAAGCATGTTTGGTATAGAAACATGGAATTAATGTTGAAACATTAAGAAAATTGGAACCTAAGGGTTGTGATGTTAATTATGGAGAATGCCCTAATTACATTGATTGATTAATTTGGATAATTAATTGTGTTGATTTGTGATGTATATAATTGTTGTTTATATGCATTGTGTTGTGTTGGAGGAGATAGGGGATGTACTCCACGGTTTAGGGGAAGATAGGGGATGAACCTCTAAACCGGATGTTGTTGGGAGGAGATAGGGGATGAACTCCGTAGATAGAGCGGGTATGCCTATCTAGAAGTGTATTGACAGAGCAGATATGCTTGTCGTTGGAAGTATTGATATAACTGTTATGTTTATCTTTGATGAAGTGAAAAGTGTTGGCATGAGTGTTTGTCTCATGTGTGATGTTTGGCCAGGTTCTGAGCCAAGGTTATGAAATGGCAAGTAAAAGGAAAGGAAATGGAAATGAAAGGAAATATAGACTTAAGTGTCTTGGAACTGTGTTATATTATGAATGAATGTAAAAGTGTTGACCATCTATCAACTGTTAATCTTTTAGGCATTGTTCATAATTGGTTTAGTATATTTCTACTGGGCTGTGGCTCACCCTATATGGGAACATCATTTTCAGGTACAGGAAGCATGCCACCTCCAAGGACTTAGCTTGGGAGGCTAGTGGCGGATAGACTTTTTGGTTGTCTTTCCTTTTGTTGTATTACATGTAATTCAAGCCAAGGGCTTTATGTGTAAATGAGTTAGTACTCTACTTTTGTGTAACCAAGTGTTAACTTGGAAAGCTGTAAGCCCTTAGGGCGTTTGCTTTTGTTGTTAACATGTGATACTCTTGTAATAAGACTCTGGAGAATGGAAAGATGTGAATTTCTTATATATTAGCATGTTTATATTGTTGGGATTAATGTTATTGTTTTGAGGGCGTTACTGGTGGCGTTGGATAAGTTAATCACTCACCTTTGGAAATATTGATAATTTATCTGTTGATGCATTTATTATCTGTTTAGAAATAATTGCTTTGGGTTATCGGTGGAGGATAGTCTTGATTGTTGTAGACACTGCATGATGATTAGGTGAATTAAAACTAATCAATTGAATATATCATTGAATATGACGGTTGGAATAATACATCGAATATTTGTATTGATTGATCATTGTATATGATAAGTGTTTATATACATTGTATTGTGTGGGAGGAGATAAGGGATGTATTCCACGGTTTGGGAGGAGATAGGGGATGTACTCCACGGTTTGGGAAGAGATAGGGGATGGACTCCTAAACCGAATATTATTTGGGAAGAGATAGGGGATGTACTCCATTGATACAGCAAATATGTGTATCTATTGTGAAGTATGGAAGTGTTTTAATATGACATTGATACAGCAAATATGTGTATCTATTGTGAAGTATGGAAGTGTTTTGATATGAGTTGTTATCTCATTTAAAAAGGAAGTGCTTTAATATGAGTCGTAGTCTCATCAAATTGTTGGCCAGGTTCTGAGACATGTTATGAAATGAAAATTTGATAAGTAAAAGAAAGTGGAATAAAATATGGACATATCTGTCATGGAATTGGATTGTGTTGTACATTGGTTTCTATGAGTTAAACATTTATCAAATACTAATGTTTTAGTTATTGCTCATATTATGTTTAGTATATCTCTACTGGGCGTTGGCTCACCCTATATGGGACATCATTTTCAGATACAGGTGATATGCCGCCTCCAAGGATGTAGCTTGGGGGGTTGTATTTTGTATATTACATATAAATCAAGCCAAGGGCTTAGTTTGTGTTTTGAGTTAGTACTCTCTTTTTGTAACCAAGTGTTGGCTTGGAAAATTGTAAGTCCGTAGGGCATTTACTTTTGATGTCAACATGTAATACTTTGTAATGAATACTCTGATAAATAGAATTATGCTTTATTCTCTTAAGTTTATGGATGTCTTGAATATATGATTTATGGGTTTATTTTGAAGGCATTACAGATACAGTGGGAGATAATAAGGATGATTGTGACATTTAATCACACTGTTATTTAAAGACATACACACACTATTACGATCACAAAACAAGAAAAATGAATCAAGAAGAACCAAGAGGCCTGAAATTCTCCCATATGTTCCAGATTACTCACGACATCACATGAAAAGACGATTGTGGCTAGATCCTCAATTCAGCGGGGACGGGGACGAGGACTACGTTGGCAGCGATCGTAGATGGTACAATGCCGACTATTTTTATTGGCAAGCAATATGCAATTGCCGTACCGCATTGTGTTACATACCGCACCCTTCTTTATAGAGTTATCACTACAAAAAATTAAGGTTTTAGAAACCAAAATTTAGAGACAAAATTATTTTTTAGGAACCAAATATTTTTATTGCGAAAGGTGTCATTATCATATTTTTAGCAATGAAAATTGGACATTAATGATGAATTATTATCTTTTTGGGAGAAAAATTTTTGTCCAAAAAAAAAAAAAAAATCATTTTGAGACCAAATTATTTTGTCCATAAAAGTGAATTTATTAGTGACATTTTCAAAATTTTGTCGATAAAAGCCTTATTTTTTACTTTTTGAACAACCTTTTAGTGATTATCCTCACGACGATAGAAATTGGTCCCTAAATGCCTTTTGCAACAAAATTTTCACTTTTAGAGACCAAAAAATTCGGTCTTTAAAACTCTTGTATATTGTAGTGTATACCTAATTGTTGAAGCAAGAAACCTTCTAATCGTCTTTGATTCCATCAAGAACTCTTCTCCTCCTTCTCCTTCATCTGTTAAGCATTCGCCAATGGCGGTATTGCATCTCCCAGAGATCATTGAGTTGCTCTTTTTAGCCAAACCTACTCTACATATGGAGAAATGGAGCAAAATCATCAAAAGCAGGACAAAAGAGAAATTGGTGTGGTATGGTTTGATCTTCATTTTATTCTTCATTTCTCCCTTCGGGCTTCTTCTCTTCTCTTGATTTTAGACATCAATTTCATTTTCTGTGTTACGAAAAAACTAGTATTTGTAGCACGAAAAAAAGCCTTGGCACCTTTTTGGATAAGAAATCAATGGATGAGCTTGCATTATTATTATTATTATTATTATTATTATTTTATCTGCATGTGTTTGCTTTGAGAAATTCTCTATGCACCTTGTTATGTATTTTTATGATATATATTATATATTTTTGTAGTAAATAACTTTTAAAATTACGACAATTTGTGATTTAGAAAGAAAATCACTCATTTTGTGGTAATGTTGTGTATTTTTGTGCTAATGTTATATATTTTTCTATTTAAACATTTTCTAATAAAAAAATATGTAATACTACTACCTCTACCCCATAGGAATAAAAAAAGGGAAAATTTATTGGAAAGTCCTATTTCGGGAACTTCTATATCATTTGATCACACGTTTTAAATAGTTGATTGAGAAGTCCTTATTAAGTGTAGTGTGTGACTAGTAAGTCCTTTTTTAAATGTAGATGCATATTGGTTGGACAGATATACCCTCACTAGTCAATTGGGAAAAAATTTTTTTTTTTTTTTGGGAAGTGTGACATGTATGGTATGATACTCTAATGTAGCAGGTACTAATGTGACACTCGAACGATGGGACACTCCCAAAAAAATTAAAAACTCTTTAGTATACTTTTCTCAAATGTGACAACGTGACAAGTATGATGCGACACTGCAAAATTTTTACTCATCCTTAGTGTACTTTTTCTAAATGTAACAACGTGGTAGATATGATGTGACATTAAAAAAAAAAAAAACTCATTAGTATACTTTTTTTAAATGTGACAACGTGACAAGTATGTTGTGACACTCTAAAAAAATTAAAAACTCCTTAGTTTACTTTTTCTAAACGTGACATGACACTCTAACGTGGCGGACCCAATTTGATTGAATTACTGCTTGTCTTCACGTCACGTGCTAAAAAACAATTAGTAAGGAATTCACGTCCTACACTGAGTGTGTTGAAAATAACCAAAAACTTTAAAAATCTACTTGTGCGCTTTTCGAATAACGTGACACACAAACACCCCCATACATAACCACGCCACCTGTCCCCCAACTGTACTAACAATGGCAAAACAGTTAACAAATAATTTAAGGAACCACTCAGTCACCAAAAAAACATTTAGGACCTTCTGATTATAGGTCTATAAAATGGGATTTACTAGTCAATTCCCTATAAAAAAAAAAAAAATAGGGTAAATTACACTAACGATCCTTGTAATTTGGGACATGTGTCACTTTAGTTCCTGACCTTTGAATTGTGATAGATTTGACACTGAAATTTGAATCTCGTTTCAAATAAGAACAATTGATGACACCGTTGCTCCATTTTAAGAGCAAAGTCGTCAATTTGATAAAATATAAATTAATTTGATAAAAATAAATGTCAAAAAAATATTTTTAAATTTTAAAAAATTATTTTTACCCACAATAGATAAAATTATGTAAAAATGATGAATCTTTTACATTTTTATTTTTTTTATATTTTTACCAAATTAATTTTTAGTATGTGTTTGGATGATGATCATGCAATAAGCGGTTGTTTTTGTTAATGTTTTTGGATGGTTATCATGTAATAGATGGTTGTATTTGTTGTTAACATATATTTTTGAATGGTTATTATGTAATGTATGGTCATTAGACTTTTAATGTGTAATCGATATATTTAATATATGAAATATTTTTAATTTTGAATTTTTTGATTTAATGGATTGATTTAATAATGATATCAAAGTTGTCGCTATATTTGACTTTTGAAAAAATAGAAACTAATTTAACGAAAATAAATATAAAAAAATTAAGAATTATTTTTACCCTCCCAAAAAATAAAATAATATAAAAATAATGTGTTTTTAATTTTTTTTTCAGCAATTTAATTTTTAGTTTCTTAGAAAAAAATTTCTGAAAATAGATTCTAAAAACTAAACCAAACAGAACTTTATAACCAATAAAGTTCTAACATTATTCATTAAAAAATAGACTATTACATTTCAAACAATATATAAGTTAACCAACACAAAATAAGTTGTATAATGACTTTACCCCTGAAATGGGCCATATGCAAAAGAATTTTCGATTGTCTTTACTTGGAACAAAATTCAAAATTCAGTATCAAATGTATCACAATTGAAAAGTTAGGGATCAGAGTGACACAAGTCTCAAATTACAGAAACTATTAGTGTAATTCGCCTATTAAAATTTTATTTAGTGGCAAGCTGATCCATTTGACAACATGGTTGAGACTAATTTAGTCTATTAAAAAATAAAATAGACTAAAAAATTAATAAGATAAATATCACATCTAAATCATGAGTATTTCATTTTTTCTCTCATAAAACTACAAAAAACTTAAAGTTCATCCTAAATAGAACATTTTTTAACCAAACTAAAATAATCAAAAAATTAAAAAACTGTAAAAAGTTCTTTCCAAATAGATAGGGGTGTAATAATGGCCCAGCCCACATGGGCCTAGGCTTGGGCCCAATCTCAGGCCAGCCCATGACGGGTTGTGTGGACTCCCGCCTTTTTGCTAGGCCAGGCCACGAGTCAAAAAGTGAGGCCCAGGTCCACTCAAATTAGGCCTAGGGTCGGGCTGGCAGGCCTACCTAATTTTTTTTTCGAAAAATAAACGATAAATATATTATGTATATAGATTATTTATAAGAGATAAAAAAAACAAAAGAAAAATTATATTAGAGTATTTTAGTTAAGATTAATGAGATTTGGTTATATTTCATGGGTAGTGGTATTTAAATTTAATTATGTATGACTTATGTTTTTTTCACTATGAACTTATGACTAAAAAAGTATGAAATTATGTAATTCTCTTCTTTTGAAATAAATAATTTTATATTTATCGAAATGAAACTTGCAATATTACAATCATTAAAATAAATAGAAAAAATTTATTGAATGAATAATTTTTATTTCAAAATGAAATATTACAAAAATTTATATCATTAAATAAAATAGATGTAAATTATTGATGATAGTAGAGCAATTGTATCACTATAGGTCAAGTACATCCCAACTAAGTTGGGACCTACTATTGATCAATCATCGAAGAAAGCAGACAATTCACTCGTGTTGGCCGAGGATATGTCATCCAAATTGGTTTGAATTCTCTCATTTCCACTATAATTTTGTCTTCTCGTAAGCGCGTACATATGATCTCTAGATATTATCAGTGCCTCAACTAGTTGAGGCAAAAGTTTGCTGCTGTAATTACTCAGCACCCGTTCACTTGCACTAAAAGTTGTTTCCGAAATAACTGTAAAAATAGGAACAGTTAGTATGTCACAAGCTATCTGTAAAACCACAAGCCACATAGTTTCATTTTGTTTCCACCAACCTAAAATGCCAAAATTATCGAAATCATCCGCTGATGGGATTTTCAAATAACGTTGTTGTCACGACCCCATTCCGCCCCTAGTAGAATGGTGCCATGATGGCCAGTAATTTGGGATTACCAAAGGCCACTTACAAGAATCCACACACAAATCAGAGTATACATATGGGGCTTACAAATGCGGAAGCAATAAATCCAGACTAAGTAATCCATAAGAGCAGTGCATAGATTGAATGAAATGTCATACATCAGTACATGGCTTTTAATATAACAAATGAAGTACAAAAATACATCTTGACCAAAAGGCTTCTCAGCCATCAAATACAAAATACAAAGAAAATAACCAAGAAGCATGATCTTCAAGATGTTGCAAAAATACAATCCAAAACACGTCGGCAAACACATCAGCAAAACACATCGGCAAAAGAATACATCGGCTAATACATCTAGGCGCCGTCGCCGCCCTGCTCATCACCTACATATATATATAGAGAGGGTGAGCTTGGATACTCAGTGAATGGCATAAATAATAAAGGGGTTTACATGAATGACATCCGAGGTCTTTAACAAAACAGTACAAATCTTTCAAGCTTCAAGGGATGTTTACTAACATCAATATAATACAAGAGGTGACATCTCGGACAAACAAGCCCACGCGGTAAAACCGTCAGTGGCAAGGCAAGACAAGACAAGAGAGATCTCTAACAAGGGTGTCGTTGCATTATAGTCCCCGAACACTAAGGACTTGTGCTACAAATGCTTATAGTCCCCTAGCACGTACGGACTTCCAAACTTTGTGCTACAAATGCTTATAGTCCCCTAGCACATACGGACTTTCCGAGAGTGTCATCAAAACAAGATACAAGATTGGGTACGCAAAATAGGAATAATCATTCATGCTTGTAAATAATATTCGAATCAAAGCAAAACAAGGTTTTATCAAA
This sequence comes from Camellia granthamiana, assembly GCA_036172215.1. Classification (NCBI taxonomy): domain Eukaryota; kingdom Viridiplantae; phylum Streptophyta; class Magnoliopsida; order Ericales; family Theaceae; genus Camellia; species Camellia granthamiana. The sequence goes on along the minus strand of CM069903.1, from coordinate 17,230,954 downwards.
GCTTTACAACATATCTTTATTAAAATACCACTCACATAGTTCTTCAGACGTCGGGGTCAAGGCAAATCCAAGTCCTACAAACACATGGCAAAAGTCTGTTGAATGCACTTTCAAACAAGCTTCACATGCACACAAAATGACCTCGGCGTTCTCCAAAAACTAAGTCCAACCAAAACAAACACTGTTCCTCATCTCGGGGAACATGCTGGGCACTAACCAGGTCTTGGCCGAGGTCCCACACCTTCTTGCCGAGGTGTGGTCCTGGGGGCCACATCCAAAAATGAAGTCGGGAAAAGTCTGGGTTTCCCTCAGCTCAAGAACATCAAGAATATGAACATGAAGATCATGAAGGAGATGAATGCAAGAATCACAACTTATGATTATAAAACCTGAGATTTCATGCTATGAGTTTAAAAACATGGACCTGGGTACCCATAATAGAAGATCCTACGAGGACAAACACAAAAAACATGAGACTTGTTACAAACTTTCGGATCAAACGGGGCTTTTCTTCAAGAACACATGAACATTAACTTTCTCTTTCTAAAACCAACTTTAAATCAATGCATGGCATGTAGAACAAATCCAATCAAGCAATGCAACTAAATGATCAATGAAAACAACAAGAGTAGATCAAGATTCTAACCTCAAATTAAGGATCTAACGGTTGAACTCTAAGGATCAAGCTTGCAAATCTACTTTCTCACTCTAAACTCCTCCTAGAGCTCCTCTCTCCTCAAGAACAAGGATTTGAGACAAAAATGATACATCTCTCTCTCTGCCGGCTGATATAGCACTCAGCTCGGACACGTGGCAATGGTTGGTTGGTTCAGTTCAAAAAGGTGACTGATTGAAAAGACAACACTCTGACAAGGTGTGTTCAACAAGCTACTCAGCAAAACACTCCGGCAAGAATGACATCGGCAAAGGACAATGACTTCGGCTAAGGGTAAAACTTCGGCAAGTCAAGGAATAATGATCTCGGCTAGGAAGAACAACACTTGGCCTAGCTGTGCCACACCTTGGCCTAGATGTGCCACACCTCGGCCTAGGTCATACCATTCCAGGACAAGATCACTTGGGTTCAAGATAACATCTCGGCCTAGATAACACACACCTCGGCCTCGGCGATACACACCTCGGCCCAGATGATAATCATCTCGGCCAACATGTCAGGGCAAGGGTGGAGGTCAGCCAAAGAAATCTCAAGATGGTCCTAAGTGTAAGAGTATCAAAGGGGCGACCTAGGCTCAGGACAACCTCGGCAGAACACAAACGTACCAAACAAGGAGCAGAGCATATAATAACACTCAAGCAATTAAAAGACAAGATCTAAAATGCAAGCTTGTCAGAACAAAATTATATAAATGCGTATGAGTATGGTTAGGACAATGTGAGGGTTATTACAGTTGTAGTTCAAAACTGCTTATGCTTGTATGTTGAGATATTATTCTACTTTTTATTCCTGAAGAAACACTTAACCTTTCACATCGAGATGAGGCTACTGGTGTAGTGTATGTCAGTGTATTTACAGATGCAACTGTCATGTATTCTTCAAATAATGTTTTGCATGTTTTTATAGTAGGGGCAAATTATTTTTGATCAGCGAAAATATGTTCTATAAAAATTTTTGTAAACCAATTTTTTTACACCTAAGATCAATTATTATGGCCAAACATAAAAGATAAGGCAATAGATCAAAATATTTATCAAATTTTTCTTTCACTGCAGTAATAATTGTTATATAATATTCATTATTCATATATTTTACGAAAACTTTCATTATTTCTCCTAACATATGTAAAACAAATGGTGAAGTAAAATATATATATATATATAATTTTGTTGCAATATCAAAAACTTTTAGAAAATCTTTATACAAGGTAACTTGGCACTAATTAAGTTTCATAGGGGTTAATACTTCCCCCATTGATGTTGTTACAAAAAATAAATTTATTGTTTTTCTTTGTTTACAAGTTTTTTTTAACATATTATACGTTAAATCCACATGCAATCTATATCTAAAATTAATTTTTTAAATGACACACTTTCTCATTGACAAATTTTGCTGTATTCTAAAAGTCAATTAGCAGAAGACATAATAGTAACAATTGCATTTTTTATTATTAGTACAGAAGTCTCGTATACATGCTTAATTTCTTTAACAATAAAGTTTAAAATATGGGCACAACAAAAAATATGAAATATATCATCACACTACAAGGAAAAGAAGTTTTGGCGACTAAAAACCAAATTTTCGTCGCTGAAAGTAGCACAATTGGCGACTAAAATGGAATTAGTAGCCAAAAGTGAAGACTTTTGGCGACTAAAAGAGTTTAGTAGCCAAATGTATAGTTATTGGCGACTAAAAACAGATTTAGTCGCCAAATGTATGGGTTTTAGCGACGAAAGGTTTTTTAGTAGCCAAAAGTGATGGTTTTTGGCGACTAAAATAATTTAGTAGCCAAAAGTATAGGTTTTGGCGACTAAAAAATAGTTTGGTCGCCGATTCTACGTGTTTTGGCGACTAAAAACAGTTTGGTCGCTGAAAGTGAAGCTTTTTGGCTACTAAAAAAAATTTAGTAGCTAAAAATAGGCAATTGGCAACTAAAATTCAGTTTAGTAGCCAAAAGGGGACGTTTTTGGCGACTAAAAATAGGTTTAGTCGCCAAAAATGCTACTTTCAGCCGGAACTTATTTTTTTAGCGACTAAAAAATATTTTAGTAGCCCAAAATTACATTATTGGCGACTAAATAATATATTTAGTAGCCAAAAGTGGCTTCAATTTTTTTTAGTAAATAATTTATTTTTTACATAAATTATATTGCATAAAAATAATTATATTTATATATATAGTTTTATATTAATACGGGTCAATATAGTATATAAATAATATATATTGCATATATATTCATGTGATGTTGTAGTGGCATAGTGGAAGGAGTGTGTTGCTAAAGGTTTAGAAGGTAGAAGGTTGGTGGTTTGAATCTTAGAAAAAGCAAAAAAGTTAGCTTTTTCTTTTTTTCTTTTTTCCACCGAACAACCTTTGGCGACTAAACTATTGGTCGCCAAAAGTATTTGTTTTGGCGACTAAACAGTTTGGTCGGCGTTCCATCAACTATTGGCGACTAAAAGATTAGTCGCCAAATGTATAATTTTAAACAGTGGAATTGAGTATTGGCGACCAAAACTTTGGTCGCTAAAGACCTGTCTTTTTGCCGACTAAAATCTTTTTAGTTGCCAAAACCTTCTGCGACCGTTTATTCGCGACAAAACCGGCGACTAAAAAATTTAGTCGGGGAAGGAAAAAAGGCGACTTTTGGCGACTAAAAATGGACCTTTGGCGACTAAAAATTTTGTCGCCAAAGGTGATTTTTCTTGTAGTGTCACCAACAAGCAAATGTAAAGTTGATTTCAAATGGGTTATACTATGATTGTAATATATTGCATTATCTAAACTAATGGTAAATATTTTATTTTGCAAAACCCACTTATATAATGCATTTCTTACTTCTACACCAAACAAATGACCAGTGCATGAAAATTTAACTAATCTAAATGAAATCATTCTTTTTATTTAATTTCCAATCATTATCAATAAAATGTGCACGAATACATTAATATTCTAAACCATTATTTGACCACAAATCAGATACTAAACAAACTCTTATATTCAAATTTTTGAAGATGTCAAATAATTCACTTTTAATATCCTTAAATTTCTTTAAGATCCTATTTCTAGTAGTATTTTTTGAAAAACTTTGATATTACGGTGCAAAACTTTTGTGAATCATTTGAGCAAAATCGAGACATTCACTAGCAAAAAAAGGTTATTCTTTTTTAACAATATAATCAACTACAGAATTTTGTGCATGTATAGGATCATATGAAAATGTTTGCAATGACCAGTTGATGGAACCCCTAACTGCATTTGATTTCCAATATCAGGTTGTTGACTTTGTAAATATTTGTTAACATGCCTTTTTAGATGACTAGTACCCCCTACAAATGCAACACTAAATAATGTGCACAATATTTATATTTTACTTTAAATGTAATTGTACCATCATGATTATTTATAGATATTTTTTTGAAATGTTCCCAAACACCAGTAGTTGTGCCCTTCGATGATGATCCATCTATTGGAAGAGGGATATTAGGTACATTAGAAAGAGAATCAACATATTCATATTGTGTACTATATGCATCAATATCGACAAAAATATTAAGAATATTAGGATCCGTAGTAATGTAAGTAAAATAATATATAAAAACTAACAATTAATTTAAATAATGAGTAAACAATAATAACTAATATATGTTAAGAAATGACAATGTAAAAAAATGAATAACTAATAAATTTAATTCAACTAATTAATGTTACTGACTGGCTAATGCAATATAAAAATTAATTTTTTCTGATAAAAGTTTCTTCTTGCACTATTGTAATTGTCACTTAGGGATAAGACTTCAAAAATTAATCGAGAGAGTTGAGAGAGTTTGCGAGAGAGAATTGTTTGTGGGAAATAAAATGGGAGAATGGGGATATTTATAGGAATTTGGGAGGATGGGGTCAATTTGTAAATTAAATTTTTTTTGGATCATTTGGTGTTAAACGGTCATGTTTGGCTCACCTAGATGTCTCTTCTTCTACTAATTAATATATAGTCCTTTTTTGCTCCAAAAAAAAATATATATATATATATTACCGTTGTTGCATGCGTAGCAGGCACTGAATTCAATTCTTATTCATTTATTCATTTATTTTTACCGTTGTTGCACCACAGCATTGAATATTTGTTTTTATTTTTATTTTTATTTTTTGAATTTTTGACCGTTACTCAGTCAATGAGCCATTGAGGGAGGGGTGAATTGGCGGGCCGTGTCAACAGAAAATTTTTTGGGCGGGTCGAGCCGGGTCAACGGACCGAGTTCCAAAATGACGGCCCAAACTCAGGGGCTGGGCCTAAACGGGTCGAGCCCACCTTGAGCCGAGAGGAACTTCGAGCCGCCTATGATTTTCAGGCCATTTTTACACTCCTACAAATAGACCGAATATGTTGCATTATTTGCATGTTCTTCTTAATTAATGAAAAATTATAAAAGTGAATAATTTTTTGTCTCTTACCTAGCTAATGAGACAGGTAATATATTATTTCATCAGTAAAAATTTTTATTATTAGTTCTGAGCAACATGTAAATACATATTGTTCCCTGAGTCGGACCCAATGTGCACATGGTCTGCCATAGAAAATTTCATAAATTACTACAAAAGGAATTTTTCCAACATAATGTCTTATATATTAATAAGGGTCATACTAATGATATTTTGAAGGTTGTCAACAATAAATACTAAAATAACAAAACTTTAATGTTGTGTTTGGTTGGAGGATTTAGAGAGGAATTTGGAAAAGGAAATGGAAAAGTTAGGTGAAATGTGAATAAAACATACTTATGTTTCACATAGTTTCACGCATCTTTTCCCTTTCCCTTTCCAAATCTCTTTCCAAATCCTCTAACCAAACACAGCATAAAGGATTTGGCTAGTGGGTGCAACTTAAGATTTGAAAGTGTGTTCCAAGTTTCAGTTCAACTCTCACTTGGTGTTATCAACTTCTTGAGGCTATGTCTGTGAACTCTACTCAAGATTTGCCTAATCCACATGGAGGAGGCGTTTTGCGTGGGTCTCAGAATTAGTTGAGGTGCGCGTAAACTAATTCAAACACCCGATCATCAAAAAAAAAAAATCCTAAATAACAAAAAAATTATAATCTAATATATTATTCATAAATTTTTGAAAATTTTTACATATTTCAATACATTTTATATATTTTTTCAACACTAAAAACAATCCAAATGTCTCTCCTATCATTAATTAAGGTTTCACTGGGTAGTGTTATAAAAATAAATAATATTGCTACTTTTTTAATATATATAAACTAACGTGATAGTTTCGTAAGAAAAGTAACGCATATTGCAGGAAAATTTATTTGAAATATTATTTTTATGAAACAATAAACATTGCTAAAACACAATAGCATAAGTTTACACATTTTCAAAACCTAAACATAAGAGAGAAGCTGATTACAAAATTCAGTTTTATCAAGTTGGGCATATGCATTGTGGTTTCATACAATAATTAGGAAGCATCTTCATTTGTAGCCAGAAAACAGGGAGAATGAACTAGAATTGTACAAGTTACATGAATAAACCAAGGACACTAGAGATCACCAAGGTAAAAGAAAGCGAGAGGGGAAATAATTTTGGATGGAAAAATTATTTCATGTCATATGTGGCAATGTCATAAACAAGTTCTTCTAGAGTAGAGAGTGTTGTTTGAGCTCATAGGACCTATCACAAGTTCCGTTTTAATAATCTGAATCGTTCATTTTATAAAACTCTTTATACATATTATTTATAAAAAAAATTAAATCAATAATTATAACTTCTTTATTTTATTTTCCTCTCTTACGAAACAGCATGAATGCATGGCCATTGATTACTCTTTGGGTAGGCATTGAAATTTCTAGATATTTATTAATGATGTTGGTAGTTACCAGTCATTATTTCAGGCTATTAATTGTAATTTGCAACTTGAATATTCAACACAAGTAAAATGTAATTTGCAACTAATTAATAGGGAAAATCACATTTCAGTAAAGTAGTGATAAAAAAAATTACATTTTTATGATGGTGCCATTCACTACTACAAAAATAGTTAAAGATCACATTTTGACAAAAAAAATATTTCACATTTATTGGAAATGTAATAAAAAAAAAATAGATTGATATTTTAATCACACTTAATTTGATTGAGTGTGATAATATTCATTTTTTATGTCACTTTTCAATTAAGTGTGATCATATATATATATATTTTTTTTGATCACACATTCTAATTAAAGTGTGATTATATATACACTACTACTTTTTAATCACACTTTTTAAATAAGTGTGATTAGATATATATTTTTTAATCACACATTCTAATTAAAGTGTGATTATTTATATATTTTTTAATCACCCATTCTAATTAAAGTATGATTATATATACACTACTACTTTTTAATCACACTTTTTAAATAAGTGTGATTATATATATATTTTTTAATCACACACTCTAATTAGAGTGTGATTACTTATATATTTTTTAATCACACCTTCTAATTAAAGTGTGATTATATATACATTACTACTTTTTAATCATACTTTTTAAATAAGTGTAATTATATACATATACATATATATATATATATTTAATCACACTCCACTAAAAGAAAAAGCATCTTTGGCGACTGAAAAAGCACATTTGGTCACTGAAAGTATAGGTTTTGACGACTAAAAAAACATTAGTAGCCAAAAGTAAAGATTTTTGGCGACTAAAAAAATTTAGTAGCCAAAAATATAGGTTTTGGCGACTAAAAATCTGTTTGGTTGCCCATATATGGCTTTTACCGACTAAAAAAATTTTAGTAGCCAAAAGTGAGGCATTTGGTGACTAAAAAGATGTTTGGTCGCCAAAAGTGAGGCTTTGACCAACTAAAAAAATTTTAGTAACCAAAAGTGAGATTTTTTGGTGACTAAAAAAAATTTAGTAGCCAAAACTAAGGCATTGGGCAACTAAAAAGATGTTTAGTAGCCAAAAGTGAGGCTTTTTGGCGACTAAAAAGAAGTTTAGTTGCCAAAAGTGGTAATTTTAGCTCGGGAATTAAATTTTTTAATGACTAAAAAATAATTAGTAGCCAAAAGTATAGAATTGGCGACTAAAATTATGTTTAGTCGCCAAAAGTGGTCTCTTTTTTTTCTAGTAAATAATTTATTTTTGCATAAATTATGTTCAATAAAAAATAATTATCTTTATATATATACTTTTATATTAATACGAGTCTATATATTATATAAATAATATATGTTGCATATATAATCATATAGTATTATAGAGATGTAGTGGAAATAGTGTCTTGTATAAGGTTTATGGTGTGAGAGGGTTGATGGTTCGAATCTCCACAAGAGTAAATGAGAAGCTAGTGAGTGTAAATTTTTGTTTTTCATAAATGAGCTTTTGGCAACTAAAAGGTTTGATCTAAATGTTATTAATCATACTTAAAATGTGTGATCTAAATATTTTTAATCACACTTAAAAAGTGTGATCTAAATATTTTTAATTATACTTAAAAGGTATGATCTAAATGTTATTTGTAACAACCCTCACTTTGCCCTAGTCATGCTTGCATGCATTTACATGATTCTGTCTTGTTAAGTTTACATTTTACGGACCTTGATTTGTTTTGTCTAAGTGTTGCTTGTATGCTTTGTTCCCTGCTTGGTGTGTAGAGCCTAGGTCATGTCAAGCCTAGGTCACACCTTTGAACCTCTCACACCTAGGCCATTGCACACCAACACCTAGGACCACTTTGGTTGACCTCCACCTTCATCCTGGCATATTGGCCAAGATGTCATCATCTAGGCCAAGATGTTATCATCTAGGCGCCCTAGACCTTTGATCCTCGCACCTAGTGATCTTGTTCTAAACTGGTATAACCTAAGCCGAGATGTGGCACATCTAGGCAAAGGTGTGGCACATTTGGACCATGTGTTATCCTTTCTAGCCGAGATCATTGAGACCCCTTTTGCCGAAGCCGATGTTTTAACCCGAGATCCTCGCCTTGCCAGAATGCCCATGCCACCTTGCTTGTTATACACACCTTGTCATACTTTTGTCTTGTCATTCAGTCACTTTTTGAAGAGACCCAATCGGGTAGTGCCACGTGTCCCAGCAGAGGGTCAAGTCAGGTACTAGCTGAGAAACATATTATTGTGTGTCATATCTTTTGCATGGTAGAGAGAGAAGCTCTAGGAAGAGGAGAGGAAGTTAGAGTGAGAGAGCTAGATCTCAAGCTTGATCTTTAGAGTTTGGACCGTTAGATCTGTGTTTTGAGGTTAGATTCTTGATCTACTCTTGTTGTTCTTTATGTTCATCTAATCACATTGCATGATCTAGCATGATTCATGAGCCATGCATTGATTTAAAGTTCGTTTTAGAAAGAGAAAATGATGTTCTTGTGTTCTTCAAGAAAAACCATGTTTTGATTCGAAAGTTTGTATCAAGATCCATGTTTTTGTGTTTGTTTTCATAAGATCTTCAAGTATGGGTACCCAAGTCTATGTTTTCGAACTCATCTCATGAAATCTTAGATTTTGAATAAAGAAGTTATGATTTTAGCATTCATGTTCTCCATGTTCATATTCTTCATGTTCTTCAAAAAGAAACTCAGATTTTCTAGACTTCATTTCCCTGAATGTGGTCATCGGGATCATACCTCGGCCAAGAGGTGTGGAACCTCGGCCAAGACTTGGTTGGTACCCAACATGTTTTCCTGAGATGAGAAACAGTGTTTCAACTCCCAGCGCATGTTTTGCTTTGTCTTGACTTAGTTTTGAAAGAAATGCCGAGATCATTTACACTCATGCAAAGCTTGTTTTAGGAATGCATTTCATATCCATCTTTGAGCATCTCTTCTTGTCTTCTTGAAATTCATTCAATGGGATTTATTATGTACTTGTAGACCTTGGATCCTTGCTTGTAATCCCCACACCCGAAGAGCTATGTGAGTGGTATTTTTAATAAAGCTATGTTCTAATGTTTGATAAAAGCCTTACTTGCTTCGTTTTAGAAAAGTGTTTGTTCAAGCATGAATGATTATCCCTAATTTATGTATCAAGTATTATGTTCGTTTTGATGACATTCTTGGAAAGTCCTTAGTGCTAGGGGACTATAATGCAACTAGCGCGTTTGTTTGAGATATCTCCTTTGTCTTGCCACCGACGGTTTACCGCGTGGGTTTGTCCGGAATGTCATCCCTTGTATTATGTAGATGCTAGTAAGCATCCCTTGAAGATTTGAAAGATTTGATTGATGAACTTGATTTATCCCATGTTTTGTTACAAGCTACAATATGTATTGTTTTGATAAAGATCTTGGATATCATTCATTCAAACCTTTATTACTGATATCATTCACTAAGTATCCAAGCTCACCCTCTCCTTATATATATGTAGGTGACGAGCAAGAAGGCGGTGATGCCTAGATGTGTTTTGCCAGATGTTTTGGATTCATGTTTTTGCTAGCATCTTGAAGATTATGTTTCTTAGCTTTGTATTACATGTCTTTTGTATATTTCGGCTTGAGAAGCCTTCTGATCAAGATGTAATATGTATTTTATTTTATCTGTACCCAAGTTGTAAATCAGGTTAAAATGTATGTCATTGCATTTAATCTATGCACAGCTCTTATGGACTAATTACATTTAAATTTATTGCTTCCGCACATGTAAGCCCCATATATGTACTATGATTGTGTGTGAATCTTTGTAAGTTGGCCTTTGGTAATCTCGGATTACTGGCCATCACGGCACTATTCTACTAGGGGCGGAATGGGGTCGTGACATTATTAATCACACTTAAAAGGTGTGATTAAAAATGACCCCTTTTAATCACACTCCTAAAGATCACACTTTAATAAAACTTAAAATGTGTGATTAAATAACATACATCACACAAAAAAAGTGTGATCTTTATTTGTTTTTGTAGTAGTGATTCACCTGTGTGCATGGTACAAATTCATTCTTCTACTTTGTGTGGGGATATATTTTCAGGATATCAACACGTGGCAAGGTGACACCGACGTGTCAACCGAGGTGCCACTTGTCTTGACCAAGATGCCGAGATGATCTCGGCATGGCCGAGGTTATCTCCGAAGATATCGGAGTCCGGGATAAGCGAATAGGGGACAAGAGTCCTAGCACAGAAGAAGACTCCAGTTTGGATAAAGATAAGGCTCTTAGAGAGTTATCCCTATCTTATTGGGAGTCCAAGATTAACAGTAATCCTAAGTCCATTGAAGCTAGGCTTCCTGCTGGGACAAGGTTTGTGTTAACTATAAAAGAAAGGCACCCCCGATGGGTCTAAGGTACGCAATTTACATTCAGAATAGTGAGTTAGCACTATTGATTATCTTTGAGAGATATACTGATTTGACCATCGGAGTACCCCCGGGTGGACGAACCACCGCCAGAATCTTCTCTTTCTGTTGCAGGTTAGACAGGTGCCATCCATTCTGCCAGTGTTCTCCAGCTGAATAACTGAGTTGGCAGTGTGGTTAGAAAATCACTCACACAATTTGGCGCCGTCTGTGGGAAAGAAAGGAGAATAGATGGCCAGTACCGGACAGCAAGAAAGGATTGGGGACGATACTCCTAATGGGAATGGGAGACCTATCGACCTTGACGTCGAATGAGACAACCGCAACACAGAAACTCGTGATCAGAATCACGGAGCGAAAGACGTCAGCCAGACTGGCGACGCACCAAAAAGACCAGACCAAAGCAGGTACTACAACGAGGACGACCTCCAGGTATGGAGGGACAGATGCCTTCGGAAGGACGAAGAAGTAAAAAAGATGGCGAACAAGTTGGCAGACCTGCAATCAGTCGTCAACTTCATAATGCAAAATAATGTCATGCAGCTACCATTCCCGCTTCAAGACACGCTGATTCCAGCGGCCAACACTCAGAAGGGGGGACAGAAGCCAATACCAATAGCCCCCCAGCACACCAGAAGTGAAAGACACTCTCACCGGCCTTCAAGGGAGGTCGGCCGAGGAGAGTCAAGGAGGGAGGCATCACGGAGGACGCATCGCAACAAGGAGGCCGACCCCAATGAACATCGGCATGTTCAGGGGCAGGTGCTGTGCTTCGACACACCTAACGGAGAAGGGTCGAAAAGGGCTCGCAACGAAGCTAAGAGCAGTGCTCCGAAGAGACTGAAGTCAGGAGACAACCGAGCTCCTGGCCGGACCAAAGAGGACTTAAGAGATTACCTCAAGAGGAGACAAGACCATGCCGAGGTAACATCCACTGTAAAGTTGAGAACTCCATTTTCAGTGGAGTTGGACAAATTTGAGACGCCGAAGAGATTCAGTATGCCGAGGTTCCAAATATACGATGGTAAATCAGACCCCAACTTCCACGTTGGATTATACTTGAATTCAATGGCATTGTATAGTGGGAACGAGCCGCTACTCTGCAAAGTGTTCCCCTCATCCTTTGGGGAGATTGTATCAGATTGGTTCCACAAACTGCCAAAAGGAAGTGTGAAGACATGGGAAGGCCTGGCCGTGATGTTTATGGTCAGGTTCGTGACGAACAAACTACAGCCACTAAGGGTGGACGCATTGATGGCTTTGAAAATCAGTAAGGATGAAGGCCTTAGGGCCTATGCCAAAAGGTACTACGAGGTGTTCAACCGAATACCCGAGTGCAACCAGGAGGTGGCGGTCGTGTCTTTCAAGAAAGGCCTAAAAGATGACTGTCCACTACGAAAGTCTTTGGCAAAGACATTTCCAAAAAGCATGGAAGAGCTCATGGCAAGAATCGAGAAGTATGCCAGAGCCGAGGAAAATATGTCGGGGAATAAGGAGGCAAAGCATGAGAAAGGAAACGGCTCGCCGAAGCAAGGCCGAGGTAACAATGGATCCAGCAAGCAAGAGACGGAACTGAGGGCTGCACAGGCAGTGACAATTGTGTTCCGAACCCCAATTCACAAAGTCCTGGCTCAAATTTGGAACCAACCCTACTTTAGAACACCAGCAAGGGCACCAGGAGAATTCATGGGAAGGAACGTTGGCAGGCATTGTGCCTACCACAATGAAGATGGACACATAACTCAGGGTTGTAGAGCCCTAAAAACACACTTGGAAGACCTGGTAAGGCAGGGCCATCTGAGAGACCTTGTCGATGAGACCAGGACAAGGGAAGAACAGGCAAGATTTCCTTAGGCACCAGCAGCTCCGTCTCCCCCAGCACAGCAACCTCAGGCAGAAGGACCTCGAGTAGTTAATGTAATTCACTCGAAGGTCAACACGAACGAAATTCGAGGGGAGACTCAGAAGGTAAAGCACTTACAGCATGTCTACCAAGTTGGGGAGAAGAGACATCGGGCAGAGGAATGTCAAGGACCAGTAGTGTCCTTTACTAACGCCGACCTTGAGATGGTCCAGCATCCGCATAACGATGCCTTGGTAGTATCCCTCCAGGTTGAGGAATACCAAGTGAAGCGCATCCTGATTGACCAAGGCAGCTCTTGTGACATCATGTACGTTCGATGTTACAAGGAGCTCGGCCTTCACCCAGACGACATGGAGCAATCCAATAGCCCTATGGTCGGGTTCAATGGAACGCCGACATGGCCACTGGGAACAACGGGTTTGAAGGTGCAAGCTGGCACCAGGAAGATAAGAACGGAGTTCACCATAATCGACACACCCTCCCCTTACAATATAATCTTGGGAAGGCCATGGTTGCATGCAATGGGGCCAGTTCCCTCAACATTGCATCAACTATTGCGGTTCCCAACAGAGCATGGGATAGAAAAAGTCAGAGGGGATCAACTGCAAGTGAAGAATTGCTCCATGGTAGCAATGAAATCTACCTGCAGCATTCGCGAACTAGAGAAGGCAGAGATTGAAGATGAGGACGTGGAAGTCCTAGAAGACGTCGACAAGGAGCCAGCCAAGAAGAGTGAAGAAGCACTGAAGAAAATCCTCGTCCAGGAGGGCGATGAAGATTGTTGGGAAGACATCTCAGCAGCCTTATTCACCGCGAGCTCGACGTCAATTTCTGCAAGGGTTTCATCTAGGCTCTTGTCAACAAGGGGAACGTCGGCCAATACCTTCTCAGCCACAGCATCTTCAAGAACCTCCTCACCCTCCTCATCTTGAGTCAAGTCCAAGACTTGCTCATTCAGAGAAAGGGACTTGGTCCCAGTAATCTCTTTTGATTTCCTCACCAAAACTTCCTCCTCGACCTCATCCCCAGAATCAGACTCGTCGTCAGATTGATTGGGAGGTGGAGTTGGAGGGAATGGCAAGGGAATGGCATCGACGTTCTTAAAAGAGGATTCCTCGAGGACATCAAGTTTCTTTAGCAAGGTCATCCAACCAAGGGTGAAACCCTTGTTGCATGCTTGCTTGACTTGCTTTTCGTAGGCCTCCGTAACATCGGCCATGCCCTGAGCATACGCCTTCTCGTCAGCATCTTTAATTTCGGCCTCTTTGGTGGCCAAGGCGTCTTGAAGCTCCTTCTGGGCCTGGGCCAGGGCCACTTTTTCATCGGCCTCCTTCAGCTGGGCTTGAAGGACTTTGTTTATCGCTTCAGCAGCACCAACCTTCTCTTCGGCATCATCCTTAGCTTTAATAGCGACCTCGGCCTGATCCTCCAAGATCTTCATCTTTGATTGCGAGTTTTTATTGGTTTTCTGAAGGCTGGAGACCTCCTTCTTCTTTTCGGCTAGCTTCTCACGGTTCTCAAAAGATTGCATTGAGAAAGAGTAGGCATGCTGGATGGCCTGAAAGAAAACAGAAGTATTAGAAAATATCCTAAGTATGAAATGAAGAGAAAGAAAGAAAAAGTACCAAGCAAGAACACTTACCTGAACAGAGCGCTAAAGCATCAGAGCGTAGTTCTCATACTCGGTGAACTCGGCGTTTCGCTCCAGATCACCTGGAAGAAGCAGAGCAGTACTGAGGGCAACACCGACATTGATATCATCGGCGCTATCACTAGCCATAACAGGCTTATCTTCTAGAGTGATTCGGGGGCCAAGGGGGCATCAGGCTTTTTAGACCCCGAGGTAGTTGCAGCGGATGACCTCGGCCTCTTTGATCTAAACGATTCGGATGGTTGCGTTCCAGCAGACCTCTTCTGGGGAACAGAGGCAGTCTTCTCACCCTCAGCCAATTTAGAAATTGGCAAAGTGTCTTCAGTCTCAACTTGAGTCACCTTTGTCTTTGGTTGAGCCTTTTTTATTCTTTTCGACTTCGGTAGAGGCAGCGTTTCTGTTGATTGAGCATCAACATCAGTTGGAATGCTAGCTAAGAGGTCTTTTGCAACTGGTTTTGGGCGGCCCATCTCGGCTGCAAGAACAAGTCGTCGACGACATTTTCGTTGAAATGGTGGGATCAGGTATGGAGCCGAAGTAGACGGCTGTTCTGCTGGATCAGAAGTTGATCCTTGGTCTGGCCGAGATGCGGTAGCAACTGAAGCAGTTGTGGTAGAGGGAAGAGATAAGCTCTTCTTCTTTTTCCCCTTAGGAACGTCGGGGAGAGCTGATTTGTACGTTGGGATGAAATTGAGCACCAGTGGGGCCTTTCGCTTATGAACGGGAAGGTCCAGTAGTTTCTTTAAACCAGGACTTAGGTAAAAGGACTTGCGGAAGTCTTTTCTTGGTTTTGGAAGAGCTGCAAGGAAAAACAAACGTCAGAATATTTGAAGTATTAAAGACTTTGAAAGAAAGTAAATGTGAAACACAGGGCTCTTACCATTGCCCTCTACGAAAACTGTCCAAGGAAGAGGGTAGAGATGGAGGTCCTCATCTGGAGCAAATTCCCAGTTCCCCGAAGTAATAAAGTAATCATCTCCAGCTCCCTTGTTGGAGTCTGGGAGGTCGGCAACGATTTTGTATTCCGTTGACCTCGGCTTGAGGTAGTAAACATAGCCCGTGTCCTTTCTTAGGCCACACATGGTATAACAATACTGGATATCAGCTAAAGTGACCCTAACATTTTCTTGTTTTACTAAGGCTATGATGCCATTAATAACTCGATAGGAGTTGATGGCGAGCTGCGTTGGGTTTAACTTATAAGAATGGATAATCTCGCGAAAAAGAATGTTGAGTGGGAGCCGAAGTCCACACTCGATGAAAGCTACGACGGGAAGAGGCATGAAGTCAGCTGTGGGCATGATAGAGTCGTCCTTCCCAGCCAGCCTTAGATGGACATCGGCAGGGATTTCAAACTCTCTCCTAAAGTGATCTAATTTGGTTGGGGTGTTTACCCTATGCTTCCACATACCCATGACGTCGGCCTGAATTGGAAGAGTTGGATTTCAGAAAGAAAGGGGTTTTGAAGGGTTTTAGGGACCTCGGCTAAAGCTTAAAATCTATGGGGAATCGTTTCAATTTTCCCTAAGAAGACTGTCTTGAGTTCTACAAACAAGTCCCAAACCTAGATCTATGGAAGCAAAGATCAAAGGCACGAATCTGGAAAAGACACAGAAAAACAGAAAACAAAAGCGTGTTTTAGAATCAAGAACAAGGGTGAACTACCAAGAACACTGTGACAAAGTGTGTGAAAGGGTATAAAGGCAAGAACAGTGGCCAAAGTGCAAACAATGTGTGAACAGTGTGTGATTTGAGACATAAATTGAGCAAAAACAGCAACAGCAACAGATTAATGAAGCAAAATTTCTTAAAAAGCAACAAGAAACTGAAATCGAGAGGAACGGTGACTTACCAGAGAAAAGCAAGCCGGTGTTGAATTCGCCGAAATCAGACAAACGCAGCAGTGGAGAAGAATAGCAAGAATCTTGCCGGAGGAGGAAAACAACAGTGGTTGCAGAGCTTGAAAGCTTGAACAAATGGCGAACTTGGGAGAGAAAACTAGAGAGAGAGAGAGCAACAGAGACGATGAAAAGTGAGAGAGCCAAAGACGGAAACAAGTTTTGCTAAAAATTGGAAACGGCGGCAAAAATGAATTGATGAGCCTAGAAAGATGGACTCGTCAGACGGCGCCTGCAGACACAAGACGACTTCCAGACGCGTGCGCAGTACGATCTAGTGAAAAGAAAACACGTGGCTTAAAACGGTTGAGTTTTTGCATGACAACTCATACGCCTGAAGGGGTTCTAGGAATTCTTGTTCTTTGAAGTAACATATCGGCCTGAATAATGATCTCGGCTGAGGAATTTTAAGCCGAAGTACTGATATAGGTTCCATCACCTCAGAATGCCGAGGTAATAGAACTTAGGGGGCAGTTGTGGGGATATATTTTCAGGATATCAACACGTGGCAAGGTGACGCCGACGTGTCAGCCGAGGTGCCACTTGTCTTGACCAAGATGCCGAGATGATCTCGGCATGGCCGAGGTTATCTCCGAAGATATCGGAGTCCGGGATAAGCGGATAAGGGACAAGAGTCCTAGCACAGAAGAAGACTCCAGTTTGGATAAAGTTAAGGCTCTTAGAGAGTTTATCCCTATCTTATTGGAAGTCCAAGATTAACAGTAATCCTAAGTCCATTGAAGCTAGGCTTCCTGCTGGGACAAGGTTTGTGTTAACTATAAAAGAAAGGGACCCTCGATGGGTCTAAGGTACACAATTTACATTCAGAATAGTGAGTTAGCACTATTGATTATCTTTGAGAGATATACTGATTTGACCGTCGGAGTACCCCCGGGTGGACGAACCACCGCCGGAATCTTCTCTTTCTGTTGCAGGTTAGACAGGTGCCATCCATTCTGCCGGTGTTCTCCAGCTGAATAACTGAGTTGGCAGTGTGGTCAGAAAATCACTCACACACTTTGTGTTAGGGGTGGGCAACGGTTTATTCGAACTGCTCAACTCGCCCAACCCGCATATAAATGGGCGGTTTCGCAAACATAATGCGGGCGGATGCGGTTTGAAATATGACAAATTTGCAGGTTGCGGGCGGGTCGCAAGTTAAACCCGCAACCCGCAAAAACCACCCGCACTTTAATTATTATTATTATTATTATTATTTTTTATATACCAACTTTATAACTTTAACTGGAGCACCATTATGTTCTCTATGACACTAGGATCCTTAGTTTTAAGTATTTCTCAACTTTCTTAATGTTGTAAAATTATCAAGTCCTAAACTTGGTTTCTTATATGATTTTCATCGGTGACTCATCCACTTTTTCCTAATAAAATTTTCCTTCTGGTGGTCGATGGAACTTCTAGTTTGACTATTGATTACTGAACTAGCAATTCTAATTGAGTACAACTTTTAATGCATTGATATACATTTTTTAATGCATTGATATACATTTTTTTTATGGCAAAAATACTAATGTAGGGTCTCTTTGTTTTGAGTACTTTCATTTAATGCATTGATATTCAATTTTTATTTGTAAACTCATCAAAAAATTATTGTCAAATGATCACAAATATATAAAATGAATCTGATGCCTAAATTCGATGGGAAAAAAAAAAAAAAACTCAAAAATTAATTTTTAAAGAAAAAAGTGTAAACCGCAAACCGCCCACAACCGCCCGCATATCTGTAAACCCTATCCGCACAAACCGCACTGCAGGCGGTTGCCGGTTGACTTTTTTCCAAACCGCATAGATGCGGGCGGGTCAAAACCGAACCGCAAACTGCACAAACCGATCCGCGAACACCCCTACTTTGTGTAACTCTTCCTACGTGTCAAAGTTGTATCAAAAAATATTCTTGTTTGTAGTGTAATTATTTTGTGACTGTCATACCTATTCACAATTTCCCCTAATTAATATACATCTTCATCATTTAGTACAGAATTAAGTTATGGCATAAATATAACTAACATCTAATGCTACTGGAACTTGGCTTTTTTAGTTATTTTTTTATTTTTTTAATGAGATGAAAAAAGTTAGCGTATTTAGGATAATTTTTAAATAAATGATTGTGAGAGAGAAAATAATTTATCGATGTAAGATGTGGCATTTTATTTTTTTAACTTTTTTATGATTTTTTTAACTATTTTAATAAAATAAAATAAGAAAACTTATCCCCATACTGGCCAAGTCATCGAAAAATTATTTGCTGATGCAGGGGCACCACGTAATCATATTCTTGACCAATCACAAACCACCATGCCCCTGATATTCCCCACTCTACCCAGAGGAGGGGTCACCCCTGTTAGCCCCTCCTTGTTGTGGCTGTTGTGAGGACAAAATCGACGTCGTTTTATGTGCTTTTGGTTTAACAAGTATAATGCTTTGGCTTGTTCTATGTGAATGGGTTGGGAAAAACACAATTGTATGTTATAAAATTTTCTTTTTATTTTTTTGCCAATTAATTTATTTATTTATTATGTAATTTTTTTTATATGTTATATATATGTATTTTTGTAACAAATATTATATAATTTTTTGATAGAGTTACGTCAATTTGTGATTTAGAAATAAAATTATACATTTTGTTGTAATGTTACGTATTTTATGATTAAAAAATGTTTCAATAAAAAATATGTAACCTTAACTTAATTTTTGAAACATAAAATGTCGTAACTCACTGAAAAAGTGACATAACATTTGACACACTATGAACCATATACACCCTCATTACGAATTTTTTGATATATGTTTCATACACTATGAACCATATACACTCTTATTATGCAATTTTTTTTTTTTTTATCTATATATATGTTTCGTATTTTTGTCACAAATGTTATGTCATTTTTTTTAGGGAAAAATCCGCTTTACCCCTTGTAGTTTAGCTCTTTTGCACTTTACCCCCTGTCATTTGGAAATAACCACTTATCTCCTTGTGATTTTGGACTAAAGTGGAACACTAACCCTGTTCACGAAAAATATAAAATGACCTTAATACCTTTCTATTTTTTTTTTCTTTTTTGTTGCCTTTTCCATTCTATTTTCTCATTCTATCACTTCTATTATGCAATTAATTTAATTTAAGAACTCTTCTTCTTCTTCTTCTCCCTCTCATTCTCCTTCCCCTTCATCTAGCAAGCATTCGACAATGGTGGCATTACACCCCCCCAAAGATCATTGAGTTGCTCTTTTTAGCCGAAGTTGTTCCACAGATAGAGAAATTGAGGAAAATCATCAAAAGCAAGTCAAAAGATAAATGGAGGTGGTGGTTTGATCTTCATTTCAGTTTTCATCTCTCCCTTTGGGCTTCTTCTCTTCTCTTAAATTTACATCTCAATTTCTAGATCTTTGCTTGGACAAAACTAGCATTTGCAACATGATAAAAAGCCTTGGATAAGAAATCAATGGTCATGCATAGCTGTGCATTTTTTTTTTTTTTTTTTGGTCTGCATGTGTTTTCTTTGGAAAATTCTATATGTACCAATTATGTATTTTTGTGATGTGCATTATGTATTTTTGTAGTAAATATTTTTTTTGATAGAATTATGATAATTTGTGAGAAATAAAGTAATTTATTTTGTGGTAATTCAAATATTTTCTAACAAAAAATATTTAGCATTACAAAAAAAATGTGTAATCTCATTTTTAAAATATAAATTGTCATAATTTTATCAAAAATAATAATTAATAATTAATAAATATATATAATATACATTATAAAAATACACTAAAAAAATAAATGTATACCATAACGAATAATACTTGGGATCTCCAAAATTTCTAGTCCTCACAACCCCCAATTGATTTGTAATCACTCATTATTTTATTTTTTTTCCCTCTCTCTCCTCCCTTTCTCACAAAATGTGTGAGGGTGTGGGGTCTCTATCACCACTGTACCATAACGGCCCCGTTTGGTGTAACTGTTAAAACAGATTATAGATTATAACTTAATAGATTATAGATTATGACTTTAATCAGAAGCTGTTAATCTGTTTGGTGTAACTAATGGATTATAGATTTAAGTTGCTGAGTTGTCACGACACAAACCCGCCCCTATGGGTTTAGCACCGTAACCGGCCAGTAATCCGAGATTACCGAAGGCTTGTTTAACAGTAGAATAGTAAAACAGAGTACAGGGGCATGGCAGAAGCCAAAACAGTAAATAAACAATATCTAATGAACTGTGACAGTCTGTATGCAAGGAGACTTTTCATGCATATATACAGTCAGTGACAAGACAATATGCACAATATTTACAATCATTCAGTACAGGGACTTAATTCCTATTAGACAATACAGTACGGTGCTATCAGTCTATACAGTAATACAAAACAGATACAGAGACAGACGAGGGAAAATTAAAACACCCCAAAGCCATAGCTTGGCAGGCTCGGAACCTCGCAGTGAGGCACAGTGGTTGGCTTGACAAAACTAGAGTCTACCCCGACGCTCCTAGCATTGGTCCGGTACCTGTATACCTACATATATATATGAGCAGTGAGCTAAAGCCCAGTGAATAACATAATGCGTAAAGAGGTTAAGAATGAATGTCCTTACAGTAATGAAAACAGTTCATTAAATCAGTATTCCAGTCATTCAGTTATATGTGTTACATCCATTAGCATAGCAGTACAGTAAACAGTAGGTCTTAAAAGACCGAACAGTCAATGATGGCCATCAATCAGTAAACAGTAGTGGTTTCTACGAGGAAACCGACAGAGATCTCTGTAACAGTAACAGTCAGTAACAGTAGTTGCTAAGGATGCCACAATACAGTTCAGAATATAGGACATACATTCATTCAATTAACAGTTTCAGTTCAGAAAGCAGTTCAGTTAAACAGTCAGAAATATTCACAGTTGAACATATCTTTACACAATTGTTACTCACAGAGTTCTGGGCTACAGTAAGTGTCACGACACCAACCCGCCCCTAGTAGGATGGTGCCGTGATGGCCAGTAATCCGTAATTACCGAAGGCCAACTTACTAAAGATCAAAGACAATCAGAGTATAACGCAAGGGGCATGCAAATGCGGAAGCGATAAATTAATGGAAATGGTCCATAAGAGCTTGTGCGTAGATCAAATGAGATACATATACCATATGGTTTACATTCAGTCCAAAAATAACAAAATACAAATTTACAACTTGATCAAAAGGCTTCTCGGCTGACAAGAACAAAATACAGCAATTACAAGCCAAGAAGCATGATTTTCAAGAGTTGCCGACGTAAATACAAAAATGCCGACATAAATGCAAAACGGCCGACGTAAGTACAAAACTGCCGACGTAAAAGAGTCAAGCCGACATGTCAAGAGTCCCAAAACAAGCCTTGCAAAATAGACTAGGCGTCGCCGCCGTCCTGCTCATCACCTACATATATATAGAGAGGGTGAGTTTGACAACTCAGTGAATGGTACGAATAATAAAGGTTTTTGCATGAATAGCCGAGGTCCTTCTGAAGCAGAATTCATCAAAACTTTACCAAATCAAGGGATGAACCACATTCATCTATGAAGTCTTACCATATATCAAGAGATGCTTACCAACATCGGCATAACACAATCAAAGCTGTCAAATCAAGTGATGAACCGTATTCATCTAACAAATCTTACCATATTTCAAGGGATGCTTACCCACATCGGCATAACACAATCAAAGCTGTCAAATCAAGTGATGAACCGTATTCATCTAACAAATCTTACCATATTTCAAGGGATGCTTACCCACATCGGCATAACACAATCAAAGCTGTCAAATCAAGTGATGAACCGTATTCATCTAACAAATCTTACCATATTTCAAGGGATGCTTACCCACATCGGCATAACACAATCAAAGCTGTCAAATCAAGTGATGAACCGTATTCATCTAACAAATCTTACAAACTTGCAAACTTGTGTGACTTAGGCCCGTAGCCCTTTTTCACCTTGTTGTGTGACTTAGGCCCGTAGCCCTTTTTCACCTTATTGTGTGACTTAGGCCCGTAGCCCCTTTTTCACCTTATTGTGTGACTTAGGCCCGTAGCCCCTTTTTCACCTTATTGTGTGACTTAGGCCCGTAGCCCTTTTTCACCTTATTGTGTGACTTAGGCCCGTAGCCCTTTTTCACCTTATTGTGTGACTTAGGCCCGTAGCCCCTTTTTCACACGTCGGCTTTTCCAAGAAAGGACCGTATCCTTTTTAACACAAGAACCAATGTCACTTAGGCCCGTAGCCCTTTTTGACAAGGTGGTGCTGCGAAAGTTTATAGTCCTCCAGCTAGGGACTTTCACAAGTAGTGCTGCGAAAGTTTATAGTCCTCCAGCTAGGGACTTTCACAAGTAGTGCTGCGAAAGTTTATAGTCCTCCAGCTAGGGACTTTCACACTTAATATCAAAACCAGGTTTATAATTGATACATTCGAAATAGGCTAATCATTCATGCTCCTCAAAGACTTTCATTAAAACAAGCGAGACAAGATTTATCAAAACACTATAACATAGCTTTATTAAAAGCACCACTCACCTAGATCTTCTCGGTGTAGGCTTCAAGCAAGGTCAAAGTCCTCAAAGCTTAAATCCAACGGTTCGATCTTCAAAGATCAAGCTCGGATCACCACTCCTCTCTCTAAAACTCTTTCTTCTCCCTTGAGAGCTTCTCTCTCTAAAACAAAGATTTGAGACAAAATGATTTGTCTCGAGAACTGTCTGCTGCCTTAAGCTTCAGCTCGGACACGTGGCACTACCGGGTTGGTGCAGCTCAAAAGGTGACTGATTGAAAAGACAAGTCACTGACAAAGCGTACTCGACAAGCTAAGGCGAAGCGCCTCGGCAAAGCGTAACAAAGACATCTCGGCCTGGAAGGTACACTTCTCGGCCTTGGTTCTGAACATCTCGGCAATCATGCCGGAGTGAAGATGGAGGTCAACAGATGGCTCCAAGGTAATTCTAAGTGCAAAGGTTCAAAAGTGGACTACACTGAGCTACCTCGGCCACACACCAAGCAACGAACAAGATCAAGCAAGCACACACAACAAAGCAAGCCGAAACAAGATTAATAAGATTGTAACACATCAAGACAAGGTCTTACATGAATGTATGCAAGTATAGCTAAGTCAAGAATGAGGGTTGTTACATCCTACCCCCCTTAAAGAAGTTTGGTCCCCAAACTTAAGTTACCTTGTTCCAAGAATAGTTCTGGGTGTCGAATTCTCATTTCCTCTTCCATTTCCCAGGTGGCATCCTTGCCGTAATGCTCCTTCCATTCAATCTTTACCATGGGTATCGACTTGTTTCTCAGCTGCCGAACTTGTCTGTCGATAATACACATCGGCCTCTCTTTATAGCCCAAATTCTCATTAACTTCAATCCCAGAATAATCAATCACATGGAGTGGGTCTCGGATATACTTCCTCAACATTGAAACATGAAACACATTATGGACTTGGCTTAACTCTGGTGGTAAAGCAAGCCTGTATGCAACGGGGTTAACCTTGTCAAGAATTTCAAATGGTCCAATGTAACGAGGCGCTAACTTTCCTTTCTTCCCAAATCTGGAAACTACTTTCATCGGCGAAACTTTCAGGAATACATGATCCCCAATTTCGAATTCTAACTCTTTCCTTCTCTGGTCGGCGTAGCTCTTTTGCCGGCTTTGGGCAGTTTTAATCCTCTGCTGGATAAGTTTAATCTTCTCTGTTGTTACTTGAATCAATTCGGGACCAAGCAGAGCTTTGTCTCCCACTTCGGTCCAACATATCGGCGATCTGCACTTTCTTCCATACAAAGCCTCATATGGCGCCATGCCAATGCTAGCTTGATAACTGTTGTTGTACGCGAATTCCACTAAAGCCAAATGCATTTCCCAACTCCCTTGGAAGTCCAAAACACATAGTCTAAGCATATCCTCAAGTGTTTGAATTGTTCGCTCCGTTTGCCCATCAGTCTGTGGGTGAAAAGCTGTGCTGAACCTCAACTCGGCTCCAAAAGTTTTTTGTAGACTCTGCCAAAATCTGGAAACGAATTTCGGATCTCGGTCTGACACGATTGACATCGGCACCCCATGAAGTTTAACAATCTCGTTCACATATAGCAAGGCAAGTTGGTCGGCGTTGAAAATAGTCTTAACTGGCAAGAAGTGCGCTGACTTAGTCAATCTGTCGACAACAACCCAAATCGAATCCATACCTCTCTGTGTCTTCGGCAACCCAACCACGAAATCCATGGAGATGTGTTCCCATTTCCACTCAGGTATCGGCAAAGGTTGTAGGAGTCCTGCCGGTCTTTGATGTTCGGCTTTCACCTGTTGACAGTGCAAACACTGGGACACGAACTCGGCTATTTCTCTCTTCATATTCGGCCACCAATAGGTCTGTTTCACGTCTTGGTACATCTTGGTATTCCCTGGATGAACAGCAAACTTGGAATTGTGAGCTTGTAGTAAAATTTTTCTTTTCAACTCTGGAACGTCGGCCACACACAGTCCTTCCTTCAAACTTGAGCACTTGACTCTCAACAGTGTATCCTGATCTCGGCTTTGTGGAAATTTCATCAGCTACCTTTCTGAAAAATTCATCCTCCATTTGTCTTGCCTTTACTTCTTCAACAATAGTTGGTTCCACTGATATTATTGTTAAACATGCCAGACTCCCAACTGACTTTCTGCTCAATGCGTCGGCTACGCTGTTAGCCTTTCCTGGGTGATATTGAATCTGCATATCATAGTCCTTCAGCAACTCAAGCCACCTTCTTTGCCTTAAATTCAATTCCTTCTGAGTGAATAGGTACTTCAAGCTCTTGTGATCTGTAAAAACCTGACAAGAAGCCCCATACAAGTAATGACGCCAAATCTTTAAAGCAAACACGACGGCTGCTAACTCCAAATCATGGGTAGGATAGTTCTTTTCATGTGGCTTCAGCTGACGAGATGCATATGCTATGACTCTACCCTTTTGCATTAATACACAACCCAAGCCCTTATGAGATGCATCACTGTAGATATGAAACTCTTCATTACTTGATGGAAGTACAAGCACTGGTGCTGTAACTAACCTTGTCTTCAGTTCTTGGAAAGCTGACTCCCCGATCTTCGGTCCATTCATACGGTGCTCCCTTCTTAGTCAATTGTGTCAATGGAACTGCGATCCTTGAGAAATCTTTCACAAACTTCCTGTAAATAACCTGCCAAACCCAGAAAACTTCGAACCTCGGACACATTAGTCGGCCTCGGCCAATTTACCACGGCTTCCACTTTGCCAGGATCAACCGAGATACCCTCTTCATTAATCACATGACCCAGAAATGAGATAGTAGAAAGCCAAAACTCACACTTGTTTAAATTTAGCATACAATTTCCGGTCTCTCAAAATCTGCAAAGCAAGTCTCAAATGACTCTCATGTTCAGCTTTACTCTTGGAGTAGATTAATATATCATCAATGAAGACAACCACAAACTCATCTAAGTACGGCTTGAAGACTCTGTTCATTAAATCCATAAATGCAGCAGGGGCATTGGTTACTCCAAAAGGCATCACTAAAAACTCATAGTGGCCATATCTTGTCCGAAAAGCAGTCTTCTCAACATCCTCGGCTTTAACCTTAAGCTGATGGTAGCCCGACCTAAGGTCAATCTTAGAAAAGATTCTCGCTCCTTGTAACTGGTCAAGCAAATCATCAATCCTAGGCAATGGGTACTTGTTCTTAATGGTGACCTTATTGAGTTCTCTGTAGTCAACGCAAAGACGAAGGGTGCCATCCTTTTTCTTAACAAATAAAACGGGTGCTCCCCATGGTGAAGTGCTCGGCCTAATGAACCCCTTATCTAGCAATTCTTGTAGTTGCAGTTTCAGTTCTCTAAGTTCAGCTGGGGCCATTCTGTATGGCGTCTTGGAGATCGGCTGTGTTCCCGAGATGACATCGACAGTAAACTCTATTCCTCTATCAATTAGGTGGCCAGGCAGTTCGTTTGGGAAGACGTCGGGAAATTCACTAACGACTGGAATGTCGGCTAAATTAATGCTCCCATCCTGATTACTCAGTATACTACACAGATAACTCTTACACCCTTTTTGGATTAACTTATAGGCCTTCATAGATGAGATCAAGTAAGGTGGGGGCAGTACTCCTTTACCCTGGAAAACAACCTCGGCTAGGTTTGGGGGTTTCAGTGTGACACTTTTCGAGACACAATTAATAGACGCGTAGTTGGCTACTAACCAATCCATCCCCAGTATAACATCAAAATAAGCTATGTCCAACGGCATTAAGTCAACTAGTAGTTCCACATTCTCAATCACAATAATACATGCTCTATAGATGGATGCAACAATCATAGACTTCCCAGACGGAGTAGACACGGACAATACATAATTAAGGGGTTCTAGTTCTCTATTAATCTTCTCAGCAAATATAGTAGATACAAACGAATGCGTAGAACCCGAATCAATCAACACATAAGCATCTTGAGAGCAAATAGAGAGTGTACCTGACACCACTGCCTCAGCATTCTGAGTGTCTCCTGGTACTAGTGCAAAAACTCTGCCCTGCCTCATCTGTCCTTTCCCCGCATTACCCTTTTGAACGGTGTCTGAGGTGCTCTCACCTTTCTTGCTGTTCTCAGCCTTTGTCTTGGGACAATCTTTCGCATAATGACCCATCTCTCCACACTCATAGCAAGCCCCTGATGCCCGACGACAAATCCCGAAGTGTTGTTTCCCACAGTCAGAACACATCGGCTTACCACTACCTTCCCGTCTCGGATAACCAGTACTGCCCTTGTTCGTCTTCTTCCTGGCGTCCAACGGTGCTCGGCGACTGTCATAGTTCTGTCTTTTTCGCTGATTCTCTCCCGTGCTCTGGTACCTGTTCAAGTTAGCTTCGGCCAGAATGGCCTTGTCCAACACTTGGGCGTAGGTCGGCAGATCGTGCAAGTTAACTCGGTCTTGAATGGGTCCGCGAAGCCCGCTCTCGAATTTTCTAGCCTTCATGTAGTCATCATTGGCCATGTGAGGTACAAACCTTGCCAATTCAGTAAAAGTGCGGTCATATTCTGCCACTGTCCGGTTACCCTGCGTCAAGGTCTGGAATTCGGTAGCCTTGCGGTTTCGGACACTAAGGGGAAAATGCTTGTTGTAGAATAACTCCAAAAATCTGGTCCAGGATAAGTCCGGATTGCTTCCTCGAACCATCACCCACCATCTGCGAGCGTCGTCATCTAATGTGAACGTTGCCAATGTTACCTTCTGAGTGTCAGTACTAGGGAAGATCTCAAACAACTTCTCCCTTTCCAAAACCCATGCCTCGGCCTTCATCGGTTCTATACCTCCAGAGAATCTCGGCGGTTTCATTTTCTTGAATTCCCTGATCAAAGCAATGGTGTCATCCCCATACAGAGCTGGTTGTGGAGGAGCTTGTGGCACTAGAGGAGGTGGAGGCGGTACTACATTTCGGCCGTTTGTCTGCTCGGCCTGAGTCGAAGTGGCACTAGCAAACTACTGTCTTGTTTGCCTCAATTCACGGGCCAGACCTTCAACTAGTCTTTCCAATCTATCCATTCGGTCTTCGGACTGATCTCGGCCCAGCGGAGGTCTACCTCTCCTCATGATGCTAGACGTAGGCAAAGTGTGACTTTTAAACAAACAATTAAATAACCGCATAGGCAAGTAGCAAGTAGACACGTCAAGACAATGCACACCTTGTTCAAATAGCAAACACAATGATGCAGTCCTAGCATCTTTCTAAAGGGAATCCTACGCTCTTTAGGACTCAAAGTGTGTGAATAACGTATACTAAGGAACTTGTGCTCTGATACCATTCTGTCACGACCCCAACCCGCCCCTAGTAGGATGGTGCCGTGATGGCCAGTAATCCGTAATTACCGAAGGCCAACTTACTAAAGATCAAAGACAATCAGAGTATAACGCAAGGGGCATGCAAATGCGGAAGCGATAAATTAATGGAAATGGTCCATAAGAGCTTGTGCGTAGATCAAATGAGATACATATACCATATGGTTTACATTCAGTCCAAAAATAACAAAATACAAATTTACAACTTGATCAAAAGGCTTCTCGGCTGACAAGAACAAAATACTGCAATTACAAGCCAAGAAGCATGATTTTCAAGAGTTGCCGACGTAAATACAAAAATGCCGACATAAATGCAAAACGGCCGACGTAAGTACAAAACTGCCGACGTAAAAGAGTCAAGCCGACATGTCAAGAGTCCCAAAACAAGCCTTGCAAAATAGACTAGGCGTCGCCGCCGTCCTGCTCATCACCTACATATATATAGAGAGGGTGAGTTTGACAACTCAGTGAATGGTACGAATAATAAAGGTTTTTGCATGAATAGCCGAGGTCCTTCTGAAGCAGAATTCATCAAAACTTTACCAAATCAAGGGATGAACCACATTCATCTATGAAGTCTTACCATATATCAAGAGATGCTTACCAACATCGGCATAACACAATCAAAGCTGTCAAATCAAGTGATGAACCGTATTCATCTAACAAATCTTACCATATTTCAAGGGATGCTTACCCACATCGGCATAACACAATCAAAGCTGTCAAATCAAGTGATGAACCGTATTCATCTAACAAATCTTACCATATTTCAAGGGATGCTTACCCACATCGGCATAACACAATCAAAGCTGTCAAATCAAGTGATGAACCGTATTCATCTAACAAATCTTACCATATTTCAAGGGATGCTTACCCACATCGGCATAACACAATCAAAGCTGTCAAATCAAGTGATGAACCGTATTCATCTAACAAATCTTACCATATTTCAAGGGATGCTTACCCACATCGGCATAACACAATCAAAGCTGTCAAATCAAGTGATGAACCGTATTCATCTAACAAATCTTACAAACTTGCAAACTTGTGTGACTTAGGCCCGTAGCCCTTTTTCACCTTGTTGTGTGACTTAGGCCCGTAGCCCTTTTTCACCTTATTGTGTGACTTAGGCCCGTAGCCCCTTTTTCACCTTATTGTGTGACTTAGGCCCGTAGCCCCTTTTTCACCTTATTGTGTGACTTAGGCCCGTAGCCCTTTTTCACCTTATTGTGTGACTTAGGCCCGTAGCCCTTTTTCACCTTATTGTGTGACTTAGGCCCGTAGCCCCTTTTTCACACGTCGGCTTTTCCAAGAAAGGACCGTATCCTTTTTAACACAAGAACCAATGTCACTTAGGCCCGTAGCCCTTTTTGACAAGGTGGTGCTGCGAAAGTTTATAGTCCTCCAGCTAGGGACTTTCACAAGTAGTGCTGCGAAAGTTTATAGTCCTCCAGCTAGGGACTTTCACAAGTAGTGCTGCGAAAGTTTATAGTCCTCCAGCTAGGGACTTTCACACTTAATATCAAAACCAGGTTTATAATTGATACATTCGAAATAGGCTAATCATTCATGCTCCTCAAAGACTTTCATTAAAACAAGCGAGACAAGATTTATCAAAACACTATAACATAGCTTTATTAAAAGCACCACTCACCTAGATCTTCTCGGTGTAGGCTTCAAGCAAGGTCAAAGTCCTCAAAGCTTAAATCCAACGGTTCGATCTTCAAAGATCAAGCTCGGATCACCACTCCTCTCTCTAAAACTCTTTCTTCTCCCTTGAGAGCTTCTCTCTCTAAAACAAAGATTTGAGACAAAATGATTTGTCTCGAGAGCTGTCTGCTGCCTTAAGCTTCAGCTCGGACACGTGGCACTACCGGGTTGGTGCAGCTCAAAAGGTGACTGATTGAAAAGACAAGTCACTGACAAAGCGTACTCGACAAGCTAAGGCGAAGCGCCTCGGCAAAGCGTAACAAAGACATCTCGGCCTGGAAGGTACACTTCTCGGCCTTGGTTCTGAACATCTCGGCAATCATGCCGGAGTGAAGATGGAGGTCAACAGATGGCTCCAAGGTAATTCTAAGTGCAAAGGTTCAAAAGTGGACTACACTGAGCTGACCTCGGCCACACACCAAGCAACGAACAAGATCAAGCAAGCACACACAACAAAGCAAGCCGAAACAAGATTAATAAGATTGTAACACATCAAGACAAGGTCTTACATGAATGTATGCAAGTATAGCTAAGTCAAGAATGAGGGTTGTTACAGTAAGCTAGAGCGTCCTCCGAAAGCCAACCCTACACAGTCACAGATTGAACACACACTAAGCTACACGGTTGGGAAAGATAATAACTTAATCCCTAAATTGCCTCGGTGTGGTTCTACATCTATATCCTCATTAAGATGTCTTAAACTAGGCCTAAGAATGCCTAGGATGAAATGAGGATGCAAAGATGCACTTAGAAAACATTTTCAAAATTTTCAGAAAGACAGAGTCCCGCTCGAGCGCAGGTTACCCCGCTCGAGCGGACAGGCAAACAAAGGTCTCCGCTCAAGCGTGATTTCATCAGCTCGAGCGTAATGTAAAACAGTCAAAAGTAGATCTCCAACTTCAGTTCAGTATCATTTGGTACACACAGTCTTGCAGAACTCTCGTTCATTGATGATCTTCTTCAAGAAGTCATCTTGTTGCTGTTTCTCTTTAATTTCTTCGATCAATGCCGGTTGAGTAGAAATAGCAGCTATTGTTCCACCTTGTTCTCGCAAAACGATCTCAATTTCAGATTTTTCAATGTCACAAAGAAACTCTTTCTGTCCGGTGAGCAAACACGCCAAGCTTCCAATCGACTTCCGACTCAATGCATCAGCAACGGTGTTGGCTTTCCCGGGATGGTATAAAATCTATAGGTCATAGTCGTTAATCAATTCTAGCCATCTCCGTTGTCTCATGTTCAGTTCTTTTTGTGTGAAGAAGTATTTCAGACTCTTGTGGTCGATATATACCTCACATGTTGCCCCATAAAGGTAGTGACGCCAGATTTTTAAGGCAAATACTACTGCAGCAAGTTCTAGATCATGGGTCGGGTAGTTCTTTTCATGCGGTCTCAGTTGTCGGGAAGCATAAGCAATTACTCTCCCATTCTGCATTAAAACACATCCCAAACCCTTGTGAGAAGCATCACTAAAAATAGTAAAACCATCCATACCTGAAGGTAGGGTAAGAACTGGTGCAGTCACGAGTCGAGTTTTCAACTTTTGGAATGCTGATTCCCTTTGGTCAATCCAATCAAATGATATCCCTTTCTAAGTCAACTGAGTCAATGGTAAGGCAATTTTGGAGAAATCTTTGACAAATCTTCTGTAATATCCGGCTAGTCCCAAAAAGCTTCGGACTTCTGTTACATTTGTTGGTCTAGGCCAGTTTACTACTACTTCAACTTTCTGTAGATCAACTGAAATTCCATCCTTGCTAATGAAATGTCCCAAAAACATAACATGATCAAGCCAAAATTCACATTTAGACAGTTTAGCATAAAGTTTCTGTTCTCTTAGGGTCTGTATGGCAAGTCTCAGATGATGTTCATGTTCTTCTCTACTTTTGGAATAAATCAGAATGTCATCTATGAATACAACAATAAAGTCATCGAGGAATGGTTTAAAGATTCTGTTCATGAGGTCCATAAATGCAGCAGGTGCATTGGTAACTCCAAAAGGCATAACTAAAAATTCGTAATGTCCATACCTCATTCGAAAAGCAATTTTGTCAATATCCTCTGGCTTAACTTTCAGCTGATGATATCCGGATCTGAGATCAATCTTAGAAAATAGTTGAGCACCCTGTACCTGGTCAAATAAGTCATCAATACGTGGCAATGGGTATTTATTTTTCACAGTTACCTTATTCAGTTCACGGTAGTCAATACAAAGTCTCAGTGAGCCGTCTTTCTTTTTCACAAATAAAACAGGTGCACCCCACGGTGAAGTACTAGGCCTGATGAACTTTTTGTCTAACAGTTCTTGCAGTTGCACTTTCAATTCTTTCAGTTCAGTTGGAGTCATTCGATAAGGAGCTTTAGACACTGGCTGTGTTTCCGGAATCACATCAACGGTGAGTTCAATCTCCCTGTCAATCAAATCCCCTGGCAGATTATCTGGAAAAGCATCTGGGAACTCTCTGACTATGGGAATACTGTTCACATTAGCATTATCATCAGTAGATACAGTCAATACAGAACACAGATACCCTTTACACCCCTTTCTAATCAATTTATCAGCTTTCACAGATGAAATCAAATACGGAGGAGGTACTACTCCACTCCCATTAAACACAAATTCGGGCAAGCCCGGTGGACGGAAAACTACTTGTTTCGTTACACAGTCTATGGTGGCATGATATTTCGTTAACCAGTCCATCCCCAATATTACATCAAAATTATCAATGTTCAGAGGCAGTAAGTCAATAAACAAATGTGCATCTCCAACAATAATTTCACAAGCAGGGTACATGTATGCACAAGTCATGGATCCCCCAACGAGTGATGATACAGCTAACAGATAATTCATGGGTTCTAAGGGTCTATTCAATTTTCGCGAAAAAGCATGCGATACATAAGAATGTGTAGACCCCGAATCAATCAGTACATATGCATTTTGAGTACAAATAGAGAGGATACCTGACATAACGGTCTCGGTATTTTGGACGTCTCTCGGTACTAGGGCGAACACTCGGCCCTGCCTCATAGGCTCTTTCCCGGTAGCTTTAGGGTTCGGTTTCGGTGCAACAGTTGATGCTACTGTGCTAGGTGCAGCTTTACTATTGCCCGGAGCAATGGAAGGGTAATCTTTGACCATGTGGCCCACCTTGCCACACCTGTAACAGGCTCCGAAAATTTTGTAACAAACTCCCTTATGGTTCTTACCACATTCAGAACAGGGCGGTATAGACCGGTTCCCTTGACTAGAAGTAGTCGTTGACCCTGTATTTTGCTTTTTGTTCAATGGGTTATGCTTTCCTTTCTTGAACTTGAAACCCTGCCGTTTACCATGCCATTCAGACGCTGGTGTTTCAGTTTTCAGTGCCTCGATGTTTGATCCAGCCATCAAAGCTCGGTCAAGAACATTTACATAGTTCGGTAGCTTCAAAACATTAATTCTATCCAGTATTGCAACATTCAGGCCGCCTTCAAACTTTCTGGCCTTCTTGTAATCAGTGTCCACCATGTGTGGTGCATATCTAGCAAGCTCGGTGAACTTTGTTTCATATTCAGCAACGGACATTGTGCCCTGTCTCAGCTGTTCAAATTCAGTTACTTTTCTATCTCTGACACACTGTGGGAAATATTTCTCGAAGAAGGCTCTTTTGAATTGAGCCCAAGTCATTACAGTGTTGTCGTCACGGATAAGCATCCACCACCTTCTAGCTTCTTCTTGCAGAGTAAAGGTGGCCAACAGTACTTTATGTGCTTCAGAGCACGGGAAAACCTCAAACAATTTTTCTGTTTCAAGAATCCATGCTTCAACTTTCAGCGGTTCAAGGCCTCCCTGAAAGGATAGCGGTTTCATTTTGCTGAACTTGTGGGTGAGAGCAATTATGTCCCTATCATTAACATTGACATCCTGTTCCGGCTGTACCGGAGGAGGAGGTGGGGGCTGTTGGTTCTGTTGTTGATCTAATCTTTCAGTTATTAATTCCATCATTCTTTCCAGTCTTGCCATTCTTGCCTCAGAGGATGAGGATTCAGATTCATTTGTAGTTCTTGCATTATCCATTTCACTATAAACAGTTATAGCCATTATCAACATAAGCAGTTGCACACTTAAACAGTTTATCACATTAGCACATTTCAGTCATGTCATAACCACACACTTATCATGCTCATGCAATGCCCTATTACTTTCTAGGACACCCTATAGCTCATTTGGACACGCGTGTGTGGTATAACTCGTGGTTAAGTATCGTTCTGATACCACTCTGTCACGACCCAAACCCGCCCCTATGGGTTTAGCACCGTAACCGGCCAGTAATCCAAGATTACCGAAGGCTTGTTTAATAGTAGAATAGTAAAACAGAGTACAGGGGCATGGCGGAAGCCAAAACAGTAAATAAACAATGTCCAATGAGCTGTGACAGTCTCATTGCAAAGAGACTTTTCATGCATATATACAATCAGTGACAAGACAGTATGTACAATATTTACAATCATTCAGTACAGGGACTTAATCCCTATTAGACAGTACAGTACGGTGCTATCAGTCTATACAGTAATACAAAACAGATACAGAGACAAACGGGGGAAAATTAAAACACCCCAAAGCCATAGCTTGGCAGGCTCGGAACCTCGCAGTGAGGCACAGTGGTTGGCTTGACAAAACTAGAGTTTACCCCGACACTCCTAGCATTGGTCCGGTGCCTGTACACCTACATATATATATATGAGCAGTGAGCTAAAGCATAATGTGTAAAGAGGTTAAGAATGAATGTCCATACAGTAATGAAAATAGTTCATTAAATCAGTATTCCAGTCCTTCAATATTTCAGTCATTCAGTCATATGTGGTACATCCATTAGCATAGCAGTACAGTAAACAGTAGGTCTTAAAAGACCAAACAGTCAATGATGGCCATCAATCAGTAAACAGTAGTGGTTCCTACGAGGGAACCGACAGAGATCTCTGTAACAGTAACAGTCAGTAACAGTAGTTGCTAAAGATGCCACAATACAGTTCAGAATATAGGACATACATTCATTCAATTAACAGTTTCAGTTCAGAAAGCAGTTCAGTTAAACAGTCAGAAATATTCACAGTTGAACATATCTTTACACAATTGTTACTCACAGACTTCTGGGCTACAGTAAGCTAGAGCGTCCTCCGAAAGCCAACCCTACACAGTCACAAATTGAACACACACTAAGCTACACGGTTGGGAAAGATAATAACTTAATCCCTAAATTGCCTCGGTGTGGTTCTACATCTATATCCTCATTAAGATGTCTTAAACTAGGCCTAAGAATGCCTAGGATGAAATGAGGATGCAAAGATGCACTTAGAAAACATTTTCAAAATTTTCAGAAAGACAGAATCCCGCTCGAGCGCAGGTTACCCCGCTCGAGTGGACAGGCAAACAAAGGTCTCCGCTCGAGTGCTCAAAAATCACGCTCGATGGGCGCTTGATAGCCGCTCGAGCGTAAGACACAAGGTCCCGCTCGAGCGCCAATTATCCCGTTCGAGCAGACTTCAAAACAGTGCAAAGTGCTGGGAGCACGAATTCTCCGCTCGAGCGCCAATATCCCTACTCGAACGGGAGCCCAAAATCTGGAAAAACCCAGATTTGAGTTCCAAGTTCAAAACTCAATCTTTGATGCATCAAAACCAATCCCCTTGGGCTAATTTTCTGGAAAACATTTGTAAACCCATAGAACAACAAGTTTCAAAGGTCAATTTGAGAAATCAAAGCCCATGGGTAGGTCAATACAACCCAATTTCGAATCAATTTTCATGATCAATCATCAAACATGACATGCATGAATTCAAACCACTTTAAAACTTCAATGCTAGCTCTAATGAGCTCATTCTTTTCAAAACAAGATGAACTCATGGACTTAAACATAATTATGAGCATGCATGCAACATTTTGCCATGAAAACAACTTAAAACTCAACAATACCAACATGCATGCATGGAATGAGCTTCAATTCAACATGCTAGAACTAATTCATGACTTAGCTCCTCAATATGACATGAACCATACAAGAATCAACTTAAAGACACAATTAAGAGGTTGAATCTCCTTACCTAAGTCTTCAATCACAAGACTAGAAGCTTAATTAGGCAATTGCCCTTCAATTCTTTAAGATCACCAAGCAATATCAAGCAAAAGTGAGATGAAATCAACTCTTCTAGTCTCTCTCTCTCTCTCTATGGTCGGCAATGACAAGGAGAATGGCTGATGGAATGTGTTATGAGATCAAGTGTAGGCTCAAATATGCTTAGATAGTGGGCCACCCACAATGGCAAAGTTGTAAATAAACCTAACTCATGTAGTTTAGCTTATTTTAATCTAGTTTAATCATACTAAATCACTTTTCAGATAATTACACCATAAAATCACATAAATTATGATGGTCCTAAAACATCAATCAATTTCTGGTTCGGCCGCCGATAAGGCCTTCAATTTGCAGTTCAAATATAAAAATATGAACAGATAATCAAACAGGCGACAGATAAAAATGCAGTATAACAGATATACTCAATCAATTAGTTTCAGATTTCAGTCAGTCAGTTCAGTATTTTGATTACTTTAGTTATCAATCATAATCAGTCTCAGTTTAACAGTAATCAGTAGTTTATCGGTAAGCAGTGATGAGGGTTATTACATGAGTAATGTTTGTTAAATAAGCTGTGAACTACCTTTTTCAATTAATTTTCATTTTTTTTATTTACTACTTATTTACATTTCTTATAAAAAAATAATAATAATTTATAATCTATTTGGGTCTTTTTCTATTTTTTAAAAAATAAAAAATAAAAAAATCTAAGAGTATAACCATAAATTAATATATCCACAGCAGAAGGTGATAATCAAAAATAAGAGATGAACAGTTTCTCAAAATTAATTTTTTTAAATTAAAATAAGTTATTAGAATTAAAAATTATTTAAAATAAATTTAACTAAATAATCTAAAATAACTTTTCAAAAGATTAAAAATATAAGTTGACTGTAAAAAGTCCAAACAATCCCACCCCCCAACAAAAAATGTGTGTGGGGGATTGGGTATGTATCAAGGCTACTAATTGATGCAGGTCGTCTGTTCAAGTCAAAATCTGGCCCCAGACTCTGCCCTCTAGGATGGGGCAGGGTTCTTTACGTCAAAATTTTAATTAGTAGCGAGTAGAGTATTAAATTGTGAGGGAATGTGTGTGGGGGCGTCTGAGGGTATGTATCAAGGCTGTTAATTGCTGTAGGTCGTCTGCCGAAGTCAAACTCTGGGCCCAGACTCTCCCCTCTAGGATGGGGCAGGGTTCTTTAAATCAAAATTTTATTTAGTAGCAAGCACAGTATTAAATTGTGCGACCATGCTACGTAGCTCGAAAGCTACGTAGCTCGAAAGGCTCGAATTTTTTTTTTTTTTTTTCAGACGCAGAGGAGAGGAGAGGAGAGGAGGAAGGAGGGGAGAGGAGAGGAGAGGAGAGGAGAGGAGGAGGGAGGAGGGGACTGGAGGGGGCCTAAAAAATGGAGGGGGAGGGAAGGGGAGGGGAGGAAGAGGAGGAGGAGGGGGCGGAGGCGGCGGAGGCGACGCGATCGGGGCAGAGCCGATGAGGGGCGGAGGTGCCGCGATCGGGGCAGAGCTGCGAGCTGCGACGGCGGAGCTGCGAGCTGCGACGAGCTGGCGGACGGCCGGAGGCGAGCTGCGACGACCTCCTCTTCCTCTTCCCTCTCTTCTCTTTCTCTCCCTCTCCCTCTTCTCCCTCGTCCTCTGCAACGAAAATGGCAGAAAAAGAAGGGAAAAAAAAAAAAACCAAAACCCCAAAACGACGTCGTTTTGGGGTTTTGAGCCACATTCGAGCCTCTAGTTTCGAGCACTCAAACATTTTGTGAGGGGATTTACTTATAGGTTTTATTTAGTGACTTTATTATTTATTTAATTATTAATTTTTAAAAAGAATTTAAAAATTATTATAAAAAAATGTTATTAGTGATAGTTTAAAAAAAAATCATCACAAAAAAATTATTAATTTTTAATTTTTAGTGAGTTTGAAAAATTAGTCATAGAAAAATATCACTGATTGTAAATTTTTAATGATAATTTATAAAAATCATAACAAAAGAAAGTCACTAATTGTCAATTTTTAGCGACATATGTAAAAAATTATCACAAAAAATTATTTGTTGCGACGATTATACTAAAACTTATTTTGAATAAAACTTGATGAGAATTAAATCTAACTATAGTTTATCCTAAATTGTATTATTTACATGTTCTTGAATAATGAAAAATTACAACATCAATTAAGTGAGTAATTTTGTCTCATACTTAGCTAATAACGGCAAAAAAAAAAAAAGGGAGCTTTTTGATAAATCCATTTTCTAAGAGTTTTATTCCATCCAACCCATATTCTTTTTGATTATTCCATTGGGTCCAATTTGAGATAAGAAGACCAAAATACCCTTTTCATCTACTTATGTTCCATTTAGTTTACATTATTTTCTTATATTTCAATAAGTCCTATGGGTGACATAATTACCAAAATACCCCTAATGTGAATGTTCACACTGTCAATGTAAATGTTCATATCGTCAATGTATAGGGGCCCGGCCCATGTCGATCCTCGTGGGTGTCCGGAAAAATTCGAGTCGGGCCGGGCCGGCCCACAGGCCAAAAAAATAAGCCCGGCCCGGCTCGTTGATAATGTGAATATTCACATTAACAAGTTAACATTCACATTGATAGGAGTGTAAAATTGGCCAGCGGCCCGTGGGCGGCCCGAAGCCAGCCCGCCGCCGGGGCGGGCCCAGGCCGGCCCGTTCATAATGTGAATATTCACATTGACATATTAACATTAACATTGATAAGAGTGTAAAATTAGCCCGTGACCCGTGAGCAGCCCGAAGCCCGGGCCCGGGTCGGGCCGGACCGGGCCCGCCCAGTTGACAATGTGAATATTCACATTGACATGTTAACATTCACATTGATAGGAGTGTAAAACTAGCTCGCGGCCTGTGGCCGGCCCGAAACCCGCCCGCGGCTCGTGGGCTACCCTGGGTAGGCCCGGCCCGACCCGTTGATAATGTGAATATTCACATTGACATGTTAACATTCACATTGATAAGAGTATAAAATTAGCCCACGTCCCGTGGCTGCCCAAAACCAGCCCACGGCCCGTGGGCGGCCCGGGGCGGTCCCGGCCCGGCTTGTTGACAATGTGAATATTCACATTGACATGTTAACATTCACATTGATAAGAGTGTAAAATTGACTCGCGTCCCATGGGCGGCCCGAAGCCCGTGGGAGGCCCGGGGCGAGCTCGGCCCGGCCCGTTGATAATGTGAATATTCACATTGACATATTAACATTCACATTGATAGGAGTGTAAAATTGGCCCGTGGCCCATGGGCGGCCCGAAGCCCGCCCACTGCCCAGGGCGGGCCCGGCCCGGGCCGTTGATAATGTGAATATTCACATTGATATATTAACATTAACATTGATAACAGTGTAAAATTGGCCCGTGACCCGTGGACAGCCCGAAGCCCAGCTCCGGGCCTGGGCGGGCCCAGCCCGTTGACAACATGAATATTCACATTGACATGTTAACATTCACATTGATAAGAGTGTAACATTAACCCGTGCCCTGTGGCTGCCCGAAACCCGCCCACGGCCCGTGGGCGACCCGAGGCGGGCCCGGCCCGGCCTGTTGATAATGTGAATATTCACATTGACATGTTAACATTGATAAGAGTGTAAAATTGAGTCGCGTCCCATGGGCGGCCTGGGGCGGCCCGGGTTTGGGTCCGGGCCTACCCCGGGCCGCGGGCGAGCTTCGGGCAGCGGACAAATTTTACACTCCTATCAATGTTAATGTTAACATGTCAATGTGAATATTCACATTGTCACGGGTCGGGCTAAGCCCGCCTCGGGCTGCGATCTAGCTTCGGGCCAATTTTACACTCCTATCAATATGAATGTTAACATGTCAATGTGAATATGCACATTGCCAACGGGCCGGGCCCGCCTCGGCCCGGCCTGAGGTCGGGCTTCGAGCTACCCACGGGTCACGGGCCAATTTTACACTCTTATCAATGTGAATGTTAACATATCAATGTAAATATTCACATTGTCAACAGGCCGGGCCGGGCCCGCCCCGGGCCGCCCACGGGCCGTGAGCGGGTTTTGGACAGCCATGGGGCGCGGGCAAATTTTACACTCCTATCAATGTGAATGTTAACATGTCAATGTGAATATTCATATTGTCACGGGTCGGGCCAAGCCCGCCTCGGGCTTCGGGCCGCCCACGGGCTGCGGGCCAATTTTACACTCTTATCAATGTGAATGTTAACATGTCAATGTGAATATTCACATTGTCAACGGGCCGAGCCGGGCTGGGCCCGCCCCGGGCCGCAGGCGGGCTTTTGGCCGCCCATGGGCCGCAGGCCAATTTTATACTCTTATCAATGTGAATGTTAATATGTCAATGTGAATATTCACATTGTCAATGGGTCAGACCGGGCCCACCTCGGACCGCCCATGGGCTGCAAGCGGGTTTCGTGCCGCCACGGGACGGGGGCCAATTTTACACTCCTATTAATGTGAATGTTAACATATCAATGTGAATATTCACATTGTTAACGGGCCGGGCCGGGTCGGGCCCGCCCTGGGCTGCTGGCCAATTTTATACTCTTATCAATGTGAATGTTAACATGTCAATGTGAATATTCACATTGTCAACAGGCCGGGCCGGGCCCGCTCCGGGCCGCCCACGGGCCGTGGGCGGGTTTCGGATAGCCACGAGACGCGGGCTAATTTACCCTCCTGTCAATGTAAATGTTAACATGTCAATGTGAATATTCACATTGTCAACGGGCCGGGCTAGGCCCTCCCCGGGCCGCGGGCGGGCTTTTGGCCGCCCATGGGCCGCGGGCCAATTTTATACTCTTATCAATGTGAATGTTAATATGTCAATGTGAATATTCACATTGTTAATGGGTCGGACCGAGCCCGCCCCAGACTGCCCATGGGCCGCGAGCGGGTTTTGCGCCGCCACGGGACGCGGGCCAATTTTACACTCCTGTTAATGTAAATGTTAACATGTCAATGTGAATATTCACATTGTCAACGGGTCGGGCCCACCCCTGCTCGCGGGCGGGTTTCGGGCCGCCCACGGGCCAATTTTACATTCCTACCAATGTGAATTTTAAAATATGAATGTTCACATCATTAAATTGCTAACCGTTCAAAAAATATTTATAAGGGTATCAAAATTGAATATAAGGGCATAAGTGTCCAAGAAAATAGTGTAAATCAAGAAAATGGACTTTATGGAATAAAACTATACATACATGGGACTAAATGGGTTAAAAAATTCCTTCATGGATTTCTTGGGTTAAAACACTTCTAAATTGGACCTATTAATAAAAATCAAAAAAAAAAATTTATATGAAAAATTCACTTTTTAGATTTACTTTCTAGACTATGTGAAGAAGATATTAATTGATAATTGAAAAATATTTAATTACTGACTCATTATCTTTTTTAAACATATCACTAAATTTAAAAAGTAAATCTAACTTTTAAATCCAAAGAGTCGTTTGGCAATGACTTTTTTAGTTGATTTTTTAACTTTTTGACTTTTTTTAACCTGAGACTTTTTTTTTTTTGGCTTTTTTAACTTTTTTGCTTTGAAATAGTAATTTTTTTTATTCTTTTGTGATTTTTGACTTTTAAACTTTTTTAAATTTTTTTTTATCTTTTTGTGATTTTTTAACCTAAAAGGAAAATCAAAGGGGGGCTAATTTCATCTATAAAACTTTTATCATAATTATGAGCACCATGTGAATGGATATTAGCCGGTGATACTTCGAAATCACTCATAATTTCATTATTGCCTAAGTCTAGCGCAATGTGCACATGGTCTGCCATAGAAAAATGCATAAACTACTGTGAAAGAAATTTTTCAGCATCTATATATATATATATGAAAAATGATCTTTTAAAAAATAATGATATATATGAAAAATGATCTTTTAAAAAATAATGATTATGAAAGTTTCAAATTCTTAAATTAATTTTTTTAATTTGTTAATTTTAAAATAATAAAAAAAAATCTATTAGTTAATTCTTTAAATAAAAAATTTAAAAATAAAAAAAGTTCTAATTATCTATAATTTTGAATTTTAAAATTTAAAACAATATGATAAGTTACCTTTACTCTTTCCAAAAATAATGTTGATCAAAATAATTCAAATAAAAATAAAACAAAAGGCCAAGTTTGGCAAGTTGAAAAAAAGCCGAGAAGTCAAAAAGTTACTCAAAAAGTTAAAAAGTTATCACTATTTACCAAAAGTCAAAAAGTATGGCTGCACAACTCCCAATCCTAATTTTTCCCTACACACTAATTTATACAATTTTTTAATACACATTTTTCCATAAAAAGTCAAAAAATTAACTCAAACATCCATATTTTTTCCCTCAACTTTTTAGTCAAAAAAGACAAAAAGTACACTTATTTAAGACACCCCAAACAACCCCTAATTATCTATGATTTTGAATTTCAAAATTCAAAATAATATGATAAGCCACCTTCATCTCACTCTCACCTTTTCCGAAAATAATATAAATCTAAAATTTTAAAAACCCAATCAAATTAAAAATCCAATACAATTGTTTCTTTAAAATACTCAATATTTAGTCTTTTTTCCAGCCCGACCAACTCCTCCCCAAATGTGATGATGCAATGGTTATTCTCTCTCTTTGCCAATAATCCAAACTTATTTCAAACTTTTTTGTTTGTGATTTTTTTTTTTTTTTGTAAATTTATATTTTCGTGTGAGTATTTTTTTTTTTCTATATGACTTTTTTGTTCCAATGTATTTTTTTTTTAACTAAATTGATAATAAATATATATCTGTTAACTATCTTCGTTTTGGGAGTTGATTTGAAGTTTTTTTTTAGTGGATATTAGTGTATTTTTTATATTGTTGTTATTATTTATTTTGATATATGTGAATTGATAATATAGTTATGAGTTATATATATATAGGATAAGGCATCTTATATTGTTCTTTATGATTTGGCCATTTTTTAAATTTCTTAAACAAAATTTTCAAATTTTTTATTTGTAAAAAATTAAAAACATTTAATTGACTTGCCTATCAATAAATAAAATTTTAAATAATGAACACTATTCTATAATTTATGGATTTAAAAATAAAAAAAATCAACACCCATATATGACATAAGAAAATCTAAAGTCACGCATTTTTTTTATTTTTCATTTTTAACTTTTTAAAACTCTAACAGTATCTTTTTATTTCCACAACATTGTCTTTTCATATTTACAAAGATAAAAAACTAGACCGGAATTTCATAATGGTTAGTGGAGGTGGTGAGCATTGTAACAACAAGAATGATGATAAGCTCGGCCAGAGCATTGTTTGGATGGATTTTGAAAAGATGAATTAAAAGAATAGTCGAAAGTTTCGATGATGAATTGATTTAGAAAACTAATTTGTGGTTGAGATTAAGTGTGAATTTTACCATATAAAAATTGAATATGGATCATATATTGTTTTTTATATATAATTTTGGGTACTTTTGTATAACTATAAAAAATTATTATGATCACATGTTACTTATCATTTGATTTATTATTATTGTATTATCGTAATGAATTTTATTATTAATGTTTATTATCAATGTAGTGGTGAGACGTCACATGATAAATAAAAATATGTTTTGTTATTATTATTATTGATAATATATTTCTTTATTTACCTTTTTACAATCTTCAAAAAATTAATTTATGTTTATTGTTAGTTTTTGTAAATGAGAAGTCAAAAATAAATTTTAACCAAATTCAAGTTATAACTAATTTGAGATTGAAAAGGAAATTTCAAAATCAACTATAATTATATATAATTTTAAAATATTTTTAAAAAAATACAAGGAAAAATTGGAACTATAAATTAAAATTATAAAACAACCTAATTCTACGAAAAAATTTAAATGAAAAATTGATCAAATTTGAATTTATAATTATTAAATATTTTTAATAAGCCATTAATTTTTTATTCAGGTTTTAGCCTGATCTGATCTTAAATAGTTTTTCAGATATAAATATATCTTAATATTGATACAATCAATATTAAATATATTTTAAGAAGGATAAATTATATCGATGGTCCCAGCTTTTATCTCTTGTGTCAATTTGGTCTCTGTAATTTCAATTAGTTTGATTTTTATCCCTAATTTTAGATTTTGTATTAATTTGATCCAATTGATAATGCCGGTTAAGATTTTTGAAAGAAAATAGTTATTGAGTTGGTTTAGCTTAACTTATTAAGTTGAACAAGTTTATAATTTTATCTATAAAGTATAACAGATCCTACTCATGTGTGTATCTTCAATAAAAAAAAACACCAGCAATTATAACAATTAGATCAAATTGAAACAAAATTATAAATTTAGGATCAAAATTGAGCAAATTAAAATTGCAGGGATAAAAATAACACAAGAGTCAAAATATAGGGATTACCAATGTAATTTATCCTTTTAAGA
This sequence comes from Camellia granthamiana, assembly GCA_036172215.1. Lineage (NCBI taxonomy): Eukaryota > Viridiplantae > Streptophyta > Magnoliopsida > Ericales > Theaceae > Camellia > Camellia granthamiana. The sequence goes on along the minus strand of CM069903.1, from coordinate 17,186,404 downwards.
ATAAGAACATAATTTCTTAATTAATTTTGAAATTGTTAATAAATATACCAAACAAATATGCACATATTTCCTATTTTTGTTATAAATTTTTTTTAAAATATATATTTACTAATTAAAAATTAAATAAATAGGTAGGTCTACTAACTCATGGATTGGACATGAACTAGACGATTCTCTAAAGAGTAGGCTTAAATCAACAATTATTGGCAAAAAAAATTGACTTGAACTAAATTTTCTTAACTACTTTTTAGTGTTTAATCTAATATTAGAACCCTCAAATTAGCTTATATCAGTTACGAATTGATAAACTATGATATAATTTAAATCTAAAATTTAAATTTATTAGGATTAGAATATGACCTACAATTTAGGGTGGCTTTATCTTAAATAATTTTTTTATACATAAATATATATAACTATTCATTTAATTGTTTTAAACATAAATGTATAGTTTTTTTTTTTTTTTAACTATAGTTAAAATTTTTTAATAAGTATGCATAAAATAAGTCCATATTTCTTATTTTTATTATAAAAAAAATATTTACAAATATTTATTTACTAATTTAATAAATAGATAGGTCAAATGATTCATATAAGTTGGGAACAGAACAAGACAATTTTTAATGATTAGGTGAATGACAAGTTGGCGTAAATCTAATGTTAAGCCCAAATTTAATATCACAAGTAAATCCTAATTCATTTTTACGTAAATCTTATAACATAAGACATTATAATTTTTAGACTTCACAAAATATGAAAAAATTACTATATTGATAAATGTAATTTACTACTATTATATGATAAATTAAATTTATGAAACTTATAAGACGAAATGTATTTATATTTTATCATAAATATAATTTTTGTGATTTATTTTTTAATTTTTACCACTTAAATTATGACATATATTTGTTATTAAGAACTTAGAACACACAATTAATGACATAAGAATAAATAAAAAAATTCTCTTATATGTAACTGTGATAAAAATAAATAAAATTTAATTAATTCTAAATTATTTTTGCTAAATATTGTAGATAAATTTTTTAAATTATTATTTAATTTTAAAAATTAATTTTTGATTATTTATTTATACCCATGCATAGCACAGGTAATTATGCTAGTAATATATATTAAGGGTCTTACTAACTTTAAAGGTTGCCAATAATAAATACTAAGTAATAAAAAAATTTAGATTGAAATACTAATAAATTTTAAATAGTAATTTTATGAATTGTTTGATCTTTCCTTTTTATGGACCTAAAGATCTCATTCTAGTGTGAATTACATAAATAATCAAGTATAAATGAACGTGTATTATTTGTTGAGAGACAAATATAGATTTTCTCATAATATTGAAATTACTAGACGTAAGACTTCAAAAAAGCTTATTAGTATACTTTTCTCAACTATAATATTTTAATGCAACATTCCGAAAACGTAACACTCTAATGTAACATTCCTTAGTATACTTTTCTCAAACGTAATAACATAATATTTCACAAAAGCTCCTTAATATATTTTTCTTAAACATAATATTTCACAAAAACTCCTTAGTATATTTTTTTTTCCAAATGTAACACTTCAATCAATGTAACACACTAACAAATTGCTTACTATGTTTTTCTCAAACGTAACAATGTAACATTCTAAAAAAAATTCTTTGTGTACTTTTTCCAAATGTAACACTCCAATCAATGTAACACACATAAAAATTCTTTAGTATATTTTTTTTCAAACATAACACACTAAAAAACTCTTTATTGTACTTTTCTCAAATGTAACAACGTAACATTCCTAATAATTTTCCTAAATGCAACACTTTAATCAATATAACTCTAAAAAATTCCTTAGTGTTTTTTTTTTTTTTTTTTTTTTTTCCCCAAATGTAACACTCCAATGTAACACATTAAAAAATTTCTTAGTGCACTTTTTACAAATGTAACAATATAACATTTCAAAAAAACTCTTTAGTGTATTTTTTTTTTCCAAACGTAACATTCCAATTAATGTAACACACAAAAATTCATTAGCATATTTTTTTCAAACATGGCATTCATATGTAACATTTCAATATAACACCAAAAACTCACACTAACAGAAATGTAGATTTCCACACTCGATGACCAACGCTTCATCCACCAATCCTCTCAAAAAGAATATTATACACCTCACTTTTCCATTCTCATCCAAAAAACCAATCAAAAAATTAAAAAAATAAGTCACAAAGGGCCATTCACTTAAACTTAAATGGTACCAAATCAAATAGATACAACTTTCTAAAATAAAAATAACTAATTGATTCATAAGAAAACTCTTAGGATTAAATGGATTAACATTTTCGTATATGGGATTTACAGATAAAATTTTCAAAAATTTATAATCTGATACATTATTTATATATTTTAAAATATTTTTACACATTTTAGGCTTCATTTGGCACAAAAAGCCTGGGCTAAAATAGTCACAAAAAGATAACATAGGATAAAAAGTCAATAAGACAAAATATCACATCCAAACTATAATCATTTCATTTTTTCTCTTATAAAAGTCATGTTACGCCCCGAAATAATTATAATAATTCGACCCAACACAATATACATAAGACAACGTAATCAAAATAATAAGCTTCCATTAACCTGAATCGTTATACAAAAGTGACACATGCGATATACATTCATAAATAATTCATCCTGAATGTACAGCATGTGTTACAAGTAGTAAAGAGTAATGAAAGTTAAACAGATAATTATGTGCCCTAAAGGCTTACATCTTTCCAAGTCATTGCTTGGTTACAACAAAAAAGAGTCTAACTATATATAATTTATGCCCTTGGCTATACAAATAGATACAAAAAGTGAAGCTCGTGCCCCAAACTCCTTCCGAGCTACTACCTTGGCGTAGACATATCTTCAACACCTGAAAATGATTTTTCCTAGATAGGGTGAGCCAAAGCCCAATAGGAACAATCTAACACAATATATGAGTTTTACCAAAGGTATAAGTAAAATGTGCATTTACAAGGTCAGTGATAAAACAATCATTTTCTATATAATCATATTTGCCAAAATTCACACCTTAATCCCCTTTTCTTTCTCGTCAATTCAAGTTAATTCATTTCATTTCAATTCATGAGTCAGTTTCATTATCTTTCAAACGACCCATCTAAGACTACAACTCAGTGGTTCCCAAATTAACACAATTATCACACAAACACTTCAATTTGCCATTTTACGAAAATTTCATCCGCGAGATCGATACCCATGTATACGCGCGGTTTTGGGACTTTCACCCAGGACACATAGGCCAACTTAATTCAATGGAGTCCATCCCCTATCTCCTCTCAAACATGGAGTACATCCCCTTTCTCCTCCCAACCAATCATACATATACAATGTATTTAAAACATAGTCATATTCAATGACAACCCCCAAGAGATTAGTTTTAATTCACCTAATCCTCATGTAATTTCTACAACAATCATAACTATCCTCCACCGATAGCCCAATACAGATATTTCTGAACAGATATTGTAACGCCCTCAAAATAATAACATTAAACCCACCAATATAGACATGCTATGATATATATAAAGTTCCACATCCTTTCATTCACCAGAATTGTATTACAAGGAGTATCACATGTTAACAACAAAAGCAACTGCCCTAAGGGCTTACAGCTTTCCAAGTTAACACTTGGTTACACAAAAGTAGAGTACTAACTCATTTACACATAAAGCCCTTGGCTTGAATTTACATGTAATACAACAAAAGGAAAGACAACCAAAAAGCCTGTCCGCCACTAGCCTCCCAAGCTAAGTCCTTGGAGGTGGCATGCTTCCTGTACCTGAAAATGATGTTCCCATATAGGGTGAGCCACAGCCCAGTAGAAATATACTAAACCAATTATGAACAATGCCTAAAAGATTAACAGTTGATAGATGGTCAACACTTTTACATTCATTCATAATATAACACAGTTCCAAGACACTTAAGTCTCTATTTCCTCTCATTTCCATTTCTTTCCTTTTTACTTGCCATTTCATAACCTTGGCTCAGAACCTGGCCAAACATCACACATGAGACAAACACTCATGCCAACACCTTTCACTTCATCAAAGATAAACATAACAGTTATATCAATACTTCCAACGACAAGCATATCCGCTATGTCAACACTTCTAGATAAGCATACACGCTCTATCTACGGAGTTCATCCCCTATCTCCTCCCAACAACATCCGGTTTAGAGGTTCATCCCCTATCTTCCCCTAAACCGTGGAGTACATCCCCTATCTCCTCCAACACAACACAATGCATATAAACAACAATTATATACATCACAAATCAACACAATTAATTATTCAAATTAATCAATCAATGTAATTAGGACATCCTCCATAATTAACATCACAACCCTTAGGTTCCAATTCCACTAATGTTTCAACATTAATTCCATGTTTACATACCAAACATGCTTCTAGGTTTATCATAGATAAAAACCCCCAACTTTTATAAAATTACACAATGGCCCAAAGTTTCCCAAAATTACACAACAACTTCCAACATATCAAAATGCTAAAATTGAAAGACAAAACTCATAAAGAGGAGTAGGATATCCCTACCTCAAAGAATGAGCTCCAAAGGAGATGATGCCCAACACCCAACTTGCTCCAAAACCAAATTTGTTCCGATTAAAACGAAGCCCAAGCCACCCTCTAGCTTTTTAACAAAGGCCTTAGGGTAGGAAATCACCCTAGGTAGATCAATTCTTAGAGAGAGTGCAAGTGTAGAGAGAGAAGCTCTCAAAACAAGGGTTTGAAGAAGATGAAGTGTAGAAAAAGTGATGTTTAGTTCGGTGCTGCCTTGCTGATATAAACAGGCTCGCTCGAGCGAAGACCCCGTCGCTCGAGCGACCAGACACAAAAACTGGTCTCGCTCGAGCGAAGACACACGCTCGCTCGAGCCAACAGTACAAATTTTCCGATTTGCACTACGACGCTCGCTCGAGCGAAGACGAACCAGCTCGCTCGAGCGAAGAAATGCAACCTTCAGGTCTGAGCCAGACGCAGTCGCTCGCTCGAGCGAAGCCACTCTGGCTCGAGCCACCAGACACAAAAACCAACCCTCGCTCGAGCGACCAAACCCTCGCTCGAGCGACCAGCCAAAATTCTGGGCAGCAACACTTGGTTTCCAAACACAACCAACCTGTAACAAACCTGCCCAATACATCCTATAACTCAAATATAAAGTAGGAAAGGATGTAAACAAGACAATATTCAACTACCAACATCCACGGACACATGTCCGGATCACTGTACAACAAGGGGTAAACCCGGGACCACTATAGATATTCAATCTCCAGACATATAATTTATTCAAATTTCCAAAAGTGTGAGATAATGCATATCTAACTCCACCATTTACATCAACATTCATCCAATTTCATATTTATAATACCAATTTCATTCATTTATACAAAATAAATATTTGCCCAATTTTAGGTTAACTTCCCTCTTTCCCAAATGTCAACCCAAATGCCAAAGTCAACAATTGTGATACAATATACCTCATTTTCAAACCCCATGACCATTTATATCACATTCACTAGAAACCCCTCTTTTTATTTTACATCCCAAACCCTAAGTTTGTCCAAAATACTCCCAAAACCCGCCATTGTTATACAATAACCAATAACTAAGTTAAAAATCATAAGAATGTGTAGAAAATCCCTACCTCAAGCTCAAAAGACCAAAGGGAGATATGGAGAAACTTCAAGGACACCAAAACCAAGCTTTAATCGGATCAAAATGTAGCCCTTGAGATGCTCTAACATTTTAACAAAGGCAAGTGGGAAGAGATATCACTAGAACTAGGTGAAAATGTAGAGAGAGAAAGTGTTTTAGGGAGAAAGGGTCCCGATCTACGATTTTGGTGAAAAAGATGTGAAAAAGTGATGCAAAAAGGTGTTGCTGTGAACTGATATACGCACAGTCCGCTCGAGCGCAAGAAGTGACGCTCGAGCGTCAGACACAATAAGTTGTTCTATTCGAACGCCAAGACACAATGAAAAAGACGTTCACTGCTCGAGCACAAGAAGTGACACTTAAGCATAAAAAATACGCATCCAATAGTTTTGCAGGCAACAGACCAACCGCTCGAGCGCAAGAAATGGCCGCTCGAGTTGAGCCCGCTCGAGTACAGAAGGACCCGCTCGAGTGTAGAATACACTCTCCCAGTAGTTTTGCAGACCTGCAAAAGTACTGAGAGTTTGCAAAACCCGCTCGAGTGTAAGAAGTGCTGCTCGAGCGAATGAGCAAAAATCTGGGCAACAAGAGTTTGGAAATCAAGCAATCAACCTGCTCTAAACACAACCATAACAATCCAAAAGACAAACTTAAAAGAAAACAAGGGGAAAATAGATGAACAACAACACTAAATCACGAAACCCAAGTCCGGAATGAAATAAAGGTTAGGTCAAAACCGGAATCGCTAAAAGTCAAAAAGGCCAAAAAGCTTATCTCAAATAAGACTTTTTAGCTTTAGGCTAAAATAGACAAAAAGTTAGAAAATCAAAAAGTTAACCCACATCCCAAACGAAGGTTTAATACATTTTATATACAACAAACATTGCTAAAACACAATAACAAAGCATAAGTTAACACATTTTCAAAACCTAAACATAAGAAATAAACTGATCACAAAATTCAGTTTTATCAAACTGGGCATATGCATTGTGGCTCCTTCATGCAATAATGAGGAAACAACTTCATTTGTTGTAGCCAGAAAACAAGAACAAATGAACTAGTGTTGTACAAGTTACATGAATAACCCAAGGACACTAGATGCCGCCAAGGTTAAGGAAAAGGGAAAGGGGAAATAATTTTGGATGAAAGATTTGTTCATGTCTATGTGTGGCCAACGCATAAGCAAGTTATTGTGATTTTTTTATGTGGGTCTCACGTGGATTTCATATAAATTAATGGATTATGATTCAAATCTTTTTTAATTATTTGGAAAATATTATAGGATTATTGGGATTGCTTTTAATCCACGATTTGGACTAGATAATGTTGTTTGGGTTTATTAGACTTATCATAAATTTTATTTTAATTGTTAATGTATATATTAGATTTAGATTTATATTTGTCTTCTTGTATTGTAGATATCTCTCTCTAGGGCTGCAAACGAGCCGAGCCGAGCCGAGCTTTGCTGGGCTTGAGCTCGGCTCGTTAAGTTATTGAGCTCGTTTATTGAGCTCGAGCTCGGCTCGATAAGGGACTGGGCTCGAGCTCGGCTCGGCTCGTTAATTTTTATCGAACTCGAGCTCGGCTCGGCTCGATAAATTTTTTTTAATATTATTTATATTATTTAAATATAAATATTTAAATAAAAAATATTATTTATATTATTTAATATATAAAAAATGCATTTATATTATTATTTATATATATATTTATATATTTTTAATATATAAATAATGTATTTATATATATTTATATATTATTTAATATATAAATAATATATTTATTATATAATTTAATTAAAGATAAACGAGCCGAGCCTACCGAGCCGAACATATGCGAGCTCGAGCTCGGCTCGTTAACGAAACGAGCCCAATAATCGAGCTCGAGCTCGGCTCGTTTACTAAACGAGCCGAGCCGAGCCGAGCCCTTACCGAGCCGAGCCGAGCCTGTTCACGAACAGCTCGGTTCATTTGCAGCCCTATCTCTCTCTATCTCTATCTTCTTGTATCTCTATCTTTCTCTATCTCTATCTCCTTCTATACTTATCTAGGTTTGTGTTCAGCTTATAAATACAGGCTCACTTATTGTATTCTATGCAATATTATTATACAGATACAGAATTCTCACATTTCTTTCGACCATTCTAACATGGAATCAAAGCTTAGGTCTTGAATCCTAGCTCATCTTTTCTCCTGCTCATTGCCCGTACACAGTAGTATTATAGCATCTCTCTTCTATTTCATCAATACACCATTCTTTGTTCCATAACACTATTTCGTCATTGTTTCATCATCATTTTTGACCAAAATTTTATAAATTTTTCATCAAAGTGCTCGGAATTGTGCCCTGGTTCCAATGCCACCAGGCCAGTAGCCAAAATCCTCCGCACGCGCCCTTACACGCCTATTTTCTCATCGACGTATCCAACTTCTGCCTCCACTCTCATACGCGCCAACACGCGCCCCTCTGTGCACCCGTGTGCGCCATCCTGCTACCGTGCACCCGCGTGCGCTGTCCTGCTACCATGCACCCACGTGCGCCGTCCTGCTACCATGCACCCACGTGTGCCATTTTTTTTACAATGCGCCACGCGTCTTTGCTGCTATTGTGCACCATGTCCCCTCTCTGCTATTGTGCGCCGCACCCATTGCTAACGTCATCAAACCCCTGTTGACGTCATCTCTGCACACCAGACCCCTTTCCCAACTATTTTCGACCTTCTGAACTCACTGGTACGCCCTGTTTTGCTGATTTTTGCTCTTATAACACTGTTTTTCTCTATTTTTCTTCACCAAACCCCGTTATGGATCGTCATGATACTTCACATCCAATCTTTGTTATCCTTGATGACTCCAACTATGTGTTATGGGCCCAAGCCATGTCTGATTTTCTGAAAGGGAAGAAACTCTAGCGCATTATCACTGGGGATGTGGATCAACCAGTGAAAGAGGTTCATGAAACAGCTCCTACATATGCAGACCATTTGGAGGACTGGGACAATAAGAATTACCAGATCATAATTTGGCTTCAGAATACTTCTTTCATCTCTATTAGTTTATAATTTGGTCATTTTCAACTTGACTCCGTGATTACTTCTGCCAAAGACATTTGGGATTTTTTGACAGAACGTTATCAAACTACTGGTCTTACTCATCAGTATTAGCTTCAAAGTCAACTTCATCGCCTGCGTCAAGAGCCTAGTCAGTCTGTTAATGATTTCATTTGTCAGATATATTCTATTTGGAACCAGCTCGCTCTCTCTGAACCTACATGGCCTCATATTAACGATGCTACTTTATTCACTCAATATCGTAATCACCAACGATTGGTTCAGTTTCTCATGGCTCTCACTATCCAGTTTCAGCATGTTCGTGTATCTCTACTTCATCGCACTTCATTGCCCACTCTTGAGCAGGCTATTTCTGAGTTATTATCTGAGGAGACTCGTCTTGGCCCTCTAAAGACTCATCATGTGGATATAGTTCTTGCCACTCCCTAATCACTGAGTTCCTCTACACCAACCACCCAGCGGCCCACTACTTGCAATTATTGTCAGAATCGAGGCCTTCCTTCTACTCATCTTCTGCTTCATTGCCCAGTCAAATCCTGTCGGTACTGCAACAAGATTAGTCCTGGTCATCTACAGTAAGATTGTTTTCACAATCCAGACCGCTTGTCTACTACTCGTGGGACTTTATCACGAGGTTGTTCACAACGTCCCTGGAATCAGTCTAGATCTCTGTCTACTCATCGCAGTGCTGCTGCTGTCTCTGAGGATTTTTCTGAGCCTTTAGATCCAGCCACTCCTGTCTTTTTCCAAACTGATGTTGAAGCTATGTTCAAACTATTTCTCATTACCTCTAGTACACCTCTTTCTATTGCTCTGTCTATGACTTCAGGTACATCTCCCTGGTATTTTGACTCAACATGTTGCAATCATATGACTTCTAGTTCTACCCTATTTTCTTCTATTTCTTTTTCTCCTCATATTCCCTTCATTCATACTACTAATGGTTCTCTTATGTCTATAAGTCATATTGGTTCTATTTCCACGTCTCATTTATCCTTATCAAATGTTTATCTTATTCATGCTCTCACTTTAAATCTTATTTCTATTAGTCAATTATGTGAGCTTGGTCTAACTGTCACATTTTTTACTAATGGTTGTTTGGTACAAGACCCTCAGAAGGGACAAACTCTTGGGATCGGCCATAAGCATGGACGTCTCTATGAGCTCATTCATCTTCATGTTCCAAACTCCACCCCGATAGCTGCTCCTACATCTGCTTCTAGCATGTCTCATTTTAATATTTGGCATTGTCGTTTAGGACATATTTCTGTTAGTCGATTAAAATCTTTAGTTTTTACTAGTCAGTTAGGTCATGTCATTCCCGATACTTTGGATTGATTATCTTGTCAACTTGCAAAACAACCTGCTTTATCATTTAATGCAAGCACTTCTGTTTCTCATACACCATTTGATCTTATACATTCTGATATTTGGGAACCATCACCTACTACCACTATGGGGGGATCATGTTATTTCGTTGTCTTTGTTGATGATCTTTCACGTTTTACATGGTTGTTTCGCATGAAAAGTCGATCAGAACTCAAACAACTTTATTACAATTTTGCAAGCATGGTCCAAACCCAATTTTCTAAAACCATTAAAATTTTTCGATTTGATAATGCTATGGAATATAGGGATCTTGACTTTCTCTCCTTCCTTAAGCGTCACGGTACTCAGCCTTATTGTTTTTGTGCTGGCATGCCCCAACAAAATGGTCGTGCTGAACGGAAACATAGGCATATTCTTGACATTACTCGAACCCTTCTTTTCTCTTCCTCATGTCCTAAATATTTTTTGGGGGAAGCTGCTCTTACTGCTGTCTATACTATTAATTGTGTTCCCACTCCTACTATCCATAACCAAATTCTTTATGCACATTTACATGGCGCTAGTCCTCCATACACAAATCTTAGGGTTTTTGGGTCTGCATGCTTTGTTCTCCTCCTCCAACCTCATCAACATACCAAACTTGAACCCCATTCTCGTCTTTGTTGCTTTCTTGGGTATGTTATTGAACATAAAGGCTATCGTTGCTGGAATCCTATCTCTAAATGTCTTCGTGTCTCTCGTCATGTGATTTTCTAGGAGCATAAAATGTTTTCATCCTTATCCTCGTTCCACTTATCATCATCCTCTATTTCTATTATGTTTACTAATCCTTCTATCGATCTTTTCTCTAATGCCTTTGATGCAGTTTCCTCCTCCCTAGAGACGCCTTTGCCTACACCTGATCCTGTCCCGACTGCTCCCTCTAATGGTCCCGTTAAGTCTCCTATCATCCTACCAGATCCTCCTCCCATCGGTCGTCCCCATCGGGTAACTCAACCACCTATTCATCTTCATGATTATATTGTCGGGTCTACTGCCTTTTTTACTTATGAACCTACCTCCTATCGTGAGGCTTGTACTAATCCTCTTTAGCAGCAAGCTATGACTGATGAATTACAAGCTTTAGACAAAACTCATACCTGGGATGTTATTGATCTTCCTCCTGGAAAGACTGCGATTGGCTACGGATGGGTATACAAGATCAAGACCCATTCTGACGGCTCTATTGAGCACTACAAAGCCTGTTTTGTTACAAAGGGCTTTGCCTAGGAATATGACATTGATTATGAGGAGACTTTCACTTCGGTTGCTTAGCTTGCCTCTGTGCATAGCTTACTTGTTGTTGCCGCTACTCGCCACTGCGATATCTTTCAGATGGATGTCAAAAATGCCTTCCTTAATGGTGATCTTCTTGAGGAAGTCTACATGCAACCTCCCCCTGAGTCTACTTATTCGGCTTATAAGGTTTGCAAACTACAGCGTGCTCTTTATGGTCTCAAGCAAGCCCCACAAGCTTGGTTTGCAAAATTCAGTTATACCATCCATGACTTCAGCTTCACCTCCAACTCAAATGGCTACGCTCTATTTGTTCTGACCACTCCTCATGGCACCACTCTTCTTCTTCTTTATGTAGATGATATGATTATCACAGGTGATAATATGGGTGGTATTCTTAGCCTCAAACAATTTCTCAATCTTTAGTTTGAGATGAAAGACCTTGGTACTCTTAATTATTTCTTAGGGTTTGAAATCTCTCATGATTCCAATGATTATTATTTGTCACAAGCCAAATATGCATCCGATCTTCTGGCACGTGTTGGTTTTACCGATTGCAAGACTACCTCTACTCCCGTTGATCCTCAGACTCGTCTCACTTCTCTAGACGGGAATCTTCTCTCTGATGCTACTCTTTATCACCAGCTAGTCGGTTGTCTTGTCTATCTCACCGTGACTCATCCTGACATTGCTTATGTTGTTCATCTTGTTAGTCAGTACATGTCGGCTCCCTGCACTCCGCATTACACTGCTCTACTTTGCATACTTCGCTACCTTAAAGGCACTATGTTCCATGGACTCCACTACTCTGCTCACTCTTTTCTCAAGCTTCGTGCCTTTTCTGATGCTGATTGGGCTGGGGATCCTACTGATCGACGCTTTACCATGGGTTTCTGTTTCTTCTTAGGAGATTCTCTTCTTACTTGGCGCAGCAAGAAACAATCCCTCACTGCTCGCTCTAGTACTAAAGCTGAATACTACGCTCTTTCTGACACTACTCAGGAACTTTTATGGCTTTGCTGGCTCCTTGCTGATATGGGTGTTTCTTCCCCTTGTGTCACCTCTCTCGATTGTGACAATCAAAGTGCCATTCAGATTGCTCACAATTATGTCTTCCATGATCGCACCAAACATATTGAGATTGATTGTCATTTCATTCAACAACATGTTACACGTGGCACTGCTCATCTTCTTCCTATTTCTTCTGCTGATCAACCTACTGACATTTTCACTAAGGTTCATCCTCCTAGTCGTTTCTTTGATCTAGTTTCCAAACTCAAGTTGGTTGATGCTTACCCACCTTGAGATTAAGGGGGACTGTTAATGTATATATTAGATTTAGATTTAGATTTATCTTCTTGTATTGTAGATATCTCTCTATCTCTATCTCCTTGTATCTCTATCTCTCTCTATCTTTATCTCTTTCTATACTTATCTAGGTTTGTGTTCAGCCTATAAATACAAGCTCACCTATTGTATTCTATTCAATATTATTATACAGATACACAATTTTCATATTTTTTCCAACCATTCTAACATTAATAATTTAAATTGTTCATATTGTGGAGCTATTTATGTATATTATTTATATAAAAAATTAAATTAATTTATATATTTTATTTTGCTTTCTTACGAAACAGCATGAATGCATGGTTATTGATTACTCTTAGGGTAGGCATTGAAATTTCTGGAAGCTTTGTTTAGTCATTTTTTAATTTATTTATTTTTATAATGAAAAAAATTAGTATATTTAGAATAATTTTTTTAGTTAAATAGATAATTGTGAAAAAAAAAACTAATAAATTAATATATAAAATGTGATATTATAACTTTTTAACTATTTTAGTAAAAAAAATTCTCACCAAAAAAGGCGTAGGTCATCACTCATATGCGTGTGACATAATCAATTAATAACAATAATGAAAAGGAAGTTTGAAGATTAATTTGTATAGTATGGGATCCATGTAGGATGTGATGGAGATTAATTTATGAGTAATTTCTAAGTTGATAAAGGTGAGTTTGTAGTAGGAGGATCCCCTCTAATACGAACTCTAGATTGGAGGGCATTGTTCTGGCCCATGGGATCTATCACAGACCTCCACTACAAGAAAAATGACTTTTGGCGACTAAATTTTTAGTCGCCAAAAGTCTATTTTTAGTCGCCGAAAGTCCAAATTTCACCTTCCCCGACAAAATTTTTTAGTCGCCACATTAGTCGCGTATTTGTGGTCGGCGGAGGGTATTGGCGACTGAAACTTTTTTAGTCGCCAAAAATAGGTCTTTACCGACTAAAAAATTAGTCGCCAATAGTGTTTTTCACTTTTGGAAATAATACATTTACCGACTAAAATATTAGTCGCCAATAGTCAGTAAATCGCCGACTAAACGGTTTAGTCGCCAAAATAACACCTTTTGGCGACTAAATTTTTAGTCGCCAAAGGTGTTTCCGGCGAAAAAAAAAAAACCCACCTTTTTTTGCTTTTCCTGAGTTTCGAACCGCAACCATCCTCCACATTCCAAGCCTTTTTGCAACACACTCCCTCCACTATGCCACCACAACTTCACATGTATATATATGCAATATATATTATTTATATACTATATTAACCGGATTAATACAAAATAATAATATATACAAATATAATTATTTTAATTCAATTTAATTAATTAAAAAATATATTATTTACTAAAAAAAAAATTCTGGCACTTTTGGCGACTAAAGTTTATTTTAGTCGGCAAAACCCTTACATTTAGCTACTAAATTTTTGTTAGTAGCCAAAAACAGCCACTTTTGGCGACTAAAGTTTGTTTTAGTCGGCAAAACCCTTACATTTAGCTACTAAATTTTTGTTAGTAGCCAAAAACAGCCACTTTTGGCGACTAAAGTTACGTTTAGTCGGCAAAAGCCCTCCATTTAGCTACTAATTTTTGTTTAGTAGCCAAAAATAGCACTTTTAGCGACTAAAGTTAGGTTTAGTCGGCAAAAGCTCTCCATTTAGCTACTAATTTTTGTTTAGTAGCCAAAAATAGTACTTTTAGCGACTAAAGTTAGGTTTAGTCGGCAAAAGCTCTCCATTTAGCTACTAATTTTTTTTAGTAGCCAAAAATAGCACTTTTGGCGACTAAAGCTCGGTTTAGTCGGCAAAAACCCTCCATTTAGCTACTAATTTGTTTTAGTAGCCAAAAATCTGCACTTTTGGCGACTAAACCATTTTAGTCGCCAATTGTCATACTTTCAGCGACGAAACTTGATTTTTTAGTCGCCAAAAAAGGATTTTCTTGTAGTGCTCGTTGATCTAAATCATTCATTTTGTTGCATACTTCGTGTATTGCATACACATAAAAAAAATTGATTAATTCGATAATTGTAACTAATGCAATTTACTGTATTTTTTATAAATAAAAAAAAAAGAAAAAGAAATAGACGACAAAAAAAATAAATCATATTTTTTTTATGATAAATGTAATAAAATAAATTAGTTATAATTATCGGATCGATCTATTTTTTTTATGCAAATAAAATATAAAAAATATTTAATAAAATAAACACTTTAAATCATCGAAACAAGATCTATAATAAATCTAGCACCCTATTATTACTCATAATAAAATATTATAACCTTTCTAGCTATACCTATATGCCAAACACCGTCAAAATGCCCTCATGCCACTATTGCTCGTCATTGTCATCCCGCTGTTCAACACCTGTCCACCATTATTCTCAATCATCTCAATTCCATCATTGAACAAAAGGGCTTTTTCGTCCTCAAATTCTTCGCGAGCACTATCAGGTTTGATTCCCTCCGCCACACTCTCCTGTAACTCCAACTCAAATTCAAGGGTTCACACCACATCATTCATCGAGAGCCGTTCGATTCCTCATCATGCAAAATAAATAACTCACTACAATCTCCCAAAATATCTTCAAACACGCAGGAGCAATCTTACCGTTCAAAAATGGATCTAATCAGGCGATGATCCCTTCTGAAGACACAGTCCTCCAGCCCACACAGCCAAGCTAACTTCATTTTAGTCGGGCCAGAAATTATCATATGAATTATGAAAATTATGTGACTGCATATCCATTCAATAATTTTTAATTTTTTTTAAGTTTTTTAATTTTTTTTATCATTGTCTAGCATCTTATTTACAGGACCGGCTCGGGACATAAGCTAGCGTATCCATTCAATAATTTTTTTTTTATCATTGTTTAGCATCTTATTTACAGGACCGGCTCGGGACGTAGGCGAACAAAGCAACCGCTTTTAACCCCAGAAAATAACTCAAAATTAGGGCCCCAATTATTTGCAGCACTTTATACATTGAAATATGACTACAAAGGCCCAAACTAAAGACAAAAGGGTCCAAACCAAAGGCAAAAGCCAAAATTTTTCTTCTTAATAAGAGAGGGCCGACTATCAGCAAATACATCAACAATGACATTCCAAAATAAAATGATTGGAAATTTTAATAAAAGAGTTCTAATCACTGTGCTTGGTTACCAGTTTTCCAAAACACTTTTTAGAAAATTCTACTTTCTTATTTTTCGTATTTTTTGTTTTTACTGAATTTTTTTAATATTTTAAGCAATTTTTTTACTTTTTAAACACACCTAACATAAATACACCTAAAAAGTAAAAAAATTGTAAAAAAAATCTTTTAAAAATTCGCTAAATACCAAAAATATAAAAATATATATATAAGAATTCAGTACATTTTTTGTATTTCTATGTATTTATTAATTTTTTAAAATATTTTTTCACAAATTTTTTACTTTTTAGATACCTCTAACTAAGGTGCATCTAAAAAAGTAAAAAAAATGTTTAAAATTTAAAAAATATTCATTAAAAACTAAAGAATACGAAAACCAAAAAACTCAAATTTCAAAAAATTTAATTCAGAAAACTCAAACCAAACACACTAAATGAGTTTTAATGGGATTAGACCCTATTATGATGTGATATTTTGGTTTTAAATTTATTTTTTATTTTTTTATTTATCCTATCATTAGAGCCCAATTAAAACTCCAAAATTAAAGGACGTATCATTGCTACTTTCCAAAATTCTTCTCTTTGTGCTTTGCCATGAAATGAGAAATCACTTTGCTACGTTTGGATAAATTATTTTTGGTATTATAGCTTTGTATTTTGTTTTACTTGTAAATTGAATTTAGCTAAATAATAAAGGAACAAAATTGGATTTTTTTTTTTTCAGTCTTTGTAATAATTTCTTTATATTTTAGTAATTATATTCAACAAATTTTGAGTGGATACTAGACAATTTTTATTTTTAAAAAAAATTTTTTTGAATATTTACCATTTCATTAGTCATTTTTTTTAGGGTGTGAGATATCAAGAGTCCCAACTTAAAAGTTTGCTTTGTGTCTTGAAAAGTTCAGGACGGGCCTTGCTTATTTAGTCGAGGCCTAGCACACAATATTCAAACAACACCGTTCCAAACCAAATCAAACCAAACCAAACCAAATTTAAGTCTCATCAAAAAAAAGAAAAAAAACACCGCTCCATAGGAACACACATCGAATTTGTGTCAACTTTTGATGTCATAATATTCTGGATCCAAACACCCTGTACTACCCTTGTGGATGTGGGCATTGGACATGTTCGGATATAGTTTTCATAATCCGAAATCTGAAACTTGGCCACCCATTTATCATCCAATGCTATGTTGTTTGCCTACACATCTGAAACTTGGCCACCCATTTATCATCCAATACTATGTTGTTTGTCTACACATCGCAATTAAAAAAAAATGTACATTTGGACCACTCAAGATATTGATGCATTTATAATTTTCCTCAGAAAGATGAAGGTTGAACTTCCTACAAACCTCAAAGGGCTATTTTTTTTTCTTTTATTAACATTAATTTTTCTTTATTCATATTATAAGCAAAACATATTTTTACATGTCATAACATTGACAAATAATCCAAGAACATGTCTCATTGAGTTTTGAAAAGAGGTTAGTAATATTTTAAAAAAATTCACAATCACATTATTTGATTTCGATGCATGTCACTTGATATTTCCAATAACATTATACCGTGACCATTAGCATTACATATCCAGATGTCGTGATTTTGAATCATGATTCCTCCTGGACCGCCATGACTGTCCATTCTTAGTACCATAATCCTTCCACAACCTCCACCTAAGATCAAAATCTATAACTACTACACTTGCAACAGATAAAATTGCCTTGGTGGTTTCCTTCCACCAACGTATATTGTTGTGTAATGCCAACACGCACTCGAGACTCTCAACCACTTCAACCATCGTAAGCCTTTCTTTTGGTTGAGTATGTTGTTAGGGAAAATATGTGATTCTCCACAAATAAATCAATCAATGGGAATAAAAAACTAATGCGGAAAAATTAAATCAAAGGCAACACAAGAATTTTACGTGGTTTCCTCAATGTGAGGTACGTCCACGGGATCGAAATCCGATTCCACTATCAACCAAATAAGTTTCCAAACGATTACAAACGAGACACGAATAGTCTCACAAACCACCCTTAGGTGAATTCCAAATAATCACAAATAAACAAGAGGAAAGACCTCACCAAATAGATGAACCAAAATATTCAGAACCAGAGTTGAAGAAGACCCAAAATAACAACCCAAATCCACTTCAGAACATATGCAACATAACCCTCAACAAATCAAGTAGCCTTGATAAATCTACACTCTTCGGCACTGTTACCAAAGCAATAGAATTGGTATATAGTAGCCGCACGTTTCTCTTGGGGAAAAACAATACACCAAAAAAAATTATATTGTGAATCTAGGGGGGTTTTTTTATCAAAACCTTAGCTGTTTCCAAATTGGATTGGATCTCCACAAAATTAGATATAATATATAAAAATATATTATACCTAAACCAAACCAAATTAAAACTCTTTTAGTAAACCATTAGGTCCCACACTCCAATAAGGAGGTATACCCAACATATGTAAACATTTGTTAGCAATTTTTGCAAATTTTTTCAATATTTGCCCTCTTAAAAAGGGATCAATGATCTGATCAAGTTTTCCATTTTTTACACAATTTTTAGCCCATAGGGGTAGACTGCATTGCTCCTCCTAAACTCCTGTATCCACCAGTGGCCTTGCACATAACACCTCAAACAACACCACACAAAAGGCACATACATCCCATTTTTTAGTTGGTTTATGAGTCAAGAAATACTCTGAATCCAAATAACCGAACTGCCTTTAACATGAGATGAAAAAAATTAATGTATTGGAGATCATTTTTTTAATTAAATAGATAGTTATGAGGAAAAAAAATATTTAATTAATATATATAACGTGACATTATAATTTTTTAATTATTTTACTCAAAAAAATTTCTCCCCAAACAAGGCGCAAGTCATCACTCACATGCATATGACATAATCAATTAATAATAATAATAAAATGGACCTGGCCCCTCTCCTGAGGAGAGTTCAGTATTGGTGGCCCAATCCAGACCCATCCAGACCCATGTCAATAATTTAAATTATTTAATATGTAAAATTCGTTGATTACATTATTTATGCAAAAAATTACATTGATTAGATATTAATAACTATCTGATCAGATTATATTTCTATCACAATCTACTTCGCAAATTATATTTGAAAATGCAATTTGATCAAATAGTTATTCGATATCCAATCAACATAGATTTTTACAGGGATAATTTACTCGACGAATTTTACGCATTGAACAGTTTGAATTATTAATATAAATCCGAATTAAGGCCCACCAATGCCGAACTCTCTTCTCCAATAATTGGAGAGCAGCCAGGTCCGTATGAAATATTGTAACCTTTCTAGCTATACGCCAAACATCGTCTAAATACTCCTCGTGCCACTATTGCTCGCCGTTGCCATCCCACTGTTCGACGGAGTTGGACACCTGTCCACCATTATTCTCAAACATCTCAATTCCATCGTTTAGCAAAAGGGCATTTTCGTCCTCAAATTCTTTACGAGACCCATCGGGTTTGATTCCGTCCTCCGCACTCTCCTGTAACTCAAACGCAAATTCAATGGTTCACACCACATCATTCATTGAAAGCCGTCGATTCCCTCATCATGCAAACGAACAACTCACTGCTATCTCCCAAAATTTCTTCAAACTATCAGGAGCAATCTTTTTTTGATCAGTAAAAAAAAAAAATTTATTGATGAAAAAGCATAAATTTCATAGGAAGTTACATCAATAAATAAGAGGAAATGCAAGAGGCATCATAATAAATTACTCCAGCCAGGAGCAATCTTACCATTCAAAAACGGATCAACGATTTGATCAAGCGATGATCCCTTCTAATAATACAGTCGAGCCCACGCAGCTAAGCTAACTTGATCTCTGTGTAGTAAAAAATTATCATATGAATTACAAAAAATACATGGTGGTGTACCTATTCAACAATATCTTTTTTTCTCCATCATTTCCATCTTTATCTGGCATCTTGTTTAGTGGAGCCCTAGCACACAACATTTCAAACAATGCGAACCATCCCGTCAAAAAAAATCACCACTCCAAACGAGTGCACATGAAATTTCTCTGTCAACTTTTGATGTCATAATATTCTGAATTCAAATACCCTATACTATCCTTCACCATGGTGCGGATGTGGGCATTGAATGTTATTCGGATTTTTTTTGACAATTCAAAATCTGAAACCTTGGCCACCCATTTATCATATGTTGTTTGCCTTCACATCGTGATTTTAAAAAATGTACATTTGGACCACTCAAGACATCAATGCATTTATAATTTTCCTCAAAAAGATGAAGGTTGAACTTTCTACAAACCTCAAAAGGGTTAATTTTTCCTTTTATTAACATTAATTTTTCTTTATTCATACAATAAGCAAATATATTTTTACATATCATAACATTGATTAAAATAATCCAAGAGCACATATCATTGAGTTTTGAAAAAGAGGTTACTAATGTTCTTAAAAAATTTACAATTCCTGTACATATCACTTGATATTTCTAGTAACATTACACCGCAACGATTAACTTTACGTATCCTAATGTGATAGAGTGTCTTATTTTTTATGCAGTTTTTAGCTCGTAGGACTAGACTACATTGCTCCTCAACTCTAGCATCTACTGGTAGCCTTACACATATCACTTCAAACAACACCACGCCAAAGGCATACACATCCGACTTTTTGGTTAGTCTATGAATCAAGAAATATTCTAAATCCAAATAACTAAACGTGCTTTTAACATTAGTACTAATGTGGGCGTAGTTTGTTATGCTAATTTTGGACAACCCGAAATCTAAAATCTTAGCAACCAAATTCTCATCCAATAGAATGTTTGTGGTCTTCACATCCCTGACACTTGGCTTAGTATTTGTATGAAGGTAGTCCAATCCGCAAGCAGCACCAATACAAATGTTTAGCCTCTGCTCCCAAGCGAGGCAAGAAAGATCATTACAATTTCCTTTTTCACTATTCGTGTAGAGATGATCCCCCGAGTGTTCCATTGACCATCTATTCGTAGACAAGTACCATCTCCTCATAATCATCAGAGTATCCAATCAGAGTGACGAGATGCAGGTGTCGGAGATTGGAAAGCGTCTTGATCTCGGTCCAAAACTCTTCAGCCCCTTGCTTGGACTCCGCGTTCAACCGGTTAATAGAGACGGTGACGGCTCCATCGTCAATGAACCCTTTGTACACGACACCAAATCCGCCTTTCCCAATGACCAAAGCATCATCGAAGTTGTTGGTCGCCCGTTATATCTCAAAAAGCAAAAAGTGACGGCACAAATCCTCCGATTCAAAAGCAGCATTTGCAGTTGTATTCCCACATTCAAAAGCCAACATGTTTACAATCTTTACCAACGTCACTACACCACCACTTACCATCTCCACCACTACTTCCATCATCCTTTTACCTCCACCACCAATACAAAATGTTTTTTGATTAAGTGGTAGTATGAAATTTTTTTCACTCCACTCTAGAATGACACTGTCGGAGTGAAGAGAATGAATTACTATGTTACTAGATGAGAATATCATGAGAACAGAAGCAATGGAGTCTTTATAAAATGAATTATAGCTTAAGAAAATATAAATTTACTTACATTTTTATTCACTATACATAATAATTGAGCATACCTAACATTACTAGTTCTTCATCTATAACGCGGACTAAGGTTTACCAATCCAACAGAGATTATTTTATGAACTAATTCAAACGTCATGACAACTGGTGGATTGTCTTTATCAAGAATTACGACTATCAACTTGGTCAGTAATGGAGAAAAAACCTCCCTACATTACAACCTTCAATTATATTCCAAGATTTGATTTTTCTTTCAATTATTTAAGGTTTTGTTGGGTATGCCTGGAATAGAAGTCTTGATTTTAGTAACTATCTATGGTTTCATTGCGTCTAATAAGATTAGCAGTTGAGTGTTGCTACATCTTCTAATTTTGCACCCCTAATGACATGGTTTACTCCCACATGAAGTGGTTCCACACTTTAAAGAGAGTTGATTGGTTGTTATTATTTGCCATCTCGTTAAAGGTGCAATTAGGGGTGATAAAATGCACCAAGGATCCTCTGTCCCCAAAAATTCTTGTCTTCCTGTCCCAAATCACTCACAACCATTGGATCACATGAGAATTTCAAGATTCACAAATCTCAAGACATATCCAATGGTTGTGAGTGATTTGGGATAGAGGGACAAAAATTTTTAGAGACAGAGAATCCTTGGGCGATAAAATGGAAAACAAGGCATTTCTCATGAGGAGTTTCATATAAATGTATTGTCATATTAAGTATATTGATTTTGTGAAGCGAATAATCGCACATTGTATGATTACTAGAGCAACGTGAAGTATATATAGGCCCCATTTGGTGTAACTGTTAAAACAGATTATAGATTATAGCTTAACAGATTATAGATTATGACTTTAATTAAAAACTGTTAATCTATTTAGTGTGGCTGGCAGATTATAGATTTAATTTGTTGAGTAATATTTGTTAAATAAGCTGTGAAGTAACTTTTTGTTATATAAATGACCTTTTTACCCTTATTAGTTGTAAATTGAATTTATCTTGACTTTTCACATCTCCAACATTAATAAATTGAATTTACCTTGATTAATGCCAACCATGGTGTGACCACACTATATTGATGCCCTCATCATCTTCTCCAACAAATTTCCTGGGTCTATATTTTTTTACTCTAAACTTACCCTCTCGCTCTCTCTGCTCTATCTCTTCTTCATTTATCATTCCTCCAGGTAATCTTCTCATCCTTTCTTTCTTTCATCTTTTTTCTTTCTAGTATCTTTTATTTTTCTTCTTCTCTTCCTAAGAAGACACATTTATTTTCTCTTACTAAAATTTCTTTTTCTTTAAAACTTATATTTTCCAATTCATTCTTTTTCTTCACATTTCTCTTTATCTCTTTTCTTCCTTATGGAAAGAAAACCAGTTGTCGTTGTGCTGTTCGTCTCTCCCAAGTCGCCGCCGTCTCTCTCTCTCTCTTATTTCCTTCCTGTCCGCAAAGAGAAAGAATTAGTCAGGTTTATGGCACGAGTAAATAATTGGAAGGGCCAAGGATATTTAAGTAAAATTAATACCCCTACGCATAATCTGAGTAGCGGAAGGTGACTCTCATTTTCAGCTTATTTGTTCTAAAAAAAAGCTGCAATAAGCTGAAGCTGATTTTACTAAACTACAACAAACACAGTGATTTAGCTTTTTTAAAGTTAAAAGGCATAAGTTGGATAAAATAAGCTAGAACAAACACCCACATAGAAGTATGAGGACACACTCATGTTAATAGTTAATTTTTTGAAATTTAACCTCTTCTGTATTATTGAAATGGGTATGCTATGCAAACTAAAACTTATAAAATGTAGCACTTATCAAATTATTAAAATGGGTATTATTTTAGATTTAAAATTTCATTTTAAAGATTTGTCAAATAAGAAAATTGACTATGTAGTTTATTTTGAGATTGGTCGATATGTATCACTGATAATTGCAAATCCAACAACAAAAAATAATTTTAGGATAAACTGGGAAATGCTTAACGTTAGCGGTGACATCATCTAATGGGTATTTATAAGGACCATGTCAAGGAACCAATACAGCATTGTTGTAAATAAAGTGGAGAGATTCACTCAATTCTTCAATGGTAAGGTATAAGGAATTATTTTTCAGTCTATATGGTTATAATTTACAAATATAAAAAATTATATCAATTTGAAATCTAGACAATAAATAGTTTATAATGAAAAGAAATAAATAAGACAATACAATTTCTTTAATAAGAAATAAATAATCAATGCTCCAGTTGGTTGAAGTACAAGGGTTACTATTGCTAAAAAAAATTATTAAAGACAAAATTTTCCTTTTCAATGACTAGTTAAAAGGCTTGTTATATTTTGGCAATGTTATATACCTTATATTAAATTTGGCACAAGCTCAATAAAGTTATCTAGAAATACCATTCACTTCCTAATTGTATTTCAAAAGAAAAATGATATGAAAATTTACTTTTTAGACTCATTTATTAAATTCAATGATGAGTAAGTAATATGATTAGTTGATAATTAAAGAAGATATAAGAAAAAGTATTGCGTTAGATACCCTAATTGATTGTCACATAATTAGCCTTGAAAAATGAATGTAATTTTTAAACTTATATAGCAATGTGTATTTCAAAACAGTTCATCTTCCCTCAACAAAAATTCAAAAACCAACAATATATATATTCCAAAATAATTCTAGAAATCAACAAATAACTCAACTAATTCCAACAACAACAAAAAAAAAAAAGCAAAAATCAACAAATTTCATAACCATAAAAAAATCTATAGCACTTCCATAAAAACAAAAAATTAAAAAATGAAGGATCAAGCACAAATTTCGACACGATCCAACAATTCAAATTATTATGTTGCCCTTCCTCGACACTACAAGAAAATACACCTTTGGCGACTAAATTTTTAGTCGCCAAAGGTCCTTTTTTAGTCGCCAAAGGTCGAATTTTCACTTTTCCCGACAAAAACTTTTAGTCGCCACTGTTGTCGCGAATTCACGGTCGCCAATGCCTTTGGCGACTAAAAACCTGTTAGTCGCCAATTCACAGGTCTTCAGCGACGAAACAAATTGTCGCCAAATGCAATTCCACTTTTTGAAATTATACATTTAGCGACTAATTTTTTAGTCGCCAATAGTGAATTTTTTTTTATTATTTAAACATTTCCCGACTAAACTTTTCGTCGCCAAAAGGTATACCTTTCGGCGACCAACACCTTTAGTCACAAAAAAAAAAAATTTGCCTCTGCCGGATGTCCCAAGGTTCGAACCTGTGTTCCCAACACTTGCTCCCCCACTATGCCACTCCCAGATCACATGAATATTATTGCAACAAATATTATTTATATACTATATTCACTGGTATTAATACAAAATTGTATATATGAAAATAATTTTTCTTATTTAAAATATTTTTATGTAAAAAATAAAATATTTACAAAAAAAAATAGGGTAAGCACTTTTGGCGACTAAATCTGAATTTTAGTCGCCAATACTCCATTTTTTGGCTACTAATTTCTTTTCTGTCGCTAAAACAGTTACAATCCGCCTAAGGCTTAGCACATTTGGCGACTAAACTCAATTTTGGTCGCCAAAACCTCTACTTTGGGCGACTAAAATGTATTTTAGTCGGCAATTCTTGACCTTCAGCAACTATTTTTTTTTTTTGTAGCCAAAAAACGTCACTTTCAGCGACTAAATTGTTTTTAGTCGGCAAAACTGCTATAATCAGCGACTAAACCTGTTTTTTGTCGCCAAAACCATAACTTTTCGCTACTAAATTATTTTAGTCGCCAAAAACCGTGACTTTTGGCTACTAAACAAACTTTAGTCGCTAAAAACCCTATATTCGGCGACTACACTTCCTTTTAGTCACTAAAACCCTGCTTTTCGGCGACTAAACTCTTTTAGTCGCTAAAACCCTAATGTTCGGCAACTAATTCCATTTTAGTCGCCATTTCATGCACTTTCAGCGACGAATTTTTTTTTTTTAGTCGCCATTTGTGTTTTTTGTTGTAGTGCTCCTCCATGCTTATGCCTTATGTTATTATAATTTTCCGTATGTAAATTTAAATTAAATTAATAAAATTTAATTAGATAGTATATATTATGTTATTTTCAATATAACATTGTTGTGTTGCTATTGGCTAACATTGTTGCAATATAACATTTTGTCACTATTCATTACTAACTAATAACTAATCATTTAATTATTGAAGTATGATTATATATATATATATTAAACCATGAAAGAAGCTTATTCATGGTAAAACTCACTCTGTTGCATGCGTCAAGAGCCATTGGATCAACCATACATAGGCCATATAGTTTTAGTCAATTTGTATGTCTATTATTTTACAGGCACACAGGCATGCTCCGAAGTGGAAACCATAGCATACGAATTAATTTTTATTCAAAAAATAAAAAATAATAAAAAGTTTTTGAAGGGTCGAGTCTGTCAAAACACAGGACTAAAGACTTAGACGACGAATAACAATTCAGCACATTGCAACATTAACTACAGCAATCTACCAAAATAAAGATGAAGAAAAACACCACAGAACACTTGGACACCCATGTTGAAGTTATGCAAAAGTAAAGAAAGAAAAAAGGGATTTTAAAGAGCTAAATTTTCTTGATCAGCAGCCCATTGGTCCCTGTATCTGGATCCAAGATGTCAAATGCACCGTCATATGACAACACATTGTTGTAAGCATGACTAAACCGTTCTTTCACTGGATCATTATGTGATGGGCTGCCTACCTCAATATCATTGTGCCAAATCTGCAGCAGCTGCAGCGCAATGTTGAGGCTCCCAACCACATCATACATCGATGGCCGTTCTGTTCCCCTATCAAGCAGGCAATTCCACGCGATCTTGACAAATTCCCTCAAACATTCTGGGGCTATGCTCCCCACTAGATATGGATCAATGATCTGATCAATTGTTTTGCTTTGAACACAAGTTCTGAACCAGCGTACTAGCATTTTCTATCCTCTTTTAGGGAAGGATCGCATGGATTCCTAGCACACAGTACTTCCAATAACACCACACCGAATGAGTATATGTCAGATTTTTCTGTCAGTCGCAGATATTGTATGTACTCTGGATCCAAATATTCCAAATTGTCACAGATAAGCGTAGTGACACCGACCACATTGGGCAACCAACAATCCGAAACTTTGGCTACTAAATTTGACAGGGATAGGCCCACAGGGACCACGGCCCATCATGAGTAAACCCAAGCCCACCAATTAAACCCCATTGCACAACCCGGGTGGTAAAACCCAGCATCACTGGAAGCCAACTGGACAGGGAAGACCAATGACATTCGGACACGCGGCGGATGCAGGACAGGCCACGTCAGCAGACAAAGATCTGCAGAGTTATTGCCACAGCACATCACCATTAATGCAATCCATCAGAACATTTATTGCGACAACACTTCCCAGCCGGCACGGCACCTCCTCACCCTGAACAAGGCAAATCACGACACAAGCTTTCGGCGGGGGAAAGCCCAGAATAGCAGAGGTAATGAAATGATTACCAAAGGATATAAGCAAGGAAAAAGGAGAAAAGAAGGTTAAGTTTTCTACCTCTCTCTCTCTCTCTCTCTCTCTCTCTCTCTCTACGTTTTGTCTATCACCCTTTCTAATTCACACACCGGAGGGTTCGCCGGGGGACTACCCCGTCTCCCGATTGAACTTGCTTGCAGGTTTTCCAGTGGGCCTGAGGAGCTTGGATCGGTCCAGCCCATACACGACGACACCCAGTACTATCAGTGGCGCCGTCTGTGGGAATCCGGTTTGTCCGTGCGCCAGTTGTGTTCATTGCCGCCGGAGACCCTGTTCAGTAACCTTCTCACCTCATCCGTCAAGTGTATGGTCACGACTAGATCCATGGCTTCCCACCATAATGCTACCGACCACCAAACCGACCCTCCCAACCCAAACAATCCACCACAGTACTTCACCGAGCTCACCAACAGCATCAACCGTATGGCCGAACAAAACCAAGCCCTAATCAATGCTCTGCTACAAAGAAACCTCCCTATACCTCCACCTCCAGATATTCCACCCCACCCAGAACAAGTTCCAGGCCATACTGTCCCACAACCCGACCCTCTCAACTCGGGAGGTTTGCAGCCTCCTCACCCACATATGCATCCGCCTCCTCCACCCCCACGTCCATCAGTCATAGCTCCAGCTCCAGAGGGAGAAGCTAGCAGTGTCCAACATCTGTCTCCCTCTGGCGGCGACAACATTCCCCTCTGGGACGCCGAACTCCGAGCCATGAAACTCCAGCTCCAAGGGGTTATGCAGAATATCCAACATAAGCCCTCCACCACAGCAAACTCCCCATTTGTCGCCTCCATCCGAGACAAACCCCTACCCGCCAAGTTCAAAATGCCTACCATCGACCCCTTTGACGGAACGACCGACCCCGTCGACCACCTGGAGACCTACCGTACCCTCATGATCCTCCATGCTTTCCCTGACGAGATCATGTGCCGAGCCTTTCCCGTGACACTGAAGGGGTCGGCTCGGCTATGGTTCAGCCAGTTGCCACCGGATTCGGTCTCCACATTCCAACACCTCAGTGATTCCTTCCTGAACCACTTCATCGGGGCCCAACGCCAGCGACGTCCGGCGACCCAACTCCTCAACATCCGTCAGACCGAGGGGGAGTCACTGCGCAGCTTTGTCACTCGCTTCAACACCGAAGCCTTACAAGTTGCTGAAAATGACGATAAAGTCATCCTCACGGCCTTCATGGCTGGTCTGCGGTCATCCGATTTCCTCTTCTCCCTCTCCAAGAACCCCCCGACATCCATGGCAGCCTTGCTCTCCAAAGCCCAAAAGTACATGAACGCCGAGGATTCTCTAGCCGCTCGGCAAGACTCCACGGCTAAATATCTGGCCCCTAGAGAAAAGAGGAAAGACCAAGAACCCAGTAATGCCCGGCATCATAACCAAACATCCCGCTATGCCGACCGACCTCCTCGCGCCGACCGGTCAGCCCCAACCAGACCCCCCGGTCGGTTCGAGCAATACACCCCCCTCAATACTCCCATAGAACAAGTTCTTCACCAGATTCAACGCGACTACCCCCTCAAATGGCCCCTTCCTCCACGGAATCCTTCCAACCGTAAAGACCAGTCCAAATACTGCCGTTTCCACCAGGATCATGGCCATAACACCGACGACTGCATCAGCCTCAAAGACCAAGTGGAGACCCTCATTCGCCAGGGGCGCCTGAGCCGATTCACAGATACCCGCCCTCAGCAGAGGCAATGGACCGAACCCCGCAGAGACAATCACAGGCATACCCCTCCACGGCGACCAGCTCAACCAGACCAAGGGCATGATCGACCCCGCCAACAACCCCGGCCTCAAGGTAATCCGCCTCCGCCAGTTGGTGAAATCAGAGTTATTTCAGGTGGCCTTGCCTGTGGTGGACCATCTCGCTCAGCTCAGAGGGCGGAGCTTAGAAAGATACGGCAGGGCTCAGACAAGACAGTGGCCACGGTCGACCGACCCCCCAAACAACCCAAACAGTGGACAGAGCCCATTACCTTCACGGACGCCGACTGCACAGGCATCCGTTATCCCCACGATGATCCCCTTGTCATCTCCACTGTCCTCTCCAATTATAAGGTCAGAAGAGTCCTCATCGATAATGGCAGCTCCTCGGACATCATTTTTCTCAACTGCTTCCGCCAGCTGAAGATCGGGGAAGAGAGCCTGTCCCCACTCCAAACTCCTCTGGTCGGTTTCACCGGCGACCGGGTGACCTCTGTCGGCTCCATTGATCTCCCCATCACCATTGGAGAGTACCCACGACAGACCACGAAGTTGCTTACTTTCCTTGTTGTTGACTGCCCCTCTGCTTACAACATCATCCTCGGCCGCACCGCCCTTAATGCCTTCCAAGCCATCACATCCACCTACCACCTTGCCCTCAAGTTCCCTACCGATTTCGGGGTCGGAACGGTGAGAGGGGAACAGACCGTCGCTAGAGAATGTTATGTGGCCTCGCTTAAAGAGATCAAACTGAAGGAGGCAATGATCATTGAAGGGCTTGACGTCCGAGATGAGGACGAACTGATCAGAGGCGAACCTGTGGAGGAACTCGTCGAAGTTAACATCGATCCCACCAACCCGCTCAAAACAGCTAAAATCGGCAGCCAACTGCCCCCCCAAGCAAAGGCCGACCTCACTGCCCTCCTGACCGAACACAGGGACGTCTTCGCTTGGACTCATGCAGACATGCCAGGCATCGACCCCTCTTTCATCACCCACCGCCTCAGCATCGAGCCTCATTTCCGACCTTACCGACAAAGGCAGCGTATTTTCCATCCAGAGCGCAACAACCTCATAGCTGCAGAGGTTGACAAACTTCTCGAGGCCCAGTTTATCCGAAATGTGGATTATCCCAAGTGGCTGTCCAACGTGGTCCTGGTCCGCAAAAACAATGGCAAGTGGCGTCTCTGCGTCGACTACTCCGACTTGAACCGAGCTTGTCCCAAAGATAGCTATCCTCTCCCCCGCATTGATCTGCTAGTTGACGCCACGGCCGGTCATCAAATGCTCAGCTTCATGGATGCTTTTTCAGGGTACAACCAAATCGTGATGCACTCATCCGACCAGGAACACACATCTTTCATCACTGACCGGGGCACCTACCACTACCGTGTCATGCCGTTCGGACTGAAGAATGCTGGGGCCACCTACCAACGTTTAGTCAATACAGTCTTCCACCATCAGATCGGACGGAACATGGAAGTGTATGTGGATGACATGCTGGTCAAGAGTAAACTCTCCACTGACCACCTCACCGACCTACGAGAGACTTTTGCCACCCTTCGCAAATATCAAATGAAGCTCAACCCAGAGAAGTGCGCCTTTGGCGTAGGCTCTGGCAAATTCCTGGGTTTCATGGTCAGTCAGCGCGGCATCGAGGCCAACCCAGAGAAGATCAAGGCCTTGATCGAAATGCAGTCACCCAAAACCGTCAAAGAGGTCCAAAGACTCACCGGCAGAGTGGCAGCCCTCAACCGTTTCATCTCCCGCGCAACGGATAAGTGCCTGCCATTTTTCAAAGTCCTGCGGCAGACTTTTGAGTGGACAACTGAATCAGAAGAAGCCTTTCAACAGTTAAAACAGTGCATGGCCAATCCTCCCCTCCTCTCACAGGCAATTACCGGCGAGCCCCTCTTCCTCTACCTAGCAGTATCAAGCACTGCAATCAGCGCAGCACTCATCAGAGAGGACGGCTCAGTTCAACGGCCGGTCTACTACATCAGTCGGGCTCTCAGGGGAGCAGAGCAGAACTACCCCTTATTAGAAAAGCTGTCCCTGGCCCTGGTCACCGCCTCCAGGCGACTCCGCCCCTACTTCCAAGCCCATTCCATAGTGGTTCTCACCGACCAGCCACTGAAGAAGGTCATGCAGCAACCAGAGCTCTCAGGAAGACTCATGCAGTGGTCAGTAGAACTAAGCCAGTACGACATCTCTTATCGCCCCCGGACAGCAATCAAGGGGCAAGCCGTAGCCGACTTCATCTTGGAATTCACCAATCCGGCCCCAACCACTAACCCTCCAACCCCACCAACCCCGCCCGAGCCCGAAGACCCTCATTGTTGGACACTCAATGTCGACGGCTCGTCTCGCAGGGAAGGAAGCGGAGCTGGTCTCATCCTAACATCCCCCGAGGGGGGTTACTTCAAATGTGCCCTCCGCCTCTTGTTTTCGGCCAGCAACAATGAGGCCGAATACGAAGCATTGATAGCAGGACTTCGTCTAGCCAAAGACATTGGTGTTAGCCACATTCGCGTGTTCAGTGACTCCCAACTTATCGTCGGCCAGATCACGGGTGAATTCGATGCCAGGGACACCACAATGCGGACTTACAGGGACATGGCGCTCACACTTGTCCGTCTCTTCAACACTTTCCAGATTAGACACATACCTCGGGCGGAGAACTCCAAAGCAGATGAGATAGCCCAGCTGGCCTCCGCCGATCAATCCGACCTCAGCCATGGAGTTCGCCTCGAATACCTGACACACCCGGCCATCTCACCCGACCTGCAAGAAGTGCAATTTCTCCAGACGGAACCCATCCCTTGGGCATCCGACATCTTCCTCTTCTTGACCACTGGTGAACTCCCAGATGACCAACACCAGGCTGCCAAGGTCAGAGCCCGGTCAGCTAACTACATTCTGGTCGACGGCCTCCTTTACAAGCGCGGTTTTTCACGACCGTACCTGCGGTGTCTCAGCCCCGCCCAAGCAACCTATGTAATGCAAGAGATCCATGAAGGAATCTGTGGCAATCATTCGGGTGGCAGGTCTCTTGCACATAAAGTACTCCGCACAGGCTACTTCTGGCCGACCCTCAACAAAGATGCCTCTGATTTCGTGCTGAAATGCAACAAGTGTCAGCGTTTCGCCAACATCCCCCACGCTCCTCCCACTGAGCTGATCAATCTCTGCAGCCCTTACCCGTTCGCCAAATGGGGTATCGACCTGGTTGGTCCACTTCCCACCGGGCGAGGCCAGACCAAGTTCGCAATTGTCGCCATTGATTACTTCACCAAGTGGGTCGAGGCAGAACCCCTCGCCACAATCACCGAGCGGAATACCACCAAGTTTATCTGGCAATTGATTGTCTGCAGATTTGGCATCCCCCAGGCCATCGTCTCCGACAATGGCAAACAGTTCGACAATGCTAAATACAGGAAATTTTGTGCAGATCTCCAGATTCAACCATGCTTCTCTTCCCCCGGCCACCCCCAAGCAAATGGCCAGGTGGAGGTCACCAACCGCTCTCTCCTGAAGATCATCAAAACTAAACTCGAAGCTGCTAAAGGCCTCTGGGCTGAGGAACTACCACATGTACTCTGGGCTTACCGAACCACTGCCCGGACTCCCACGGGGGAGACCCCTTTTCGCTTAACATATGGCGCCGAGGCGGTCATTCCTGTGGAAGTCGGTCTGCCCACCCCCAGGACCTTACACCCGGATCTCGCCTCAGCCGAAGAACTCCGTCGGGCAGACCTGGACCTCATCGAGGAGCTCAGAGAGACTGCCGCTGTCAGGTTGGCTTCGTACCAGCAGAAAATGAGAACACATTATAACCGCAGAGTCCGACCACGGGAGTTCTTTCCTGGCGACCTTGTCTTGAGAGAAGCAACTCTTGCCACAAAGAATCCAACCGAGGGCAAGTTGGCAGCCAAATGGGAGGGGCCCTACGTGGTGAAGGCCCGCCCGCGGCCAGGCACTTATCGACTTCAAGACATGGATGGCCGAGACCTTCCCCATCCCTGGAATGCTGAACATTTAAAGCGTTACTATCAATGAATCCTTACTTTTGTATTAATAGAATTGTTGTATTTTCCTTTTTCAATACATAATATAAATATCGACTGGAGTTCCCACTTTCTATAATTCAATTGTCTGAATGTAGCTTCTATTTGCAGCAGCACTTTCAAAAGCCTCAGTCCGACCTGAGCACTTTCAAAAGCCTCAGTCCGACCTGAGCACCTCCAAAAGCCTCAGTCCGACCTGAGCACCTCCAAAAGCCTCAGTCCGACCTGAGCACTTCCAAAAGCCTCAGTCCGACCTGAGCAGTTTCAAAAGCCTCAGCCAGACCTGAGCACTTTCAAAAGCCTCAGTCAGACCTGAGCACTTTCAAAAGCCTCAGCCAGATCTGAGCACTTTCAAAAGCCTCAGTCCGACCTGAGCACTTTCAAAAGCCTCAGCCAGACCTGAGCACCTCCAAAAGCCTCAGTCCGACCTGAGCACTTTCAAAAGCCTCAGTCAGATCTGAGCACTTTCAAAAGCCTCAGTCCGACCTGAGCACCTCCAAAAGCCTCAGTCCGACCTGAGCACTTCCAAAAGCCTCAGTCCGACCTGAGCACTTTCAAAAGCCTCAGCCAGACCTGAGCACCTCCAAAAGCCTCAGTCCGACCTGAGCACTTTCAAAAGCCTCAGTCAGATCTGAGCACTTTCAAAAGCCTCAGTCCGACCTGAGCACCTCCAAAAGCCTCAGTCCGACCTGAGCACTTCCAAAAGCCTCAGTCAGACCTGAGCACTTTCAAAAGCCTCGGCCAGATCTGAGCACTTTCAAAAGCCTCAGTCCGACCTGAGCACTTTCAAAAGCCTCAGCCAGACCTGAGCACCTCCAAAAGCCTCAGTCCGACCTGAGCACTTTCAAAAGCCCCGGCCAGATCTGAGCACTTTCAAAAGCCTCAGTCCGACCTGAGCACTTTCAAAAGCCTCAGCCGGACCTGAGCACCTCCAAAAGCCTCAGTCCGACCTGAGCACTTTCAAAAGCCCCAGCCAGACCTGAGCACTTTCACAAGCCTCAGTCCGACCTGAGCACTTTCAAAAGCCTCGGCCAGACCGAGCACTGAGCACTTTCGAAAGCCTCAACAGCCGCAGTCAGAACCATCTGAAAGCTCGTAAAGCAAACCACTCAGTCATGATCTGACGCTTAACCACAATTTCAAGATAATTTGACACTTAGTCATATTTTAAAGATGTCCTCCCATATTTCATTTGCCAATCACATCTTCAACATTACATTTCAGTCTATTCTTTCAAGGTAATTTGACACTTAGTCAATATTTTAAAACCGTTCTCTCCTATTTTCATTCGACACTTTGTTTTACATCTTCAACATTATGTGTCAGTGTACTTTCATGCCCATTCAACTTGAAACATTATTTTCCAGATCCCCCCCCCACACTTAAACAAATTTGCTATTTCACTCTGTATTAGAAAATTCCTCATCCTATTTTGGCCTGGATTTTGGCATGACTTTAGTTTCACCCTGCCCTACTGCCTGGCACCAGCATTCGCTGAAAACATCAGTGCACCAAATAAAAAAAAAAAAAAAAAAAAAAAAAACAACACAAAGGCCAAACCAACACAAGGGCAAATACACTGGAATCATCAATTAGAACCATAAGTGCCATTTTATTCATTCAAGAATGTGTGCACAAATTACTTACATCTCTTCCAAAAAAAAAAAAAAAAAAAAAGCAAACAAAAAATGTGTGTATACACAAAATACAAACTTCTAACTACACCTATCCTTCCGATCACTCCTCCTCCTCACTCGAGATAAGATCCGCTTCTTCTACACCCTCGTCCAGGGGGGTCTGGGCCACATCATCCTCCCCCACTGTCACCCTGCTAAAGTCAAGCTCTGGGAACAGCTCTTCAGCCTTGCGCCTGAACATTTGCCACCCGCTGTCCCAGTACTTTGCCATTTCATGCTTATAAAAGTCTGACCGTTGGAAGCTCTCTATGACTTCAGACTCAGGCCTTCCTTCAGCCGTTGTCCGCGATGGGCCAGCCCCCCCGGACTCCTCCCTCGCCAGGCTGCTCGCCACTGCAGCATCAATGGCCATCTGAAACTCAGGCGACCCTTTGAATTGCTCAATCGCTGCCGTGTATAGATCGGGGTAAGCAGCCCTCTCAGAGGCTGCCTTCGCCCTCTCCTCATCCAGTTCTCTCTGAAGGGCCGCCTTCTCAGCAGAAGCTTTGGCCATCTCAGCTTCTAACTCCCTCTGCAAGGCCTCCCTCTCAGCCACTGCCCTTTTTCGCTCCTCCTCCATCTCCTTCTTTAGGCTCTCCCTTTCCGCCGTTGCCTTCTCCATCTCTGCTTCCAACTCCCTCACCAGCCTCCCCCTCTCCTCGTCTGCCTTGGCAAGCCCGTCTTCCAACTCCTTTTGCAGAGCCTTAATCTTAGCATCTGCCTCATCTTTTTGCCTCACCAGCTCTTCGTTGCTGTTCATGGCTTCTTCGTGCCGATCGTTGGCGATGGCACAGGCTTGTTGGGACTCTTCCAACCTCTTTTGCTCGCCGACCAGTTGGAACTCGAGTGACACAACCTTTCGGCGTGCATCCTCCAGATCCAGCTTGACTGCTTGCAACTCAGCCTGAGCCTTCTCCCAACTTGTCTTCTCAACCTTCAGCTTGGCCAGCTGTGCCTCTGCCTTCTCTGCCTTGATTTTTGCAGCCCCAGCCTTCCTAAAGAGGGCCCCTGCCAAGGTCGTCACCTCCATCTGTGCAGAACACAACCCCCTGAAGAGGTCTGCCTCGTTAAACACTGAAGCTGAGCGCAGGCCTGACTCCTCCACGATCCTCACCAAACGCTCAGCCCCTGCCCTGGCTGGGCCTTCCTCCCCCTCCAGTCGTCCACCCACCGCGCGCGCATGATAAATAGCCGTCTTCAGGCCAACCCCTCCCTCCTGAGGTGCAGGACTCCTTGGCATCTGCTGCCCCCCACTTGGCTCAGAACTGGCCAAGCCCCCTGCCACTTGAATTGCGGGGGCGACCCCTACCGCTTCTGGAGTATCCCTGACCACAGGGGTCTCCACCACAGCTGGGACCTCCTTCACCTTCTTGGGCTCAGTCTCCCCTGCGGCCTCCACAGGGGCACTTCTCTTCTTCCTTTTCCTCTTCGGAGCCCCCCCATCATCCCTGGCCTTCTCTCTCACAGGATCCACAGGGAGTTTTCGTGGCTCAAACTTACTCAAGTCCTTCTCCCCCAACGGCTTTGGGCGAGGCCTGATCCTCTCCTTCGCGATCGGCTGTGGGGGTCGGTCGTCTTGTGCTTTCGCGAACATGGCGGCCTTGGCAAAGATTGCCTGATCCTCAGCCTCTTGAGTTTTTCTCCTTGCCTCCAATTCCGCTCGGTCAAGATCCCCACCGACCGGCTGAGGACCCAGCCCTGCCTCAAACAGTGCAGAAGGCTGCACGAGGTCATCCCATCTCGCTTTCTCTTTTTCCCTCCATTCTTTCACCCTCTTCACCCTCTCCCCAGCCTCAGCCCCCAGTCTTGCCTCTACCGTCTTGATTGGCACTTTCCAGATGGTGCGCACCCCAGGCCCCCCGTTGGCAGAAACATAGAACCACCGCGCCCGCCATCCCTTGATTGATGTGGGGAGCCCAGCCACCAACCCCTTCCCCGCCACCGCCTGCAAGGTGACCCACGTCTCTTGTTGCCCTGAGGCCTTGTAACAAGCGAAGAACTCCTCCACCGTCATCGACCCCCCCTCACTTGCCTTTGGCCAGGCACTTGCGCAGGACAGCACGATTTTCCAAGCATTGGGCATCAGCTGACCCGGAGCCACTTCCAGGTGGTTGAGCACGTCCACCACTATTCGAGGCAGTGGCAACCTCAACCCCCCCTTTAGAGCTTCTTCGTACAGGGAAAATGCTCCTGGCCTAACGTCCGATGGCCTTTCCGTTGACGTTGGCAACAACAACTCCACTTCCGCCGGAATTTGGTACTTCTCGCGGATAGCCCCCAACTCCGCCTCCGTTATCGTCGATTTGTCCGCCTTTGTGTGCCAATGGTCCGGCTCCGCCTGACTGATTGGCGTCGGCGCTGCAATCATGGTGGAGCCACCGAAACGTCTCGCTGGTTCCCCCACCATCTCCGTTCTGTACTGGGCAGCTAATTCTTCTGCATCATCGTCCCCCAGAGGATCCACTCTCACATTCACGTCTTCTTCTTGCGCCATTCCTACAGTGTGTCTGCGGATCGCTTCTGACGCAGGCCCTAAGAAGTTGAAGAAATGCTCCAATGGTGTATCGCGAGCAACAAACGGTGTAACACTTGGAATGTTTTGGGTTCTTGAGAACAAGTAAGTAAAGCGAACAATACCAAAAGCCCACGGTTTACCCGTATTCCAAGGATCCAAATTAATTTTCGCCAGTTTGAAAAGTTTTCAAATCATCCGCCAAAACTGCCTCCTCAATGCCCATAATAATGCCCTGACGTTTCGCTTCTAATCTGACGCTTGACCCTTCCCCTCCCTCAAACTTCTGCCACGTGTATGGCCTGGATGCACTGACTTCTGCCCTTACTTGTCTTTTCCACTTCAACTCATCACGTGACACGCCGCCTCTTGAGCCCCGCGCCCTTCCACTCGTCCACCCGCTCGGTCGGCCTCACGGTCGGCCTCGCCCGCTCGGTCGACCTCACGATCGACATCACCTGCTCGGCCACCCTCACGATCGGCCTCACCTGCTCGGCCACCCTCACGGTCGGCCTCACCCGCTCAGTCGGCCTCACGGTCGGCCTCACCCGCTCGGTCGACCTCACGATTGACATCACCTGCTCGACCACCCTCACGGTCGGCCTCACCCGCTCGGACCCTCACGGTCGGCCTCACCCGCTCGGTCGGCCTCACGGTCGGCCTCACCCGCTCGGTCGACCTCACGATGGACATCACCTGCTCGACCACCCTCACGGTCGGCCTCACCCGCTCGGCCGGCCTCACGGTCGGCCTCGCCCGCCCGGTCGGCCTCACGGTCGACCCCTCCGGCACGGCCGCCCTCACGGTCGGCCTATGCTCTCCCCCCACCGATCGGATCCATCTTCCCTGTTATTATTCCCTTCGTTGGACTAAAGCTGCACTCGGGAATGGGGGACTACTGACAGGGATAGGCCCACAGGGACCACGGCCCATCATGAGTAAACCCAAGCCCACCAATTAAACCCCATTGCACAACCCGGGTGGTAAAACCCAGCATCACTGGAAGCCAACTGGACAGGGAAGACCAATGACATTCGGACACGCGGCGGATGCAGGACAGGCCACGTCAGCAGACAAAGATCTGCAGAGTTATTGCCACAGCACATCACCATTAATGCAATCCATCAGAACATTTATTGCGACAACACTTCCCAGCCGGCACGGCACCTCCTCACCCTGAACAAGGCAAATCACGACACAAGCTTTCGGCGGGGGAAAGCCCAGAATAGCAGAGGTAATGAAATGATTACCAAAGGATATAAGCAAGGAAAAAGGAGAAAAGAAGGTTAAGTTTTCTACCTCTCTCTCTCTCTCTCTCTCTCTCTCTCTCTCTACGTTTTGTCTATCACCCTTTCTAATTCACACACCGGAGGGTTCGCCGGGGGACTACCCCGTCTCCCGATTGAACTTGCTTGCAGGTTTTCCAGTGGGCCTGAGGAGCTTGGATCGGTCCAGCCCATACACGACGACACCCAGTACTATCAAAATTCTTGTCCAACAAAATATTTGCCGGTTTAATGTTGCCATGGATGATTTCGTGCCTGGAATGTAGATATTGCAGTCCTTGTCCAGCACCGATGCAGATTTCAAGCCGCTTCTCCCATGGAAGCGGAGTATAACCCTTGTCCATCCCATAAAGATGATCGCAGAGAGACCCATTTGCCCCGTAATTGTACACTAGAAACTGCTCACCTTCATCGCAGCAGTAACCGATCAAAGACATAATGTGTAGGTGACGAAGCTGGGACTGAACGTGGATATCTGTCGGGATAGCACCTGATGTCAAACGTTTGACCACAACCTCAACAGTTTTGTGGTTGATCCAGCCTTTGTACACCTTGCCAAAGCCACCATCTCCAATCTCGAGCTCGTAATAGAAATCGTTTGTGGCCTCTTTAATCTCCCTGATAGAGAAACCATGTAACCGCGGAGTGGAACTATCCCACTGTAACATTCCACTGTTGGAATCATAGACCTTCGTCTTCCTCCACCGAACATTCATACCTTTACCTAAAAGTGCAACAATACTCTGAAACACATTGTTGAGCTTTCCCATTGAACTCTTCTTGGCTTGGGGTATATTCTCAGGCCCCGTTTGTTTTGGGTGAAAGAGAGGGTATTGGGATTGCTAATACCAAGGTATTAGTATTAGCCTTGTTTGTTTTGGGAGAAGACCTTGGGACTATTAATCCCTTGGTATTAGTAATACCAAGGTATTACTAAGCCCTTGTTTGTTTGCAGAGATAGCCTTGGGACTATTAGTCCCTTGGTATTACTAATACCCTTGGAAGGGGGATTGGTAAGGAGGAGGTAGAGATGGTATTAGAAAATAGTGAGGGGATTAGAAATTTTTTTATTTTTTATATATTGGGAATATTTTTTTAAATATAATGTTTAATTTTTTATATTTTTTTATTTGTTTTATTATTTTATATAAAAATAATTTAACAATTCCTCATTATTAATCCCCTCACTATCAATCCCCTCACTATTAATCCCCTCACTATTAATCCCCTCACTAACAATCCCCTCACTATTAATCCCCTCACTATCAATCCCCTCCATTCTATCTCCCAAAACAAACGGGCCCACTAACAATCCCCTCACTATTAATCCCCTCACTATCAATCCCCTCCATTCTATCTCCCAAAACAAACGGGGCCTCACAGTATTGCACAGGAGTGGAGGGAGGGGGGACTGTACCAGCATCATCTGCTCGTATATCCCTGCATTGATCCTGTGCCACCAATGCGCACGAGGGAACTGTACCTTGTGGCAGAGCATCATCTGCTTGTATGTCCCTGCACTGATCCTGTGCTGCCAATGCACACTCGAGGCTCACCACTACATCAGCCATTGTAGGCCGTCCATTTGGATGATTATGTAAGCATTTGCTAGCAACATCTGCAAACACCTTCAGGCAATGTGGCGAGATTTGGTCCTTCAAACTGGGGTCAATGATCTGATCAAGTTTCTTCTCTCTGATACAGTGTTGAGCCCATAGGGCTAAACTGCGTTGTTCTTCCTCAAGCCTTATATCTACTGCAGCCCTCCCACAAAGCACTTCCAACAACACAATCCCAAAAGCATACACATCTGATTTCTTGGTTAGCCTACGGGTCAAGAAATACTCTGGATCCAAATAACCAAATGTGCCTTTAACATCTGTGCTAACATGGGTTCTAGAATGGCTTGTGGTGCCCATTTTGCACAAACCAAAATCTGAAATCTTAGCTACCCAATCCTTGTCTATTAGAATGTTTGTGGTCTTCACATCTCGGTGTATGATACCATGTTGAGTACCCGTGTGAAGGTAATTCAATCCACGGGCAGCATCAATGCAAATGTTGAGTCTTTGCTCCCATGATAGATGACAAATATTTCCACTGGTATTAATTTTGTAGAGATGATCAGCAAGGGTACCATGCTCCATATACTCATAAACAAGGATCATCTCGTGGCCTTCTTCACAATAGCCTATAAGACTGACAAGATGCATGTGTCGAAACTTGGAAAGCATCTCAATCTCTGTCCAAAACTCATGTGCGCCTTGCTTAGAATTTGAATTCAACCGTTTTATGGCAACAGTAGTTTCCACACCGTCGATGAGTAGTGCTTTGTAGACCTTACCAAATCCACCACTTCCAATGACCAATTCATCGTTGAAGTTGTTGGTCACAGATTGGATCTCAGCAAGTGAGAAGCGATGACATGACTCCTCAGATGGTAATGATGAGAAGTTTTTCTCAGCAAATTTGTCACCCAATATACGTAACTGGTAAATAATTATATTCAATACACACAGGAAAATTACTACACCAGTTGCAATGACATTTCCACCGCTAGCAAAGACAAACTTCTGGGGATTTGGGTTACCAAATATCGAACCACTTGCCATAGGCAACGGGTTCACCCCCGCAAGATTATTGTCGGGGTTGCTCAACTTGAATACCTCCAACCCCTTTAGAATTGCATCAATGTGTGTGGTCCTCCACTCATAGCTGTGATTGTGAGGGCACAACGCTATAACCATATCACACTTACCCTCCATCCGATCTCCTTCCATTGTCAACACGTAGTCTCTATACACTGCAACCCCATTGCTGCCACTCCATTTGATAATGTCAGCATTAGCCTCAACCATCTGATTATTAACAAAGATCTTGAACACCATGTGGCCACTCTCTTTTATCTCGTATTCAAGCTCACAGAAATGGAACCTAAGTAGATACCTAAATCTGAGATCAACAGGTAATTTCCACGTAAAATTGAAGGTCTTGTTCGCTTGCTGGTCCAGAACCATCGACCAAGATGTTTGGTAAACTTTTTGAGGAGCAGAATATGTTGGTGTATTTGTGTATTTGATCTGAATTGTTGTACTAACAGGCAAGCGACTTGATTCTAATAAATGATTGGAGTCCTCAGACCACTCTCGAAACATACCCGTATCTTCTATGGACAAAATGGAACTTCCGCCAACATTTAATCGTTGTACCAACTCGAGTGCGATGCTCTCATCAATTGGGAAGTGATATTTCTTGCCAGCAACATGTGCACCTAGATCACCCTCGAGAGTATGATAAAGTCCTGTTGGCAATGAGACAATTTCAATGCCATTCACAAAAGCATATACCTCATCCAAAGTACCATCTGTTGATGGAGAAAATGTTACGAACAGTGGCTGATTTTCTTCCACGTTCACACAAAATTCTTTGGCAAAAGATTGTAAGCCCAAAGCATCAGCAGTAAGTGAAGCACTGAAGTTGCTAAGGAGGGTATAAGGACCGGCTTTTACAGTAAAAAAATCCTTAGACCTTTTGAAACCCGGGTATGAAGCAGGACAGAAATGAAGACGAATGAATTTTGGGCCAGGAGAGACTTGGAATCTATAGGTGAATTGTGAACGAGAAATCCGAGCAGACCCGTAGGGACAGGATTGACAGAAAACAGTCGGTCAACCGGTGTTGAGCTTATCAACTTGGCCTTGGATCCTTGAGAAATGATATATTTTGAACCAATATCTCCTATCCACTGCCGGCCATCTAGTGCAGATGATGAGTTGCCGGAGAAGCCACAGTTAACCGCAATATTATCTACTGGTTAATAAAATGCAGGGGAGTTGCCACCGACAACTGAAAAAGTAAAATGGCAGAGCAAGTAGTAAAGAGAGATAATAATGGACATTTTTTATTTTTATTTTTTTGTGGTGATCTTGGATTGGATCAAAGAGATTTTGGAAATTATAAAAGAGAAGGAAGATAAGGACCATACTCCACAATCTAATTGTTGAGCAAACCTTAATGGATTGTCTTCTCCATCAAGACTTGGTAAGAGTTAGGTCAGTCAACCCAAAAATAGACAATCTTCGCAGAAACTACACATAATGTGGGATATATATATATATATATATAAAATAGTCACCCAAATATATTTATCTCATGGAATTGAAGGTAAAAAGACTACTTTACCTTGTTTGGCATGAGCTAAAAATAACTATTTTTAAGTGAAATACATTAAAAAACAAAAATATATTTGTCTTGAGCTAAAAAAAATACATTTTTCCACTAACAAAAAGGTAAATTTCTTAACTACTACCAAATGCATCATCAGCTTTTTTAGATTCTAAAAAAATAAAAAATAAAAAACTGAGGAAGCAATTAACTCCCCCTAAAAAAACTACATTTGAAAGCTATAATTGACACAATAATTGTTTGTCACAGCATTAATTCATTTTTTATGGGGCCAATTAAATGATACCTGCTGGTGCCCGTTGCTTCTTCTTTCTCTTCTTTTCCTTTTTTTTTTTTTTCCTCCTCCATAACCCATCACAAATCTTAATGGATTGCCTTCTCCATCAAGACTTGGTAAGAGTTAGGTCAGTCAACCCAAAAATAAACAATCTTCGCAGAAACTACACATAATGTGGGATATATATACATATATATATAAAATAGTCACCCAAATATATTTGTCTCATGGAATTGAAGGTAAAAAGACTACTTTACCTTGTTTGGCATGAGCTAAAAATAACTATTTTTAAGTGAAATACATTAAAAAACAAAATATATTTGTCTTGAGCTAAAAAAAATACATTTTTCCACTAACAAAAAGGTAAATTTCTTAACTATTACCAAATGCATCATCAGCTTTTTTAGATTCTCAAAAAAAAAAAAAAAAAAAAAAAAAAAAAAAAAAAAAAAAAAAACTAAAGAAGCAATTAACTCCCCCTAAAAAAACTACATTTGAAAGCTATAATTGACACAATAATTGTTTGTCACAGCATTAATTCATTTTTTATGGGCCAATTAAATGATACCTGCTGGTGCCCGTTGCTTCTTCTTCCTCTTCTTTTCCCCTTTTTTTTTTCCCCCCTCCATAACCCACCATAAATCTTAGATGGATTGACAATCCATTTCGTTTGCATATGCCACAGATCATCTAAGAATAACAATTCAGAACATGCAACATTAACTGCAGCAATCTAGCAAAAAGAAAGAACACAACTAGGTCCGTTACACGAGTCTAAACTTGCACAGCCATCCATCACCCGAGAGAGAGAGAGAGAGAGAGAGCACTAGTTCCCAACTAACAGCCAAATTGCAATATACCCTTTACATATCATTTTGTAAAGTTGTCACTTCCTGTAATATAGCACCTTAACCATTAAGAAGCACACCCATGTATTTTATTTTTATTTTATCAGAGAGCTAGGCACTTTATAAAGTGCCTAGCTCTCTGATAAAATAAAAATAAAATACATGGTGTGCTAGTGATACATTCCATCCATCAAATCAAACATTAAAATTTTGAAAGATATATAGAAATGACTTGTCTTTGGAAAATACATGGTGTGCTAGTGATACATTCCATCCATCAAATCAAACATTAAAATTTTGGAAGATATATAGAAATGACTTGTCTTTGTCAAAATTTCCAGGCCATATAAACTCAGTTCAACTAAAACAAAAGAGAATCCCAACTACTATAGTTTGGACCTACCCAAGCCTGACCTATCACTTAACAAAGAGGAGGATCTGGTTGGAACTCGATTGCAAATAACAGAGCACTCTTAACGTATCATCAAGCCCTGCACTGCTTGTGTGGCTTCTTCCGTTATCTTGTTAGCTTGAACGGTGCCTAATTACATTAGTTATAGGTGTTGAGCTTATCAATTTGCCCTTGGATCCTTGTGAAATGACATATTTAGAACCAATATCTCCAATTCACTGCCGGCCATCTAGTGGGTGATATTATCTACGATATTATCTACTGGGTGATAAAGAGCAGGTGAGTTGCTGCTGTCAACTGTGAAAGTAAGAGTGGATGAAGTAGTAAAGAGGGATAAACATGGATAGCCTATAACTATACATGGTTTTTTGTGGTCTTGGATTGGAGCAAAGAG
The DNA here is from genome assembly GCA_036172215.1 of Camellia granthamiana. Classification (NCBI taxonomy): domain Eukaryota; kingdom Viridiplantae; phylum Streptophyta; class Magnoliopsida; order Ericales; family Theaceae; genus Camellia; species Camellia granthamiana. The sequence goes on along the minus strand of CM069903.1, from coordinate 17,141,938 downwards.
ATTTTGGAAATGGTCGATGAAAGACGAGTAAGAGAAAGACGGATACTTCACAATCTAAGTGCAAAGTCAGTTTCAGTTAGCAGAGCAGCTGGAAGTTGAGGATGACTTTCAAGCAATAAGTAGGCACAGTTAGAAAGCGCTGCGCTCAAGCCTTTATGGAGAAATAGGTAGTAAAGAAACTCTTCTTTGCGGTGAGCGGTATGTCTAAATTCCGGGAGTCGCAGTCGGCAGTAATAATAATTAATGAGCCAAGTTTTTCTTTTTCTTTTTTATTTTTTTGAACAGGAGCCAAGCTTGATAGATAGATTATTGTTTCCATCAAGACACAGCTAGAGACTTAGGTCTGTCAATCCAATACATAAACGATCTTTTGTTAACATTAGTGAAAGTAAACTATAACAGGACTTCATTACATTTATTCTATGCAAGAGTTCTTTTCCTCTTCTCACCCAAAACCATATTTGACTGAATTTTTGTTTTTTCAGACACCGCATCAACAATGCATTATTTCATTTTCCGTGGGTCCATTTAACTGAAACAGGTACGTGGCCATCACTTCTTTTTTTTTGTGTATAATTCATCACAAATCTTATTTTAGATCTTTACATCCAGATGGATTGACAATCTTTTTAGTTTGCTTATCTAAGAATAACAATTCAGTACATGGAGCATTAACTAATGTGGGGGCCGAATAATTATGTGTTGAGGAAGGCCAAAGAATTTAAAGACATCTAGCCTTAGTTGATTCGGCTACAATCTAAGGTAGAGTATAGTCGGCCATATGAAGAGATTTGGACATCTGGCCGAAGACATTTGAATGTTCAGTCGGCCATATGAAGAGCCGAATAGGAACCAGCACGCAATCAAAAGGAAGAGTAAGCCATCAAGTGGGAGATTAAAGGTGGGCCCGACCCTAGGCCCAAAGGGTAATATAAAAAGAGGAACGTCGACAAAAGAAAGGTATGTGAGAATAGATAAAATAACTTGAGATAGAAGCATACCTGAGAGCGTACTAACTTGACCGTCGGTGTGCTAATTTCGACACCCCCGACTAGAGTGTTCATCTCTTTTTCAGGTAGCAATTAGGGGATCAAGGACGTCTGACTGGATACTGGAGTATTTCCAAACCACTTCTCCACAATTTGCACCGTCTGTGGGAATACTCAAGCACATCCATGGCTGGCGTAACAGATGATCCTCCGATAGTCGCTGACGACATTACGCCAATAGATGACATCCCTCCAAGAAACATGCTTGGACTGGAGAATATCACCACATGACGGGTCTTGAACTTCGACTCAATTGCCCAGACCTCACCCTCAACATCGGTGCAAGAGACCATGCAGACAATCGTGGATCAAGCAAAGCAAAATGAACAACGTCTGGAAAACATGATGGCTGAGAACGAGCGCCTGCGCCAGGAGTTGGCCCTGGAGCTAGCCAAATCCCAGCAGGCCACATGCCACGACCTAGGTCGACCTTCAGGAAAGAAGGATGATCGATGACGTCAACTTCGGAAACACGATAATGACAGTGATTCTAACTCACCATCCCCGGGACCCAGAAAGAAGGGACGAGTTGATGTATCCAGCTCATCTGAAGGAAGTCCGTATGTACGACACAAGCGAGGAAGGAAAAGTGATGATTCGGATGAAGAAGACAAGCATAACCCTTTTGTGCGACGAATTGCAAGGGTTGTACTACCCAAGAAGTTCAAAGCACCGTTATTCACCCTGTATGACGGAAAATCAGATCCCACTGACCATATTTGTCATTATAAACAAGCGATGACACTGCATGCTGACAATAAAGCCCTCATGTGTCGAATGTTTCCGAGCAATCTGGGACCACTAGTCGTCAGATGGTACTATAAACTGGAGCCGGCATCGATTAAAAGCTTCCATCAACTCTAAAAGTCCTTCAGGGCAAGATTCATCACCAATGAAATCCAACCAAAGCAAGCCGATTCTCTCTAGGCAATGCAAATTAAACTAGAAGAAACCCTCCATGAATATTCCGCACGCTATTGGGAATGCTTTAACCTGGTAGACGATGCCTGCAATGACTCCATGGCCATCACCGCCTTTAAAATGGGATTACATCTTGATAGTCCCCTCCGCAGTTCGTTGACCAGACGGCCTCCCAAAACAGTTTGGGCATTAATGAAAAAAGTTGAAGAATATTGTAAAGTGGTAGACGATGCCCTGCGGGTCAAAGTCAGACAGAAAGCCGTTAAGATGGCTCCGCCTGGAATCGTTCAGCTGATAAGCGTCGTGCCATCAAGGAGCCCGAACCACGGAATCGGGCTAAACGAGACAAAAGGCATGACTCGCGCCGATCAAGTGATCAGTGTTCACACCGATCAAATGAACAATATCAGGTGGATAGCAGGCGCACAAGACGCTCGAACAAAAAGTACATGGAGTTAGCAGAGCCAGTCAGCAAGATTTTGTCGAAAGTTCAACACTTTCTGTTCTTTAAATGGCCCTCCAAAATGAAGGGACCTCCCGATACAAGGAGGAAGGACAAGCAGTGTGAGTACCACAAGGACCATGGTCATGACACCGAAAGTTGTTATGCATTGAAGGACCACCTGGAGGAACTGGTACGAGACAGCCGGCTGGCGCAACACGTTCAAAAGAATAATCCATCGAACACGGTAGCCCTACGGTCAGATTCACCTCCACTTGGTGTGATTCACATGATATACAGCCTGCCGTCGTCAACCGAGATACAGACAATTCAGTTGCAACCTAGCCTGCATAGGCCGATCACACCAGCAAAACAGCCCCATGAAACTGGGAGGATTAGTTTCGACGACACTGACTTGATTGGAGTAACTCTCCCCCACATCGATCCCCTCGTCATCGAGTTACGCGTGAACAGATTCACTATTGAACGTGCTCTCATTGATCAGGGAAGCACTTCGAAAATAATGTATTACAAAATGTTTGTTAAACTCGGATTTTTCGTCGGTTGATTACCCATTATTCGGCTTCAATGCTAACCCTGAGTATCCTTTGGGCAAAATCACACTACCAGTTCAGGAAGGCACCAGATCAGTAGACGTAGAATTTCTGGTTGTCAAACTTCCTTCACCATACAATCTCATCATGGGAAGAACTTGGTTGCATACCATGCAAGCTATGCCGAACACCTACCACCAATTACTTCGTTTTCTGACTGAGTATGGCATTGAACAAATTCGGGGTTCTCAGAAATCGACACAGGCATGCTACCTTGTTGCTGCTGCAAGGAGACCAAAGGAACTGGAAGTGAATTCGATTGAAGTACCGGATCGGGAGAGCCTCGAGGATATTGACAAGATCCCCAACGAAAAGGCAACTAAAGACCTAGATCAGGTCGAGATTAATAGGAGTCCTGACAAGTTCTTCCTGATCGGCACTTCATTGAACGAAGTTGACAGGCACGAGCTTGTATCCTTGTTACTCGGCAACCTCGACGTCTTTGCGTGGACACCATACGAGATGCCAAGGGTGGATCCATTTGTGGCCCAGCACCATTTAAACGTTGATCCAAAATGTAAGCCAATCATTCAAAAAAGTCGGCGGTCAGCCGCAGAGCATGCTTCAGCCGTTGTTGAAGAGGTTGACCGATTGTTGGAGGCCGGAACAATTCACGAAGTAACCTATCCTACATGGTTGTCCAATACCATAGTTGTAAAGAAGAAGAATGGATCTTAGCGTATTTGTGTGGACTTCAGGGATTTAAACAAAGCTTGTCCCAATGACTGTTTTCCCCTCCCCAGAATAGACCAACTTGTATATGCAACGGCATATTATCAACGCATGAGCTTCTTGGACGCCTACAGAGGCTATCATCAAATTGATATGCATCCGGAGGATTAAGAAAAGACTGCATTCCTCCACCCCGAGAGGAACCTATTGCTATAAGGTCATGCCTTTCGAGCTGAAGAATACGAGAGCAACTTACCAGAGACTGGTCACTACCATGTTCAAGGAACAGCTCGGCTGCACCATGGAAGTATACATCGACAACATGGTGGTCAAATCTAAGGAAAAGCACGCCCACTTAGCCGACTTGGCAGATACATTCGGCATTCTTCAAAAGTACAAAATGAAATTGAACGCCTCAAAGTGTGCATTCGGTATCAGATCCGAAAAATTCCTAGGCTACATTGTGAACCACTGCGGAATAGAGGCTAACCCAAGGCAGATAACAGCAATTCTAGAACTTGGCTCTCCTCGGTCAGTTAAAGAGGTTCAGAAGCTGATGGGAATGGTCGCCGCGCTCAACAGATTTATCAGTCGTTCCACAGATCGCTGCCGACAATTCTTTCACACACTTCGGCAAGGCAAAGCTTTTGAATGGACCCTCAAGTGCCACGCCGCTTTGGACAGCTTGAAAACTTATCTCCAATCAATACCACTCCTAGTAACCCCTTCGGCAGGCGATCCGCTCATTTTGTATCTGGCAGTATCTGACTAGGCAGTCAGCGCCGTACTTTTAAGGAAGGAACTCGGGGAGCAGCGACCAGTTTACTATGTAAGCAAAGCAATGGCCGACGCCGAAACACGTTATCTACCAATGGAAAAGCTCATCCTTGTCTCGTTATGGCTGCAAGAAAACTAATGCATTAATTTCAGGGGCATACCATAGGTGTACTAACGGACTATCCCCTCTAGTCGGCGCTCCGTAGCACAGAAGCATCAAGGCGCATTTCAAAATGGGCTTTGGAACTCGGCCAGTATGATATCCAGTTTTTGCCTAGAACTGCCATCAAGGGGCAAGTACTCGCCAACTTTGTAGCCGAATTCACGGGATGCCTTGCCGACTTCAAGTCCGAACAAGTGCAACCTAAACCCAACTGGGGAATATATGTTGGAGACATTTGGCAGTTGTACTAAGACGGGTCATCCAACCAACGTGACAGTGGGACAGGCGTAGTAATCATGACCCCCAAAGGGGCAATAATCGAACAGGCGGTTAAACTGGGCTTTGATGCATCAAATAATGAGGCCGAATACGAAGCATTACTAACCGGCCTTCGGAACGCACTTCACCTCGGTGCGCGGCAGTTACTTGTTTTCTATGACTCGAAACTAGTCATCAACCAGCTAAAAGGGAAGTATGCAGCTAAAAATGACCGCATGGCAACCTACATGACAACGGCGAATTCCTTGCTCGCGAAATTCGACCACCACAAATTGAATCAAATAACTCGAGATCAGAACACGCATGCAGATGCCCTTACTTGCCTAGCCTCTGCCATCAATTCAGAAATCAAATGGACAATCGAAGTAGGATTCATCCCTGAGCCGAGCATTACCTCTTATGAACCAGTTCAAATTAATGTCATTGAACCAGGACCAAGTTGACCCTATCGTCGCATTCCTTTCCTCAAAACAACTCCTAATGGAAAAGAAGGAAGCCCACAAATTGCGAAATAAAGCCCTGAGATATTACTTGGATCCGCAAGGAAAGCTTTACAAAAAATCCTTCTCTGGACCATACTTAGAATGTGTTCACCCATATAAAGTTGAGGAACTCTTAACTGAAATACATGAAGGTAGCTACGGTGCCCATTCTGGAGAATGCTCATTGGCCCACCGAGCCGTAACACAGGAATATTATTGGCCGACCATGCGAACAAATACTGAGAATTATGTCAAGAAATGTGAACAGTGCCAGAAGTTTTCCCCTTTAACTCATCTGTCAGCCGAGGAATTAAACTCTATCACCAGTCCTTGGCCGTTCGCTCAATGGGGACTCGATATTGTCGGACCACTACCGCGAGCTCCAAGAAACAAGCGATTCCTCATTATCGCGACAGATTATTTTACAAAATGGGTTGAAGCAGAGGCCTTAACACATATTTGAGATATCGATGTTAAGCGTTTTGTATGAAAAAACATCATAATACAATTCGGCATACCAAGAGCACTCATCTCAGACAACGGCACCCAATTTGATTGTGACGTCTACCGAGAATTATGCAACACGCATGGTATCTGACCTTACTTTTCCTCGACGGCATATCCACAAAGCAATGGTCAGGCAAAGGCCTCTAATAAAATCATCCTGGACGGCATCAAGAAAAGATTGGAAAAAGCTAAAGGTAAATGGGTCGAAGAGTTGCCCAGTGTGTTGTGGGCTCATCGCACTACTCCAAGGCAGTCCATTGGGAAAACGTCGTTCGCCTTGTGCTTTGGAACCCAAGCAATTATTCCCCTAGAGATCGGCTTACCTACAATGAAATCCAAGGCTTTTGACATGGGCCGTAACATAATGTTGGCCTTGGACTTGACTCTGATTGAAGAACACCGAGATCATGCCCTTGCTTGCATGGCACGGTATCAGCAACAGCTCGCTAAATCATATAATCAGCGCGTGCAGTTGCATCGTTATACGCCTGGAGAATTAGTCCTCAAAAAAATACTTCCTGCTACTAAAAATCCGACAGATGGAAAATTAGGCCCCAACTGGGACAGCCCTCATCAAGTTGATTCAATCGCCGGAACTGGGGCATATCGACTCAAAGACATGGCTGGAAGAAGTTTGCCACGCCCCTGGAATTCCACGAGTTTGCGCAAATTTTATCACTAAGCCAACTTGTACGACACGCCAGTTTGTTTCAAATTTTTGCTGATGTTATGCATAGATCTTTCAATTTTCCAGTGCAGTGCCCTTTCTTATCACAATCTCGTTAATAATGGTTTTATAGCGAATATAAAACTCCGAATTCGGAGCGCCCTGCGTGGATGTAACGTTTGGGCCAAATAAGCCTCTGAATTCGAAGCGCCCTTCGTGGATATCACAATTGGCCAAGACAATAAGACTCCGAATTCGGAACGCCCTCCGTGGATGTCATGTTTGGGCCGAATAAGTCTCTGAATTCGGAGCGCCCTTCGTGGATATCACGATTGGCCAAGACAATAAGATTCCGAATTCGGAGCACCCTGCGTGAATGTCCCGTTCGGGCCGAATAAGCCTCCAAATTCGGAGCGCCCTCCGTGGATGTCACGTTTAAGCCGAATAAGCCTCCGAATTCGAAACGCCCTTTGTAGATATCACAATTGGCCAAGAAAATAAAACTCCGAATTCGGAGCGCCCTGCGTGGATGTAACCTTTGGGCCAAATAAGCCTCTGAATTCGGAGCACCCATAGTTCAAAAGCCCGAAAGACCGAGTAACCCTCCGAATTCGGAAGGACCAAATTTGACAATAGAATGGCATGGATCAATATACGATTGTCACAAGTAGATACAAACATGAATCTAATTAATAAAGCAGATATTTATTTCATTAAATAAACACAAATACATGACTTTTTGACGAAATTCAAAAGTACAATAATGTATTGACATCTAATTCTATTCGGCACTCTCTTCATCGTCGGATTTCTCGGCGTCATAAGCCTCGAAGGGAAATTTGTAATTCTGATACAGAGGTAACGCCGAATCGATACCCGCAGCCTGTAGAGCCTTGATCCATCCATGCTTAAATCCACGATTTTCACACCGACAGACATCCTCAACTAATTTTTCCTTTGTCTTGTCAATACCATTTTTTCGGCCATCATGAAAACCTTATTCATAGGCCTTCATTCTTATTGTTTCTCTTGCGAACATGCTCGCCGTATCTCGGTCGGCAATCGCATGATCCAGCAAACGCTGGTTCACTCTTTCTGCCACAATCGAGTTCATCTAACTCGCCGACTGCGTTTCAGAAGCCTTAGCTTTCTTTAGCTTATTCTCGACTTTCTCTGCACGAGCTTCCAAGCTCCAAATGCGGCCGTCTTTCTACTCTCTCTCTCTTCGTGCAGTGCGAAGACACATGCCGATTTCATAGGCGGTGTATAGTCCCCTTACCGCTCCATGGACTCCCTCTCAAAAAACTTCGTAGTCGGGCCAACCGACCATTGATTGCTAGACTTCAGGCGGAAAAATCTGTCGAGCAAACTCGACTGCCACATTTGGATCGCGGATAATCGAATCCGCTTCCGTCATCAGTTTATTCCCAATAAAGACTGAAAAACTCAACGGGGCGTGGTATCCTGTTGGTTTCATTTCGCGAATGGGGAGAGCTCCTCTGCTGCTGCCTCTCCTTCCTGGGTGACTTCCTTGCCCTACCCCCTCTTGGAGATCTACTTCGACAACGGGAGGAGTGGCGCCTTTCGCACTCCTCCGATGTCCTGTTTCCCATTCGCATAGGTTCGCCACCTCAATTCATCTCTGAGTCCAGCTCAGCTAGTGTCCTACATTCCCCTCTACTGTTGAAGAATATTCTTCTTGACATCTAATTTTCCTCAGTTTGACACAATGCTCCTTTCCCTCTCGCAGTCAATTGAATTTGAAAACAGCACAGAACTCACGCGCACTTAACCCCTACCCCACTTATTAATTACGAGTGCAACGTTCCCAAAGCGATCGCTTCATACACTACGCCGACAAGTTATTGTGCCCCACCCAATCCATGAACCATAAGTATTCGGCAATTCTGTTCATTGATCAGCTGGGGCAAGGGCAGATTAATAAATCTATTCGACTTAAGTGCAGTGCATTGCACCAAGAAGTTACTGTGGCCCACCCAATCCATGAACCACAAGTATTCGGCAATTTCGTTCATTGATAAGCTGGGCAGATTAATAAATCTATTCGGCTTAAGTGCAGTGCTTACGCCAACAAGTTAACTGTGCCCCACCCAATCCATGAACCACAAGTATTCGGCGATTCGGTTCATTAATCAGCTGGGGCAAGGGCAGATTAATAAATCTATTCGGCTTAAGTACAGTGCATTACGCCAACAAGTTAACTGTGCCCCACCCAATCCATGAACCACAAGTATTCGGCGATTCTGTTCATTGACAGCTGGGGCAAGGGCAGATACAGAAAGATACTCGACCTCTAACAATACCCCTTATAATCGGCAGATATATTCAATATGACATTACAAGCTGTATGTTTTATTCAGCTCTTCAATGTTCAAATCAACACAAGACATGATTATTCGGCTTTGAAACGACTTATCCATATGACTACACCATACTTAGCTAATAATTAGCATATGCAGAAGATAGACATGTAGAAAGATTATGTTACAGCCGATTATGTTATTGCCGAATTAAGTTACATCACCATACTTGGCTATTAATTAGCACATGCAGAAAGATTATGTTATAGCCAATTATGTTATTGCCGAATTAAGTTACATACCATACTTGGCTAATAATTAGCATATGCAGAAAACAGACAAAAAAGCAATTTTCATTGACAAATTGAGTACAATCAATCATCATTTTACATATGAAAATTGCCCTATATCTAACTTCTGAACAAAATAAACAAGCAACAATCTACGAAAACTACGTACAGCAAAACACCAAACAAAAAGCAAAAAACAAAATTATATTGACATATAGAGCTCATTCTTCAGGGTCAGACTCCAGCGGCTCAACCTCTAGCTGCTCATACGGAATTGGCTACTCCAATGTCACATTAGTGACAGCCAGAGCTTTGAGCCAGCCATGTTTGAAGCCCCGATTTTCGAACTTAGGCACTTCCTCCACGTATTTTTCTAAAGCGGCGTTCTCTCCGGCTTGGAACGCCTTGGAGATCTCGAAGTCGGCGATTTCTTTTGCCTTCTTCGATTCTGCCAAGTCGGCCTCCAATTTGGCAATTACCTCATTGGCTAACTTGAGCGCATCCTCGCTCGCATTCGCCCTCTCTTCGGCGGCCTGCCTGAGTTAATCTGAACATTTAGCCTTTTCTTCCTCGACCTTGGCCCTGGCTTGCTCTTCGGCCGCTTTTTCCCGCCTCGGATTCGGCTCTAAAGGAGGCCTCTTCAACCTTGCCCTTTTCAGTTTCGAGTTCGGATTTGAGCAAGCCGATTTGCTCGATGACGTCATAATGACAAGGGCCTACTTCTGCGATCCTACCCACCGCCTGTAAACAAAGGATTAATAAGATAGCTGGCATAAAAAGGAATGGAATATTGTGTATTGACACCACATCTGGCTCTGCACAGAACGATGCTCTGTCAATCGGCAGAGAAATCGACGAGGCCACGCTTAAGGCCAGAGTGGTGTCTTTTAAAGCCGAAGTATCTGAAGCAACCGGCACGTTCTTTATTTTTGGTTATATGATAAACGACGCAGCCAAGTTCGACTCTTCTACGCGCGGCCGTTTATCAGTCTGGTTTTTCTGAAGAATCGACTTCATGCTCGGCAAGGCGTTTTTCCCCCTTCTATTCAGCCACAAGATTGTCCGACTGATCGATGATAATTTGCTCCATTTCGACTATAACAGTCTGCTCCGTTTCTTCAATAGGAACAGGCGGCAAAGACTCAGCCACAACAGGTGGGGGTTCAGACCTGGCGACTTCGGCCCTCCTTCGGGCTGCCATCTTCTCAGCGTTCTTTTTTCTGGCCATTTGCGCGAGCGACTCCCCAGCCATGTTCTCAGGATCTGTGCCGGAAAGATCTCCTAAGCCGGTGAAAATATCATCTTTAAATGACACGTCGACTTGGCCTGAAGCAAACGGAAAGTTGAAGCCGGCTTCCTCAAAGGCCAAATTAAGAGTCGTGTCAACTTCCTCCCCTAGACTGTCAGATCTGTCCAAGTTGGACTGATTCAGTTGTTCAACGACTTGTTCGGCAACCTGCTCAGCGACTTGCTCAGAATCCGAAGCTTCAAGACCAATCTCCCTAAGGTTCTTGAAATTTGGGAAAATGAGTGTCGTGAGCTGCTGTTCTCCTTTTGGAATCGGGATGTGATCACCGGCCAAAAAAATAGCGTATGTCGGCTCGTATTGCAATAAGATATGAGTAGCTCTCCCTTGCTTTTGGAGGTTTGGACGGCCGAAGAATTAAAGCGCAATTTTGATTTGTTGAAGCACAGCGTCGTCGGCCGAGACAAGTACTTTTTTCAAATCGTTACCTGCACAAATGAAACGGTTAGTATGCAGTTTAAGCCGAATAAATGTATAACAAATGCGCATAAAAATGGGACTATACGGCCACCTGGTTCGCCTTTTTGTCTAGGCACAAGATCTACGCGATCTTAGCCTTCGCCGAATTCCCAATTGCCTCGGACAACGACCATTACATCGTCAACACACTTGCCAGAGCTGGCAAGTATAGTCACCAGATGGTGATCAGTGTCCTTGGCCCTAAGAAAGTAGCGTCCCTGCCGACCAGATGATTTCACCAAGGCATAACAATGCCGAATAGCAGGGATACCTAGATTAATCCTAAGTCGGCGGTTTAGTTCTACTATTCCCATTATGATTGGGTAAAAGTTTACATTGGGTTGTGAAGGGAGTAGACCCCAGTAACGAAGGACGGCCCTCAAAAATGGATGAACGGGGAAACGGACTCCACCATCAGCGATTGACAGGAGAGGAAAGATGATCGTACTCTCATTGGTCCTCTCCATGTCGAGTACGCTATCTGCCAAAAGTGACAAATGGACGTCATCTGGAATGGAAAAATGGCGTCGAAAAGCGAAGACACGATCCGCGAAAAGAAGAGATTTCAAATATTTCGCCATCCGAATCAGAATAGAAAATACTCTAAACTAAAAACAAACAAGAAAATGGGAGTTAGAATGAGGAAGAAATGCAAGGAATAGAAGAACTTACAGGATAGAGAGAAAAGGACAATGGGGAGCAGGTGGAAGTTGCAGAGGTCGTGAAGTTGCAGAGGTGAATTCGAAAGAGCTTTGCAAATTCAAAAAATATCCGAAAGGACAGCTCGGCTTCATATCGCATTAAATGAACAACGCGTACAAAGGGACGGGAAATTGTAATGATTTCTAAACCATGGTCGTTCTAACGCTTCGGTATTGGAAGGAGTGCAAGCGCCGTATTTTTGATTTTTCATATATTAAAACCAAACATGCCGAATAATTGGCTTTAGTCAGATGTTTGGGGGGCAATTGTGGGGGCCGAATAATTATGTGTTGAGGAAGGCCAAAGAATTTGAAGACATCTAGCCTTAGTCGATTCGACTACAATCTAAGGTAGAGTATAGTTGGCCATATGAAGAGATTTGGAGATCTGGCCAAAGACATCTGAATGTTCAGTCGGCCATATGAAGAGCCGAATAGGAACCAACACGCAATCAAAAGGCCGAGTAAACCATCAAGTGCGAGATTAAAGGTGGGCCCGACCCATGGACCCAAAGGGTAATATAAAAAAAGGAACGTCGACAAAAGAAAGGTATGTGAGAATAGATAAAATAACTTGAGATAGAAGCAAACCTGAGAGCGTACTAACTTGACCGTCGAAGTGCTAATTCCGACACCCCCGACCGGAGTGTTCATCCCTTTTTCAGGTAGCAATCAGGAGATCAAGGACATCTGACTGGATACTGGAGTATTTCCAAACCACTTCTTCACAACTAATTACAACAATCTAGCAAAAAGAAAGTATCTCAGTGCAGATATGACTCACTACTCATATGCTTTAATTTTTTTCTAATCGAATGGATTGGGCCACAACAAGAACTTTTATTTGGTTGTAAGTTTTTTTTGTTTTGTTTTGTTTTTTATTTTATGCCACAAATTTTTGCTCCCTATTATTCTCTAACTTCGATAGCCAAAGTAATTCAAATGAAATTAGTCCCAGAAACCTTAGAGAAGGATTTTGAACCCCATATTTGGTAACACTTGATTCTGCCAAACAATCTAAGAATACAATTCACAGCACATGCAAACATTACTTAAAACAGTCTATCAAAAGAAAAAGAAAAAGAACACTACGGCACACCCAAGATTCATTGGTCTCACCTATGGGTATGGCTACCAATTTTTTGACCCATGTTGATGCTATGTAGAAGTAAAGAAACAGAAGGGGTTTTAAAAAGCTAAATTTTCTTGATCAGCTCATTACTTCCCGTATCCGTTATGTCAAATGCACCATCATATGACAAGGCATTGTTATAAGCACGACTGAAGGCTGAACGGAATGGTTCTTAAACCGGATCATTTTCAGATGAGATCCCATCTCCATATCATTGTTCCAAGTCTGCTGCACCTGCAGCTGAATCTGGAGGCTCCGCACCACATCATCAATTGATGGCCATTCTGTTCCCGATCAAGCAGGCAATTCCACACAATCTTGACAAATTCCCTCAAAAGTTCCGGGGCTATTAACTCCCCCTAAATAAACATTTGAAAGCTATAATTGACACAACTACTTTTTTTTGTCACAGCATTAATTCATTTTTCTTTTTGATAATCCATTAACTCATTTTTCATGGGGCCATTTAAATGATATCTGTTGGTGACTGATGATTTTTTCATTTTTTTTTTTTATAATCCTTCGCAAATCTTAATTTAGCTCTTTATAGCTAGATGGATTGACAATTCTTTTAGTTTGCTTATTCGACTGACCATCTAAGAATAACAATTCAGCACATGCAAAGAACACTATTAGGTCCGTCACCCCCAGAGAGGGGGAGAGAGAGTCCCTAACTGATGATGCTATTGTTCTATTTCCATAGAACATAAACCAAATTTATACCAAAAAAAATAAATAGCCAAATCGCAATATACCCATTTCAATCATTTTGTAAGGTCATCACTTCCTATAATTAACCATTAGAAACAGAAATTAAGCAGGTAAAGTGAGATGGCCTATGTAACCAAAAGCCTAGTTCTCTGATAAAGAAAAAATAAAATACATGTGTGTGCTAATGATACATTCCATCCATCAAACATCAAAATTTTGAAGGATATATAAAAAGGACTTGTCTTCGTCAAAATTTCCACGGTATATAAATTCAGTTCAACTAAAACAAAAGAGAATCGCAACTACTCTAGTTTGGGCCTGACCTATCACTTAACAAAGAGGAGGATGTGGTCGGAACTCGATTGCAAATGACAGGGCACTTTAACGTATCATCAAGCCCTGCACTGCTTGTGTGGCATCTTCCGTTATCTTGTTAGCTTGAATGGTGCTAATGACATTGGTTATATTACCCTGGAAAAAGTGGCACCAAAACTTGAATCCCCAGAAAAATTCAACAAAAAATAATGTTGGCATAGCAATGGAATGACAGAGACATCAATAGCACATCAAAAAATTCACTCATCGACCTGACTAAAAGATGCTCAAGATGAGGTTTATATTGTAAGCATTAGGTCCAGTAAACAAGTAACACTAGAAGCCTGAGAAGTATCTTAGATTGGAAACTACCTTCAGCAGGACCAATATGAGGACCAAATGAACACAATACCTTCTGGACAGACAAAATACCAGATACCCAGATATAACCTTTCCCATTAGAATCACAATTCATTCAAAGATATGACTAATCTAGTGGTTGGACTGTGATCAAAGCGAGGCCAATACAACCTAAGTTTTCCCAATTTAAACACTAGTAAACCTAAAATAACCAAATTAATTAACAATAATTTTGAATTATGTACTTTCAATAACATAATTTCATCATTTCTGACTCCTAATTTTCCATAGACCAAGCTGCTATTCACAAAATTATTCTCACAAGTACAAATAACTATATATTTATACAACTCTTGAGATACTAACATTAAAAGCTCAATGTAATTAAAAATAAGGGTAATTACACCATTTGTCCGTTTAATTTGAGAGAAGTTTTACTTCAGTCCCTCCCCACAATTTCAATTTCATCAATTTAAACCTCACACATCCAATTACGTTTCGATGTGGTCCCTCCCTCAATTGTCATTAGCTTTTTGGACTGAAAAATGCCTCATATGACTCACACAAGCATTTTAGCAATACCCGCCCAAAAAGAAAAATAAATAAATTATAATGGTGGTCCCTAGTTATATATTTTTTTTAATTCCACTCATGTCTTTTTGGCTCCAAAATGCAAATGGCAACTAATGGAAGGACCATATTGAAACGCAATTGAAAATTCGGGGATTAAATTGTTGAAATTGGAACTATGAGGATCAAAGCAAATCTTGCTAAAACTATATGAACCAACAGTGTAATTTACCTTCGAATAATGTTGTCACTTCCACTTTGCCTAGATCACTGGCATATTTCTGTGCAGGGCTAGAGAAAGTACAGGAACAGGATTTACTTCTATTTCTTGTCCACACCCACCAATAGAGATACGAATCTTTTTAATTTGACTAACGAAATGGCCTTGAATAGAATCGAGTGGAGAAGAAGGATTCATGCAGCCACCCCATTTGATGGGACTTAAGGCTTGATTTGGTTTGGTTCCTATCCACACCTACCACCTAATCTGGGCAAACAAGCGTAAACTGAACTAACACTTTTTTTCCTATTACTAGGTAACAAACCAAATTCCCATTCTTGTACCGTCAAGACCCAGTTCCAGGTGATGCATAGTACCACAAAAAAATATATACACATGTAATATAAATATACATACATATAGATTAACTGAGAAAAATATAAAACAGAATAAATAACAAGGATTTGGTCAACATTACCCTCCATGTTGCTAGCTTTTCTCGGAGGGTTTGCCATTGATGCATCCCAAACATGCGCTCAGTGCAGCGGCTAAACACAAAATAGCATTATATTCACCAGTTAATGCTGAAGTTCACAAATCAGATCCACTCTCCCATGCAGAAGCACAGAGAGTGAGCAAACGAGAGAGAGACAGAGAGAGAGAGACCGCACCTTACAATTACAATTTGGTTCGTCTGATCCATCTTACAATCAATTAACTTTGCTGTGATTGCCTTAACTACCCACATTTCTACCTCGTCATCATTAACCTGCAAAAGAAACTTGCATCTATGTATTGACGAAAGTGTAAAAATTCAAACCTACAGATGCAGGGATGGGAAATAATTTTACCTGGAGAGTGTCCTTGATTAGTGGATAAGAAATTTGGCCAGATTCAGCAGAGGCAAGATCTACCAATGACATCAACCTCATCTTTACTAAACAGTCTTCATGGACAAGACCTACACCATTCAAAGGAACAAATTCAAGAAACAATTAGATATAAGCCAGAATGTTAAGCTAAGCTCAGCTCAGCTCAGCTACCTACCAGAAATTTAAATGTGGCAAGATGAATAATTACCATAGCTTTTCAGCAAAGTGGAATTTGCTGCATAAAAATCCAAGTATGCATCCAGCCGCTGTGTTAGAAAGATCTTTAGAAGCTGATATACCAAAGCATATTTAGCATCTTTCTCCAATTGTGCCACAGCAGGCATATCTAGCAAATCACACTGCCATGAAACACCACAAAGAATACACTTTGAGAACCAAAAACTAGAGTATGCTCTAGGCTAAAGTAGGGTAAAAATGTGCAACACCTGTGCATACACTCTACAAGCCTAGAACCATAGTAAAGCAATGAACAATAAACACAATGCACATGGACAATCACTTAGCATAACTAAAGCATGCATCACGCATCTTTTATCCAAAGAAAATCCAAATGATTCATCACAACACTGCTTGACTTCCCACTTCAATCGAAGCTAGTCTAATTCCTCCTTTTCACCTCTAAATCCCATATTCAAAATTCAATTCAGAATTCAATTTCCTCTAAACCCATATTCAAAATTCAGTTAAAGACTGAAATACCTGAAACATGTCAGGTGCCTTCACAAATTCAATAATAGTGCGGACAGCTTCCTCCTTGGCTTCCCCAATATTATATGCATCTTCACCAGAAAAAGTTGCCAGATATTTGGCCAGGAATTTGAAAGAATCCCTTGCTGAGCTGGAATTACAATATATGACGTAAACAATAACAATAAGAATTCCAAAATAAATTAGGAATTTTTTATAGAAAATGTAAACAGAAAGAATTAGTCACAATTTTAAGCATAAAAACTTTTTCTACAACAATAAACAAGCATAATCCAATAGAATTAGTTACACCTTTGCCCAAAAATGAATCCATACACTTGGACGGCTATACCTTTTACTTTCTTTCAAGATATTAGCGATGGTGCAATAGAGTTTTCTCTGATCCTGGACCCCAATATTCCATTCCGTCAATAAGTTATCCATCTTTTTAAAAGAAGGTATAATATGTTCAGTGACCTTCCCATTGACTGCTAGATCAAGGGCCTTCATGTAAACAAAGAACCGGCTGTACGAATTCTCCAGTAGGTTGTACAGATTGAACATGCTGAAAACAAAATTAAAAAACAAATAAATCCAAGCATAAGATGATGCTAACAAAGGCGCATAAATGCTGAAACAATGATCATCAAATCATATTACATCTTCAAGCGCAGTGCAGGCTTGTCATTTGGTTGTTGGGTGATTTTTGTGGATATAAGCTTTGCCATCTCTAGTGATTCATCCAAACTTTCAGTCTTTGTGACAAGATTGCAAATAACAGTGAAAATGCACTCAAGATCTGCAGTAAGAAATCACAATAGCAGATCTTGTAAATGTAACTGAGAAGTTTACAAAAATGGAAATCAGCAGCAGTTTCATTATTAATTTTACAAATATATATATATAATGATAGAATGATATTTTTATGCCCTCCCACCAATTAAAGAAAACAATTAATACTTAAGTATATACACTAGCGCAGCTTCAACATTTCTATAACAATTTTGTTGTTAGACTTTCATTGATGAAGGTGTCATTCAACAATATTTATCCTGATCAAGTAAATAACAGCACTGTTTCATCATTGATGGTGCGACAATCACATAATATGGGGCAAATCAGCAGCCTGCTTGTATCACAGCATCAAGCATTAAAAAGGACACTGGCAGACGATACTGAAATTTCAAAAGTTGTAGTTTTTTAACCAGATATATTAATAAGTGTAGCAAGATACCAGCAGAAAAATAATAATAATAAAATATAAAAATCCACGTCTGCTGGGTATGTTATAGAAAATTATTGCAAACAGAAAATGTAATAATAAACAGATAGTCCTACGTCATTATTATATAACAAAATCAAACAGAACACATAATTTCGCAACCATATCATTGGTACCTCAAGAAAAGCAGTAAAATTAAGAAGAATTTATCAAAGAAACACATTCAGTTATTGTCATGAATCACTAAACAATCAAATTTCCAAGATGAATGTAGAAGGTGATCCATAGTTTGAGATGTACCTTTCTCGGAAACTTTAGAAAATATCAAGTCGGCGGAGGTGAGCATAAGTGAGGCCAAATCCAACCATCTTCCCATCACAATGCATTCCTGTCCTTCTAAGGATAGACTTTTCACTTGTGCCTCCACAACCTAATAATATGAATCATAAACAAGTACAAAATTACAACCACCTCAACACAACACAACACAACACAAGTTTAAATTCCACTCTACCAATAAATTACTAGAATATGGGTTCCAATACAAGTAATTTTTCATATGCCTAAAACGAAGAAAACTCATAAAATAATAAACGAAGAAAACTCAAATTTGTGAAGGGAAAGAGATTTGAAGGAGAGAGAAGGGGTACCTCGGGGCCGGCGTCGGCCCAGGAAACCTCCGATGTGAAGCGGACGACGGACAGCGCTGGATCTTCCTCCGATGTTGGCACGACGGTCGTCATTCTTTGACGGTAGAGCTCTCAGAACCGACCAATTATAAACCCTAGTTTCGCCGCAAGGACTTATGAGAGATAAAAAAATATGCCCTAACTTGGGATGTCGGTGCCCTAAGCAAATGTTGATTGTCACAATTTTTGTGAATTAAATGGCTTGAAATTATCAAAATGATGTCATTTTGAATATAAAATAATATTATTTTGTAATAAAACAACATCGTTTTGATCATTTCGAATTATTTCCTCAAACATTTTTCCTAAGCAAATAGTACCTTAGTTTTTTGTTTTTGTTTTTTTTTTTTAACCAAGTTTTTGGTTTTTTAGGCCTTGTTTGGGAAGACTAAATAAGTGTACTTTTTGTCTTTTTTGACTAAAAAATTGAGGTTGAAAATATGGATGTTTGGGTTAATTTTTTGACTTTTTATGGAAAAATGTGTAATAAAAAATTGTGAAAATTGGTTTTTAGAGGAAAATTTGAATTGGGAGTTGTGCAGCCGTAATTGTTGACTTTTGGTAAATAGTGTTAACTTTTTAACTTTTTGAGTAACTTTTTGGCTTTTTAACTTTTTTGAAAGATCCCAAACAAGGCCTTAGATAAATAATTTGATAAGTTGATAAAAAGTTACTTTTTGATTTTTTATTAATATTTATTTATAATGTCAAATCACAATAAAATGATCAAATTATTCTTATTAATTTAAAATATTTACAACTTCACTTATACAGTACATTTTGTCTCATGAGGGATAAAATTATAATTTTATCAGTAGTTAAGAACCAACTTTCCAAATGAAAAAAAATGCAAAAAAACTAACTTTTAACTTTTATTACAAACCAAGAAAAAATTCTAAAAGCCAACTTCCCAAAATAGCACTTTGTTGAATATATTAATGATCTCAAATCAATTATCTCAGTAAAATTGGGTGAATGCTCAAATCAATTATCTCAGTAAAATTGGGTGAATGAGAAAATATGAAATTATGGGGAAAATCACTACGAAATGATTGATGATAAAGTATATTATTATATGCTTTAATTTTGAAAAATTTATTATTAATTTGTAAATACTTTTTAAATACTTATCTGTGAAATAAATTATAACACCTACGGTCTAACCAATTATAAAAGCAGCGCTGCTACAGACCCCCACTGGGGGTCGACCCCCAGTGACGTGGCAGCACACCATTCGCTGAAATCAAAAAAAAAAAATAGTTTTTTTTTTTGGGCCAATGAGGGGCCAACACACACGGCCCCCAGTGACCCCCACTGGGGGTCTTAGGCATTTTTGTTATAAAAGAATCAATAAATTCCTTTTTAGGAGCGATTCATCTAACAAAACATCTACAATTAAATTCAAAAAAGCATTGGCCTCGGATAATTTGGTGAATAAAAAATTACTCGAATAAATGACTTTTTCTTCTAAGTACGGGATAATCTCAAGGAGTTGTGGATTTTTTTTTACCAATTGGAGCTTTCTCTTAACCACCTCCATAGAAATGGTTTACAGGGTTCATAATTACTTCTCTTACTACAGGACACTTATTTAGCCAACACTAGATCCGGCTCAACCACATGTAAATTTTCCATAAATATATTATTTTTATTTTAATTAATTTGGTAACATACAATTAAACAACACAATTGAAATACATTTTATATATTAAAATTTAAATTGACACAATTTAAATAGTAAGATTAAATTTTTAAAAATTATGTATTAGAGATTAAATTAACACAATCTAAACACTATGATGAAAATGACACAAAATTTATATTTTGTAAACAAAAAATTATAATTAATTGTAACATAATGTATTTGTATAAATATTAGTTTGCATAATTCACATATAAGTTATATAGTTTATGATATGGGTAGGCCCACAAAGGCTATAGCCCACTATGAACAACCTAAGCCTACCACTTAGGGCCCAATACATAATTCAATCAATGAAACCTAGCACTGCTGAAGCCCCCACACAGCAATAAGAGCCAATGGCATCAAAACACATGGCAAGAGAAAGCAAGCCACATCAGCAGACAAAGATCTGCAAAGTTATTGCTACGGCACATCGCCATTAATGAGGCCCCTTACAGCATTTATTACGATAACCCCTCTCCGTTGGGACGGCACGCCCTCACCTTGAATAAGGTAAACTACAGTATAGACTTTCGGCCAAGGTGACAGGTCGGAAGGGACAACGAAATGATTACCAGAGGATATAAGCAGACGTCGAATACAGAAAGAAGGTTAAGTTTTTCTATCTCTACTCCATCTCTACACTCCACTTCTCTCTCTCTAACTTGCTCGTCGGAGGGTTCGCTGGGGGACTCCTCGTTCCCCGTTGAACTCTTGTGCAGGTCTTCAGGTAGGCTTGGTCATTCGGACATAGGCTTAAGGAGCGTGGATCAGTCTGACCCGTTCTACCATCACGAATTGTATCATCAGTTAAACTGTATCATCAATTGGTACCGTCTGTGGGAAATTTCTTACTCCGCGCACCAATTGTGCTCATTGTCGCCGAAGGCCCTTTCCCGATAACCCTTTCTTACTACCTGCGAAGGTGGATGGTCACAACTAAATCCATGGCTTCCCACCCCAATGTTCCCGATCACCAAACCGACCCTTCCAACCCAAACCACCCGCCACAGTACTTTACTAAGCTCACCAACAGCATTAACCGCTTGGCCGAGCAGAACCAAGCTTTGATTAATGCCCTACTCCAAAGAAACCCTCCTATGCCTTCTCCACCACCTCCAGATATTCCGCCAAACCAAGAACGAGCCCCGACCCACACTATCCAGCAGCCCCATCCGCCCAACTTGGAGGGTTTCCGACCACCTCCCCCAGATATAAACCTACCCCCCGGGTCCCACATCAGTCGGCCCAGGCACCCACCT
This sequence comes from Camellia granthamiana, assembly GCA_036172215.1. Lineage (NCBI taxonomy): Eukaryota > Viridiplantae > Streptophyta > Magnoliopsida > Ericales > Theaceae > Camellia > Camellia granthamiana. The sequence goes on along the minus strand of CM069903.1, from coordinate 17,120,543 downwards.
CTGAAGGAGAGGCCAGCAGCGTCCAGCCCCGTTCCCTTCTGGTGGTGACAACGTCCCTTACTGGAATGCAGAACTTCGAGCCATGAAGCTCCAGCTCTAAGGAGTCATGTAAAACATACAGCACAAACCATCCACCACAGCCAACTCACAATTTGTTGCTTCCATCCAGGACAAACCTCTACCCCCCAAGTTCAAAATGCCCACCATCGACTCTTTTGACGGTACGACGGACCCAGTCGACCACCTGGAGACCTACAGAACCCTCATGATCCTCCATGCATTCCCTAACGAAATCATGTGTCGGGCTTTCCCCGTGACACTCAAGGGGTCAGCTCGACTTTGGTTTAGTCAATTGCCAGCGGACTCTCTCTCCACTTTCCAGCACTTCAATGACTCCTTCCTCAGCTACTTCATTGGAGCTCAGCACCAACGACGTCCGGCGACCCAGCTCCTCAACATCCGTCAGACCGAGGGGGAATCGCTACGTAGTTTCATTACCCACTTCAACACCGAAGCCTTGCAGGTAGTGGAAAACAACGACAAGGTCATCCTTACAGCTTTCATGGCCGGTCTACGGTCATCTGACTTCATTTTCTCCCTCTCAAAAAATCTCCCGACCTCCATGGCAACCCTACTCCCCAAGCCTAAAAATACATGAATGCAGAAGATTCCCTAGCCGCTCGCCAAGACCCTACTACTAAAAACCGCACCACCAGGGAGAAGAGAAAGGATTCAGAAACCAGAAACACCCAGTACAATAACCAAACACCCCATTATACCGATCGACCCCCCCGAGCCGACCGGTCGGCCCCAGCCCGATCGCGCCGGCCGGTTCGAGCGGTACACACCCCTCAATTCACCCATGGAACAAGTCCTCAATCAGATCCAGCGTGACTACCCCCTAAAATGGCCCAAACCATCACGAACTCCTTCAAATCGGAAAGACCAGTCCAAATATTGCCGTTTTCACCAGGACTACGGCCATAATACCGAGGAGTGTGTTAACCTCAAAGATCAGGTCGAAGGCTTGATTCGTCAAGGTCGTCTCAGTCGATTCATGGAAGCTCGCCCTCAGCAGAGACAACGGACTGAACCCATCAGAAACAACCGCCGGTGCACCCCTCCCCGACAACCAACACAACCTAACCAAGGTTATGACCGCCCTCCACAGCAACCTCAGGCACAAGGTCATCCCGCCCCACCTGTTGGAGAAATCAGAGTTATTTCCGGCGGGCTTGCTTGTGGAGGACCATCCCGCTCGACTCAACGGGCAAAAATCAGAAAAATAAGATAGGGCTCAGACAAAGAAGTTGCCACTTTGGACCGACCCTCTAAACAGCCCAGATAGTGAACCGAGCCCATTACCTTTACGGACGCCGACTGCACAGGCGTCTGTTACCCTCATGACGACCCTCTCGTCATCTCGGCCCTCCTCTCTAACTACAAGGTTAGACGGGTTCTCGTCGACAATGGCAGTTCTTCAGACATCATCTTCCTCAACTGCTTCTGTCAGCTCAAGATCGGGGAAGAAAGTTTGTCTCCCCTCCAAACCCCTTTGGTCGATTTCACTGGCGACCAAGTGACCTCCATCGGCTCCATCGACCTTCCCATCACAATCGACGAGTACCCGCGACAGACCACAAAGTTGCTCACCTTCCTTGTTGTCGACTGCCCCTCTACCTACAACATCATCCTTGGCCGCACTGCCCTCAACGCTTTCCCAGCTATTACATCCACCTTCCACCTTGCCATTAAGTTCCCCACCGATCTTGGGGTCAGCACAGTGAGGGGAGAGCAGACCGTGGCCAGAGAATGTTATGTCGCCTCACTTAAAGAAGTCAAGCTGAAGGAGGCTATGATCATTGAAGGACTTGACGTCAGAGACGAAGACGAGCTGGTTAGGGGGGAACCAGTGGAAGAACTTGTCGAGGTCCTCATCGATCCCACCAACCCAGCAAAAATTGCCAAGATTGGCAGCCAACTTTCCGCCCAGGCTAAGGCTAACCTTACTGCCCTCCTGATCGAACATAACAATGTATTTGCCTGGACCCACTCAGACATGTCGGGTATTGACCCCTCCTTCATAACTCAACGTCTCAGCATTGAGCCCCACTTCCGACCCTTCCGCCAGAAGCAGCGCATCTATCCGGAGCGCAATACTCTCATAGCTGCAGAGGTAGATAAGCTCCTTGAGGCACAATTCATCAAGAACGTGGACTACCCTAGATGGTTGTCAAACGTGGTCCTAGTCCGTAAGAACAATGGCAAATGGCGACTCTGTGTCGACTAATCCGACCTCAACCAAGCTTGCCCCCCAAAGACAGCAACCCTCTTCCTCGCATAGATCTGCTGGTTGACGCCACGGCCGGTCATCAAATGCTCAGCTTCATGGATGCCTTCTCTGGGTATAACCAAATTCTGATGCACTCGTCTGATCGGGAACACACCTCCTTCATCACCGACCGAGGTACCAACCATTACCGTGTGATGCCATTTGGGTTGAAAAATGCTGGGGTCACCTACCAACGGTTGGTCAATGCTGTCTTCCATCACCAGATAGGCCGGAACATGGAAGTATATGTCGACGATATGCTAGTCAAGAGTAAGCTCTCCACAGATCATCTGGCCGACTTGCGAGAGACCTTCGCCACCCTACGAAAGTACCAAATGAAGTTCAATCCGGAGAAATGCGCCTTCGGCGTAGGATCTGGGAAGTTCTTGGGTTTCATGGTCAGTCAGCGGGGCATTGGCCCCGTTTGGTGTAGCTGTTAAAACAGCTTATAGATTATAACTTAACAGATTATAGATTATGACTTTAATCAGAAGCTGTTAATCTATTTGGTGTAGCTGTTGGATTATAGATTTAAGTTGCTAAGTAGTGTTTGTTAAATAAGCTGTGAAATAGCTTTTTCAATTAATTTTTATTTTTTGTTTGTCTACATTTCTCATAAAAAATAATAATAATAATCTATAGTCCATTTAAGTCTTTTTCTATTTTTAAAAAAATAAAAAATAAAAAAATTTAAGAGTATAACAATAAATTAACATGTCCACAGCAGAAGCTGATAATCAGAAGCAAGGGGTGAGCAGCTTCTCAGAATCAGCTTTTTTGAGTTAAAATAAGCTGTTAGAATCAGAAGCTGTTTGAAATAAGTTTAACCAAACAGTCCAAAATAACTTTTTCAAAGCTAAAAGCCATAAGTTGGCTCTGAAAAGCTGAAACAAACACCCCCATTGAAGCTAATCCTGAAAAGATCAAAGCCTTGATTGAAATGCAGTCTCCCAGAACAGTTAAGGAGGTTCAGAGACTTACTGGCCGAGTTGCCGCCCTCAACCGCTTCATTTCACGCGCAACGGATAAGTGCCTCCCCTTCTTCAAAGTGCTTCGGTAAACTTTTGAGTGGACGGCCGAGTCCGAAGAGGCTTTTTAGCAGTTGAAGCAGTGCATGGCCAACCCCCCTCATTTCTCAGGCAATCACGGGCGAACCCATCTTCCTCTATTTAGCCGTATCGAACACCGCAGTCAGTGCAGCTCTTATCAGGGAAGATAGCTCGGTCCAACGGCTAGTCTACTACATCAGTCGGGCTCTTAGGGAAGTGGAACAGAATTACCCATTGTTAGAAAAAATATCCTTGGCCTTGGTCACAGCCTCCATACGGCTCCGTCCCTACTTTCAAGCCCATTCCATTGTGGTCCTCACTGACCAACCATTGAAAAAGATAATGCAACAACCAGAGCTTTCTGGTAGGCTTATGCAGTGGTCGGTCGAACTCAGCCAGTTTGACATCTCCTACCGGCCTCGGACAGCAGTTAAGGGGCAGGCTGTTGCCGATTTCATCCTGGAATTCACTAATCCTACTCCAACCACAGCTCATCCGCCTCCACCACCCCCAACCGAGCGAGAAGACCCTCACTCTTGGACCCTCAACGTCGACGGATCATCCCGCAAAGAAGGCAGCAGGACTGGTCTTATCCTCATCGCCCCTGAGGGTGGTTATTTCAAGTGTGCTCTCCGCTTCTTGTTCGATGCAAGCAATAATGAGGCCGAGTATGAGGCATTGATAGCAGGTCTCCGCCTAGCCAGAGACATTGGTGTTAGCCATATCCAAGTGTTCAGCGATTCCCAGCTCATTGTCGGCCAAATCACGGGGGAATTCGATGCCAAGGACGACACAATGCGGGCTTACAGGGACATTGCACTCCCTCTCGTTCGCCTCTTCAGTAATTTCCACATCAAGCACATCCCTCGAACAGCAAACTCCAAGGCAGATGAAATGGCTTAGTTGGCTTCGGCAGACCAGTCAGACCTTAGCCACGGTGCTCGCCTCGAGTACCTGACTCACCCTGCCATTTCCCCAAACCAACAACAAGTCTACTTTCTCCAAAACGAACCTATCCCCTAGGTGGCCGATATCTCTCTCTTCTTGACAATGGGGGAACTGCTAGCCGACAAACAGCAGGCCGCCAAAGTCAGGGCCCGGTCGTCCAACTACATTCTTGTCGGCGACCTCTTATACAAACGTGGTTTTTCACGCCCATACCTCAGATGCCTCAATCCTGCTCAAGCAACCTACGTGATGAGGGAAATCCATGAGGGTATCTGTGGTAATCATTCGGGCGCCCGGTCTCTAGCCCACAAAATACTTCGCACTGGTTATTTCTGGTCTACTCTTAATCAGGATGCAACAGACTTCGTGCTCAAATGTGATAAGTGCCAGCTGAGAGGGAGATTTCTGATCTAGTTTGGGCCGAACAAGATTGGGCCGAGGTATTTGGCTTCAAGATTGTGCCGTGGTTTTGCTTGGTAATGGCAAAGGGCCTGCGGAGCCGAGCTACTTGGGCTCTTTGGTATGAAGGCCGGTCAAGTGAGAGCTCGGCAGAGACGTCCGTGGCCTAGAAGGGCTTCACGGTTCATGCGTTGCTCGGTCGGAAGGCGCGCATCCATAGCTCGGCATGAAGATTCGTGCCTGAAGCTCGATAGGAAGGCCTTTGGTTGACCGGAATGACCAATCACGTGCTCGACGTCGCCGGAATGCGGTCGAGCACGGCTGAAACGAAGCTCGATTATTGGAAGCACTTGGTCTTGAAGTGCAGTATGGCTGTTGGCGGCCGAGAAGCTGCAGCCTGGCTGCCGAGCTCCCAGTAGAGTGGGCTGGCAGTTGGGCTAGGTGGTGTTCAGCGAGATTTGTGCTGACAGATGGGATAGCAGCACCAGGTGTCGAGAGACTAATAGGAGTAGATTTGGAGCGCAGAAGGTATATAAGCGGGTCTGCGCCCCCCATACTGGAGATGAACATTTGGTGAGGCATACACTAAACACTCAACTCTCTCCCTTCTCTCTATTTATCCCCTGGTGTGTGTTCTAACTTGATAGTCGAAGGGGTTTTCCGGCCACACACCGCCGGGTAGCTCACCGCCGTTGTGTACGCAGGTGATCGGATAGAAGCGGAGCTTGGAAGAAAGGAGTGCGGGCTTGCTGGAATATTTGCTCCCCGTACAATTGGCGCCGTCTGTGGGAAGCTTTGCAGATAAAACCTTGTCTTCCAGGCTCATCCGATCGCTTTCTATGGCGAACAACGAAGAGATTCCGCTGTCCGCCATTGATGGAGTCACTCCGGAGTCGGGCAGACGGAGAGAGGGACACCCCACCATTACTCCAATGAGGGACTTGGAGACATTCCCAGGAGGACAGTCAGAAGACGCGCGGGATAAGCGCGGAAGAAGTCATGGTCATTTACGGAGTCCAGACGGTCACCGGCGGAGAAGAGACTCACACGCCAGACGTCTGGAAAATAAGCTGAAGGACCAGGACGCCGTCATCCGGCGAATGGCGGCGGAGATGGAGGAGCTGAAGCGGCATGTCAAAGGGAAGGGTGTAGCTGGAGTAGGAGACCACAGTGAGCGCACCCAACCCCGCCGTTCAGGTAATCAAAGTCAGCGGCACACACCGTCTATCTCTATTACCAGAAGTTACAAGGTTGGCGATTCCGATGTGCGCGCAGAGAAGTCCAGCGCGCAAGATAGCACTTACCAGCCCTCACGTCCGGCGACGACGTCGAGGTACACCTATTCCACTCGATCAAAAGATTTGCGGGCAGTCTTGAAGGAACAGGCTCGCCGACGGGAGGCTCAAAGGGTGCCGACATTCCAGCGGCTATCCTACGGGGTTCATGCCAGCGAGGAGATCGGAATGCCTCGACCCAGCCTAGCGGCGCCACTCCTTGTAGATACAGACTTGGCGAGGCTGAGCGCCACCCCTTTCTCCCTGGAGATAGAAACAACACCGCTTCCGGCAGGCTTCCACCAGCCCAAATTCACCCTCTACGACGGAAAGACCGATCCCTACATGCATGTAAGCCACTTCCGACAAGTCATGCCCGGACATAGGCGGAATGACGCACTTATGTGCCTTATCTTCCCGTCAAGTTTAGGTGAACTGGGCCTGAAATGGTTTGAGAGGTTGCCGGAGGGGAGCATAGAAAGGTGGCATCAGCTGGGCGAAGCCTTTGTTACGCGCTTCAAAACCAACACCAAAACACCAAAGGAAGTTGATCACCTACTGAGCGTCAAGATGAAATCGAGCGACACTCTTAAGGCGTACAACTCCAAGTACTGGGAAACCTTCAATGAGATCCTAGATTGCCCGGTCAACCTGGCAATCACCCAATATAAGCGCGGTCTCCCGGTCGGACATAGGTTGAGGGATTCGCTTACAATGAGCCAGCAGACATCCATGTGGCACCTAATGCAGCGCATCATTGAGCACATCCGAGTAGAGGATGATGCAGCGACGTCCACCGTAGAGACAACCCTGATGGCAATGAGCAAGTGGACGACTGGGTTTTAGGGAAGGTCATGGGCAACGCACTAGTGCCGGGCGAAGGCAAGCTAGGGGCAAACTCGGAAGGGCCTTATAAGATAACCGGGCAAGGGGGCATACCACTTAGAAGATTTGGATGGCAAAGGCATACCCCGGCCATGGAATGCGGCCTTATGTAATTTTTTGAGAAATGACTTGTTTTCCTTACACTTCTGAATGCAAATACTCTTTTTGTCAATGTAATATAAGTGAATTACTTTTGCTGAAGAGCTTTGTTGTGTCCGAAATAATAGTGGATGAGGGGCCTACTCTTCTGTTCCAGCCGAGATGTTTTATTCCGGCTGATGGGTTGATGATTTGCTCAACTCCGAGGGTCCAGCCGAGATGATTTACTCCGGCTGAAGAGTTGATGATTTGCTCAACTGCGAGGTTCTAGCCGAGATGTTTTACTCCGGCTGACGGGTTGATGATTTGTTCAACTCCGAGGTTCCAGCCGAGATGATTTACTCCAGCTGATGGGTTGATGATTTGCTCAACTCCGAGGGTCTAGCCGAGATGATTTACTCCGACTGAAGAGTTGATGATTTGCTCAACTGCGAGGTTCCAACTGAGATGTTTTACTCCGGCTGACGGGTTGATGATTTGTTCAACTCCGAGGTTCCAGCCGAGACGATTTACTCCGGCTGATGGGTTGATGATTTGCTCAACTCCGAGGGTCCAGCCGAGATGATTTACTCCGGCTGAGAGTTGATGATTTGCTCAACTGCGAGGTTCTAGCTGAGAAGATTTACTCCGGCTGACGGGTTGATGATTTGTTCAACTCCGAGGTTCCAGCCGAGATGATTTACTCTAGCTGATGGGTTGATGATTTGCTCAACTCCGAGGGTCCAGCCGAGATGATTTACTCCGGCTGAGAGTTGATGATTTGCTCAACTACGAGGTTCCAGCTGAGATGATTTACTCCGGCTGACGGGTTGATGATTTGTTCAATTCCGAGGTTCCAGCCGAGATGATTTACTCCGGCTGACGGGTTGATGATTTGCTCAACTCAGAGGGTCCAGCTGAGATGATTTACTCCGGCTGAGCGTTGATGATTTGCTCAACTGCGAGGTTCCAGCTGAGATGTTTTACTTCGGTTGACGGGTTGATGATTTGTTCAACTCTGAGGTTCCAGCCGAGATGATTTACTCCGGCTGACGGGTTGATGATTTGCTCAACTCCAAGGTTCCAGCCGAGATGATTTACTCCGGCTAGAGGAGTTGATGATTTGCTCAACTCTGAAGTTTCAGCCGAGCTAATGTTGCTCGCCAAGAAGGAAGTCACGGATCGGACCTTGCTCGCCTTCTTTGGAGTTCCTTGGCCGAGCTGATCTTGTCCGCCAATGAGGAAGTCGCGGAGCGGACCTTGCTCGCCTTCTTTGGAGTTCCTTGGCCGAGCTGATCTTGTCCGCCAATGAGGAAGTCGCGGAGCGGACCTTGCTCGCCTTCTTTAGAGTTCCTTGGCCGAGCAGATCTTGTCCGCCAAGAAGGAAGTCGCGGAGCGGACCTTGCTCGCCTTCTTTGGAGTTCCTTGGCCGAGCTGATCTTGTCCGCCAAGAAGGAAGTCGCGGAGCGGACCTTGCTCGCCTTCTTTGGAGTTCCTTGGCCGAGCTGATCTTGTCCGCCAAGAAGGAAGTCGCGGAGCGGACCTTGCTCGCCTTCTTTGGAGTTCCTTGGCCGAGCTGATCTTGTCTGCCAAGAAAGAAGTCGCGGAGCGGACTTGCTCGCCTTCTTTGGAGTTCCTTGGCCGAGCTGATCTTGTCCGCCAAGAAAGAAGTCGCGGAGCGGACCTTGCTCGCCTTCTTTGGAGTTCCTTGGCCGAGCTGATCTTGTCTGCCAAGAAGGAAGTCGCAGGGCGGACCTTGCTCGGCTTCTTTGGAGTTCCTTGGCCGAGCTGATCTTGTCCGCCAAGTAGGAAGTCGCGGAGCGGACCTTGCTCGCCTTCTTTGGAGTTCTTTGGCCGAGCTGATCTTGTCCGCCAAGAAGGAAGTCGCGGAGCGGATCTTGCTCGCCTTCTTTGGAGTTCCTTGGCTGAGCTGATCTTGTCCGCCAAGAAGGAAGTCGCGGAGCGGACCTTGCTCGCCTTCTTTAGAGTTCCTTGGCCGAGCTGATCTTGTCCGCCAAGAAGGAAGTCGCGGAGCGGACCTTGCTCGCCTTCTTTGGAGTTCCTTGGCCGAGCTGATCTTGTCCGCCAAGTAGGAAGTCGCGGAGCGGACCTTGCTCGCCTTTTTTGGAGTTCCTTGGCCGAGCTGATCTTGTCCGCCAAGAAGGAAGTCGCGGAGCGGACCTTGCACGCCTTCTTTGGAGTTCCTTGGCCGAGCTGATCTTGTCCGCCAATGAGGAAGTCGCGGAGCGGACCTTGCTCGCCTTCTTTGGAGTTCCTTGGCTGAGCTGATCTTGTTCGCCAATGAGGAAGTCGCGGAGCAAACCTTGCTCGGCTTCTTTGGAGTTCCTTGGCCGAGCTGATCTTGTCCGCCAAGAAAGAAGTCGCGGAGCGGACTTGCTCGCCTTCTTTGGAGTTCCTTGGCCGAGCTGATCTTGCTCGCCAAGAAGGAAGTCGCGGAGCGGACCTTGCTCACCTTCCTTGGAGTTCCTTGCCGAAGAAAGTAGATCACCGAGCAAAAAACCTAGCCCGGCCTTGTAATGTAATCCCAGTCACACTAGCGCGGACGGAATTAAGGGGCAATTGAGAGGGAGATTTATGATCTAGTTTGGGCCGAACAAGATTGGGCCGAGGTATTTGGCTTCAAGATTGTGCCGTGGTTTTGCTCGGTAATGGCAAAGGGCCTGCGGAGCCGAGCTACTTGGGCTCTTTGGTATGAAGGCCGGTCAAGTGAGAGCTCGGCAGAGACGTTCATGGCCTAGAAGGGCTTCACGGTTCGTGTGTTGCTCGGTCGGAAGGCGCGCATCCATAGCTCGGCATGAAGATTCGTGCCTGAAGCTCGGTAGGAAGGCCTTTGGTTGACCGGAATGACCAATCCCGTGCTCGACGTCGCCGGAATGCGGTCGAGCACGGCTGAAACGAAGCTCGGTTATTGGAAGCACTTGGTCTTGAAGTGCAGTATGGTTATTGGCGGCCGAGAAGCTGCAGCCCGGCTGCCGAGCTCCCAGTAGAGTGGGCTGGCAGTTGGGTTAGGTGGTGTTCAGCGAGATTTGTGCTGGCAGATGGGATAGCAGCACCAGGTGTCGAGAGACTAATAGGAGTAGATTTGGAGCGCAGAAGGTATATAAGCGGGTCTGTGCCCTCCATACTGGAGATGAACATTTGGTGAGGCATACACTAAACACTCAACTCTCTCCCTTCTCTCTATTTATCCCCTGGTGTGTGTTCTAACTTGATCGTCGGAGGGGTTTTCCGGCCACACACCGCCGGGTAGCTCACCGCCGTTGTGTACGCAGGTGATCGGATAGAAGCGGAGCTTGGAAGAAAGGAGTGCGGGCTTGCCGGAATATTTGCTCCCCGTACACCAGCGTTTTGCCAACATCTCTCATGCTCCTCCTACAGAATTAATCATATCTTGTAGTCCCTACCCATTTGCCAAATGGGGGATGGACCTAGTCGGCCCATTACCCATTGGCCGAGGCCAAACCAAATTTGCCATTGTCGCCATTGATTACTTCACTAAATGGGTGGAGGCAGAACCCCTTGCCACAATTACCGAACGGAGCACAACCAGATTCATTTGGCAGTCGATCGTATGTAGATTTGGCATCCCTTAAGCCATCGTCTCCGACAACGGCAAACAATTCGACAATGCCAAGTTCAGGAAATTCTGTGCAGAGCTTCAAATCCAGCCATGTTTCTCTTCCCTAGGTCATCCCCAAGCCAATGGTCAAGTTGAGGTCACCAACCGTTCTCTTCTAAAGATCATCAAAACCAAGTTGGGAGCTGCTAAGGGACTCTGGGCTGAGGAACTACCGAATGTACTCTAGGCCTACCGCATTACCGCTCGGCCAGACTGAGCATAAAAAGCCTCAGCCAGACTGAGCATGAAGACCTTGGCTAGACCGAGTTACTTAAAGCCTCAACCAGACTAAGCACGAAGACCTCGGCCAGACCGAGTTATTTAAAGCCTCAACCAGACTGAGCATAAAAAGCCTCAGCCAGACTGAGCACGAAGACCCCGGCCAGACCGAGTTACTTAAAGCCTCAGCCAGACTGAGCACGAAGACCTCGGCCAGACCGAGTTACTTAAAGCCTCAGCCAGACTGAGCACGAAGACCTCGGCCAGACCGAGTTTCTTAAAGCCTTATCCAGACTGAGCATAAAAAGCCTCAGCTAGACTGAGCACAAAGACCCCGGCCATACCGAGTTACTTAAAGCATCAGCCAGACTGAGCATAAAAAGCCTTAGTCAGACTGAGCATGAAAAGTGCCTCAGCTAGACTGAGCATGAAGAACCCAGCCCGACTGAGCATGAAAAGCCCCAGCCAGACTGAGCATAGAGAGCTCAACCAGACTGAGTTACTTAAAGCCACTGAGTTACTTGAAGAGCCAGTTAATCGTAGCTTAACCTAAACTGAGCACGAATGAAGAGCTCGGTTAAGGCCATTCGTGCCAACTTCATGGCTGTGGCATAGTGGCCATACTTAGTCAAATTCCAGGTCCATGCTTTTACACCTCTCAACACTCTTTACATTTTTTGGCTTTTATTTCCCAACTTAATTTTTCATTTATCAACACCCTTACAACACGATTTACAACTTCATTTTTTGGCATGATTTGAAACTTCACATTTTTTAACATTCTTACATGCTTCCTTTATAAGTCAGATTGTTTCCTTACTTATCAACTCTTACAAGTCAGCCTCTTTCCTTACAAGTCAAGCCTAATTTGAATAAACCATTCTCATTCATTTCGGACTCACAAACATAAAGACAGCAGTGTGACAAACACAACCTTATAATTTTAATCATTCACAAACTTATACACAAGTTTATTACAGCAATTCAAAAAAAAAAAAAAAAAAAAACCAAAATTCTGAGTACAATTTTTTCCACTTCCGTCATTCCTCCTCACTTGACACGAGCTCTTCTTCTTCAACGCTCTCGTCTAGGGGGGTCTGGGCCACGTTGTCTTCATCAATCTTTACACTGCTGAGGTCCAAGTCTGGGAACAGCTCTTCTACTTTGCGTTTAAATATCTTCCAGCCGCTGTCCCAGTACTCAGCCATCTCGTGCTTGTAGAAGTCCGACCGCTAGAAGCTCTGGATCACTTCATCTTCACTCCTGCCCCAGCGGTCGCTTCCGACGGGCCAGCCCCCCCAGCCCCCTCTCTCACCAAATTGCTGGCGACCGCAGCATCAATCACGATCTGGAAGTCAGCAGACCCCTTGAACTGCTCCACTGCTGCGACGTACAGGTCGGGGTATGCTGCCCTTTCAAAGGTTGCCTTGGTTTTTTCTTTCTCCAACTCCTTCTCCAACCTCGCATTCTCCTCCATTGCCTTCGCACGCTCATCTTCCAACTCCTTCTCCAGCCCAGTGATCTTCAGGTCTGCTTCCTCCTTTTCTTTGACCCACTGGACGCGTAGATCTTCATTGTTGGTCATAGCCTCTTCAAACCGCTCGTTGGCGACTGTGCAGGCATTTTTAGCATCTTCCAACTTCTTCTGCTCGCCAGCCAGCTAGAACTCGAGTGACACTACCTTGCGGCGTTCGTCCTCTAGCTCCAACTTGGTCGCGAGCAGCTCAGCATGGGCTCAAGTGGCAACATTGCGCTGCACGATCGCCAACACTTCCATTGTCTTCGCCTTCAGAGCCTCTTCCAACCCTCTAGCACACGCACTTCGCGTGGCCTTTCACCAACCTGCAGTCTCCCTCCTTAAGTTCTCAAGTTGGGCCACCACCCCCTCCAACTTTGCCTTTAACGGCCCCACTTCATCTTTTACAGCTGCCGCCTTTCTCAGAAGGGCCCCGGCTAAGGAGGTCGCCTTCATTTAGGCAGAACACAACCCCCTTAACAGCTCAGCCTCAGTAAAATTTGCCACGGAGCTTACGGCTGCCTCCTCCACTACTTGCAAGAGGCAATCTGCAACGACCCTGGCCTCTACTCCTACTTCTCCCAGCACCCCAGACACGGCTGGGACATGGTAAAAAACGGTCTTCAACCTGGCCTCCTCTCTCTCTCCTTGGGGCACCTCAGGGCTAGCTGACCCACTCTCTACTTGCATCATGGGGCCCATGGCAGTCATGTGCTCTTCTCCCCCTTGGGCCCCTTCCCCTTTGTCCCCCTGCACTTCTGGGACAACCACCCCTTCTGGAGTCGCCCCCACTCCCCTCTCCTTTGCCTCCTTCGCCATGGGGGTCTCCTCTGCCGTCACCTCCTTCCTCCTCTTCAAGGCAGGCTCCTCCTCACTCCTCCTCACTCTTTTTTTTTTCACCACACCCTCCATCTCCTTGTAGGCCCTCTCCTTCAAAGGATCAATTGGGGGCGGTTGTGGCTCAATTCCACCAAAGTCCTTCTCCTCCAGAGGTTTGGGACGTGGTCGGATCCTCTCTCTCGTATTCCGTTTCAACGGCCGGTCTGCCTGTGACTCTTTGAATTTACTAGCCTTGGCGAGAATGGTCCTATCCTCCGCCTCTTGCGCCTCCCTTCTCGCCTCTAATTCTGCCGGTTCGAGGTCTCCACCGATCGGCTGAAGACCCAACCCTGCGACAAACAGGGCCAATGGCTGAACGAGCTCGTCCCATCTGGCGCCCTCCTTCTCCCTCCATTCCTTCACTTTCTTCACTCTCTCCTCAGCTGCTGCCCCTAGTTTTGGCTCCATAAACTTGGTGGGCACTTTCCAAACTGTGCGTACTCCAACTCCTCCGTTGGCGGACACATAGAACCACCGCGGCCTCCACCCCTTTATCGATGACGGCAACCCCGCCACCAGCCCCTTCCCTGCCGCCGCCTGCAAAGTGACCCAAGTCTCTTGCTGCCCCGACTCCTTGTAGCACGCAAAAAACTCATCCACCGTTATGGCCGCCCCCTCGTTCGCCCTTGGCAACGCGTTCGCGCAAGCCAATACAATCTTCAACGCATTGGGCATTAGTTGACCCGACGCCACTTCCAACCGGTTTAGGACACCCACTACTACCTCTAGAATCAGCAACCTCAACCCTCCCTTCAACGCCTCCTCATAGAGGGCAAACTCCTCCGGTCGGGCGTCGGATGGGCTCTCCTTCGTGGACGGCAGCTTCAACTCTATTTTCTACGGGAATCTGGTATCTCTCGCGTATACTCACCAACTCCTTCGCGGTGACGGTCAACTTGTCAGCTTTCATATACCAGTGATCTGGCTCAACCTGGTTGATTGGCTGCACAACTGCTATCACCGTAGATGAACGAGGTCGCCCCACCGGCTCCCCCTCGCTTCCCACTTGCGTCTCCGTCCGGTATTGTTCTGCCAAATCCACAGCATCGTCGTCTTCCAATGGATCAACCTTCGCGGATGTTCCTTCTTCTTGGGCCATCCCTCTTGTATGTCGGCGAATAGCTTCAGATGTTGGTGTGAGATAGTCTACAAAATGTCATAAGGGTGTATCACTAGCAATGAAGGAGTTAACACTTGGAACGTTTTGATTTTTTGCAAAAAGGTAGGTAAAACAGATAATACCAAAAGCCCAAGGCTTGCCCGTATTCCAAGTGTCACAATTAATTTCCGCCAGTTTGAAAAATTTTCAACAGTCTGCCAAAACTATCTTTTCAACACCCTAAAATGCCCTATCGTTTCATTTATTACCCAACGCCTAACCTCCCCCACTACGAGATTCTGCCACGTGTACGACCACGATACATTGCCCCATTCCCCTTCCCTGTCTATTCCACTTCACTTCAACACGTACCATGCCACCTCTCGAGCCCCGCACCGCTTCACCACCTTCGCGGTCGGCCCTCCTCATGGTCGGTCCCTCCACTCGGCCACCTTTCGCGATCGGCCCTCCTCATGGTCGGTCTCTCCACTCAGCCACCCTTCATAGTCGGTCCCTCCACTCGGCCACCCTTCGCGGTCGGCCCTCCTCATGGTCGGTCCTTCCACTCGGCCGCCTTGCACGGTTAGCCCTCCTCATGGTTGGTCAACCCTCTCACAACCCTCATTTTCTTCATTATTCCCTTCGTTGGACTAAAGCTGCACTTGGGAATGGGGGGACTACTGACATGGGTAGGCCCACAAAGGCTATAGCCCATTATAAACAACCCAAGCCTACCACTTAGGGCCCAATACATAATTCAATCAATGAAGCCCAGCACTGCTGAAGCCCTACACAGCAATAAAAGCCAATGGCATCAAGACACATGGCAAGAGAAGGGCAAGCCACATTAGCAGACAAAGATCTGCAAAGTTATTGCCACAGCACATTGCCATTAATGAGGGCCCTTACAGCATTTATTGCGATAACCCCTCTCCGTTAGGACGGCACGCCCTCACCCTGAACAAGGTAAGCTACAGCATAGACTTTTGACCAAGGTGACAAGTCGGAAGGGATAACGAAATGATTACCAGAGGATATAAGCAGACGTCGAAGACAGGAAGAAGGTTAAGCTTTTCTATCTCTACTCCATCTATACATTCCACTTCTCTCTCTCTAACTTGCTTGTCGGAGGGTTCGCTGGGGGACTTCCCGTTCCCCGTTGAACTCTTGTGCAGGTCTTCAGGTGGGCTTGGTCATTCGGACATAGGCTTAAGGAGCGTGGATCAGTCCGACCCGTTCTATCATCACGAACTGTATCATCAGTTTATTTTCTTCAATAAAAAATATATTTAAGAAGAAAAATAATCCCCTTCAACTTATAAACAAGATGTAATGAATAAATATTAAAAGGTTGTTTGGGATAAATTAAATAAGTGCACTTTTTGACTTTTTATGAAGTATGAGTTGAGTGTGAAGTGATGTGGTAGAGAGGTGATGTGACTTAAATAAGATGATGTGACTTGGGTTGTTTGGGGTGTCCTAAATAAGTGCACTTTTTGTCTTTTTGGACTAAAAAGTTGAAGGAAAAAATATGGATGTTTGGGTTAACTTTTTGACTTTTTATGGAAAAATGTGTATTAAAAAATTGTAT
The DNA here is from genome assembly GCA_036172215.1 of Camellia granthamiana. NCBI lineage: Eukaryota > Viridiplantae > Streptophyta > Magnoliopsida > Ericales > Theaceae > Camellia > Camellia granthamiana. The sequence goes on along the minus strand of CM069903.1, from coordinate 17,104,634 downwards.
AAATTAGTGTGTAGGGAAAAATTAGAATTGAGAGTTGTGCAGCCATACATTTTGACTTTTGGTGAATAGTGATAACTTTTTAACTTTTTTGAGTAACTTTTTGATTTTTTGACTTTTTTTCAACTTGCCAAACTTGGCCTTAAATAAGATAATGACTTTTTAACTTTTTGACTTTTTTAAGGGTTGGTTTGGGAAGTGGGTTGGCTTTTTAGCTTTTTGACTTTTTTGGCTATTTTAGCCTGGGCTAAAAAGCTTGGTTTAGGAAGGGCTTTTTGGCTTTTTGATTTTTTTGACTTTTTTTGAGAGAGAAGAGTGTAATGATTATGGATTGAATGTGATGTTTTGTTTGTTGTGGCTAAAATAACCTATTTTATTTTTTGTGGCTAAAATAGCCAAAAAAAAGCCCACAAAACCACTTCCCAAACGGTGCCTAAAATTTATGCCAAACCAAGTATAAATTTTTTAAAAATAATATAACGTGATTGTGTCAATTGAACTAAAATTTATTGATATTTAATATCTAATTTTTAATATAATTTATACTTTTGTTGGAGGAGCTTAAAATTTCAACATTATTTTCAGATTTTAAAGGTTATTTGAGAAGTGAGAAATATTCCCAAAAAAATTAAAAAATCATTACCAAAAAGTTAAATTTTTTTCTTTATTTTTTAAAATTTTGTTATAAAAAAATTAAAGAAATCAATTAAAATAGTTAATTTTTTAAAAAAATCTAGGGCTGGTTTGGCAAGTCCAAAATAATCCAAAAAGCCAAAAAATTGCACAAAAAGCAAAAAAGACATTACTATTCACAAATAAAATATATTTAAAAAATATTTTATATATTTTTATAATACAAATCGACTGAGCAACATGACAGTCGTACTTGTGATAAAGACCAGGCCATTATACACTTTTTTGAGCCAAAAAAAAAAAATTACATATGTAAAGCCACAAAGTTTGATGGTAATGTTGGGCCCTTGAGGGCCCACTAAGGGTTTCGTTTTGATCATCCGAACAGTTTAATATGTAGAACTCGTCGAGTAATATATGCTTATAAAAAATCACGTTGATCAGATATCGTTAACTATATGATTAAATCAGTTTTGTATAAACAAAACAGATGATGTGATAGTTAACTGTTGAAAGATATTCGATCCGATCATATAGTTATCGATATCCGATCAGTGTGATTTTTTATAGGCATATAATACTCGCCGAGTTGTACATATTACGGTTCAGATTATTAAAATGAGATCCATGGTGGCCCCCACGGACCGACCATCACTGTCCAAACACTTTGTCTTGAAGGAGATAATTATTTTCTATGTAAGACATGCTGGGGCAGCAGGGTAGCCGTACAACTACTCAACTTTCTTCCACAATACACTTTATTTATACAATTTTTTCTTACACATTTTTTCGACAAAAAGTTAACCCAAACATCCATCTTTTTTTTTCTTAACTTTTTAGTTCAAAAAGACAAAAAGTGCACTTATTTAGGACACCTCAAACAACCTCTTAATGTCGAATTAGGGATATATATTATGAAAATATTTGAGATGTTTTAAATAAATATACTCTTTGATTTGATTTTTTATAAAAAAAAAATGTATAAAAAAATAATAAAAAAACGATGTAAATTAAAAATGATAAAAAAATATATATATATATCTATACAATAAGGGAGGAAGGTTTTTGAAAAATGTCTAATTTATCTTAGAGATATATTTTAATCCAATGGTTTAAATTGTCTCATCTCAACTTCAATGGTTGAGATGTCTTTATTTCCCGCCCAAATGCTCTTTGAGCATCAACGACATCAAGATCTAATGGTCAGAAAATCTCTCTCTCTCTCTCTCTCCATCACAGGTACTCATCTACTCTCTCTCTCTGATTTCAATTTTTGAACTCTCTCTCTCTCTCTACCTGCATCGGAGCCCATCCCGTGCGACGACCACCGACCATCGCGACGTCGACGACCACCAACCACCTCTCCTCTGTGTGTCATCCTCTCTCGACGACAACACCGACCACCTCCTCTCTTCTCACTTCCTCTTTCGTCTCTCTCCCCTTGCAAGGTAAACTAGAACTTCAAACTTGAATTCATGGATATTTTTTGCTTGAATCTGAATTTTTTGTGGGTTTGGTTGTAAAGGTGCAATTCATAATATTCTTTTGCTTGAATCTGAATTTTTTTGTGGGTTTGTAAAGTTGAATCTGGATATTTTTGATATGTGGGTGTTTGGTTGGGTTGATTTTGAAATGAGTTTTGAATCTGGATATTTTCAAGGGGAGAGCTATATATTCAAAGGGAAATTGAATATATCCTAGAAACATTGTCAGCATTTGAAGCAAAAGGACTTGTTCGGTCATTTACCTCCTGCTATCCTAATTTCACGAAAACTATGAAAAGGTTCAATGTTAGCGGTTCATATACTCTGGTATGTAGTTACCTTATGTTTCTCTTTGATTTTTGACTTAAGATCTGTCTGGTGTACAACGAACAATATTTTGATTAAATCTATTTCCTTAGAAAACTATATTGTAGTTGAAAGACAATAAACTTATAAGTGTTAACCAAGTGGAGTTTTTCTGTTGGCTGAGTTTTTTCTGTTTATATGCAACCACACACCTATAGCTCTCCCCTTGAATATATAAACCCAGTTTATACACTCTATATTTTCATAGATTTTGAAATAGATTTTGAATCTGGATATTTTCATTTTTAAAAAGTTTTGGGTCTGAAATGGGTTTCACTTGATATATATACATGTATAGTCCAGTGTATAAAATTGATGAAGGGTTGGAGATGTTCTTAGTAAAATGTTTAAGACCCTAAAATATTTTCTCTAAATTTACTACATAGCAGGGGTTGGGTCTTGGAGATGTTCTTAGTCCTGGTTGATTCTAAAACTAATCAAGGTAAATACTTACTAGATCTAAGTATATTTAGGAGTATCCAACGTTACTCAATAAATACTTACCAGATCCAAGTATGTAGAGATGCTCAAAGTAATTGGAGAAATGATTTGTTTAGGTTGTATGATGCATTTGAATCCAAAGAATGTCAAATTAAAGGGAAAATTTCCAATAAGTCTTACTTTCCCATGAAATGTCCATTAGGTCTTATTAACACTTGAATCAACTCTCTTAACATAGTGCTAATATGATTGAAGAGGAAATTCTATGGGGAAAATAGGATTTAACTAGTCAAAATTAAACTGGGAAAATTTCCAATAAGTCTTACATTCCCATGTATGTTTTCCCGTTCTTGATTATCAGGTTATCCTTTATGTTTACTTAACTTTCATTAGTTGTTAATGGATGCAGTTATATTGAATTTATTGATAGTATATTCTGTGTCATTTAGCAGTTATAATTGTTTTCTTCTCAGGTTCATGAAACCCTATATTTCACCTCCTCTCATTTCATATATATCTATTGGGTTATAATTTATACTGGGTTTTGTTTGTTTTGATGTTTTTATGAAGTTTAAGGTGCCATTCATGGGTACTCTGTTTCTTGAAATTAATTGTTTTGTTTTCATATCCTTATTATATAAAAAATGGGTATAGGCTGATACGTTGCATTTACTTTCCTAAGATTTGAATCGGAGAAAGAAAGAGAAACTTTTGTAGTGGAGAATAAACAGAAGATATTTGTAATGGGTTTGTCTTCAATTGATTGATGTTTGGTCCTCTCACTTTCTTTTTCTCTATCTATCTCTTTGGGGAACATGTATGTGTGTTTAGCTAATATTTGTTTACATTAATTATAAGTTTGATTGAATTAGTTAGAAATTCTATTAAGTAGTTTCAATTATATTCTTTGCAATAAAATTTGATGTTATCTGTCACTTTAACAACAAATTTAGTACATCACTAAATTTGTCTTTCTTGGGTTAATAAAAATCTTGGTGGTATAATTCCAAAGGGAATGGTTACCTTATGCATATGATTTTTTGCTTCTTTTTTTTGAAATTATTATTATTTTTTTAAAAAAAAAATTCTATTAGTAGCCATGCCTATGAGCTTTATATCTTAATAAATACTACTCAATAATCATTTTTGGCATTTCAATTTCCCGTGGGATTGAATTGTGGAGGTGCTAATATGACCTTTTTCTTTTCTTTTCTTTTTTTTTCCCCTCTCCTGTAGGAACATTGCTTAAGATTGACATAGTTATGCTTATGTTTCTTTTTAAAAGATATATTTATGAAAATGTCTATGTTATGGATGTGTTGTATAATCTTCATAAGTGTGTTTGGATCGTGGATTTTGATAGGATTATGAAAAGATAGAGGAAAAGAATGAGTGAAATATGAATGGAATATAAACTAAATTATTTATCTATTTTTCTTTCCCCTTCCAAATCTCTATCCAAATTCATGATTTAAACACATCGTTAGCATTAAAAGAAAGTAAGAATTCAATTCCAAGCCTAATAAAATATTCAAATGAATGTTGATGGTTCAGTTTGTCCTAGTGAATGGGTCGGACAGGTCTAAGCTCCTCAATACCCACGTCCAGATGATCAAGCCCACCAGATTACCTGCAAACAAGTCCAATGGGGAATGGGGTAGTCCCCCAGTGAACCCTCCGACGAGCAAGTTAGAAGGAGAAGTAGGGTGTAAAGAGAGATTAGAGATAGAAAGCTTAACCTTCTTCTTGTCTTCAACGTTTGCTTATATCCTTTGGTAATCATTTCGCTGTCCCTTCCGACCTGCCCTCATCGCCGAAAGTCTATGCTGTAGCTTACCTTGTTCAGGGTAAGGGGGTCCTGCTCTGACGGAGAGGTGTTGTCGTAATAAATGCTGTGATGGGCTGCATTAATGGTGATGTGCAGTGGCAATAACTTTGCAGATCTTTGTCTGCTGATGTGGCTCGTCCTTCACCTGCCATGTGTCTGAATGTCATTGGCTCTTTATGCCATGTTGGATTCCAGCTGTTCTAGACCTTACCAGCTGGGTTATGTATTGGGCTCCAAGTGATGGGCTTGGGTTGTTTATAGTGATTCATGGCCTTTATGGGCTTATACACGTCAATAGTCCCCCATTCCCGAGTGCAGCTTTAGTCCAGCGAAGGGAATAGTAATGAAGAAGGTGAGGGTGTTAGGGATTAGTGGTATGGAGGTCGACTGGCAGGGGTGACCGAGCGGGTGAACCGACCGGGAGGTGGTCCGACCGTGCAGGGTGACCGAGTGGAAGGGCCTACCGCGAGGAGGGCCGACCGCGAGGAGGGTTGACCGCAAATATTGGCCGAGTGGGAAGGTCGACCATGAGGAGGGCCGACCACGAAGGTTGGCCGAGCGGGAGGGCCGACCGCGAAGAGGGCCGACCGCGAAGGTTGGCCGAGCGGGAGGGCCGACCGCGAAGAGGGCCGACCGCGAAGGTTGAGGTGGAGGGGCGTGGGGCTCAAGAGGCGGCGTGTCACGTGGTGATTTGAAGTGGAAAAGACAGGGTAAGGGGAGGAGACAGTGGATCGTGGTCGTACACGTGGCAACATCCCGTGGGGGGGAGATTAGGTGTTGGATCAGAAATGAAACGATAGGTCATTATGGGTGTTGAAAAGACAGTTTTGGCGGATGATTTGAAAAGTTTTCAAATTGGCGAAAATTAATTGGGATCCTTGGAATACTGACAAACCGTGGGCTTTTGGCATTATTCGATTCACCTACTTGTTTACGAAAAATCAAAATATTCCAAGTGTGAATTCTTTTGTTGCTCACGATACACCTCTGCAACACTTTTTCAATTTCCTTGCACCTGCATCCGAAGCAATTCGCAGACATACCATAGAAATGACCCAAGAAGAAACTGCGAATGTCAGGGTGGATCTACTTGGTGATGATGATGCGGTGGAGTTAGCACAACAATATAGGATGGAGAGGGTGGGGGAGTCGGTCGTACGATCCCATGGTTTCACCATGATAGCAGCTCCAAAGCCAATCAGCCAGGCAGAACCTGATCACTGGCATACAAAGGCAGATAAATCAACGGTTACTGCAGCGAATTTGGAGGCTATTCGTGAAAAATACCAGGTGCCTGCCGAAATAGAGTTATTGTTGCCAATGTCGATGGAGAGGCCATCCGACGCCAGGCCAGGGCAGTTTGCCCTTTATGAGGAGGCATTGAAAGGAGGACTGAGGCTGCACCTGCCGCAAGTGGTAGTAGATGTCCTGAATCGTTTGGAGGTGGCGTCGGGCCAACTAATGCCCAATGCGTGGAAGATCTTACTGTCCTGTGCAAGTGCGTGGCCGAAGGCGAACGAAGGGGCGGCCATGACAATGGACGAATTCTTCGCATGTTACAAGGCTTCAGGGAAGCAAGAGACTTGGGTCACTCTGCAGGCAGCAGCAGGGAAAAGGTTGGTGGCGGGGCTGCCGTCGTCGATCAAGGGGTGGAGACCACGGTGGTTCTATGTGTCTGCCAGTGGAGGGGTTGGAGTGTGCACCATTTGAAAAGTGCCCACCAAGTCGATGGAGCCAAAGCTGGGAGCAACAGTAGAGGAGAGGGTGAGGAGGGTAAAGGAATGGAGGGAGAATGAAGGGGCCATATGGGACGAGCTCGTTCAGCCGTAGGCTTTGTTTGAGGTAGGGTTGGGTCCACAGTTGAGCGGTGGGGACCTCGACCGAGCGGAGTTGGAGGCGAGGAGGAAGGCTCAAGAGGCAGAGGATCAGACCATTCTTGCAAAAGCCCAAAAATTCAAAGAGTCTCAGGCAGATCGACCGCCAAAACCGGTTGCAAGGGAGAGGATTCGACCTCGCCCCAAACCCTTGGGGGAGAAAGACTTAGGTGAATTTGTGCCATGACCGCCCCCAATAGATCCTTTGAAGGAGAGGTCTTTGAAGGAGATGGAGGTGTTGAGCGTAGTGAAGAAGAAGAGGAGAGTGAGGCGGAGTGAAGAAAAGCCTGCCCAGAAGAGGAGGAGAGAAGCGAGGGTAGAGGAGACCAGTATGGCCAAGGAGGCAGAGGAGGGGGAAGTGGAGGAGACCCCAAGAAGAGTAATTGCCCCAGAAGTGGTGGACATTGCCTCAGAGGTCATGGAAGTGGTTCCAATAGTGGCGGCGATCGCTGCAGGGGTCGCGAGGGTCGCCCTTGAAGTGCAAGTAGAAGGTGGGGCAACTAGCCCTGAGCCAAGGAGGGAAGAACAGCCCCAGGGGGGTCCTGCACCCCAAGGAGGGGGAGTCAGCCTGACTACTGCGATCTACCACGCTTGTGCAGTGGCTGGGCGGCTGGAGGGAGAAGAAGGCCCAGCCAGGACAGGGGCAGACCACCTTGTGGGGATTGTAGAAGAGGCAGCCTTGCGCTCAGCATCCAGATTCAATGAGGCTAAACTGCTGAGGGGGTTATGCTCTACTCAAATGGAGGTAACCACCTTAGTAGGGGCTCTATTGAGGAAGGCGTGGGCTGCAAAACTCAAGGCAGATGAGGCCAAGGCTTAACTTGCAAAGTTGAAGAAGGAGAGCGTAAACTGGGAGAGGGCCCATGCTGATCTGCAAGTGGTCAAGTTGGAGTTGGAGAACAAACACCGCCGGGTTGTGTCGCTCGAGTTCCAGTTGGCTGGCGAGCAGAGGAAGCTGGAGGAGGCCCAAAAAGCCTGCGCGATCGCGTTCGAACGACATGAAGAGGCGATGTCCAGTAATGAAGAGTTGGTCAGACAGAAGGATGAGGCAGACGTGAAGATTGACGGTCTGCAGAAGGAGGTGGAGGGCAAGCATGCAAAGGCAGTGGAGGAGAGGGAGAGCCTTCGAAAAGAGTTGGAGGCAGAGAGAGCCAAGGCGACTGCTGAAAGGGCGACCTTAAAGAAGGAGATGGAGGAAGAGAGGGCTAAGGCAGCCTCTAAAAAGGCGATCCTGCAGAAGGAGCTGGACGAAGAGAGGGCGAAGGTAGCCTCTGAAAGGGCGGCTTACCCTGATCTGTGCGTTGCAGCAGTGGAGCAGTTCAAAGGGTCTGTTGAATTTCAGATGGCAGTTGATGCCGCAGTCGCCAGCAGCTTGGCTAAGCAGGAGTCTGGAGGGGTAGGCCCATCGAGGACGACCGCTGGAGGCAGGACTGAGTCAAAAGTGATTGAGAGCTTCCAGCGGTCAGACTTTTATAAACACGAAATGGCTGAGTTCTGGGACAGTGGTTGGAAGATGTTCAAGCGTAAAGCTGAGGAGCTGTTCCCAAACTTGGACCTGAGTAGTGTGAAAATTGACGACGACGATGTGGCCCAGACCCCCTTGGATGAGGGTATTGAAGAAGAAGACCTTGTGTCTAGCGAAGAGGAGTAGCTGAAGAAGAAGAAGAAGAAGAAGAAGACCTTGTACAAACATTGTTTTTGTTTTGTTTTGTTTGTTTGTTTTGTTTTGTTTTTTTGTTTTTTTTGTTTTTTTTTTTGAATTGCTGTAATGAACTTATGTACAAAGTTGTGAATAAATAAAATTTCAGTTGTGTTTTGCATTTGATTGTTGTTGCTTGTGCATCTGAAATGGATGAGAGAGGTGGCTTGTGTGTGGAGCTTGTGTATGAATCATTGTGAAGTGCAAAGTGGAGTTGAACTTGTAATAAAAACTGAATTTAGGAATTCCTCAAGACAGATTAATAAAAACTGAGTGCAGAGTAAAGTTAGGAACTCCTCAATGCAGAGTGGAATTGAACGTGTAATAAAAACTCAGTGCAGAGTAAAGTTAGGAACTCCTCAATGCAGAGTGAAATTGAACTTGTAATAAAAACTCAGTGCAGAGTAAAGTTAGGAACTCCTCAATGCAGAGTGAAATTTAAAATGTAACAAAATTATAAGTTTGTGTTTGGCACACTGCTCAAGTAGGTTAGTGGTTTGTGGAGTGAAGCTTGGCTTGTAAGGAAAGAGGCTGACTTGTAAGAGTTTTATTGAGAAGAAAATAACCTGACTTGTAAAGAAAACGTGTAAGAACGTCTTTGGAATTTAACTGAGCAAAGAGTGGTGTAAAAACTTGGAGCTGGAATTGTGACTAAGTATGTCTACTAATTCCACAAGCATGAAGTTTGCATGGTTGGCCTTGACCGAGCCCTGCATGCGTGCTCAGTTGGGGGGAAGCTATGATTCATTGACATTGAAATTGTGGCGCTCGGTCTTGGTGGAGACTTGTTATGCTTAGGTTGGCTGAGGTTTGGTCTGGCCGAGTGCTTCATGCTCAGTCGGGCTGAGGCTTTTTGGCGCTCGTGTGGACGAGGCTTTTGGTGCTCAGACTGGCTGAGGCCTATGGTGTTCAGACTGGCTGAGGCTTTTGGCGTTCAGACTGGCTGAGGCTTTTGGCGTTCAGTCTGGCTGAGGCTTGTTGTGCTCAGTCTGGCTGAGGCTTGTTGTGCTCAGTCTGGCTGAGGCTTGTTGTGCTCAGTCTGGCTGAGGCTTGTTGTGCTCAATCTGGCTGAGGCTTGTTGTGCTCAGTCTGGCTGAGGCTTGTTGTGCCTAGCCTAGCTGAGGCTTTTGGTGCTCAGTCTGGCTGAGGCTTGTAGTGCTCATTATATTTGAGGCTTTTTGTGCTCAGTTTGGCTGAGGCTGTCAATAAGTGCTGCAAATGAAAATGTTATTGAGACAACACATAGATAGCTGAGATGTAAAATTGTTGTCATGGACAGTGTAGTTCAGTCGATCAAAGTTTACATTATGCATCAAAAAAAAAATACAACAACTGAGCAATACAACAGTAGGAATTTATTGAAAGTAGCGCTTCAGGTGTTCAGCGTTCCAGGGGTGGGGGAGGTCTCGACCTTCCATGTCCTGGAGTCGGTAAGTGCCCGGACGTGGTCAGGCTTTCACAACGTAAGGTCCCTCCCATTTGGCTGCCAGTTTACCCTCAATCGGATTTTTGGTGGCAAGAGTTGCTTCTCTCAAGATAAGGTCCTTTATGGCGAACTCCCTTGGTTGGACTTTGCGGTTGTAATGTGTTCTCATTTTCTGTTGGTATGAGGCCAGTCTGACAGCAGTGGTTTCTCTGAGTTCTTCAATTAGGTCCAGGTCTGCCTGACGGAGCTCTTCCGTTAGTGCTGGATCCGGATGTAAAACTCTAAGGGTAGGCAGACAGACTTCTACCGGAATAACCGCCTCAGCGCCGTATGTTAAGTGGAAAGGGGTTTTCCCAGTGGGAGTCCGAGCTGTAGTTCGGTAAGCCCAGAGTACATTTGGTAGTTTCTCAACCCAAAGTCCCTTAGCAGCTTCTAGCTTGGTTTTGATGATCTTTAGAAGAGAACGGTTGGTGACCTCAACTTGGCCATTGACTTGGGGATGATCGGGGGAAGAGAAACATGATTGAATTTGGAGGTCTGCACAGAACTTCATGTACTTGGTGTTGTCGAATTATTTGCCGTTGTCGGAGACGATGGCCTGGGGGATGCCAAACTTGCAAACGATCGACTGCCAGATGAACTTGGTTGTGTTTCGTTCGGTAATGGTGGCAAGGGGTTATACCTCTACCCACTTAGTGAAATAATCAATGGCGACAATGGCAAATTTGGTTTGGCCTCGGCCGGTGGGTAAAGGACCAACTAGGTCGATCCCCCATTTGGCGAACGGGTAGGAGCTGCAAAGTGTGATCAATTTAGTAGGAGAAGCATGGGGGATATTGGCAAAACGCTGACACTTATCATATTTGAGCACGAAGTCAGCCGCATCTTGGTTGAGAGTAGGCCAGAATATCCAGTGCGAAGTATCTTGTGGGCCAGGGACCTGCCGCCTGAGTGATTGCGGCAGATACCCTCATGAATTTCTTGCATCACATAAGTTGCTTGAGCCAGATTGAGGCACCGCAGATAGGGGCATGAGAAACCACGTTTGTACAAAATGCCGCTGACGAGGATGTAATTGGACGACCGGGCCCTGACTTTGGCGGCTTGCTATTGGTCGTCCGGAAGTTCCCCTATTGTCAGAAATAGAAAGATGTCCGACGCCTAAGGGATGGGCTCATTTTGGAGGAATTGTATTTCGTGCTGGTTGGGGCAAATGGCGGGGTAGGATAGGTATTCGAGGTGGACACCACGGTTGAGGTCGGACTGGTCTGCGGAAGCCAACTGAGCCATCTCATCTGCCTTAGAGTTTTCCGCCCGAGGAATGTGCTTGACGTGAAAGGTATTGAAGAGGCGAACAAGGGGACGTGCAATATCTCTGTAAGCCCGCATTGTGTTCTCATTGGCATCAAATTCTCCCGTGATCTGTTTGACGATGAGCTTAGAGATGGCAATTTAAAATCGGCCCGATGGGGACCCGATCCCGAATTGAGCGGGTTTTTCCCCAAAAATACCCTCGACGGGACGGGGATGGTGATTGAAAATCAATCCTCGAACAGATTCGGGCCGGGGACGGGGATCAGTGTTCCAGTCTCGTACCCGGCCCGGCCCCGACCCCGGCTCCGATCCCCGGCCCGGTTTTATCCCCGATGTTAAATTACAATTTTACCCTTACATATATATATATAAACCAACCAGGTCAGTCCTCTCACCTCTCATTTCTCTCTACCCGTCTCTGTCTCTCATTTCTCTCTACGGTAGAGACTCTACCTCACTGACTTCTCTCTCTCTCAGATCCACCACCACCGCCGAGCCTCGCACCACCACATCGCAGCTCTCATCCACTCCCTCTCTCTCGACGAGCCTCGACCACTAGATGAGATCTTTTTTTTTTTTTTTTTTTAGATCTGTTTCTGATGTTATATAATACATCCTTTGTGATTAACTTGTATTTTCAGATCTAATTAAATTTATTGGCAGTGATTCACTGCACACAACCCTTGTGTAGACATTAAAATATGGATGTATCAACTTGTATTTTCGGATGATGTTGTTGTATTTTCGGATGTTGTTTCAGATCTGTTTCAGATCTGTTTCTGAGTTGTATTTTCTGATTTTTTTTTTTTTTAGCCGGGGAATGCTCGGGGTCGAGGAAACCCGATCCTCGTTGGGGGCGGGGGTGGGGGCAGGGATAGGTTCCCCGTCGGGGATCGGGGCCAGGGCCAGGGGAAATTCTACCATCGGGGATCGGGGATGGGGAGTGCGATCCCCGCCCCCGCCCCGTTGCCATTCCTAGATGAGCTGGGAGTTGCAGAACACTCGAATGTGGCTGACACCAATATCCCTGGCTAGGCAAAGACTTGCAATCAACGCCTCATATTCGGCTTCATTGTTACTGGCCTCAAACAGGAAACGGAGAGCGCATTTGAAATAACCACCCTCAGGGGTGGTGAGGATGAGGCCAGCCCCACTACCTTTCCTACGGGATGATCCGTCGATGTTGAAAGTCCAAGAATGAGGGTCTTCTGGCTCGATAGGAGCTGGTGGGAGTGGAGAGGCAGTGGTTGGGGTAGGATTAGTGAATTCTAGGATGAAATCGGCGATAGCCTGCCCCTTAATTGCTGTTCGAGGCCGGTAAGAGATGTCAAACTAGCTGAGTTCCACTGACCATTGCATGAGTCTGCTGGAAAGTTCTGGTTGCTGCATGACCTTCTTCAAGGGTTGGTCGGTGTGGACCACTATGGAGTGGGCTTGGAAGTAAGGACGGAGTCGTCTGGAGGCGGTGACCAAGGCCAAGGATAATTTTTCTAACAGTGGGTAGTTCTGCTCCGCTCCCCTGAGGGCCCGACTGATGTAGTAGACCGGTCGTTGGACAGAGCCGTCTTCCCTGATAAGAGCTGCACTGACAGCGGTGCTTGATACGGCTAGATAAAGGAAGAGGGGCTCGCCCATGATTGCTTGTGAAATGAGGAGGGGATTGGCCATGCACTGCTTCAACTGTTGAAAAGCCTCTTCGGATTTAGCCGTCCATTCAAAAGTTTGCTTAAGAACTTTGAAGAATGGTAGACACTTATCCGTTGCGCGGGAAATAAAGCGGTTGAGGGCTGCAACTCGGCCAGTGAGCCTTTGGACCTCCTTAACCGTTCTGGGTGACTGCATCTCGATCAAGGCCTTCATCTTTTCAGGGTTAGCTTCAATGCCCCGCTGACTGATCATAAAACCCAAAAACTTCCCAGATCCTACGCCGAAGGCGCATTTCTCTGGGTTGAGCTTCATTTTGTACTTGCGTAGGGAGGCGAAGGTTTCTCGCAGGTCGGTCAGATGATCAGTGGAGTGTTTGCTCTTGACCAGCATGTCATCGACATATACTTCCATATTCCTACCAATCTAGTGATGGAAAACGACATTGACCAACCGTTGGTAGGTGGCCCCAGCGTTCTTCAATCCGAATGGCATCACACGGTAGTGGTAGGTACCTCGGTCGGTAATAAAGGATGTGTGTTCCCGATCGGACGGGTGCATCAGGATTTGGTTGTAACCAGAGAAAGCATCCATGAAGTTGAGCATTTGATGACCGGCCGTGGCGTCGACCAGCAGATCTATGCGGGGAAGAGGATAGCTGTCTTTGGGGCAAGCTCGGTTCAGGTCAGAGTAATCGACACAGAGTTGCCATTTGCCATTGTTCTTGCGAACTAGGACCACGTTTGACAACCATTTAGGGTAGTCCATGTTTTTGATGAATTGGGCCTCAAGGAGCTTGTCAACCTCTACGGCTATAAGAGTATTGCATTCCAGATGAAAAATGCGCTGCTTCTGGCAGTAAGGTCGGAAATGGGGTTCAATGCTGAGGCGGTGAGTTATGAAAGAGGGGTCAATGCCTGGCATGTCTGAGTGAGTCCAGGCAAATACATCATTGTGCTCGGTCAGAAGGGCAGTAAGGTCGGCCTTAGCTCGGGGGATAGTTGGCTGCCGATCTTGGCAGTTTTCATTGGGTTGGTGGGATCGATGGGAATCTCAATGAGCTCCTTCACCGGTTCTCCTCTGACCAGCTCATTGTAGACACCCCATTTTGACCGACCCTAAGACTTGGGCGCTTTCTTTTGATTACCCGATGATGACAATTAGAATGTGTTTCTCACAGAATTCTCAGTAAAAGAGATAGAATTTGAACTTTAATCCCAACCTTCACCATTATGGCCAAATTATTTTAAAATACTGAATATTTCATAAATTTAATATTTTTGTAATTTTTCATAATTTTATGTGTTTGTTCATATTTTTGGTGTATTTTATATACAAGAAAATAATAAAACAAATTATCTTATGTGTTTAAAATTATTATATTTAGTATTTTATATTAGTATATTATATGTTATGTATTTTGGTATAAATTATATATTTTAGATATTTTAGATATTATATTATATATATATATTCTATTATATATATTATAAAAGAAAATATAATAACAAAAAAAAAAGTTGATGTCGGCAACATCAACTGAGGCGCATATATATATATTATATTTATATTATTATTTATTATTATTATATTATTATTATTACTATACCATTTGCCTATATAAGTCAATGATTCTGGAGGAGTCTAGGGAGGGAAAAGTGAGAGAAAGGCTCAGCAGAAGGAGAAAAAAAGAGGGGGAGAGAAAGAGTTTGAAGAGAAAAAAACAAGCACTAAAGTTGTAATTTCATATTTTGGACTGAGAATTGAGAACACATTTCACAGACTTGAGAGTAATCAAAAGAAAGTTTGTGACTCAGAAAATTCATCATTTCCCCAAAAGCTGAGTTTTCGCAAATTTTCATTTAATTTAAAAATGTGATATAATTTGTTTAAATACTTCATTTACTTCTTTTCATAACTTTTTATCGCTTTAATGGGATGGCTGCACCACCCACATATCTGCTGTAATTTAAATATTGTATATAAACTGTTGTAATTTATTACTTTAAATAATCTACTCCACCGGATGCTGTAATTTAAATATTGTATATAAACTGTTGTAATTTATTATTTTAAATAATTAACCTCTGGCAGTGAATAGTAACCCCGATGATGAATAGTAACTCCGGCGGTGAATAGTACCTCCGGCTATTAATTTTGCTCGCTTTCTATAGCTTAATTTCAGCACTATTATATGCTATTTAGGGAGCTGTTTAATTTATTTCAATGATTTATGGTTTAAATATCAAGTTTGTTTGTACTACCTAATTAATCAATTTCGCATAAGCATCTCTGCAACCTCCCTCCATTCTTTGCTTATTTCGATTAAAAAGTCGTGAAAAATTAAGATTGTGATTCAAGTATAAGAAAGGAACTCTTCCAAACTTAATGGTTTAATCTCTTCGGAGGTTTATTATCAAAAGTATAAAACGCTCTATGCTTAATGGTTTAATCTCTTTGGAGATTCACTATCAACGGCATAAAACGTTTTATGCTTAAGAGATTCATTACCAAAAGTATACAACGTTCTATGCTTACTGATTTAATCTCTTAGGGGATTTACTACCAAAAGCATAAAACGTTCTATACTTAAACGGTTTAAATTCTTTGGAGGTTCACTACCCCAAATGTATACATGTTCTTATACTAAAGCACAATCTTTTATTTTTCATTTCTCTTTAATCATCAGTGTGTTTACTTTTAAGGGACTAATTGATCCTTGGAAATCACCAAGGAAAATGTCATTATCACTTATTATCAAGTTTGGATTTCAAGTCATTATCACTCAAGTTTGGGTTTTTCTAAGTCATTATCACTCTTTTGAGTTTGACTAGTCCTTGTTGCATATCTTGAGTTTGATTTGGAATCCCTTATCGCTTATAAATAAGTTTGACTCTTCCTTTGTAATTTCCCCCGAAGAAAATTTTCTCGGGTTAAGTTGATGCTTGTTTCTCTTTATTGCATTTTGGACTTAGTGGACGTAAATATCACTTTTGCACAAACAGGAGAAAAGATAAAGAAATTGACAGGTAATAAAAAAGGCTAATAAAATTGGTTAAAATTGGATTACAATCGACATAAAGAACCAATATGATTAATTGAATTCGGTCGGACGTTATACCGAATTTATTGTGTCAAGGCTTGCCTTACATCAATTATTGTAATAAATTAGACAGCCCCTTTCATTTATTATTCATTCGGTTTTGTAATAATTATTTATTCGGACATTTGGACATTCAGACCCTCCTGCGTGAGGGCAGACAAATTTGTAATAATGTGCATGTCTTCCAACCCCACGTCTTTCTCCCTTTTATTTACCAGCTTATGATGGTTAGATTAGGGACATCATGTTTAATTTAGCATACTCATGTTTGCATCCACTTGTATTGCATGCACTGAGGCTCGGTTCATCATTCAAATTCACATTGTCGTTTCAATACTTCTCTGAATACATGCTTAGATCGCATGCGAGCAAATCATTTCACATATTAGTAGCCGAGCCTAGTAATTGCATATCACATGTGTTGCATTGTCACATTGTATAGTTAGGAATCATGCATATTTTCTAACTTTGTTTTGTAGCTTGTTCGCGGGACGTCGGTAAATATGTGAGTTGTTATGTTTTAGCATCTCGCCTGTACATAATTTTCTTATTATGTTTAGCATCCTACCATGAGGCTAATTGCTTAAATGATAAATTGTTTGAATGCCTGTGGATGAAGGCTTGTTGCTTAAATTGGAATGATTCAACGAATATATGTTTTAAACCCACTTTGTTAAGTGGCAAATTAAGCCCACCTAAGGTGGCCAATTCAAACATTTTTCGAGAAACAAACATGAAATTGAATTGTTCCAATTTGAGCAAACTAGTCTATACCTTGTATGCTTCACATAATAAATTTTAGGATTTATTAAATAATCAGAATAAGAACATATACTGTATATAAAAGCCACATCATGATTAGTAGAGGCCGATCTTTGATCGGGTGAGTGGGGTGTTCAATTATTGACATTCCCCTCTCATACCTAAGTTCCCGAACCAAGACACTTTGGTAACGACGGACTAATGGCCTTTGGCACGAGTCATGGGTTTCCTAAATTTCCCAAAATAAATATTTAGGTGGCGACTCTGATATCTAGCAAAGCAGTCCATTTTTTTGACATTTGATTCAAATATCGATTTTCCAAAAGAAATTGCCAGATTTGGACTCTTTTTGTGTTTCCACTGTTTCACATTACACTTGTGAAATCAGAATCAGAACCAACACACAAGTGGAGTCCGAACTGTAAGGGCTATTTCATTCTTCCGAAAGGGGGCGTGAAAAACCGAGCTACAGTTTCTGGCGACTTTGCTGGGGAATTAGAGAACTTGACTCAAACGTCGTGATGTGAATTTTTATCTACATTTATATGTTCTTTGCATTGCATTTGCATTGGTGCGCCTAAGTCCCTGTGTTTGCCATCTGTTATTCATGGACGGTTTGTCGGAGGCTTGCCTACAAAGCTTGCCAAAAAGCTGACCGGTTATGGGCTCTGTTAAGTTGGGAACACAACCCTTGGATCTGGATTACCGCTGTACCGCTTGATCCTCCTTTCACTTTTCGGTGTTAGGTGTGAGAGGTATATTAGGTAGTCTTGCTAAGGTACCCTTTGTGACTATTTGACCTAATGCATATAGTACACTCTAGTGACCATTCAAATTAGGACAGGATGCTACCCGTACAGGATGTTATGAAGCCACTTGTTTGAATA
Source organism: Camellia granthamiana (assembly GCA_036172215.1). Classification (NCBI taxonomy): domain Eukaryota; kingdom Viridiplantae; phylum Streptophyta; class Magnoliopsida; order Ericales; family Theaceae; genus Camellia; species Camellia granthamiana. The sequence continues at coordinate 17,087,176 of CM069903.1, read as the reverse complement.
GTGAACCCTAGATCATTTCAAAAAGCTAGGACAGGATAACTCTACCCTCCATAGGGGTGTTTGTTCTCTTTCTTGCTATGTGCAATGTATTGGATCTATACAGAGGTTCTCAAATTCCGAACAGTGGTTCAGGCATTTCAATTTGTGGGGTTGAGTTCAGTGTGTCAGCATGAGTTAGCAATAATCAGTGATCAGTTGAGTCGAAACGCTGCTAAAATTCAGATTGGGGGTTTCCATTTGCAAGGTAGTTTGCAAACATCATTTCAAAAAAAAAAAAAAAAAAAAATCCGATATCCTATAAGGTCCACCGGTGTAAATAAATAAAACTTGTAGGGTATCCAACCATCTCTGTGATTGGGGAATGACCACCTATTGATTGCACGGACTTTATTTTAAATATTGTGGATGGCCCACACTTTGACTAGCAATTTGAGAATGGTTTTATTCTGAGTTCTGAACTAAATATTGAGTTTAAGTTTGATTCCACCAAGTTTTGGGATCAGACTCGAGTCACCCTAGTGAGTCAGAGTCTGTTGATTTCGAGAGTGCTAACCTAGACATTTCTGTCCTGTCTAGGTCTTCTTTGTCATTTTCTTTTGAGTCTGTTGTCATTGTTGAGTCATAGTCTTTTTTCAATAAATAAAAAAACAAAAAAAACAAAACGCCATAGAGTCTGCCTACTTCTCTGTGCCTTTAAATCATTGCATTGACCAAAGTTTTTCAAAACTTTTTCCAAAACTCTAATAAAAACAAAGAGGAAGAATTTCCTCGGGATTTGCAAAGTTTGATCAACTGAGAGAAAGAGAGGTATGCTAAGCCTTTGATGAATAAAATCATTTTTGTTAATGTGAGTACTGAGAAAGATCCTGGCTTGGTCCAGATTGGTTCTATATTGTCTTTGTAAGAGTACGAGTGATTAGTCACTTTGTGAAAAGATTTCAAAAACTATTTTTGCGTGGTCTTACGAAAACATGTCTGGAATTGATTATACAGCATCGGATCCCTCTTGACTTGAGGTGCGACGTCCTTAGCTCCTTAGCTTTCAAACAATGATTCAAAATAGTCAATGATCAACCAACGTGTAAGGCTTGCATAGCCGAATTGAAAATAGCCCTTGAACTAGGGGCAATGATGTGATTCAAATGGAGGTAGCCCTTCAACTAGGGGTAATAAGGTCGAATGTGATTCAGATATGAAACAACCCTTGAACTAGGGGCAAAAGTGTGAGGTTTGCATAGCCGAAATAGAGATAGCCCTTGAACTAGGGGCAATAAGGTACCAACCTTGAGAGGCTCGTTGGACTGAAAACCCGGAAGGGCGACCCAAGCAAAAGTTAGAGCACAAAAAAAATAAAAATAAATAAATAAATAAAATGAAAAGCTCGCAACGTTGAAAACCCGAAAGGGCGACCTTGGCAAAAGTTAGAGCATAAAAAGAGAGTGTCAATACTCGAGTGAACCTTAGCCATGTAGATTGGAATCAACCCTTGAATTAGGGGCAATGCTGTGATTCAAATCAGAAACAACCCTTGAACTAGGGGCAAGAAGGTCGAACATGAGTTAGATTGGAATCAACCCTTGAACTAGGGGCAATGATGTGATTTTAGATTTGAAACAGCCCTTGAACTAGGGGCAAAAGGTTAGATGTAATCAAAGAGTTAAAACTGGATCGTTTCCCAACGAAGACTGCCCAGAAAGGCAAAACCCTTAATTTGAGAGAAGAAGGACAATTGAATTCCTATCCACTACACTAGGGGAAAATGCATATCCAAGTAGCCTAGTCCCTACATCATCATATCTTCTGGTCAAGTGTAGCAGTCATTATTATAGATTTTGACGGCGTAGAGATCTCACACCTAATCAACATGGACAAGCTAAACTGAAACCCTTGAGAGGTTCGCTGGGCGGAAAACCCGGAAGGGCGATACAGGCAAAAGTTAGAGCAGAAAAACAAAAAATTAAAAAAAAAATGATGAAAAAAAAAATGAAAAATGAAAAGCTCGCAAGGTTGAAAACCCGAAAGGGCGGCTTTGGCAGAAGTTAGATCACAAAAGGAGAGTGTTAATACTCGAGTGAACCTCAGCCGGAACTATGATGGCCTGATTCCTATCTTGAGGATACGTAGGTAGCGTCATCTTGAAGTTCGGCCCCAACAATTTTTGTTAACTCATTCATTTCGTCCATGTTTGATTGGTGTAGCTTTAGTCGACTTGGTTGTCCTATCCATGTTTGATTGGTGTATCTTCATTCTGCTCAGTTCAGTTGGTTCGATTCAACTTGGTTCAGTTCGGTTCGGTTCGGAGGTTCAGTTCGGTCCAGTTCTGCTCGACTTCATTCGGTTTGGATTGGCTTGGTTCGATTATCACCATTGATTATCTGGCTTGGGGTTATGCACCCCAATGGTTGATTCCATGTTGGTTGAGTAGTGGCCATTTGCAAAAATAAATTTTGATTAATTTGAATGAAGCTGACTGATTTTCTCAAAAATTATTCCATTTTTGCAAAACTTAGACCATTCTTTGGATTTAAAAAGGGAAAATTTTCAATGCTTACAGTTCAGCTTACATGATTTCAAAACAGAAAATATAAGAAGTATGCTAATCTAACTCTTATGTTGATCAAAACATGTTTACAAAAAAATCAAAGGGTCAAGGCAATGAACTAGGGGCATAGTCGAGTTAGAGATTCTGTCTTCTCCACCGCTCGAGTCAACTATTCAGTATATATAAGTGTATAGTCATACCAGTCAAGGTATTCATACCAGTCAGTGTATATAAGTGTGTATTCATACCAGTCAGTGTATTCATACCAATCAGGGTATTCATACCAGTCAGTGTATATAAGGGTGTTCCTTTCATACCAGTCAGTATATTTATACCAGTCAGTGTATATAAGTGTGTTTGGAACGTTTTGCTTCGTTCTTCTTTCGTTAAGTCATTCTTTGATTCAAATCAGTATAGAATCAATGTTCAATTCAGAATTCAAAATTTAATCACTCTCAAATTCAATCAAACAAAAATGTTTTCAAACTCAAAGTGATATGTCAGTTACGCCATTGATGTGCAAAAAATGAAACTTATTTTATTGAAGCAAATATCTGTGTGCATGTAAATATCTGTGTATTATCCTGCTTGTGTTTGCAATGAGTTCCTATGAGACCAACTGCGACGGTGGAAACTAGAGTTCGAATGGCAAAGCCTAGAACGCAAAAGGTTTGGAATTTTCGAGACTAAAGTCTGGTTTAAATACCCAGGGGTGTATCCCCGGCTTGAAATCTGTATGGCAGCCCTATAGGTTGAGGTAGCGTGTATACGCCTCAATTCTGGATACTGAGCCAACCTAGTCTGTCACCCCGTTGGAGAATAGGGAAAGTTGTAAATATGATCAGGAAGTAAAGTGGCATCCATGGCCATTCAATAGGTTAAAAACAGCAGGTGCGCCTAGTGTTCTTTTTCGAGGTCTAGGAGACCTTAAATCCTCTAGAAGTGCAATTCCTCTGGTGCTTGTCGTGCCCAAACGACTTCAGGTGGTCTGGTATAGCCACCTGCCTGTGTTTGCAATGAGTTCCTAGGAGACCAACTGCGACGGTGGAAACTAGAGTTCGAATGGCAAAGCCTAGAACGCAAAAGGTTTGGAATTTCCGAGACTAAAGCTTGGTTTAAATACCCAGGGGTGTATCCCCGGCTTGAAATCTGTATGGCAGCCCCATAGGTTGAGGTAGCGTATATGTGCCTCAATTCTGGATACTGAACTAACCTAGTCTGTCACCCTGTTGGAGAATAGGGAAAGTTGTGAATATGATCAGGAAGAAAAGGGGCATCTGTGACTTCTATATGTAAAGGTTACCCCTTGTCAGCAAGAAATCATTCTACCATACCTTCTTCCATTCGCGTAAGACGCGTTTGGACTTCGAATTTACCTTCGCTCCTTTCATGTGAATGATGCTAGATTTAATGTTTACATAGTTAAAACCTTTCCCCTTTCCTCTCGCGTGAGACGCGTTTGGATTGTAAATCGGTTAAAAACAGCAGGTGCACCTGTCTGTTTACACCACGCCACCTCCTCTCGCGTACCGCGCGTTTGGATCTCAAATACTCCTCTCGCGTACCGCGCGTTTGGATCTCAAATACTCCTCTCGCGTAATACGTGTTGGGATCTCAAATACTCCTCTCGCGTACCCCGCGTTTGGATCTCAAATACTCCTCTCGCGTACCGCGCGTTTGGATCTCAAATACTCCTCTCGCGTAATACGCGTTTGGATCTCAAATACTCCTCTCGCGTACCGCGCGTTTAGATCTCAAATACTCCTCTCGCGTAATACGCGTTTGGATCTCAAATACTCCTCTTGCGTACCGCGCGTTTAGATCTCAAATACTCCTCTCGCGTACCGCGCGTTTGAATCTCAAATACTCCTCTCGCGTACTGCGCGTTTGGATCTCAAATACTCCTCTCACGTACCCCGCGTTTGGATCTCAAATACTCCTCTCGCGTACCGCGCGTTTGGATCTCAAATACTCCTCTCGCGTACCGCGCATTTGGATCTCAAATACTCCTCTCGCGTACCACGTATTTGGATCTCAAATACTCCTCTCGTGTACCGCGCGTTTGGATCTCAAATACTCCCCTCGCGTTTGGATCTCAAATACTCCTCTCGCGTACCGCGCGTTTGGATCTCAAATACTCCTCTCGCGTACCGCGCGTTTGGATCTCAAATACTCCTCTCGCGTACTCTGCGTTTGGATCTCAAATACTCCTCTCGCGTACCCCGCGTTTGGATCTCAAATACTCCTCTCGCGTACCGCGCATTTGGATCTCAGATACTCCTCTCGCGTACTGCGCGTTTGGATCTCAAATACTCCTCTCGCGTACCTCGCGTTTGGATCTCAAATACTCCTCTCGCGTAAGACGCGTTTGGATCTCAATCTCAAATACTCCTCTCACGTATGACAGACGCGTTTGGATCTCAATCTCAAATACTTCTCTCGCGTATGACAGACGCGTTTGGATCTCAAGTTCACATACTCCTCTCGCGTAAGACGCGTTTGGATCTCAATCTCAAATACTCTTCTCGCGTAAGACGCGTTTGGATCTCAAGTTCACATACTCCTCTCGTGTACGATGCGTTTGGATCTCAAGTTCACTTTTCTCCTTTCGCGGACGAAGCGTTTGGATCTCACATTCACTACATCCAACATTTATGCTTTCAATCAGTGTCACATCATTGTCTTGATTGCATTTCATTGCATGATCATAAGTTATGTTTTGCATTTCATTGCATGATCATAAGTTATGTTTTACATATCATTCTGCATCTTGCCCCTGAACTACGCAGGTTTGATTCCTTGCAAACGGGATACATAGGCAACCTTCTGGTTCAACCACTTGTATTGCACATTTGTTTGTTTGCCCAAGTCTTACGGTCTTGTCAAAAGGGTCGTCTTCGGGCTTTGACATTCACTCACGTCATAAAATGACTTCGAGCTCTGTCAAAGAGGGGCAACTGTAGACACCCCATTTGACTGACCCTAAGACTTGGACGCTTTCTTTTGATTACCCGATGATGACAATTAGAATGTGTTTCTCGCAGAATTCTCAGTAAAAGAGATGGAATTTGAACTTTAATCCCAACCTTCACCATTATGGCCAAATTATTTTAAAATACTGAATATTTCATTAATTTAATATTTTTGTAATTTTTCATAATTTTATGTGTTTGTTCATATTTTTGGTGTATTTTATATACAAGAAAATAATAAAACAAATTATCTTATGTGTTTAAAATTATTATATTTAGTATTTTATATTAGTATATTATATGTTATGTATTTTGGTATAAATTATATATTTTAGATATTTTATATATTATATTATATATATATATTCTATTATATATATTATAAAAGAAAATATAATAATAAAAAAAAAAAGTTGATGTCGGCAACATCAACTGAGGCGCATATATATGTATATTATTATATTTATATTATTATTTATTATTATTATTACTATACCATTTGCCTATATAAGGCAATGATTCTGGAGGAGTCTAGGGAGGGAAAAGTGAGAGAAAGGCTTAGCAGAAGGAGAAAAAAAGAAGGGGAGAGAAAGCGTCTGAAGAGAAAAAAAAAGAGAGGAGGGAAAATAAAATATTTTCTTTGATATTTTTATTTTCATTTCATTAATACACCATTTAAAAAACAAGCACTAAAGTTGTAATTCCATATTTTGGACTGAGAATTGAGAACACATTCCACAGACTTGAGAGTAATCAAAAGAAAGTTTGTGACTCAGAAAATTCATCATTTCTCCAAAAGCTGAGTTTTCGCAAATTTTCATTTAATTTAAAAATGTGATATAATTTGTTTAAATACTTCATTTACTTCTTTTCATAACTTTTTTTTATTGCTTTAATGGGATGGCTGCACCACCCACATATCTGCTGTAATTTAAATATTGTATATAAACTGTTGTAATTTATTACTTTAAATAATCTACTCCACCGGATGCTATAATTTAAATATTGTATATAAACTGTTGTAATTTATTATTTTAAATAATTAACCTCCGGCAGTGAATAGTAACCCCGACGATGAATAGTAACTCCGGCGGTGAATAGTACCTCCGGCTATTAATTTTGCTCGCTTTCTATAGCTTAATTTCAGCACTATTATATGCTATTTAGGGAGCTGTTTAATTTATTTCAATGATTTATGTTTTAAATATCAAGTTTGTTTGTACTACCCAATTAATCAATTTCGCATAAGCATCTCTGCAACCTCCCTCCATTCTTTGCTTATTTCGATTAAAAAGTCGTGAAAAATTAAGATTGTGATTCAAGTATAAGAAAGGAACTCTTCCATACTTAATGGTTTAATCTCTTCGGAGGTTTATTATCAAAAGTATAAAACGCTCTATGCTTAATGGTTTAATCTCTTTGGAGATTCACTATCAACGGCATAAAACGTTTTATGCTTAAGAGATTCATTACCAAAAGTATACAACGTTCTATGCTTACTGATTTAATCTCTTAGGGGATTTACTACCAAAAGCATAAAACGTTCTATACTTAAACGGTTTAAATTCTTTGGAGGTTCACTACCCCAAATGTATACATGTTCTTATACTAAAGCACAATCTTTTATTTTTCATTTCTCTTTAATCATCAGTGTGTTTACTTTTAAGGGACTAATTGACCCTTGGAAATCACCAAGGAAAATGTCATTATCACTTATTATCAAGTTTGGATTTCAAGTCATTATCACTCAAGTTTGGGTTTTTCTAAGTCATTATCACTCTTTTGAGTTTGACTAGTCCTTGTTGCACATCTTGAGTTTGACTTGGAATCCCTTATCGCTTATAAATAAGTTTGACTCTTCCTTTGTAATTTCCCCCGAAGAAAATTTTCTCGGGTTAAGTTGATGCTTGTTTCTCTTTATTGCATTTTGGACTTAGTGGACGTAAATATCACTTTTGCACAAACAGGAGAAAAGATAAAGAAATTGACAGGTAATAAAAAGGGCTAATAAAATTGGTTAAAATTGGATTACAATCGACATAAAGAACCAATATGATTAATTGAATTCGGTCGGACGTTATACCGAATTTATTGTGTCAAGGCTTGCCTTACATCAATTATTGTAATAAATTAGACAGCCCCTTTCATTTATTATTCATTCGGTTTTGTAATAATTATTTATTCAGACATTTGGACATTCAGACCCTCCTGCGTGAGGGCAGACAAATTTGTAATAATGTGTATGTTTTCCAACCCCACGTCTTTCTCCCTTTTATTTACCAGCTTATGATGGTTAGATTAGGGACATCATGTTTAATTTAGCATACTCATGTTTGCATCCACTTGTATTGCATGCACTGAGGCTCGGTTCATCATTCAAATTCACATTGTCGTTTCAATACTTCTCTGAATACATGCTTAGACCGCATGCGAGCAAATCATTTCACATATTAGTAGCCGAGCCTAGTAATTGCATATCACATGTGTTGTATTGTCACATTGTATAGTTAGGAATCATGCATATTTTCTAACTTTGTTTTGTAGCTTGTTCGCGGGACGTCGGTAAATATGTGAGTTGTTATGTTTTAGCATCTCGCCTGTACATAATTTTCTTATTATGTTTAGCATCCTACCATGAGGCTAATTGCTTAAATGATAAATTGTTTGAATGCCTGTGGATGAAGGCTTGTTGCTTAAATTGGAATGATTCAACGAATATATGTTTTAAACCCACTGTGTTAAGTGGCAAATTAAGCCCACCTAAGGTGGCCAATTCAAACATTTTTCGAGAAACAAACATGAAATTGAATTGTTCCAATTTGAGCAAACTAGTCTATACCTTGTATGCTTCACATAATAAATTTTAGGATTTATTAAATAATCAGAATAAGAACATATACTGTATATAAAAGCCACATCATGATTAGTAGAGGCCGATCTTTGATCGGGTGAGTGGGGTGTTCAATTATTGACCTTCCCCTCTCATACCTAAGTTCCCGAACCAAGACACTTTGGTAACGACGGACTAATGGCCTTTGGCACGAGTCATGGGTTTCCTAAATTTCCCAAAATAAATATTTAGGTGGCGACTCTGATATCTAGCAAAACAGTCCATTTTTTTGACATTTGATTCAAATATCGATTTTCCAAAAGAAATTGCCAGATTTGGACTCTTTTTGTGTTTCCACTGTTTCACATTACACTTGTGAAATCAGAATCAGAACCAACACACAAGTGGAGTCCGAACTGTAAGGGCTATTTCATTCTTCCGAAAGGGGGCGTGAAAAACCGAGCTACAGTTTCTGGCGACTTTGCTGGGGAATTAGAGAACTTGACTCAAACGTCGTGATGTGAATTTTTATCTACATTTATATGTTCTTTGCATTGCATTTGCATTGGTGCGCCTAAGTCCCTGTGTTTGCCATCTGTTATTCATGGACGGTTTGTCGGAGGCTTGCCTACAAAGCTTGCCAAAAAGCTGACCGGTTATGGGCTCTGTTAAGTTGGGAACACAACCCTTGGATCTGGATTACCGCTGTACCGCTTGATCCTCCTTTCACTTTTCGGTGTTAGGTGTGAGAGGTATATTAGGTAGTCTTGCTAAGGTACCCTTTGTGACTATTTGACCTAATGCATATAGTACACTCTAGTGACCATTCAAATTAGGACAGGATGCTACCCGTACAGGATGTTATGAAGCCACTTGTTTGAATAGTGAACCCTAGATCATTTCAAAAAGCTAGGACAGGATAACTCTACCCTCCATAGGGGTGTTTGTTCTCTTTCTTGCTATGTGCAATGTATTGGATCTATACAGAGGTTCTCAAATTCCGAACAGTGGTTCAGGCATTTCAATTTGTGGGGTTGAGTTCAGTGTGTCAGCATGAGTTAGCAATAATCAGTGATCAGTTGAGTCGAAACGCTGCTAAAATTCAGATTGGGGGTTTCCATTTGCAAGGTAGTTTGCAAACATCATTTCAAAAAAAAAAAAAAAAAAAAATCCGATATCCTATAAGGTCCACCGGTGTAAATAAATAAAACTTGTAGGGTATCCAACCATCTCTGTGATTGGGGAATGACCACCTATTGATTGCACGGACTTTATTTTAAATATTGTGGATGGCCCACACTTTGACTAGCAATTTGAGAATGGTTTTATTCTGAGTTCTGAACTAAATATTGAGTTTAAGTTTGATTCCACCAAGTTTTGGGATCAGACTCGAGTCACCCTAGTGAGTCAGAGTCTGTTGATTTCGAGAGTGCTAACCTAGACATTTCTGTCCTGTCTAGGTCTTCTTTGTCATTTTCTTTTGAGTCTGTTGTCATTGTTGAGTCATAGTCTTTTTTCAATAAATAAAAAAACAAAAAAAACAAAACGCCATAGAGTCTGCCTACTTCTCTGTGCCTTTAAATCATTGCATTGACCAAAGTTTTTCAAAACTTTTTCCAAAACTCTAATAAAAACAAAGAGGAAGAATTTCCTCGGGATTTGCAAAGTTTGATCAACTGAGAGAAAGAGAGGTATGCTAAGCCTTTGATGAATAAAATCATTTTTGTTAATGTGAGTACTGAGAAAGATCCTGGCTTGGTCCAGATTGGTTCTATATTGTCTTTGTAAGAGTACGAGTGATTAGTCACTTTGTGAAAAGATTTCAAAAACTATTTTTGCGTGGTCTTACGAAAACATGTCTGGAATTGATTATACAGCATCGGATCCCTCTTGACTTGAGGTGCGACGTCCTTAGCTCCTTAGCTTTCAAACAATGATTCAAAATAGTCAATGATCAACCAACGTGTAAGGCTTGCATAGCCGAATTGAAAATAGCCCTTGAACTAGGGGCAATGATGTGATTCAAATGGAGGTAGCCCTTCAACTAGGGGTAATAAGGTCGAATGTGATTCAGATATGAAACAACCCTTGAACTAGGGGCAAAAGTGTGAGGTTTGCATAGCCGAAATAGAGATAGCCCTTGAACTAGGGGCAATAAGGTACCAACCTTGAGAGGCTCGTTGGACTGAAAACCCGGAAGGGCGACCCAAGCAAAAGTTAGAGCACAAAAAAAATAAAAATAAATAAATAAATAAAATGAAAAGCTCGCAACGTTGAAAACCCGAAAGGGCGACCTTGGCAAAAGTTAGAGCATAAAAAGAGAGTGTCAATACTCGAGTGAACCTTAGCCATGTAGATTGGAATCAACCCTTGAATTAGGGGCAATGCTGTGATTCAAATCAGAAACAACCCTTGAACTAGGGGCAAGAAGGTCGAACATGAGTTAGATTGGAATCAACCCTTGAACTAGGGGCAATGATGTGATTTTAGATTTGAAACAGCCCTTGAACTAGGGGCAAAAGGTTAGATGTAATCAAAGAGTTAAAACTGGATCGTTTCCCAACGAAGACTGCCCAGAAAGGCAAAACCCTTAATTTGAGAGAAGAAGGACAATTGAATTCCTATCCACTACACTAGGGGAAAATGCATATCCAAGTAGCCTAGTCCCTACATCATCATATCTTCTGGTCAAGTGTAGCAGTCATTATTATAGATTTTGACGGCGTAGAGATCTCACACCTAATCAACATGGACAAGCTAAACTGAAACCCTTGAGAGGTTCGCTGGGCGGAAAACCCGGAAGGGCGATACAGGCAAAAGTTAGAGCAGAAAAACAAAAAATTAAAAAAAAAATGATGAAAAAAAAAATGAAAAATGAAAAGCTCGCAAGGTTGAAAACCCGAAAGGGCGGCTTTGGCAGAAGTTAGATCACAAAAGGAGAGTGTTAATACTCGAGTGAACCTCAGCCGGAACTATGATGGCCTGATTCCTATCTTGAGGATACGTAGGTAGCGTCATCTTGAAGTTCGGCCCCAACAATTTTTGTTAACTCATTCATTTCGTCCATGTTTGATTGGTGTAGCTTTAGTCGACTTGGTTGTCCTATCCATGTTTGATTGGTGTATCTTCATTCTGCTCAGTTCAGTTGGTTCGATTCAACTTGGTTCAGTTCGGTTCGGTTCGGAGGTTCAGTTCGGTCCAGTTCTGCTCGACTTCATTCGGTTTGGATTGGCTTGGTTCGATTATCACCATTGATTATCTGGCTTGGGGTTATGCACCCCAATGGTTGATTCCATGTTGGTTGAGTAGTGGCCATTTGCAAAAATAAATTTTGATTAATTTGAATGAAGCTGACTGATTTTCTCAAAAATTATTCCATTTTTGCAAAACTTAGACCATTCTTTGGATTTAAAAAGGGAAAATTTTCAATGCTTACAGTTCAGCTTACATGATTTCAAAACAGAAAATATAAGAAGTATGCTAATCTAACTCTTATGTTGATCAAAACATGTTTACAAAAAAATCAAAGGGTCAAGGCAATGAACTAGGGGCATAGTCGAGTTAGAGATTCTGTCTTCTCCACCGCTCGAGTCAACTATTCAGTATATATAAGTGTATAGTCATACCAGTCAAGGTATTCATACCAGTCAGTGTATATAAGTGTGTATTCATACCAGTCAGTGTATTCATACCAATCAGGGTATTCATACCAGTCAGTGTATATAAGGGTGTTCCTTTCATACCAGTCAGTATATTTATACCAGTCAGTGTATATAAGTGTGTTTGGAACGTTTTGCTTCGTTCTTCTTTCGTTAAGTCATTCTTTGATTCAAATCAGTATAGAATCAATGTTCAATTCAGAATTCAAAATTTAATCACTCTCAAATTCAATCAAACAAAAATGTTTTCAAACTCAAAGTGATATGTCAGTTACGCTATTGATGTGCAAAAAATGAAACTTATTTTATTGAAGCAAATATCTGTGTGCATGTAAATATCTGTGTATTATCCTGCTTGTGTTTGCAATGAGTTCCTATGAGACCAACTGCGACGGTGGAAACTAGAGTTCGAATGGCAAAGCCTAGAACGCAAAAGGTTTGGAATTTTCGAGACTAAAGTCTGGTTTAAATACCCAGGGGTGTATCCCCGGCTTGAAATCTGTATGGCAGCCCTATAGGTTGAGGTAGCGTGTATACGCCTCAATTCTGGATACTGAGCCAACCTAGTCTGTCACCCCGTTGGAGAATAGGGAAAGTTGTAAATATGATCAGGAAGTAAAGTGGCATCCATGGCCATTCAATAGGTTAAAAACAGCAGGTGCGCCTAGTGTTCTTTTTCGAGGTCTAGGAGACCTTAAATCCTCTAGAAGTGCAATTCCTCTGGTGCTTGTCGTGCCCAAACGACTTCAGGTGGTCTGGTATAGCCACCTGCCTGTGTTTGCAATGAGTTCCTAGGAGACCAACTGCGACGGTGGAAACTAGAGTTCGAATGGCAAAGCCTAGAACGCAAAAGGTTTGGAATTTCCGAGACTAAAGCTTGGTTTAAATACCCAGGGGTGTATCCCCGGCTTGAAATCTGTATGGCAGCCCCATAGGTTGAGGTAGCGTATATGTGCCTCAATTCTGGATACTGAACTAACCTAGTCTGTCACCCTGTTGGAGAATAGGGAAAGTTGTGAATATGATCAGGAAGAAAAGGGGCATCTGTGACTTCTATATGTAAAGGTTACCCCTTGTCAGCAAGAAATCATTCTACCATACCTTCTTCCATTCGCGTAAGACGCGTTTGGACTTCGAATTTACCTTCGCTCCTTTCATGTGAATGATGCTAGATTTAATGTTTACATAGTTAAAACCTTTCCCCTTTCCTCTCGCGTGAGACGCGTTTGGATTGTAAATCGGTTAAAAACAGCAGGTGCACCTGTCTGTTTACACCACGCCACCTCCTCTCGCGTACCGCGCGTTTGGATCTCAAATACTCCTCTCGCGTACCGCGCGTTTGGATCTCAAATACTCCTCTCGCGTAATACGTGTTGGGATCTCAAATACTCCTCTCGCGTACCCCGCGTTTGGATCTCAAATACTCCTCTCGCGTACCGCGCGTTTGGATCTCAAATACTCCTCTCGCGTAATACGCGTTTGGATCTCAAATACTCCTCTCGCGTACCGCGCGTTTAGATCTCAAATACTCCTCTCGCGTAATACGCGTTTGGATCTCAAATACTCCTCTTGCGTACCGCGCGTTTAGATCTCAAATACTCCTCTCGCGTACCGCGCGTTTGAATCTCAAATACTCCTCTCGCGTACTGCGCGTTTGGATCTCAAATACTCCTCTCACGTACCCCGCGTTTGGATCTCAAATACTCCTCTCGCGTACCGCGCGTTTGGATCTCAAATACTCCTCTCGCGTACCGCGCATTTGGATCTCAAATACTCCTCTCGCGTACCACGTATTTGGATCTCAAATACTCCTCTCGTGTACCGCGCGTTTGGATCTCAAATACTCCCCTCGCGTTTGGATCTCAAATACTCCTCTCGCGTACCGCGCGTTTGGATCTCAAATACTCCTCTCGCGTACCGCGCGTTTGGATCTCAAATACTCCTCTCGCGTACTCTGCGTTTGGATCTCAAATACTCCTCTCGCGTACCCCGCGTTTGGATCTCAAATACTCCTCTCGCGTACCGCGCATTTGGATCTCAGATACTCCTCTCGCGTACTGCGCGTTTGGATCTCAAATACTCCTCTCGCGTACCTCGCGTTTGGATCTCAAATACTCCTCTCGCGTAAGACGCGTTTGGATCTCAATCTCAAATACTCCTCTCACGTATGACAGACGCGTTTGGATCTCAATCTCAAATACTTCTCTCGCGTATGACAGACGCGTTTGGATCTCAAGTTCACATACTCCTCTCGCGTAAGACGCGTTTGGATCTCAATCTCAAATACTCTTCTCGCGTAAGACGCGTTTGGATCTCAAGTTCACATACTCCTCTCGTGTACGATGCGTTTGGATCTCAAGTTCACTTTTCTCCTTTCGCGGACGAAGCGTTTGGATCTCACATTCACTACATCCAACATTTATGCTTTCAATCAGTGTCACATCATTGTCTTGATTGCATTTCATTGCATGATCATAAGTTATGTTTTGCATTTCATTGCATGATCATAAGTTATGTTTTACATATCATTCTGCATCTTGCCCCTGAACTACGCAGGTTTGATTCCTTGCAAACGGGATACATAGGCAACCTTCTGGTTCAACCACTTGTATTGCACATTTGTTTGTTTGCCCAAGTCTTACGGTCTTGTCAAAAGGGTCGTCTTCGGGCTTTGACATTCACTCACGTCATAAAATGACTTCGAGCTCTGTCAAAGAGGGGCAACTGTAGACACCCCATTTGACTGACCCTAAGACTTGGACGCTTTCTTTTGATTACCCGATGATGACAATTAGAATGTGTTTCTCGCAGAATTCTCAGTAAAAGAGATGGAATTTGAACTTTAATCCCAACCTTCACCATTATGGCCAAATTATTTTAAAATACTGAATATTTCATTAATTTAATATTTTTGTAATTTTTCATAATTTTATGTGTTTGTTCATATTTTTGGTGTATTTTATATACAAGAAAATAATAAAACAAATTATCTTATGTGTTTAAAATTATTATATTTAGTATTTTATATTAGTATATTATATGTTATGTATTTTGGTATAAATTATATATTTTAGATATTTTATATATTATATTATATATATATATTCTATTATATATATTATAAAAGAAAATATAATAATAAAAAAAAAAAGTTGATGTCGGCAACATCAACTGAGGCGCATATATATGTATATTATTATATTTATATTATTATTTATTATTATTATTACTATACCATTTGCCTATATAAGGCAATGATTCTGGAGGAGTCTAGGGAGGGAAAAGTGAGAGAAAGGCTTAGCAGAAGGAGAAAAAAAGAAGGGGAGAGAAAGCGTCTGAAGAGAAAAAAAAAGAGAGGAGGGAAAATAAAATATTTTCTTTGATATTTTTATTTTCATTTCATTAATACACCATTTAAAAAACAAGCACTAAAGTTGTAATTCCATATTTTGGACTGAGAATTGAGAACACATTCCACAGACTTGAGAGTAATCAAAAGAAAGTTTGTGACTCAGAAAATTCATCATTTCTCCAAAAGCTGAGTTTTCGCAAATTTTCATTTAATTTAAAAATGTGATATAATTTGTTTAAATACTTCATTTACTTCTTTTCATAACTTTTTTTTATTGCTTTAATGGGATGGCTGCACCACCCACATATCTGCTGTAATTTAAATATTGTATATAAACTGTTGTAATTTATTACTTTAAATAATCTACTCCACCGGATGCTATAATTTAAATATTGTATATAAACTGTTGTAATTTATTATTTTAAATAATTAACCTCCGGCAGTGAATAGTAACCCCGACGATGAATAGTAACTCCGGCGGTGAATAGTACCTCCGGCTATTAATTTTGCTCGCTTTCTATAGCTTAATTTCAGCACTATTATATGCTATTTAGGGAGCTGTTTAATTTATTTCAATGATTTATGTTTTAAATATCAAGTTTGTTTGTACTACCCAATTAATCAATTTCGCATAAGCATCTCTGCAACCTCCCTCCATTCTTTGCTTATTTCGATTAAAAAGTCGTGAAAAATTAAGATTGTGATTCAAGTATAAGAAAGGAACTCTTCCATACTTAATGGTTTAATCTCTTCGGAGGTTTATTATCAAAAGTATAAAACGCTCTATGCTTAATGGTTTAATCTCTTTGGAGATTCACTATCAACGGCATAAAACGTTTTATGCTTAAGAGATTCATTACCAAAAGTATACAACGTTCTATGCTTACTGATTTAATCTCTTAGGGGATTTACTACCAAAAGCATAAAACGTTCTATACTTAAACGGTTTAAATTCTTTGGAGGTTCACTACCCCAAATGTATACATGTTCTTATACTAAAGCACAATCTTTTATTTTTCATTTCTCTTTAATCATCAGTGTGTTTACTTTTAAGGGACTAATTGACCCTTGGAAATCACCAAGGAAAATGTCATTATCACTTATTATCAAGTTTGGATTTCAAGTCATTATCACTCAAGTTTGGGTTTTTCTAAGTCATTATCACTCTTTTGAGTTTGACTAGTCCTTGTTGCACATCTTGAGTTTGACTTGGAATCCCTTATCGCTTATAAATAAGTTTGACTCTTCCTTTGTAATTTCCCCCGAAGAAAATTTTCTCGGGTTAAGTTGATGCTTGTTTCTCTTTATTGCATTTTGGACTTAGTGGACGTAAATATCACTTTTGCACAAACAGGAGAAAAGATAAAGAAATTGACAGGTAATAAAAAGGGCTAATAAAATTGGTTAAAATTGGATTACAATCGACATAAAGAACCAATATGATTAATTGAATTCGGTCGGACGTTATACCGAATTTATTGTGTCAAGGCTTGCCTTACATCAATTATTGTAATAAATTAGACAGCCCCTTTCATTTATTATTCATTCGGTTTTGTAATAATTATTTATTCAGACATTTGGACATTCAGACCCTCCTGCGTGAGGGCAGACAAATTTGTAATAATGTGTATGTTTTCCAACCCCACGTCTTTCTCCCTTTTATTTACCAGCTTATGATGGTTAGATTAGGGACATCATGTTTAATTTAGCATACTCATGTTTGCATCCACTTGTATTGCATGCACTGAGGCTCGGTTCATCATTCAAATTCACATTGTCGTTTCAATACTTCTCTGAATACATGCTTAGACCGCATGCGAGCAAATCATTTCACATATTAGTAGCCGAGCCTAGTAATTGCATATCACATGTGTTGTATTGTCACATTGTATAGTTAGGAATCATGCATATTTTCTAACTTTGTTTTGTAGCTTGTTCGCGGGACGTCGGTAAATATGTGAGTTGTTATGTTTTAGCATCTCGCCTGTACATAATTTTCTTATTATGTTTAGCATCCTACCATGAGGCTAATTGCTTAAATGATAAATTGTTTGAATGCCTGTGGATGAAGGCTTGTTGCTTAAATTGGAATGATTCAACGAATATATGTTTTAAACCCACTGTGTTAAGTGGCAAATTAAGCCCACCTAAGGTGGCCAATTCAAACATTTTTCGAGAAACAAACATGAAATTGAATTGTTCCAATTTGAGCAAACTAGTCTATACCTTGTATGCTTCACATAATAAATTTTAGGATTTATTAAATAATCAGAATAAGAACATATACTGTATATAAAAGCCACATCATGATTAGTAGAGGCCGATCTTTGATCGGGTGAGTGGGGTGTTCAATTATTGACCTTCCCCTCTCATACCTAAGTTCCCGAACCAAGACACTTTGGTAACGACGGACTAATGGCCTTTGGCACGAGTCATGGGTTTCCTAAATTTCCCAAAATAAATATTTAGGTGGCGACTCTGATATCTGGCAAAGCAGTCCATTTTTTTGGCATTTGATTCAAATATCGATTTTCCAAAAGAAATTGCCAGATTTGGACTCTTTTTGTGTTTCCACTGTTTCACATTGCACTTGTGAAATTAGAATCAGAACCAACACACAAGTGGAGTCTGAACTGTAAGGGCTATTTCATTCTTTCCAAAAAGGGGCGCGAAAAGCCGAGCTACACTTATCCTCATCTCGGACGTCAAGTCCTTTAATGATCATGGCCTCCTTCAGCTTGACTTCATTGAGTGAGGCGACATAACATTCCCTGGCTACGGTCTGCTCCCCCCTTACTGTCCCGACGCCCAGGTCGGTAGGAAACTTTATGGCGAGGTGGTAGGTTGAAATGATAGCTTGGAAAGCGTTGAGGGCGGTGCGACCAAGGATGATGTTGTAGGTAGAGGGACAGTCGACCACAAGGAAAGTGAGCAACCTCGTAGTCTGTCGTGGGTATTCGCCAATGGTAATGGGGAGATCGATGGAGCCAATGGAGGTCACCTGGTCGCCAGTGAAACCGACCAAAGGGGTTTGGAGGGCCGACAGACTTTCCTCCCCAGTCTTGAGTTGGCAGAAACAGTTGAGGAATATGATGTTTAAAGAACTGCTGTCTTCGATGAGAACCCGTCTGACCTTATAGTTGGAGAGGAGGGCAGAAATGACGAGAGGGTCATCATGAGGATAACGGATGCCTGTACAGTCGGTGTCCGTGAAGGTGATGGGCTCTGTCCACTGCTTGGGCTATTTGGAAGGTCGGTCTACCGTGGCAACTGTTTTGTCTGAGCCTTGCCTTATCTTTCTGAGTTCTGCCCTCTGAGCCGAGCGGGATGGTTCCCCACAAGCAAGGCCACCTGAAATGACTCGGATTTCACTAACTGGCGGAGGGGGATTACTTGGTGGCCGAAGTTGTTATGGAGGGCGATTATGGCCTTGGTTAGGTTGGGCTGGCTGCCGGGATGGGGTGCGCCAGCGGTTGTTTCTGAGGGGCTCGGTTTTTTGCCTCTGCTGTGGGCTGGTGTCCGTGAAGCGGCTAAGACGTCCCTGACGTATTAGGGTCTCGACCTGATCCTTGAGGTTGATCCAGTCATCAGTGTTATGGCCATGGTCCTGGTGGAAACGACAATATTTGGACTGGTCTTTCCGATTGGAAGGGGTCCATGAAGGTAGGGGCCATTTGAGGGGGTAGTCCTGTTGGATCTGGTTGAGGACTTGTTCCATGGGAGAATTAAGGGGGGGTGTACCGCTCGAACTGACCCGGCGGTCGGGCTGGTGCCGACCGGTCAGCGCGGGGGGGTCGGTCTGTATAGTGGGGTGTTTGGCTATTATACTAGGTGTTTCTGGATTCTGAGTCTTTCCTCTTTTCCTTGGGGGTCGGGTTTTTAGCTATGGGATCCTGCCGGGCGGCTAGTGAATCTTCAGCATTCATGTATTTCTGGGCTTTGAAGAGTAGGGCTGCTATGGAGGTCGGGGGGTTTTTGGAGAGGGAGAAGAGGAAATCGGACGATCGTAGCCCGGCCATGAAAGCCATGAGGATGACCTTGTCATCGTTTTTCGCTACTTGCAGGGCTTCGGTGTTGAAGCGGGTAACAAAACTGCGCAGTGACTCCCCCTCGGTCTGACGGATGTTGAGGAGTTGGGTTGCCGGGCGGCGTTGGCGCTGGGCTCCAATGAAATGGCTAAGGAAGGAGCCGCTGAGGTGTTGGAAAGTGGAGATAGAGTCTGCTAGTAACTGGCTGAACCACAGTCGAGCTGACCCCTTCAGTGTCACGGGGAAAGCTCGACACATGATCTCGTCAGGGAAGGCATGGAGGATCATGAGGGTTCGGTAGGTCTCCAAATGGTCGACTGGGTCCGTCGTACCGTCAAAAGAGTCAATGGTAGGCATCTTGAACTTGGCGGGTAGAGGTTTGTCCCGAATGGAGGCAACAAATGGTGAGTTTGCCGTGGTAGAGGGTTTATGCTGAATGTTCTGCATGACCCCTTGGAGTTGGAGCTTCATTGCTCAGAGTTCAGCATCCCAGAGGGGAATGTTGTCACCATGGTCAGTCAATGGGGGTTGGACACTGCTGGCTTCCCCTTCAGGGGCTGGTACCACGACCGACGGGCGTGGGGGTGGAGGTGGTAGATTTATATGTGGAGGAGGAGGTTGCAAACCTTCCAAGTTGAGTGGATAGGGTTGCGAAACAGTATGGCTCGGGGCTCTTTCTTGGTTGGGTGGAATATCTGGAGGTGGTGGAGGAGGCATCGGAAGGTTTCTTTGGAGTAAAACATTTATCAGGGCCTGGTTTTGCTCGGCCATGCGGTTAATGCTGTTAGTAAGCTCTATAAAATACTGCGGTGGGTTGTTTGGATTGGGGGGGTCGGCCTGATGGTTGGCAGCATTATTGTGAGAAGCCATGGATCTAGTCGTGACCATACACTTTGATGGGTAGGAGGAAAAGGTTGTTGGGATAGGGTCTCCGGCGACAATGAGCACAACTGGCGCGCGGAGCAAAGTCCTTTCCACAGACGGCGCCAACTGATGGTTCAGTTTGTCCCAGTGAATGGGTCGAACAGGTCCAAGCTCCTTAATACCCACGTCCAGATGATCAAGCCCACCAGATTACCTGCAAACAAGTCCAACGGGGAACGGGGTAGTCCCCCAGTGAACCCTCCGACGAGCAAGTTAGAAGGAGAAGTAGGGTGTAGAGAGAGATTAGAGATAGAAAGCTTAACCTTCTTCTTGTCTTCAACGTTTGCTTATATCCTTTGGTAATCATTTTGCTGTCCCTTCCGACCTGCCCTCCTCGCCGAAAGTCTATGCTGTAGCTTACCTTGTTTAGGGTAAGGGGGTCCTGTTCCGACGGAGAGGTGTTGTCGTAATAAATGTTGTGATGGGCTGCATTAATGGTGGTGTGCAGTGGTAATAACTTTGCAGATCTTTGTCTGCTGATGTGGCTCGTCCTTCACCTGCCATGTGTCTGAATGTCATTAGCTCTTTATGCCATGTTGGATTCCAGCTGTTCTGGACCTCACCAGCTGGGTTATGTATTGGGCTCCAAGTGATGGGCTTGGGTTGTTTATAGTGATTCATGGCCTTTATGGGCTTATACACGTCAAATGTTATCTTTTGTTGTCCATTTTGACGTGTGTAAGTTGTGAGTATTGCACTTTAATTCCATTTGTTGAACAAAAGTATTTCAAGTAGCTCATAATGCTTTGAGTTTTATAGGTGAATGAAATTGCTATTCAAGCCTCTCCATCATGGTATGTGCAAGATTTGGGTATGAACCGGTCACCAACACTATGACGCTCTAATTTTGACTATTCAAGCCTCTCCATCATGGTATGTACAACATTAGTTCTATGCGACACATCAATGGTGTATCACACATTAAAGTAGGTGATCCTTCTAATAAAAATTTTTGTTTTCTCTAAGTGACAGGTGTTTAAGACAATTTCAGTCTCATATTCAAGTTCGGAAAGTCTCGAATCTCTTATTCTATAAGGTTTCACGTTAATTTTTCTTTTTATTTTTTGAGATTGCAGAGCACTAGTTGGTGTGCATTGTTTATTATTTATTTTAAATTTATTTTTTTTGTATTGCAGAGCACTGGCTGATGTACATTGTTTGTTATTTAATTTTGAATTCTATTTTCTGGATTGCATAGCACTGACTGGTGTGCTTTATTTGGTGGTTGGTAATTTTATTTATTTATTGTAAAGTATTGATATATGTACAATAGCTTTGGCTGGTATTACTTGGTAACGAATGAATAATAAAAACGGAATATTTTTTATTAAACAACAAATATATATACCTGTGCCTAGGGGTTGCTATTTTTAATTGAGTTATGTAGTATGTGTGATACCAGGAAAATTGTTGGAAGTATTTTAAAAACAATATATATACCCATGCCTAGGGGTTGTTATTTCTCAATGTCTTAGTTTTTGGTATGTTTTTCGATAAATTACATTTGTATTCAACTACATTTTGATCTCAATAATTATTTATATCGTGCCTTTAAAGACGAGCACACCTCTTATTCTTCCATTTTTCCACTTTTCCTCTCATTATGAAAATCATTTAACACTAAGGTAAATGATGGGAAGTGAGCATTGTTTTCAGGATTGCAAAAAGTCCTGAATTTATGGAAACTTTGACAGATAATTAAGATTGCAAAATTAATACTTTTTCATAACTTGATATTTTTGACGCAGTTCATCAGTTTCTATAATGAAAGGTATTCAATTTTTTTTTATTTCTTTCATAATATTTTTCATTAAAGTTTTGATAAATATGTCATTTCCTTTCTCCCTCTAATTATTAGTTTTCTCCCAAATTTTAGTTTGTTATTTTCTGCTATTTTCATATTGTGCTGTGTTTTTTAGCTGGTGATCATCAATTTCTAGGTTCTCAATATAATCAAAGGTATAACTCTCTCACACAATTTTTCTTTATTACATCTGTTTCATTACTTATATAATTTTGATAAAAGTTAAATTGTTTGGTTTGTTACTTTTTTAGTTATGTTTTAAACAAAGCTCCCTTTCCATTTGCATAAAAGATAGGCAAAATGGGACTAATGAGCAGTAAACCATGATAAACTTTTTGCTTTCATTTGCTTTTTCCACTAGATTATTTTTCTTAATCTTTCTTTCTTTCTTATGGAGCTTAGTAAAGGGTGTTGTAGTAGTCTTTGTAGCTTTTCTGTTAGTGGTTTTAGTGAATGTTAAAGTAGTGGAATGAAATTGAATTTATTAGTATGACCTATGCACCGTACACTAGATTTCTTTTCCCCCATAAGAAAGTGTTGGCTTGGCCATTACATATTTTGGTGATTGTTGGGAGTATGTGTTGAAAATTTAAACCAAAAAGAAAATGTGCATAATGAGGATTGAAAAAAGAAAAGAAAAAGGAAGATAAATATAGATAAATCTCTTCTCTTTTTTTTTTTGGTGAACACACAGACTAATCTTAGTAACAAAATGCCTTTCTTACGACAATATACGTTGGTAAATTTTGAGTTACTTTGGAAATAACTTTGTGCTAAGTTTTGGAATCCCCATTGTCAAAATAAAAATTGATGTCTGATTGTCTTTTAAATTGGTTTTTTAGGATTTATAAATTTACATTTTATTTAAGAGAAAACTAAAGTTGTAGGTTGTTTTTTCTTCTCTATTTCTGTCTTCTCTTTTTTAACCTCTTGGAATATGAGGACAACAAAATCGTGGTGTAGAGTTTTTGTTGTCCCATTGTTCTTCTTACCTGGTTTAGTTAGTAAAGGAAAACAAGTATTTTCATTTTTTGTCAAGTACATAATAAAGGTCGTAAAACTAGACAAGGAAATATGTGAAGAAAGTGAGTTGGACTGTGTGTGATGGCAAGTGGTGTTAGACAGTTTGAAAGTTTATTACATACTATGTGACATTGATTTGAAAATACTGAACATTAGACATTTTTGCTTTAATCCATCTAATCTAACTTTATTATTATTTTTCAAATTTAATTTTCATTTTTTTTAATTTCAGGTATCGATATTAGAATGGCTATTGAACGACTTTCAAATTCTTTTTACTTTGGCCAATTTCTAAGGCAACAATTCCATTTTTAAAATTGTCTTAGTTAATGTAATTGATGGCTTCTTACAAAAGTACAAAATAAAGGAGAAATATTCTTGGGATTAATCTTCTCCTGTCCTGTCACGACCCAAACCCGCCCATATGGGTTTAGCATCGTAACCGGCCAGTAATCCTAGGATTATCGAAGGCCTCTGAGACAGATTAACATAATATTAGAGACTAGCGGAAGCAAATAACAATATACAACGTCCATTAAGCTGTGCAGACTTATATGAGATAGAAAAATTTTAAAGTTTTTATGTACACATATACACATTAACTTTAAGTTGTCATATAAACACAGATTAGACAAAAATGAACTTAACCCTATTTACAAAATACACAAGACTTGTTCAACTAAACACGAAAATAAAACTTAAACTTTAGATCACATAGCAATAATCACTTGATATATCCGGAACCTCCACGGGAGGCACATAGGTTGGCTGACAAAACAGGTTCTAGGCAGAAGCCTCTAAGCCTGGTCACGCGCCTGATCACCTACATACATAAATAATACAGTGAGCTAAAGCCCAGTGAATAATAACAGAGTAAAGGGTTTTTAAGAATGATATCCAGCACAAGTTAGGATCCAGTATTTAAATCAGAACATATTCAGACTTCAAAACAGAATAGATTTAGATACATACTCATGTTCATATTCAGATTTTGCATAAGATCATACGTGGTACACCCATTAGCTATCAGATTAGATTGGTCTAGAGACCCACATACATAGTTGGTACCAACGACCATAAAGGTTCATCTCTTGCGCGCAAGTAGCCATGGTATTGTTACCCCCAGGCAAGGGCCACGTGCAGATTGGCCACGGCATTGCTACCCCCGAGCGAGGGCCACATGCAGATTGGCCATGGTATTGTTACCCCCGGGCAAGGGCCACGTGAACTAAGGGTGCCACAAATACATTTCAGAAAATTGGACATTCATTCATAATTCGTAAGATAGCATTTCAGAAAAACGGATCATATCATACTAGTCGGAAAATACTTAAGTTAAACATAATTTTACAGAGTTATTACTCACAGATGGTGGCAGAAGCAAATTAGACAGACTGGACATATCAGATAAATCAGGCAGACAATGGTGCGTGACCTACACAAGCACATAACATATACACATTAAGATACAATATTACTCCATTGATCAAACTTGACTTTCCTAGTCTTTTTCTGTCTAAATAGTCCGAAGTTCTACTACGCTTATTCTTTCTCATTCAAATAAACCGAATTCTTATTTCACATATTCTTTCATTACTAAGCCCTTCTTTTTCAAATAGATTGATCTTTAACTTGGCTTCTTAAATAAGTACCACTAGATCAATGATTCATTCTTCAACTAACTAATTTATGTTGATTGGTAGCTTATTAATCTTTATTGAGTCACAAATCATGTCTAGAATGCTTTGGAAAGAGATAAGGATAAAAATATGAACTAAATGCAACTTTCCAAAATATGCTGAAAATGGGCCTCCGTTCGAGCGCCACTTTGGTCGCTCGAGCGGACTGTAAAATTTGAAAACTTCTGGGAGCTCGATTTCCACGCTTGAGCGAGACTTTCCTCGCTCAAGCGGACAACGTAAATTCTGAAAATTCCAGAATTGCAATTTAAATTCAATTTTGGTAATCAAAGCCTCAAAACATGTATTTTTTGTACACAAAAATGGAGAACCACTGTATAATTTAGTAAACACTTCCAATTAGAAAACATTCATTCAAAATCATGTTCCAATTGCCCAAATTTAGTTTTAATTCATCTTATTAATATCAACCCACAATTCTAAAATATAAATTAGGCTTTCCAATTCTTGAAATTGCATGATGCATGTGTGATTGAAACTCAATTTCATATAAGACAAATAAATTCAAACCCAAAATGATTATTTTCAAATTAACTTCTATGATTTTGAATCTAATTCAATTCTTACACCATTTTACTAATTCCTTTTAATGTACATGAAATTGAAGTTATAGGACTCTTAGGAAAATATTTGCATGTATGATATTAAGATTAAAATTAATTAATTTTCTATATTCAAAATTAAATCAATGTTTAATTTTCCATAAACTTGATTTTTCTTATAAAATTTCTTCCTTCTTTACTTCAAAACATGAAATTGTTTACCTTAAATTCCTCAAAATCCAAGATGCATGTATAAAACACTAATCAAATCCAACCAATTTTACATTATCAAGCTCAATTTATAATTTGACTTCTTAATTTATATCACAATTTAATCTCAAGCTCATAAACTTTAAAATATGAATTAAATTCTAAAATCTTGAAAATTTACCATGCATGTAATGATAAACCTCAAATATGTGAAGGATGAAGAAAATCAAACTCAAATATTTAATCACAACATCAATTCCTTAATTATCAACCTTAACACAAACCTTCTACATTCTTTTCTTATGTCATGAAATTAAACCCAATTACCCTTTAATTTCAGCTTGTAAATAAATCATTTACAAAATTTAAATCTCAATTTCTTACCTTAAGTCTTCAAATTGATGAATTTCTTGGCAAATTCTTGAACTTTTCTTCCCTTTTCCACTTTTCCACTTTTCCCTAGGTTTTCCCTTAGCTTTCCTCCTCAATTTCCAGCAAATAAGTTCCAAGAATTTTTACACACTCTCCCCCTCTCTCTCTCTCTCTCTCTCTCTCTCTCTCTCTCTAATTTCCCTTAGCAGAACGAATGAAATACATACTCCCTTTCTTCTTTTGTTTCCCTTGCTTTGATAAGTTTTGTTTTTGCCTCAGCACAATGAGCTCTCTCTTTCTTTAAATGCATATAAAACATGAAGACCCACCAACACTCAAACTTTCTAGAACTCTCTCAAAACCTCAACATACCAATTAATTGGGTAGAATTAGATTAGTATATAATTATACAACAGTTTAATTAAACACCACTTAATTTTAATTAATCTTGATTAATCCTAACTAATCACAAGTCCAACATATTTAATTAGCCGAATAAGTCTTTGGTTAAGGCCCAATTAATTATATTTAATTTTACAAATCTGAATCAGATTTTTAGTCAGACTCCCAAAAGGCTCCAAATATTAAATTGAACTTATTATCATCCTCAATTTTGTTTTCTTAAATCATTTAGGTCTTCAATTTCTGATCAGACTCCAAGTTTCCGTCAATTAAATTACATATTCAAATAGGACACCCCATAAATAAATTTAATTCGCAATAATCACAATTCTCAATCTTCATAATTTAATTAGCTTAATTAACTGCAATTTGGATCTAATTAATCGAACCTTAATTTTACTAAATTGGAACGAATATTTAATTAAACTCCCAAATGGGTCCATAATTAATATTAAATTGACTCAACTTCTTAATTTCACTTCTTTAAACCATTTGGACCCTTAATTTCCAGTTCCCAAAATAAGCACTTAATAGAACCGTAAATGAATCAATCTCCACACTTTTCGTGAATCCCAGATTAAATTATAATAATCGGCACTTAAATTTCAAACCCTCTTAATTACCCAAGTACTAGTCATTATACGTGATGGGGTCGTTACAGCCTTCCCCCCTTAGGAAGTTTGGTCCTCCAAACTTAAGATACTTGTACAGAAATCAGTCATAGAACTTGATCTCACTTCAATTCCTCCCCTAGGTAACTCATTTTTCATTGGACTTCTTTACGTAAATTGAACTTAGTTCCAATCACTTAATGGTTAATAACCCAAATTGGCGATTCATTAACGTTTCTATTGACATCAATCATATAACTTAGATACCTTAGTTCTTCGATCTATAATTCAGATACTTCCAATAGGAGGAGATTTTATTTTAATGAGTGTTTTTCAAACAGATCAAAATATTTTGCTATTGACATGTTAGATTCTTCAAATTAAATTTAATAGTCAACGCATTACTAATGACAAACACAATTTCTCGATCCTTCAATCCTATTAACAAAAATATAATCCCGACATTATTGCTATGCAATTTGTAATTCATCCTATCCCAAAAGAACAGACATTAACTTTCATTGACTATGGTCAAGGTTCTTAAGTTATGCACATGACGTAATTTCTCCAACTAATGTTCCGCATGTTAATCTATAACAGAAATTTCCGAATTACATGGAAACGTAATCATATATTAATGGTCCCACTTTCAAACAGACATTTTGGATGACAATTATGATGGTAATTTCAAAACAGAGGAGCACATTGGATTTCAAACAGAAGCATATCAGAGTCATAACAGAAGCATATTTCACAGAAATTCATAGAGCCTATTGAGTAATAGGTGTTGGCTTGCTCTCATATAGTAGCAGACAGTCATACAGATCAGAGCAGAACTTTACATACTTTTGTGAAATTAAAATTACTGTTTTTGATAATCTTTCTCATACTATCATTTCAAAGTGGTGATTCAATTTCACAGCGGGTCTACATTTTACGCGGTCTCATTAACTTTCTTATTTATCTAAGGCCACACTTACATAAATAATTCAAATTACACTGTCTTAAGCTTATTCCAATTCGAAGACCTATATAGATATATATTCATTAACTTTGATCAATTGCCATGTGGTAATTTAGGGCTAAATTTTTAATTTTCTCAAATCATTACAATTAGTCAATTAAAGTTTTTATATTCCCAGAGGTTCTTTAAGAGATATACGCTTTTCATTCTATGGAAATTTACTTCCCTATTTCTCATTACGCTTTCCTTATTCTGTTTGACACTAGAATTGAATTTATTTGCAATAGGTTAAGCTATCTAATGTCAGATTCAAAATCTAGATTTAATTATACCTACAAGATCATAATATCATTCATTTTTAATCACTATTCCAATAGGGAATTATTGTGTTTTCCTATCTAGAAGTCTATATTTTGACTTTGTAGCTTAAGTTAATTTTAAATGTTTCTTTCAACGTTAGAAGATTCAATAACGACACGATTTTCGTAAATTGGGTCTTTCCTTTCTAACTCTCATAGGTTTTAGTCTCCTATTCAAACAAGGTCCCAAAAACATATAGCTTTGTTAGACTAAACAGAAATCCCAATTATTTTCCATATTCATCAATTGGGCAAGTCTTGCTCATATTCTTCTAATTTTGACAATGCCAAGTCAAGTCTCAACGATGTTTTAATCATTATTAGCAATTTCAGGTTGAGTTCTAAATGGTCCAACAAATGGGTTCCGCCTATATCAAAACAATACATGACATAGCTTGTAACGAAACATGGGATGAATCAAGTTCGTCAATCGAAACCTCTCAAAGTTCCTTGGGATGTTTACTAACATCTACATAATACAAAGATGACATTCCTAACAAAACAGAGGAATAACCGCCCCGGAATCGAAGCACACCCGTTCATGACCATCGGTGGCCGACCCGAAATCGGTTAGACAACCCACCCGGAAAACCGTCGGTGGCAAAACATAATCCACCTGTACAAGACCGTCGGTGGCAAAAAGATATCTCAATAAGGTGCTACATAAACTTAACGTCCCCTAGCACAAAAAGACCTTTCACGGATGTTAGCAAAAGAAAGCTAATACTTATTACAAAAACCAATGGATAATCATTCATGTTTGATCAATTACTTTTCCAAAACAAAGCAAAATAAAGCTTTATCAAAGCACTATAACATGGCTTTATTAAAAGAATACTACTCACACATAAACTGTTAACTTCAAACAGTCCTACTTGTACTCAAGTACTCTTCTTAACCAATTAAATTATTTGAGCTTTCTCTTAGGTTTGGGATAGTCTTTTATTTGATGCCCAACTTCTCACATTCCCAGTAATTCGATGCCACAGTCCCCGATAGATCTTGTGACATATTGACATACTAGGATAACTTACCTCTCTTACAACTTGCTTAGAATTACTCATCTTCCTTACCACAAAATTCTTAGTTTTCTTCTTTGATTCTCTTTTCACTTCCACACTTAACTCCTCCTTTTGATCTTACCATGTGGGATGGGATTCACAGCTCTCACTATATTCTCTAGTACTTCTTCTACTTTACCTAATCACTCTGATAAAGACTCAATTTCCACTCTATTCATACTTTTCACCATCTTTTCCTAATGACAGAAGGGAAGGGTCAAAAACAAGAAAATGGTTGATAACTGTAACACCCCGTATTTTGAGGTATTAATGTTTAGTGAGTGGTATTGGTGATTTATTATAATAATTTCGTGGTGAGATTTTTAGATAAGAATTTAATTTTAAATTATTTATTTGTATTTATCTCATCTCTTTTATATCTATCATATTGTTATTTATTCAGATATAATAATGAATAAACTTTTCCTACAATTCCCCATCACGTGCAAAAAAAATTAAAAAAATTAAAAAAATTAAAAAAAAAAATACAACAAAACAAACAAACTATGGGCAAAACAACCCACAGTTCCCTGACTTGCCACACCAAACCCACCAATTCCATCATTTCATTTACTTTTAATTTTTAATCTTTTTTCTCTCCTTCATTCCTTTATAAACGAACAAAGTGAGGGGGCTCCTCACATTCCCTTCTTCTTCTTCATCCATTCTCTCTATCGGCCCTCCTCTCTCATAGATTGTGTATAGTAGAAATATTAAGTTTAAATATGTGAGTGTTTAGAGTGAAAATAAGTATTTTATAAAATAAATAAATAAGTTGAGAGTTGTAGATTTTATTAAATTATACATACTTTATATTTTAGAAGTTTGATCAAAGCTATTTTTGGAGATCCATGGAGCAATTTCAGATTTATGGCGATGGAATTAATTATTTTGAGGTAAATTCGGGTTGTATACAATATGCTCTATTTAAATTTCTTTGCAAAGAGTTCTCTATTTTTAATTATTCTCAATTTGTAATCCACTTGATTATTGTGGTCATTAATAGATTTTGTAAAATCATCTCATAGTCGAATCGTTGATATTCTGATCATTTGGTAAAATTTCCTACAAATATTTCTGTGTTAAAATAGTGATTTGTCTGACTGAATGACATGGAAATACTCCGTACATGGATCGAGTGAATCTTATTAATTGTTTACACCAATATGCCCGGATAAGCGTGGAGCTTGAGTGAGGTAGGTGAATAAATGAATCTATTCACTGGTCATGTACTGAGTAGGACCGGGTATTTGGTCCAGATAAATTATAGTTGATTTGTTGTGCAATTTGATAAATTGCTTGATTATCGTATTGTTGATTTAATATCATAAATTGCTGGATTCTTGTTAATTTATTTTTTATCCGAGCCTTGAATTCCTGTCGTATTGTATACTTCCCGAATTAATTTATTTTTCAGGTGCGGAGCAGATTTTAGCGGAGATCGAAATTGAGATTAGAAATATTTATTAATATAGAGATTTGGGATCCACCACTGTAATTATTAAATTTGGAGATAGTTGTAATATTGTTTATTTCGGAGATAAATGCACTATATAATATTTTGGAGAATAC
Organism: Camellia granthamiana; assembly: GCA_036172215.1. Taxonomy (NCBI): domain Eukaryota; kingdom Viridiplantae; phylum Streptophyta; class Magnoliopsida; order Ericales; family Theaceae; genus Camellia; species Camellia granthamiana. Next base: position 17,056,249 of record CM069903.1, on the reverse strand, counting down.
GGTACAATTTGGAGACAATTTTGTAGTTATTATTTTTGGGAGCAAAACTTGTATATATCTTTTTGAGGCTATTTTAGTGTATTTAACGACCCAAGAGTGGGGCGTTACAATAACACTTGGGTTAATTTAATTGACTTGACTTATAATACAAAACACATATCATATACAAGTAGACATACATATATAGGCATATAAGGACACTGGTAGTGTAATCTATTCATTCCCATGGAATTTACCCAGAATTTTCGATTCGAAGCAACGCTGGCCAAACGTGATTCCAATCAGACTTTCAAGGTCATTCCACAAAGGCATGAGACTCTACGGTTTAACATTCCACATAATAGGTTCCCACCAAAATGTACTATCTTACATATCACATGACTTTTCTCGTCCTCAATTACCGTAGTTCCACATATTTCATTGATCATCAAATTCCTCAATTTCCAAATATTCTCATAGTCTAATTTAACATATAACCCATATAGCTTCCATGACTATCATCAAAGATTCTAATTCTGCATAATACTCTGTTTCCACAAATCAACATACTCATTCTCACCAATGTACTAGCCAAATATTCTGATTTCCTTATAATAGTAGAAATTTCAGAGATGTCACCATAATTCTTAGCTTTCAGCCTCATTGCTAAACTGATTCAACACATTCCAGTTTCCTTATAATCATCACAATTTCATAATAGCTCGCAATTCTTAGTTTCAATACTTAAACGTATTACACAAACATATATACATATTCTTGAATGCAAAACTTCTTACTTACTTACTAGATGCATGAAACTTAAATCTGTTGTAAACATTCTAATGCTCAATGGACACGTGTGTGAGATATTAACTCGTGCTCTGATACCACTCTGTCACGACCCAAACCCGCCCCTATGGGTTTAGCTTCGTAACCGGCCAGTAATCCTAGGATTACCGAAGGCCTCTGAGACAGATTAACATAATATTAGGGGCTAGCGGAAGCAAATAACAATATACAACGTCCATTGAGCTGTGCAGACTTATATGAGATAGAAAAATTTTAAACTTTTTATGTACACATATACACATTAACTTTAAGTCGTCATATAAACACAGATTAGACAAAAATGAACTTAACCCTATTTACAAAATACACAAAACTTGTTCAACTAAACATGAAAATAAAACTTAAACTTTAGATCACATAGCAATAATAACTTGACATATTCGAAACCTCCACGGGAGGCACATAGGTTGGCTAACAAAACAGGTTCTAGGCAGAAGGCTCTACGCCTGGTCACGCGTCTGATCACCTACATACATAAATAGTACAGTTAGCTAAAACCCAGTGAATAATAACAGAGTAAAGGGTTTTTATGAATGATGTCCAGCACAAGTTAGAATCCAGTATTTAAATCAGAACATATTCAGACTTCAAAACAGAAATAGATTTAGATACATACTCATGTTCATATTCAGATTTTGCATAAGATCATACGTGGTATACCCATTAGCTATCAGATTAGATTGGTCTAGAGACCCACATACATAGTTGGTACCAACGACCATAAAGGTCCATCTCTTGCGCACAAGTAGCCATGGTATTGTTACCTACAGGCACGGGCCACGTGCAGATTGGCCACGGTATTGTTACCCCCGAGCGAGGGCCACATGCAGATTGGCCACGGTATTGTTACCCCCGGGCGAGGGCCACGTGAACTAAGTGTGCCACAAATACATTTCAGAAAATTGGACATTCATTCATAATTCGTAAGATAGCATTTCAGAAAAACGGATCATATCATACCAGTCGGAAAATACTTAAGTTAAACATAACTTTACAGAGTTATTACTCACAGATGGCTGCAAAAGCAAATCAGACAAACTGGACATATCAGATAAATCAGGCAGACAATGGCGCGTGACCTACACAAGCACATAATATATACACATTGAGATACAATATTACTCCATTGATCAAATTTGACTTTCCTAGTCTTTTTCTGTCTAAATAGTCCAAAGTTCTACTACGTTTATTCTTTCTCATTCAAATAAACCGGGTTCTTATTTCATATATTCTTTCATTACTAAGCCCTTCTTTTCCAAATAGATTGATCTTTAACTTGGCTTCTTAAATAATTACCACTAGATCAATGATTCATTCTTCAACTAACTAATTTATGTTGATTGGTAGCTTATTAATCTTTATTGAGTCACAAATCATGTCTAGAATGCTTTGGAAAGAGATGAGGATAAAAATATGAACTAAATGCAACTTTCCAAAATATGCTGAAAATGGGCCTCCGCTCGAGTGCCACTTTGGTCGCTCGAGCGGACTGTAAAATTTGAAAACTTCTGGGAGCTCTATTTCCACGCTCGAGCGAGACTTTCCTCGCTCGAGCGGACAACGTAAATTCTGAAAATTCCAGAATTGCAATTTAAATTCAATTTTGGTAATCAAAGCCTCAAAACATGTATTTTTTGTACACAAAAATGGAGAACCACTGTATGATTTAGTAAACACTTCCAATTAGAAAACATTCATTCAAAATCATGTTCCAATTGCCCAAATTTAGTTTTAGTTCATCTTATTAATATCAACCCACAATTCTAAGATATAAATTAGGCTTTCCAATTCTTGAAATTGCATGATGCATGTGTGATTGAAACTCAATTTCATATAAGACAAATAAATTCAAACCCAAAATGGTTATTTTCAAATTAACTTCTATAATTTTGAATCTAATTCAATTCTTACACCATTTTACTAATTCCTTTTAATGTACATGAAATTGAAGTTATAGGACCCTTAGGAAAATATTTGCATGCATGATATTAAGATTAAAACTAATTAATTTTCTATATTCAAAATTAAATCAATGTTTAATTTTCCATAAACTTGATTTTTCTTATAAAATTTCTTCCTTCTTCACTTCAAAACATGAAATTGTTTACCTTAAATTCCTCAAAATCCAAGATGCATGTATAAAACACTAATCAAATCCAACCAATTTTACATTATCAAGCTCAATTTATAATTTGACTTCTTAATTTATATCACAATTTAATTTCAAGCTCATAAACTTTAAAATATGAATTAAATTCTAAAATCTTGAAAATTTACCATGCATGTAATGATAAACCTCAAATATGTGAAGGATGAAGAAAATCAAACTCAAATATTTAATCACAACATCAATTCCTTAATTATCAACCTTAACACAAACCTTCTACATTCTTTTCTTATGTCATGAAATTAAACCCAATTACCCTTTAATTTCAGCTTGTAAATAAATTATCTACAAAATTTAAATCTCAATTTCTTCCCTTAAGTCTTCAAATTGATGAATTTCTTGGCAAATTCTTAAACTTTTCTTCACTTCTCCACTTTTCCCTAGGTTTTCCCTTAGCTTTCCTCCTCAATTTCCAGCAAATAAGTTCCAAGAATTTTTACACACTCTCCTTCTCTCTCGGCTGTTTCTCTCTCTCTCTCTCTCTCTCTCTCTCTCTCTCTCTCTCTCTTTAATTTCCCTTAGCAGAACGAATGAAATACATACTCCCTTTCTTCTTTTGTTTCCCTTGCTTTGATAAGTTTTGTTTTTGCCTCAGCACAATGAGCTCTCTCTTTCTTTAAATGCATATAAAACATGAAGACCCACCAACACTCAAACTTTCTAGAACTCTCTCAAAACCTCAACATACCAATTAATTGGGTAGAATTAGATTAGTATATAATTATATAACAGTTTAATTAAACACCACTTAATTTTAATTAATCTTGATTAATCCTAACTAATCACAAGTCAAACATATTTAATTAGCCGAATAAGTCTTTGGTTAAGGCCCAATTAATTATATTTAATTTTACCAATCTGACTCAGATTTTTAGTCAGACTCCCAAAAGGCTCCAAATATTAAATTGAACTTATTATCATCCTCAATTTTGTTTTCTTAAATCATTTAGGTCTTCAATTTCTGATCAGACTCCAAGTTTCCGTCAATTAAATTACATATTCAAATAGGACACCCCATAATTAAATTTAATTCGCAATAATCACAATTCTCAATCTTCATAATTTAATTAGCTTAATTAGCTCCAATTTGGATCTAATTAATCGAACCTTAATTTTACTAAATTGGAACGGATATTTAATTAAACTCCCAAATGGGTCCATAATTAATATTAAATTGACTTAACTTCTTAATTTCACTTCTTTAAACCATTTGGACCCTTAATTTCCAATTCCCAAAATAAACACTTAATAGAACCTTAAATGAATCAATCTCCACACTTTTCGTGAATCCCAGATTAAATTATAATAATCGGCACTTAAATTTCAAACCCTCTTAATTACCCAAGTACTAGTCATTATACGTGATAGGGTCGTTATATGTCCATTCTTCTCCTGTCCAATTTTATTACGGGATATTGGGATTAATCTTGGGACAAAATGTTTGGAGATCTTGGGATTAATCCCAACATCAATTTTATAGCCACTGTCATCCCAACATTAATCTCAAAATGTTGTCATTGGGGTTTGAAGTAATATTTTCATGTCATAGAGAAGAGATATTATATTAATTTTTCTTTCTTCTTCACAATGTTTTATTGATTTTGCAATGTTTGTTTTAATGATAGAAGAGTTTTCTTTTTCAATAATCTATTGTTTGATTGTTTTACCTGTTTTTATGATAGAGGTTTATTTATTTTCTATTTTTTTAATTAAGGTGTGAATTGTTTTACCTGTTTTAAGATATTATATAAATTTTTCTTTCCTCTCATTGCAATATACAATTGTTAATTTATGAAATTCCTTGCTCTTTCATTTTTGATTTCATTGTTTTTTCCAGTTACCAAACAGAAATTTTTTACTCTAGTGCAGGAACTAAACTGATTCTCACCAAGGTAATCTCTTTCTCCTTCTCCTTCTGCTCTATTTTGTTACCCAAAAAAGGTATTATGGGTTTTTAATTCTTGGAACTCTAGAAAATGAAAACCTTAACATCATTTTGATAAGTAAGAAAACCCACCATTTTGATAGCAATTTGTTAGAAACATTTTTTTATTCTTCAAGTCACTGCCTTTGTTTGGTTGCTCACTTCTAATTCTGTATAATCTGAACTGCTAACCCCAAATCTTGGCAAAACTTTACCTTTATGAAACATTCATATATGTGGGTGTATGCTTAAGTATTATTTGGTTGTAATCTTTGTTTAAAAAAATAGTATAGTTAATTTTATTTAATGAACATTGGGTTTAATTTTAGTTAGATTTTCCCATTAACATTGATTTCAAAAAAGCAACTAGAACCTGTTTTTGAGTTTTGAGATCCTTAGGTTTCTTTACTTTGGTTCTTCTATGTTGTGTGCTTTTAGATGATTCATGTAACATTTTTTTAATTAAGATAGTATTGTGTTATGTATAGTTCACAAGTTGAGGCTCAATTTTACCATCAATTGGTCAACTGACTTGACAAGATTGGATGAAAAAAAGCTCACCCGCTTCTAATCGAATTATGATTTGCAACCCGTTTGGGATTTATGGTTTGAATGAGAGTGAAAAAAAATTGAGTCGACTTGCCCTTCAACTCTTTGAGGTGGGTGTGTGAATGAACTCTTTGGGGGTGGGTGTGTAAAAAATAATAATTTAAAGTCTATTTCGAAATTATAATTTTTAATTAAAAATTTAAAAATCACTATAAAATATTTTATCATTTTTTTTAAGATTTTTTTTTTTTGGAGTCAAAAATTAGAAAATTAACTAAGTTAGCAATTTTTAAATAGAGTCTAAATATAATTGAGAAGAGTTTTATTGGGACATTTCAATGGTTGAGATCAGTTTAATTCAGTTGGGTTAGGTTAGGTTTTTTTTGGAAGAGGGTGTGAGAATTAAGGAGTTCTATTTGGGTTTTCTATTTGTATAAAATGTGATATGATTTGTGTAAATGTGAGGGTGTGAGAATCTAGCATTTTTATTTGGGTTTTGATACGATAATCTATTCGTGTAAATGTGATATAGTCAGGATTTGAAACTCCAAATGAAGCCCCTTCTCTGCAACAAAGCGCATAGCCTTACAAAGAAACCTAGGTAATATTTTATTTTTTTTCTTATCAGCCCAGAAACTTTTCTTGATGCAAAAACTTTTCATCCCATAAACTTTTCTTGCTGGTCTTCTCTCTCTATTATAGATGGGCTACATTCCAGTGTTTGTGAATGCATAGGACACATTCCAAACTCATCATTGGTTAGTTGTATACATATGTGTCAAAACCTTTTAATAGTAATTTTGCTAACTGTGTCTCTGTATCTAATTTTTTTGGCTTGCTAATCAAACATGCACACACTTACCCTTTTTTCTCTCTTTCATTTGCAATATTTTTTTTGGTTCGGCAACCCTATGTTTTGCCATGCAGAAATCTGCAGCTGACTAATCTTCCTCTAATTTATAGCAATTTTAGTATAATAAAAAAGAATTAGTTTCAACCAAACTATTAACATACAAGATAACAAAATTCATCCACTCTTCATCCACTTTTCATGAGATAACATACAAGATAACAAAATTCCAAGAAATTGTAAGTAATTGAAGCACACAAAAAAAGGAACTCATATCCTATCGCGCTTCCATTATAGAAATGGTCAAATTATTTAGTGAACAATCTTTCGACGTGCCCTCATTTGAAGTCATCGTGAATAATCAAGCAATGTATTCACTGTGTGTATATATAGATACTAGGATTCTATGCACACACAAAACATGTATAATAATCTTGCATGGGTGATTTAAGGATAGTTCAAACCCCAAAAGGCAATCAATTACATGTTTAAATTACAAGATTATTACGTTAAAAATTATTACAGAGAATGATAAAATTGGTGGTTAGCATTTGAAGGGGTAAGATGAAAATAGCAAAGATACACAGAAGAGGAGATTGAGAGATTATAAAGAGTACAATTGAAATGTTTGCAAAGAAGAAGGCAAACGGTGAGGTGAGAGATGGACACACATAGATGGACATGAGTGATGACCCACCACTACTGATTGTCCTATATATAATGCAAAGGACTCCCAGATTGGGGACACACTAGTAGACCTTCTTGAGGCTCCTTTAGCTTTACCATTCTATGTCAATAACTCAAATTTTTTTTAATGTTTTTTAATTTCCCAACAGTGGCTTCAAGACCCATCGTTCAACACCAAAATAGAGGTATTTTACATTGTCTCTTGAATTTCCCTTTCTCTGCTCTTGATCGCTGTTGTTGGTTAATTATGTTGTTTGAATTCTGAATCCTGAACGATTTGTTGTTTGGATTTGTTGGTTGATAATACTTTGTATTACTTTTAAGATTTCGTGTACAGCACACAGTGTTTCCCTTTTGCAATAGTCAGCCTTCTATTTGACATGTAACTTTATAGAGATATGTCCAATTTTGGAGTTAATAATAATGTATTTTGGAGTTGAGCCCATCTTAATCTCAATTAAACAGTGGACATTTTATTTCTAGGCTTTTAAGTCTGTAGAAAATTTGCCAAAAATTTACTAAATAAGTTTTTGTTTTCAAGCTTCTTTTTTTCTCCTTCCTTGAAAGTTCAAACATTGAGTTTGCATTTGCTTTGATTGTTAAAAAACTTTGTTCTTTATCTGCTCGCAAAACTTTTTGCTTTATTATTGACTGTAAATGAAATAACATAACAGCAACTTAAAGATCGCATAAACACGTAATTAAACTAAAATAAAACTATTTGGGCGTTAATTGAATTTCATTTGAAAACTCGCCTATGTTCTTATAAAGTTTAATTTCAAATCCCTTCATTTGATTGGAAACTCCCACAGCTTCTGTGAACTTAGATAGATGTTTTTGAGTTTGTTTAGTGGTGAGTTACCAAAGCTCAACAATGGTTATTTGCCTATGACATTTTCTTGTTATAGAAACAGGAATTTTCAGGTTAAAGGCATAATTTCATTTCTATAACTGATAATTTATTTTTAAGACAAGAAGAGTTGGGATTACAATTATATTAAATTAATAATTGATAATTGATAATTTATTAAATAATATTAGGATTACAATTATATTATAATCCCAATATTATTCAAATAAACAATAAGAAACAATTAATTGGAAGAAACTAAACAGTTAGAAACAGGATACAACATACACTTGGCTCTGATACCAAAAACGCGGAAGCAGCAATGAAATGAATGAAGGAGATGGATTACGAAATCAAAGATGAACCAAATTAAACAAAGACAATCGTTGGAATACACAAACCAAAATATATTTCAAAATATATTTAATTAAATACATACAGAAAATAACTTGCACTTACAATTGTTGTAATCTGCAAGGATCTTGTAATTAGGTTGAACAGAACGGGGAAATGTAAACCTCACTCAGAGCACTCTGGTTTCTTTCAGACTTACAAATTTTGAAAGAAAATTTTCGACTGCCTGAATGAATACATTTGGTTCTAATATATAGAAATTACAACTAACTATGCAGCATGTGAATTATCTGAAGGTAGCTGGCAGCATTGGAGACTGGGCAGGGCTGTCGGTTGCTTTCGGCTGATTGATTGAACAGTTGAGCAGCTTTAACAAAAGTTGATTGACCAAATAGTGATGTGAACAGTAAAAGTGAACAGTAGCTTTTACTATTCATTACTTTCGGTGGAGCATGTGAATAAAGGAATCAGAATAAATACAAATTGGCAGCTTTTCTCAAAAGAGTATTGATTGAAGCCATTTTTGTATTTATAAAGAATCCCAAGTTGATTAGGCATATGGATCCTGAGCATCTTGAAACTCGGGTCGTCCATATGGAATGGATTGAGTAGTTGATCCTTCAGACGATTGAGCTGAACCGTCTGAACCTTCTTCTGAATCATTGGAACTGGTTGATTGGGCCTGAGCTCGATCCACAAGTTGCCGAGCCATCTGGAACATTTCATCACGGGAGGGCTTGGACTTGACTTTGGATTTAGCTTTGGGCGGAGCAGGAGGTGAAATGGGCTTAGCCTTTGATTTGGATTTTGACTTGGGCCTTGAATGATCCTTGGGCTGGTCCGGAATTATAGGAACTTTGGACTTTCCCTTGGATTTGGATTTGGATGATCTGGGCTTGGAACCACTAGAAGAGGGGCTTCCAAGATTGACTGGAGGAAGACTGGGCTGACTTCCTTGACTGATTGCAGCAGTTGGGTTCTGCTGGGCTTTAACTTTGGCAGGAGTTGGAGTACATTGATCTGGAGGAAATTCCTCATGAACAATTTCAATAATTCGGGGCACATTGAACTTAGCCCACCACTTGACGGAATGTTGGCGGATAATTATGTTGTCATCAATCCCATAATGCCATTTGAATATCCAAGGAATTTTGTATTTGGATATAAAATTAAGCAATATAGGAAATTGTTTTTGATGAGCAGTGAATGGGTAAACAGCAGCAAAATAAGCAATGGTTTCATTGAGGGAACTGGGGAGAATTTCTGAAATGGCACCATAATGTGTCCACCATCTCACAAACCAGGTTGGTAACTCGGATTTGAATTTTTGATCAAAGGAAATAAACCAGGAGTGACTAAAGGACTCATTTTGGTACAAGAACAATTTGAACCAAGCATCAACATAATCATGATAATTATATTGAATAGAGTGACCAGGTAAATCTCTAAGCAGATTAGGATTTCCCCATTCTGCAAGAGAGACAATATTATGAATGTAGAGTGAATGGTATAGGATCTTGTAAGCATAAATTCGATCCTGAATGGGTTTAATCAAGATGGAATGATGGTTAAGCAGGATATCTTTGTAATAGGAGAGATTTTTCTCTGGAGGTGAAGAAATGAAATGACATCCAGAGCCAAAATGGAATTGAGCAATTTCATGAATGGTTTGACTTCGAGGGTGACTAGGTTCTTTGTAGAACAGGTTTGTAACATGTGATTTGGTGTACTCAGTTCGAGAAGGGCGAACTTGGTTGATTGGAAGTGGAGTAACTGAAACAGATTGGCTAGAGGCAAAAGGATCATTAGCCAATGCAGATGAATAATCAGGACGGTGAATAGTACCAAGAGTATGGTACCGGTTAATTAGGTCAATTGATTTGGATGGATGAACTGACTCCAAAGGAGGAGGAACTATGAGTTGATTAGGTTTACTGGAACTAGAAGAGGGAACCAAAGCCTTTGAAGGAGGCCTTGGACGAGACATCTGTGAAATAGGGAACAAAGAGGGAACAAAGATTAGCAACCAGAAAGAAGATCTAAATAATTCTGGTAATAGAACAAATCATTGTAGTAATTATGACGTAAAACACGTCGAGCTTGTAACTGTTGATGGTTGATGTATTGGGCTCGTTTAGTAGTAAGTCTGGTTGATTTAAGACGGGTAATGCGACGGTTAACTTGTCTGATCAGGGTTTGGTAATGGGTAATTTGGGTTTTAACATAAGAAATATGTGGAGTAGCACTCATCCCTTACCCCCCTGTAAAAATTCCCGGGTAAGAAAATCAGGAAGGGAATTTTGACAACCAGGGATGTAAGTAATATCAAAATCAAAAATACTTAAAATGGATTGCCAACGGGCAAAAATTTGTTTACTAGCAAGATTTTGAACATCTTTTTCCAAAACATATTTAGCAGATTTGCAATCAACACGAAGTAAAAATTTTTGATTTAAAATATCATCTTGAAATTTTTGAATACATAAAACAGTAGATAGAATTTCTTTTTTAATAGTACTATAATTTAATTGGGCAGCATTCCAAACACCATAATGAAAACGAACAATTTGTTCAGGTGACTGAGGAGTAACTTGTTGGAGCAGAATACCACCATAACCAATATCAGAAGCATCGGTTTGAATGATTTTGAATGAATTCTCAGTAGGAATACCAAGACAAGGAAGAGATTGAACATATTTTTTAACTTGTTGGACAACAGCAGTATGAGTAGAAGACCAAGGAGGAGGATTATCTTTTAACCTATCAAATAGAGGTTGACAGATTTTCCTAAGGTCTTTATAGAAGTTAGCAATGTAATTGAGGGATCCTAAGAACCGTTGTAATTGAGTTTTATCAAGAATTTCATCAGGAAACTTAGACGCAAATTCAATAGAGCGACTAATAGGAAGAATAGTATTATGATGAATATCATATCCTAAAAACCTAACTTTAGTTTGAAATAGTTTAATCTTAGGAGCAGATATGACGAGACCATGACTTTTAATGGTATAAAAGAATGCAGTTAAATGTTTCCAATGTGCACTAATTGAGTTAGAAAAAATTAATATATCATCAATATAAACAATGGAAAAATGACTAAAGGGATTAAATATGTCATTCATTATGTGTTGAAATTCACTGGGAGCATTTTTTAAACCAAATGGCATAACATTCCATTCATATTGCCCAAAAGGTGTATTAAATGCAGTTTTATATCGATCTTTAGGGTGAATTTGGATTTGCCAAAAACCACTTTTTAAATCAAATTTACTGAAGATAACAGCTTGATTAAGTCTTTTAATTAAATCTTTTTTATTACGAATAGGATAGCGAATCCATTCAAGAACAGCATTTAATGGTTTGTAATTAATAATTAGGCGAGGAACACCTCGTTCTAATTCAGCATTTTTATTAACATAAAAAGCAGGACAAGACCATGGTGATTTACTTGGACTAATTATTCTATTTTTTAATAAGTCATTAATTTCTTTTTTACACATTTCTAATAAGTCATGATTCATTTGAATAGGTCGGGATTTAGTAGGAATTTGTTTTTCATTAAAACCTTTAATATATGGTAATGTGACTACATGCTTTTTCCTATGCCAGAATGCAGTAGGTAAAGATGAGCAAACAGTTGATTCAAGTTTTAATTTAAAATCATTAATTTGAGAAATGAGAACTGGATCAGTTAAGTGCTGATCAATTCTTTTATAATTAATTTCTTCTTTAAGAAAATTAATTTGTCTAGTTAATCGATTAATAGTATGAGTAATAGAACAATCTTGTAATTGATTTAATTCTAATGGTTCAGGTGGAAACAAGAATTTAAATGTGACAGGATGTCCTAAAACATGAGTAGTAATTCCTTCAGTGGAAGTAGTAAAGGGATATAATAATGAAATGAAGGGTGTACCTAGAATAATTCTATCAGTCATGTTTTTAACTAAAACAAATGTAGTTTTGAAACAAACATTATTTTGGCAAACATGTACTTTAGGTAATTTATATTTAATATGCATTTTACTACCATTAGCAGAGGTTAATTTCTCTTGACATTTGTGATAATATTTAGTAGGAAGTAATCCTTCTTGAATACAATTTAAATCTGCACCAGTATCAATTAATGCAACCAAATCTAATTCAAAGTCTTCAACTATGATTTTAATTCGTGAATACCATTTTTGCATAAAAATTTTATTAAGTAAATTTAATCTTTTATCTTCAAGGTTAGTAGCTTGGGATCGATTATCAAAAATGAGTTTATCGGGATTGGTGTGATCAGATTCAGAATCAGAATGGTGTTCAGATGCCTGCGGTGTTTTTTGATTAGGTTGAAAATCATTTAAGTTTTGTTTAAGTTTAATATTAATGATTTCATTTTCTAATTTATTATCTTTGTTTTGGAGATCGCGAATAGTTTGTTTAATGTGATTAATTTCAGATTGTAAATCTTGAAGGGTGACTTCTTTAGTTTTAGTTTTAAATTTTTCTAAAGTTTTAGATAAACTAATAATAGGTTTATTAAACTTAGGTTTAGTGTCTTTTTGAAGTAATAAATTTCTTAATTTATCAATATATTGTTGTTTTAATTGGGGATCATCTAATTTACTAATTAAATCGATTAAAGCAGATTCTTCTTGAGTATGTTTGGTTAGAACAGCGATTTGTTTAACAGGTTTACAGCAAATATCAGTGCATCCTAAGGTAATTTGATTATGTTGGTTATCAGAATCAGATTGATCATTATCAGAAGGGGAACTGGATGTAGATGGAGGAACAGAAGAGGAATCATTATCAGATTGATTTAATTGTAAGATTTCAAATAATTGAATTTTGGATTCTTCATTAATTTGGAGTTGGCTAACTCTATCTTTGAGTTTTTGTTTTTCTTTACATTTATTAGCATAATGACCTTTTTGACCACAATTATAACAGGTAATATCCTTATTAGATGTTGGATGTGATTTAGATTTATGATATTTCTTTTTAGGTCTAGTATAAAATTTGTCATTAGATTTAGAAGATGAATAAGGCTTCTTATATTTATTATAATACTTGGATTTATAATTTCTATGTTTTGAAGATTTCCTACGAGAGGGTGCAACTGGAGGTAATCCATATTGTTCACAAAAATTACCTAATTCATATTTAGCTTTATGTTTATCTTTAGAAGCTTTTTGACTAAGTTTTAAATCAATACACATTTTTAAACCTTCTTTTTGAATAGTGCTTATTAGATCACCATATGTTAAATTATCATATTCAATAACACCAGTAGGTTGGCTAAGAACATCTCTAATTTTATGAGCAAATAAACTAGGTAATCCATTAATGAATTTTTCTTTCCAGAATGATTTAGTACAATCTTCGCGTAACATAACTCTAGAGGTAAAGACATCTTTGTACCATCTAAAGTCACTTAGTGTTGGACATGTAAGATTACTAAGTTGATCATGGATGCGAGAATAAATATTAGTTGGGGTACCAATGAAATGGCGAACAATAGTATAGATTAATTGATTAATACCATCAGGATGACAACAGCCTAAAGTTTAATCAAAAATAGGTAATCCTTGATCATCAGTTTGATTAGCATAAATTATGGATTCTCGTTGATCGTCAGTTAAATATTTTTCCCACCAGGATTTGAGCATACCAGTAAAGCCAGTAGTGATTAAAGTAACAATTTCAGGTTGAGTATATTGGGGATAGTTGGAGAGATAACTATTGGAGACCATAGATAAATGATTTAATTTTTGAAGAATTTGATCTTCACTTAGACCATCAATATTCCATTCGTATAATTTTTTAGCAGAAACAGAAAATTGATTATTAATATTATTTTCTTCAAATTGTAAATCGACAGGAGTAGGTTTATTATACCAATTCTTAGTAGTTTGGGGATTAACTTTTGGATAATGGATTTTTGTAACTTGGAATTGTTGAGCTAATTGATTTATCTCATTATCGGTGTCGGATGGAGTAGAATTAGGATCCATATTAAATTGTTGATTTAGAACAGTAATACCTTTATCCGTAGAAGGTGAAGGAGCATCAGTGGTAGATAATTTGTTAAATAATTTTTCAATAGCTTGGACAGTAGATGATTGGTCATTTGTAACTAAACTAGTTCTTTTGGAACGATTAGTAGGTAGGTTTAATAAAGGTGCATCTAGGGTTGGTTTATTAGATGAGCTAGGAATAGACTCGAAATTGATTTCTATTTTATCTAATTGTTTACCAATAGTGTTTAAACATTGATTTGTATAATTATTTTGTTCAATGACTTTTTTAATTTCATTATCATTTCCAGGTAATTTAAACGGTGAAGCAGGAATTTCAGTTCCTTGTTGATTAAGGATAATGTTTTCTAATGGAGGATGACTAGAGTTAACAGTAGTGGTAGCAGAGGTTTTCCATTTACGTTTTGTAATTGTATTTAGTTGTTTGTAATATTTATCAACATATTCAAGCAAAGGTATCTCAAAACCATATTGAATCATAAAATCATACCATGCCTGGGAGATTTGGGACATTTGAGTAGAAGTATATTTAGCATAATAAGCATGTCGTTGAGTGCGATTAGCTTTTGATTTGAAATCAATAAGTAAGGTTTCAAGATTGGGAATAAATTCTTTTCTGATTGTTAATAATTGAGGATTAATAGGTGGTGTGAATTCTTCCATATCAGTTTGAGTTGGAGAATTAGTTGAATTAACTTCTTCTTCAGGGAAATGAGTATGGGTTGAATAAACATGTTTACTAATCTGGGAAGTTGTAGAATTATCAATTCCTTTGAGTTTATGGTTTGTAGAAGGACCAATATTTGGGCCGAAATGTATTTGACTGTTTTTTCTGAATAAGGGAGTATTAAATATTTCATCTTCAGTTTCAATGTCAGTAGGGACACTAGACGTACTATGTCTAGAGGATTGACTACGATTAAATTTAATATGAACTGAACCATCATTAAATTGTTGAATATCTTGGATATCAGTTATAGATGATTGTTGTTGATTATGTTTGTAATGTTCATTAACAGTAATCCATTCATGAGGTAAATCGACATTTTTCCATTCAATCATTTGGGGAACATTAATGTGTGAATCAGTACTACTACTTTGTATTAATAGAGTTTTATCTTTAGGTGATTTATGCAAAGCATGAACATTTAAATTAGTTTTCATACATTTATAGTGAACACGATAAATTAAAGCAATATTATGAGTTTTAGTCATCATGTTAGTAAATGAACCATGTAGTTGAATATTTAATGTTAAAGCATGTAAAATATTTGGATCTTTTAAACTAAGTGTAAAATCAGGAAAACAATTGAAATGTACTAGACCTTTATGAAGACCAGTTTCCATCATACCCATTAAACTATCATTGTAGTTAAGGAATCGAGCATCTCGTAAACATAATAAAACAGAAGTATTTTTACCTTGTGGAGTTAATGGTTTAATACCAACTTGAATTAATCCTATATGAATAAAATTGTAATCATGTTTCAAATATCTTTTAATAAGTTGAGTATCAAATAATTGACAAGTTTCTCTGGGTTTTTCCAAAGCATAAACTTGTTCCATAGTTTTAACATGCAGAGTGAATTTAAAAGTATTCTGTACAAAAGAAATTTTATAAATCTCTTTGATTGGTAATTTTGGTATATTCCAGTCTACATTAATTGGATCATTTTGTATTTCAACATCTTCTTCATTAATTACTAAACCGTGATTAGGTATGGAAGGCAAAGTAGTTGACCTAAAGCTGACTGATAAGTTACTTCTAAATAATCGACTCATTGTTTTATTTAATTAATCAGTTTTACAATTATCTTAATACAGACCCTATTCTGATCAAGTTATCACAGACCAAATTGGTTTAATACAGACCCTATCCTAAATGTCCACACTGCCTAACTCTAAGGACTTACTCCGGACAGGAAATGGAAGTGGGTGATGTAAACCAGGTGGATAACAGACTGATCTCGTGGGTGATTAAGATGGAACCGAAAACTGGATTAATCAAATAAACAATAAGAAACGATTAATTGGAAGAAACTAAACAGTTAGAAACAGGATACAACATACACTTGGCTCTGATACCAAAAACGCGGAAGCAGCAATGAAATGAATGAAGGAGATGGATTACGAAATCAAAGATGAACCAAATTACAATTATATTATAATCGTTTCTAACTGTTTAGGATTACAATTATATTATAATCCCAATATTATTCATACCGTACCTATTTATATCGTGCCTTCAGGCACGAATATACGCTGGTATATATATATATATGTGCCACGGTAAGGGATGTCAAGTGATGCCTCTATATATAAAGCATACCCGGCCCGTCTGTCATACCCGGCCCAAAATAGTGAGCCGTACGGGTACCTATTTATGGTTGCCGATTAGGGTTTGTTCTCTTGCCGCGTTTCTATCTTCAGCAACCCTGCCCGCCTGTCCTCCCCAAGGAGCTCTCTACCTGGATCGAAAATGGTCTCTCTCTCTCTCTCTCTCTCTCTCTCTCTCTCTCTCTCTCTCTCTCTCTCTCTCTCTCTCTGTGTTTGGTGTAAGTTTGTATGTATATCTTGGTACATGACTGTGTTTTTTACATTTGGGTACAGCCGTCGCACAAAACATTCATGATAAAGAAGAAGCTAGCGAAGAAGATGAGGCAAAACAGGCCCATCCCTCACTGGATTCGCATGCGCACCGACAACACCATCAGGTCCTCCTCCTTGTTCCTTTTTTTTTCTCTTCTCTCACTTCACATATCTCATATTGTTCCACTTCTTGATCCTTCGATCACTTGTTATCTAATAATCATATGCTTCAGATTCGAATTGTTCCATTGATTTTTGTTTTTTTTTAATATTTTATATGTAGGTACAATGCCAAGCGCAGGCACTGGCGCCGCACTAAGCTAGGGTTTTGAGAGACCGGCTCTTCAAATCTCGTTTCTTTGCATTTAGTTAGGTTTTACTTTGATACGTTGGATCTTGCAAGTACTAAAACTCGGTTTCCCTTATTTTAGTGTTCACTTTTTTTTTTTTTTTTTGGAATACTTAATTTTATATAATTTCAAGCCTTTAGCATGTTAGTTTCTCAATTGAGCAATTCCATGTGAATGTTGCCTCTGATTATTGTCGTTGTTCTTTTGTTTACCATTGTTATTGATGATTGCTCTTTTATAATTTCTCTGATTGACTAGGATTGTGTTTTTTTCTTTCTTGTCATGAAAGAAAGATGGAAATGCTATTTGTTTTACAAATTGAAATAAAATACTAGTTTAATTTCACTACTTCTTAACATTCTTTCAACAATTGGATCAGTTGTGGAATGTGTTGTTTATTCTAACTATTGCCACTGAAGAAACTCACTGGATTGTTTGTTTGTGCTTGCCCAGGGAAATACTGTGATTTAAGTTGTAGTCTAGCTGCATTTTTAGTTTTTCTTTTTGGCAAATTAGAATTGAAGTAAAAAATATTTTGAAAATATATGAAATGTTAGAAAGTGTATTGATTTCAGTCAAAAGTGTCTTGTATTCTATACCTTTTTTTGTTTCATTCTTGTGCCATAGGAGCTCCTTGTTAACAAGACTATTTCTTTTTTGATAACTTAATTGCTTTTTATTTCCTTATCCAATGGGGAAATAACCAAAGCCCTTCTTATCATAAGTTCATAACTGCTTCCACTAGCTATTACCATCCATTTGAGAAACTACGAGAGAAAAGAGAAAGGAGCTTGTTATACTTCCCTCAGTTTAGATAATTAAAAAGAAGAGAAGATGGTTGCTATTATTTCCTCTTGTTCCGTAAAGATGGAGGAGAGAGAAGAAAAGTAAAGAAAGTTCTGTTATGTGAGAGCAGGGTAGACAAGGAAATTGGTATTCTTCAAGTAAACTCGTGTATTTTCTCTCCTAATCTCTCCACTTGATAAAAAAAAAAAGAGTTTTTAAAGTTTTCCACCTTTTGTACATCTCATCTCCTCTTAAGCTAACAGGTGATTGGGTACAGGAGAGTTTCGTTACTTCCTCTGTTAATGTCTTGTTAGCCCGTCTTTTATTGGTTGGTTGATTGATTCAAATGGAAATGTTATTTGTCAAAGGAGCGGCAGTTGTCGGAAGGTTTTGGTTGATGAGTGGAGCATAGTGATTTGTTTAGAGGAGTGTCTTTATTAACCACCCTATATGAATGAACCAACCTCTATGTCTAGGTTTTCAGATGAATTCTTCTCCTGGCTTTGACAATGGTGGCACAAGGTAGAATTAGTTTTGGTTTATAATCATATCGATATACTTTGTAAAGTGGTGGCAAAGTTGCTTCAGTTTATCCCATTACATAATCACTTCTAAATTTGGTTTGTTCTTGAAACTGTTTATATTAGTCCTCATACTTAATCAATCTAGTTATGAAATTATTATGTATATAAATGTTGGATTCCGATTAACAGAATAAGTAAAGCTCCTTGCAGTGTTCAGATCTTCCCATCTCCACCTACACCCCACCAAAAATTAAGAAATAAAATTTGATAAAAGTAAATAGTAAGCCAATAAGACATGGGGTCAGTATTTCCATTCCAAAGGGGTAAGATAATTTGCATACTGAAATAAGTAACCGCACAAGTTATTCATTTGACTAATTTGGAAAACACTTTCCTGGCCAAGGTAAACCTAGCCCATAACAAAGCCAAAAGCTATATATATCAACATTATCAAATAATTAAATAAAGTTCAAAGAAGGTTTCAAGATGGCGATATCCATGTTTCTGGAGTTACGAAGTAATCTGCACAAAGACTTCATTTCCCACTCTCCTGTACCAAAGACTTCATTTCCCGCTGCCACCGAAGAGGTAACCCAAGGAAGAACCACCACCAGGAGCAGCGTGGACTTTGGTTGAAGGACGATCCTGCACCCATGAAATATCCATAATATTGTCACCATGATTGAGTAACCGTATGAGACATGACAATAGAAATAGAATTCCAGATTTCAAATCAACCACAAAATGGAAGAAATGATAATTTAAAGTACTCTACAAGCAAGAACTCTTGTGGATATGGGGGGGAGTAAAGTTAAATTAATTTGACAAAAGGGAACTCAAATTTCTGATCACCTCAAAAAAATATAAGGACAGGAATACTAAATATAAATCAAGAAAATGAGACTGAACAAAGTTAAATATCTAGGAGTGATGATTATAAGCAACAAAATTTTACTACGATCATACCGTGATGAAGTTGCCACAGTTTTGTCCATCTGCTCGCAAGTAATTGTTGCTATGACTGCTATTAATGCCAGCAGGAACCTGCTTAGTGTTATCTGCTGGCTGTGAAGCAGCAGCAGGCTTCTGTGGAGGCCCATTATTTGACCCCTGCCCCTGGCTCTGCACAGGACGAGGATTGTTGGTAGTCTCTCCGCCCCCAAACAAGTATCCCAATGAACTCTGCCCCCCACCAGCGCTGACTCCACGACCCATTTTCTCTGATTTTAGTTCTTTTTCTTTATCCAGAAGATCAAGGCTCTGGACATGGTTCAGATGCAATTGCAACAACAAAGTTTTGTAATATATTGAGGAGAGAATCGAAATTCCATATAAGAAACTCTAATTCCTCAAAGAAAATGTCAAGAAATACAAAGTAATGAATGCACATGGTGTGGATCCAGGGAAGCCAATTTTTAACCCATAAAACGAATGCAAACATTTGGAATATTCCTAGAGCTATGCTTTCAGTTAGTAGACTTTGTTCACACAAGATATATGAAAACAAGAGTTAGTGATTCAGACCCGGTTTGGTCATAGCATCTTTACATGATCTTTCTTTCGATCTAATAATTCCTGATTTTGGGTTTTTTGGTCTTCTTGATCATCATCTTTTGCTAGCTGTTGTATGCCACTAAACCACAATTTATTGACTATATCAGTTTTTTTCTCTTCTCACTACTAAAAATTCTTGGATATGGGTGCATTTTCACAATAAGAATTCATTACTCTAGTCTCTAGTACATATACTAGCACTTAGAAACAACAATAATGACGTGTCGTGAATAGATCAAAAATCATTTCGATTGTGCAAGTGACAAGATGATTGAATAAAACACACATTTTAATTAGTTAAAAACGTGTGATGGAGATCTATCCAACTTGTATTTTTTTAAGACATAATTCTGCTATCAAATTGCAAGAATAATAATTAAATTTTACTTAGTCACACATTATATGATTAACATGTATGCACAAATCAAAAAATATATATATAAATAAAAATAAAAAGATCGTTCTATAGAAATAGAATTATATGTACCACAACAATCATGGAGGTTCAATGTCTCCTCACCGAGTATTTTCAAATAATAAAAATAGGAAAATGGTATATATCCAGATGCGATGAAGAAACAAGGAATGCACAACGCACAATATCATGATTGTAAAACTAGAATTAAAATTAGAAAACAAAATCATAAAATATGTGAATCACAACAGTGATCATTGTGTAAGTAAGAGTTACCATACCTGCTTCTCCTTTTTCCTCCGGATCAATCCTAACCTAAGATCACCGACACACAGAGAGACGGAGGTTAGAGAGAGAAAGAAAGAAAAGGAGAGAAACAAGGAACACAAAGGAGTGAGACATATGGTTGTGTATATATAGATAGACAGAGAGAGAGATGAGGTTTAAATTTTGTGAAACGGATAAAAAGGGCAGAAGAGGCTTAGCTGTGGTGGGGGTAATAGGCTTATATTATATGTATATAATAATGTTTGTGTTAATAAAGTTAATTTTGATGTGGTCAACGTCTGAGTTGGCATATTTGTTCGGTTAAGTGGTCGCCGTTTCTAGTTTGTTAGCCCTGACAGCTACACACGATCACATTCACATGGCCTTCGTTTTACTCTTTCTTTTCCTTTCTTTTCTTTTTTAGTTTAAAAATATTTTTTTTAAATTTTCAATGTATTAAAAATAAAAAATAAAAATTATGAACCAATCTGAAATAAATAAATAAAAACAAAATAGCGTATTTTTGTTTTTAGTCATTTTTAGTGTTTTTCTTTTCAAATTCTTATTAAATATGTACTTTTTAAGTGTATCTTCAAATAAAAATTTTAAAAACTAATAAATCCAATATTATTTTATTTTTATTTTCCTCTAAAGTTAGATTGTTACGTCATTCACATTTATCTTATTTTATTATTTTTAATAATTTGATGTCTCAATTAACTTGCACACATTTTAATTAATGTTGAGATTTTAAAATTAACGGTTGATCAAATTTTTTCTAATGACTCCTTAGAAAAACTCGGATTCAAAATTTTAAATTTTATTGTTTTACTGTTGGATTAATCCCTGGATTCCATAAATCACATTCATGGTTCAAGGAAAAAATCTGCTGTTGCGCGACAAGGGGCCAGAGTTAAATTCTGATTTGGAAAGGTGGACAGATGGGTTGCTTTAAAGCCATTTGATATTGGCTTCAAACTTAAGCAATGTTGTTGATGATTATTATGGTGGGAAAATTCTATGAAGTCTATACCCTATGCACTTTTCATGATTATTTTTGTGATGTTTAGTTATGTTGTGTTTTGAGGTTAGTTATGATATTATTTTTATTATGATTTAAGAATTGTTTAATTATTTCTCAGGTGATATTTGATAATAACTTAGATAAATATATTTTTAATTATGATTCTATTTATGATAATCAAACTCGCAAATAACATGCATTAACCTGAACATATCATGTGGTACGCGACAACATCACCCACGGCTATTTTTTAGGAGCAATTACAATCTAGTGGAAATTTTAAAAAATAATTACATACTTAAAAAATATTAAATTTAAATTGTTAATATTTATAAAATTTATTATTAATTAGTAATTATTTTTTTAAAATACTACTGATTTGATATTTTCTTATTTTTTATCAATATTATTTGTTATATTTTTTCTTCATAGGTTAAAAATTAATAATGAAAAAATGAAAATAAAAATTATAAGTAATTTTCTTTTAATTTCTTAATAATTAATTTTTTTTTAACTTGTATAAATTATTTGTGGCATAAAGGACTGACAATTTTATTTTTATTTTTTTTTTAAAAAAAAACTATAAATAGACTTGTAAGCCTCACCGAACAAGTTTATTTTGATTTGTCATGTATCTTCTATCTTTAATTTTTTTTTGTAAGTGGTTTTAATTACAATTAATTATATTTCACAAAAAAAAAAAAAAACAATAATTCAATGATTTTAAAATGCATGAGGACAAAATCAAAAGAATAAAATAACATAAAATCTTTGTCCGTCGGAGTATCTACATGTCACAGAATTATTGATCAGTCCAAAAACAACATTATTGTGATTAGTAAAAGAAATAGGATCCACAAATTTATATTAAGTGATTAGAAACATGAAAAGACATAGAGAATTTGTAATTAACCCGGAACATAACCACGTAATACCTAATGACCAATCAATAATTTTTCTCCAGGTCACATTTCTAACTACAGCTATCAACCAATAGTTGCAGCTGTCAAGCAATAGTTAGAGTGTGACGCAGCACCTTGAGAGAGAGAAAGAGAGAGAGCTACCGTCAGAATGAGTTTTCGGGCTTGCCATCCCAAAAATTTATGTTAGAATTTTAATAACAGGAACACACATACAATGCACCACATTTCAAATATGTCGCTCTGCATTGGTGTAGCTTGAAGGAAGGAAGCAATATATTCCAACCTCAAACTGAAATAAAATCTCAATTAAAAATTCACAAAATTATTTAGCAACAGGCCTATGGAAAAAATTTCATCCTGAGCGAATATCCCTGTGCACATCTCTATGCACGGTTTGTAGGATCCAATCAATCATAGGTTCGATTCAACATTTTCATAGGCTTAATGAACATCCTTTCCTCAAATCTTAAAACATCAAATATATAAACAAAACAAAAAAAAGAAGAAAAGAAAATAACCCTACAACATTGCTTGTGAAGATTTTCTCATAGTGCAGGAAAATTGAATTCTGAAATTGGCTATGAACATGTTAAATTAATTAAAATCCCCAAGTAGACATTTGGGTGCTAAACAATTTTTTTTTTAAAAGCGAAGATGCTCGCAGCACTGCACTGCACATACCGAGGGCGGGAATTCAGAAAGCAAACCAGCAAACAGATGTTAAGTTGATGGGATCTTTGAGATCTCCACCAATAGCTTATGTAGGGCTTGGGGTTTTGAGAAAAAAGGGGAGTGGTCGGCACCTTTAAGACGAAAAACCTGTTCGGGTGGGCTTTTGTTTATCATGCTCTCCTGTACTGTGATGGAGATAGCATTATCTTCCGGAGTTTCTATATAAAACCGCCTAACAGAGCCATACTTCATCTCAGAAAGAGAGAGCTTCTCCAAAACTGGTGCAAAAGCGATTGGCCTCATTGACACAGATGCTAGGGCAACATCCTGGACCACAAGCAGCAAAATGGAATTTAGCAAAGATTAAAACAAGCTCACATGCACAAACATGATCAACCAGAAAGCTAATCATGTATCAAATATTGACTAGACATTGGGACTTCTGTTGGAAGCTAATCATATGTCAAAAAGAAACTATAAGCAAGTTAATACATACCTTGGCAGGACTCTGGTTGAATAACAAGTCCCTTAATAGTGACTTGTCAAGATTGATTGCGGTTGGAGGCTGAGTGTTTCCATTTGCATACAGGAATATCTGAGCCTGACGCATCAGATCATTTGAATCTGCCTGCAATAATTATAAAATGTCACTCATTGCAAATCGACCCAAACATGTAAATTCCCAACTTATTTAGCATAACATTCCAAATATCTATAAACCTGAATAAATTTCAAAACCTTGTTTCCACATGTAATAAGACAAATCAATTTTGCCAGCATGTGAAGCTTACACTCAAAACATGAGTTTAATTGAGTCAAACACACGTGAGGAATATAACCGATGCCTTAAGGCTAGACCACTAGAGTTATTTCCAATAGCCTAAGACATCACTGAAATTCAAAATCTCATCCCGGATCATTTTCAAAGCTTTGTGAGATTTGCACATTGAGGCTAAAAGTGTATGCCACAAGGCATGGCGTTGAAGATTTAAATCAACTTAGTTTGATGCCCTTTGCGTATTTATGCAAGGGCAGGCACATTTTGAGCATTGTGGCTGAATACAAGCAAGATGCGATGGTAAACTGTGCACAAAATATATGTTGATCTTGCAAACATTTGGAAACAACTAAAGAACCTTCACAAGTGAAACCACATTCCAGAAATTTTAAAATGCATTTCAAGAGTTTTCATGCATAAATCAGTTCCAGTTTTTGAACTCCAGAACCATCAACTCACATGCCAGTAAAGATTCCATTAAAATAAATGAGTGGCAGGAAAACCTTTTGGGAGAACATATCAAGGGTACTTTGTCCACTAGTTAACATTGCTGCAGCTACGTAAACGGCTTTCGAAACTCTATGTGGAAACAGCTCCATTGCATATGATATACATGTACCACCAAAATCATGCCCTACCAAAATTACCTGCATAAATCAAGAAGTAAAGATTTCAAATAAGTAGATGTCTCAAACTGATATAAGAGCAGCCACTTTGTGGAAATCTCACGTCGCCAAGGATGAGAACCCAGGTTTGAGTATCAGAGCACCAGTTCTGTGCAAATAATGCCAAATGTTAGCCCCTCACCCTTTTCAACTATGTTTGAATCTTGGATTTGGGGGAGGGAAAAGAAAAGGGGAGGGAAGAATGAATGAAATATAAGATAAATTGTTTTCAAAAATGTCTTACATTTTTTCCCCTCCACAAATCCCTTCAGCATTTGGCTACTGTTGGTGACAACCAACAGTTAATAGAAAGGAAAATGATGTGTCACCAGAACCGGTTTTTTTCACATCCTCATGGATCCACACAACAAACGACATGTGTATGTGTAGGACCTACCATATCTACAAAATGTACATATGACATTTGTTATGTGAATTCATGTAGGAGGTTGAAAAGAGCCTGTTAAATTCATCGTGTGATGCATAGAAGCACTCTAATGGAATTTAACATTAGGTCTGAACAATGCTACTGATATAAAGAACATTATGGAGGATGTCTCCAGTAGGGGTGTTCATGGGTTGGTTTGGTTCGATTTAACACTAATTTTGGAACCAATTCAATCATGATCGGTTCCAAATTTTTGGACCCAGAATCAAACCAATCATATACTAGAATCAACCCAAACCAACCCAACGTAGCTCGGATTGGTTCGGTTTGGAACCATGGTTCCATTATATTAATAATAATTGAACCAACATTTTCTTTTGATTTGTCTACCTCTGATTTTGCATCAACATTTTCTTCTTCTTCCAAGTGCTTTAAAAATTCAAATTGAAGAGACTTCACATGTTCACCACAACTACTATCAGTGAGCTTATCAACTTCCATTTCATTTGAACTTTGACTCATCCTATTTAAAGAATAACTTGAAGCAGAGTCTAGAATTTCATAATGCACATACATACAGTTCATGAGTTCTCTTATTCTCCATACTAAATCATTTACCTTGTCAATAGGCTAAATCATTTAACTTGAAGCAGAGTCTATTACTCTTGGACCAATAATTCAAATAAAAATAGGAATTTTGAAGTAACATACAAGACTATGGTAATATAAAGACATGTCAATATAATCAAAAAAATTAAAAAAAAAAATTTATATATACATATATAGGTTTGGTTCTCGGGTTAATTCGGTTTAGACAAGACCTAAACCAAGAACCAACCCAATCCTATCAGTTTGACAATTTGAAGACCCAAAACCAAAGCAATGCACCAAAAAACCAAACCAACCCAAAGAGGTTAGTTTGGTTCGGTTCTTCGGTTCTCTGGGTATTTTGAACACCCCAGCCTAAGAAAGACTCCAAAGCTGATTGTAACAGACCTCACTTGCATGTGCTGTACATAAGCACCACCAACTTATGTTTAATGGAAGAATCACAAAACGAGAAACAATTTGGTAAGGAACCAGATACCCTAGAAATTAGCCACATCATATGTGATTCAATTGTACAACATCTGAGATACTAAATTCATCAAATCTATGTGAACTGTGACAGCAAACCCTTGATAAAAGATCCCAGTAAACTTCCACTTTAAAGCCTCCATTACTTCTTTGTCACATAGCTGCAAACTGTTAAAGCATGATAAATGAAAATCAAGAAAAGAAACTGATAGAAATAGAAGAGTACCCTGTCCCCATCAGCAATTTTTTCAAGAAAATCAGTAAGTGGCTTCACATATTGCGAAAGACTTGTGATGCTGTTTGTATCAAATGAATGAATTCCAGAACCAGTTAAATCTATGGCAGTTACTCTGAATCCACCTTCTTCTAAAAGTGCTATAGTTTTGTACCAACACCAAGCACCAAAACCACCTCCATGGACAAGGACGAAATGGTTGGTCTCTAGCTCGTCATGCTTTACTTCCTGTCAAAGAGAAAGTAAGGAAATATAAGAATAATTAAGTAGGATGAAGGAAAAATGCTTACACTTGTGGAATCAAAGACAAGACACCACAAAATGACAGGTAGCAAATAAATTAGTTTAATTGATTCCACATCTACTCAAAAAATCTAAGGCACATCTATGAAGCATGGACACTTCAACTTAGTTGTTGTTTCTGTGTCCAACACATGTCGAACACTGACTCACCTCTGACACATCGGGATGAATACAAAACACACCACGTGGCATGCCTCATTTTTTAATTATCTTTTTTCCTCCTTGACATGTCGGGGATAGGTAATAAACATGTGTGTCCTGCCTTTGGACACACTCTAAGATATTATCTTCTATGTGTTGTAAAAAGTGTCATTATAAATTAATAATCACGACTATGTAAACATCTTGTCTATGTTAATCATCACTTTGTAGTATTCTCCATAAACAATACAAGTGGCATTCTTTCCCTTATCTAAATCAATGTTTGATTGTTGAAATTGCTAATTTTATAACTTGTAATGATTATAGGAAAGTTTTCTACTTGTGCTAGAAGCAGACCCACAATTTCTGATGTTGATAAGGGCAAACAACTATGATGTAATAGTTTATAATTAATAAAATAATATTTTTCAATACCCTTTAAATTCATTAAAGTTTATAATTTGAGTTGTTTTTTCATGTTGAATTTTTGTTAATGTTTCATTTTTTTGGTTATTTGTGGGTGCAATATTCATAAAAACAGCAAAAATTATATATATAAAATTGTCATATCCCTGTTGTGTTCGTATCTTAATTTTTAGGAAATCACCACATCCCGGTGTCTGATAATCTTTCAGGTGACTTCTAGGATAATACCAAGTATAATAAGAAAATACATTGACCAAAGCATGTAAAGCACTTTTAATGAAATAGTCATAAACTCAATATACCAAAAGAATGCATACAAACTTGAAAGGAAGAATTCAAAATTACATAATAAGTATAGATCTAAATTTATATCAAATTCTAATCCAAAATGCTGCCTGTGATTTGACATTCCTCTTGTCTATGCTGCTATAAAATGAAAAATATGACATTCCTCTTATTTTGCTATCAATATCCTCCAAATCAAATAATATTAATTATTGATAGCCTATACATCAATTTTATAAAATATTGGGTTTGTAACCATAGAATTATAAATTAGAATAATGGACATACATAGTGATTGAAGACAACGAAAGGTCTTCCAAGGGCAGGAACCATGAGCTTTTGGGCAGCTTAAACTAAGTATTTGTTTGGTCTCTACAATTATAACCAAAAATTCATCCACATTCAGAAACGTCGTCCTATCTCTTTGTAGAGGGCCTACCACCAACTACTTCCCATCTGAGGACCCAAACTGCATCAACCGGCTCTCTTAAATGTTCACTAATAACTTAACCATGTTTGTCAACAGGAGAGAAAGGGACACCATCAAGAAACCTCCAAGTTTCAACCATCATAAGCTAACAATGTTTAAGAATGAAACCAAGTCAAATAAGCCATTGTTTATTTCAAAAATGTTTCCATTTGAAAAAAACCTGAATTTGAGGGTTGTTCATAAAAAAACTAATGGAATAAAGCACAAAATCCAAGATGAATTGGTGAAAAATAAAAATCCATTAGGGTTACAAAAAAAAAAGAAAAAAAAAGTGCATTCATCTCATGAATATGGAAATAACTTGGCAATTCAACAATCACCAATCGACATACTTGAGTCAAAATTGGGGTGTGGAATACAGGCACCATGGAGGCTCTTCCATTCACTTTTGGAATAAAAAGTAAAACTCATGAGTCATCGTATTACTCTTTTACCTGGCACTGATGTTAACCTATCACCAGCAGCTTAATTTACATTCTAAGCATATTTTCAAAACCACTAACTTACCAGTCAATTTTCTTACCCCCCAAAACAATACAGTCAATTCAATCAGATGAATTTGGATTTTTGTACCGAAAGTTGAAACTTCAGCCAAACGAACATCAGAAGAAGAAGAATAAATTATGCCTAAGTTATGAATTAATTAGAATAAATTATGCCTAAATTTGAGTTCGTTCCGATTTGTAGTCAAAGGTCCAATTTTTACACAACTTTCACCAATGGCATTAGTTTAAATGTAATGAAAATAATTACAAATAATCAGAACTCTTTAACAAATTTACCAAAAATGTTGGAGCAAATAATTTACCAACTTTCACCAAATTTACCAAAATGTTGTTGGAGCAAATAATTTCAATATAATCAGAACTCTTCAACAATGGCATTAGTTTAAATCGTGATGCAAAACCAAAACACAAAACAATTTTACTTTTTTAAATGGGAAAAAAAAAAAAAAACTTGATTCAAAATTACGAATTACCAAACCTGATTGACAAGCTGGTGAGGCTGAAGCAGAGGATCAGTGAGCGACCGAGCCCTAGAACTCGAACTCCGAGGCAACGCCTGCTGCTTCTTAGAGTTGGCGGTCGGGTAACGCAAAGAAGTCGAACGATCAAACGCCACAGAGCCGCCACCGCCGTTCTGCAACTGGTGCTGGTGTTGCTGAAACAGAATCGCCGCCGCGAAAGCCTGCTGGTGAATTGTGGAGTCGTCGAATTTCTCCTTCCTCGACGATCGAATTCGAGTCCAACGATTGCTCGAACCACCAGCAGCAGAAACTGATGACTGGCTGGATATGCGCTTGGAGGGCTTCTTCTTCTTCACAGCTTTGCGAGAGAAACAGAGGCCCATCGTGATGGTTGCATGTAAAGAGTGAGAAAGGGATAGATACAGAAAGTAGTTGTCGAGAGAAAAAGAAGAGTTGGGGAGGGGCGTGTTTCAGGTGAAGGAACGGAAAGAGGGCTGATGACTGATCGAGGGAGAGAGAGACAGACCGTTCCTTTGAATGAACAATGAAGGTATTTTATGAATGACAATAATGTGACTTGGCGCATAAAAGATGGCTCTGGTTTTAATTAGAGCTCTAAGCGTGGAATTTATATAAGACTAATGTTTGGTGATTCGAATATTTATGGCTTAAATAATTTAAATGTGTCAAAATAATTTTGATTTAGGATAAAATAACGTCGTTTTGACACATTTAAACTATTTGAGTCATACAAATTTGGATTACCAAACATTTTTTTTTATATAATGTGTGTTTTATGTAGGTTCTACTTTAATGTAATAGAATTTTTAAAATTTTTAATATTTTTGTTGATAAAATAACTTGGGCTTTTTAATTGTCAGATTATTAATTTTTCGGTGATACGTATATCAATTAGTATATTACTTAATGTATCAATATATTATATGATATTATTATTTTAAAATTATAACTTCACTTATTATACAAATTATAAATATTTAAATTTTTTAAAATTATATCATATCATTTATTAATATATTAATTGATATATTAATTAATACATATAATATTAAACTAATGGGCAAATTAAATATACCTCCCTTAAGGTTTGGCTAAATTACAGATACTCTTGAGGTTTCGGAAATTACATCCCGCCCCTTAAAGTTTGTATTTTCATAACAATTTGCTCCCTGAGGTTTAAATTTCATAACAAATTACCCCATAATTTGTTAGGCAAATATAGCATTCAAGAAAAAATTTATAATTTCTCAAACTTCAAAGGAGCATTTGTAATTTAGTCAAATCTCAAGGGGTATATGTAATTTGCCCTAAACTAATACTTTAATTTTCTAACCATATAGTTCAGCCCGTTACTGCCGAGGCCCACACTTCGTGTGACACAAGAATGTTTTTCTTTCTTTTCTGAGACCTGGGGAGAACATTCTAGTCCTCAAGTTGTATTCAATACGCCAATCCTTGGGGTTAACAGAGGAAATTAATGAACGGCAAATACAAAAATATTATTGTTTAGTATTTAAAAATTATTTAAATGAATTTTTTTATATTTTAGATACAATATATTTAAAAAATATATACGTAAAAAAAATTTGAAAAAAATATCGCTTGAAAGAAAAAATGTGTTAAACTTTTTTTTCTTTAGCGTTTTTTTTTTCCCTTCATATTTTAATTAATTTTTTACTTAGTACATTGAAAAAATAAATTTTTTTTGCTAAACTTAAAAAAGTTACTAAAATGAAATAAAAATTAACAAAAAAAAAAAAAACTCAATACCAAACAAATTGGTTTGGGCACATTTTTGTATCAAATGTCAGCGATACTTTACATATTAAGATAGGATTAACTACGCTAATGTGTTTTTATATTTATATCCTCAATTAAAAATTTAAAAAAGAAAAAAATAATAATAATAATGCTATATACACTAATTGATATATAAATTAATTTATTATTGAATGATATATCATAATTTTAAAAATTTTAAATATTTATAATTTATATATTGAATAAAATTGATAATAATATCATAATATATATCAATACATGTAGCATCAAAAAAAAAAAAATGTTGATTCCTAGTTGCCTTTCAATTCTATAACTATTTACTTTTACGGTTGATGGTTTTAAAGTGGATAGGACAAAATGGTGACGCTTTATTTTTTTATACAATCGTTTTCAATGGTCTTATGAGCGTGACTCTTGCCTGTGAAAAGATTTCACATGGAGTTGGCTGTCAGACCTTTGGATTATATTAGCAATCAGATGTATTTTTCAAGGTAAATTATAAATAAATTTATTGAGATTTGATTAAAATATAAATTATTTTTGTAATTTTAAAATTTACATTTCATCTTTTGAGATTTTTAATTTCATAATAAATTATTCATTTTACTATTAATAAATCATCAAGTCAATTAATAATTTTTAATAATGTTATAAATATGTTTCAATTAATAATTTAGGTAATTTTATTTTTGTATAATAGAGCAATTATGAATTTCTTTTTTTTAGTTAATTCTATTAAATAAAATTTTTTAATAAAAAAATATTTATAATTTTTTAAATTAAAAGACATAATCTATATTTTAAGTAAATATCAGAAGATATATTTATAATTTATCTATTTTCCAATGAAAGATGAAACCTTCCTTGTGTATAGGCAGGGTCATTAATTGGACGGGAGAAGCATATTCAGCTCCTAATTATTGTGTTTAAATCTTATATTTTAATAAATTTTTTAGATTTTCATTAATTAATAAGTTGATAAGGACTGAATTAATTTAAAAAAATTAAAATTACATTCTACTTATAAATTCAAATCTTATTGGACAAAATTAAATTGAACCGTGCTACATATTTTTCGTTCACATATTTTTGATATTTTTATTAGCTAGTTTTCTTGTTTACTTTCTAACATAATTCAAGTTTTTTTTTTTTTTAATCTTTCTACATCTCATATAATCAAAAAAATAATCAAGTAATATATACTTACAAGTAGGGAGAAAAAAAACTTCAAACATGAAAACACAACAAAAAATAAATAAATAAATAAAAATAAATCAAACTAAATATTAAGCTTACTAGGGTGTTCGTGGTTCGGTTACAATTGGAGAACTTCTAATCGGCCATCCATCCGCCGGATGGGCGAATTGAAAAAAATCAATCCGCATTCGTCTGCTGAATTGACGGATGCGAATTGAGTGAATTTGCAGATAAATGCAAATCGATTTGGCAGTTTAAATTTTTATAAATTTTGAACATAATACAACAACTTGTCAACATTTTTTTTGAATAATAATCCAACTCAACATAATTAAAAAATTATCAAATAACAATAATAAATACATATAAAAAAATCATGTATTATTAAAACTATTTCATTATTATTTTTATTCAAAAACTATTTAATTTGATTTTTTTTTTTAAATGACAAAATTAAGCCTTATATTTTTCACACAAAAATGTCAAATATCAACCTTTACCTTTTGATAAAAGGATTTCTAAATTGAAAACAAAACAGAATATCTAAACTCCTTTTCAATTGAAAATACAAACGGAATATCTAAACAAATTGAAAATACAAAATCTAACAAAGTAGGGGTGCTCGAGATTTGGCGGTTCCGTTATGGCCAAAAAAAACTTAAATCTGTCATCTGTCCAAAACTAGACAAATTGAAAAAAATCAATCCGTAATCGTCAACTTGTCATCACACATTCATCCAAAATGCGGCGGGCCAACTCGGTTCGATCGATTTGGGCAAATTAGAATATCGGCTGCTCACCCCTAAAACTTACCTATGAGGGCTCTTATAGTTTATGGACGGGCTCAGGTTGCCTTTGTCCAAAATTCTAAATCATCTTTTATGGATTGGGTACTCAAACGGGTTGGGACAGATCATGAGACGAGTTGTTCGGATTAAACAATATTGGTCTTTTGTCTGCAGGCCATTTGGGGACCCTATGTATATGGTAGGTGATGATGGGTCCCCACAATTATTCACTGTGATATTGTTAAGCGTTGTTGGAGATGATTTAAATATACTTTTTGACTTTTTATGAAAAGATGATGGATCCCCTCAATTATTCACTGTGATATTGTTAGTGTTGTTTGAAAGGTGTTGTTTGAGATGATTTAAATAAATATACTTTTTGACTTTTTATAAAAAGATGTACAGAAAAGTAAAAAGGTAATGTGACCTAAATAAATGAATTTATCTAAATAAATGTACTTATTTAAGGGATACCAAACAAATTCTAAAATGGTTATATTTTGTCTTTTAATATTTTGATTTATTTCAATTCTAACTTTCTGTTAATATTTTAATATGAAAAAAGAATCAAAATGGGACATTTTATATTGAGAGAATTACACTCTAGCGTATTTAAAAAAAAATAATTACAAATGCATTAAAAATCTTATAATTTTAATTATTAATATTCAATAATTGTATCACTATTCTGTAATTATTTTTTTAATTTACACTGATATATAATTTCCCCTTTTATATTTTATTTATATATTTATTTATTTTTCGATGGGGAGGAAAGGTATAAAAATTGGTTGATATAGTAACTATTTTTTGCGTTCATGGAAAGGATATTCCAAAAAATGGTCATTTCGTCGATAGGATCATGTTCGGTTGGTTATGAAAATTTGTACAACATTTTCATTACATAACACTACAAATTCAGGCTCAACTATTTAAAATTATTATCTTGTAATTAAGACTTATTTTACATATAAATTTTACACTGCATAAATTCAATTTTAATCATACATTTTCATTTGAGGTAAATTCAGGATAGTTATGACTTATAAATTGACTTTTTTTTATTTATTATGAAAAGATATATAAAAAAATAGAGAGATGATATGATTAAAATAAATTAAGAAACATTTTATTTATTAATGTGCTCTCAAAAAGAGGTTCATAGACTTAAGTCAAGTTTGGCATCCTCAAAAAAATTCAAAAAGTCAAAAAGTCACTAAAAAAGTAAAAAAGTTCATACGATTTACCTCTTTTTGGCGGGAAATTTGTCAATTTAAAAAAAAAACAAAAACAAAAACAGAAACAAAAACAAAACAGCGCTGCACAAACTGTGCAGTTACACATTCCAACAAAATTTTCAACGTGGCACACTTGTAGCCACACATGTTATATAAAAATAAATAAATTGAAAAGTGACAGAAAGTGTACTGCGCAGTACTGTTGTGCAATGTCGCAAGGGTAATTTCATAATTTTATAATTTTATACAATATTTTAAAACATATTTTTTTCTTAAAAAGTCAAAAAATTAATCCAAGCATTCATATTTTTTTTTTTACCTTTTAATCTAAAAAGACAAAAAATACACTTATTTAAGAAATCTGAACAAGCCCTCTTTTCAATCTTTTGGGTTTTCGTTGTTTGGTTGTTGATGTCAAGTGCAAATTTGCATGCCGACTTTTTCGAGTTTGTAATTCAATTATTTACTGTGAATTTCAAGCCGTCGGCATTAGGGCTAAAGCAGTACAACTCCATCAGAATGGAAAAAAAATATTAAATATTTTTAGAGTAATATTAACTTTATTTAATTGAAATTTTAATATAAAAATAGTAATTTTTATAATTTAGACTAATATTTATTAATTTACAGCATTACCTAAACTTCTTTTAAAATTGACTACTTTAATTTTTTACGAAAAAATATTTAAATAATAAAAAAAATAAATTGATAATTTATAGTGATTTTTTGTACTACAAATCTAAATCCCCAAACCGGCCTGAATAAATTATCCAGAATGGAGGCTGTCAAACTTGGCTGAAATCTCACATCTATTTAATCAAACAAAAACAAATTCTCACTTGAGGTAGGCTAGTGAAATCAATTGATTAAGGCAGTTGAACTAGCTTTTAGTCACAATCTAGAAAGTCAATTCTATTGTGAGGAATATTAAAGGAAGGTGGGAGGAAGTTTGGTGATAACAACTTTATTGGACTTAAATTTAAGTAGATGAGAATCAATGGAGTTAGTTAGAATTTTTGTATTTCATTAAGAGGTTAATCATTTAAAATTGTCTGTCTTAGTTGGGATTTCTCTTACCTTATTTATTTATTTTTTGTATTAATTATATGTTGTATTTAATTTATTATTATTATAATATCATATCTATGTGAAAAAAATAAAATAAGTCGGACTGAGATTGGCATAAACTTTGGACAGACATAAACGGAATGTTGGGAAGAATTCCATGATGATGGCAATTTAGGATTATAATAAACTTTTAATAGTCTTCATACATAAGAGACTTTTTTGATAGTTGCCAGTGTGATTGTTGTCAACTTGTCATCTGCCTTTGAATCCTTACCTGGCCTTCCAACATCATGGATTTTCCTGCTCAATTTATCCTTAATCGGAATTAAGAATCGGCTTATTTAATTTAATATTGATTAGAATTGTAACAACATATATTATAACAGAATTAGTTCATTGATTAGAATTTTTGTATTTGACTATAATAGGGATTTACATTTTCTCACTTGCATGTTGGTTGGAATTTATTTTAGACTTCTTTATCTCATTTTAGAATTAATTTTGTTATATTAATTGTATGTTGTATTTGATTTTTTTTGTAATTATAATTTATTGAGTTTTAATATATGATGCATGAATCATAAAATAATAATTACTATTACATGATATGTTGTAGAAGATCTAAGTTTAACATATTGGTGAGCGGGTGTTGCCAATGATATACTTACCTGGAAACTTTTTAATTTCCACATTTTATCAAGCTTCTTTATTTATTTACTTATTTTAAAGCATTTTGTTTTTGTCCTTTGAGTTCATAAATTGAAACAAACCTTCAAGGTTTTGTGGACACATGAAAAACTTCGAGTAAAGTTGTCAACCCATAGAACTTTTTTTTTTTTTTTTTGGTGACTGAGGCTTCTTTTTAGTTATTCCAATTTATCTCATAAGTGTGGATCTTCTAGCAGACCCACATTCTGTACAATTCCCTTCTTGTTTGAAAAATTACTAATCCGAATCATCCAATGAATGGAGAGAAAATTTTATATTTTTTAGTAGGCTTGTTTTGAAAAGTAAGTTAAAAGTTAATTTTTTAACTTTTTTTTGAAAAAATATATTAAAAAAATAGAAAAGTAATATGGCTAAAAAATGTTTAAAAAAATTGTTTTTTAACTGAGTTGCCAAAACAAGCCAATAGAATAGTTAGAAGGATCATCTGTCTCTCCTATTCAAATGACAAAATTAATATATTTAATATCATAATATATCTATTACGTTACTTATCTACACAATATTAGCGTAATAAGTCCCACTACTCATATTCATCTCTAATGTGATATTAATGATTAGATTGACATATCAAATAATAAGATAAAATAATACAAATAAACAATCACTATAACATTTCTTTTTTACATGGATGCTATAAAGTTGAAGATACTCCCTTTAAAAGGCTATTTAAATTGTTTTGGCAGGTTAACACATGGTCCCTTGTGCTGTAGAGTTGCCAGAAAAGCTGATTGGCTCCTGAATTTTGAGTGTTTCTTTAGTTATATCTTAGACTTTATTCTTAATATTAAGCAAAGAACAGGGAGGTGGAAAGTAGTGGTTATCAATTTTCATAATTAAATGCTTGCCCATGCCTCCTTCAGCTTCAGTTCGCTTCCCATCTATATGCATGCCTACCTTGTAATTAATTCCTCTCTCTCTCTCTCTCTCTCTCTCTCATGCCCATCCACTCACCCACTTTCCTTTTGGTTGCCTTTATGTGATCCACAGTAATTGTTAAATCAAACAATCATGAGTTTAGAATCCAAATTCATGTAATATATTAATAATCCTGTTAAATAAAGTTTACACAATTATATCCGCATAAAGACACCTACCTAATCGTAAAGTTGGTTTTTTATTTATATGTAAGAACAGCATACTAAATGACCATTGTCAGATCCTCATAACAGAAGAACACGGTTTCGATACTGTAAAATCTTCATATCTAATTCCCATGAAGAAATAAAAAATAAAAAAAAGTTAATACGCTCCAAAAATCTGTACCAAATTTGAACTTTTTTTTTTTTTGGTCTTTCCACTTTTGAATGCCTCGTTGTCCAACTTGAAATTGCCTGTCTTGAATCTGACTGATGACACAGCCAAATCTTATGCCATATGTCGTTAGACATGGCTAAACGCAAATATGACTTGTTGGCCTTAGGCTTGTTGTGTCACATATAAGGTCAATGTCCCACACAATGCCCTGTTTGATGAAACTTTTGAGTAAAAATTGAAGACATCTTTAAAAAATAATTACTTTTAAAAAAAATAAATTTCTCTAAATTATTTTTATCTTATAAATTGTAAGTAGAAATTAAATGTTAATGATTTTCTATTCTCAAATCTCTTTGTTCTCTTATCTCAATAAACTTTCAATTATTAGATCATGTGAGAATCTCGAGATATAATTCAAAATTTGAGAATACTCCAAGAAAAGACATGAAGGAAGATTTGAGAACAGAAGATCTGTGCCACAATAAATACTATAACATTGACTTTCAAAAATAAAATAAAAAATTTAACTGCCCCTCATAAGTTGTACTTAATGGTGTTCAATTCATCTGTTTCTCGTTAGCTTTTGAACATAGTTTTCTTGCTTCTAAAAGCCAAAAAATTGCTGTCAAAAGGGATAAATAGTGTTATATCAATTCATCTGTTTAATATAACACTATATATCCCTTCAGAAACATATATAAATTAATTAAGGGGTATTAGGACCACTTCTTCTTCCTATCCTGTGGTTCTTCCAACTTTAGTTGTTTTGCGAGTTAAGAGAGAAAAGCATGAGGCATCATATTAAATCATGTGTTCTCATATTCTTCTATCACTACTACATACACATAAATACAGTAATACTATAAGCTTATAAATTTTATTAAGAAATTATTCAAAAATATTAATATATGATTCAGATTCATCCTACACATAGATCCCACAATTCACACTTTCAAGATCCACACTAGATTATCATTCTTGACACAAATTCTGAGACCCAAAATTTGAGTCCTAGACTTTTCTTTTCCATATATATATATATAGATATATACATAAGAACACGTGGAAATATAATCATGGGATGCATGATGTGCACATGATGATTATCCCTGTGATTCTCTCTCCCACAAAGTAACACGTGGCACGCACAGAGCTTTGGCATGCTTAGCAGCTTTGAATACATATCCTGCACATGCATGCAACTGATGGGAGATATATACATAATACAGGCCCAGTTAGTTATTAGGGGGTAAGGAATAAGCTTCCAAGTACTGCTAAAAATCTTTCATTATTGGCAGAATCTTACATTAATGTTCCATATCCATCACATTTTACTATAAAATTAACTGAGAATCTACACCAACTAAGATTTCGCATGGCAGCTTGTGCACACACTTAAGATTGCACATGCCTCACCAACTCATCTACTTTATGCCATTTGATTGGTGAGCAGCAAGAATTCTTCCATGGACCAGTATAATAGTTAGTCCTAATGGGGAGGCTCTGGACCACTTTACAATCTGCATATTGAAGCATCAAAGTGATCATAATAGTCTCTCAAACTCGTACATATAGGAAGTGGACTACCATTTGGGAGATTTTTAATTATGTTGAGAAGATCATTACAGCATTGATGCATCCTATAGGGATGATGGACTGACAAAGCATCGTAGCCTTGCAGGCACCTTTCATATAAGGTCTTTATTAATGTGCATCTTTAACGCAAAGTTTAAAAATTATAGTCTTTTTAAATTTTGTTATCATGTATTTTAGGACAGATCAATAAGATCATGGCAGTTACTTGATGCTTGATGCGGCTTTAATTCTTGGAACAAAATGGATTAATAGAAGGACTAATTAGTGAAATATAACAATTTTCAGGGCTAATAATATATATATATATATAAGTCCATATACTTCCAAGCGTTACTAGTTAAAAGTTAAATCAAATCGCTAGTCCCTTCTTTGCCCCTTTATTTGTTCCATTCCTTGCCTAATTAAGGGTACACAATTTTTTGTACTCAAATCTTTATATTCTCCTATCTTAATATACTTTCAATTATTAAATCATATTTTAAGATTCAAGTGTCTCAAAATGTTTATTTTATATTAGAATGAGCCTACGCAAGAACTAAGTAATACACTTGAACCAAACCTGTAGATATGGGCTCTGTATCTATATATATAAGAAGCTCTTTCTTTCCCTGGCTCGTCTTTTTTTTCGTATTTTGCCATTTCATTTTGAATAATTTATTAATGGTAGCCTATATGTTAAGTAAAGGTTTTTTCGTAATTATGTAAACATTCTTGGTTAATTATGCAACATAATTTTTTTTAATTTATTTATTTTTTATTATTATAATTACGCAAATATTCTTGATCAATTTTGAAATATAAATCTCTTATTTTTTAACAAATTACAAATACACATATAAAGTTTGTTTAAAATATGAATTTGTCCTATAATATTAGAAATTACAACTATCGTTTGTTATAAATTGTAATTAAACACAAGACCTAAGGGTTGAAAAAAAACTATTCTCCGATGCAATAATAAATTATCAAAAAATTTTATTGAAAAATATTTCTCATATCATGAAAAATTGTTAATTGACTTAATGATTTATTTATTAACAAAATGGTTAACTGAAAAATATTTTTCATATCATTAAAAATTGTTAATTAACTTATGAATAAAATTGATCATTTGTTATGCGAGTATGATTTATGTATTAATAAAATTAGTCATTTGTATATGTATGTATTTTCTTCTGCTTCTTTATTAGTTCAGTGACTTATCTTAGTAGTTTTTTTTTTTAGATAAAAGAATTATCTTAGTATTTGTTTTATATTTATCTGCTAAGAAAAATTACACACCATAATTTTGTTTTGTTTTTTTTATTTATAAATTTGGAAGAAATATTAAAGACTCATAAATTCACAAAAAATGATATGATAATGGAATTGGAGTCGATATTATTGAGTGTATAACAAATCAAAAAATAATACATATCATATGTCTAATGATTTATTTTATTTAATTTCATAAAACAATAGTTGAAACTTTTAAAAAAATTATCAAAATACAAAACTTACTGTAATAATAGTACTTATGTTGCACGGCCTGTGTAAATTAGTATTGTAATATATTTTAAAATTCTAGGCCCAGACTAGCCTTTTTATCGGACTTGGGTTTACGATGTGGGCTTTGTGTTGGACGAAAAGTCCGATGTAATTGGTGCGCTTCTTTATAAGAATTGACTGATATTGTCCAGACGCAGCCCATTTTTTTTTAGCGGACTTGGCTTTACGATGTGGGCTCTATGTTGGACTAAAAGTCCGAAGTAATTGATTCACCTCCTTGTAAGAATTGATTCGGACCAAAAAAATCCTGATCCAAATATATATATTTTTATACTGTACTTACCTCTGCATTCTCATTCTTCATCTCATTTTTTTTTTAATCTCAAATTTATTTTAATTTTTATACTTTCAATTGTGAAGGTTAAATCTGATAATTTTGGTCAAATTTCAATGTCATCAATTATGTGAATAATAAAAATAATTTCAATGTCAATTTTTAGTCAATTATATGAATAACATGTGACTTAAAAATTGATCTACCAAATTAAAGAAACACATACACACTTTTTTTTTTTTTTTTTTTTCCTCTATTTATTTTCCTATTAGTTTGATAAAATATCCATGCTATCAAATTGTACTACCAACTTGACACATTATACGAGAATTATCAACTTGTTAGATGATTTTTCTTTTCTTTTTCATAGCTTTATTTTTTTTAGGGGGTGTGTTTTTGGGAGTAATTCATTGGCATGTTTCACCAGCCTATCACCACACTATGTGGCACATTATGGCTTTGTACACCACACAGTATGGCACACAGTGATTGGAGAAAATGAAGGGTGTGATTAGTCAAAAGCATGGGAGAACAATGCAGATGAGTTGCTCTCATTTTGGGGAACCCTCCATAAAGATGAGGATTGACTTTTGAGTTTCAAAGTGGGACATCTACAAAGAAAACCCCATAACTACATTGATTATTGATATATTTAAATTTTTTTGAGAGGTATGTC
Organism: Camellia granthamiana; assembly: GCA_036172215.1. NCBI lineage: Eukaryota > Viridiplantae > Streptophyta > Magnoliopsida > Ericales > Theaceae > Camellia > Camellia granthamiana. The sequence continues at coordinate 17,014,984 of CM069903.1, read as the reverse complement.
TGATGGTGATATGAATGATTTAGATTATTTTGAGAATTGTGCGAGTTGTGTTTTGTGGGAGTCGCTATCATTACTGAATTGCTATTTTGGAAGCAGTACCAAAATGGAACTGTTACAAGTTTATTTTTTTTTTTTTATGTTTTATTTTAATCATAATACAAATTTTATTAATGTTTATCTTTCTGATATGTGTAAAAAAAATTAAAAATATTATATATGTGCATAAAAGTTAATACAATAAATAATATATAATACTTTAAAAAAAAAATTTAAGATGTATCCCTCCAAAAAAAACAAATTTCATATAATAATGGCGCATATAAATAGATTTGATTATAAAAACTACAAAACAAACATTAACAAAACTCATATAATAATATATAAATTTAATTTGATTACAGAAATTTATATCAATTTTTTTGCTAAGCGTTAACCAAGTGCCGACATGTATTAATTTCCGAAAATTGAAATGTATAGTTGAATTTTTCTTCCGCCCAAAGTTGACATTTTTAGCCCAACCCATTCCAATGTTTGGACTCAATATCCAGATGACAGCTCATTTTTTTTTACAAAAATACTAAAGATTCCAAATGAATTAATAAATATTTTACATAATAATCGCATATGAGTATGATATATATATATATATAGGTACATCTGTAGGAAAATTGCAAATATATGCATCTCCCCAAATGGGAAATAGATACCAAACAAGGTGACAATTGAATACATCGATCCTGTTTGGTAGTGTTTTTCCTTTTATCTTTTTCCTTTTTTGTTTTTTTTGGTGTTTTTTCATAAACAAAAGAAACCATGAAAATTTCGTAATAGCATTAATTTTTGTGTAAAATTATTTTTTAAAAATTTAAAAGTAACTTTTTGGTGTTTTTTAAAAAAAGTTAATTATTTTTAAAATTTTAAAAAGAAATGCAGTTTTCAAAAAACAAATCGCTAAATAATTTTTTTTTGTGTTTTTTAAAAGTAAATATATACCATCTAAAATAAAAGTAAATACAAAAAACAGAGGATACTACCAAACGAGTTGGGGACACAGCAACTAATATTGTTGTACACTTAAACGGGGCCGTATTTGTTATTTTTTTGATAAACAATTCCATTGCCTAAGATAAATACATGAATGGTCCTTTTTCTTTTTTCTTTTTAATTGTCATTCACACTAAGAGGTATACTTATGCAACTTCATCTAGTTAAACAAAAAGAAATTATGATCAATATAATATTTTATAATATAAATTTATTTAGTTGAATAAAAAGTACGTAAAATAGAATTTTAGATTTTTAAATACATTTCAGTTTCTAGAGTAACTATGTGTTACTGAAAGGGTTATGCCAATGATGGCTTAACAAATGTTTATTAAGAATTACAAAATGATAAAAGAGTTACAATTTCAATATAAATTTCATATATTCTCACTTCTATGTAGTGGTATATATTTTTACATATTTCAATAAAATTTTTACATACATACCAGTATTTCATTGGGTTGTGGTTAACATTTACTTTCTGAAAACTATGGATGAAATTATTTATAATTTTAACTCAATTCCATTTATAAATTTAAAAATTTAAAAATTTTAAAAAAACAAAGATTAGATTATTTGAAATAAGAAGCAAAAATATTAAGAGTAATTCAGATTCATTCTACAAATAAGTCTCACAATTCACACTTTCAATATCTACGCTAGACTATCATTCTTGACACAAATTGTAAGACCCAAAATCTGAGTCCTAGACTTTTCTTTTCCATATATATATAGAAATATATATACATAAGAACACGTGGAAATATAATCATGGGATGCATGATGTGCACATGATGATTATCCCTGTGATTCTCTCTCCCACAAAGTAACACGTGGCATGCACAGAGCTTTGGCATGCTTAGCAGCTTTGAATACATATCCTGCACATGCATGCAACTGATGGGAGATATATACATAATACAGGCCCAGTTAGTTATTAGGGGGTAAGGAATAAGCTTCCAAGTACTGCTAAAAACCTTTCATTATTGGCAGAATCTTACATTAATGTCTCATATCCATCACATTTCACTATAAAATTAGAGAAAAGTTAGAGATTATGAAATTTTTTTCATAAAAATGATCATGAGAGATTTATGATCCTTAGATTAGCTTGATTAGTGTGTGGTACTTTATTCTACGTGTAATTCAAGCATCACAAAACTTTCATAATTATTTTCATGAAAGGTTTTTGATGATAGCATAACTCGCATGGCAGCTTGTGCACACACTAAAGATTGCACATGCCTCACCAACTCATCTACTTTATGCCATTTGATTGATGAGCAGCAAGAATTCTTCCATGGACCAGTATAATAGTTAGTCCTAATGGGGAGGCTCCGGACCACTTTGCAATCTGCATATTGAAGCATCAAAGTGATCACAATAGTCTCTCATACTCATACATATAGGAAGTGGACTACCATTTGGGAGATTTTTAATTATGTTGAGAAGGTCATTACAGCATTGATGCATCCTATAGGGATGATGGACTGACAAAGTATCATAGCCTTGCAGGCACCTTGTTGGAAAAAATAATTTTTTTAGTGACTTTAATTAAATATTAAAGTGAGTCCCAACCATCTATTGTGTTAGGTCCAAGTGGACCAAAACCCATTGAGATTTGAATAAGAAATTGCCTCATGATGTTAGATTCATGAATGAGATTTTAAAGGGTATTTAAATCATTTTCTTGACTAAAGGGTGTGAATCTTTTGGACATCCAAACTTTTCAATTTTTTGAAAAGGGGCTATGGATGTTGGTTAATGGTGTTTTAATTACCAGCCTTAAAGGTTGGAGGCTCTTCTTCTCTCTCCTATACATGTATAAATTGAGACCCTTTTTTCAAGTCTCAATATAGAAATTTTTGCTTCCATTTTACAAGTCAGTTTGCCAGAAAGTTCCTACAGTGAGAGAGTATTGCCACAATTTTTGTTCGCTAAGCTAGACAGAGAATGCTTCTGCCGTGGCTGGTTTTTGACCGTCGTATCCTGAGAGACAGACGCCGGGATTCCTCAAGCACTCGACCCGTGAGGCAGCGAAATCTGTTTTAAGGAAACTGCTACCGTGCAGGTTTCGGTTTGGTTTCTTTACCATTTTATTGTTTTGTGTATTTCTGTTGAAATTTAGTTGTAATTATCAGCATATGTTCTTGGTATATAATTTTGATTTCTTCACAAATCTATTTATTTAATTTCACAATTTGGACAACAAGCTTGAAACAGATTTCTTATATATTTTCTATGAAATTGATCGAATAAATTTATATAGACAATTAGGTTAGCTTCGTATAATGTTACTAGGACTTTGATGAATGGATTTCTATAATTTTTGAATAGTTTTGAGTAATGTTTACAAACTTATATATGTACAGTTTTGAATGGTGTTATAACTTTTGGATAATTTAAAACTTAAGGATAGTCTTTTTGGATGTTTGGAATGTATATATTAACAATTTTTGAATGTTTATAATTTATAGATATAGTTTATTTTTCATGGTTGAAATAATATTTTGGTGGTTGATTAATATTTTGTGAAGCTTGTTTGTAATATTAGATTGTACAAAACAGGTCAAATATAAAATCTGCTGAATTAAAAAAAAAAAAAATGCACATTCTATGGCAAGCAAATTAGGTCATTATATAAAATATTTCACAGTATTTCACGTACGCCGTGGTATGTTCTACTTATCTACGGCAGGCTGAGCAAGTCGTTGTATTATATATTTTACGGCGCGCAATCAGCGTTGTTGTTTGTCTCACCAATTAACGGCGTGCAAAAGTAGTTGTAGAAAAAATAACAACGACGCACAAAATCTGTCGTTAAATAGTTTTTAACGGCGTACTATAGCATGTCGTAGAAAAAGTAACGACGACGCACAAAATCTGTTGTTAAAATAGTTTTTAACGGCGTAAGAAGCATGTCGTTGAAAGTGAATGACTTTCCATGACTGGTCATAATATGTTGTCTAATTGTTTACCAATTGTATGTAAACATTGATTGGTATAATTATTTTGTTCAATAACTTTTTTAATTTCATTATCATTATCATTAGCAGGTAATTTGAAGGGTGACGCAGGGATTTCAGAACCTTGTTGAGTAGGAAGTATTTTTTCTAAATGAGGATGACTAGAACTAACAGAAGTAGTGTCAGAAGTTTTCCATTTATATTTGGTGATTGTAGTAAGTTTTTTGTAATATTTGTCAACATATTCTAATAAGGGTAATTCAAAACCATATTCAATCATAAAATCGTTCCATTGTCGAGAAATTTTGGACATTTGAGCAGAAGTATATTTAGCATAGTAAGCATGTCGTTTAGTTCTATTTGCGTTAGATTTAAATTCAATAAGTAATTTATCAAGATCAGGAGTAAATTCTTTTTTGATTGTCATTAATTGAGGAATGATGGGTGGTATAAATTCTTCAAAATCAGTTTGAGTTAGAGAATTATTAGAAGCGATTTCTTCTTCAGGTAAATGTGTGTGTGTAGAATAAACAGGTTTACTAATTTGAGAGGAAGTAGTATTATCAATGCCTTTTAATTTACTAGCCAAGGTTTGGCCAAGATGAAGTTGACTATTTTTGCGAAATAATGGAGTATTGAATATTTCATCTTCAGTTTCAATTTCAGTCGGGACACTAGATGTACTATGTCGAGAGAATTGATTACGATTAAATTTAATTCGGACAGTACGATCATTGTATTGTTGAATATCTTAGATATCTTGTATTGAGGATTGTTGTTGATTATGTTTGTAATTTTCATTGACAGTAACCCATTGATCAGGTAGATCAATATTTTTCCATTCAATCATTTGAGGTACATTAATATATGATTCATGATTACTACTGTTTTGAATTAATATATATATATATATATATATTCTCCTATATAATAATAAATTATCAAAAAATTTTATTGAAAAATATTTCTCATATCATGAAAAATTATTAATTAACTTAATGATTTATTTATTAACAAATGGGTTAACTGAAAAATATTTTTCATATCATTAAAAATTGTTAATTTACTTAATGATTTACTTATGAATAAAATTGTTCATTTGTTATGAGAGTATGATTTATGTATTAATAAAATTAGTCATTTGTATATGTATGTATTTTCTTCTGCTTCTTTATTAGTTCAGTGACTTATCTTAGTAGTTTTTTCTTCTAGATGAGAGAATTATCTTAGTATTTGTTTTATATTTATCTGTGGAGAAAAACTACAAACCATAATTTTGCTTTTTTTATTATAAATTTGGAAGAAATATTGAAGACTCATAAATTCACCAAAAATGATATGGTAATAGAATTGAAGTTGATATCATTGAGTGTATAACAAATCAAAAGATGATACATATCATATCACATAATTTTATCATATATCTAATGATTTATTCTATTCAATTTCATAAAATAATAGTTGAAATTTTAAAAAAATTATCAAAATATGAAACTTAAATATACTGTAATAATAGTACATACGTTGCACGGGCCTGTGTAAACAAATATTGTAATATATTTTAAAACACCCGGCCCAGCCCAGCCCTTTCATCGGACTTGAGTTTAGGATGTGAGCTTTGTGTTGGACTAAAAGTCCGATATAATTGGTGCGCTTCTTTATAAGAATTGACTGATTTTGTCGAGACGCAGCCCATTTTTTTAAGCGGTTGGGTTAACGATGTGGGCTCTATGTTGGACTAAAAATTCGAAGTAATTGATTCACCTCCTTATAAGAATTGATTCGGACCAAAAAATCCTGATCCAAATATATATATTTTTTATACTGTACTGACCTTCTGCATTCTCTTTCTTCATCTCATTTTTTTTAATCTCAAATTTATTTTAATTTTTATACTTTCAATTGTGAAGGTTAAATCTGATAATTTTGGTCAAATTTCAATGTCATCAATTATGTGAATAATAAAAATAATTTCAATGTCAATTTTTAGTCAATTATATGAATAACATATGACTTAAAAATTGATCTACCAAATTAAAGAAACACATACATACTTTTTTTTTTTTTCTCCATTTATTTTCCTATTAGTTGGATAAAATATCCATGCTATCAAATGTACTACCAACTTGACACATAATAGGACAATTGTCAACTTGTTAGATGATTTTTTTTTAATTTTTTTTTCATAGCTTTAATTTTTTTAGGGGGTGTGTTTATGGGAGTAATTCATTGGCATGTTTCACCGGCCCATCACCACACTATGTGGCACGTTATGGCTTTGTACACCACACAGTATGGCACAGTGATTGGAGAAAATGAAGGGTGTGATTAGTCAAAAGTTTGGGAACAATGCAGATGAGTTGCTCTCATTTTGGGGAACCCTCCATAAAGATGAGGATTGACTTCTGAGTTCCAACATCCAACTGACACTGTCCTAAATAGCTATTTTGGAAGTAGTACCAAAATGGGAGTGTTACAAGTCCATTCTTTTTTTTTATTTTTATTTTAACATAATACAAATTTTGCTAATGTTTATCTTTGTGATACGTGTGAAAAAAAAAAAATCAAAAATATTATATATGTGCATAAAAGTTAATACAATAAATAATATATAATACTTTAAAAAAAAATTAACATGTATCCCTCCAAGAAAAAAATAAAGGAAAATGAGTTGGACCCCCAGTGGGGGTGACCCCCAACACCCCCACTGTTTTGTGATTGACTCAAATTTTTTTTTTTTTTTTTGTCTGCAAGTCACAGCCTCCCACGTAGAGGTGGGGTGCTGGGGTCTTCTCCTGCTGGGGTCCCCAACCAGACTGAAAAACAAATTTCATATAATAATATCACATATAAATAGATTTGATTATAAAACCTACAAAAACAAACATTAACAAAACCCATATAATAATATATAAATTTAATTTGATTACAGAAATTTATATCAATTTTTTTGCTAAGCGTTAACCAAGTGCCGGCACGTATGACCTCTTAATTTTCGAAAATCCAAATATATAGATGAATTTTTCTTCCTCCCAAAGTTGACATTTTTAGCCCAGCCCATTCAAATATTTGGACTCAATATTCAGATGACAGCTCATTCTTTTTACAAAAATACTAAAGATTCCAAATGAATTAATAAATATTTTACATAATAATCACATATGAGTAATATATATATAAATATATTTTTTGGTACATCTGTAGGAAAATTACAAATATATGCATCTCCCCAAATGGGAAATAGATACCAAACAAGGTACGAATTGAATGCATAGATCCTGTTTGGTAGTGTTTTTCCTTTCAACTTTTTCATTTTTTATTTTTTTTATTTTTTGTGTGTTTTTTTCATAAACAAAAGAAACCATGAAAATTTCGTAATAGCATTAATTTTGTGTAAAATTATTTTTTTTAAATTTAAAAGCAACTTTTTGGTGTTTTATAAAAAAAGTTAATTATTTTTAAAAATTTAAAAAGAAATATAGTTCTAAAAAAACAAATTGTTAAATATTTTTTTGTGTTTTTTAAAAGTAAATATTTACCATCTAAAAAAAAAGTAAATACAAAAAACAGAGATACTATCAAACGGGTTGGGGGATGTTGTTGTGCTTTAAGCACAACAGTTACTGTTGTACACTTAAACGGGCCGTATTTATTATTTTTTTGATAAACAATTCCATTGCCTAAGATAAATACATGAATGGTCCTTTTTCTCTTTTATTTTAATTGTCATTCACACTAAGAGGTATACTTCTTATACAATTTCATCTAGTTAAATAAAAAGAAATTATGATCAATATAATATTTTATAATATAAATATAAATTTATTTAGTTGAATAAAAAGTACGTAAAATAGAATTTTAGATTTTTAAATACGTTTCAATTTCTGGGGTAGCTACATGTTACTGAAAGGGTTATGCCAGTGATAGCTTAACAAATGTTTATTAAGAATAACAAAATGATAAAAGAGTTCCAATTTCAATACAAATTTTATATATTCTCACTTCTATATAGTTGTATATATTTTTACATATTTTGATAAAATTTTTAAATACATATCAGCATTTCATTGGGCTGTGGTTAACATTTACTTTTTGAAAACTATGGATGAAATTATTTATAAAAATTATTAATTTTAACTCAATTCCATTTATAAATTTAAAAATCTAAACCTTATTTTTTATATATTTTTTTCATTATTAGATTGATTCAAAAATAAATAAGAACCAAAAATATTAGGTGTGATTACACAAAAAAAATAAAAAATAAAAAATAAAATTATAGAGTTTGACTCTTGTAACAAAATTAAAAGACCATTCATCTCTTCATCTTAGGCAATGGAATTGTTCATCAAAAACAGTTATATTACGGTACTATTTAAGTTTGCAGCAGTAGCTGCTGTGTGTCACGACAGCATCTCGAATCCCCGTTGGGGGATACTGTTGTGCTTAAAGCACAGCAGCAACTACTGCGAGTTTAATGCAGCACCATTTTGCTCTTCTTCTTCTTTTTTTTTTTTTTTTGGGTATGTGGTTTGTCTTGTTGTTTTCTCAAAGTCACAAATAGTTTGAATCACTTAATTTTATCACTGGATGCAATAAAATAAAAATAATTAAATATAATAAGCACACATTTATGCACTATGCACTATATTTGTTTGAAGTATATATATATGTTCGATAAATTACAGTAAATTCGTTTAAATTACATTTATATTTTATCCCCTTAAATTTTAAAACTCAAGAGTTAAAGTATGACCCATTTGTATCTTATCCCCTCCAACTTTAAAACTCAATAGTTAATCATTTCAAAGTATTATCTTGTTACAGTTAACCTTTTTTGTTACAATTTTATTATGAATTTACACAATCAGATAATGTGTAAAGTATATGATATATATATATATATAAGTAGTGTTTTTCTCTTGCTTAACTGACACATTCTAAACATTTACTTTTTTCTAAAAGATCTACATCAACATGTCTTTTATTTAACTATAAAGTTCTACACAAATTCAATTTCAATTATAATAACCAATTTTATATGGAATCTATTTGAGAAATACTTATTTTCATATATATAATTATAATTTAATTATTATGATATTTGAAAAAAATTAATTCAATATACAAATAAATAAATAAGACAGAATGTACTTAATTATGTGCATCGCACAGATTAAATTAATTTTTTTTTGATATTTTTTATTTTCTGCTTATCTTATTGATGTCTCTCTTCTGTTGTTGTTGTTCTTCTTCTTCTTCTTCTTCTTCTTCTTCTTTTATATATATATATATATATAAAAGTGTCACGTAACATATCCTTATATTTAATTATTTCTAAAATATAATATTTAAATTTTTTTTGCTTAATCTAAATTACTCATAAATAAAATTTAAAATAATTATATGTACTAGAAAATAGTTTACGAATTAATTTTCTTCTACTTTTTTCACTTTTATTCAAGTATTCAATTTCTATATTAAAATTAAATATATTTCTTTTCTTTTTTTGTCTATCTTATTTATATTTTATTATTAATTTACATTGAATTTCCTCTTTAATATGAAGTTGTTTATTATGAAAAATTTATATTTAATTTATACACATATATATATAATTATATATAAAATGTATAAATAATTTTAAAATAGATATTAAAGAAAAATTAATACTCAACATTATTAATCTATCTATTTTTTATTAATCTAACCGCAACATACTTATATTTAATTTTAAAAAATAAATTTTTGTATAACTTCCATTCCTACTTTTTTTTTAAAATTTTAAATTTCCAACTGAATAAAATAAATAAATAATTAGAATCACTTTGAATTGTATGTTACTATTTTTCTTCCCAATTTAACTATTATTATTATTATTAATTCCAAATTAAATGTTTATTTAACTATGTTATAATTTAATACCATATTAAATTATTATATATTTATTTTAGTTATACTTTTATAACATGATAAGATTAAGATTATTACACATAAGTAATTTAATAGATCATATCATTTATATATTATTATTATATTTCATGATAAAAAAAAATTAAGTGGAACATTATTCAAACTATTTTCCATGGAATCAAAAAAATAAAATAAAATAAAAAGCAAGAAAAACAGCAAAATGGTGTTGCATTAAGCTCGCAGCAAAACACAGCAGCATTCCCCAACCCCTACCAAACCGATCTTTATCCTAAAAGGTGTGTTTGTTTTGTTCACCCAAAAAAAAAAAAAAAAAAAAAGGTGTGTTTGTTTTGAAGGATTAGGGTGTGGGATTAGACTATTAGTCCCACCAAACTAATATTCTATTGTTTGTTTCAAAAGTTTTGCTTCGGACTAATAGTCCCTCCGGACTATTAGTTCTATATTTTTGGGACTATCTTATTCCACGAGGGGAGGAGGGTGGGATAGAAACCATGAGATAACTCATCCCATGAGATTAGATAATGAAATTACTTTTTTACCCTCTAGTATTTAATTATGTATTATATTTAATAAAATTTAAAAAAATTTAAATGTCTCAATTTAAAAATAAAATAATTTTATTTAATTTTTATTTTTGTTTTATTTATTTTATTTTTTAAAATATTTTTTTTTATAGATATTTTACTGATGTTTTATTTTAAAATTTTGTTTATATTTTATTTAATTTCATTATTTAAATTTTAATAGATTTTTTTATTTTATTTCATTATTTAATTATTATTATTATTTAAAATAAATTTATTTAAAATTTTAATTAAAAAATAACATTTATTTTTATTTTTATTTAATTTTAAAAAAATAAATTTATTTAATTGTGCAAAAAATAAAATAAAATAATTTTTTATTTAATCTAGCTAAAAATAATTAAAATATTAAAATTATGTTTAATATTGCTATTACTTAGTAAATAATTAAAAATGATAAAATAGTCATTTGAGCCTTTATCATTTTCCATAATATCCCAAACAAACATTAGATTCACTAAAAATAGTCAAATCCAGACATTTAATCCCATGACTAAACAAATATAGGATATAAATTCAGTCCAACTAAATAGTCCGGAGACAATATCTCCCAGGACTAATAGTTCGATGGATTACAATCTTCCCTTATCCAATCCGTCCAAACAAACACACCCAAAAAGTATAAGGATACTTTGGCCTCTTTTGAGAAGATAAGAAGGAGAAAGAAAAGGTCAGTCTATTAGCTTATTAGCTCATTTAGATTATATTATTTTATTACTTTTTTGTATATTTTTTTTTATAATAAGTCAATAATCTAAAAAAATTAACTTCTCAAAATAGGCCTTTGTCGGTAAGGAAAGGATGAAGAATATGAAAAACGAGAGGTATGTATATTATTTACTTTTTAAATTTTTTATTTTTGGTCTGGTCGTTGTTTGCTTTAAAATATGGGCCATTGCAACAAATACTGGTTACGAAAATCAAAAGACAGGCCCAAAATCGCACACATCTGAATCATTGCTGATTCATAACTATGGCCCACAAGAGAGTAATTATTTGCATACCGGAGTTTGAGGAAAATGAATTTAAAACGCAACATTTAATTACGATCTTCCATTGTTTTAAATCAATTAAAAGTTGCAACAATGGTAGAGGGTCCTAATTTCTGTGGTTTAAATGGCTCGAATTTGTCAAAACGACGTCGTTTTGAGTACAAAACGACGTCGTTTTGGCAATTTTGAACCATTTGAGCCACAGAAATTAAGGCCCTCAAACATTTTTCTAAAAGTTGTGTTTTATGAACAAAATTGGACTCCGGTTTGAAAGAGTATTGCCACAATGGTTTTTTTTATTTATTTATATTTTATATTTATTGGTTAAGATAGTGAGGATTATTAGAAAGAAATTTTGAAGAAATAACATTTAAAGTATATCAGCAAACATGACTTTTCAATGATCTAAAAAAGTGTATTGATTTCGTCTAAGAATAATACTTGAGACCCCCTTTTGGGGGTCACCCCCTCACCCCCTTTGCCATGTGTCAGGGAGTGATTGGAGGAGCAGGAAAAAAAAGAAAAAGAAAAAGAAAAAGCAACCAATGAGAGAGAGAGGGGGTCAAAGGGGGTGATGGGAAAAGGGGGGATGAATCATTGTTGTTCATCTAAATATATATAACTGATTATTCTAAACTAATACAAAATTATATTTTATTCATGCATTTTAAAAATATTTAAATAAAATCAAATTGTAAAAAAAAAATTATAAAATATTATCACGTGATACCCTATCGACACTTAATAAATTATTTTTTTCTAACTGCTGACTACATCTTATGAGCATCCATGACTTTGTGTAGGCATCATTGTATCATTTTACCCATCTCCACAGGGTGGTAGGCGTTGGTGTGACCTAACATATGTGTGCCCTAACATGTGTGTGCCCATTTCACCATTAGATCTCACATACTATTCTTACCATAAAATCATAATAAAAAGAAAGAATACAACTTTCAATAGGGCTGGCAAGATCCTAGTAAGTTTTTTATAGGAAGATAACGCTTGTCAGAGATTCAAGTGAGAAGCCGATAGGCCAAACAAAATGTGGACCCAATATTTAAAAAATAAATAAAATCAACAAATGGGCTTTTAAGCCTGGTGGATTTTTAATTAATTAATTACCCATTAAACTCAGCTTTGTATCTTTGATGGAGATATTTTTTTTGGTACATCAAGATTGTAGGTTATGAACTAGTTTATTAAGTGCTTTAGAGAGACTCATTCATTACTGGATGTGACAATGCTAAAATACTTCAACTCTTAATGAGATAAATTTTTTTTTAACCAATTGAATTAATTAATTATTTTTTTTACAAGATAGTTGTTAGTATGTTAATAGTTAGATTACAATTTAGACTAACATCTTTTCATAAACTCAAATTTGAAATGTCACTCACCTTAATACTTAGGTGCCCTCCTCGTGACCACTTGAGCTATTGCTTGGGGTCAATTAACCTTGGTAGGTTGGTTAGAGAGATTTGTTTGGATTTGAGGTATTTTTAGGTATTGTTTAGATGTAAAAACTAAGTTAATATCAAGGGATAGATGATATGATAAGTATGATCAAGTTGACATGTGGAGAAGATGGACCTTTGATCCCAATGATCTGGCCACTTGATTGTGTGAATTGTCTTTTGACTTTTTGCCAATTTGAATCTTATGGAACTAGGAATTTAATCATGTTAAGTGAATTTTAAATTAATAATTATTTTTTAATAGGAAGAATGCTCTGGCACGTGGCACTAGCCATGTAATTATTTATATAAAAATGATAATGCAAGGTATGTATTTTATTTTATAATGCTAAATGTTACAAACTTAGAAGCTTTGTGTATTTTCTTGGATATCAAGCCAACCGGCCTTTCTTCCTCACAATGTCCTTCCTTGATTTAGCAAAAAAATAAAGTGGAAGCAATATGTTATTCAATTATTGTGCTCACAAAAATGAAGCCATTTTTTACTTCAAATATAGGTTTTCTTGCACAACAACCCTAGATCTGTAAGATTTGAAAGCCCTCTCTCTCTCTCTCTCTCCCCCTCCCTTCCTCTCATGTGATCAAGGGAGATAAGATGGAATCTTGACTTACCCCACATTCAATAAACCTCTTAACATGCAACTATATCCTTGTTTAAGGGTCACACAATCTTGGGTCCATTTTGTAACTTATAGAATGTGAATGGTTACCTTGCAATGAAAAGTTGTTATCTTTGAATATTAAGGGGTTGTTTGAAATATCCTAAATAAGTGTATTTTTTTACTTTTTAGACTAAAAAGTTGAGAAAAAAAATATGATTGTTTGGGTTAACTTTTTGACTTTTTATGAAAAAATGTGTATTAAAAAATTGTATAAATTAGTGTGTAGGGAAAAATTAGAATTGGGAGTTGTGCAGCCGTAATTTTTGACTTTTGGTAAATAGTGATAACTTTTTGAGTAACTTTTTGATTTTTTGGCAACTTGCCAAACTTGGCCTAATTATAAGGTTTGAATTTTCTTCAGTTCAACATCCAGCTAGAGAGGTTTTGTTAGCCTCGCTTTGGAGTCTATCTCGATAATTTAAATTATTCATTTTGTAAATCCTATTAAGTAGAATTTTTATGCAAATAATGAAGGTTTTTATTGTTCAAAAAAAAAAAAAAAAAAAAATCAAGCGTTTTGTTTATTTAAAAACAAATATAATCTGATCACCTGATTACTATTTGATTAATTACTTAACTTTTTACATGGATGATCTTTCTAAGTGGTCTTACAAACTAAATGGTTTATATCTCTGATGTAGCCCCACCAAGCCCACCCCAATTTGTGTGAACACTTTTGAAAACTATATAATATTTTTTTCATACCTAAACTATCCCTGGTCAAATAATTCTTCACCTCCTCTTTTTTAATTTGATGACAAGGGTAGGATAGTAAAGGAAAATGTAAACTTAAGTTCTCTTCATCAAGATCGTGCAAAATAAAAGTATAGCATTTACACAGGCATCTCGCGTACAATTGATATCTCTCTCATTACATGACATTGAATATGATTAGATAAATAACAATTAGAGTAAGAGGCTTTTTGTGGATTGACCTACATTAAGCCCTTAACCCCACTTTTTATTAATTAAAGTGTTAATTGCACATGGATTGTGATCTGGTGGGGGAAAAGTTGGGGAGGAGGGTGTGACATCATGTGTCAATCATGGTGGGTAGGGGGGTAGAACATAATAGAAAGCTTGTTTGTAACATTAGTTTTAGTACAAGGGAGATGGAGATAGGAGCTTTTTAGTTGGTCCCTTGTTTGCCCTAATGGAACTAAGGCATCCCTCATGCCATGTTTTCTCTTTATCCACGTGGTCTCTGTTTCCTTCTCTCTGTGCACTCCCTATCTCAACCATCACCTTCATCTTCTTCTTTATCTTCATTTTTTCATCATCACCATCTCTATGAACATCACTATCACCATCCTTTCTCTCTAATTTGATAACAAATAATTTATGTAAAGGTTAAATCATTGCACTATGTATATAATAATATGAATATAATTTGTTGCAAACATACTACTAGTATAGAAAGTGATTTGTATACATACATAATTGCTGTATAAAAGAGTCTAATAGGATGATGTCTGGATGACAATTTAAAAATAACAAGTTACTTTCGCTGGTATTTTAGTTTAAAATGAATGAATATTAATTAGACATATATTTTTTTTTTGGTACATCGAAAAATAACAAAAGGGTTAAGCCCTTTCCCTAGATAAGTCTATCATATCAGCTATAAGACTGTTCCTAATCTCAACTGGTGGTGATGAATACTAATTTGACACATCATTTTGTATAGAAAATATAGTAATAGACTCGCTTACATACTGAGAGAGAGGGGGGGAGGGGGGCTGATGCACCCCTTTCACTTTTTGTATTTGAGTTTATAAATAAACATGATTGTAATATGGTTACATTTTATATAGATTTTATTTATATATCATGACTTGTATGTTCACAGGTATATAACCTTCACATGCTTGCGAAGTATCAATTTTTATTACCTTTTATATTCGACATTAAGACCGTGTTTGAATATAATTGCATCAACACAAGATGTGTCAAAATCATCCAAAAAATAATTGTAATTAATTATATATATATATATATTAAAAGAGTACACACACCGACGTGTGCATAGAAAATATCATAAATGAGAGTAGAGGGAGAGACTTGTGTAGTATATAACAAGTTATTGATTTAATGATTTTGCTTTTTAATCTTTATAGCATTAGTAACTGTAGGCCAAATAAATACTCATTGTCGTGAATTTTTTGAAAATGAAAATTGTATGACAAAGTTAATAACAAGTGTGTGTGACAAAGTTAATAACAACTGTGTATGACAAAATTAACATCAAATTAGTGAATTCCCTCTTTCAATTTAAAATAGTTTCTCCTTCACCCAAACAAGGTAGGTATCAAATTTCTAGATTGCTTTTCAAATTTATATTGAATTTATTTGTTTAAAAAAAATACTCAAGTGACAATGATATCACATTATAATTGATACGTGACAAATATATATAGTTAATCTCATTATGCAGTTGTGATTTTTTAGTTTGTGTTGAATGATAATTACATTCAAATAATGTAATTCACCTATTTCATGTAATATTTTATTATTAAATATATCACATGAGAATAATAATGTCCCCTTCACACAAAATTTTTACTCAAAACATTACTATACGCCAAGAGCCACATTACTATACGCCAAAAGCCCAGAGAACAAGATTGCACTCATCATTTTTTGTCTAATAATTCACTTTTGGGGAAAAATAAAATATGAGGGACCCAATAAGCTAGGCCTTTAGTTTGTAGAGGAAGATCCAAAATTGAGGTTGTGAGTTACATCACTCTCATTCCAAGTAGTACACAGAGGAGGGTCCTAGAATGAATTAATTATCCCTATAAAGAATTTAGCATCCTTTATTCTAGGTATAAACTTACTAAACTTGCTCTGCAAATTTTGTTATTTATCTCAACTCTCATGTTACAAATTATTGTATCACATGCTTTCTCTCAAATCAAGGGGAATGGCATATGATAGATTTTTTTTAGGTTCTATTTAGATGAGTAGATTTAAAATGAAAGAATTTTGAGACTAAATTTTATAAAATAGTAGAAAGATTAACTATAAAAGATAGATTGATAAATTTAAAGCAAATGATTGAATAAAATTAGATGAGATGCATTTTGTTAAATATCATTGTACAAGTAGAATTCAAATAATTATATTTACAGAATTATTTAAAATCTATCAACTTAATAGCTCTCAAATCTATTCATGAAATCTAGTTAAAAAATACTAATATTGAATGAGAGATAGAGTAATACTAAATACAAATGCAACAGAACAATTATTCAATAGTCTCATAGTACTATGTGGTATATTACTTACAAACCAAACACGTAACGAAAAATATTATGAGTGAGACATATTGACTCACATTTCCTAAATAATTAGAAGACAAAGAATGACTTAATATGTATTACAATATGATATCTTCAACCGTTGAGATTGTAAGGACATTAACAATATGCACAAAATACATCAAATCATAATAATTATGCTAAATAGGGGTGATAGTCATGGATTTATTAGATTACATTAATATTATCATTTGTCATATTATAGTGAGGAAGGAAGATTTTGACCCCCAAACTATACATGGCATTAACTGTTGACTGGTGAGAGATGCAAACAATTTTTTGGGACAGGCCCTATTGTGGTGGGAGGCCATATGTCTTTGAAGCATTGCAGACAGGCACACTCCCATAACAGCTGTTTCTTGTTTGTCAATAATTTTTTTCTTAATTTCAAAATTTCATCGGATGATGATAGATAATAGCTATGTATGTGAAGCAGTTAGGAAAATCTTAAGTTTGAAGTAAATAGATTTGAAACGGATATTTTTGACAAATAGATAAAGACAGTTACATAAGGGTAATTTTGAAAAGAAAAAATTTAAACAAAACCTATACATATAGATGTAGATATGTTGATGTCCCTTGTATCTCATGACAAAACTGCAAACCTCTTCTGATGTTTAAATTACTTCACTCTAATGTTGTTATAGTGATAGCTGTGAAATTTCACAAACAAATGATGGTAAAAATGACCCAAAATTGTTGATTCCAAAACTCATTAAAAGAAAATTGCACATATTTAAGTGTATTGGGTGAGTTGTGGAAGCATCAATATTGGCTTTGTCATTATCAAGTACCCTTTCCCATATCTCTTTCTTTTTCTCAATATCTTCTCCATAATAAAGCAATGAACAGCTGTGACCAATAGTCTCTGTTTCAGGTACTATTTTGAGGGGGTTTTTTTTCTTTTCCTCTTTTCATAGAGTAGGTCCTTTAGTTGCCCCACATGCCATTGCCATGAACTGTAATGAATTGGTTGCATTGCACTGAAAAACAAATGCAACCATAACCAATGTCATGTGGGCTGTGACAATCTTGTCAAGCATCGATCTGATAACAGTCTTGTCAAACACTTAGTTTGAACATCTGATTCAATTTCCAAAACTTGTCACCTAATCAAGCATCAATGTCCCCATTTGTGAGCCATTGCCAGCATCTAAAGGTGCCCACTCAATAGGATATTAGAGTTCACATCTCTCTATGTAATTGTATTTCTTCTGTCCTAGTTTAAGACTATTTGCGTCTTCTATTTTTCTCACTTTACTCTTCTAATTTGCTTTCCTTCACTAAATCCCTACTTAAATCCATGATCTAAACACAAACTAACAGTTTCTTTTCAATAATAATATATTGTATTTGTTTTTCATTTGTGATTATGATTCATTAGATTTCATTTTAAAATGATACATTGAAAAAAAGAAAGGAAAAAGGAAAAAGAAAAAGATGAGAACGCAAATTCAAATCATAGTTATTTTCTACAATTATTGCTAAAAATTAGATTTTTTTTTTTTTTGGGTTAGGGTGAGAGAGGGGAATAGGGAAAAGAGGTTCTAGACGTAAACCCGAGTGCTAAGCTTGGTTTGGAGCACCTAATAAACGTGAATAAATATTCTAACCACCTAATAAAAGTGAATCAATATATCTCATTTATAAAAATTTTTGCTATGTGAATGGTTTGGAGCACCACATAGATAATGCCACATGATGCTTCGGAACTACTGAATACCCTATCACTTAGCAGGACCAAGACTGGATGATGGACCAAGACAAGTGCAAGAGTTTCTTCAAACAGGCCCGGTTTTCATTTATCTTCCCATCGCTTTTGGCTTTCTATAGAATTTCATGGAGACAAATTTCATACAACTCCAAACTATACAACACTAGGTATAAAAACACTGTACCCATGAAGCAAAAATAGAATGGAGACCGAACTTCTTTGTACCACAAACAAAGCCTATCTTTTGCGTAAGGGTTTCATCTAGTCCTCTTGCACATATTGGGAAACCCTAGCGGTCCAAAACATTTCAAATGCAAGTTTTCATATGATTTTCTTGCATTAAATATTGGTACCTCTAATATTTGGACCACCCTATGATCAAATACACAGAGGTAGGTGGGTACGATGGCCAGTGTGCTAGCACTGGGTGATCGTGATCCTGCTGGCACATATTGATGCATGAGTACCAAACAAGTAAAGAACTCATCTAAAGAACGTTGAAGATGAAGGAAGAAAATTACAAGAAACATTGAAGATGGAGGGAGAAAATGTGTGGAGTAGGATCCAAAGACTCGTAACTATGCTAGTTTGGCAGTAGAGACTCCAGAAATTTTTGTCGATGGTGTCAATCAAAAACTGAAATGTCATACATCTTACAGAAAATTCACATTAATCATTATATCACCTATGGAGAAAAAAATCAACAAATTAATTTAAATTATGAAATTATAAACAAAAATATTTCAATATATTGATACTATTGTTTAAACAAAAAGACGTGCTAACACACGAGCTTCTACAATTGACCACGACGAGATTTCATATTTTGAAATCATTGCATAATAAGCTCATTATCAACACCATCAAATACATCTTTTTCAATATATGTAATCAAACAATCATTCAGTCATTGGTCTCCTATTCTTTTACGCAATCGATTCTTTATAAATTTCATTGCTAAAAATGCTCTTTCCACTGTGGCAGTCGCAATTGGTAAAATCAAAGCCAATTTTTCACAAGCAAATAGACTAATTGATATACAATGTCTTTCTTTGTCTCTACCAACTTTCTAGTAAGTTCACCAATTCCTAGTTCAGAAAATTCATTGCTAGAGCACATGTCAACAAAGTTCTGAAGTTGATTATCAAGTGCAATGAGATCTCCCACAGAAAAATCAGATGGATAGAATTTAGCAAGATGGATTAACCTTTGCTTATCAAAAGCCCAAAATGAATTATTGGGGTTCAAGCATGCCACGCATAGAAGCAACTCTGTACTTGCCTTTGTAAACCGGTTGTTAAGCTCTTGAAGTTGCATATCTATAATAGTGTAGAAGATATCAACACGGTAGTGGTATAAATTTGTGATTTTAGGAGCTTTGCTGCGTGACCTCCCATGAGCTACGTATCTATCATCAAGAATACAAACCATCAGGTGTCCAAATACAAACCATCACTTTACAAATAAAATATTTCAAACAAGAAGTAGACAAAAGAAAGAGATAGCTTTAAAAATAAAATATTTTAAACAAAAAGGCGGCAAAAGTCAAAAAGTAAGCTTTTTTCATTAGTGCGTTCAAAATTTTGGGACTGAAAACTATAGGTTCAACGTTTTAATTGCTGATTTTTTCTCCTAAAATTTATTACTCGTATAATAAAAAATAAAATAAAAAATCATCCAACGGGTTCGGGTGACACCCCTGGCCATGTGTTGGAGCCGCTCCTGTGGTTTGGTCTCTGTGTTTATAGTATTGTAGGTAGAAAAATTCATTTCTAACATCAACCTCTCTTTTGTTTGACCCAAACTTGTATCATGGACGGTCTCACCCGGCCCAAATGAGACTTGAATTAGGTCTAAGGTTTGAAGCCTGGCAACAAATATGAAGAAAAAAAAAAAAAAAAAAATTGAATCTCAACCGATCAGACCATGAGTGGTGGTCAGACCCAAACTTGTACCTTAGGTGGGGTCTAGTCCGGCCTGAGCGAGACTTGAATTGGGCCTAAGGTTTGAAGCTTAGCTTGGTCTACAAACTCAATAACAAATATGAAAAAATCGATCATTCAAAAAAAAAAATGAAAAAATCAAAGAAAAAAAAAAATCTTGAATCTTCGCCTGTTGGACCATGAGTGGCGTTCCTTTGGCTGGGTCCATTAGCCCTCCTGGCAGGACTTGGCTTAGCCTACAAACTCAATAACAAATATGAAAAAATCGAAGAAAAAAAAATCTTGAATCTTGGCTTGTTGAACCATGAGTGGCGGTCCTTTAGCCGGGTCCATTAGCCCTTTTGGCAAGACTTGAGCCTAACATTTTAGCTTGCGAACCGCTGGCCGGCCAATGAAATATTTTACAAATAATTGTGTAAAAGCATCACAATAACCAAAAGAAAAGTACATTCTCGTCTCTCTCCTCCTCTCTTTCTATAAATAAATTTTTTTTTAAAAAAAATCATTAAATTATACCAGTTCAACATACACACACAAGATCCTTTAGTGGCAAATATAACTCTCTCACCTTTGCTATTTCTTCCACTATCTGACAGACTCCACATGCCCACGTAGTAGAGGTCCAGACTCCAGACCCACCCACATTATTTTGTCCACATGAAAAGTGGAAGAAACTAACCAATGCAAATGACCCACACAATTCAGATCACACCAGATCTGACCCACGTATTCCACATCTCTCTCTCTCTCTCTCTCTCTCTCTCTCTCTCACACTTCTTTTTTTTTTAAAAATGCCACCACTCACTTTCTCTTTTCCCAACTTAAAAACACATTGCCTTCATATATTGAAGTACATCTCCTCCTAAACTCTAGTCTAACCTCTACATCTGCCTTTCCTGGAGAGAGCCAAAAGACAAAGCATAAACTTATTTTCTTTTGTTCTGTAAGCAAACCCAAAAATAAAATTTTACAAATATATATATATATATCTTCTTCTCTTCTTGGGTCTGCAGATTCTCCCTTCAGTTTGCATTGACAGTCATTTTGAAGCACAGAAGGTGGGGGAATAGTGCTAACTGTAAAGCACTGGGTCCTTTCCCTTAAATTTCTATTCCTATTGGGTTTCCACAGTAGATACTGTCTGCCTTGTTCTGTAAAACAAAACACATTGATTATATTTTACTTCTTCCCTCCCTCTTCGAGAGTCTGTTCTTTCATTCTCTTTTGTATCACAGACTGTTCTCCAAAATCCTAAAAGCAAAAAGCAATAAGATACATAAGTATCTTTCAGTTCAATTAAGGAGAGGAGATTTGTTTGAAGAAGACTACATGCACTGTTTCGACATGTAGTATTGTAAAGGTAGTGGGTTAAATGTATGAAAGTTGGAGCAGTTAATGCC
Organism: Camellia granthamiana; assembly: GCA_036172215.1. NCBI lineage: Eukaryota > Viridiplantae > Streptophyta > Magnoliopsida > Ericales > Theaceae > Camellia > Camellia granthamiana. Next base: position 16,992,944 of record CM069903.1, on the reverse strand, counting down.
AATTTTGTCTGTACATGAATGGATGGATGTTCTAAATCTCATAGAAAACTGATAGCCAACTACTCTTTTGGGTTGTCTGGAATTCATTCATTCATTGAGAGAGAGTTTAAGAAGAAAGAAATGAAAGCTTGGATAGCATAAGTTTTTTTGAGTTTCTGGAATTGAGGAAGAGAGGTGGAGATGTCTGCAAAGCGTTTATATTCTTTGACTGATGAAAACCCAGATCTGCATAAGCAGGTTGGGTGTATGCATGGTTTACTTCAGCTATTCGACCGCCACCATTCCCTTGCCAGCCGACACATCAGCAGCAACCACCACAAGAGACCACCTCCAGGTATTTCTATCTTATCCTATGTAATGTTCAATTTAAGCTACAAGTTAGTTGCTTCAAGCTTTGTTTATTCTTGTGTAACATTACAATTTTTGTTTCCCTTCGGTAAGGTTTCCCAACTTCGATGCTTATAATATTTTTTTATCTGTTTCACTGGATGTAATTGCCCCATCAATGATCGAGTACTTTTGCTTCCAAGTTTATTGACAATAAATTGGGGAGCCTCCAAATGAAGCTAAATAGAAAAGAATAAACTAGAAATTGATCCCTAGATATCAAGACTCTGCTAGGTATATCTATATACTTCTGAATGCTTATGCAATTTACAACTATTAAGGATATAGAAATTCATAATGTTGTAACGTGCCTTAAGAGAGATTTTTTTTTATCCATATTTAGGTGAATTTCTGGGTAGCATAATCATGATTCTTCCAATTGCACCGGATGTCCCTAAAGGGATAGCATCATCATAGTTTTTAAATGATCAGCTTTTAGTGGTTCAATATGTAGCCTGCCAGTACTTGAGGCATAAAGGAAATATACATGTATTTTCTAGATATATATATATAGGACTACTGCTTGTTCATGTGTTACAGATGCTCTGTTCTCTTTTTAAAACGTAACACTGTCTTAATATTATTCATGTCGTTTTTGTTTGCAAGCTCAAGGGTGTATTTCTTTTTGCTAATTGCAAGGGTAAAATATGTGAAAATATTATTGTCTCTAGTTTCAATGTCTAATATCTAAAGAATTTCTTCAGGTCAAAATGGCAACCATGGATTGGAACCCAGCAATATGACACAGAAAGCCATAGTAAGATCATAAAAACTTAGCTGCTTACCGTAGGAGATCTACAGTTGAAGTACTCAAACTAACTCCGCAACTTAATTTCAGGAAAAAAATCTGAAGGCGGTTGGGAAAGAGAAGCAAAGAGTCTCAGTCGAATCATCCAGGCCCTCTTTTTCATCATCCTCCTGTTCCTCATCCACCTTCTCGTCAGTTGATTGTAATAAAACAGTTCAACCAGAACCATCTTTGAGCCACAGCATTTTCCCTGAAACCCCATCTCAGATTTTACCCAAGAAACAGCCAAATTCTTCTTTGCACTCAAGCCAGCAATCCCTTGATCTCCGAGACGTTGTCAAGGACTCAATCAACAGAGAAACACGTGGGTTAACAGTCAGGACTACGACTACACCGGAACGAACAAGCCATGTGATGAAGCATGTAGATTCCCCAAGGCCACTGCTGCTGTCTAACTCTGTAAAGAGGAAAGTTTCTGAACTCGACAGATCATTTCAAGTTCTTGCTAAGCTTCGGGAATCACCTCAAAGTTCCATCGAAGAGAAGTCCAAGGCATTGCCACCAAAGGACGCTCCTAGGTTCTCTTACGATGGAAGGGAATCACGAGACAAATGGAAATCTGCCACAAAGCTCAAAGAGCTTCCTCGATTATCATTGGACAGTAGAGAACGTTCCATCAGGGTATCTGCCTCTGAATCCAGATCAAGCAATCTTTTAGAAGATCTACAGCGGGGAAATGACAAGTCCAGCCAAACCCCGAATCCCCAACAAGAGCCAGGAAGTAATAAACGACCATCTAGTGTTGTAGCAAAGTTGATGGGATTAGAAGCTTTTCCAGATTCCACGCCTGATAACAATGATCAGACAAGGAATATTAAAAGCTGCCCACATGAGGATCTTGATGCAATGTCCACCTCATCAAGAAAAGCCGATGAAAGCAAGTACAACCAAGTTTCAAGGTCTCCAAGAACTCCCCACAGAGAACGTGCCTCGCCTCAGTTAAGAAATCCCATTTCCGTCGTGAAACCAAACTCAAGGTTTCCACTGGAACCAGCTCCATGGAGGCAGCCAGATGGGAATCGAGGTTCTCAAAAACCAGCTTCTATGCATCAGGAAGCTCACATAAAGGCTTCAAATTCGTGTCCTTCTGTTTATGGTGAAATTGAGAGAAGATTGACTGAACTTGAGTTTAAAAGATCTGGCAAGGATCTCAGAGCTCTTAAACAGATACTTGAAGCAATGCAAAAGACTAAAGAGAGATTAAAGCACAACGAAGAGCAGACCTCGGATTTGGAGACTCAAACAAGCAATCATGGCCCAAATTCTGTATCAACAACTCCCATCATTAAGGCGACTGGTCCCCCAATGAAATCCGAATCCTCTGTTGTGATAATTAAACCAGCTAATGTTGTTGAGAAACCCAGAAATTCAGGTTCCTCCGCAATCCCAATTGAGGGTATACCAGGCCTCCGCAAACTCCGGACCAGTGACAATCCAGACAGCAAAAATGATTCGGTTGACAAGCGAACAGCCAAAGATCTGACTCCGAGAAACAACCATTTTAGAGAACCTTCTTGCCAGCCCCTTTGTTCCATGGATAAGATTACCAATGCCAAAACATATAGGTCAACACAAACTACAAAGGCACCTCAACAGAACACCACCGGCTCTGGAAAGGGCTTAACAACTGTGAGCCCAAGACTGCAACAGAGAAAGGATGGGATGGACAAGCAGTCTCATCCTACCACCCAGACATCTGATCCTAGCAGAACCCGAAGACATTTGAGTAAGCAGCAAATAGAATCAGGCTCTCCAAGTAGAAAATTCAAGCCAAAATCTCCCAATTTGCAGCAAGGCAATGATAGATTGAGCGAGATCAGTAGTGACACAAGACAGTCAGAAAGCAATATAAGCTCAGCCTCACAGACTGAAATAGAAGTCACAAGTATTGATCGTTCAAAAGAAATGAATGGTGCATACAATCATAAGGACCAGAAAAATGAAGTATGTGTTCTTATCTTGTGTGTTCAATTTTTCATAATATCATTCTGATGAAGTGGTTAACAGGTTTCCTTCTTTTTCCACTCAGATGGCAGCAAGGTTGAGTGAAGATGGATTAAAAGCTGAAGCAACAACAGCAACCTTGGAACAGCCAAGCCCTGTATCTGTTCTTGATACTACATTCTACATAGAAGAATCACCATCTCCTGTAAAGAAGATATCAAATGCTTTCAAAGGTGAGGTTCTTGTTATGTTAAAACATTTTAGTTACAAATAGTGCATTCATACTTGAAACGATCATATTTCTAGCACTGGAGAGTGAAACAAGGGCCACACCTTACATACACTCACAGATTGAATGCACCGCATCAGTAAAAGGCTATAATGATTAAGCAAACATAAAGAAATAGCTTAAACACGTGCAATTGTGTCCTCTGTGTTTAATAAATGTTTCCTTCCAAGAAAAAAAACATTTTTTCCAACTCACAATGTAGCTTATTTGCAAGTATTCTGTTTTTCTTTTTGTACATTATGTTTTTAATTTAAGGCTACTTGGTCATGGCTATTGGCCCTGAGGCATTGGTAGCTTATAACTGAAACCTCACTACTCAAACAGGGGCCTGCTGGTCACATCAATTAAAATTTTAAACATGAAGAATGTTAGACAAAGAAAAACAGAAATATTGCTAATGTAGTACACAAATCACAAATTATAAAAGGAAACGAAAAGTAGAGGGAGGGGATGGATGACTTAAGCCTTTTACTAATAAAATTTCTCCTTTTTTTTTGTGTGTGTGTGTGTGTGTGTGGGGTTAATATACAGATGACGAGACCCTAAATTCTGATGAAGAAGAATGGAATTCAGTGGATCTAGACCTCTTGCTGAACAGAACAAGACCCATTCAAGGCCTTGAGTTTGATCGAGAGGACTTAGAGCATTTGGTTCGTAAGCTCAGACAAGTGAACTCCACACATGATGAAGCTGCCACAGATTACATTGCATCTCTTTGTGAGAACACAAATCCAGAGCACAGATACATTACCGAGATATTTTTAGCATCAGGTCTTCTCCTCAAAGATCTAGGCTCTAGCTCAACATTCATTCAGCTCCATCCATCAGGCCATTTGATCAACCCCAATTTGTTCCTTGTCCTGGAACAAACCAAGGGCAGGATTGAACTTCCAGATGATGAACGAAGCAATGAAAAGATCAATAAATTAAAATTCAATGAGAAAATCCACAGAAAACTCATATTTGATACTGTCAATGAAACCCTTGTCCACAAATTAACTGCAGCGGGTTTTTCTGAACCGGGGATCTCTTCAAACAAACTGAGACTGAGCAGCCTCACTGGACAGAAGCTTTTGGAAGAGCTGTGTTCAGAGATGGATCATCTCCAAGCTAACTCTGACTACAGCTTACATGATGAGGATGATTGTTTAATAAGCATCTTAAGAGAGGATATGATGCTTCAAACACAAAATTGGGCAGACAACCATTCTGAAATTCCAGGGGTAGTATTAGACATTGAGCGCCTGATCTTTAAAGATCTGATTGGCGAGGTCGTGAGTGGTGAGGTGGCTGGTCTGCCAGGCAGGCGAACCAAGCATTGCAGGCGATTGTTTCCCAAGTAGTATTTCTTCTTCTATTCTCCTCACATCTTCTCATTCCCCTTTTCTCTTTTTGGAGTAAAAGCATAATAATTCATGGATGAGAACTGCATTTCTTTGCTAGTCTGTAAAGCAAATCTCTTCTAGGGTTTATAACACAAAGTTTATTACAATCGATGTAAATACAAGAATACTTTAGCTTTTCAGTTTTTCATTTTACACAGATGGGTTCTCATAAGTGCACCAAAAATGTAATAAATACAGAGTGGTACTTTTTTGTCTGGAAAAAGGAAAATAATTGTATTTCTGCAAAAGCTGAAGCAACAGGCAGATTATATTTTCTGAATGCAATCATAGGAAATGAGCTTGCACTGGAATTCTATAACTAATTTAGTGCCAAAATTGGCTGCACAAGCCACAAATTTCACTAGGTATTTCATTTTGCTGCTACATTTGTAACCTTCACATCCCCACATGGTGCAAAAGTCCAACCCAGAACACTATATCCTCAATTCCACAGGGCCTAAGTTCAAGATAAAGAAAAAAGAATTGTATTTCATTTACATCAATAGTTTTCCATTTATTCAACTCATTAAAAAAATAAAAATGAGTCCTTTTCTTATTCAAGAATATTCTATTTTTACAAGTAAATACTGAAATATAAGCAAAATTCTGGAGTTGTTTCAAACAATTTAACAATGATGACACATCTTGTTAGTTGCTTACAGGAATTCTAGAATTGTTTCAAACAAAGTCCAATATTCCCCTACACGACTAAACCCACTATCCTTTTTTTGGATCAGCAACAAAAATGATTTTATTGATAAGACAAAAGGAAGAAATGATAATAAGGCATCCTCTACGAGTAAAAGCAAATAAAATAGAAGCTAAAGTACAAAACCAAAAAAAAAAGTTAACCCAAAAAAACACATTATATGTCACACATCGACAACCAATTTCTAACTAACAAAACAACACCACCTCCCTAAAGATAGGAGTCATCGAAGCCCAAAATGAAGATAAATGCCAATTTTTTTCCCATAAAAAATTCACATCCCGAGCCTTATCTTCAAAAACCCGTGCAACAAGCATATTATTCTAGCAATGAGGATAGTGGGGACTAACCCACAATCCTTACCGCCAGAAGAAAGCTTACCAAACTTTGACATATCCACAAACAAGGAGAAGCAAACAACTACAAAAAAAAGTACAACCAACCTCCACAATAATAGTACTAGACATTGTAGTCAAATCGGAAATCGAATCATAAATTTTAAGATACGTAATTTTATGTATGTATATACATAAAATACACACCTAGTGTTTTAAAAATGAAATAAATCTCAATATTGCTAAGTTGTATGCATGTATGTAATAGTAAAAAGCTACTTTTTGGCTTTTAACCTCTTTTGGGTCACATTTTTTATACATTTTTTCAAAAAAAAGCCAAAAAAAGTCAAAAAGCCATGTTTTAATCAACTTCCCAAATCAATCCATAATCACCTATACCAGTATAATTAATTCCATGTATTACGTAAATAGAACTAAATCATAGCGAATCGTAATTTAAGATTCAACAACATGAATTGAATCGTGAAGATTCTAACAGCCATGGAACTACTACCAGATATTAAAGGCACCAAATCAGCCAACAACTCCATCCAGCACAACTAAATCCAGCAAATACCCATCAATACCAGATATTGAAGGCACCAAAATACCTTTAAAAATAGCATTAAAAATAAATAAATAAATAATAATAATAAAAGTAGTTACAATGAGGTAGCCAAAGGCTTCACCACCTTACTCAAGTAACAAAACTCCAAAGAAGACCTTTACTTGTCTAGCTGGCACCCTAGAAGTCCAAACCAAACAGGGAAAAGCCTGGCACTGTGCTGGAGATGCAATTTCCAAAGAATAGCCCTACTTTACCAAAAATCATAGAAAATTAGAAAATAGTAGAAAATTAAATAAGATGAATTGGGTGGGGAAATATTTTTGGGATCAACACTCACAGTCAATCATGTTGGCAGGGCCTAATATATATATATATATATTTTTGGGGGAATTTACATCACCAGAGCCTTTAAAAATAATGTTTGCAGCGATGAATTGAAGCTAAACAATTAAACTCCATCAATAGCCTGCTAAAGACCCAAACCATAGAGTACTTAGTACTGATGCCACAGAGAGAAATGTTTTAAATCTCACATTGATACCAAGTTAGATTTAACAATAAAAAGAAAAATATGAGAAAGGAGGAGAAGAAACAGTGTCTGATGAAATGGTCATCTGTAAACTGTAACCACAAGTATTTCCATCCAAACAATCCGTGTCTTGAAGTGTCTAAAATATTCTTTTATTTAATTTCACTAATCTTCCCTCCCATTACCCACCACCAACAGCACGATTCTCTCTCTCTCTCTCTCTGCCAAGAACCACCATCCACCACCACCTAGCACCCTCGCATTCTACCCAAAACCACCACCACTTTTCTTTCTCCCTCTATTAAGACACCTCCCTCCCCCCAACTACCCTCACTGTACCAAATGCCGCCACCGCCACCGCCACCGCCACCCTCCACCCTCTCACTTCTACTCTCAACCCAACTTGCCACTAACACCAAAAAATCTATCTCCAAAATCCATAAATATTGCATATATGCATGATGTGTTGACTTTAAACAGATATGAACCTAAATATTTGGAATATAAGTAAAAGCAATGAACACAAAATGATATTCCCTTGGCTAGCTCTTTAGGTTGAGTTCCTGTGGTTGTTACTCCATTTTGGACATACATCATTAGTGAAACAATTAATGGATTTCAATATTAAAGACATCAAGAAAATATAGATCATGTTAATTGTCTAGTTCAGCACCAAGTCATTGCACTAAAAAAAAGGTTTGTCAATTTTGCTACAGGAAACCCTCCAACCAGAAAGCACAAGGCAAAAAATATTGAGCTAAAGTATTACTGGATTACTATTAACAAATGACATTGTATCTTTACAAACAAATACATATCTCTACCAGCATGTATAAATATTTTTAGTTTATTAAACAACATATAAAAGATTATATCTTAATTAATTAATTTCATTTGATTTACTACTAATTACTTTGGATAATATGTTTGCTTAACAGTATATGTTGCCAATACCATTTATTTTAATTATTATTCTATTTCTCAAAGTTTTCATATAATTCACCGGCATCAAATGACAGAGCAAATACCATAGTCATACTCGTGTGACTCAGATGCGAGCACTACCAAGCAGAGAAAAAAAATGGCACAATTATTAGCCCCCAACTCTCATCATCATTTTCAAATCATTTTTTTCTTTTTCTTTTCAAGAATCACCAAGAAAGGTAGAAAATACACAAGATGAGAGTTTAATGAAACGACGATACTATAGTATAATGGTTATTAAAGGAGATTTCCTGTTCTCTCTAAACAGTTGATAATGTTAAAGCTATTACAAAATTAACTTCCAATTAAAAAGTTTTCTATAAATAGAATTGAAAAAGAAAAGAAAAAAACCCTTGAAACAATGAAAACATACCTGGAAAAATGGCAAGCCATTTAATCATTCGAGCTTCAAGTCCAGATTTCAGCCTTTGTAACTTCCTGAATTTATTCCAAATTCTACACAAGAGTTTACTTCATTTTTGTTCTTGACTTGGAACTTTTCATCTTCTTTTTTTTTTTTTTTTTTTTTTCTATTTGTCAAATTAAATCAGAATGCCTTTTTCCTACTCTTTTCTGCAATGTTTGCCCTCTACTTCTTTCTGCACCCTGAACATAACTAAGGGGGTGTTTGGGAAATGCTATTTTTTGGTTTCTCTCACAAACATCACATTCAACTACAAAAAAATCCAACTATCTTCCCAAACACAAATTTTAGCCTACTAAAATAACCAAAAACTAAGATAACCTACTAAAATAGCAACTTCCCAAACACTCACTAAATCAATCCAAAGTAAATGGTGGAATTCAAAAGCAGCATAAAAGCCAAGGAGTGCCAAGGAATATGCGGTAGGAAGGAAACTTCATTTAATCAAGGTGAAAACTATCAAAGAAAATACTAATACTAGCATTCCCCAAAACAACTATACTTAGAGAATCATGAGGAAAGAAGTTGAATAAGCAAAAGTCCTCACTTAGGATCTCTCTAATCTTTTGCCAATTGATTATAACCAATTTTATTTTTGCATCCCCTGCTGGCAGGCATGAGCACCACACACCCTAGTGTTTATCGTTGGCCTATGATCTCATCACCAACAATTGATGTCTGTGGAGACATATATAAAATTCTCCTCACCTAACTTGAAGAGTGGGTCATGTTTATTTACAGTTTCAATCTCTATCTCTAAACATAAGTATCTAAATACAATAAATAAATATTTAATGCTTATGAATATAACCCTCTCATTTCATCAAACTACATCAATTCCTTGCTATAGAAAATCTAGAAAGACTGGTCCCAATTAGAAAATTTTAAAGAAAGTTTTGGTTTGCGAATATGCTCCCAATGGAGGAAAGCAACACAGCAGAATCCCTTCTTTAGATCTTCACTTCTTATTTCTCATTATTTTCTGTGCCACTTCTATTGCAAAGTGAAACAAGAATTAATAAGTCTTTGGAGTGAAAGAACTAGTACAAGAATTATTTGGAGTGATGCAAGCAAAAACTCTATTTGCTCAGAGATATGGTTTCTAGCTTTGATATTGATTGCCCCTTCAGGTACACTAATGACTGCACCCAAAAGGAGTGTTTAATACACAAGGCGGTTGCAAACAAAATAGAGGAAAGCCTAGGAGAACTTTGATTAAGGTGATAAGAACAAACATTACTATCTTGAAGTAAACTGAGGATATGATTGTGAAATAACCAACTGGAGGAAATAGATCTATGTACCCAACCCTACGTAATTGGATGAGACAAACGCTGATTGAGTTCAATTCTGTTTATTAGAGATATGTATATGCCAGTGGTTGTATAGCTTATAGGATTCAGGATTTTGGGTGTGCACATGTTTCGCCCCATTTTTGGTGTTCTGTTTATAATACACTACTTATTAAAAACACATTAATCCTTTAAGCCATCTATTGCTCAAGGATGAGCAAGAAAATTCCTCAATGCTCTTTCTTTTGTATTATTGTAACCAGATTTCATGGGCAGAACATACAGGAATCATAACAGTTTGTAAAACTGTAAGTTTTGACTTAAACAAACCAATGTAAATTTAAGCTGAAAGTCCTCACACCATTCAAAATTCTATTCTAAGTTGCTCAAATAGAAAAATATTAAAAATGAATAAAATGGTTTAAATGAATCCGATAAATGGTTTTTCAAAACCCAAAAAAAAACACCAGAAAGGAGGAAACCAAAAATTAAGTCACCACTCACTCGCTCCCAAAATTATCAAACTAGTCAAACAACTGAGCCACCGCTTCCCAACAAAAGTAAGTAGTCAAGCCAACTGAACCACATCCAGTCCTCCACATTTCAGCTTCTCACGTTCAGACAAAGGAGAACAATATACTCCTGCCACCTATATTTTGAAGAATAACCTAATATGAAGTTGATTAAGCAATCTGCAAGCTAAAAAAGTATTCAACTTTCATGCATAATTTGTTTGAAGAATAAGCAAATAAGTGTAACAAATGTGATTTGCTTTTATGTTAATGACATGTTTATGCAATACTGGAAATAAACATTATGATTATACAGACCGCATGTAAGAAATACTGGTTCTAGACATCCAGAAGCTGAAGATACCAACATATCCATCCAGTAACAGATCATAAAGAAATAACAAGAGTTTCAATTAGAAAGAATCAGGAATGACAAGGTTCTATTACAGCCACTATCAAAGACATACCTCCGAACTTGTTAAATTCTAGCAGTCTGTAATGTGCATATACAGACAACTATATGATCCTCAACTTTGACTACCCTGGAACCAGTATCTGCTAGACTGCTACCAGTTTTCTAAACAAGTATACAAATTCTAATCAAACCAACCTAATTTACAATTGGGCCAACTCTTGTGGGTTTTCTATAGATTCCTTCAGAATTTGCTCGGCCCTCCTTTTCTTGTTGTCCTTCTCATTAGTATCCCCAAACCAGGAGTTGATTTTGTCAATACCCTCATTACGTATGCTTGATGTACCTGAGGACTTCTTTCCAATCCCGAGCTTAAATTGCACAGTAGACCTTGTGTTCAGAAGGACCTTTTTCCCATCCTCTTCAGAATCGCATAATGTGTTCTTCATTGCTTCAATAGCTGGAGCAAATGTCTCCAACACCGAAACATGATTCTGCACAACCGCACTGTTATTCGCTGCAGCTTCATCCAAGAGTTTAGGTGGAAGCACCACTGAAGACACTTCCTTCTCTCCTATTCTCAAAGGGGCTGCAAGAAATGGGTTACTTTCAGCTGCTTGTTTAGCCTTGGCAGCATCTCCTGGGTCAACAGCCGTTGGTACTTCAGACCCATTACAAGCCAATTGCTGCTGCAAATTCAACAAGGTCGTTTCCACCTTCCTCTGCTCTTTACTAGGCTCAGTTTTATCAAACGGAGTATCTACTTCTCTGCCCTTCCGCGAGGGCGAGCGTGTACAAATCTGCGGATCAGGAAATGCAGGCAACCATGAAGGAATATGCTCACTGGGTGATACTTCAGTAACTTGTGCAAAACTAAGTATTGGGTTTCGGTCCTTAATTATGGGAAAACTGGGAATTGAATATGGAAATGGAATTTCCTCAGCATCACCAACATACTGAGTAATCTCCCGAACTATACCTGAACCAGCAGGACAACAATTAATATCGGAAGCACCCGAAAACCCCTGCGATGATCCCAAATCTTCCAACCCATGAATTATATCAAACACGTTAGTCTCTGACCTACCAGCCAAATTCGCATAGAAATTTGCACTCTTCCCTATTTCACGAATATATCGAACGGTCACGTCGGACAGCGTATTAAGGGCCGACTGCTGGAAGCTCTGAAATCCTTCACTCTCGCATACTTGCGCTACAGCAATCTTGGCGATAGCTTGGGCAAAATCGTCTGATTTCTTCTTTGACTTGCCATGCTCACACTCTCTTCCACTCTCTCTACCACCATTGCTCATATTCAACACTTCATATCAATTCAGTTCAAATGAAGTAAAATTCAAAGGAAAAAAAAAAAGAAAAAAGACCATGACTTTTCAAAGAATTCCACAAACATCGCATTATCGATGACCAATCATAGCTTCAACAGAGCGAACGATTGAAGAACAAAAAACCCTAGAATGTTGCATTTCACAATTGAACAAAGTAATAGCGAAATCAGATGTAGCACATGCTTACCAGTAATTTCTAGGGTTACTGCGATTGATTCTTGAGCTCACTAGTAATTTAGCGAATCGTTCAATCTCTATTGAACAACGATAAATGTTATCCCCATCCAGAGAAAGACTAGTAAGATTAGCTGAGTTAGGGATTTGATTGGAGTTGTGGAAGGTTTATAAACCCTAGTAAAACCCTGGATCGAAAGAGAGAGATAGAGCTAATTGGGGTAACCAGAAAGAGAGAGATTTAAGTTAGGGCGTGTTTGTTACTTCTTGACGGCGAGCTGTGGGGGGTACAAGAGAGTTAACGAGATCCCTTAAAGAAAGGGAGACAGACGGACATAAGCAGCCGCATCGGATGCCACCTGTCTAAGGTCTGGTTTAGGATGTCAGAAAAAATTTAAAAAGTTAAGAAGTTATTAAAAAAGAAAAAAAGTAAAAAAATTATTATTATTTATAAATTAAAAATATAAAAAAATTAATATATATATATAATATTTTAATACAAATCAATTTTATATTGTTCCCGGTATTGAATTAATGGGAAAGTACAATGAAAGAAATAAAAAAAAAAAAGCATATATATTCACTAAGTTGGACAGTAATGTTGGGCCCGTAGAGACCCACCACAAGTCCCGTTTTGATAATCCAAACTTTTCAATGTGTAGAACTTGTCCAGTACTATATGTCTGTAAAACATCCGTTGATCGGATATCGCTAAATACATAATCAAATCAGTTTTGTATAAAAAATTGATAGTGTTATAGTTAACGGTTGACAAAAAAACTAATCTGATCAGATAGTTAAAGATATCTGATTAATGTAATTTTTTACAAATATATAATACTCGACGAGTTGTACACATTGAACGGTTCCAATTAGCAAAACGGGACACGTGGTGCGCCCCACTGGCCAAAGAGCACTGTCCAAATGGTAGCTCAAAAAGGAGACAACAATTTCCTATTACACCACTTTGCAAACATTGCTTCCACCGTACAGTTTACACTGTCAAAACTTTTCCTACACATTAATTTATATAATTTTTTAATACACATTTTTTCGTAAAATGTCAAAAAGTTAACCCAAACATCCATCTTTTTTTTTCCTCAACTTTTTAGTCCAAAAAGACAAAAAGTGCACTTATTTAGGACATTCCAAATAACCCCTAAATTAAATTTTTAATTTTTTTATTTTAGAAAATTATAAATGAATTTTTATTTTTCACAATACATTTAAAAAATTAAAATATTTATATATTAAGTATAAGAAGAGTACAAATATTACCACTTTATTTGGTTTTGTAATTTCTAAAAGAACAATGCTATATTCACCGAATTTAGTTTCGTTTAAATTGCTCGAATTTGTTGATGCCGATCGCTTGAATGATAAGGTGACGACTGCGATAGACGAGAGTAAAGCCGGTGGCATCAATAAATTCGGGCGATTTTGGACCATAATAATTTGGTGGATAAATCATTTCACTTTTTAAAAATAATTTTTAAGTTTTTAATTCATATTTTAAATTTTTAGTATTTTATTTATTTTTAAATTCACTTAATTTAGATACATTTGAAAAATTATAAAATTTTCTCACTAAGTACAAAAAAAAGTTAAACAATACAAAAAAAAATACATTCTCATTTTTTCATATATATTAAATTACTTTTTAATTTCTTCACAAATATTTTATTTTTTAAATGGAAAATTTAACCATGAACCCTCCTACCTTCCCTTTCTGGTTAAAAGGACAAAAAAAAATTAGTACTTTCAAAACTCTCTCATAATTATAAAGTCTTGTATAAAATACAAAATTTATTATTTGAATATTTTATTTGACCATTACGTACCTCTCTCTCTCTCTCTCTCTCTCTCTCTCTCTTTTCACTAACCTGGTGGTTGTTCATTGTCTTCACTATTTTCATTGTTTATCGGCGTTGTTCATCCTTACCATCGGCAACTACCATTTTTACCATCAAACTACCACTATCATCTCAGATTTGATACCTACGAGCTCATATTTGAGATCAATAATTTCAGATCTGAGATAATAAAAATTAAAAATAAAAACTTAGATTTGATAGAAAAATGAGAAATCAAGATATTGTAATGAAAAATCAAGAGTTTTTTGTATGTTTGTTCATAGATCTAAAAGTAAAATTTGATTTTGGTTCGCTCATTTAGTATATACTATATTTTTGTAACAATAAAATTTTACTTTGATTACATGCTGATCTGCTTAACGATAGTAAAATTTTACTATGAATCATAGTAAATTTTACTTTGATTCAGAATAAAATTTATTATGATTCAAAGTAAAATTTTACTCTAAAATAAGCTACGATGATGGTTTTACAAGATAGTGCTGTGTCATAAACCAGAGTAAAATTTTACTGTTAAAAGAATAGAGCATCATGAAAAGAAGAAAGAAAGATAGAGGATAGAGAGATAGAGTTCGAAAACAAAGGATCAAGAGAATGATGAGAAGAAAGAGGAGAGAGATTGAGAGAGAGAACATGAGAGAGAGCATAAATGGTGAGTGACACACACATATATATAGAGAGAGAGAGTACGAACCATCAAAACCAAAGAGAGAGAGAGAGAGGGCGAAGGATTTTAGATTTGAGATTTGCAAACCGTTGCAAATCATCATTGTTCGACAAAGACGACCGTGAATGATTTCAAATATGAAGTTGTGGATATAACAATGGTGATGAAGTAGGTAAGAGAAAGAGTTCCATGGTGAGTGGTGGTGGCGTCGATGGAGAGTAGCGATGGTGCCGATGAAAAGCAACAATGATAAGAACGAGACAAAGAGAATAGAGATTAAGATAAGAGAAAGTGATTGCAATCTGATACATACACACATATAGGTATTATAATAAAAGAAATAAGTTTTAAAATACTATGAAGTTTAGAAAGGATCTATATAATTCTTGTCCAAATTAGACATTGAGGGGTCTATCACCAAATCTCTCTTTTTAAATATATTTAGATATTTAGATTAGGCACTTTGAAATTTTTTTTTACAAATTTTACTAAAATATTAGAAATAAAATTACCAAAACATAAATCCAAAAAAATTAAAAATTATTTTTAAAAGCTTATAAACTTTTTATCTAGAAGGTGGGGGATTCCCTCAAATGGAGGGATAGAGTATTGAGGGCCCATTTGGATAGGAGGAGGAAACTTGCTTAAAAGGAAAGGCTTTGCTTGGGAGAGATTTGCATGTTTTTCGATTGTTCATCCAAATGGATTAAAAATTTTACTAAAATATTAAAAATAAAATTACCAAAAAATGCCCTCAAAAAAATTAAAAATTATTTTTAAAAGCTTATAAGTTTTTTAATCGTAGAAGGTGGGGGATTCCCTCCAATGGAGGGATAGAGAGTATTCAGGGCCCATTTGCAAAGGAGGAGGAAACTTGCTTAAAAGGAAAGACTTTGCTTGGGAGAGATTTGCTTGTTTTTCGATTGTTCATATAAAAGGATTAAATTATGTAGTTGGCCTGCTGTAAGTGATATTTGTAAGAGAAAAAATAAGATGATTATGGGTTTGATATGATATTTTGTCTTATTAGTTATTTTAATATATTTTGTCTTTTTGTAAATTTTAGCCAAAAAAAAAAAAAAAATAGCATTTGCCAAACAAAGGCTATTAGTGTTTCTAAAATAAAAACTTTATAAACTCTTCATGTGCATCACACATGCACTTTTCATAGTTTATTTATAAAAGTTTGAATTAAGTAACAACAAATTTTACCTAGTCTCCAACAATGGTTGTCATAACTCAAATTGGACAAGAAAAAAAGAAAAAATAGTCAAATTCGTTGAAATTGTCTGACCATCCAAATATATGACATGATTTTTATTTTTATTTTTTTTTTCACTTCACTTGCTAATGAAAATAAATCAAAGAAAACTTGAGTTAGAAATTCGAAAAAAAAAAAAAAAAAGAAAGAAAAAAGAAGAAGAAAAAAGTCATAGGTTTTGCACCATTAGAAAATTTGTCATATAACCTTATTTTAACAAAAAGAGCATACCTACAACAAATTGAAGTCGATAGAAGTAGTAGGGGTAATTTGTACTTTCCGAATCTCTCTCGATGCACGCCTTCTTCCTGTACCTTTAATTTCATATTGTTAATGAAATTTTTACTTTGCCGATAAAAAAAAAAAGAAAAGAAAAGAAAACCCGAGCAAAAAATTAATAAAGTACTCATAGATTGTGCCCCATTAGGGAGCTTGGGTATGCTTAATAATGTTGTGAATGCCCTTTCATAGAAGGAGTTTTGGAATTCTCTACGGCTTACGCCCATCAACGTTGAATAAGCTTAAATCTCCCTCTAGAAGAAATCATCTTTTTAAATTTCAAATCTTCACTACTAAACATGTATTCATTTTCTTATTCTGCTATGGCAAGGTCAGCCAGGTTTATGTTAATGGTGGTGTTTGGGAAGTGTTTTTTTTTTTTGGTTAAAAAAAACACTAAAAGACAAAAAAATTGGTAAAAAAACTAGAAAAACAAATCCAGACAAAATGTCACATCAAATCCATAATCATTTCACTTTTTTTTCTCATAAATATCACATTTAATTACAAAAAAATCTAACTATCTTTCCAAACACAAAGGGTATGTTTGGTTTGGTTTTGGGAGAGTAGTTTTTAAAAATTATTTTGGGGAGAGAGTTTAGAAATTTTTTTTGATTTGTTTGGTTGTGTATTTAAAAGTAGTTTCGGAGTTTGAAAGTTTGGAATGATTTGATATTTTGTTATAATTGAATAGATGTGTGTGAGAGAAAAAATGATTGAGAATGAGAGATGAGAGAGAAAAAGTGATTGATTAATAGGTAAGAGAGAGAAAATGATTTTGAAAATTGTTTTGGAAAATTTACAAACTAAACAAATTTTTAAATTTTTTTTCCCCAAATTCACTTTAGAAATCCAAACCAAACATACCCAAAAATTTTAACCCTTTAAAATAATCAAAAACTTAAAAAACCTACTAAAATAACAACTTCCCAAACACCGCTTCGTTTGGGAAGTAGGCTGACTTTTTGACTTTTTGATTTTTTTGGTTATTTTAGCTCGGGCTAAAAAGTTTGGTTTGGGAAGGACTTTTTAGCTTTTTGACTTTTTTGACTTTTTTTATGAGAGAAGAGTGTAATGATTATGGATTGGATGTGATATTTTGTTTGTTGTGGCTAAAATAACCTATTTTGTCTTTTGTGGCTAAAATAACCAAAAAAGCCAATAAACCATCTTCCCAAACAGAGATTGTAGATTTCATTCTAATAAATGATTCTCATGGGGAACACAGTTTGAATTTTTTTTTTTTTTAAATTCAAAATTTGATGTTTATAATAAAATAAATTTTAAAATTTTAATTTTATCAATTTAAACTGTAATTTTTTAATTTATTTTCAATTTAAATTATCGGTCTATTTTTGTTGAGTAAAATTGACTAAAAAAATGATATTTCAATCATTATACTCAACGAAAAATAATATTTTAAACATTTTATATATACTTAACAAGTATCATTCTTTTTCTTCTTTCTTTTACGAATTGATTTAGCATGGATAAATAAGATAGTTGTTTCAAACCGACCACTCATTCTCCTTTGTCCTTGGCTAATAGAATGTGAATTATTTAGTTTGGAATTGAATAACAGATGTAAGGTTAGCCAGTTGAAAAGATCAGTATGCGAATATTCAAATTAATCAAACACCGATAATTATATGATTAAATCACAAAATAATGTCTTCTCCAATGCAGGATAACAAGAAAAGACAGATCACAAAATCTAAAAGTGGCTTTCGTGGAAAAAGAAAACAAAACAGTAGGGGGACCTCTCCTATGCAGGCTTTGTGGTCCCTTCTCTTACACAGAAAAAGATGGCATACTCTGAAACCCTAATTAGCTTGTATGTGCTCCTCTTCTTCTTCTTCTTCATTAAACATTAAATAAGCTCCACAGCATTTTTTATTTTTATTTTTTATATTTGATGCCACTTGGAAAAGGGATCCTTTAATCTTGCTCTTAAAACCTGTGGCTCTGCTAAGATTATTGTGTTGGATCTTGTCCAATGTTGACAGTACTGCCTACAATCCCACTCATCTGTAATTACTCACCCATATAGCAACATACAACTTTCTTCAAGTTCAACAGATTATTTATGCTTCCATCAATGTGGAGATTCTGGATAAAAAAAAGAAAAAGAAACTTGACTGTCCATTCATAATCAGTACTTTAGGGTTTTCAAGCTTTCAGAGATCAAATAGTGTTCATGGGAGAGAAGTGCATATATTGGGTGACCTAACAAAGAGCAATGCTACTTACACAAAACTCAGAAAAATACGCATAATATTGTTTAATGTATGTTTACACTCATTTAAGAATACAAAATTAAATCTAAATCACATATTATTTTTTTGAGTATATTTTTGTATACTCTAGGCACATATCTATCAAATAAATATTTACTAGTGATGACTCTGGTCAACAAAAAAAAACAATGAGCAACTCTTATCTCTCATTAATTTGATCAAGTAATGTTAAATATCATGGAATAAAATTTAAAACTCTCATTAGTTAATGATTCCATTATGTAATATCACTCTCATATATATAGATATTCATTTATGTTGTATTTGGTTAGAAGATTTGAGAAATGATTTGGAAAGGAAAATAGAAAAAGAATGTGAAATATAAATAAAATATACCTACATTTTACCTAATTTCATACACCTTTTCTCTTTTCTTTTCTAAATTCCTTCTCAAATCTCTCAACCAAACATAGCATCACAGTACAGTCAGGTTACAACCACAAAGCACCAATGCAGTGAGATGTCTCGTGATCATGGGGAGCACAAGTTGACATTGGGTGAGCTAAACAATGCCACCGTACATATATGCTTCCGATTTACCACTCCCTAGATATCAAGTACATAGAAAATTTTCTTTTTCCCTACACCATTCTTGTTTCTCTGGAAAATAATTTCTTGTACTAAGTGTATGGTAGCCACATTTAAGATGGGTCAAACAAAATAGTTACACTTCAGAACTTTCTACTGTTCAACTTCAAATAGCTTTCTTTTTAGGGTATCAAAACAAAATATAATGACATAAAAATATATAATATGGTCTCATCTTACCAGTATTCCAGCCATTCAAGATTCTGTAGTGCAATGTATAGCTCTTGCATTTGTTTCCCCAAATGCTTGATTGAGCAAAGTTTATGAAATGAAACACGAAAACATCACCGCGATCCCTACAACAAAGAAAGGTTGTTCACTCCCAAGAATATCATAGAAGTCCCAATTTATAAAATTGGACATCGATTCATTTTGGAGGAAACTCGTCATTGTTATTTGATTGGCTTCCACTACTATCACGAGACCGGATAAGCATGCTCAAGTGGAGGGGTCTCATGGATTGGCCTATAGAATTTGACAAGGGATTTTGTGAACTTGAGCTCAACATCTGAAAGTGGTTGATTTGTTTTGGATCAAACTCAATGTTTGAAGAAAAATAGGATTGCGTTGTCCCGGGTGGACATACAAGAACTTGAGACCCAGATGGAAGAGACAATGATGGTGGAAATGGCACAACATTGAAGTCCTGTATATCTTCTGTTTGGGTTGTACTTGTATATCCATGGCTTCCTATATGAGAAAGAGAAAAAATTGAAGGATCCCAACGATAGAAAGAATTGTATGGCGCAAAATTGTTAAGCAAATCGGGTATGGAAGAATAGGTAGGTCTGGGGAAAAAGTTATTAGATGAAACATTTCCACCATTAGCTTCATTAAGATTATCTTGCTTTTCTTCCTCATTTCTTTGATTCCAATTTTCTTTCTCAACCGGTGTTTCTGTTGCAACCTCCTTAGATTTATCATTCAAGGTAGCATTCGAATTCAAAAAACTTGACCCTTGTAGTCCCAATGGAGTGTCCCAATTGATATTGTTACCAATCTTAAGGCCTTCTTTGTCATGATTAGTTATCATTGGTTGATGATTTTGGCCAAATTTGAAGTTTCCTGGTGGCATTTGGAGGGGAGGGAGTTCATCAATTTCATGCTTAGCTTCATTCAGCAACCAATCAACCACCTTGCTGGGCTGATTAAGACCTAGCCTTTCTTGAAGATCATACAATTGAATGGCAGTTGGGACCGAAAGCCTTACCCGTCTATCTCTCAATCCTCTCACAGTGCAGACTTTGCTGTGCCGGTCCTTTCCTCCAAAAGCTTGCGAGACACGCACAATTCGTGGATTATTCAGCTTTGACCATGGTGTTTTTGAACTACATGAAGCCTTAGAGTTGTTCTTCCCATCAACTGTGTTGCCTTCCTGTTTTGTTGTAAGATCTTCTTCCCTTGAAGTTGTAATCATCTTATGTCTCTCATTATCGGTGCAAAAAAAAGCAAATGACCGACTGAATTGCCTCAGGTTGCAGGTTCCTCAGATTTTTCTTTTCAGTCTCCTCGAATGGCCTTCCTCATATAAAGTTCCTTACAATTTCCTTCTTTATGATCCATCGAAAATAAATAAATAAATGAGTATTGATAGAGAAGCAATGATATAATACTGCAATCACAACCCTACTTGTCAAAAACATACACAAACTAGGTTGGTCAAAGCTCATATACCCTATATGAAATTAGCATCTACCAGAGTGGATTTGCATAGCCTATGAGTTTCACATATATTCACAGAATCACACAAAGCAAGGGATGATATTCTGTAGCTAGATTGATCAATTGCTTAACAAGTTCTCAAGTTAATGGCAAGTGTTAAGTGCTACAATCAATTTTATGATGATTTGATGTGAGTGAATTGGAACTATACAATGATTTGATGTTAGTCATAGAAAATAGTCAAGATTACAAGTTAGAGCGCCTACTTATGAAGAAATTAAACTCATCATGATGATAGATCATATATATAACAACAACAACTGATGTTTTAAATTATTATGGTACGAGGCAAACTTACATCTGCAGGGTTTCAGATTTTGGTATGGCACTCCTCTTGAATAGTTGCAACTTCCTGAATTTGGTATTCAACTCCACCAAGCTAGCGGTGTATATGATTAGGTTGTCTAAAGTGAGAAAATTCACTTTCATGGGAGAGAATAAACTTACTGAGAACTAGGTGCAGATTGAGAAAGAGAAGATGCCGGAATTCAACCGACCATGCTCCACAGAAAAATAAAGAAAAAAGCATGGTGAGTGCACGGCCACGTGGCAGACCTCGGCATCTATCCATTTTATTTTATTTTTTAATCGGCAAATATTAGTTGTTAGTTGTTAGATTAGTATTTATGGGAGAAAATTTCCTCACCATTGGCAAAGCACCTAAATAGTTGTACTCTCTTAATTCAACTCTCCTAAGGAGAATTGAACCTATACCTCTTTGGGACTAAGTCCTAAGGAAGGCATGGTAGCCAATTAGGTTAGGCCTAATCTAACAACTAACAACTAGGCTCGGCATCTATCCATTTAATGTGCAGAGTCAAAATCTTATCATTTCTTTTCTTCTTGTTGAGTTGCAGCTGTATGATGGGTTATTAATTTTGTATGAAACATATGTTTATTTGTTGAGATAATATTGTTCTATGCAAACAAAGTACATATAATTTGGACTGGGGACCATTGTGATCACCACTCTGCACACTTCGAAGAAAAAAAAAAAGTTGCACCTAATGCTTTATCCACAATTACAAAAGGCATTGTTGTGATTGAAATTCCCTTCACATGGGTTGACAAACGCATGCTTGCTAGCAATGATATGACCTTCATGTAATTAAACCTCCAAAATAGTTTACATTTAAAATAAAATAAAAATGACAAATGCACAGGCTCTCGCTAATCCTGCTTTAGCAGGTGCCTCTTGCATTTGCATGTCTTTTAAAAATAAAAAATAAATAAAAATATTAGGGATCATGAAAAAAATATCATGAAAATGATCATGAAAG
Source organism: Camellia granthamiana (assembly GCA_036172215.1). Lineage (NCBI taxonomy): Eukaryota > Viridiplantae > Streptophyta > Magnoliopsida > Ericales > Theaceae > Camellia > Camellia granthamiana. The sequence continues at coordinate 16,970,878 of CM069903.1, read as the reverse complement.
ATTCTCTACCTTTGGATTACATACATAATAAGACACCAAATACTAATCAAAGGATGAAAATTCTTCATGATGCATTTCATGATATTTTTTTCATGATTCCTAATATTATTCATGTTAAATAGTGTAAATCAAGAGATAATTAAGAGATAATATTAGGGCATTAATGGGATAATAATATAAGAAAAGGCACTTAATGGGGCCACTAATGGGATACCCAAAAAGTTGGTCTTAATAGTCTTTTTAACAGCATTTTTTCTGGTTGATGTGTCTGATAGCTACAGATTGATTGCAACGGGACCAACATGCTGATGAATAGAGAGAGGACCACACAATGTTCCTGCAGCTGTGAGATTTTTGCACGGAGCAAGTTGAAGAGAGTGTTAAATATTATCACTCCCCACAAAATCAAAAATGCTTTGGTCGGTTATTAAACCACATAGACGTGTAGAAATTTCTTTCTCTACTTTGAAAAGGATCTCAAATATGTGCTTTTCCAACTTCTTTAATGAATTAGGTGTTCTCCAACTTGGAAGATTGGATAGTGTCGTAAAAGAATTAAGCTATTGAAATTTGGCTCCTGTTAAGTTGTTAAAAATTGGTTCAACATTTATTCATTTATGAGAAATATTAGGGATTATGAAATTTTTTTCATGAAAATGATCATGAAAGACTTGTGATCCTTAGATTACCTTGATTAGTGTGTGATGTTTCATTCTAAGTGTAATCCAAAGGTCACAAATCTTTCATGATCATTTTCATGAAAGACTTTTCATGATACCTAGCATTACTGTTCATTTATTACCAATGTCTCTAATAGTTGATCAAAGATTATTTGTTTTCAAATATTTCCATCATCTGTACTTAAATACTCATAATCACTAAATCATTGAAAACCTGACCTGATTTAAAATGTTTAAAAAACATATATTGAGTTGTGTTTATTGGTAAATCCCATTTTATATTTTAAAATTTTATTGCAATAAACACATTTGTTAGTAAAAGAAAATTTATGAAACTTGTTAATTTATATAAAAAATTTTACAAAATCTTTTGGTCAGAATACACTTAGTCGTGTACTATCATCATCTGGACCCCAACTAGCCGCACCCCCTTACACCGACCCATATGTATTATATGCTCTCAATTTCTTTCTTGTTTAAACCATCCAATCCAACCCCTTTGTGAATCATCTATGAAGCAGACAGAATGTTTGGTGCATATGGAATTGTTTATAATTCATTTTATTTTTAAAAATTTGTGTGAGAATATTTAGTCAAATAGTTTAAATAAATTTATTATTGAGAAGTGGAACTTATTATTGAGAAGTGGGTAGAGAAATACTGACTCACTTTTATTAAGTAATTGAAAGATAAGAAAAACTCTAATAATATGTTTTATGATTTTTCATTTGTTGGGAGCACCATCAAGTAGGTAATGCTACATGTACTCTCAGACACCGACTCAAATTTTTAGATATTTTAGGCTAAACATCAGACTTTATTTTATAGGACTTTTGAAAATTTGAGGTCTTTAATAATGAATTTTTTTTTTTATTATTTAATTTAGTGAATCTTAGGCAGAGTTAAATCATCTAATAATTGGGTCACTCCTCCTCCATGACTATTTAATAAATTCACATGTGAATACTTAGCCTTATTAATTATCTTAAATTATGCATGGCAGTACATTTTATTAAAAAAATTTAGTCAAAAAGTTAAAAAATACTATAAAAAGTCAATATATACTTTCTATATTTTACACGCGAGAGCAAAAATCACATCTTTAACAATCAAAAATCACCATAAAAAGTTACTTCCCAAACCAAATCTTAAGAGCAGAAACCACACCTTTGGCAACATTTCGGCTCAATGTTTAAATAATAAAAAAAAATTAATAGTTTGGCTCAACATTCAACATTCAACATTCGCTTTTTTTTAACAACCCCACCCTCAAGGAGAGCTGTAGGGTCAATTAAAGAGGCGATTTCCAGCGACTGGTTAGGCGACTTCCGGCGCCCCTCCGGCGACCTTTAAAACTTGTTTTTTCTCTCTTCTTTTCTTCCGATCTTTCAGTTTTGGGGGGAGGGGGACCTATTGAAGGTCGCGTTCCTTGCCGGCAGTGCTTCACTCCAGTCGATCTGGGTTTCTATTCCGGCGTTGACTTGGTTTCCCCTCCCCTCGGTTTTCCTCTCCCCTCGGTCGCATTCAGTAGATCTGGGTTCCCTCTGCTCTTCAAGGTGTTTTTCCGGTGGTTTGGTTGTTGTTTCGGTTCTGCTTTCCGACGATCTCCACCCTTCCCCCAAGTCCCAACCCACTGTTGAGTTTTCATTTCCACCCCAATCTTGATTCTATCCCATTGAGCAACTCCTAAACTCAGTCCACTAGGTTACTGAGTAGGGCACCCACCAGGCTGTAGTGACCAACTTTGGGTGCAATACGTATAATATTTTCGCATCATTCACGTTATTGACTTACAGGTTGCTTGAAACAATGCTCAAGAAAGGATTTCTTCTTAACTCTAAAGTGGTTCCCAAACGTCTTTCCAAAGAAGAGAAAGGCAAAGGCGTCATCATGTCAGGGGCTTGTGCTAAGGATAAGTTGCTGGGTTCCTTACACCCTGACTTATTTTCCGTTTTGGACCCGTTGGACATAGCTCTGATTCAGGATTCTCTGGGTGCTGATTTTCAATTTGATTAGGATGCTGCGTTGGAACATATACAGTCTAAAGTGGGCTTGGATGATACAAAACTTCCATTGTCAAAAGGCCGTGAACAACCTGGGACTTCTAATACTACGGTTCATACTAGTGTTGATGTTGAACCGAGTGGTCAATCTCCGAGTCAGGATATTCGAGCAGAAATTGGAACTGGGTGGGATTGTGGCAATGTCATCAGAGAGGGGTCTCACAGTGGGCTTGGTTGCAGTAAGAATAGTGAAATTGATATGTCTGGTACTTTGCTCAACAAGGGTGATAAACCCACGCAGAAGGTCAAGCGTCACAAAAGAGTGCATTTGGGAAAGGACTTCCTCCTCATTGATCGTAACTCGTGTCAGGCTCTTCAATCCGGTGGATCCTTTCAGTTTTTCCACCGAAAAAGTTTGTCGGTTGTTGAAGTTGGAATTGGCGGACACTCTGACCCAATTCTACCAGATGCAGTAGTGGATATTGAGATGGAGGCCCCCTCCCTAGACATTCTACCTACTTCTTCCCAATCCTGTGAAGAAACACTACAACCGTCACCACCCACTTCGCCAACTCTACAACCGTCCTCCCCGGTTCTTAGTGATTGTGATATGGAGGAGCAAGCACCGACTACTGGAAAAGTTTCATTGTCTGACACTTTTATGTTTTGTTATGCAGGCGGGTCTAAAAGAATTCGTGCTTCCATCCCTCGTTGTCCTAAATCCTCTAAATTGATCTTTGCCATTACTGCTGGTAAACGCAAGCGGGAGCCACGGATTGAAGATTCCTACTCTGATCCCAGTCTCTTCAGGCCACCTCGGCGTCGAGCTTTTGGACTAGGCTAGGGGCCTTTTTGCTGGTGCTTGTTTATTCTAGTTTTATTTGTACTCATGCTTTTTATAATTTGTACTGCTGTTATTCTGCTTATTAATATATGGTGATTTCATCGTCCTCAAAAAAAAAAAAAAAAACATTCGCTTTTAACAATTTGAAATTGTGATTTTAAAAAAGACTATGATATTTTGTAAATAATTTGTTATTAAAAATAATAATGTTGAACCAAATCACCCTGAGTAACTGTGAGTCATTTAATGTTGTTTTATTTGTCTTCCAAGTTCTCCATTGCAGAGGGGATGTGCACAGTGCCAGAAGAGATAAACCTAAAATATACTCGTAAAGTTTTCGATCCTTCAGTATTTGAGGTAGGTTTAAATTTTATTTTTTTGGTGACTTCTTATAAAAATTTTAAAAAATGGGTAAAACAGTTTTTCAGGTGTTTGTATATCTCAATTAGTCAATAAGATATTATTGTATTTCAAGAAGTCCTATCATTTAAACATTTGATACACCAAATCCTAATTCTTATATTTAAAGCATTTTATGGACATTTCTACGCTTACAAATATTTTTTGAATGGTTGGCAATTTGGTGATGTAAACATTCATATTTTACAATGTGAATATTCACATTGATGATGTGAACATTCACATCACGAAACATTCACACTCTAAATGTGAATATTATTATTAGGGGTATTTTGGTAACTATGTCATTCATAGAACTTATTGGAACATAAGAAAATAGAGAAATGCTATGTATCCCAAATATTCTACTAAATATCTTACATGTGGTGGGACTCACACAAATCCATATGTGTGTGGGTTCCACACCCATGTGAGAGGTTTGGTAAAATATTTAGGGTCCCTTTTTCTATTATAAATTAATTAGTATCAATTAATGGCTTAATTAGTCTCAATTAATACTAAAATTATAAATTAGTATCAATTAATATTAATAATACTTCCATTACATTTTTATCAAACATATCGGGTGTGTTTGGTTTGTGTTTGTAGAATAGTTTTTGACATAAAAAGTACGAAAACTTGTTTGGTTTGCCTTTTTTCATAACAGTTTTAGAAAATTATTTTGGGAAGAGAGTTTTAAAAAAAATAATTGATTTGATGTGTATGAGAGATAGAGTGATTTTGGAAAGTAGGTAACCAAACAAAATTTTGAGATTTTTTTGGAAAAAATTTGTTTGGTTTGATTACTCTTAAAAATTTGTTTGTAGAAAATTTTTTCCCAAATTTTTTCTGAAAAACAAACTAAACAAGGCCATCAATTTTTATATTAATTGATATTAATTAATACTAACTACATTAACTTTTATTAATGAAATAATTTTTTTAAATTAAAACTGAAAAAATGACAAAATTATCATTTTTATATCATATAAGGGAAAAAAAGGCAATTATACAGTAAAAAACTATTTTATAGCTTATCAACTAAACACTACTCTGCTACTTAAATCCATAATTCCATAGCTGCACCAGACAGGTTAACATGCTATAATCTGTTAAGTTATAATCTATAATCACTTTCCCACAGCTCTACCAAACGGGGCCAAAGTAGAGAGCATTCGATTTTTTCTCATGTATTTATTTAGGCTTGCTAAATTAGTTAAAAATTAAAAGATGATTACAAAAAATTAATTATTCTTGGGATATTTTTTCATAAATTCATGTTCACCTACTTACATTTCATTTAGTCTATATTATTTTCTTGAGTTATGCTAGGGATCCCAAATATTCTACCAAACCTCTCACATAGGTGTGGGACCCACACACATATGGATTTGTGTGAGTCCCATCCCATGTGAGATATTTAGTAGAATATTTGGGATACATAGCATTTCTCATCAAGAATTGTTATTAATTAGTATCAATTAATAATTAATTCATTACAAAAATATACAATATTAATTTATTAATAATTAATACCAATTAATATTGATACCAATATAAAAATTGTTGATTTTTTTTTTCTTTTTCTTCATTTTTTTCTTTTTCTCTTCTTTCTTTTTGTTAATTTTGTTTAATTTATTAATTTATTACATATTATTTTATTAATTTATTAACTGCCGCCGGTGGCTAGGGTTTCAACGTTGGAGAATAACGCAGATCGCGATCGCGACGGCGACGGCGACGGCGACAAACAACGTAGATAAATAGAGAGAGAGGGGGGGGGATGGCGGTGGTTAGGGTTTTAGATCGCAATCGCGATCGTGATCGCAAAGAGAAAGAGAGAGAGAAAGAGAGGGGTTCGTGAGAGAGAGCTCTAGTTTATTCACCAAAAATCGCCTCTCTCTCTCTCTCTCTCTCTCTCTCTCTCCAATGAGCAAATGAATAGTGTTTTGAGAAAGGGAGTTTATATACTTGGATTTTTTGTAATAGTTGAAATTGACTAGGGGGATTTAAGTAATTTTGCTCCTCGATTTTCAACTTTTCGTTTAAGCTGAAATGGAAAAGTAGCTCCTCCCTCACTCAAAGAAAAAGTTGAAAATCATCTTATAAAAAGTTATAATCTACACCATTAAGTTATTCCAAACACACAAAAATAACTTATTTTAAGCTATAAGTTGACTTAAAATGAAAATAAGCTGTGCCAAACCTTATTATTTGTTTATTCCGTATGGGTAGTTGATGTTAAAGGGTCGCACCGGGCCGCCTGGCCCAGCCCATGAAAATGGTCTCCAAATCTACCAGGCCTTTTCCTGTCGAAGTGGCCCATTCCCAAAAATCTGAAGTCCAAAGTTTTCAAACCTCGTTCAGTGGACTCGGCCCATATGAACTAATGGGTTAGCCCAACGGGTCAAACTTCGGACCATTAGAATAAGTTCCCATCATTATCAACTTGAATAAACTGTATTTAATTGGACCAAGTGAACATAAATTAAAATTTTAAATAACTAAATAAATGTAATTGAAAGTTTAGAAATAAAATATAAAAAATATAATAATTTAGAGATAAAAAGTCAAATTAACCATTATTATTTTTTAAAATATGATAGTTACAACATTAACTCATTTCACGCAATGCATTTATAATTTAAAAAATTAACGAGTGGAATTCTTATAGTCACATCACATGTATAACAGTTTTTTATTAGAATTGTGTTTATAGCATGATTCAGACAAACAGTTATCGTCATAGGCCAATTTTAGAATAACAAAATTTAGAAAAAAATTCATAATAATGAAATTTTTACAATTCAAAAGGCAAAAAAAAAAAAGACTTGAAATGAAAGAATCATAAAATCACATTATTCCTTCATTGTATTAATTTTTGTACAAAACTTGACACAAGTTATTTTAAATAGAATTTCTATACCAAGAATAAGATACATGAATTTCTTCTATAAATCAATCAGGTACCAAGCAATAATTGAACTTTATAGAACAAGTCCCATTGGTTGGAACAAAGCCCTCGTTCCGCATAGGTTAAAATAAGATTAAGGGTTAAAATAGTCATAAAAAAATAAAGTAGATTAAAAAGTTAATAAGATAAAATATCACATACAAATCATAATTTTTTTTTTTCCCTTACAAAATCAAAATAGTGAAAAAGCCCAATCCAAAGAGGGTTTTTAGCCATTGGCTAAAATAGTAAAAAAACTAAAAAATTAAAAAACCAACTCACATCCCAAACGAAGTAAAAATAGTAACAACAAAAATCTCATGACATGGGACTTGGAACCTCCACCCGATGTTATTCTCGGCATTTTTCGATTGACAGAGACATATATATATGTTGATTTTGTATATGAGGAATTGATAGACAAAAAATATTTTCCAAAATGCACCAAAAAATTGTTTTGGTTCAATGAAATGGTTTTCCAAAATGTACCAAAAGATCAAATTTTATATTATTTATTTTAATATAAAAAAAGGGTAATTACACTTAGTTCCCTTGAGTTATACAAAAAATATAGTTACCTTACACTTTTTACATAATTATACTAGTTTCCCTTGATATTTTAATTCACATTATAAGTAGGCCCTTTTTTCATAAATAGTTCTTTAGTCATATGAATAAAAAAAAAAAAAAAAATTGTTTGAGAAAAAATTGATGTTGTCATCATTTTTCTATTAAAAATTCTATTTAACTTTGTTTATTTCAGTGTTATCCAACATCTACATTAATTATGATCAGTTTAACCTCACTAAAAGTGAGGTTAATAAAATTATGTGAAAAATGTAGGGTTGATTGTATTTTTTTCAAAACTCAAGAGAGATGGTGTAATTTACCCAAATATTTAAAAAAAATTAAAAAGTTTGGAACTTTCATTTCAACATAAAATAGAATTTCAAATTTAATTTCACTCAATGAAATTATGTGAAAAATGTAGGGTTGTTTGTATTTTTTTCCAAAACTCAAGAGAGATAATGTAACTTACCCAAATATTAAAAAAATAATAATAATAAAAATAAAAAAAAGTTCGGAAATTTCAACTTAATTTCACAAAGTCCATTCCACTAACAAAACCAAACTATTAAATTTGGGCCAGCCAAATTTGGACCTAAGGAAAGTGTATCTTAAATTGGGCTTAACTTGAGCTACCATTGGACCAATCAACCTAGCTGGCCTACAACCCCAGGCACCCACTGTCGGACATCCTTGGCCCATTTAAAGCCGAATGGCCAGTTTTTAGCTGGGCCTACCAATTAGCTTCTTTTGTTGTGTTGTATTTTCCCAAGGGCCCGATATTTTCCGCGGCCTTTAATATTTGGACCATACAAAATAAATGCCTCATTTAAAAAGTTAACTATTTTAGAATTGTTTTGGAAAGATGGTTAAAAGTTAAAATTTTATTTTTTTTAGTTTTTTTTTGAAAAAATCACGTAAAAAAAATATGAGAGATGATGTGACTCAAAATAGATTAAAAATTGAAAGATGATTTTTAACCATCTTTCCAAAATAGCCCTTAGTAGGTTATTTTAATTTTTGACTATTTTAGTAAGTTAAAATTTTTATATTTGGAAAGATAATTGGATTTTTTTGTAGTTTGATATGATGTTTATAAGAGAAAAAGTAAAATGATTATGTATTTGATGTGACATGTTATATTATTAATTATTTGAGCCTATTTAGTCTTGTTGTGGATTTTAGTGCTTGTTTGGGATCCTCTAAAAAAGTCAAAAATCTAAAAAGTTATGAAAAAGTAAAAAAAAAATCTATGGTTGTGTTTGATTGAGTTTTCTAAATACAATTTGATAATAGAGTTGTATTTTGAGTTTGTGAATTTTGAAATTATGATTTGAATGTGAAAAAGTTGTTTGGTAAATGAGTTTTGAAAAAAGTTTTTAAAAGAGTTTTGAATTGAGTTAAGAATTTTTGATGTGATATATGATATTTGATGTAAAAACTTAAAATTCATAACTAAACACACAACTCAAAATTCTATTAAAGCTCATAAAATTTTTTAAAAAATTCAAAAAATATTTTTTATTGAATATATAAAAATTAACATATATTAATTGCAAAAAAAAAAAAAAAAAAAAAAAATTACACTGTTCCGGTCAACAGGTGGGACGACCGATTAACCCAAATTTTTCCACCTTCGATCGCGTTTGCAAAAGTAACTGTGGAATTAATTTTTGAAAATCATAAACAAACACCATGTTCAAATCAAGCTCTGAAACTAACGTTTTAGAGTTCCACGAAACAAAACCTATATTATTTGAAAGAAGTGTAAGGGGAAGTTAGAGAGCAAAATCGTAATTTCGCCCTTCGAACTAGTCAGACCAGCAGTACACTCAGTGTACTTGAAATTTACATTTCCCAAGTGGTGTTGCACGTGGCACAATGCAAGCCACCAATTCACATTTACCCCAAAAAAAAAATTGAAATGCAATCTACTTGAAATGTAGTGTTCCAAATACCACTAAGGGCTAGTTTGGCATCATTAGAAAAATTTTAAAAGTCAAAAATTCACTAAAAAAGTAAAAAAAATTCATAATATTTACCTCTTTTTTGGTGGAAAATCTATCAATTGAAAAAAAAAAACAAAAACAAAAAACAAAACAGCGCTGCACAAACTGTACAGCCACACATTCTAACAAAATTTTCAACGTGGCACACTTGTAGCCACACATGCCATATAAAAAAAAAGAATAATCCTTGGTAGCTCGAGAAACTCGTGGCCCCGAATTGGCTCGAATACCCAAAACGACGTCGTTTTGATTTTTTTTTTTCCTCTTATATCGCTGAAAACAGAGAGAGAAAAGAGAAAGAGAGAGAAGAGAGAGGAAGAGAGAAGAGGGATGGGAAGATCTCTGTGTGTGTATCTCTTGTGTATGTGTGTGTTGATGATGATGGAGGGGGAAGATCCCTCTAGTATCTGTGTGTGTATCTCTTGGGAAGATCTCTTTCTCTCTCTCTCGGTGGGTGGGTTTGATTTTTGTGTTTGATCAGTGGGTGGGTGGGTGGGTGGGTGGGTGGGTTTGATTTTTGATTTTGATTTCAGTTTTGTGATGGGTTTCAATTTTGTGGTTGAATCGATTTTGTATTCAATTTTGTAGTTGAAGGAAAGTGGGTTTGCTTCAATTGAGAGTGGTGGTGCTATGCTAGTTTTTAGGGAAAGAAAGTAGAGGAAGAAGAAGATGAGGTTCTGTTTGTCAATGTTTACAAATGTTTGAGACAAAAAATAGAGGAAAAGGAATACGAAGATGGAAAGAAGAAGAAGAAAAAAAAATACAAAACGACGTCGTTTTGCACTTTCGAGCTACGAATCGCTGTTGTAAAAAAAATAAAAAAAAATGAAAAGTGACAGAAAGTGCAATGCGCAGTGTCAGCGAGGGTAATGTCATAATTTTACAATTTCATACAATATTTTAATACATATATTTTTCGTAAAAAGTCAAAAAGTTAACCCAAACATCCATATTTTTTTTCTCTACTTTTTAGTCTAAAAAGACAAAAAGTACACTTATTTAGGACACCTCAAACAACCCCTAAGTCCTCGTTTGGCAAGTAGCTGTTTTAATTTAAAAGTCAAAAAGTTACTAAAAAAATCAAAAAACCTATAACTTATATAAAAAAGTCAAAGATTTTATTTTTTCTCTACTTTTTGTATATCTTTTCGTAAAAAGTCAAAAAATCACTCCAAACATACTAATTTTTTTTACCTCAAATTTTAACTAAAAAATCAAAAATTATTAAAATAGTCTGTTCCCAAATGAGGCCTAAGACCCAATTTATCATTTGAACGTGAAATGGTATGACTTATCTTCTTGTCGTCCAATTGGAAAGAAGCTGTTGCTGTTGGGGTCAATTTGAATTGGGTCATGATTGAGACCCCCTCTAATTGCCAACCCCACCATCCCCATACATACGTGACGGGTGGTGATTGAAAAAAAAAAAAAAACTGGTCAATCATGTTGAGAGGAGGTCAAGGACGGTGGGGGGAAAGGAGGTCTTGAACATTATTGATTTGAAGTAGGAATGGTCGCCCAGCCGACCTTAGAGTTTGGAAAAAAATTTATTTTTCTCATAGAGTAGTTGAGATTTTATTACGTTTGATTTTGCACAAATAATTTTAATTCGATCCGATTTGATCCGTGCATTTATAATATAAAAATTTATTTTTCTCATAGAGTAGTTGAGATTTTATTACGTTTGATTTTGTATAAATAATTTTAATTCGATCCGATTTGATTCGTGCATTTATAAAATATTAATTATAATTTTATATTATTTTAGTCATAAAATAAAGAAGAAAAAATATAAAGACAAAAAATATATATACTTATTTGTGAGACTTAAATTAAAATATTTATTAAAAACTATATTTATTTTATTATTGATGAATATTAACGTTCCAAATTCAAATAATAAATAAAAAGCTCTAAATAATTTAATATCCATTGGAGATATAAAAAAAATTAATTAATAACTTGTATTTATTGGATTAAGTGGGTGGGCTTGGGATTTGAATTTTTTTTAAGATCGAATTTGAAATGACTAGATTAGGTTGGATGTTAAGTCGAACTGGATTTAAGTTAACACATATTCTCTTAGCCTCCGTTTGGGAAGTGGGCTGGGCTCTTTGGCTTTTTGACTTTTTTGGCTATATGAGCCTGGGCTCAAAAACCTGGTTTGGGAAGGGCTCTTGGCTTTTTGGCTTTTTTGGCTTTTTTTGTGAGAGAAGAGTGTAATGATTATGGGTTGGATGTGATTTTTTGTCTTTTGTGGCTCAAATTGCTATTTTGTCTTTTGTGGCTCATTGAGCCAAATGAGCCCAATGAGCCACTTCCCAAACACATATAATTTAAGCCTGACATCACCCGAGATTTATCTACTCCTACTTTGAATTTATTTTAATGATTTACATTTTTTATTTTATTTTATAAAACTGATCAAATATATTATTTAAATAAAAAATTAAATTAAATAAATATCCATAATTACATAATCGGATCATAATGATTGATGACATGTTCAGTTGTCGTCAATCACCTACCAAGACTGAACATGGTCAAGAGAAGCTTAACAACCGCCACAAGAAACCGTGCATAATAAAAAAATAAAAAAATATAAAATATATATATATACAATTATGCTACGTAGCTTGAATCCTTTTTTCCCCCGAATCCCCCGAACTCAAAACGACGTCGTTTCGTCATTTTGAATTTTTTTTTTTTTTTGTTTTTTGTTTTTTGTTTTTTTCCAATCAGAAAAGAAGAAGAAAGAAAGAAGAAGAGAAGAAAGAAGAATAAGAAGAGAAGAAGAAGAAAGAGTCAGAGGCGGAGGCGATGGCAGGCGGAGGCGAGGCTGCGATGAGCTGCGACGACGAGCCGACGAGCTGCGACGAGCTGCGACGATCGGCCGAGCGATCTGCGATCGATCGGCCGAGGCTGTGATCGATCGGCAGAAGCGGAGGGGCCCTCTTTCTCTCTCCATTCCCTCTTCCCCTCCATGCCCTCTTCCCCTCCTCTTTCTCTTCTCTTCTCTTCTTCTCTCTTCTCTCCCTCTTTCTCTTTCTCTCCCTCCGTTTCAGACTTTCAGACTGCATAAGGAGAAAAAAAAGAAAAAAGGAAAAAAAAAAAGAAACTGCCCAAAACGACGTCGTTTTGGGCAGTCGGGGGATTCGGGGGGACAAAATTTGGGGGGAAAATCATTTTCCATATACATATAAAAAGAACAACGCAAGCCTGCTAACAATCACTAAAATATAAATAATCCATAATGAAAATAAAATAAAGGAAGAGGATTCTCTTTAGTCAAAAATTTAGACTAGAAGGAATTGTTTGGACCTATTGGACTTACTATGACTCTATTTCGATGATTCAAATCATTTATTTATTTTTTGTTAACACTTCGTGTATTTCATTTATAAAAAAAATTAGGTTGATCCAATAAATATAATTTGTTCAATTTATTGTTTTTGTTATCAAAAAAATATATGATTCATTTTTTAAAAGTACCGCGCTTTGTACACCCAGTGGGGGTTCACCCCCAGTGACGTGGGGCACCCCCACTGGTCAGTTTTCCTTTTTTTTTTTTTTTATTATTTATTTCAGTCCAATCACCCAGTGACACGTGGCACTGGGTGTCACTGGGTGTCAAGTTTACTGGGTGTATGAGGCTTTTTCCTTTTTAAAAACACAACTGCCGTACTTTTATTAGTGAATAAAAAAATATATGATTCATTTTTTAAAAACACAATTATCGTACTTTTTAGTGAAAAAGCACAGTAAATTGAATAAGTTACAGTTATTGAATCGACTTAAATTTTTTTTTTCTCGATGAAATAAATGAATTGTCCAATAAAATAAATGATTTAAATTATTGAAATGAGACCTGTAATAAGCCCCACAAGCCCGAACAACTTCCTCTAGTCCATATCTTGGACTGGAAGGAACCTACCTCCTAAAATAAACAACACAAAATAGGTATAATCATTATTGTTTTTGACAGTGATTAATTCTCTAATTATGAGAATAAAAATATACAAAAATAATCAATTGAATTATGTCAATTACTTTACATAAATCAAAAGTAATTAAAAAAAATGTGCTATCAAACGCATCTTATGCTTTGATTTTTAATAATTCTATGAGTACCATCAGATCATATTTTGAGAGTATCCAATAATCACACTTAAAAACTAAATAAATAAATAAAACATGAGAAGAGATAAGTAGTTGCAAAACCGAGTGCTATAATACATTCAACCTATAATTAACATTAAAATATCTCAACTAATACTTGCATCACTCAAATTTGACCATGAATTTCTTCTATATATCAATCATGCAAGACTAGAAAAGATAAAATGAAAGTTATTGAGATGTGGATGTGGCAAGATTATAAAAGACAAAATTAAGAATGAGTGTGTTCGTAAATAGGTAAGAATAACACTGATAGAAGATAAATTGAGAGAATAGATTAAGATAGTTTTGTCATATACAATGCAGACTAACAGAAACAGTAGTGAAAATATATGATATAGTGACGGTAGAAGAAAGTAATAAAAAAAAGTAACAGATCTAAGTTGACAAGAACTAATGTAATAAATAGAAATATGATTTTTTTTTATTTATAAAAATTTAATAGAGTCAAGTAAAGAATAATTCAGGTAACTCAACTTATTTTACGAGAGTTAAGCCATGGTTTGGTTGGTTGGTACAAATCACGCAACAATTAAAAACGGTAATGTCGTAAATCAGTGGACTGTAGATCCACTGTCTCATAATGCTATCCCAATTGTCTATCCCTTTATTCTTATGATGACACGTATATATCAATCAAAACCAATTATTACTATGTTAACCGTCCCCATCTCTGTTCACATTCACACGAGTCATAACTCGCTTACGGCGATTTATTGACAGCTTTGACTAATCTTCATTCATGGTCTCCATGACTACTCTACGGAAATGGAACAACATGGATGAAAGCAGAATATTCATATGAGAAGAAACAGAAGAGAGAAAAGAGATTATGTTCAATTGATGTCATTACAATACAAAGTTATGGGTATATATATATAGGACTATGAGGAGTGCTGTATAAGGGAAAGAATAAGAAAAGGAAAGAATAAGGTAGGGAGAGAAGAAGGCAAAATTTGAACATACCTAATAAGGAGGAGCCTATAATCTAAATATGAAATACAAAGAATATATATATATATAAAGAGTGCTATATAAGGGCAAGAATAAGAAAATGAAAAAAGAAGGTAGGGAGAGAATAAGGCAAGATTTGAACATACCTAATAGGGAGGAGCCTATAATCTAAATATGGAATACAAAGAATAATATATATATATATTAACATCCTCCCTCAAACTCAAGGTGGCAAGGTAGAAATCAACTTGAGTTTGGAAACCAAATCTTGGAAACGTCCAGGTAGAAGGGTCTTGGTGAAGATGTCAGCAATCTGATCAACAGTAAAAATATGAAGAAGATGAATAGTGCCTTGAGTAACATGCTGGCGAACAAAATGACAATCAATCTCAATGTGTTTGGTTCGATCTTGGAAAACATCATTATGTGCAATTTATACAGCACTACGATTGTCACAATGTAGTGGAGTGGCAATAGAAGAAGGAACACCCATATCTAAAAGTAACCAACGAAGCCAAAGGAGCTTCTGAGCGGTATCAGCAAGAGCACAATATTCAGATTTGGTGCTGGAGCGCGAGACCAAGGTTTGTTTCTTGCTATGCCAACATATAAGAGAATCACCCAAGAAGAAACAGAATCTCATGGTAGAGTGACGATCAATTAGATCACCAGCCCAATCAGCATCGGAATAGGCACGTAATAAAAGTGTAGAACAAGAAGAGTAGTGAAGACGATGAAATAAAGTGCCTTTAACATAGCGAAGAATGCGGAGCACAACAGCATAATGTATAGATCAAGGAGCTGACAAAAATTAGCTAACAAGGTGAACAACATGTGCAATGTCAGGTTGAGTAACAGTGAGATAAACAAGACTACCTACTAATTGTCGATACAAGGTGGCATTGGGAAGAGGTGTGCCGTACAGGGGTGTGAGGTGTACATTAGGCTCGAGAGGATTAGAGATGGTTTTGCTGTCAGTGAGGCTAGCCTTTGCTAGAAGATCAGAAGCATATTTGGCTTGAGAGAGATAATAGCCATCGGAGCTAGAGGAGATCTCAAGGCCCAAGAAATATGTGAGAGTACTCAAATCCTTCATCTCAAAGTGTTCAGTAAGAGACTTTTTGAGTGCAGAAATTCCGTGACCATCATCACCAATTTATTTTGAATTTTGAAACCAAAATTAAAAATAAATAAATAAATTACAAAAGTTTTTAGCCCAAAAGGATAAGTATTGGATCGGACAAGCCTAACTCAACCTCACACCACGCACCTGCGCCCATGCTCAGGTCCAGCCCAGCCCGCCCGACCGACCGGACATACGGCGGCGACGACGCGTACGTGTGGTTTTTGTTTGGGGTCCAATGGATCTAGCCCACTTTACCCATAATCTCACCCTTTCACAAACTTGGGTACCCTTTGGGGCTCATTCCAAGCATCCCAAGGTAAGGTATATAAACTTATTCAAAACCTTAAGCCTTTCCAATGTGGGACAAGCACATTTCACCAATGAGTAGGAAACCCACCTAAAGCCATTCCACAAACTCGAAAACGTGCGTTGAATTCTCATTCATCTGGAAATGGTTTTGAGCAACCAAATACATGGTTTTATTCACAACGTGGCATTAAACATGAACCCAATAAAAAACGTTAAAAATAACGCTTGGGTCCCACCTTAAGTAATGCTCAAAGTTAGTAAAAAATAAGGATTTTCTAAAACCATTTTCCAACAATCCCCTACATGAATGGAATTCACGATAAGAGACATGCAACAAGATGCAAACAAAGAAAGAGTACATTAAGAAGATACATCACATCGAGATAGGTAGCTTTTGGTTTTGAACCTCCTCTAGTGAAAGCCTATCGGACTTACTAGCTAACTAGTGGACTAGATAGACTACACATAATGATCTGTAGAGATAGTTTGGTTCTTACAGTTGTGTTCATTTTGGCCCTGGACAACACCTGGTAATTCATGAATGCTCTAGAGAATTTAGCTTTCTCAATTCTCATAGAACCGGCTCAGTTCAAATTCATATATGTGATTTCTTATTAAGAGTATCCTGCTATACCCCACTTGGATGTCCAAGCTATAAGAATCATTAAAAGCAAATCTTATCCTACTAACACTACAGGTATCACTCTTCTTATCATAGAAATAGGTAGGAGTAAACTTCTTTAGTGATACGTGAAGTCATTTATAATTCAATTGTCCCTTTGAACTTAGATCTTGGGATCTCCAGTCAACTAGGTTAGGTTACCATTATGGCGACTTTTAAGTAATAGGTTTTAATTTCATTCCCCTCGATAAATGGTACACTTGCTCTCTAGCTAGCCCTTTGGTCAATGGATCCGCAATATTCTCCTTTGACTTTATATATTCTATGGAAATTATTCCATGTAAGAGCAAATGCCTAACGGTATTATGTCTTCGACGAATGTGTTGAGACTTACCGTTATACATATAATTCTATATCTATCATATTGTTGCTTCACTATCACAGTGAATACATATAGCTGGCATAGGTTTATGACACGTTGGAATGTCTTCTAAGAAATTATGAAGTTATTCTACTTCTTCTACTATTTTATCTAATGCGATAAACTCAGATTCCATTGTCGACCTTGCTATGTATGTCTACTTCGAGGATTTCCAAGAGACTACAACACCTCTTAGGGTAAAGACGTATCCACTAGTGGATTTTGAGTTTTTAGTATCCAATATCCAATTTGCATCGCTGTACCCCTCGAGTACTGTTGGATATTTGGTATAATGTAAGCCATAGATCTGGGTATGTCTTAGATACCTAAGTACCCTAATTATTGCTTTCCAATGATCGGACCTTGGATTACTTGCATACCTACTCAATTTGATTACAGCATAGGCTATATCTGGCCTAGTGCAATTCATTAAGTACATCAAATTTCTGATTCTCCGAGAGTACTCTAATTGTGATATGCTTGCACTTGTACTTTTTAACAAATGAAAACTAATGTCAACAGGTGTTTTACCAGGACGGTCGTAATGCTTTCCAAATTTCTCCAGAATTTTCTCAACATAGTGAGACTAAGATAAAACATATCTTTCAGATGTTTTAGTAATTTTTATTTCTAGAATTGCATTTGCTACTCCCAAATTTTTCTTGTCAAACTTTTTGTTTAACATTTTCTTTGTAGATTTAATCATGTCATTATTGTTTCCAATAATGAGCATGTCATCCACATAAAGACAAACCACGACATAGCCTTTGTCTGTGCTTTTAACATAGACGCATTTGTCATATTCGTTTATTTTAAAACCATCCGAAAGCATAGTGTGATCAAATTTTTCATGCCATAGTTTCAGAGCTTATTTTAATCCATAAAAGGATTTGACAGGTTTACAAATCTTTTTCTCTTGGTCGGGAACTTGAAACCCTTCCGATTGTTCCATATAGATTTCCTCATCTAACTCGCCATTTAAAAAAGCTGTTTTAACATCCATCTAATGTATTTCCAGATTATACAAAGCTGCAATCGCAATCAACATGTGAATAGATGTTATTCTTGTCATTGGTGAATATGTGTCAAAATAATAAAGGCATTCTTTTTATCTGTATCCCTTAACAACAAGCCTAGCCTTTATTTGTCTATTGAACCATTTGCTTTCATTTTTCTCTTAAATATCCACTTATATCCAAGAGGTTTACACCCTGGTGGAAGACCCGCCAGTTCCCAAGTATGATTTTACAATATTGATTCAATTTTACTATTCACAGCCTCTCTCCACAATGGAGCTGCAGGACTTGACATTGTTTCCTTGAAGTTTTGAGGCTCATTTTCTAACAGGTATGTTAGAAAATCTAGACCAAATGATTTAAAGATCCTAGCCCTCTTGCTACGTCTAGGTTCATCTGCTTCGTTATCATTGTGGTCTTCACCACTACCCATAGCAGTATCAAAAGTTCTTTTATTTGAAATTGTCTTTTCAGTTTCCTTGCATGGAAAAATGTGTTCAAAAAACGATGCATTCCTTGACTCAATGATAGTGTTTACATGCATATCAGGATTTTCAGATCTATGAACTAAAAATTTGTATGTACTACTATTATTTGTATAACCAATGAACATACAATCAACGATTTTTGGTTCTATCTTAGTCGTTTTGGGATTAGGGATTAGGGATTGCCACATTGGCCAAACACCCCCACATTTTGAGGTAATTGCAGGCAGGTCGTCGATCTTTTCATAATTCATAAGGTGTTTGATTGAGTTTCTTGTAGGGTACCTTGTTATGGATAAAATTAGCAGACAAAATTGCCTCCCCCACAAGTTCTGATGTAACCCTGAACTAATCAACATGGCATTCATCATCTCTTTAAGAGTTCAATTCTTTATCTCAGCAACTCCATTTGATTGAGGAGAATAGGGTGTAGTGGTTTGGTGAATAATACCATGTTTAAAACAAAATTTCTCAAATGGTGCATCATACTCACTACCTTTGTCACTCCTCACTATCTTAATAGTTTTGCTAAGTTGATTTTCAACCTCAAGTTTATATTGTTTAAAAGCTTCTAAGGCTTCATCTTTACTTCTCAATAAGTAAATATAGCAATATTGAGCGTAATCATGTCACGACCCAAACCCGCCCCTATGGGTTTAGCACCGTAATCGGCCAGTAATCCGTGATTACTGAAGGCCTGCTTAACATTAATAACAGTAATACAGAGTACAGGGGTTGGCGGAAGCCAAAACAGTAAATGAAAGATGTCCAATGAGCTACGACAGTTTGTATACGAAAAGACTTTTCATAACACATTCACATTCGGATCAAAAGCAATATGTACATACATCATATACAGACATTCAGGTTAGGGACCAAATCCCTACCATAACAGTACAGTACAAGTCTATACAGTATTACAAAACAGAGACAGAAGGGTGAACTGAGACACCCCAAACGAGCCTAAGCTTGAACACACTTGGAACCTCGCAGTGAGGCACGTTGGTTGGCTTGACAAAAAGGGAGTTTAACCCAGCGCTCCTAGCTCTGATCCGGTGCCTGGACCCCTACATATATATATAAACAGTGAGCTAAAGCCCAGTGAATAACAACTGTGTAAAGAGGTTAAGAATGAATGTCCTTTCAGTCATTAAATAGTCATATCAGTCATTTAGAAACCATAGCAGTTATAAGTGGTATATCCAATAGCAAAACAGTACAGTAGGTCTTAACAGACCGAATAGTCAGTTAATGGCCATCATAACAGTAAACAATAGTGGTTCCAACATGGGAACCGACAGAGATCTCTGTGACAGTAGCAATACAGTAACAGTACAGTAACAGTAAGTTGCTATGGATACCACGAGTACAGTTCATCAATAGGACATCATTCATTCAGTAAGAAATATCATTTCAGAAAGCAGTACAGTAGATCATTCAGAAAATATTCATGATTGAACATATCTTTACAGCATTGTTACTCACAGAGCACTGGGCTATAAGCGGCTAATGAGCGTCCTCAGATGCCAACCCTACACAATTACAGAATGAACACACACTAAGTTACACACTTAAGAATTAATGACTTAGTCCCTAACTTGTCTCGGTGTAGTTCTACAGAAATATCCTCATTAAGATGCCTTAAACATGCCCTAGAAATGCCTAGGATGGGAAGATGATGCAAAGATGCACTTTAAAACACTTTTCAAAATTTGCTGAAACAGGGGTCCACGCTCGAGCGTGGCTTTCTACGCTCGAGCGGACATGCAGATAAAGGAGCTCCGCTCGAGCAGGACTTTCCTCGCTTGAGCGGACTGCAAACATAGGCAAAAGTACTGGATGCATGCAATTCACGCTCGATGGGCGCTCGACCTCCGCTCGAGTGTGAGAGCTCGAGCGTGCATTCCCTCGCTCGAGTGGACTGTAAACATATGAAAGGTACTGGATACACGCATTTCACGCTCGAGAGTTACTTTCCCCACTCGAGCAGGCTGCATGAACTCAGAGTGTACGCTCGAGCGTGGAGTTCCCCGCTCGAGCGTGGATCCAAAATCTGAAATTTCCAGATTTGTCTCCAAGCACAAAACTCAATATTTAAAGCATCAAATTCGATTCCTTTGGGCTAATTTTCTGGAAAACACTTTAAAACTCATAATATGACATGTTTTGAAGATCAATTTGCAAAATCAAAGTCCAAAAGTGAGTCAATTAAACACAATTTCAAATAAACTTTAAGAATATAAAGTGTATGTAACATGCATGTGTTCAATTGAAATCAAAGCTTCCAATACGTAATCAAATGAGTCAAAACTTCCAAAAACATGATGAATTCATGAACTATAATCAAGATATGGACATGCATGTAGCAATTTCTATGAAAACAACCTCAAAATGCTAGAACATGTACATGCATGCATGATTTAAGCTTCAATTCAACATTTTGAACAAATTCTAGACTCTAATCACCAAACTTCCATGAAACATGCAAGATACAACTTAAATACAAGTTCAAGAAGATGATTCTCCTACCTTAGGTTCTTAATTTCAAGAATGGAAGCTCAATTTGTACAATTATCCTCCAAATCTTCTAATTCTCCAAGCCAATTTGATGAACTCAAGTCTTTCCTCATACTCTCCCTCTCTCAATCGGTTTTGGTCTCAAGAATGAACAAAATGATGCAACACATAAGCTCTAACAAGACTTAACAAAGTGGCCCACTTCTATGGCATTTTGGTAAATAAGCCAACTAATGTAATTTACCATTATTTAGGCCTCGTTTGGGAGCAGGCTATTTTAGTAACTTTTTGACTTTTTACGAAAAGATGTGCAGAAAAGTAGAGAGGTGATGTGACAAGTTTTAGTTGGCTTTTTGGCTAAAATAGCCACTCCCCAAACGAGGCCTTAATCTAATTTAATCATTCTAAATCACATTTCAATCGAATCTACCATAAAATCATATAAATTCTAATTAGCATAAAACATTAATCGATTTCAGATTCGGTCGCCGATAAAGCCTTCAATTTACAGTTCAAACTTAAAACATGAACAGATCAATCAACAGTCAAACAGATAGAAATGCGTTTAAACTAATACACTCAATCAATCAGTTCAGAATGTCAGTCAAATCAGTTACTTAATCATGTTCAGTCACAGTTTAGCAGTAATCAGTGGTATTATCAGTAAACAGTAGTGAGGGTTGTCACAAATCATCAACAAAAGTAATATTACCACCTCTAGTTTGAACAAATTTTAAATTACAGATATTTGTGCGAATTAAATTTAGAAGTTCAGTATTCTTTCTACTTTACTAAATGATGTCTTAGTGAGTTTGGTCCCAACACAAATCTCACATTTATGATTAGGATCAAACCCTAAGTTTGGTAGACATTCTAAAGTAGCAAGTCTACGCAAAGAATTAAAATTAACATGTCCCAATCTACCATCCCATAAAAAAGAAGAGTCCGTAAAATAAACAGAAAATGTGTTCTTATTATTAATAGCCAAATTTGGTACAACAGTATTTACATTGAACTGAAAAAGCCCATCACTTATATAACCTCGCCCCACATACATGCCACTTTTGGAGAGTACAACCTTGTTAGATTCAAAGACTAATTGAAATCCATTCTTGATCAACAATAACCAAGAAATCAAATTTTTACGAATTTCTGGCACATGGAGTACATTGTTGAGCTTGAGTTCTTTCCCCAAGGTCATTTTCAGCATGATCTTTCCTTGTCCTTGCACAGTTGAAGTGGAGGAGTTTCCCATAGAAAGTTGTTCCCCACTTTCCACCACTTTGTAGATTGTGAACATCTTCTTATCTGCACAGATATGGCAGGTTGCTTCAATATCCACCCACTACTCCTTAAGATTGCCATCAAATTTGCTTCAGAGACTACTACAGCAAGATTGATGTCTGCTACTCCATCGGAAAGATAAAAATCCTCAGCAATGTTCGCTTGTGCTGGCTTCTTGCTTGAACTCCCTCCGTCCTTGTGAACGTAACAATCCTTAGCGCGATGTTCATCTTTGTCGCACATAAAACACTTGCCTTTGAACCTCTTGTTGAACCCGTTGTTGATCCCTTTATTCATCTGACTTGTGAATCCTTGTTTGGGACCATTGTCATCATACTTCCTCTTCTTGTTATTGAATTTTGACCCTTGTCTATGTTCTACAACATTTACTTTTGCTTGCATGACATGGTTTCCTGACTTCTTGTCAGAACCACGGTTGTCCTCCTCAATTCTGAGCCGCACTATCAGTTCCTCCAATTTTATCTCCTTGCGCTTATGCTTCAGATAATTCTTGAATTCTTTCTAGGATGGTGGCAATTTTTCAATGATTGCCACTATTTGGAAAGATTCACTGAGAACCATCCCTTCCGCATGTATGTCATGGAGAATTAGTTGGAGATCTTGAACCTGGCTAATAATCGTTTTGGAATCTATCATTTTAAAATCCAAAAAACGGTCAACGACAAATTTCTTTATACTGGCATCCTCTGTCTTATATTTATGATCTAGAGATTCCTGCAGGTCTTTAGTAGTGCTTTTGACATTATACGCATTGTACAGTGTATTGCCCAACCCATTGAGGATATAATTCCAACACAGAAAATCACTATGTTTCCATGCATCGACTGCAACAACCACTTGTCGGTCAGTTTTTTCCAGTTCAGTGTCGGTGATTTTTCATGAGTGAAACGAGCTAAATTCAATTTGGTAAGATAAAATATCATTTTTTGTTGCCATCTTTTAAAATTATTTCCATTGAATTTTTCTAGCTTTTTTCCATATTTACCGGTACTGCCAGAGTCATCTCTGGCACAACAGGTGTAGGGGTCTGAGTAATAACAGTCTTAGTACTGTTTATTTCAGTTGTCATAATTCTGACGAAATAATAATACACTAATCACAAATTTATACAGAAAAGAATTTACACACAAAATAAACAGAATAATATTTTGTAACAAAATTTCAATAATAAACAGTATATTACTACTATGTTATCAAATAAATCATTAAACAATATATTACTATTATTTAAGAAATTAAACAGCATATGACGACTATTTAATTTCCCAAAACAAAATATTCGTCTATCTAACACAGAAATAAATAAAAACCATAAATCTACTTTAAGATTGTTATACCCACAGTGGTGTGTGTGTGCAAATTAAACGTATAAATTAAATAAATAAAATAAAATAATTCAGAAATAATTATATAAATTACGTTCCGACTTAAATGCTTACAGAAATTAAAATTGAGACTTATGTTGGACACAATCTCCTTAAAGTAGATTTCGCCATCGTTTCGGTACTTCGAGTTTTAATCGGCGTCTACTTCCCAAGATGCAACGACTAACGCTTGAATTTGCAACACTACAAAATCAAGTTTGGCAAACCAAAACTTTGTTGTGACTCTTTCTCTTTTTTCCTAAAAATTAAATGCAGAACAGATGCAGAAACACAGAGAAGAACAGAAGGAGAAAGACGAAATTCTGAGAGAAAAAATTGATCTCTGAATTGCTGGAAGGCTGGCCTTTTATAAGAGGAATGGTGGCTGTTCGAACAAGTGCCAATAGATAGGCAACTGGTCGGATAGACTCAATAACAATTTGGACAGACTCAGTTTGAATTCAACAAGTATGAACCTGTTTTGAACAGGTTGGTCTGAACTTGTTAGGGATCTATTTCGGTAAAGGAAAAAACTTGGATCAATTTATTTTGAATTTTGAAACCTACATTAAAAATAAATAAATAAATTACAAAGGTTTTTAGCCCAAAAAGATAAGCATTGGGCTGTCCAAACGGCGACAACGTGCGCGTATAGTTTTTGTTTTGGGTCCAATAAGTACAGTCCGCTTTACCCATAACCTCACCCTTCCACAAACTTGGGTACTCCTTAGTGCCTATCCCAAGTATCCCAAGCTAAAGTATATAAACCCATTCAAAACCTTAAGCCATTCCAATGTAGGACAAGCACATTTCACAAATGTGTAGGAAACCTACCTAAAACCATTCTACGAACCCGAAAACGCGCGTTGAATTTTCATTCGTCCGGAAATGATTTTGAGCAACCAAATATACGGTTTTATTCACTACGTAGCTTTAAACATAAATTCAATGAAAAACGTTAAAAATAACATTTGATTCCTATTTTAATTAATGTTCAAAGTTAACTAAAAAAACAAAAAACAAAAAACAAAAAACAAAAAACAAAAACAAAAACAAGAACAAAAAAAAAAACAGAGAATTTTCTAAGGCCCCGTTTGTTTTGGGGTGTAAAGGATGAAATGGGATTAGGATGGAGGTAGGGCTATTTAGTGTTGTGTTTGTTTGTAGAGTTGGGGAAGGGATTATGATGGAGGAAAGGATTAAGATGGAGGTTGGAAGGGAGATTGAGATGGTAAAAGTGGAGGTGGTATTAGAAAAATAGTGAGGGGATTAAATTTTTTTTTTATTTTTTTATTTTTTACATATTGAGAATTTTTTTTGGAACATTAATATTTAATTTTTTGTATTTTTTTATTTGTTTTATTATTTTATATAAAAATAATTTACTAATAATTATTATCAAAACAAATATAATTTTATTTAATCTCTTTACTATTAATCTTCTCATTAATAATTCTTTTATTATTAAACCCTCACTATAAATCCCTTTTATTTAGGGGTGTAATTTTGACCCATAGCCCGCGGGCGGCCCGAAACTTGCCCACGGCCTAAGGTGGGCCCGGTCCGTTAAGGCCCGAGCTCAAGTCCAGCCCGAGGCCTTGGGCCATCGTTTTGAAACTCGACCTGGCCCACTTGGCCCGACCCGTAGCCAGGCCTATTGGCCCGCTCAAGGCTCGCTCAAAAGCCCGACTCGAGGCCCGACCCGCCCGATGTCTCGTGTTATTTTTAATGAAAAATAATAAAATTTTGATAAAAAAATAAAAAAAAATTGTGTAGGCCCGTCCAAGCTTGCCCAAAGCCCGAGCCCATGGGCCCGAGCCGAGGCCCACCCCACTAGCCCGTCCAAAACTCGAATATCCCTGGACCCGGGCTGGGGCCCGGGCTTAGTTTGTTGGCCTATGGACCGGCCCGGTCAGGCCCGATTTTTTTGACGAAAACCTACAAGATCTGACATGGGCCCGACCCGATCCGAGCTTGAATGGACCGGGTTGGACGGGTCAAAATTACACCCTTACTTTTATTTTACTCTTAAAAAAAAGGGGGTTAAATCTTTTCAACCCATGGTAGAGATGGTGAAAGATGACCACAAAGTTTTGAATCCATTGTCATGAGGAAAGGACGACAAGACATTAACTTGTCGAGAAGAGAGAGAGAGAGAGAGAGAGATTGAAAGGCTTTGACGGAGTCAAAATTGGGTGCTATTAATTGACACATATCAGCAAATGAGTGGTGGTAGGCAAACTGGCGTACAAGACTGTTGTTTTAAAAAAAAAAAAAAAAAAAAGAGTTGAGGAAGATAAGATGCAGACGGACGGCAGTGTTATTATGCAATTGTTTGAAAAGTGGGTTTGAGTGGGTTTGGGTTTGAATAGTAAAAAAATAAAATAAAATAAATTTTTTAATCTCAATAAAATAAAAAATTATATCTAATTTATAATTATTATATTTTTTTTATAAAAAATTAAAAAAATCAAAAAAATTAAAAATCCTTCTCAAATTAAGTTTTTTAACTCCAGACTAAGGGGTGATTTGGAATATCTTAAATAAGTATATTTTTTTTACTTTTTGGACTAACAAATTTAAAAAAAAAATGATTATTTGAAATAATTTTTTAACTTTTTATAAAAAAATATATATTAAAATATTATGTAAAATAGTAAAATTATCATTTTATCCCTATGCCCTATGCATAGTGAAAGTGGACTATTGAAGGAAGTGGTGCAGAATGCTTTGAATTTTGTGGTGGGGCAGTCAAGATTCTGATTTATATATATAGGAGGAAGCTTTTCTCTAGTCATTCATGGGATGGGAGGGGTTACAATAATTCGAATCGTTGAATGTTTAGAACTCGTCAAGTATTATATATTTGTAAAAAATTATTTTGATCGGATATAAATAACTATGTGATCAAATTAATTTTGTATAAAAAAATGGACGATTAAAAATAAACTTCTAAAAAAATCTAATTTGATCACATAGCTATCGATATCCGATCAACGTGATTTTTTATAAATAGTAGTCGGCGAGTTCTACATATTGAACTGTTTCGATTATCAAAACGAGACCCGTGGTAGGCCTCCACAGGCCGAACAACACCGTTTTTTTTGTAAATTTTTTATGCAGCTGATTAGGTAATTTGTACAATTTGATTCAGACTGTACTATCACGTCAATGACTTTTTGGATTATATTTTTTTTGTATAAATTTATTTTTTTTAATATTTTTTTAATAAATAGTAATAAGTTTTTAACTTTTTTTAATAACTTTTTGATTTTTTATCTTTTCTAAACTATGCCAAACCAACCTTAAAATTACTAAAAAAATCAAAAAATTAAAAAGCCAACTCACTTCTCAAAACATACCTATATAATAATCAAAATGAGTGGTGTTAGAAAGAACAGAGACAGTCAAAATAGCGTTCGGATCCTCTAGGGTGATTCCCTGAAGTGATCCTCTAGAGTGATAATTTATGATGCGACACGTGTTCAATTAATGAAATCAATGGTTGAGATGTTTCCTCTCCAAAACGACGTCGTTTTGGTTTTGATTTTTTTTTTTTTTTTTTTGCAGATCGGGAAGGAGGAAGGAATGGGTTAGAGAGAGAATCTCCTCATTCTCTCTAGAACCAGACCCTAGATGAGTTCGAATTTTTATTTCAATTTTAAGCTTCGAAATTGATCTTCGTTTTTTTGCTATGTTGGGTTCATGTGGTTTCTCTGCAAATCCATTAAACTAATCTCCTCCATCTTGCTATGATGGGTTTGATCATCTCGGGAAAAGCTATGTTAAAAATAGCGAAAGATTTGATCTCTATGTATATATATATATAAACTTGCTATGTATATATATATATAAACTTGTTTGATCATCTCGGGAAAAGCTCTGTTTTAGCAAATCCATTTCCTCCATCTTTTGCTATGTTGGGTTTGATCATCTCTCTCTCTCTCTCTCTATATATATATGCATATATACATACAGTCCTTCAATACATGAAGCTTTAACTTGATTCTCTTCTTGTTTAGAGCTTCTCTCAAATTCTTTTTCTGTTTCTGTTTAACCTTGGTAAGATGAGTCCTCCAATGGCTGATCACAAGCCTAAATCGGACATCTCCTTCGCCGGAAACAAAATCCCCATTCCAGATCTGGAAATCAGTTTCTATTGAAGGACTGTATATAAGTTTCTATTGATTATATATCAAATTTCCAGATCGTTTCTATTGATTTTCATTTTGATTATGTATATATATATATTTGCATTTTGATTATGTTACTCTGAAACTTAATTTCCACTTCGGTTTCATGATTTCTGCTTTTGAGATCTGGGTCTGGTTCTAGAGAGAAGGAGGAGATTCTCTCTCTAACCCATTCCTTCCTCCTTCCCGATTTGCAAAAAAAAAAAAAAAAAAAAAAAAATCAAAACCAAAACGACGTCGTTTTGGAGAGGAAACATATCAACCATTGATTTCATTAATTAGACACGTGTCGCATCATAAATTATCACTCTAGAGGATCACTTCAGGAAATCACCCTAGAGGATCCGGACGCGTCAAAATATGAGTGGTGGTACAGAAAACAGGGACAGTCAAAATTAGTTGCTGCTGTTGAGCCTGGGGTGGCTTGACATCCCAAAGCAAGTTTATATTTTATATTTTTTTTAAAGTCATATCAATTAACATTTTATTTTTTTTTTCACGTATTTTTTTTAAAAAATAAAAATATATATTTATTTAAAATATCTCAAATCATTTCAAAATATACTTCTAATTTATTTTAAGTTCCATTACTTTTTCATATTTTTCATTCATAAAAAGGTAAAAAAAATAAAAAACCAAAAATGCACCTTTTAACAACTTCCCAAACCATCCAATAATAATCAATCCGTCACACACCACTCAGGCACCCACTCCACTGCCTCTTTTTTCCTTCCTTGGCCTGTTGTGTTCTCATGGCAGCACCCAATCCAGTGAAGGTGCTTGAGGTTTGCAGAGTGGCTCCAACGCCTAGCTCACCGGACTCAGCCGCCCCGACCTCTCTTCCTCTTACTTTCTTCGACGTGTTATGGTTGAGATTCCCTCCCGTTCAACGAATTTTCTTCTACGAAACCTCTCATTCAACCACTACATTCTCAGAGATTGTCCTTCCTAAACTCAAACACTCCCTCTCTCTCACGCTCCACCACTACCTTCCTCTCGCCGGCAATCTGACGTGGTCCCCAGATTCCGATAAACCAATCATCCAATACGTGGAAGGTCATGATGCAATTTCACTCACCATAGCCGAGTCTGAAGCTGAATCCTTCTACCATCTGTCCGGCGATAGCTTTCGAGAAGCCAAAGAATTTCATCATTATTTACCCCAGCTGGTGGCCTCTCACACACAAGTACCCGTGATGGCATTGCAAGTCACTCTGTTTCCAAACACCGGGTTTTCTATCGGTTGCGCCACACACCACGCGGTATTTGATGGGAAAACTATATCTCTATTTTTGCATTCATGGGCCTCTATTTGCCTCCGCGGCCAAGTCTCAACTTTAACGCCCGAACTAACTCCATTTTATGACCGCACCATTGTCGATGACCCAGATGATCTTGAAACAGCTTTCTTAAACGGATGGTTGCAACAAAATGGCAACAACAACAAAAGCCTCATGATATTGGACTTGAAAGCTCCACCCGATGTGTTTCTCGGCACTTTTAGATTGACAAAGGCAAATATTGAGAATATCAAGAAGCGTATGCAAGCCCAATGGCAAGGGAAGAATAATCATAAACTAGCCATTCCTCTGTCAACTTTTACAATAACAAGTGCCTACACATGGGTTTGCTTAGTTAAAACCTTGAAAATGAGGAGCCAGAAAGTTCGTCTTATCATCGGTGTCGATTGTAGGGCTCGCTTGGAACCCCCTCTCCCTTCAACTTACTTTGGGAACTGCATTTCAGGATGTTTTGTCGAAGCAGATTCGAACGACTTAATTGGAGAAGATGGGGTGGCCATGGCGGCCACGGCGATTGGAGAAGCCATACAAGGTTTGAATGATGGAGTTCTAAAAGGGGCAAAAGACTGCATAACTACAATATTTTCTTTACAAAAGGAGGCATTATTTTCCATTGCAGGCTCACCTCGACTTGAGATGTACAACATTGATTTTGGGTGGGGGAGACCGAGAAAGGTGGAGGTGACATCAATTGATAAAAGTGGAGCTTTCTCTCTTGCAGATTCCAGAGATGGTAATGGTGGGCTTCAGATTGGGATAGTGTTGAAGAAACATGAAATTGAAGCTTTTGCTTCTCTTTTTGCTAGTGGTCTTGAAACTCATTGAGTCCGTAAAACCCATTGGCACCTCCTTGTATGTTTGATGCAAGTATGTTTTTCATTGGTGTGTGTTTTATTTGTGTTTATGTATCTGTTTGATGTCAAATAATGATATTGAGCTCATGAACATTATACTTATTTCTCTTATTCTGATTTTTTGTATGAAGATTTGACGTACATACAATATTTTTCAAAATGTTCCAAAAAATTGGTTTTGATGAATGAAATGGTCAAAGCTTTTCACATCAAAATGAGATTTTTTTTTTATATTATAAAAATAGAAAGGGGGAATAGTGCATTTGGGTTACAGATAAGTTCCGAGATTCAACCCATCTTTTTGAACGAAAAATTCAACCCATCTAGATTCGTAGAATATGTTGCCTTTGGAGAATTCCAGCACCTGCTTTGATCATCAACCAAACTGAGGCGTGGTTTGGCAATAATAATAATAATAATAATAATAATAAAATATTTTTATCCTTTTTAAAAATTTTAAAAAAAAATTGTTTTAAAAATTGTACTTTTCTAATCCATTTAGTGTAAAAAAAAACTTTAAAAAACAAAAAAAAACAAAAAAATGCAAAGAAAAAAAAAACAAAGTACTCTATTTTTTCTAATGGACAAAATTCGCATTTTGTCTCGGAACACTTTCAAATATAAACAAGGAAATCCTTTATAATTTTGGACTAAAATGTAAAACTAGTTAAAAATAATGGCAAAATTACCTAAATACCGCTATGGGATATTCTCTCTCCCTTTCTCTAATATCCATATATATATATATATATATTATTTTAACCAAACATTCAACAAATAAGATTATAGTAAACTAAACACCCTAATTTATCACCATAAAATTGAACGACTTTTCTAAAATGCTAAGTAGAACTCTGTAACTCCATAGATCACTAACAGTGGGTAGTCAATAGTGGGTACTTAGTAGTCTAATTTAAAGAATCACTAAATTCAATCACTAACTCTGTACTACAAACAAATCTTGGGTACTTATTAGTCTCATTTAAAGAATTAGTGCCTTCACAGAAAACCCTTTTCTCCGTCCTCTAGCCTCACCTTGCCATGCCTCCGTCGTCGTCCACTCGTTTCTCCGTCTTCGCCGATCATCTCTCCGCCTCTCCCTCTCTGTCAAGCTGCGGCTCTCGTCTCTGCTCGGGTGAAACAGAGACGAAGATGAATGTGAAAAGTAAAGCCAGGAAAAAAAAAAAAAAAAAAAAAAACACCAACAACAACAACAATTAAACAAAACGACGTCGTCTTTGATGAAAAGACGTCGTTTTGGCGAGGGCGGCAGGACGCGCCGTAGAAAAGTGTGGCCGAGGATCCGGACTCCATAAAATTACCCTAATCTAATTTTTAATTTTTAACCTAATTTCTTATTTAATAACATTTTAAATTAAATATATAAATATATATATTTGACAAATTAAATCGTAAATTAACCTAAATACCTTAATTTATTATCATAAAATTATCTTAATCTAATTTTTAATTTTTAACCCAATTTTTATTTAATAAAATTTTAAATCAAACATTTACATATACATACATATATATATATATATATATATTAAACCATATATTAACCTAAATAGTCTAATTTATTACTATAAAATTACCTTAATCTACTACTTGATTTTTAACCCAATTTTTCATTTAATAACATTTTAAATTAAATTAAATTTTTAATAAAAGATGACAATTAGTGTTAGGGTTTGGTCAAGATTAATTTGGAGAATAAGATCAATATGGGGCTATTATAGACATTTAATTCAATTTTTACTTTGACTTAACACTTTTGCGTTGTCTACTCTCAATTTGAGAGAATATGGCACACCTTCCATTACCTTTAACAAAAAAATTAATTGCAGTACTTTAGCCCAAAATTATAAGGGAGTTATCTGCCTATATTTGAACCATAGGAGGTAAAGTGCTTTGAGGCGAAACCACGAGGGGTAAAGTAAATTTTGCCCTTTTTTGTTTTTATGAAATTTTAAAAAAAATTAATTTTTAATTATTTTAGTTCGTCTAATTGAATATAATATAAAAGTGTAAAAAAAATTAAAAATTAAAATAAATAAATAAATAAATATCACTAAAGGAAAAAAAATCAAGAAAATATCTGATTGTAGGCTCATTAGCTATTCAGATCGTAAAATTTTTATTTTATCACACTTATTTTAAAAAAATAATGATAAATATATATATATATTTTTAAAATTGTTTAATTTTTTTATCGGATTGACTTCAAACACCTTACAAAATAAACGATTTTAATTATCAAAAAATAAACCAATAATAAATCTCACGGACTCCTCAAGTTTTTTAGCAGCCATCTTTTTCTTTTTTATTTTTAAATTTTTATCTAAATTATTATTCAAACACAACGTTAAAAAAATATAAAAAAATTCCACATTTTACCAAAATTCAACCCATCTAGAAGTATTTGCCAAAGCATGTGAAATACGGCAACTCTAGCTTGACCAAAGAAGTCAAATTCTAACCTTTTTTTTTTGGGTTGACAATTCAAACCGATTAATTTGTGTTGAATGAAATATATTTTGTAGGGTTGAGTAAGTAATTTGTGAAATTCGTAATTCGATCTAGTTCAGTTTAATTTTAATAGTTTGGATTGGTTTTTTGAATCCGTATTTCTGTTTTGGATTGAAGAGTTAAAAATTCGTAGTCCACAGATTGGTTTCGGATTGAAACCAATCCGGGCCATATATAAATAGTTTATATTTTTATTATACATTCCCCATAGTATCTTTTCTTATTCCATATAAAATATGTATAATATCTTCTTTTGTTACTTTTGTTTGTTAGTTTTTAATTTTAATTTGTAATGATCTAAATACTTATGATAAAACCAATTTTTTTATGGTTGTTTAAATTTTAAAACAGTATGTCGTTATTATAAAAAGACATGTTGCTATTGTGGAACTAATATAGCGCTATATTTATATTTTTATGAAATTAAAGTGTTAAATATATATTTTTGTTATTTAATTATGTGAATCTGTAGTTTTAAATCGATCCAATCTGTGTTTAAATGGATTGATTCGGATTGGTTCTATAATTTAAACGGATTGGATTGGTTTCAATTTTTCAAAAAACGTAGATAACAGATTGGTCTCGGTTTTAACCCAATCCGGCCCAATCCGGACCATGCTCACCCCTATTTTGAATAGAAATAAATGAGTAAAAAAGTTGAAATATTCAACGAAATTATTAAAAAAATAAAAGAGAAAATTGATGATAAATTTAATTTGAAAGGTGTCTAAGACATTAGGTCCAGTGAATATTTTTTATTAGTGGAAGTTCACCAATTGTGAAATAGTTTGATGAAAAGTCATTTTTACTGTTTATGAGGATATTTTATTTTTAATTTTATCCCTTAATTTATCTGTTAATTTTTTTTTGATTGTTTATTTTTTTGACTATCTGTTCAAAATTTTTAATTATCTGGTCAAATCATTTTTTTATCTATTTAATTTTTTTAACTATCTGTTCAATTTTTTTCCTTATCTGTTCAAATTACTTTTATGTTTTGAAATTCCTGTATGCTCAAAAAAATTTATTCTTTTTCTTATCTGTTCAATTTATTCTTTTTCCTATCAAGCATATTTTTCTTATTTCAACACATCTGTTGAACAGATCAGAGCATTTTATCTATTAAAAAAGCTGTCGATTGAAATAACAGAGCCATTTTGAACAGATCAGAGCCACAAAAGGTCCCTTATTTGTTTAAATTTAACAGTAGAAATCCCTTATCTATTGTAATTTGTTTCATCATTATTAACAACAACAATAACAATAATAATCAACAACTAAAAAAAAAAAAGGTACCTGTTCACCAAATCCACAACAACAACAAATAATCAAAAAAACAAAAAGAGATCTAGAAAAGAGAGAGAGAGGGAGATCGATGACGTGGTGGTGTTCCAAGTCTCTCTTTTCAGCCATCGCGTCTCCACAAACTTCTCATAGAAGAAGAGACGACGTTGAGGTTGAGGGAGGGACCCACAGTCGAGAATTGTGGCAAAGTCTAAATCTGAAATGGTGGGGGAGATTGGAGAGAGGTGTTGCAGTGGGTGGTTAGGAGAGAGAGAGAGAGAGAGGCAGTGAAGGAGGTGTGGTGGTCAATTGGTGATGACGTTGATGAGAGAAGAAGACAGTGGTGAGCGAACAATCACCGTAGTGGTGCTATTGAAGGCAGTGGGTGGGTTTGGAAAGAAAGGTGTTGCGGTGGGTGTTTAGAGGGGAGAGAGAGAGAGAGACGACAGATAAGTGGTGGTCAATCGGCGCGCAACGTCAGTGAGTAGAGGAAACAACTGTCGTGGTGGTGTTGTTAAAGAGGAGAGCCGACTGACAAACCCTAGCGCGCGAGAGAGAGAGAGAGAGAGAGAGAGAGAGAGAGAGAGAGAGAAACAAATGAACGGAGAGATAGTACAAATATTTTGGGCATTTTATGAAATCTTGTTCTTATGGACATAATGTTTCAGTACTTGAATTTTTGACCAAACAAACTTCAAGTTTGAATTTGTGGACGGAGTCTCCAAAATAAAATTCAAAACTTATGAGATAAGTCATGTTTGATAAAATTTGTTTCATAATTTTTTTTCTAAAAAATTAAAAATTAATTTCATAAAAAATAAAAATAATAAAAAAATACGTATTATTTTTATATAATTTTACCTTTTTAAAAGACAAATAATTTTTAAAAAATTTAAAATATATTTTTGATATTTATTTTTATCAAACTAGTTTTTATTTTTCAAAATAAATTTAGAAATGAAACTAAACATGGCCAATACTTTTTCATTTTAATTTTGTTCGGTTGAAAATTCATCTAATTTCGTAACAATGGGTTGAAAATCATGAAAATTTCGCAAATTAGTAAAAATAATAAAAAATAAAAGTTTGGAGTTTTCAAGCATTGAAATTAGCATTAAAAGAATTTTAAATAAATGACACATTCGAATAAGTTCACAAAATTAGGAGCAAAAAAAACACACCATGTTGTGATACAGAAAGTATGGATGATAGGATCAATTGAACAAAAATTTAGATTATAAAAAAAATTAAAAATATTTCTGCAAATATCACGAAACCTATATTTAGTAAATTAAAAATAATGAAAAACAAATATTTTTGATAGAGTCTATAATATTAATATATAAAATTGTAATTATTTTATAAGTGATGTCACTCTAGAATGACCAGATCTCTAATTAAACTAATCTATGAAGTGACATTGCCACAAAATTATAAATGCATCTTTGTCATCAGCGTCGCATGTGAGACCACGCTTTAGTGGGCTTGTTTAATTGACCGGACCAACCATTAGATTGGAATTAAAAATATTTAGGACTTATATTTTAATATTTAATTGTAATTTTCTATTCAGATATCGATTGGACAACTAAGGTAAGCACATCATTGCTTAGCTCTCAACAACTTAATTTAAGTAGGATCAACATTTTTCAACTAGTACTAATTGAGAGTATCAAGCAAACAATATTAGGTAGTTCTGTCTAAATTTATTTAAATAGAGTAGAAGTAGGGTGCACATAAAACCAACCTAGAAAAAATATCCAAAGCATATTGGAGTATTGCGATTAATTTCACGTATAATAGATCTCAGTTAAACACTAATTTTTTGGTTTAATTTCTTATCTAAGTTTGTGGATTCATAGGCCTTATTTGATTTATATTTTCAGATATTATTTGAAAAATAATTTTTTTAAAAAAGTTTAGAAAATTTGAAAACTTATTTGGTTATATATTTCGAAAAGAGTTTTGGAGTTTGGGACAATTTGATTTTTTTTTTTTTGGTTGAATAGATGAATGTGAGAAAAAAAACTGATTGAGAAAGAGAAAAGAGAGACAAAAGTGATTGATTAATGTATAATAGAGAAAAAAAATAATTGAATTTTTAAAAAAAAAAATTCAACCAAAAATATTTTTAAATTTTTTTCTCTAAAAGTATATTTTGAGGGAGAAACCAAGGCCGTATTTGGTATGGAGTTCTAATAATGATTCTACACTCATATTTGAGGGTAATGTTTGGATACAAATTTGAAAAATTAATTCCACACCCACTTTTGCAAACTCGTTTTAGGCAGGGTTTTGAATTTTGAAATTTGGCCTACCCTGTCGTCCTCTTGAATGTTCGGCCGGTGGACCGGAACGGTGCTCTTTTTTTTTTTTTTGGTGGCAAAATTGGCACATGTTATTTTTTATATTTTAAATAAAAAATATTTTTAGAATTTTTTATGAATTTTGAATAGAATTTTAGATTGTGTATTTAGTTATGAGTTGTAAGTTTTTAAATCAAATATCATATGCCACATCAAAAATTTCAAACTCAATTCAAAACTCTTTTTAAAATTTATAACCAAACAAAATTTTTACACTCAAATTATAATTTCAAAACTCATACTCAAACTATAATTCTATTATCAACTTATAATTTTAAAACTCTACCACATACTATCCAAATCTGCCCATAGAATTTCTGATTTGAATATCAGTCACGTCTTTCCACGCCTTACAAATAATTTTATATACAATCCGGCTGACCGAGATATAATTCTTTGCAAACCAATGCACATAGAAACAATGAATCATGAATACAAGTTGATAAAGAACATAACATGGGGAGAATCGTAATTGATGAAGTCACAAACAAACAACAGTATAATAAAATAACAACACTACATATAATCAATCTGCTATTGAAAGTTTCAACAAACACCACTCATTCCCTATATTTCCTTGCTCTCTGCTTTACTTCTCATGGAAGCAACACCAAATCCAGTGAAGGTGCTTGAGGTATGCAGGGTGGCTCCACCGCCTACCTCGCCTGACTCCGCCGTCCCAACCTCTCTTCCTCTTATATTCTTCGACCTTTTTTGGGTGAGATTCCCTCCCGTTCAGCGCATATTCTTCTTCGAAACCTCCCATTCAACTACTACTTTTTTGGACACTGTTCTTCCCAAATTGAAGCATTCCTTGTCCCTCACACTCCAACACTACCTCGTGCTCGCCGGAAATCTGACATGGCCCCCAGATTCCTATAAACCAATCATCCAATATCTTGAAGGTGATGATGCAGTTTCTCTTACCATAGCCGAATCTGAAGCTGATTTCTACCATCTTTCAAGCTACAGCTTTCGTGAAGTTAAAGAAATCCATCATTTTTTACCCCAATTCCTATCTTCTGACACACGAGCACCGTTGATGACATTGCAAATTACTTTGTTTCCAAACAAAGGGTTTTCAATCAGTTACGCCACACACCATGCAGCACTTGACGGGAAAGCTGTAGCTCTGTTTTTGCATTCATGGGCTTCCGTTTGTAGGCACGGCGAAGACTCAACTTTAACACCGGAAGAAACTCCATTCTATGACAGGTCTTTGATTAAAGACCCAGGTGATCATGAGAGAACTTACGTGAACTTCTTGTTGAACCTCAATGGACCCAACAACAAAAGCCTCTTGATATGGGACTTGAAACCTCCGACTGATATAATGCTTGGCACATTCCAACTGACACGAGCAAACATAGAGAATATCAAGAAGAGGGTCAAAACGCAATGGCAAGAAAAGCAAAAACAAGAGCCAGCAATTCATGTATCAAGCTTTACAATAGGAAGTGCCTATGTATGGGTTTGCCTAGTTAAAGCCAAACAAATAAGCACAGGAAAAGTTCATCTTGGATTCAGTGTGGATTGCAGGGCTCGCTTGGAACCCCCCATCCCTTCAACTTATTTTGGGAACTGCGTTACAGGCCGTCTCGTGGATGCAGATTCAAATGACTTAATAGGAGAAGATGGAGTGGCCACAGCAGTTAAAGTAATATGTGAAGCTATAGAAGGTTTGAAAGATGGAGCTGTACAAGAGGTTCAATTGTCTAAAATGCTTTCTATAGACAGGAATAGATTATTTACCATCGGAGGCTCACCTCGCTTTGAGTTGTACAACACTGATTTTGGGTGGGGGAGACCGAGAAAGGTGGAGATGACATCAATTGATAAAAGTGGAGCTTTCTCTCTTTCAGATTGCAGAGATGGTAATGGTGGGCTTGAGATTGGGATAGTTTTGAAGAAACACGAGACTGAAGATTTTGCTTCTCTGTTTGCTAGTGGTCTCGAAGTTCATTAAACTTTTGTACTTCCTTGAGGCAATCATCGTCATTTGTTAGTGCATATTTTTGATTTGATGTTCGTATCTTTTTCACACTATTGTGTGTGTTTTGTTTGTGTGTATTTATTTTTACCAGCTTCATGTGGAATAATGATGTTATAAATCTTCTTCAATGACCTTGCTGCGTTGTCAAGAAAATTCTATAAATTCCTCCTCCTACATTCTGATCCAAAGCTTTATGTACCCTTGCTTGGCGAAGGATATTCTTCTTTCAATTTTTTTTGGGGAAATTACCCTTAATGGAAAAATTATTACATATGGTGAAGAAGTTTATAATTTTAATTATTAATATTAATAAAATTTATTATTAATTTGTGGCTTCGTTTGGGAAGTCAAGTTTGGGGCTTTTTTTGGCTATTTTAGTCACAAAAAATAAAATAGGCTTTTAGCCCAATAAAATAAAACATCATGTTCAATTCATAATCATTACATTCATTCTCTCACAAAAAAGTCAAAAAACCAAAATTCCTTCCCAAACGAAGCTTTTAGTTCTAGGCTAAAATAGCTAAAAAGCCAACTCACTTCCCAGACAAATCCTGTAATTATTTTTCATATTATACCTGATCTGAAATTTTAAAAAATTATTACATATGGTGAAAACATTTATAATTCTAATTATTAATATTAATAAAATTTATTAATTTGTAATTATTTTTCACGTCATACCTAATCTGAAATTCTCCAATCTTTTTATCATTTCTTGCAAAATACTTATAGCCATTAACTGTAAAGTTTGGGAACATGTTTTTTTAGTAATTTTTTAACTTTTTGGCCCAAATATTATGTAAAAAAAACTAGTATGTTTAGGATGATTTTTTAGCTTTTTACGAAAAAATGTGCAAAAAGTAGAGAGAGAATGAAATATTTAAATTTTTTGTATAAGTTGTTGACTTTTTGACTGTTTTAATAACTTTTTGACTAAACCGGTCGCTTCCCAAACGAAGCCTAAGTGTTCTAGGATAGAGAAAGATGAATTTGGGGGGACAAAAAGGACCTCATTCCCCCTTGCCCAAAAGAAAAAAAAAAATTAATAATAATAATACTGTCCATAAACTGCAATTTATGGTGTAAATTCAAAAATAAATAAATAAATAAATTTAAAGTGATGTGAGCACATTTAAAATAAATACAGTCCACACATATATAATGTGTGCTTCAAACTCATTGTAAGAATATAGCATGCTATCTCTCGGATGGCGGCCCAGCTGACCTTAATATTTTTAGAGTTTGGATGTTTTTTCAGAGTAGAGCTGAGGTGA
This sequence comes from Camellia granthamiana, assembly GCA_036172215.1. Lineage (NCBI taxonomy): Eukaryota > Viridiplantae > Streptophyta > Magnoliopsida > Ericales > Theaceae > Camellia > Camellia granthamiana. Next base: position 16,931,328 of record CM069903.1, on the reverse strand, counting down.
GATTTTATATCTATTTAGGTTTCGTTTGAAAATTAAATATTTTAGTTAAAAAATTATTATAAATTATTACATCATTTTTTATATATATATTTTTTTCCTAAAAAATAAAAAAGTTGTTAAAATAACATGTTTCAAACGAGGCCATATTCAAGTTAAGTTATGCATAAAGAATTCTAATTCAGTTCGGCTTGACCCATTCATTTATAAAATATTAATTATAATTTTATATTATTTTATTCATAAAATAAGGTAGAAAAAATAAAGACAAAAAATATATATACTTATTTGTAAGACTTAAATTAAAATATTTATTGAAAATTATATTTATTTTATCATTGAATATTAACGTTCTAAATTCAAGTAATGAATAAAATGATTTAAATAATTTAATATTCATTTAAGATAAAAAAATAAAATAAAATTAATAACCCATATTTATTGGGTTAAGTGGCCGGACTTGGGATTTGAATTCCTTTTAGGATCGAGTTTAAGATAGCTAGATGAGGCCAGATGTTAGGCCAAATTAGGTTTGGGATGACAAATATTATCTTTCATATCATTTAAATCTATTATAATGATTTAAATTATTTATTTTGTAAAACTGATCAAATTTATTATTTAAATAAAAAATTAAATTGAATAAATACCAACAACTACATGGTCGAATCATAATGACTGATGATATGTTCAGTTGCCTCTACAAAAATGAATTATTTCAATCACCAAAGTGAGTTTGAGATGAGTCTATGCTTAAATTAATCATACAAAAATAAAATAAGTTTAAAAATTGATAAAATAAATTATCACATCTAAATTATAATTTTTTTATTTTTTCTCTTATAAAAGACAAAAAATTTTAAAAAAATCATTTCAAATGAACTTTTAACCAAAATTAAAATTGTTAAAAAATTAAAAAGTTAAAAAAAAAAAAAAAAAACTACAACAACAACAACAATTGCCAAACGGCAACTTTACAACCGCCACAAGAAACAGTGCATAACAAAAATAATTAAAAAAAGAACAACGTAAGCCTGCCAATAATCACTAAAATAAATAATACATAATGAAAATAAAATTAAGACCTCTTCAGTCTAAAGTCTGAAATGAAGGGGACTGTTTAGACTTGTTAAGTTCATTATAGGATCTGTTTCGATGATCTGAATTATTTATTTTTTTGAACACTTCGTGTATTTCATTTATCAAAAAAAGTTAAGTCAATCCAATAATTATAATTGATTCAATTTATTATACTTTTTACTAAAAAGTACAATAATTGTGTTTTTAAAAATGACACATATATTTTTTTTATAACAAAAATAATAAATTAAACAAGTTACAGTTACCGCATCAAACTAATTTTCTTTTGGATGAAGTAAATGAAAGAGCCGATAAAATGATCGATTCGAATTATCGAAACATGTCTCCTTGTGAATTTCACAAACCGGCTTTGGTTGGTAGCTCAAAAATTAGTGGCCCTAATAGCCCTAATTTCCATATAAAGTAAAAAAAAAAAAACAACAAAGTAAAAAAAAAAAAGAAAAAAAAAACAGACTTACCCAAAAAGGAAATTAGGGCCATTAGGGCCACTGTTTTTAGGGCCACAAAACATTTTTCATAGGTATGAGTTATGCTATGACCCGAACAATCTATCAAAATTGCATTTGGATTACAGGTAAGTTCCAAAATTCAACCCATCTTTTTTGAACCAAAAATTCAACCCATCTAGATTCGTAGAATATTTGGCAATAAAAAATTATATTCGGAGAATTCAAGCACTTGCTTTGATCATCTACCAAACCAAACTGATCTTGGTTTGGCAATAATAATAAAAAAAATCATATTTTTATCCAATTTTTAAAAAAAGAATTTGTGTTACAAAAATTACTTTTCTAATCCATTTGGTGTTAAAAAAAAAAATTAAAAAAAATTAAAAAATAACCAAAAAAAAAAAAAAAAACTAACTTGTTTGGACTCTTTATTTTTTTGATGGACAAAATTAACGTTTTGTTTCCAAATACTTTCAAATATAAACAGAGAGACCCTTTATGATTTTAGAGTAAACTGCAAAAGGTTTGTCTAGGAAGTAGGTTGGCTTTTTGACTTTTTAGCTATTTTAATCTAAGGTTAAAAAGTCTCATTTGGGAATTATTTTTTGGCTTTTTTGACTTTTTGTGAGAGAAGGAATGTAATGATTATGGGTTAGATGTTGTACGAGAAAGAAATAAACCTCTCGTATAATCCTGTTGATTAAGATTGCGTCCCTCCGTACGACGTCGCTTTACTCCTTGAAAACACAAAACGTGATCTAGCCGGCGGGTGTGTGCCGGATACCTCTTCGATGCCTAAGTCAGCAAAAATAGACAAATAGACAAAAAGCTCTGTGTATTCGGGAATCAAAATTGTATTACCTCTCCATAGATGATGTTGTGAGCTTTTATAGGTTCCGTGTGGCACAATCCAAGTGGGACTCTTACTCCTCCATGTAGAGTCCTCTTAGGAATCACATTCCTGAAAGATAGTGCTTATCCTTCAACACCCCCCACTGCTTAAACCAAGTGAGATGGTTTTACGATGGTCGGACTCCAATATGACCGAGGTAAGCATGGCTATGCTAAGCCGCAGACTAGACCGAGATAACTTTAGCTCGGCTCTTCCATTCACTACTCTTACCTCGGTTCTCCTAGTGCTAACCATGGTATGTCTTGATTGGGATAACCAATAACGTGGTCCCGACCGGGATAACTTTGTGTGTGACGACCGAGCTTGCCGTAAGCTCTTTGGGACCGGAGTAACTTCAAGCCTCTTTTGGACCGGAGTAACTTCAAGCCTCTTTGGACCGGTCTAATCTTAAGACCTTCCGAGACCGAAATAACTTTAAGGCCTTTTTACTCAGCCCTTCGTATCGTGGGCCATAATGACCCATTGCCCAGCTCGGCCCGATTTTCACATAAATTACCCTCTCAAATGTGATATTGTCTTAATAAGTTAAAAAATCTATTTTGTCTTTTTATGGCTAAAATAGTTCCAAACCCATCCAACCCATTCTTTTCCAATGTAGCCAAAGTTAGTTAAAAATGAAGGTAAAATTACCTAAATATCCCTATGGTATATTCTCTCTCCCTTTCTCTAATATATATATACTAGTGTACGCCCGTGCCTGAAGGCACGGTGCAATTAATGATGAGATTAAAATATAAATCAAAATAAAATTATTAAAACATAATGGTAAGATTTTCTTTGTTCGATCTTCTTTTTCAATGGTGGTGAACAGTCACAGAGCGGAGGTGGCAATGTGTTCCTTATTTCAACACCCATTTCAAAAACTTTTTCAAAATCATAAAAAATCAACACTCATTTTCCATTAAGGAATTAAATCCATTTTATAAATCAAACTAAAAATAAAAATACATTTCTAAAATCAAAACTCATTTTATGAAGATCAAATATTATTTCAGACCCAAATCAAATCAAACCAAATAACATAGGTTACACCTATAAAACAAAAACAAAATCATAGGTTCCAAATGAGTATAGATCATGGATTTGGATAGGAATTTTAAATAAATAAATGGTAAGGGAAATGTCAATGAAATATAAGCTAAATTTTTTATCCATTTATCTGCGGCCATCAAGTGGGAGCTAAATAATTGGAGTATTTCCTATAGATCACCTTTAGCTTGTTTTCTGCGGCCATCAAGTGGAAGCTAACCAGTAGTTTAGCACAATCCCTGCTTAGAACATAAATAAATAAACAAAAATTAATCAGAAACAAATGTAATTATATTAATTTCATTCTTAAAACAGTCACAAAATGAAGATTGAAAAAACTTACATAAGCTGTGTCTCTGAGAAACCAGTGTGCAGTTTTAGTGTGTCGTTCCAAGCAGGGCTTTTGTTGAGGGTGCAACGGGCAGTGTAGATTGCTGAGGCAGCAAGCATTAATGGACAGTATATAATGGTGGCATAATTTATTATCCCTAGCTCAGCCAGAAAATACACCATGTTCTCCATCTAAATGTACAGAAAACAAAACAAAAAAATGAACAATTAGCATTCAAGAGTAGAGCAATAATCATCATCAATCACAACAATTTTGAAACAGCAGAGAGCAAAAAATACAAACATGCTGATCAGCAACAGCGGCTTTGATGAAGCGCACGAGGAACACATAGGGCGTAGGAACTGTTAAGCTCCATTCGAGCTCTCCCAGTATGCGTTTCTTGGTAATCAGCACTTGCTCATTTGTATAAGCCCTGTCTGAGATGCACACAAAGTCATTGACCTCTGGGGCCCAGATTTCTTCATATTTGGAGGCCATGAGCATGGCACTGATGCCTACTGGAGTTCCCTCCTCATCACCGACTTTGAAGCGAGGTAGCGATCAACAATGTTGATAGTGAGGTATAGAGTCTCTGGCATGAGTTCAAATTTGTTATGAACTTCGATCAACCAATCCACCAGGATTGCTCTCATCTTCTCATTTATCTCAGGCTGCGAGTCCATGTAGTCGTGAACTCTGCTCTCATTCTACAACATCATAGTTTCAATACATACACACTTTTCTTAGAACAACACAACACATATGCATATAAGATAACACATAAATTAAATGGGAAAATTGAACGTACCTCAACCTGCTTGTAGAACTTGTATATATCTTCGACGTATTCAACAACAGCCAACTCGTTATCGATATCTGTAGCGTCGATGTCCACAATCTGCTCCTTTGGTTTTGGTTTGTCAGTCAGGCCACAAGCAGCCTGCAATATGGCATTGAATTAGAAACAACACAAGGCAAACAACAAAATAACAAAATCCCCCACCAATTTTTGGGAAAAACCCACAAAACCGGACACCGGGTTATGTGAAAAATGTACACAAAAAAAGTCACCTTGCTTTGGGCAGTGAGGACTAAAGTGAGGGTTTGGGACTTCTTTCTTGATGACCCTTCTTGTCCAGCCTTACTTTCACCAAACTTCAAATCCAACTAGCTCTACCTATTACATCATTTCTAAGATCTGTAGCTTTTTACGTTTCCTTGATATTCTTCTGATCTGTCAGAATTCAAAACTTGAAGAAAATTGACAGAGAAAAACCCTAAAGCATAACCTATTTCCTCCGAATGTGAAATACAACAGAGAGGGACCAAAATTACCTTGTGAATGGAACAACCAAGGGTGCGAGTGGTGATGATGAGCAGCGGCGCAATCTGATCGCAAGAACAAACTGATTAAAATGGAATTGAATCAGTTTCTGCAAATCAGTTTCTACAATCTGATCCCATTTAATTTGTTCTTGATTGTGATTTCGATCTGTCAGAATTCAATTTGAAGGAAAATTGTCAAAACTCGAAAAAGAGAAAAACCCTAAAGCATAACCTATTTCCTCCGAATGTGAAATACAACAGAGAGAGACCAAAATTACCTTGCGAAGGGAACAACCAAGGGTGGGAGAGAGGGAACCTTGTGAGTGGTAATGATGAGCAGCGGCGCAAACTGATTAAAGTGGAATTGAATCAGTTTCTGCAAATCAGTTTCTACAATCTGATCCCATTTAATCTGTTCTACAATCTGTTCTTGATCATTCAAAAAATACAACAAAGAGAGGGATGAGGACATGAATACCTGGTGATGAAGAGGAGCATCGGTTACAATTTGATGAGAACAAACTGATGAGAACAGAGAAGGGAGAGGGATAAAGATAGAAAGGATGAGAGACGTGGGCAAGCGGGAATGTGAGAAGAGAGAGATAAAGATAGAATAGAGGGGAGACGTGGGGGAGTAGGAAGCTGACTCTTTGGGCAGGAATAATATATTGATATATATTTAAGGGGTAATCTCAGCCATCCATGTGAATATACAAATGAATCATGACCCTTAAAATGTCCTAGTAAGACAAATGTCTCTAGGATAAATTCAAAAACAGTCTTGCCTTATTATATAGATATATAAATTTATCTTAACCATGCATATTTAACAAATAAAATTGTAGTAAACTAAACACCCTAATTTATTACCATAAAATTATCTTAATCTAATTTTTAATTTTTAACCTAATTTTGTATTTAATAACAGTTTAAATTAAACATAAAATTGCCATAAGATTAACCTAAGCACCTTAATTTATTACCATAAAATTATCTTAATGTAATTTTAAATTTTTATGAAATTTTAAAATAAACATATATATAATTAAATCATAAATTAAACTAAACATCCTAATTTATTAAAATTATTTTAATTAATAACATTTTGAATTAAACATATAAATATATATATATATATATATTTGACAAATTAAATCACAAATTAACCTAAATACCTTAATTTATGATCACAAAATTATCTTAATCTAATTTTTAATTTTTAATCCAATTTCATATTTAATAAAATTTTAAATCAAGCATTTACACACACACACACATATATTAAACCATAAATTAACCTAAATAAATTGTCTAATTTCTCACCATAAAATTACCTTAATTTACTATTTAATTTTAACCCAATTTCTCATTTAATAACATTTTAAATTAAATTAAATTTTTGATAACAGATGAAAATTAGTGTTAGAGTTTGGTCAAGATTAAGATTTAATTTGAAGAATAAAATCAATATGATGCTATTATTGATATTTGATTTATTTTTTTTACTTTAACTTAACACTTTTGTATTGCCCACCTTTAATTTGAGAGAGTATAGTACACGTTCCATTATCTTTAACTAAAAGCTAATTGTAACATTTTAATCCAAAATTATAAAAGAGTTATATGTCCATATTTGAAACATAGGAGATAAAGTGCTTTGAGGCGAAACCACGAGGGGATAAAGTAATTTTGTTATCATTTTTGTTATTATGCCCTTTTTTAAAAAAAAAATTAATTAATTTTTTTATTTTTTTAGTTCGTATAATTGAATATAACCTAAAAGTGTAATATTTTTAAAAAAATTAAAAGTAAATGAATAAATATCACTAAAGGCCAAAAAAAATCAACAAAATATGCTAATAATCCTCTTGTGATTTTAGGCTCATTGGCCATTCAAACCGTAAAATTTTCATTTTATTGTATTTATTTAAAAATAATAATAAACGATAAATATATTTTTTAAAATGAATCATTTAAATTTTTATAAAATTAACTTAATTTTTTTCATAAATAATATGTATATAATATTTTAAAAAGTAAACAATTCTGATTATCAAAAAAATCAACCAGTGATAAATCTCACGCACTCCTCAAGTTTTTTAGAAACCATTTTTTTCTTTTCCATTTTAAAATTTCTATCGAAATTAGTTACCAAACGGAATCTTAAGAAAATATAAAAAAATTCCCACTTGTAACCAAATTCAACCTATCTAGCACTAATCATTTGCTAACTTTAAAGCGGTAATTATTTTGTAATTTTAGAATCAAAAATATTTTGGAGCCCCTTTTATAATGGAAGGTGGGGTTTAGTGTGATAGTTGTTAGAAATGGTTTAGAAATTTTGGGTAAAAATAGAATTTTTACTTAATTTTGGTCTAATTTTTATGTGGGACTCATGTGTCGATTTTGACGGGTCGAAGTGGTAACGCGTTCTATGCCGCGTTGTGATTCATGTAGTATATTTGGTTGCTCAAAACTATTATCGGGTAAATGGAAATTTGAAACCAAAGATAGCTCCATGGAAATAGAGTTTTTGTGGAAAATCCTTAAGGTGTGTATAATAGCTTGTTCCACATTGATTTGGTGGGAAGTTTTGAATGGGTTTATAAGGCATGAGATTGAAACTTGGGGTGTGCTCCAAGGGATACCCAAGTTTTGTAGAGAGAGAGGTTATGAGCAAAATGGGCCAGACCCATTGGATCCAAAAATAACTACACGCGCGCCGCTGCAGTTCGGTCAGGCGGGCTGGGCTAGGCTAGGCTTGGGCACGGGTGCGTGGTGTGAGGTTGGGTTAGGCTTGTTCGGCCAATACTAATCTTTTTGGACCAAAAACATTTGAATTCAATTTTATTTTTTGATAAAATAAAATTTGTCCAATTTAAATTTCAATTTTTTGAATTCAAAATTAGGTTCGTTTTTCTCCCACCCGAACATAATTGAATCTGTTTAAAATTCAGAAAAACCAGGATAGATTTAAATCTGCGCAAAACAGTTTTATCTGTTTGAATTTTGAACCCAACAGATTTAAATTTGTTCATTCAAAACCAAACAGGTTTCATACCTGTTCAAAACAGGTTTGCACCTGTTTAATTCAAAACCAACAGCCACCAATCCATTTATAAATAGACAGCCTTCATTTGATATTTTCATTCAATAATTTCGTCCTAAATATTGTCTACCTTCTTTGTATTTTTGCTGCATTATTTTTCTTCTAAGAAAGAGTGTAAACACTTAGTGTGTTCGTTGTTCGAATAAATTGTAGTGCTGCATTTATTCGTTGATAGATCATTTTATCCTGGGAGATAGACGACCATATTCTGAAAGCACTGTAGAGAGGACGAATCTATCTTAAGGACACAGTGTCGAACACTGGATTTGATCAGAATATTATTCAACAAATTAATCAAGTAAGTTGGTTATTTATTTTCTGTTTTATTTATTTATTTAAATCAGATTTTGATTTTGTTTTTATAATAAAATAAAAATCTGTTTTTATTTATTTTATTTTATTTTTCTGATTTGATTTTTGTAATCAAACGAATTCTTTTATTTCCTTTATTTCTTTTATATTCTAATTGTTGTTAAGTACACAACAGAATTTAATTTATTTAAATACAGTGAAGATTGTTCAACAATTTTAAGATAAAATAATTTTTTGTATCTTTATTGTATTTAATTTTCTGTGTTTTCACAAAGTGATATTCTGGTTGGAAAATACAAATAGTATTTATAAACTATTTGACAGATAGTAGTAATATATTGTCTATTTTCTTTGATAACTAGTAGTGCTATACTAGTGTCATTAACAATTGCAGAATATTATTTGGTGTTACAAAAAATTATTATGATATTTTATTTTTCTGGTTTTAGTAACAAGGAAAATAAAATTATTTTGTGTTATAATTTATTTTCTGGTTTTAGTAACTAGAAAATTAATTTGTGATTTGTTTTTTTGATTTTTGTAATAAGATATTACGGCTATTGCAACTGGAAGTGGTACTTCAATTGTTACACCAACATCGGTCCCTATCCAGAAAAAGGGAAAAAATTTAACGATTTTAAGAGATGGCAGCAGCAGATGCTGTTCTATTTTACAACTCTATATTTGGCCCGGTTTCTCCGTGAAGAGACTCCAGCACTTAAAGAGGGTGAAAGTGATCGGCAAGTTGTTGCCGCTGTAGATGCTTGGAAACATTCAGACTTCCTGTACGGAAACTACATCCTCAATGGCCTTGACAACATGCTGTATAATGTTTACAGCCCTCTGAAGTTAGCAAAAGAATTATGGGATTCTTTGGAGAAGAAGTACAAGACAGAGGATGCCGGCACGAAGAAATTTGTTGTCGGTAAATTTCTGGATTTTGTTATGGTAGGCTCCCAAACGATAATTTCTCAAGTTCAAAATTTTCAAATAATTTTGCATGATATTCATTCAGAAGGTATGTCTCTTAGCGAGTCTTTCCAAGTCACTGCTTTAGTGGAAAAGTTATCACCAGCTTGGAAAGATTTCCAAAATTATTTAAAACATAAACGCAAGGAGATGACTATGGATGAGTTGATTATAAGATTGAAAATTGAGGAAGATAACTGAAAGGCTGAAAAGATGGATGGGAAAAATCCCATTAAGTCCAAGGCTAATATGGTTGAACAAGTTCACAAACCACATAAGAAAAAGAGGAAGTTTACTGGAGATGGTCCTAAACAAGGCGACAACAATGGCAACAAGAAGTTCAAAGGAAAATGCTATAACTGTGGCAAGACTAGACATCGAGCTTTTGACTACTGCCACCCTAAGAAGGATCGCGGAAGTACAAGTAAGAAGACTACCAATCAGGCCAACGTAACTAAACTAGATTACGTCTCTGACGGAGTGAATGACATTAACCTCTCTGCTGTGGTGTCTGAGGCTAATTTGGTTGGAAATCCCAAGGAATGGTGGGTTAACACTGGGGCAACTCGTCATATTTGTGCGGACAAGAAGATGTTTACTACCTACAATGAGACTGCAAATGGTGAACAACTTTTCATGGGAAATTCTTCTACTTCTATTGTGGCTGGACAAGGAAAGGTGATCTTGAAGATGACATCAGGGAAGGAACTGACCCTCAACAACGTATTGCATGTACCAGACATCCGGAAGAATTTAGTTTCTGGTTCTTTGTTAAGTAAAAATGACTTTAGGCTTGTCTTTGAATCAGATAAATTTGTATTAACAAAGAGTGGTATGTATGTTGGAAAGGGATACATGAGTGATGGTCTCTTCAAATTGAATATAATGACGGTTGTACCAAAAGTTGCTATTAATAAGAATAACACATCTTTTGCTTATATTTTTGAGTTGAATTTATGGCATGGTAGATTAGGACATGTGAATTTTGATACTTTGCGTAGATTAATTGGTTTGGATTATATACCAAAGTTTGAAATTGATCCTAATCATAAATGTGAATTTTGTGTAGAAGCAAAACTAACTAAGACTCCATTTAAATCGGTTGAAAGGAAAACCGAACCTCTAGAATTAATTCATACAGATGTATGCGATCTTAAATTTGTTCAAACTAGAGGCGGCAAAAAGTGTTTCATAACATTTATCGATGATTGCACAAGATATTGTTATGTTTATTTACTTAGAAGTAAAGATGAAGCCTTAAAAATATTTAAACTCTACAAAACAGAAGCTGAAAATCAACTTGGTAAAACCATTAAAATGGTTAGAAATGATAGAGGTGGTGAATATGATGCACCATTAAATGAATTTTGTGCACAACTTGGCAGTATTCACCAAACTACAGCACCTTATTCTCCTCAGCAAAATGGAATTGCTGTAAGGAAGAATAGAACCTTAAAAGAAATGATGAATGGCATGTTACTAAGTACAGGCTTATCACAGAACTTCTAGGGGGAAGCAATATTGTCTGCTAATTATGTTCTTAACAGAATACCCCACAAAAAAACCAACAGCACTCCTTATAAATTGTGGAAAGGTCGACCACCTTCCTACAAATACTTAAAAGTGTGGGGGTGTTTGGCAAAAGTTAAAGTTCCTGTTCCTAAAAAGACTAAGATTGGACCAAAAACTATAGATTGTGTGTTTATTGGTTATACTTAGAATAGTAGTGCATATCGGTTTTTGACTTATAAATCAGAAATACCTGATATAAATGTGAACACTATTATAGAGTTAAGGAATGCTGTGTTGTTTGAACATATCTTTCCTTACCAGAAAGGACATGAATTAAGTTCACAGAAAAGAACTTATGATTGTACACAAAGTCAAGAGACTAATGGCAATCAAACACAAGAGACTAGTAATGGTCTCGACCAACATGATTTAACTGATGATGAACCAAGACGAAATAAGAGAGTGAGAACATCAAAATCCTTTGGTCCAGATTTTCTGACATACCTGTTAGAAATGAACCTCAAAGCTTTAAGGAAGCAATGACAGGTCCTGAAACACTTTTGTGGAAAGAGGCTATTAATTATGAAATTGAATCCATTATACAAAATCATACTTGGGAATTGGTGGATCTTCCACCTGGTTCTAAACCTCTTGGATATAAGTAGATATTCAAGAGAAAAATGAAAGCAAATGGTTCAATAGACAAGTATAAAGCAAGACTTGTAGTAAAAGGTTACAGACAAAAAGAATGTCTAGACTATTTTGACACATATTCTCCTGTGACAAGAATAACATCCATTTGCATGCTTATTGCTATAGCAGCGTTGTTTAATTTAGAAATACATCAAATGGATGTTAAGATAGCTTTCTTAAACGGTGATCTAAATGAAGAGATCTATGTGGAGCAACCCGAAGGGTTTGTAGTACAGGGGCAAGAAAAGAAAGTTTGTTGGCTTGTAAAATCACTTTATGGATTAAAACAAGCACGTAAGCAATGGCATGAAAAATTTGATCATGCTATGCTTACTAATGAGTTTAAGATAAACGAATGTGACAAGTGCATCTATGTTAAAAATACTGACCAAGGATATGTCATAGTTTGTCTTTATGTGGATGACATACTTATCATTGGAAGCAGTCAAAACATGATCAAATCAACTAAGCGAATACTTAACAAAAGATTTGATATGAAATATATGGGGGTCGCAGATGTTATATTAGGAATGAAAATTACTAAAACATCTGATAGATATGCATTATCTCAATCTCATTATATTGAGAAAATTCTTGATAAATTTATCAATGATCATTTGAATGTAGCTAGAACACCTGTAGACATCAGTCTTTATTTATCGAAAAATAACGGTGATGCAGTGTCTCAGTTAAAATACTCCCAAATCATTGGAAGCCTAATGTATCTAATGAATTGTACTCATCCTGACATAGCTTATGCAGTCAGTAAATTGAGTAGGTACACTAGTAATCCCGAATAATACCATTGGAAGGCGATCATTCGGGTTCTTAAATATCTAAGATTTACTCGTGATCATGGTTTGAACTTTACTCGATATCCAGCAGTCCTCGAAGGTTATTATGATGCCAATTGGATATCGGATACTAAAGATTTAAAATCCACTAGTGGTTATGTCTTTACTCTGGGAGGCGCTGCTGTTTCTTGGAAATCCATGAAACAAACATGCATCGCACGATCCACAATGGAATTTGAGTTCATTGCTTTAGACAAAGCAGGAGAAGATGCAGAATGGCTTCGCCATTTTTTAGAAGACATTCCAATGTGGCTGAAACCTGTGCCAGCTATTTACATTCATTGTGATAGTCAATCTACAATAGGCAGGGCACAGAATAATATGTATAATGGTAAGTCACGACACATTTGTCATCGACATAATACCGTAAGGCAATTGCTCTCAAATGGAATAATCTCAATAGATTATATAAAATCTAAAGAGAATATTGCGGATCCATTAACAAAAGGTTTGACAAAAGAGCAAGTGTATAGTTCATCGAAGGGGATGGGATTAAAGCCTATTACATAAAAGTCATCATAATGATAACCCTACTTATATGACTGGAGATCCCAAGAACTAAGTTCAAAGGGACAACTAAGTTATGTGTGGCTCGCCAGAAATCACCAAGGGATTAAAATTCCCTACCCATTCCTATGATGAGAGTGATATCTGCAACATATGTTGTCTGCAGGGATATAAGGATAAGCTTTACTTTTAATGATTATTTATATCTTGATTAAGGCATAAAATCAAGATGAGTATAAGGAGATACTCACAATAAGAATCACCTATATGAGTGTCGAACTGGGGCCGGTTCTATGAGAATGAAGAGGCTAAATTCTCTAGAAGCACTCATGAAAACCAGGAGCGTTCAAGGCTAAAATAAACACAACAGTGAGAACCACGATGTGTTAGAATATATTTTGTGTGAAATCTATTGTCTTGGCTTACACAAATGGCTGAACAATTCAAGGCATCGCGTCCATTGGTTAGTTAGTAAGTCCGATAGGTTATCACTAGGGAAGGTTCAAGGTTGAAAGCTACCTATCCTGATGCAAGATATTTTCAACTTATACTCTTTCGACAAAGTCTGCATATTGTTGCATTTCCGTTGTCATCAAATTTTATTCATGTGGGGGATTGTTAGAAATGGTTTAGAAATTCTAGGTAAAAATAAAATTTTTACTTAACTTTGGTCTAATTTTTAGGTGGGACCCATGCATCGATTTTGGCGGGTCGAAGTGGTAACGCGTTCTATGCCGCGTTGTGATTCACGTAGTATATTTGGTTGCTCAAAACCATTATTGGGTGAATGAGAATTGGAAACCAAAGAGAGCTCCATGGAAATGGAGTTTTGGTGGAAAATCCTTAAGATGTGTATAATAGCTTGTCCCACATTGATTTGGTGAGAAGTTTTGAATGGGTTTATAAGGCATGAGATTGGAACTTGGGGTGTGCCCCCAAGGGGTACCCAAGTTTTGTACAGAGGGAGGTTATGGGCAAAATGGTCTAGACCCATTGGATCAAAAAATAACCACACGTGCGAGCGCCGCCGCCGTTGTCTGTCCGGCCGGTCGGGCATGCTGGGCTGGGCCTGGGCTTGGGCGCGGGTGCGTGGTGTGAGGTTGGGTTGGGCTTGTCCGGCCCAATACTAATCTTTTTGGACCAAAAACATTTGAATTCAATTTTATTTTTTGGTAAAATAAAATTTGTCCAATTTAAATTTCAATTTTTTGAATTTAAAATTAGGTCCGTTTTTCTCCCACCCAAACAGAATTGAATCTGTTTAAAATTCAGAAAAACCCGGACAGGTTTAAATCTATGCAAAACAGTTTTATCTGCTTGAATTTTGAACCCAACAAATTTAAATCTGTTCATTCAAAACCAAACAGGTTTCATACCTGTTCAAAACCGGTTTGCACCTGTTTAATTCAAAACCAGCAGCCACCAATCCATCTATAAATAGACAGCCCACATTTGATGTTTTCATTCAATAATTTCGTCCTAAATATTGTTTGTCTTCTCTACATTTTTGCTGCATTATTTTCCTTCTACAAAATAGTGTAAACACTTAGTGTGTTCGTTGTTCGAATAAACTATAGTGCTGCATTTATTCGTTGATAGATCATTTTATCCTGGGAGATAGACGTCCATATTCTGAAAGTGCCGTGGAGAGGATGAATCTGTCTTAAGGACACAGTGTCGAACACTGGACTTGATCAGAATATTATTCAACAAATTAATCAAGTAAGTTGGTTATTTATTTTCTATTTTATTTATTTATTTAAATCAGATTTTGATTTTGTTTTTGTAACAAAATAAAAATATGTTTTTATTTATTTTATTTTATTTTTCTGGTTTGATTTTTGTAATCAAACGAATTCTCTCGTTTCCTTTATTTCTTTTATATTCTAGTTGTTGTTAAGTACACAATAGAATTTAATTTATTTAAATACAATGAAAATTGTCCAACAATAGTGATGTTTGTGTTTGTGTTTGTGTTTTTTTTTTTGGATTTCCTATGTTATTAGAGCTTGTTAGAGCTCCTTCATTTAGTGGGATGTATTATTATTATTTTAGAATATAGACATATGATATTTTATAGTATTGTAATTGGTGGAAAAAATAGGTAAATGAAATATCATTAGTTGTTTTAGAAAGATTGTTAAAAGCTGATTTTTTTAGTTTTTTTAAAAAAAATATGTAAAAAATATAAGAGATGATGTGATCAAAAATAAATTAAAAACTGAAAGATGATTTTTAACCATCTTTCTAAAATAACCCTATATTAAATAATTGAAAAATATACAAATAAATAATAAATTATAATTAATTAAGAACATAAATATGTGATACTCGAAGAATAATTTATGGCTCTGTTTGGAAAAGCTTTGATTGGGATTCCTGCTCTTAGTTTGCATATGCTGTTTCGTTATGGCTTTCAAAAATTAATTCGACACTCATTTTTGAAACTCGATTGAAGGCGGGAAAATTTGGGCTAACCGGTTGTCCCACCGGTCGTCCTGTTGGTTGACCGGAACAGTGCAATTTTTTTTTTCAATTGACATATGTTAATTTTTATATATTCAATAAAAAATATTTTCTGAATTTTTAAAAAAAATTATGAGTTTTAATAGAATTTTGAGTTGTGTAGTTGGTTATGAGTAGTTAATTTTTGTATCAAATATCATATGTCACATTAAAAATTTTCCACTCAATTCAAAACTCTTTTCAAAACTCATTCATCAAACAAATTTTTCATATTTAAATCATAATTTTAAAACTCACAAATTCAAAATATAATTTTATTCTCAAATTATATTTAGAAAACTCTACCAAACGCAACCGGTAATTTTCCCTTTTGAAGCATAATGTGAAATACGGCAACTTTCGCTTGACTGCAAAAGTCAAATTCTAAGAGCATCTCCAATGGTTTGCCATTGGAGCTGCTAAAGCTATAATATAGCAACTTTGAGGAGAAAGGGTTCTCCAATGGTGAGATATAGTAGCTGTTAAAAATGGCAAATGCCAAACCAGTTGCCAAGTTTGACAACAACTTTGGTAAATGACAAATCTGCCAGCTCACCCCAAACCAACTGATTTTCTTCCTTCGCTCCCTCCTTTTCTCATCCGTTTGTAGAAAAACTCAAACAAAAACAGAACAATTTTTCATTTGTGAAATTCACAATTTTTTTTACAACAATTTTTTTTAAAACATAAATTCACTAAATCAGCAACATTCCACTAAATCAACAACATTCAACCAAAAATTTGAGGAGATGGACAACAACATTCAAGCAACAACAACATTTAAACAACATTCAACAAAATCAAAATTATTCTCAGAATAACATCTAAAAATCGATTCTCAGATATCTTCATTAGGATCTTAAAGATTTGATTTTTACTCTAATAGATTGATATTAAAAAAATAAAAAATAAATATATCATATCTTGAGGTATAGAGACCGAGAGGCTTCATCGATCGGTGACTGAGAGGCTTCATCGATCGGTGACTGAAACCAAGAGGCTTTATCGGTGGAGACCGAGAGAGGTATAGAGACCGAGAGGCTTCATCGATCGGTGACTGAAACCAAGAGGCTTCATCGATGGAGACCGAGAGAGGTATAGACAGAGACGGAAAGAGATATATATATAGAGAAAGAGAGAGAGACGGTTTAATCGATCAAGAGATATAGAGAGATTGGTGATTGAAACTAGACGGTGGAGAGAGATCGGTGACTGAAACTAGATCAGTGAAGAGAGATCGGTGATTGAAACCAGACGAGATAGAGAGATCGGTGAATGAAACTAGATCGGTAAGAGAAAGAGGTGAGAGTGAGGGACACAGACTTTGCCATAGAGGTTTGATTTGGAAGATCTGAGGAGAGGAGATGAGAAAAGAGGAGAGAGAGATGAAGATCGGTGAGGGGAATGAAGAGAGAGTAGAGAGAGAGAGAGAGATTGGTGCCATAGAGAGGAAATGACTCAGCAGGAGGGGGTATATAGATAGATAGATATTGGAATGCACATGGATTATTCTAGATAGATAGATAGATGAGCCGTTGGATTATATAATCTAATGGTGCTATTTTGTTATCGGAATGCACGTGGGTTTGAGCAATGACACTTTTTCTTCATTTTTCAAACAACAGCTATAAATTAACGGTCATTTTTTACAAACAGTCATATTTTGTATTTCTATAAA
Organism: Camellia granthamiana; assembly: GCA_036172215.1. Lineage (NCBI taxonomy): Eukaryota > Viridiplantae > Streptophyta > Magnoliopsida > Ericales > Theaceae > Camellia > Camellia granthamiana. The sequence goes on along the minus strand of CM069903.1, from coordinate 16,914,043 downwards.
TAAAAACCCTTAATCTCAATTTCATTTCACACCAAATATTTCAAATTTCATTTTTCTTTTCTCTTCTCTTTATCTGAATTTTATTTCACACCAAACTTCACAAATTATTTTCTTCTTAGTTTTTTCACACAATCACTATGGAAGGTTCATCAAAAATAAAGAGAGGAAAATCATTCACCCCTCAAGAAGATGTGGCAATTTGTAGAGTTTGGTGTCACATTATTGAAGACCCAATTGTTGGGAATTCACAATCTCATGCTCATTTTTGGGGAAGAATTTTTGAAAATTATTGTTCATTGCAGAATGATCACTCAAGAACACAAGTGTCTATCTCATCTCGATGGGGGTGTAATCATGAAATGTTGCAACAAATTTCGTGGGTGTCTAGCGCAAGTTGAAAATCTACATCCAAGTGGGGTGTCACAAGTTAATATAATAAGATTTCATTTCCATTTATTATGTTAGTTTTTATTTATTTATTTTGTCTTACATTAAAATTAACTAATTAATTAATTTAATATTTTATTGATATAGATGCTTCAAGCAAAATTGTTATACCATTAAGATGAAAACAAACATTTTGTTTTTGAACATTACTGGCCAATTTTGCAAAACAATATCAGGTGGCAAGATGTAACTCTTACGAACACGGTGAAGTCAAGAATACATACACCGTTTTCTCCTAATTCAACCCCCGATTCCCCTATGGATAACTGCATTTCTCTTGAAGATGACACCAGTCCAAGTGTTGGTAATAATCTAACTGTTGGTGAGGGCAGTGTCTCTGCAAGGGGTAAAAGGCTGATGGGTAGGAAATCTGCAAAAGAATTATTTCGGAAAAATCAACTCATTGAAACTGAAATCCAAAAAATGAGTACACAGTTAGACACATTTAACCAACACCTTACTGAGAAAGAAAAGAAAAAAAGAGGAAAGAGAAGAAAAAAGGATTCAAGCACTACAGCAGATGAAAAAACTTGAGATGAAAAAACATGAGTTTGAGATGAGAAAGGAAGAACACCAAATAATGACTACGGACATTTCTTATTTGAACCCTCAGATGAAAGCGTATTACACAATGCGAAAAAATGAGATTTTCGCTAAGTGGTCCTCAAATGTGAGCAGTCCAAATTTTTATTTCCCCTACCTCCTGATGAATAATTACGGGATAATTTATTTTTTAAATTTGCAATATCATTTATTTTTTAATGTAATTGTTAGTCTTTATTTGCAATGTAATTTTTATTTTGTAATGAAATTTTATGTGTTTTTTTATTTTTATTTTTGAGTATTTTGTACTTCACAATGTAATATTATTTTTTCAATGTATAATGTTCACTAATCTGTATTATAATGTAATATTTTCAATAAAGTATAATGCAAAAAAATAAATATATTTTTTCAAATGAAGGCAATAAAAAAATAAAATACATTAGCTGATATTAAATGAAGATAATTTTATTATAATAAAAAGACATTATAATATAAATATATAATTTTTTTCAATTTTTCCAATTTTTCATTTTTTTTTATTTTTTATATTTGTCTAGTTGGGAATAATATAGATATATAATTTTTTTAACAAACAGGTAAAAAAATGTCACAAAAGACAAAAAATAAAAAAAAATAAAATCACAAAAAACCTATATCCAAACAATACCTACAAACTTGGAGGGAAAGTTGGTTAAGATTTGTCAAAAATAGCAAATGACCATTGGAGCACCATTGCTATAATTTGGCAAAATAACACTATTCATTGCCAAATTATAGTAATAGTAATAGCAATATAACAACCACCATTGGAGATGCTCTAATCCTTTTTTTGGGTCGGCAATTCAAATCGATTAATCGATGTTGAATAAAATAATATTTTAAATAGAAATAAATGAGTAAAAATGGGGAAATTATTGAGTAATCCGAGAATTCCAGGTCATCATCTTACGTGGTGCTCCACACCACTCAGAATACTCCATTTTGCCATGGTGTCAGTAGGTCCCATCACATTGACAACTCAGTAACTCTTAAAATAGACGTCAAGTCTGCTAACCTCTAACTCGTTTGGGGAGTGGCTATTTTAGCCAAAAAGTCAAAAAGTTACTATAAGTTGTCACATCACCCTCTCTACTTTTTTGCACATCTTTTCGTAAAAAGCCAAAAAGTTATTAAAATAGCCTGTTCTCAAGAAAAAAAATGGAAGTGGAAATCGTGGGAAAGAAATTAGGTAGAGAATCTCAACAAATATTTTAACCCCACAAATTAATAAAAATATAAAACCAAAGTCAAACCCTAAAAACCTAGTTCCATACTCTCTGCAAATTCACCATTGCCAAAAAATCAAAAAAGAGGAGAAAGGCAGTAGACCTGTCCTATTTTCTGACATTATGCTGAATGACAAAGTGATGAATGATGAATATTTTCGAATCAAAGAAGGTGTATTTTATTAATTTTTAAAAAAATAATCATGATTTATGGCATATTTTGTGATATGAGATTCCATAATTATGTAGGTATTGTTTGGGATATTCTAAAAAAGATAAAAAGTTAAAAAATCACTATCTTATTTAAGTTATATCATCTTATTTAAGTTATATCACCTCTTTACCACGTCAGTTCAAACCTAACCCATACCCAATCTATATTTCACAAAAAGTGAAAAAGTACATTTATTTAGATCATCCAAAGCCATCCCTTAGATAGTTTTAAGATGGCTTATATTGATATGTTGATATTTATGCTTCGTTTGTTTGATTTCAAATATTATTTTTAAGATGATATTTTTGTTTGTTTTCAATGAAATTTTTGACACGATAATCAATTTTTTTTATATTTTTTAAATACATTCTAGATGTAAAAAATAAAATAAATTGACTAAAATGTATAAAATTTTTTTTATTAAAAATAAATAAAAATCCGAACAAAATTATGCGTGTATTTTCGTTTGGGTTTCGTTTGTTTTTAGTAAAGCTTTTTTTATATATAGATTTTAGTTAAATTTTTTTTTTTACTTTTTAGATATATATAATCTTGATGTATCTAAAAGTAAACAAAAAATTGACTAAAATATAAAAAAAAAGTATAGAAGAATTTTAGATAGTTTGGAAGAATTTATATTATATTAATATGATATTAGTTTTCAGTAATATTATTTGTGTCTAGCTTACAAGAAATTTGCAATTGAGTGTAATTTTTAAAAATAATATTAAGTGTTAAGAGAGTATCACGTAACAATATTACTCCCCATCAATCATAACTATTAATTTTTTATGTTGTCTTGTCAAATATTAATATAAATTAATGAAACCTTATGAATCAAAATGGTAAAAGGCACCATCTTGGCCATGCCATCCCAACATGAAAAAATTGCTCATGATTTAGGCCTTAAATCAGGCATATTTTTTTATAGTTGTAATAAAAATACGATTGTAGTTTCTGTAGACACTTCATTTTTGACAGTCCTCAAGACTTGGATATGCTTGCAGGTACACCCAGCAACAAGTTTGATTGCTCGTCAAGCACTCAAATTTCGCAGTGGAACGTCATAGGTTTGAGCTTTCCAAACCCTGTTTCATTTTTGTCCCATTTTTGGACCATGCTTTGGTCCCTCCCTAGTGCTTGCTTTAGTGCACTGCCGGCTATGATCAAGGGCAGCCGGCCATGGTATCTGCCCTGCCGGCCACATATAGGCACTGCCGGCCATCTATGAGGCACTGCCAGCCACCGCTGATGGTCGGCAGGCCACCATGTTTCAACAGATATTGTTTTAGATATTTTGAGCTAGCTGTGGCTCACTGAGCCATCCTCCATACACGTGTATGGAGGGATGGAGGCAAGTTTAAGCTTGTCAAGCAAGCTTTTGCTTGCATTGCTCTATAGAAGGGGAGGCCCCTCTCCCTCTCCCTCTCCGGAGGTTCAGAAAGTTTAGAGACAAAAAATCTCTCCCCCCCTCTCTCTCTCTCTCTATAGTTCTCACTCTCTCTCTATATATTGTGCTCAATAGTGGTTTAAAGTGTATTTTCTTCACACTTTTGCACTACAACACCTAGTAAAACACCATTACCTTGTTGCTGAGGTACTTGAGGGTCATGTTTGGACTCAAAAAGCTAGTTTTGGCTCAGAGAACTTGCTGTTTTGCTGCTGTGCTTCAAGGGTGAGCATGTTTCCCTTTTAAGCTTATTTTTGTATACCATGATAGCCACCTTTGCATGTTGTTTTAGGCTTGGTTGTTGTGTTAAAAATGTTGGTTTGAGTCCTTGTTGGAGTTAGGGGTGGTCTACCCTTTTTCTTTGCTTATTTGTTAAGCGTTTAAGCCATCCTTTGAAGCTTTTGTAATAGCCTTTGCATGGCCTTTCTACCACTGAAACTCAGAGGGATTTCAGTGGTGGAAAGGTGGTTTTGAAGTCTAAAATGGGAGAGGGTGGTCCCCTCTCATCTTGTCTTGCTTGCTTGCCTTGTTGGTATCATACTTGAGCATGCTTTCCTACTCTTTTGTGACTTAGCTCAAGCATGATTTTGTGACTTTTTGGACCTCACAGAACTCTTTTTTTGGTTGGTTTGGTCATTGGTTGCTTGTATCTTATACTCGTAGTGTAATTCTACTTGTTGGCCTAACATGCTTCATGCTTTGGTTCATCATTCTAGCATGTTTCGGCTCCACTCTAGCATGTTTTTGGCATTGTTTTAGCATGCTTAAACTTTGTTCCAAGTGGTCTTGGTCATGTATGGCTTGCTTTGTATGGCTATGGCATAGTTGGCTTCACTAGTCTTGAGTTTTGAGGCCCTTAGCATGTTATATTTGTGATGTTTGTATGATATGGCATCATTTGATATGTAATTTCAGAGCATAAACTTCTGTCACACTCTCATGTTTATCACTCTTTCATTGTGTTTAAGAGTTGTGCCCCTTATGCCTTGTTTGTAAGCCATCAAATGAGCATATTTTTCTTGCCATCTATGCTGCAAGCCTAGCATGTTTTTGCTACTATTTTGACCTGCCTTAGGTTTTTTTTGAATGGTTAAGGTTATTTGAGTATTGCTTAGTATGGTTGTAGTGTAAAGGGCCTTGACTAGCTTTGAGTTTTGGGGCCTTTAACGTGTTGTGCATGTGATGTTTGCATGGTATGACACCATTTGGCATGTAATTTCAGTGCATATAGTGTAGTCACACTCTCATATACTTCACTTCTTCATAGCTTTTGAGGGTTGTGTATTATGTCTTGTTTGTGGCCTAACATGTATGCATGTGTGTCTAGTCCTTTGAGCTTTAATTTCAGCATGTTGTAGCCTCTGATTTGGCATGTTTGAGCTCTGTCTAGAGCTAATTTGGTTGTTTGGGGTGTGTATTGCATGCCTCTTGTATGATGCCCTTCACTAGCCTTAGTGTTTTGGGCCCTTAACATGTCTTGCATGCATTGTTTCCATGATAGAGTCTTGTGCATGCCACCTTAGCATGTTGCTTGTGTAGCACGTTGTTTGCATTGCATCGTGTTCAACCGGACGTTATGTTGAACACAAGGTGCATTGGCCCACTTCATACTCAAAGTGATGAAAGTGAGCCAATCCACTTTGTCTCCATTGCCTTTGATCACTTATGATAAGGCCGTGGTCTTAGTGTCTTGTTTGTTGTGCATTCATCGAATTTGTGCAAGTTGGATCTTTGGCCATCATGCATTGAGATGCTCGATTGACGGTCTTGGATCCAATGATGCCTCTCCATTGATGTATTGAAGTGATATGGAGTGGCATAGTACGTACATACCCTTGGAAGACCCTTAATTTTCTCTGTTTGGTGCTCTGTTGCAGTTTGGTGTCACAGCACACCAGTGGCCGGCACTGCTTCACAAATGGCCGGCACTGCTTCATCCCTAGCCGGCAGGTGGCCGGCAGCAACTCCTCATGGCCGGCAGGCCACTGGTGGATCCCTCAAAGTTGGTTTGGTAAGCTCCAGCAACAAGTTCTTAAAGACACCCTGCAAACAGAGCCTCTAAAGAGCAAATCGGAGAGCTTTTTGGGGCGAAAACCGAGCATGCATCTTCTTCCTCTTCAAACAGAGCTAAAGTAGCTTAGTTTAATGCTTACTTGTTAGTTAGCATCAATTTGTAATTTGATTAATTTGTTAATTAATTAAATGTTGTAATAATTAAGTAGCTTAGTTTAGCTATTTCTTTATTGGTTTGTAACAATTAGTCTGATTAGCTTAATTAGATTAGTTAGAGCAGCTTAGCTTAGATTAGATTAGCTAACTTTATTCGGACCCTCCGTCGCGAGGGCACAATGTTGTAATAAGTATGCGTGGGTGTGTGAATGTTTGCCAACCCCACGTCTATCTCCCTTTTATTTATCCGCTTTCAGTGGTTAGATTAGGGCATATTTTGCTTAGCATACCTTATGACTTGCATGTTTGCATTCATTCATTTGTATTGCATGCACCGGGCTCGGCGTATCATTCAAACTGCATCGTATTTCAATTCCTATTTGAATACGTGTATCAAATTGTTGCAATCATATACCATCTTAGATAGCCGAGCCTACTTAGTTACATTTTTGCATATGTTGCATTAGGCATCTAACAAACCTAGGATCATGCATGATTTCTAACTAGTTTCCTGTTTTGGCTTGGAGTACACTGTAAGTGTTTATTCTTTAGTATCCTTGCATGTGTGTAAGTGACTGCCATGACAGCATGCTTGCCATGAGGTTATTTGCTTAAGTGATTAATTGCATGAATGCCTGTGGATGAAGGCTTCATTACTTGAATTGGAACAATTCATCAAAATATGAGTTTTAAGCCCACTTGAGGGTGGCAAATCATCATGTTTTAAGCCCACTTAAGGGTGGCAAATCCGCGTTTTAGCCTACTTGCAAGTAGCACCTTCAAACCATTTTTGAAAACAAACACAAGTTGTTTTGTTCCAACTTGAGCGATTTAGTCTATACTTGTATGCTGTGCGTATCACATAGTAAGATAGCTAATAACCGGAATAAGAACGCATGTGTTTATTAAAACAACATATCATGTTAGTAGAGGCCGATCTTTGATCAGGCGAGTGGGGGTGCTCATTTCAGGACTTTCCCCTCTCGTACCCAAGTTCCTGAGTCGAGACAACTTTGGTGATGACGGATACGTGGCCTTAGGTATGAGTCAGGGTTTCCTAAATTTCCCAAAACAAAATATTTATGTGGCGATTCTGAAATCTGGCAAAGCAGTCCATGTTTGGCGCTTTTTGATTAAAATTGATTTTCCCAAACGATTTGTTGGATTTGGACTCTTTGGTGATTTATCCGTCTTACATTACACTTTGTGAGATTAGATTCAAAACCGTGACAGGAGTCCGAACTGTAGTAGCTAGAACCCAATTTGCGCCCTCTCCGAAAGGGGGGCCCGCGGAGAGAGTTTCGGGCGGTCTACAGTTTCTAACATTTAATATAGGAATTATTGCAGAAATTAACACTTCTAATGATGCTGAAAGAGGTGAACGTGACTGCATGTTTGTTGCAAGGCAAGAAAATAGTGATGACAATTTGTTAGGTAAGGTGGTATGTAGTGAAGACGAAGCATATGCTTTATACAATAATTATGCATTACGAATGGGTTTTAGTATTCAGATAGGAAAGCCAAGATATTATAGTGGATCAAAGAACATTAGGCAATGTGAATTTTTATGTTGTAAAGAGGGTTTTAAAGTAGACGAAGACCCTTGTGAAGAGAAAAAATTGAATAGGCTGGAGACTAGAACTGGTTGCAAAGCATTTGTTCGTTTAACTGTTGAAGATGGAATTTGGAGGGTTACTACCTTTAATCCTGAACATAATCATGAACTTGCATTACAATCAGAGCGACATTTGCTAAGATCTGATCGTCATATTTCAAAACCGAAGGCAGGTGTGATTGATTCTATGGTAAATGTAGGTATAAGCACAAAGAATGCTTATTCATATCTAAGAGAAGAAGTTGGAGGTAGTGAGAATTTGGGTTTTTCCAAAAGGTATTGTTATAATTATGTGAACAAGCAAAAGATGACGATGATTAGTGTTGGAGATGCTCAAAGCCTATTGAATCATTTTAAGCAGAAACATACAGAAGATCCAATGTTCTTTTTCACAGTTCAAGTAGATCAAGAAAATCATATGACTAATTTTTTCTGGAGAGATGGGAGATCAAGGGTTGTCTATGATTGCTTTAGAGATGTGGTTGTTTTTGATACCACCTATCGCACTAATAAGTATAATTTGATTTGTGTTTCATTTGTTGGTGTTAACCACCATTGGCAAAATGTGATGTTTGGTTGTGCTTTCCTTTTAGATGAAACCACTGATTCATTTATATGGCTGTTTAAATCATTTTTAGAATCAATGGGGAATCGGTCTTCGGTTACAATTTTTACTGACCAAGATCAAGCCATGTCTAATGCTATTCAAGTAGTGTTTCTAAATACACATCATCGACTATGTTTGTGGCATATTGCGAAAAATGCTCCTTCTTATTTGGGAGAATTAAATACTAACACAGAGTTGAAGTACCTTTTCAATAAGTGCCAAAAATATTGTGATTCTACACTAGAATTTCAACAAACTTAGGATAACATGATACAAAAGTTTGGTTTGGAGAGTCATTGGTGGCTTAATATGATGTACAAGATTCGACATAAGTGGAGCACTGCATTCACTAAGGATAGTTTCACCGCTGAATTTAAAGCTTCCTTAAGGAGTGAAAGTACAAATAATGTTTTGAATAACATAGCAGGCAAAACAATTAGCCTAACTAACTTTGTTATTGAATATGACAATTTAGTAGCAGGTATGCATTCATCAGAGTTGAATGAAGATTTTCGATGCAAGCAAGGTGTCCCTAAAAAAGTAGTAAAAAAAAGTGGTATTTTGGGTCATGCAGCTCAAGTTTACACCTGTAAGATATTTAAATTATTTGAAAATGAATTTCTCAATAGTCTTGCAATGGTGTGGAAGCAAGTTGATTGTCAAAAGATACAATTGATGTCTTTGAGTTAAAAGAAGAAAATAGTGAAAGGGTACGTATTGTTCACTTTGATCATCTCACTAACAACATTTCTTGTTCTTGTAAGAAGTTTGAATCATTAGGAGCTCTTTGCTGTCATGCATTGAGGGTTTTTAGTATAAAAAATTTGACTGCAATTCCAAGTCAATATATTTTGAAACGTTGGATAAAAGATGCCAAGAAAGGGATTGTGGCTTATGAACAAGGTACCAATTCCATTGCAAATGGAAAAGAGGCTGAGATCATATGGCGTAATAATATGATACGTATAGTTAATACAACTATATACAAGAGTCAAGGGAATGATAGCCTTAACAACATTTGTCAGAAGATACTTGTAAAACTTGATGAAAAAATTGAAAGGGAGTTTGAAAGGTTAAGATTGGGTACAGATGTGCATGTTGAAGAAGATCAATCCATACAGTGTGATACCACTAACATGTCAGTGTTGGATCCCCCACAAGCGAGAACAAAAGGTGTACGAAACACTAGACTTAAAGGGCATTTTGAAAAGCGCAAGACAAAACCGTCCAAGGATGCATCAACTTCGCGTGAGAATCTTTTTTTTTTATTTTTTATTCAAGCGTTAGAAACTATTTACTTACTCAATAAATGTTACATTCTTATCTATAATAATATTTTTTTAATAAAGTTCTTATGCTGTAAGTTATTTGTGATTTATGCGCATACTCGGGAAAATCAAAACAAGTAAAGTAAGGACCATCACATGCCTCACTTGGTGTCACATATGATACAACAATCTTCCAACCACCAAATGGGTCCCCTTATGTAAGACCAGCAGATGCCAACACACATGGTCAATCTCACCCAACATGGACCATGCATACTCAGGTATTGAATATTTATATTGATCCACAAAATTAAAATATCTAGTATTTATACTTAAAATTATGGTCGTAATTAATATAAAGTATGAACTATTTCTATACGTAGGATATGGACTTTGCAAATATTCCATTTACAACTATGTTGCAAAGTGTCGATGTTGTAAAGCAATTTAGTTAGGTAAATATTGACACAATTCATTTATTTATTTGGATGCCTTTATTTGTTAATATTATGATATGCATTTGTTGTTCTCTTAACAAAGGCTTAATGTAACGACCCCAAAATCCGTATCAGAAATTACCTTTATGCATTTGTGGATTAATGTTCTTCAATTTGATGATATCTGTTTGAATTGAAAAATGATCTGTTAAGTTACGACTTTACAATTTAAATTACCAACCTTTATGGGTTCAGAAATCAAAATTGAGTACTTGTATATGTTAATCAGAATTTTTAGAACTATTTGGGAAAATTAATTGGAAATCTAATTTGTCTGATTCGTTAATGTACGTTTGGGTGGTTAACTTGGTAATGCAAATTGAAGGCCTTAGAGGCTTCAGAAACCGGAACAGAGGACGTATTTATGATCAGCATAATTTTTAGAGCCATCTGGGAAGTTTAATTGGAATTTGATTTTGTGCGATTCGTAAGGCCGCGTTTGGCCTCCTTATTGTGTTAAACATTATGTGGGCATATATTTATATAAGTAGATATGTTTTGAGGGAGGGGGGTGAACTCATCTTTTGAAAAGCCAAAAATATCTAAGGTAGAAAGAGAGAGAGAACCGTGAAAGAGAGAGGGGGAGAAGGAGAGGCAAATTCTTTAAGGAAGCTTAACACTCATTGATGGTTGAAGGGAATTAAAGAGAGAAGATCAACCTTAAAGCTTAGAAGATGGAAGAGATCAAAGGGAAAAAGGAAAGGTTGAAGGTATGGGGCTCTAATTATCATTTTTGTAGATAATTCATCTAATACATGAGATCAAAGATTAATTTGGAAGTTTCATATGTGAGAATCAACCATGGGTAAGATGTATTAGCATGATTTTGAGTATATATTATGGAAATTTGAATATATGAAAAAGATGAGACTTGGATTCCTAACTTGAGGCAAAGATTGATTTATTTGAGATGAGATTATACTTGGTTGATTTTAGTTTATCATGTTATTAGGCAATTTTACATGTTTTTGAGTGATTGACGTTTAGAACCAAGCTTAAAATGGAAAGAACCAAATGTTTGAGCAAAAGAACTATTTTCGGACCGGTTTTTTTGCCCAGACTGCAAGAGCGGCCATGGGCACCGCACGAGCGGACATGAAGAGGAAAAAGGGGTTTTCATTCTGCTTTTGGGTGCTCGAGCGGCCGGGTTCTTCCGCTCGAGCGGAATTGGGCCGCACGAGCGGCCAAGGTGGGCGCACAAGCGGCCACCCCTGTTTCAGCATTTACTAGGTAACTTTGAACAAGCATATCTTTTGCATCTGGACTCCGTTTTGAGTGATTCTTGAGGCTAAAATCAAGCCCCGGAAGTCTAGTTTCCATTGGTGGTGGTCTCACTCCAAAATTCTAAGTACAGAAATAGTTATGCCCAAATTAGTGAGAGTTGCTCACTTTCTATGTACCGGTTTTGTATCATTTCTTCACTTAAACTATTTTCCTATCAATTCCTCCTATCTTCTGAGGCATGGATTATAACCTATGGAGGACTAATGAGTTTAGAACCACCATGGCTATTGATTAAGGAATAAGAAAGAGATTGGCTTTATCCTCATAATCTGCTATGTGCATTGTGTTTGTAGGTCAAGACGAGGACATCGTTCCACCACTATCAGAGACCTACCACTGTGAGTAGTAGTACTGTGTAGTACATTGGGTGTACTATTAATAATTGATATTAACATTTTGTTACTCGTAAGCAGACTACGTCATTTCTTAACGAATAAATGAAACTTATGTTCTTCCTTGAGCCAAGGTATCTGTATGAATTTGAGATTATTCTGTTGTGTTACATATAGACCCAAGGTCGTTAAGAACCTATGACATGAATGCAAATGTTTAACATCATTATGTGACCCACGTTAGAATGTGAATTGTTCTGTCCTTATTAAGCGTACCGTAATGATATATGTGCCCTCTGTTAATGGTTATTATTATTATTATTATTATTCTGTTATACGCAAGACACCTGTATCAATCTGTAACCAAACCATGGGAAACTTATGTGCACTATTGCATAATGGTATTCTTAAGAAACTGGGATTATTTATGTTTTTGTTTCTGTTCATCCATTCCGGTTATGCTATGCTATGACAATATATGGATGATTAAGACCTAATGATATAATTGTTTCCTGGTATGGAACAAAGTGCTGTACGGAACTAAGTGCTGCAATGCAAGTCACCTCTAGAATCCGTACGAGCCACCTCTTGAGTCCATACATATGTGAACTAGGCTTAAAGCCGATGTGAAAGTTATGGGGCCTATGGCCGTTCTGTGAAAGTTATGAGGCCTGTGGCCGTTCTGTGAAAGTTATGAGGCCTCTGGCCGTTCTGTGAAAGTTATGAGGCCTATGGCCATTTTGTGAAAGTTATGAGGCTGATAGCCGTTCTGTAGGGCCTATGGCCATTCTGTATGATCTGTTAGTATGAAACAAAGTACTGCACAGAACTAAGTGCTGCCATGCGAGTCACCTCTAGAATCCGTGCGAGCCACCTCTTGAGTTCATACATACATAAAAAGGGCTTTATGCCATTCTGTTTAAGGGCTTTCATTTCACTCGGTCCAAGGGCTTGAAGCCATTCTGTTTAAAGTTTAGGCCTAAGGCCATGCTAGAAATAATTACAAGATAAAGTTAACTATATGTTCTCTGCACTTATATATGTACATTGTAATTCAAGTTAATCATTAAATTGTTTACGTACTACTATTCACTGAGCTTTGCTCATTCTGTTTTATGTATATTTCTGTAGGTGAGTCATTGAGGATTGACACTACAGTTGTACCAAGGTTCGCCTGTCTGCCAAGTCACTTGGGGTATGTCTCCACGTGGAGGCCTTAATTTGTTGTTGGGAGTCTTATGAGTTAGTAAGTCTTATGTAAGTGTGTGTGAGATCTATATAAATTATGTGATTGTACATGTATATTTGGAATGTATTTAAATGCTTAAATTCAATTAAACCATCATGTATGCACAAGCTCAATGGATGTTGTCTTTTATTGATATTGCTTCCGCTTAAGGCCCCGTATGTGATTAAATGTGATTCTTAAATTCTGTTTTGAGGCCTATGTACAGGCCGGTCATGGACCAAACTTTTAGGGGCGGGTTTGGGTCGTGACAGGTGGTATCAGAGCATGAGTTATGATCTCACACACATGTCCATTGAGCATTAGAGTGTCTACAATGCATTTAAGTTGCATGTATCTACTAATGACATGCTATGATATGGATTTTGAAAGATGTATGTGAGCTTCTGCAGTAGGTTAAGTATTGAGATTTAGAATAAGAATTCTTATGATCTTTAAGTAATAGAAGGAACTCCATGTGTTATTTCATAGACTGAGTTTTGTGACTCAAGAGGATTTGATTGTTGTTATGAAATGAGAATGAGTTTGTGTAATGAGTATGATATTGAGGTTAAAGCGATGAAAGATGTGGAATATTGATGTCCTTAGGACGTTAAAATTGGTCAGTATAAGCATGTTTGTGGAAACGTGATGTGAATAAAGTCTAAATGTAGTTTTGATATGGATTACATATGGAAGTAACCATGAGGAATTTGGGGAAACTGGGGTTGTGGTTGATTAATTAAGTATATGGAATTACGGCAATTGAGGAATGTGATGATCAACAATGAGTATGGGAGCTTGAAAGTCTTATGAAATTTTAACGATAAGAAAAGATTAAGATGTGTTTGGTTCGTAGCGCAAGTCTTGAGCCCAAAAGGTCATTTCTCTACATGATATGTATAAGGAAACAGAAAGTTAAGGTTTATGAAATTGTGGTGTTTTGACTTGAATAATGGGGAGTGCAAGCATGTTGAGTTTTGGAAACATGAAATGATAAGAGATTTAAAGCTTTGCTTGAAGCTATAGAAAGAATATTTGGGAGAGAGAGACATTAGAATTAGGGTGGCTGACCGATTATGGAAGTATTTTGATGGAGATATTTGATGATTGATAATAAGTATGGGTCTATAGTAATCAAGAGTTAGGACGTTGAAATTGCTACCTGGAATGTTAATAAATACAAGTATCAGGATCTGTGATCATATAGTATTCGATGGAATTTTATGGAAGTTATGGAAGTTTAGCGATACAGGGAAACTGAAATTTGACTAGAATGTTGGGGGTGTTGAGTATGTTAAATTGGAGAGATAGAGTGTATGGTGAGGAAATTGAGATATGTATGTTGGTGAAGGAAAATTGTGTTTCTTTTGCAGACTATCATTTGTCTGAATGATATAATTTTGTTTTGATACGTTTTTGTTCTGAACCTAACCTATTGCTATCATAAACTCATCATTACTAATGAAGGATGAAATATCTGTATGAGAATGAATTTAAGGCTTGCTCTTTTATTGTGATCTGAAAAGAAGTGCTCGTTGGAATGAAACTTATGTGATCTGTGTTATTTAGAAATGTCATACCATCAATTAAATTCGGTATTTCCGATATAGATGAATAAAGTGTGACCTTGTGTGAGTTGACCATGGACCTAAGTGAGTAATGTCTTTGTAAAGATACTTCAGTATAAATGATTTTGAAAATGGTTATGCTATATGATAAGTATTTTCCGAAATGATAAAACATGATATGAACTTCCGACATGTTTATGATATGATGAGTTTTCCAAGTAATTTCCCCAAAATGACTAGATATGCTACGAAACTCCGAATGTTCAGGATGTGACAAGTTTTCTGAAAAAGATATTTTGCTATGCATGAACAAGTTTCCCATTTGATAATCTATTGTGGTATGCTTAATGCATGCTCTATGTTAAACTTGAAGTCATTCTGTCCTATCTGTTATAAGTTGGATCAGAGATTGTTCTGTCAAACTTAAATATGTCTAATGCTATTGGGCAATTATCCCACCATCTGATAATCTTTGAAAGGTCTGATATGTTTCTGACTACTGTCTCTGACCAACGTACTGTGTGTAATTATGAAAGGTTTGATGAATTTTATGTATTACATATCTTTGGAAAATGTTTTTGTCCATGATAAGAATGTTTTAGTAATTATGGAAAAAAAAAAAAATCGGGTTAGGCACAGTGTTCAGTCTACTTGAGGTTATTAGAGCACAAAATATTATGTGTTTTATGTTTTGAATCTATAAAATTGTGTTCATTACTGTGAAGTTGACTTGGTGATCAATACGATATTGTCAGATGATGTGTAGTAACTGAATCAATTTAGGACTAATGATCTGTGTATATGTATGATAATAAGTTAAACTCCGATAATGAGAACATCAATTGGTAAGCACCGGTAAGTGGAAAGTAGGTATGAAAAATATGTATGAATTTGAGAGAGACTGTGAAAGGAAATTTGTGGTAATGGAAATCGATAGGGATGTTCATAGTGAGTGAAGGTTTAACTTAGAACACATGTGGTTGGGTTAGAACTCATGTCCTTATTTTCTGAAGAATTATCATCCCTGGGATTGTTTGTGAGACTAAAGAATTTGAGTTATGATTGATGGCTCTTGAGGCACTTGCACCCAAATACTTAAAGAGAATTAATTCCTAAACACCCTTGAAGTTGGTTTATTATTTAGAGTATATGACTCGTGGTTAATGTTACTGAGCATTATTAGCAATTGAGTTACTTGTGATTCTGAACAGAATCAGATCGAGAACTGTTGTATATCCAAGATGAAACTAGACTTGTGACAAAGTGAATCAAGTTTGTAGCACCAAACTTCTTAAAGTGGGGAGAATGTAACGACCCCAAAATCCGTATCAGAAATTACCTTTATGCATTTATGGATTAATGTTCTTCAATTTGATGATATCTGTTTGAATTGAAAAATGATTTATTGAGTTACGACTTTATAATTTAAATTACCAACCTTTATGGGTTCAGGAATCAAAATTGAGTACTTGTATATGTTAATCAGAATTTTTAGAACTATTTGGGAAAATTAATTGGAAATCTAATTTGTCTGATTCGTTAATGTACGTTTGGGTGGTTAACTTGGTAATGCAAATTGAAGGCCTTAGAGGCTTCAGAAACCGGAACAGAGAACGTATTTATGATCAGCATAATTTTTAGAGCCATCTGGGAAGTTTAATTGGAATTTGATTTTGTGCGATTCGTAAGGCCGCGTTTGGCCTCCTTATTGTGTTAAACATTATGTGGGCATATATTTATATAAGTAGATATGTTTTGAGGGAGGGGGGTGAACTCATCTTTTGAAAAGCCAAAAATATCTAAGGTAGAAAGAGAGAGAGAACTGTGAAAGAGAGAGGGGGAGAAGGAGAGGCAAATTCTTTAAGGAAGCTCAACACTCATGGATGGTTGAAGGGAATTAAAGAGAGAAGATCAACCTTAAAGCTTGGAAGATGGAAGAGATCAAAGGGAAAAAGGAAAGGTTGAAGGTATGGGGCTCTAATTATCATTTTTGTAGATAATTCATCTAATACATGAGATCAAAGATTAATTTGGAAGTTTCATATGTGAGAATCAACCATGGGTAAGATGTATTAGCATGATTTTGAGTATATATATGGAAATTTGAATATATGAAAAAGATGAGACTTGGATTCCTAACTTGAGGCAAAGATTGATTTATTTGAGATGAGATTATACTTGGTTGATTTTAGTTTATCATGTTATTAGGCAATTTTACATGTTTTTGAGTGATTGATGTTTAGAACCAAGCTTAAAATGGAAAGAACCAAATGTTTGAGCAAAAGAGCTATTTTCGGACTGGTTTTTTTGCCCAGACCGCACGAGCGGCCATGGGCACCGCACGAGTGGACATGAAGAGGACGTGAAGAGGAAAAAGGGGTTTTCATTCTGCTTTTGGGCGCTTGAGCAGCCGGGTTCTTCCGCTCGAGCGGAATTGGGCCGCACGAGCGGCCAAGGTGGGCGCACGAGCGGCCACCCCTGTTTCAGCATTTACTGGGTAACTTTGAACAAGCATATCTTTTGCATCCGGACTCCGTTTTGAGTGATTCTTGAGCCTAAAATCAAGCCCCGGAAGTCTAGTTTCCATTGGTGGTGGTCTCACTCCAAAATTCTAAGTACAGAAATAGTTATGCCCAAATTAATGAGAGTTGCTCACTTTCTGTCTACCGATTTTGTATCATTTCTTCACTTAAACTATTTTTCTATCGATTCCTCCTATCTTCTGAGGCATGGATTATAACCTATGGAGGACTAATGAGTTTAGAACCACCATGGCTATTGATTAAGGAATAAGAAAGAGATTGGTTTTATCCTCATAATCTGCTATGTGCATTGTGTTTGTAGGTCAAGACGAGGACATTGTTCCACCGCTATCAGAGACCTACCACTGTGAGTAGTAGTACTGTGCAGTACATTGGGTGTACTATTAATAATTGATATTAACATTTTGTTACTCGTAAGCAGACTACGTCGTTTCTTAACGAATAAATGAAACTTATGTTCTTCCTTGAGCCAAGGTATCTGTATGAATCTGAGATTATTCTATTGTGTTACATATAGACCCAAGGTCGTTAAGAACCTATGACATGAATGCAAATGTTTAACATCATTATGTGACCCACGTTAGAATGTGAATTGTTCTGTCCTTATTAAGCGTACCGTAATGATATATGTGCCCTCTGTTAATGGTTATTATTATTATTATTATTCTATTATACGCAAGACACCTGTATCAATCTGTAACCAAACAATGGGAAACTTATGTGCACTATTGCATAATGGTATTCTTAAGAAACTGGGATTATTTATGTTTCTGTTTCTGTTCATCCGTTCCGGTTATGCTATGCTATGACAATATATGGATAATTAAGACCTAATGATATAATTGTTTCCTGGTATGGAACAAAGTGCTGTACGGAACTAAGTGCTGCAATGCAAGTCACCTCTAGAATTTGTACGAGCCACCTCTTGAGTCCATACGTATGTGAACCAGGCTTAAAGCTGATGTGAAAGTTATGGGGCCTATGGCCGTTCTGTGAAAGTTATGTGACCTATGGCCGTTCTGTGAAAGTTATGAGGCCTATGGCCGTTCTGTGAAAGTTATGCAGCCTATGGCCGTTTTGTGAAAGTTATGAGGCCTGTGGCCGTTCTGTGAAAGTTATGCGGCCTATGGCCGTTCTGTGAAAGTTATGAGGCCTATGGCTGTTCTGTGAAAGTTATGAGGCTGATAGCCATTCTGTATGATCTGTTAGTATGAAACAAAGTACTGCACGGAACTAAGTGCTGCCATGCGAGTCACCTCTAGAATCCGTGAGAGCCACCTCTTGAGTTCATACATACATAAAAGGGGCTTTATGCCATTCTGTTTAAGGGCTTCGTGCCACTTGGTCCAAGGGCTTGAAGCCATTCTGTTCAAAATTTAGGCCTAAGGCCATTCTAGAAATAATTACAAGGTAAAGTTAACTATATGTTCTCTGCACTTATATATGTACATTGTAATTCAAGTTAATCATTAAATTGTTTATGTACTACTATTCACCGAGCTTTGCTCATTTTGTTTTATGTATATATCTGTAGGTGAGTCATCGAGGATTGACACTACAGTTGTACCAAGGTTCGCTTGTCTGCCAAGTCACTTGGGGTATGTCTTCACGTGGAGGCCTTAATTTGTTGTTGGGAGTCTTATGAGTTAGTAAGTCTTATGTAAGTGTGTGTGAAATCTATATAAATTCTGTGATTGTACATGTATATTTGGAATGTATTTAAATGCTTAAATTCAATTAAACTATCATGTATGCACAAGCTCAATGGATGTTGCCTTTTATTGATATTGCTTCCACTTAAGGCCCCGTATGTGATTAAATGTGATTCTCAAATTCTGTTTTGAGGCCTATGTACAGGCCGGTCATGGACCAAACTTTTAGGGGCGGGTTTGGGTCGTGACACTTAATTTGTATAATGTTTTTAATATGTTGTTTAGAAAAATGATAGTCACGCAGAGAAGCTACGAAAGCAAGATTGGAGCTTTGCATAAGGGTGGAGAGACTTACACAAAGCAATATTTGAAGGCGGCCAGTGCTCAAAGAATGATATTTTGGAAGTTTGATCAAGTACAAAGAAAGAATTTCAAACAATGCTTCTAGGGAAAGACAAAATTTTAATTGAAGTTTTTTTTTTTTTTTTCCTGCATTTATGTAATGAAGCTTTATATATGTACAATGGTTTTTTTTATTTCTTTATAAAATTATAGATGAAAAGACTGGTTAAATTTTTGGTGGAAATTTTTAGATATATATAGTTAACAAATTGAGATGACATTCATTAATAAAAGTTTGTAAAGAAAAGTTTTAATTTTTATATGTCGAGTTTCATTCTACAGAGTTTGAGACTATGTGATATATGATCATTGGTTTGGCTTCACAATGATAGGTTTTGCTTGAATTTGATATAAATTCCATATCTCATTCGCATGATGCATGATGTCTATTCCTTTAATTTTGACAGGCAACTTTGTTGACATTGCTGCATAAGAGATTACAAGGAAAGGGATGCCATTGCTGCAAAAAATGTGAATGAAAGGGATGTTTAAATGTAATTGAAGCTTTGGAGGGAAGTTTACTTGTTAAAAGGGATAGATGTGTTTGGTGTTGTATGTTTTTGTTAGATTAACAGATTTTTAGTGGACTAACTACTGAGCTATTTTCACAAGCTTATGTTATTGTAATTGGGAAAGAGTCTCTCTATTCTGTAATTGAGAAAATCTCTTCCAGTTTCCATCATTGTTGTAAATAAGAAAATTTGTCCTATAATTTTTTTTAACAAATACTGTAAATACATAATAAAAAATTTAGCCTTTGTTTTGCAAGTGTTCAAGTAAGTTTATTTGTTAAAAAAATTTAACCAGTTTGGAACTTTGGAATTTGACAGAATTTAATAAATTTTACATTTAAAAATATAATTTGACATGTTTGAAGTGAATTGAATTTAAAATACCAGATCTGGAGGAATTTTAAAAGAAAAAACAGAATCTCTGCAATTCCTTTTGAATACCTTATCTTTATTCATTTTGAAATCTCACATGTAAAATGATTTGGTTCCAAACAGTGTTGATGAACAGAAAAGTGGATGTGAAATAAAACTTCTGGTATTATCTAAACACAGTACAGAGTTGAGAAACACAATCTTTTTTCTTCATTGCATCTCTATGTCTACAAACCCACCAGAGGTCCCTGGCCATCAGTATAAAATGTAATCCACAAAATACAACCGGAACAGTCCTCATAAATGACAGTGTATCGAACCTTTACCTAGCAGCGAACACCGATGGCATTGTGGCGGTGCTGATAATAGGTTGTGTTGTCGGAGAAGTTGAGGATCTTGGGGCACGGTTATGGTAGTGGTTTCTGCAAACATGCTCTCTGTGTGAAGTAGTGGAATTGGTGTTGCAATGTTGCTGACAATGGAGGTTTGTGGTGCCGCTAGCCATGAACAATTTTAGAGAGAGAAAGTGAACATCCTAATTTATTGAAATTATTTTAATTAATAACATTTTGAATTAAACATATATATATATATATATTTGAAAAATTAAATCACAAATTAACCCAAATACCTTAATTTATGATCACAAAATTATCTTAATCTAATTTTTAATTTTTAATCCAATTTCATATTTAATAAAATTTTAAATCAAGCATTTACGCGCGCGCGCGCGCACACACATATATATATATTAAACCATAAATTAACCTAAATAAATAGTCTAATTTATCACCGTAAAATTACGTTGGTCTACTATTTAATTTTTAACCCAATTTCTCATTTAATAGCATTTTAAATTAAATTAAATTTTTGATAAAAGATGACAATTAGTGTTAGGGTTTGGTCAAGATTAAGATTTAATTTGGAGAATAAAATCAATATGATGCTATTATTGATATTTGATTCATTTTTTTACTTTGACTTAAACATTTTTGTATTGCCGACTTTCAATTTGAGAGAGTATAGTACGCCTTCCGTTATCTTTAAAAAAACTAACTGTAACATTTTAATTCAAAATTATAAAAAAGTTATATGCCCATATTTGAAACATAGGAGATAAAGTGCTTTGCGATGAAACCATGAGGGGATAAAGTAATTTTTTATCATTTTTGTTTTCATGCACTTTTTTTAAAAAAAAAAAATTAACTTTTTATTTTTTTTAGTTTATCTAATTGAATATAACCTAAAAGTGCAATATTTAAAAAAAAATTAAAAGTAAGTGAATAAATATCACTAGAGGCAAAAAAAAAAAAAAAAAAAAAAAAATCAACAAAATGTGCTAATAATCCTCTTGTGATTGTAGGCTCATTGGCCATTGAAATCATAAAATTTTCATTTTATTGTATTTATTTAAAAATGATAATAAAGGATAAATATATTTTATAAAATAGATTATTCAAATTTTCATAAAATTAACTTGATTTTCTTCATGAATAATATATATAAAATATCATTAAAAATAAACAATTCTGATTATCAAAAAATGAACCAGTGATAAAGGGTGTAATTTTGGCTCGGCCCGGCCCATCCGGATTTGGGCCGGGCCATACAGGCCCACGGGCCAGAAAACTAGGCCCAGGCCTAAGCCCAGGTCCAAGGGTATTCGGGCGTTGGGTAGGGCCTCGGGCGAGGCTCCTGAGCTTGGGCTTGGGCTTGGGTTTGGGCTTAGGCTTGGGCTCGGGCTCAGGCTCTGGCTTTAGATGGGTTTGGGTAGACCTAAACAAATTTTTTTAATTTTTTTAATTTTTTCACTTAAATTTTATTATTTTCTATTAAAAATAATACTGGATATCGGGTGGGCCAGGCGGGCCAGGCTTTTGGGCGGACCCAAGGGTCGGGCCATGGGTCGGGCCAAGCAGGCAAGGCCCATGGGTCGAGCCGGTCCGTGCTCCAAGCCTTGACCCAAGGCCTCGGGCCTAAACGGGCCGGGCCCACCTTGGACTGTGGGCGGGCTTCGGGCCGCCCACAGGCCACGGGTCAAAATTACTCCCCTAGTAATAAATCTCATGCACTCCTCAAGTTTTTTCGAAACCATCTTTTTCTTTTCCATTTTAAAATTTCTATCTAAATTATTAACCAGACGGAACCTTAAGAAAATATAAAAAATTCCCACTTTTAACCAAAATTCAACCCATCTAGAAGTAATCATTTGCTAACTTTAAAGCGGGTAATTATTTGTAATTTTAGAATAAAAAATATTTTAGAGCTCCTTTTTTAATGAAGGGGCTACTTCTAATGAAAGGTGGGTTCACTGTGATAGTAATGTTTGTAATTTTTTTTTTTTAAATTTATTTTTCATGTCATTAGAGCTTATTAGAGTTCCTTCATATCATTGTTGTTTTAGAATATAGATATATGATATTTTATAGTATTGTGATTGGTGGAAAAAATAGGTAAATAAAATATTATTAATTGTTTTAGAAAGATTGTTAAAAATTGATTTTTTAGTTTTTTTTAAAAAAATATGTAAAAAAATATAAGAAATGATGTAACCCAAATAAATTAAAAACTAAACGATGATTTTTAATTATCTTTTTAAAATAATTTTTTATTAAATGATTGAAAAATATAAAAATAAATAATAAATTATAATTAATTAAGAATACAAATATGTGATACTGCAAGAATAATCTATAATTTTCCCTTTGAAGCACAATGTGAAATACGGCAACTTTCAGTTGACTGCAAAAGTCAAATTCTAACGCCTTTTTTGGGTCGGCGATTCAAACCGATTAATCGATGTTGAATAAAATAATATTTTAAATAGAAATAAATGAGTAAAAATGTTGAAATATTCAACGAAATTATTAAAAAAATAAAATTCAAAACTTATGAGATAAGTCATGTATGATAAAACTTGTTTCATAATTTTTTTAAAAAAATTAAAAATTAATTTTATAAAAAAATCAAAAATACTTATTATCTTTATATAATTTTATATTTTTAAAAGACAAATAATTTTTAAAAAATTTAAATTATATTTTTGATATTTATTTTCATCAAACTAGTTTTTATTTTTACAAAATAAATTTAGAAAAAAAAATCTAAGAATGAAACTAAACACGACCAATACTCTTTCATTTTAATTTTGTTCGGTTGAAAATTCTTCTAATTTCGTAACATTGGGTTGAAGTTCATGAAAATTTGACAAATTAGTAAAAATAAATAAATAAATAAAAGTTTGGACTTTTCAAGCATTGAAATTAGCATTAAAAATAATTTTAAATAAATGACACATTCGAATAAGTTCACAAAATTAGCAGGAAAAAAAAAAACACCATGTTGTGATAAGGAAAGTATGGATATAATAGGATCCGTTGAACAAAACTTTAAATTATAAAAACAAATTAAAAAATATTTCTGCAAATATCATGAAACTTATCTTTGGTAAATTAAAAATAATGAAAAACAAATATTTTTGATACAGCCTATAATATTAATATGTAAAATTGTAATTATCATATATATATTATCAAAAATAATGTTTTTTTTTCTTATTTAGGTGACACAAAATAAGGCCTTACTTTTTTCTAGGGCAAATTACAAATACACCTCTTGAGATTTGATTAAAATATGAATAAACCCCTTGTGGTTTTAAAAATTACATTCCACCCCCTGAGGTTTCTAATTTTATAACAAATCGCCCCTTTCATTAATAAATGATGAAATCAATTAACAGTTTTAATGATGTTAGAAATTTGTTTCAATTAATAATTTAGGTAATTTTATTATTGTATAGGAGAACAATTATGAATTTTATTTTTTTAGTTAATTCTGCTAAATAAAAAACTTTGAAAATGGGGTATTTATAATTTTTCAAATTATAGGACATAATCTGTATTTTAAGCAAACCTCAGAAAGTATGTTTGTAATTTACACTTCTTTCTAAGAGAACCACATCAGCCTCCTTTTTTTTGTGGGACATTCGGTCTATAAATCTAAATCATAATTTTATTTGGAAAAATGATTTGTGGCACTAAAACTGTTGGCACTAATGGCACTAATTTCCTGTTTTGGTAACTTTGTTTTTTTTTTTTTTTCTTTACCTGATATAGAAATTAGTGCCATTAGTGCTCAACAAATTAGTGCCACAAATCAAAGCCCTTTTATTTGGTCAAAGGTGTAGGAGTTAAAATGACCAAAATGTTGGACAATCTTCATTATACTTAAATAAATTAATTCTGTTTGGGTACTAAACGACAAACAGAATACAAAAAAAAAAAAAAAAAAAAGGAAAGGAGAGAGAATGTTTGATTACAAAAATCAAACCAATAAATAAAAATAAATAAATAAAAACAGATTTTTATTTTGTTACAAAAACAAAATCAAAATCTGATTTAAATAAATAATAATAAAACAGAAAAAGAATTAACTTACTTGATTAATTTCTTGTACAATATTTTGATCAAGTCCAGTGTTAGACACTGTGTTCTTAAGACAGATTCGTCCTCTCCACGGTGCTTTCAGAATGTGGACGTCTATCTCCCAGGATAAAATGATCAACAGCAAACAATGACAGCACTACAAATTGTTTGCCCAACGAACACATTAAGTGTTTACATTCTTTCTCACAGAAATTAAATGCAGCAAAATGTAGAGAATTATAGCGGAGGAGAAGTACGAAAATTGTAGTAAAAAACCAAATGAGGGGCTGCCTATTTATATAGGTGAAGTGGTTGCTTGGTGGCTGCTAGTTTTGAATTAAACAGGTACACACTACAACAAAATTGACTTTTTACGGCACCACATCAACAACATACAATAAATGCACGCCGTAGTTTCTCATTTTTACGACTTGTTTTTTTTGCATGTCGTAAATACTTTTCCAACTACGGCGTGTCTATTGCGTTGGCCATGAATGCTAATAATGATGATTTTTTTTATGGTTTGCAATGTTAGCGGTAAATAATAAAACTTTCTACGACGTACATATAGCATACCGTTAATACATCAACTATACACGACACGTGTATACCAACCGTTAAAAATATTGAACATTTCACGACGCACAAAAAGCCAGCCGTTAAAAATATTACACTTTTTACGGCGCATAAAAAGTAAGTCATTAAAAAGTACACTTTCCACGACTCACATATACTAGCCGTTAAAAATATTTTACTTTTCACGACACGCAACTTCTGTCGTGAATAGTATGACCAAAATAAAAATAGGCACCAAAATAAAAATTTTGAGCGCCAAACACTTAAAAAAAAAAAACAATCAAAAGCCCACAGCCCTCACTATCTCTTTCTCTGCCACACTATCTCACCATCTCTATGTGCTTTCATCATCTCCTTGCAAGGACATTACCATAGAAATTACTCTCCAAACCTTCTCTCTCTCTCTCTCAAACCCCAAACCCAAACCGAAACCCAAATCGCTCTCTATCAAACCCCAAACCCAAACGCAAATCGACAACAAGAGTTCCAAGAAGCAAAAGCCTCTTCAAGTTGAACACAATGGTGTGAAGCTATTGACTCAGATTTGATGTTCGATTCTGATTCATCTATTCCGGGAGTAACCATAACAACTAGTGAAAAAGAGAATAATGAATGAAAAAAAGATGCAAAGAGAGAACTTTGAGAATAGAATAATGAAGAAAGAGAGAGAGAGAGAGAGAGAGAGAGAGAGAGAGAGAGAAAGAAAAGTAACGATGAAGAGAGAGAAAGCTGTCAGAAGGAGAACACTTGAAGGAGATGGAAGAGACAAGTGCATGCCACTCGGCGAAGAAAAAATCTTCGACCCATCAGTCAGGTTTGGAAATTCAAACTAGGGTTTTGATTTAGGGATTTTCATCGAAAAATTAGGGTTTTGATTGAGCAAATAAAAAATTAGAATTGAGTTTTAGGTTGTGAATTTTTTTTTATTTTGAATTTCTTGAATGTGAGTTGGGGAAAATATCTAAATTTGAATTGGAAAAATTAAAACCTAAATGTGAAATTAGGTTCTTGGGTTGAACACAATTGTTTTTAATTAATTAATTAATTATTTTTTTTAAAAAAAATTTGTTGAATCTAAAGAAATTGGGTTTTATTACAAAAATTAGAGAATCCTACAGGAACTCCATTAGTATAAAAATATACTTTATTGAATTAATTTCTTGAATTTATTATTATTATTATTTGAGAGGGAGATTTGTGATCTGGAATTGGGCCGGACAGATTTGGGCCCAACGAGGTTGAGCCGAGGTAGTTCGGCCCTGTCCTTGCAGGAATCTGCTCGGTTAAGGCAGGCCGAGGTCTAACCGAGCTACGCGGCATCATGGTATCGAAGCCGATCAAGTGAGGTATCTGGAGGCGGCCAAGGTTAGACTGGGCTACTTGTGTTTGCTCGGCAGGAAGGTTGACGGCGGACAAGCATGAGCTTGACCGAGCTTGGCTATGCCGGGATGCAACCGAGCCCGGTCCTAACTGGTCTTGGCTATGGGAATACCTGGAGCGCAATATGGCTGTTGACAGCCGAGATGGTGCAGCCCGGCTGCCGAGCTCCCATGAGAGTGGGCAGGCAATTGGGTTAGGTGATGCTCAGCAAGATTTGTGCTGACAGATGGGATGGCAGTGCCACGTGTTGAGAGATCACTGGGAGTAGATTTGGGGCGCAGATGGTATATAAACATGTCTGCGCCCCCCTATACGCGGACAGATGAACATTTGGTAAGAGAAACACAAACACTCTCCTCCTTCTCTCTCTATCCCAAGGTGTGTGCTAACTTGATCGTCGGAGGGGTTTTCCGGCCACACACCGCCGGGTAGCTCACTGCCGTTGTGCTCGCAGGTGATCGAACTGAAGCGGAGCTTGGAAGAAAGGAGTACGGGCTTGCCGGAATATTTGCTCCCCGTACAGGAACTCCATTAGTATAAAAATTAGAGAATCCTACAGGAACTCCATTAGTATAAAAATATACTTTATTGAATTAATTTCTTGAATTTATTATTATTATTATTGTTATTAATTTGTTCAGAACCAGAGTAGGATTGTTGTTTTTACCTTGTGAGAATCAAGATAATGTCCATCTCAATCTTCAAAGAGAATGTGACAAATGCCTGGTTCTTGTTGAAGTGGTCACTTCCTAGCTCTGTTATGAAATCAAGCCAAGGTTAGTTGGTGGTGGTCTGGAATTTTTGTGTGGATACTGATTTGGTGTTAAGTTGTAGATTACTCTGATTTGTGAGCTGGCCAATTTGTAGGGATATGATTTGAGTTATGTGAGGCTATTCCATAAATATTGAATGAGAGGGTGAGCTTGTGGGTTGAGTGACCGGAGCACT
This sequence comes from Camellia granthamiana, assembly GCA_036172215.1. Classification (NCBI taxonomy): domain Eukaryota; kingdom Viridiplantae; phylum Streptophyta; class Magnoliopsida; order Ericales; family Theaceae; genus Camellia; species Camellia granthamiana. The sequence goes on along the minus strand of CM069903.1, from coordinate 16,886,744 downwards.
ATCATTTATTTTATCTCACAGTTTGTTAATGCAGGTTCTTAGCTTGCCACTGTTTTTTAGGGAAGGTGGGTTTAGTGATGGTGAGCCCCTAATTAGGACTGTGTGTGAGGCGGGATTATCTATGCTGTTGAGGGTTGAGTTTGGTGAGAACCTATACTTAACTGTTTGTTTCTAGTGCAGGTTCTCAACTAGTCTAATTTAGGGGAGTTACTCTTTGTGGGTTGAGTGAATGAGGCATATATTTGTTGAATAGTTTTTGTGTTTATTTATATCCTGTAGTTAACTGCTTTGTTGTGGAGTTTGAGTGTTATTTGAGGGTGGAGTGATGGCTAGCAATCCATGTGTACTTTTTGCAGTTAACTATTGTTGAATTTTCCAATTGATTTGTTGATTGCTTGGCTCTTTTAGAGTCATTTGACTGAATGATGGCCTTGAGCAACTAATCCATTTTGGTGGATCTTGTCCCAATTGTTGATTGTTGAAGCCTTTGGTTGCTGCTGCTACTAGTTTATATTACTGTTTTGAAGATTTGGCAGGATTTTTGCTGTGTTGTTGGCTGCTGCATGCTGGCTGGCTTGCTATCTTAATTTGCTGGCTACCTGCTGTTGAAGCCTTTGGTCTACTGCTACTGCTGTCAAGATAGCTGTGGTGGTTGTTGTTGTTGTTGTTTTTTTATTTCTAGTTTGTAAACTTTTATATGTTATAGTTGTAATAGTCTCTAGTGGTTTATTTATATTTATAGGTCCTAATTTTGGCTTTCTATGTGGACTATACATGGCCTTAATTATGATAGTAGTTCTTCTTTTTTAGTTTTATTTGGTTTTGTGGTCCAATAGCAGGTCTGTACTGTTTATCCAATTGCACCATCCATTCCATTAGCCTTTACTATTATGTTTATTCTCCATCATGCTATGTCACTTTACCTGTCTAGAATGTCATTTTTCACCTTTTCCAGCCTACTGTTATCCATTGTGGCCACATGCGCATAAACTAAAATTCATGCTAGTGCACTATTTGAAGCATGTCCTGTGGAACTTACCCAAATCTTCATGTGTCTATGCATCTCAATGAATGGGTAGATTTTTTTTTTTCTTTTCTTTAGTTCCAACTTAACAGATGTATGCATTTGCATCCATTGGTCTATTCATAAATTTGAATGCGTGCTTGCCATTTGCAGTTTCTTTTGTGTATATATCTTTGTTACAAATTTACAATTATAGGGAGGGTGTATCTTGTCTACTTTGATCAAACAGATACTCATTTTTATCTCTACCATGACTGCCAAACCTACATTACTTTATCCCAAGAGTTTCTTGATAACTTCATAGTAAAATCTCTCTCTTTCTGCATAATTAATTGTATTAGTTTTTGATATTTTCTTGATATTGTTCGTTGTATATATACTATGAAGTTCTTGATGCATGGTTAGCCTGAATAGAACAACATGATAGACATGCCTTCTCATGGATTCGTCGATCTACTAATTAGGCTGCTCATATTCGCATAAAGAGGCTCTTTACTTTACCTGTAAATTGGGTTTTTTACCCCAGTCGTTCCTTGCAGCATATTATATATTTTTTTTGTCATGTGTTCTTTGCGGTTGGGTTCGTATTCTGAGGATTGTGTTCATTATGTTTTTTAGGACAATGAGTTGGCTTGGAGGTGTCTTTCGAAATGTGTAAGACTCATCAATCACTTTTGGAAAGAGAAATGGCTTTGATTTGATAGATAAATTAGCACAAGCTATTTTGTTTCCCATTTATACTCTCTTCTTGTAATTTAATTGTGAAAATTTCATTGAAGTTTTATGAAAATCCTTCATCGGCCAAGACCTTAATGTTGTGTTTCGAATTTGGATTTCCAGTTTTCTCTTTTCTTTTCTCTACAAATCCAAGATCTAAACATGTGTGTGGTTATCGACCTAAAAAAAATTCAAAAAAAGAAATTCAAAAATTAATCAAATGACCAACATAGCTTACATTTACCTTCATGAAAAAAACTATATACAGCGTGAATATGCACACGCTCAGTCTAGAGCAGGATCGAAGGGTTGGAGATTGCATTCTCTCAGATGTTTACTGTAACAGCTGTGGCAATCTTTTAGGAGTAAAATTCGTAAGACTATAAAAAAAAATTCCAAAATTTGACATTCTCTGTATTGTATTTACTCATTGACTCTTCTAAGAAAACACACTAAAAATTGTTCAGATTGAAGTTGCAAATGATGATGAAGCAATGAGAGTTGGATATTTCCTTCTATGTCGGTAAGTTTTTTTTCTTTTTTTTTTTCCCACTATATATATTTATGTATACAATGTTTTGCTGAAGTTGATGTATTTTGAGAGGTTTGTTTCATAAATTTGTTGACAGGAAGAAGCTCAAGAAGTGGAATGGGCAGGAGATTGTTGATTAAAACCACTGAAAGGGAAGGGATGTCTTGAAATTCACTGAAAATGGAAGTACGTGGGACTTTCTTTTTATAGTTCTGTTTTCATTGCCTTGGTACTAGTGACATGAGAATCTGAGACGTGATATAGATATAGATATACTTCTTGTCTTTTTTGGAGTAATTATTGGGTATTTTATGTGGTGCTTTTCTTGATTTTGATTGGTTTAATACGGTATGTTTATTTATATCAACACTTCTGAAGCCCTCAAATATACTAATATTCAGTTCTGCATCTTCTATTTTTAACATTTTTTTTTGGTAGTATAATATTGCATTTGGAAATTGAGTGTCTTTTTTGGCATTTACAGAGCCTCTTTGGGCTGGTTTTCCCATGAGCCTGAATGGTATGATCTGAACAACATAAATTTTTCCCAGAGTGAAGCTTAATCTGTCTTTGTATTTGTTCATCATCTTTTGAATGAGCAAGTGGATGCTCCCCAACTTGATCCAAAAGGACATGGACATGAAAATGGGAGCTCTTTGAGTGATTTGGTAAGATAATTATAGTTGCAGCATATGGAACCTGCAGCTACTAAAGGTTTTGAGATGTGTTAGCCCAAAAGTAGTCTTATTGCTTCTTTGCTACAGTTTTTTTTTTTTGGTTCTTTTTAAATTTATTTATTTTCTATTGGCATAGTATTTGTCTATGCTAGTTTTTGCTAATTTTTGTAGTTCATCCATGAGTTTCTTTGATTATATGCAGAAGGATCAATATCACCCTGTTTAAGGCCATATTGAGAGCTATACTGCTGGAAGAGAAAAGCAGAAGCAGCTAGTTTTGATGTTATGCCAACATGAAGCCGATAGGCTTGAAGTTTGGGCACAACCTGACTCAAAATGAAGAAGTTATTGCCAAAATGACTCAAAATCTTGAAGAAAGCTTTCATTTTTTATCTGTAACAAATTATCTAGTAAAATTTTTATAATGTTATCTTGAATACTGATGATGGGTTTCCCTTCAAATGACCCTAAAATTCAGATTAATTTGAATACTCCTATATAATTAGTTTGTATATGAATATTCATGGATAATGCATAATTCTTAAATCATTTTGAATAATTTTGAAATTCTCCCCTTCCCATATTGTCCACCAGCCCATTCCTTTTGTTTCTATTATGTGCTAGATTTTCTTTATCTATTTATTTATTTATTCCTTTTCAAAATAAAGTACAACTTACAAGTCATCTTTTACCTTATCTCTAATTTCTAATTGTGGTTCTCCAAGTAGGAGACAAGGTCCAGAAAGGCCAGGTAGTTTGCATCACTGAGGCCATGAAATTGATGAATGAGATTGAAGTAAGTCTCTTGCTTTAATTATATATATATATTTTTTGGTTCTGATTAATATGCTTACTGAGATGGCAAAAAAATAGAAGCTTGGGAGTTCTAGTTGTCTAGTTTAAGATTCTTGGCACCCTAATGATTAACTAGGAAGATTTCCAAAGGAAAGGAAAACTAGAAAGTTCCAATAGGCCCCTGAAGATCAGACTGTCAAAACATATTGACTGTAATTATTCAGATAGAATATCGATTTTGAATTTTGAAACGGTGCATAAATGAGATAGAAATAAAGGTAAAATTATCACTTTTGAGTAATAATTTTTAGTTGTGAAAGCTTGATTGTAGATTCTATAGATTGGCTATTTCACACAAAAATTTGCTAACAAACTCACTTTTAATTCGTGGTATATGGGTGCCTTGATATTAAATAAAATTTCCCTTCTATTTCTCTATGTCAGGCTGATCAAGTTGGAACTGTAGTTGAGGGAAACCAGTTAGTGTGGACATGGTCTCTCTTTCTCGAATAAATTTCTTTCCTTGTTTCCATTTCTCTAATTATTCAATGCAGAGTCAATTGTTGTCTAAAACATTCCATTCGTTTTTTGCAGCCTCTATTTATCGTTGAGCCATGAAGAATTAAGCCTTTATTTACCATTAACAAATTGCAAATAATAACAAAACATTGCTACTGGTGCACGGACATTAGTGTTACCAGAATGATATCGTCAATGGTATTGACTCTCACAAATATAATCAACTTTTTTTTTTGGACTTGAAATCAGTGTTAAGACTTCAATCCCAAATTTTCAAAGATGGTTTCAACTGTTAATTTGAAACTTTTAAATGGTTGAAAGGCTAAATGAGTTTCTACATTTTAAAATTTTCATCAAATTTTAGTACCATCTTATAATAGTCAGTTTGGTAACTTCATAATTCTTATCAGTTTTGTTTTGCTAAATTTCTACTATATGCCTAATTAGAATTCCTGCTTTGAATATGTTATGTATATGCCTCAAAAAATATTTTTGTCTCTGAGTCATTGGTTTTTGTACTTATGTGAAGTTTCCTTTGTCATGCAGACAAAAAATGCAACAGGGTTAGTTGCTCCAGCTATTACCGCGGCTTTAGGTACCTTAACACATACATTGGGCACCCTTGTCCCTGTGATAGGAGCAAGTGGATTTTCTACAGCTGCAGCCGCAACTACTATAGGAACTGTTGTCGGTAGTTTTAGATAATCTCTTAATAGTTGTCAATATGTTTAGAAAGTTAGATATGCATAGTTTTGGATGGTTTAAACCTTTTGTACAGTCTAGAACTTAAGGATATAGTTTTCGAATGTTTGGAATGTATAGACAATTGTTGAATGTTTATAATTTATGGATATAGTTTCTTTTTTGTGTTTCAAACAATATTTTGGTGGTTGATTGATGTTTGGTGATACTTGTTTGTAATATTTGTTAGATTGTACAAAATTGGTCAAATAGAACCTGCTGAATTTGAAAATAAAAATAATAAAAAACAGCATATTCTACGATAGGCATAATAAGTCATTGTATTACATATTTTACGACGCGCAATCAGCGTCATTATTTGTCTCACCAATTAACGGCATACAAAAGTAGTCGTAGAAAAAGTAACAATGACGCATAAAATATGCCATTAAATTGTTTTTAACGACGTATTATAGCATGTCGTAGAAAATGTAACAACGACGCACAAAATCTGCCGTTAAATAGTTTTTAACGGCGTACGAAGCATGCCCTTGAAAGTGAATGACTTTCCATGACTGGTCATAATATGACGCGTGTTGCACGTCATAGAAGGGTTTTTACGGCGTGCATTGCGTGCCATAAAAACCCTTTTTTGTTGTAGTGACAATATCTATTCAATTTAAGTTAAACAGATATAAAATTTGTAAGCACTGTTTGGTTTGAATTTCAAATAATTCAAAAACCTGTTTTGGGTGGATTTGAATTTGAACAGATTCGGTTAGGACAGATCCGAAACTGTGCAAAATTTTTGAAGAGGTGCAAACAAAAAATTTGAATTTTATTTCCAACCAGAATTTAAAATAACAACGGACAGATTTTATTTATAAATAAATAAAATAAAATTCAAATGTTTTTGGCCCAAAAAGATTAGTATTGGGCCGGACAAGCCCAACCCAACCTCACACCCGCGCCCAGGCCAGCCCGCCCCACTGATCGGACGGACGGACAGCGTGCGCGCGTGTGTTGTGATTTTTGGGTCCAATGGGTCTAGCCCATTTTGCTCATAACCTCTCTCTCTACAAAACTTGGGTACCCCTTGGGGCACACTCCAAGTTCCAATCCCATACCTTATAAACCCATTCAAAACTTCCCACCAAATCAATGTGGGACAAGTCATTTTTCAAACTTTTAAAGATTTTCCACCAGAACTCCATTTCCATGGAACACACTTTGGCTTCAATTTCCCATTCACTCGATAATGGTTTTGAGAACCCAAATATACCACGTGAATCATAACGCGGCATAGAACGCGTTACCACTTTAACCCGCGAAAATCGACGCATGGGTCATACTTAAAAATTAGACCAAAGTTTACTTAAAATTCTATTTTTTCCCAGAATTTTCAAAACCATTCTAATAATCCCCGCATGCATGGAATTTGATGACAACAGAAATGCAACAATATGCAGAATTTGTCAAAAGAGTATAAATCGAAAATATCTTGCATCAAGATAGGTAGCTTTCGGCCTTGAACCTTCCCTAGTGGTAACCTATCAGACTTACTAGCTACCAATGGACGCGATGCCTTGAATTTTTCAGCCGTTTGTGTAAGCCAAGACAATAGATTTCACACAAAATATCTTTTAACACTTCATGGTTCTCACTGTTATGTTCATTTTGGCCTTGAACGCTCCTGATTTTCATGAGTACTTCTAGAGAATGTAGCATCTTCATTCTCATAGAACCGGCCCCAGTTCGACACTCATATAGGTGATTCTTATTGTTAGTATGTCCTTATACTCGTCTTGATTTTTTTATGCTTATATCAAGATATAAGTAATCATTAAAAGCTAAGCTTATCTTTAGACCCCTGCATACAACATATGTTGCATATATCACTCTCACCATAGGAATGGGTGGGGAAATTTTAATCCCTTGGTGATTTCTGGCGAGCCACACATAACTTAGTTGTCCCTTTGAACTTAGTTCTTGGGATCTCCAGTCATATAAGTAGGGTTACCATTATGATGACTCTTATGTAATAGGCTTTAATCCCATCCTCTTCGATGAATTATACACTTACTCTTTTGTCAAACCTTTTGTTAACTGATCCACAATATTCTCTTTAGATTTTATATAATCTATTGAGATTATTCCATTTGAGAGCAATTGCCTTACGGTATTATGTTGACGATGAATGTGTCGTGACTTACCATTATAAATATGATTTTGTGCCCTGCCTATTGCAGATTGACTATCACAATGAATGTAAATAGCTGGCACAGGTTTCAGCCACATTGGAATGTCTTCTAAAAAATGGCGAAGCCATTCTGCATCTTCTCCTGCTATGTCTAAAGCAATGAACTTAGATTCCATTGTGGATCGTGCGATGCATGTTTGTTTCGTGGATTTTCAAGAAACAGCAGCGCCTCCCAGAGTAAAGACATAACCACTAGTGGATTTTGAATCTTTAGTATCCGATATCCAATTGGCATCACAATAACCTTCGAGTACTGTTGGATATCGAGTAAAGTTCAAACCATGATCACGAGTAAATCTTAGATATCTAAGAACCCGAATGATTGTTTTCCAATGGTCTTCTTCGGGATTACTAGTGTACCTACTTAATTTACTAACTGCATAAGTTATGTCAGGACGAGTACAATTCATTAGATACATTAGGCTTCCAATGATTTGAGAGTATTTTAACTAAGACACTGCATCACCGTTATTTTTCGATAAATAAAGACTGATGTCTACAGGTGTTTTAGCTACATTCAAATCATCCTTGATAAATTTATCAAGAATTTTCTCAATATAATAAGATTGAGATAATGCATATCCGTCAGATATTTTAGTAATTTTCATTCCTAATATAACATCTGCAACCCCCATATCTTTCATATCAACTCTTTTGTTAAGCATTTGCTTAGTTGATTTGATCATGTTTTGACTGCTTCCAATGATAAGTATGCCATCTATGTCACGACCTAGCTCCAGGACTTAGGGTTGAAATCGCAACTTACTATCTTATTCTTATTTGAAGCAAATTAAGCTGCGCAAGCGGAAATAAAAATAATTAAACCGAAATTTTACTACATTTTACTATTTCAGAAAGAGAAAATACATTTCCAGGGCTTTCATTATTTTATTATTCAGTGACCAGCCCCGAATAGAAACAAAAGCGAGCAAAAATATAAATAAAAAAAAGAAAGGTAAAATAGTGATTCAACATCAGTCCATGTGTAGGTTCCATTTTGTGGGGTTATGGGTTTCTCTTACATCTCGTCACCTGAAAGGGTAACAACTATAAGCACACAGCAGAGTGAAAAATGTTATGCCAAGAGTGTAGGGAATACAAAATAACCATGGATAATTAGTTAGGCTAAAATATTTGCATAATTTAATTTAAAATGACAATTTATTTAAAACGGTAGAATACAGAAAACATGTAAATAAATAATCATAACCACAGTATAAAACAGAACAGAGCAGAGGTCACAGAAGTGACAGTCAGAACAGAGGTCAATGAATCCATGACAAACAGAGGACCACAAAGTGGTCAAACAAAGGCCAATGGTTATTTAAGTCTCCCAAGGCGTGGGAATCCCGTGGTGGTACTTACAAAAAGTCAAATATATACTAAAATTTAAACAAACATATCCATGAGTTTCCTTTTAAGTAAATAGAGTTTAGAAAGTAACTCACGTAACTAAAATATTTATAAAACATAACTATTATTTATATTTATATAACTTAATATAACTTAATAAAATATAACTTGTATAAAATAAGCTGTAGTAACTCAAAACATTCGTAGAACATATAATGGTAAATCAAGACATAATATAACTCACCTTAATTGTAACCCTTAGCCTTACTTCACTATCACAACTCCCTACTATAAGTTCCTTACTCTTCTCTCTCGGTTTTTCTTTCTTCTTTTTTCTTTCTTTTTGTTTTCTTTTTCCTCTGTTCAATATGTTTTTTTTTTCAGCCCAATCCGCCCTTATATACCCGTCAAGCCTAAGGATGATATAATTATCCTATTGGGTGACTCACCCTCTCCTATACTTTGGAGAGCCCAAGTGGCATACATACATTTGCCCAGCACACAACAAGCCCTTAATTACCTAGATTAGCAAATCCTTCATAATCTGATATGAATTTAATTCCAGGATTTGTTATCATTCCATAGATATATTATATTTATTATATCTATTTGTTTTAGCCTATTTAGTTATTTATTATTTTATTTTATTTTATTTTATTTTGATCCAACTAGTATTATAATTTTAGATTTCTGTTAATTTGATTTCAAATAATAATCCCTAATTAATCCCATATAACCTAGTGCCAAAATAAATTATGTATTTATTATTATTTAATATATATTCTCACGTACACCCACAATTATATATAACTATAAATATTTAAGTGGTATTTAATTTAAACGTTCGGGGTGTCACATTTCTCCCCTTCTAAATAGAAGTTTGTCCCTAAACTTGATGTACCTTAATTTTCGAAGAGGTGTGGGTATTTGGCTCGCATTTGCCCTTCTGTTTCCCACGTAGCTTTTTCGATGTGATGATTTCGCCATAAGACCTTTACTAGCAGTATGGTCTTGTTTCGGAGAATTTGATCACGACGATCAAGAATCTGCACTGGTTGTTCTTCGTAAGAGAGATCCTCTCGAACTTCCAAGTTCTCATAGTCGACGACATGTTCTGGATCTTGGAGATACCGTCGGAGCATTGAAACGTGAAACACGTTATGGATATTAGATAGCTCAGGAGGTAGTGTAAGGCGATAGGCTACAGGACCAATTCTTTCCAGTATCTCGAATGGCCCGATGTAACGTGGGTTTTGCTTCCGCGCTTTTTGAATCGGATCACTCCTCTTATTGGGGAGATTTTGAGAAACACATGATCCCTTACTTAAAATTCCAAGTCTCGTCTCCGAGTATCTGCATAACTTTTCTGGCGGCTCTGAACAGTGCGAATCCGCTGTTGGATGAGTTAGATTTTCTCACTTGTGACTTGCACGATTTCGGGGCCTAACAATTTCCTGTCCCCGACCTCCGTCCAGCACAGAAGTGATCGACATCTCCTTCCATACAGAGCTTCGTACGGCGCCATTCTAATACTTGCCTGATAACTGTTGTTATAGGCGAATTCCACCAAAGGCAGGTGCTCATCCCAGTTACCTTTGAGGTCCAACACGCATACACGTAACATGTCTTCCAATGTCTAGATTGTTCTTTCGAATTGCCCATCGGTTTGTGGATGATAGGCCGTGCTGAACTTCAGTATAGTTCCCAAAGCTTCTTGCAATTTATTCTAGAAGTGAGACACGAAACGAGGGTCTCGGTCAGACACGATTGAAACTGGGATACCATGCAACCGAATAATCTCCTTGATATATAACGTGGCAAACTTATTCAGAGGGTACATGATTTTGATTGGTAGAAAATGTGCTGACTTTGTTAATCGGTCTACTATAACCCATATTGCATCATTCTTTGAAAAAGATTGTGGTAGCCCGACCACAAAGTCCATAGTAATGTGTTTCCATTTCCATTCAGGAATAGGGAGTGGTTGCAGCAGCCCTGCAAGTCTCTGATGTTCTGCTTTAACACGCTGACAATGCAGACATTTGGAAACATGGCTTGCTATATCTCTTTTCATTCCGGTCCACTAGTAGTATTCCTTCAAATCACGATACATCTTTGTGTTGCCAAGGTGGACTGCAAATCTCGAGTTATGAGCTTCCTCCAGTATCTCCTTCTTGAGTTCCGGGATGTCGGGTATGCAAATTCGATTCCGAAATTTCAGTATCCCATTGCTTATAATGAAATCAGGATCAGGCGTGTTTCCTTGTTCCTTGTACCTTTTCTTCAAAAGTTTATCTTCCCATTGGCGCGCTTTAATTTCTTCAATCAATGTAGGCTCCACGGTTACATTGGTGAGCAACCCATTGATCGTGTGGGAAATGGGAGTACACGCCAAACTTCTCGTCGTTTTTCGGCTCAGTGCGTCTGCTACCACGTTAGCTTTGCCCGGATGGTGATGGATCTCTATATCGTAGTCTTTCATAAATTCCAACCACCGCCGTTGCCTTATATTCAGTTCCTTTTGTGTGAATAGATATTTTAGACTCTTGTGGTCAGTATAAATCTTGCAGGTTGTACCGTAGAGATAATGATGCCAGATTTTGAGAGCAAAGATTACCGCAGCCAATTCCAAATCGTGTGTCGGGTAGTTCTTCTCGTGAGTCTTTAATTGTCGTGACGCATAAGCAATGACTTTTCTGTCTTGCATGAGAATGCAACCCAACCCATTGTATGAGGCATCACTATAGATTACGAACCCATCTGCTCCGGTAGAGAGTGCTAGTATAGGGGCTGACACAAGTCGACCTTTTAATTCTTGAAAGCAACGCTCCTGTTTATCAGTCCATTCAAAGGGTGTGTTCTTCTGCGTTAGTTGGGTCAAGGGCGATGCTATCTTTGAAAAATCTTGCACGAAGTGTCCATAATAGCCAGCTAGACCTAAGAAACTTCGGATTTTTGACACATTAGTAGGTTGTGGCCAGTCCACGATTGCTGCAACTTTTTGGGGGTCAACCGAGATGCCATCTTTATTAATGACGTGACCGAGAAAGTGTACACTAGTGATCCATAATTCGCATTTCTTCAACTTGGCATAAAGTTTATGATCACGTAGCGTTTGTAGAACCATTCGCAAGTGCTGCTCATGGGCCTCTGGTGACTTGGAGTATATGAGGATGTCGTCAATGAAGACGATGACGAACTCATCAAGATAGGGTTTGAACACTCTGTTCATGAGGTCCATGAAGGTTGCTGGGGCATTTGTGACGCCAAAAGGCATGACGAGAAACTCGTAGTGCAGACAACGGGTTCTGAAAGCAGTCTTTTCAATGCTTTCCGTTTTAACTTTTAGTTGATGGTAGCCAGAACGTAAGTCAATTTTGGAAAATACTTGTGCGCCTTGGAGTTGATCGAACAAGTCATCGATTCACGGCAGAGGATATCGATTCTTGATGGTAACCTTATTCAGCTCCTGGTAATCGATGCATAATCTCATCGTGCCATCCTTTTTCTTCACGAACAATATTGGAGCTCCCCAGGGTGAGGTACTAGGCCGAATAAAACCTTTGTCCAAGAGTTCCTGGAGTTGAGTCTTTAGTTCTTTCAATTCTGTCATCGACATGGGATAAGGAGCTTTTGATATAGGCTGCGTGCTAGGTTGGGTTTCAATGGTGAATTCGATCTCCTGATCAACTGGAATACCGGGTAGATCTTCAAGAAAGACATCCGGGAATTCTCGAACTACAGGAATTGCATCAACGGTGGGGGCCTCTTTTTGTGTATCAACCACATAACAAATATAACTACCATAACCTTTTCTTAGAAGTCGTTGGGCCGCCATGGAGGATATAATACAGGAAGAGTTAGAAACCTCAGCCCCATCAAAGACAAGTTCGGGTTGGTTTGGTAACTTGAGGGAGACGTTTTTGGCTTTACAATCGATAGAGGCGTGGTTGGCAGCCAGCCAATCCATACCTAAGATTACATCAAAGTTTCTAATGCGAAGGGGAATCAAGTCTACATATAAGGTTTTGCCTTTTAGGAATACAACACAAGATCTGTACACACCAGTACTACAGGCAGACTTACCAGAAGGAAAAGACACAGACAATGTATATCCTAATGGTTCGGGTGTTGATGTCAACTTGGCAGCAAAAGTGTGGTGCAACAAAAGAATGAGTTGACCCATAGTCAATAAGGACATGAGCTAAAAGACCACAGACAGAAAGTGTACCTGACATAACATTATCGGTAACTTCCGGTTTTCTAGGTACCAAGGCGAAAACCCGACCTTGGCAGTTTTGGTCCTTCTTTTCTCCTCTAGGTCCTGCGGGTCTCCTGACTGGGCCAGAGGGGCTGGCTGTAGGATTAACCATCTTTGGACAATCCCTTAGCAAGTGGCCAAACTGTCCGCATCTAAAACATGCTCCCGTGTCTTGATGGCATTGTCCCCAATGAGCCCTCCCACAAGTGGGGCAATTTGGAATAGTGCCACCTCGAGGGTTGGTAGGACCTTGGTGGCCTGAACTGGTTGTGCCCATGTTCACCTTTTTATGAAGTGCAACACCGGGTCTTCTGTTATCACTTTCCCAGAATTGCTTCTTGTAGCTTGGTTCTCCGGAACGCGAGGCTTTAATTCCATTTTCTACTATATACGCCCGGTCCACCACTTCTGCATAGGTTAGCAATTTCAAGACCTCAAGTCTGTCTTTAATTCCAGCATCCAATCCAGCTTCAAATTTTCTTGCTTTTCGAGTTTCAGTGGGGATGATGTATGTTGCAAACCGAGCGAGTTGTGTAAACTTGCTCTCATATTCGGCCACCGTCATGGTTCCTTGTTTAAGATGTATGAATTCAGATGCCTTCTGTTCCCGCAATGAATCCGAAAAGTATTTTTCGTAGAATACTTCCAAGAATCTTGCCCAAGTCTTAATTTCTTCTTTGACCAGAGTGAGAAGCCACCATTCCTGTGCATTGTCTTTGAAAGTGAAAGTGGCGAAAGTTACCTTTTGTCTCTCGGTGCAGGATAGGGCACGAAAAATCTTTTCCATGTCTTTAACCCAAGTGTTTGCTACCATTGGGTCTAGGCTACCGGTAAATATGGTGGGTTTCAGATCTTGGAACTGTTTTATGGTAACCGGCTCTTCTCGCCGTTCTGCCATTCCATTGTTGATGTTAGTTTGCAAGGCTTGCAAAAAGCTAGTAACCGCTCTTTCCATTACTCTTTCCATCGATTCAGTGCCACTAACCGATGACTCACTTCCATTACCACTATTAGCCATTCTACAAGTAATAAACGAGGCATTATATTCTCAACACAACATATATATATATGTAGCACAATCGATATTTATATGAAATGCCAACATTACACTTTTTTTATTTTTTTTATTTTTGTACAATTCGTATTACATTAGTCAGAATATGTTAGTGTCCCATCCCTGCGGTAAACAAAAACAAAAGTCAACAAAAAGGGATTAGAACACATCAGGATCAGCATACAAAAACTTTTCTACTACCCAGATCTAGAGTGGTGGTCAGATGGGCTGAAAAACCAGGGAAAATAGTGCTGCATAAAAAGCTCAAACTCCCACCCCAACTGGACTACACCAAAACACATCCATGCTACCTGGACCGTGAAAATGGGGATAGACCGTATATGACCCACAAATGCTCGGTCGACAATCCAGCCAGGTGTCTCAACATATGACAGGTCATTATCAAAGTCAACATTTTGAAATGATCTCTAGTGGGTTAGGGACTGTGGTGAAAATATAATCCTCGGGGTACACATTCCCCCTCCTGGCTGCAAACTCTGGGGGTAGAGGGCCTATAATATAATGCGGGCGGTCATGACCCGGGGCGACGCCAAGGACGCGAGATGGTACAAGAAAACGTCTGCGTGTATGGACAAGGCTGTGCCTCCATAATAAGTGTGGGACGTCGGTAGGGTCAACCTGGATATAAATTGGCCGACCCATCAACCGGCCAAGGCCTGGGTCCAATCCCCTGACTATTTCCTCGGAATCTCCCCAACCCTCAGGTGAAGCGGGGGCGGGGGCGGGGTGTTCGGCTAAGATTTCATCTAGATTGATGGCCTGGAGGTCATTCCAAAAAGCATCATCAAGATAAATCTTTGACATCCCTACAAAACCAAAATAAACGTAAGATTTTACACAGGAAAACTAACGTCACAGGTAAATATTTATTATTATTATTATTAGCTATATGGTTTTATTTATAGATTTATTTATAACTTTTTAAACTTCCTGATCAACTTAACATAGTTTTTTTTTTTTTTGAACCGTTGCTCTGCTACCACCTTTGTCACGACCCAACTCCAGGACTTAGGGTTGAAATCACAACTTACTATCTTATTCTTATTTGAAGCAAATTAAGCTGCGCAAGCGGAAATAAAAATAATTAAACAGAAATTTTACTACATTTTACTATTTAAGAAAGAGGAAATACATTTCCAGGGCTTTCATTATTTTATTATTCAGTGACCAGCCCCGAATAGAAACAAAAGCGAGCAAAAATATATATAAAAAAAAAAGAAAGGTAAAATAGTGATTCAACATCAGTCCATGTGCAGGTTCCATTTTGTGGGGTTATGGGTTTCTCTTACATCTCGTCACCTGAAAGGGTAACAACTATAAGCACACAGCAGAGTGAGAAATATTATGCCAAGAGTGTAGGGAATACAAAATAACCATTGATAATTAGTTAGGCTAAAATATTTGCATAATTTAATTTAAAATGACAATTTATTTAAAACGGTAGAATACAGAAAACATGTAAATAAATAATCATAACCACAGTATAAAACAGAACAGAGCAGAGGTCACAGAAATGACAGTCAGAACAGAGGTTAATGGATCCATGACAAACAGAGGACCACAAAGTGGTCAAACAAAGGCCAATGGTTATTTAAGTCTCCCAAGGCGTGGGAATCCCGTGGTGGTACTTACAAAAAGTCAAATATATACTAAAATTTAAACAAACATATCCATGGGTTTCCTTTTAAGTAAATAGAGTTTAGAAAGTAACTCACGTAACTGAAATATTTATAAAACATAACTATTATTTATATTTATATAACTTAATATAACTTAATAAAATATAACTTGTATAAAATAAGCTGTAGTAACTCAAAACATTCGTAGAACATATAATGGTAAATCAAGACATAATATAACTCACCTTAATTGTAACCCTTAGCCTTACTTCACTATCACAACTCCCTACTATAAGTTCCTTACTCTTCTCTCTTGGTTTTTCTTTCTTCTTTTTTCTTTCTTTTTGTTTTCTTTTTCCTCTATTCAATATGTTTTTTTTTCAGCCCAATCCGCCCTTATATACCCGTCAAGCCTAAGGATGATATAATTATCCTATTGGGTGACTCACCCTCTCCTATACTTTGGAGAGCCCAAGTGGCATACATACATTTGCCCAGCACACAACAAGCCCTTAATTACCTAGATTAGCAAATCCTTCATAATCTGATATGAATTTAATTCCAGGATCTGTTATCATTCCATAGATATATTATATTTATTATATCTATTTGTTTTAGCCTATTTAGTTATTTATTATTTTATTTTATTTTATTTTAATTTGATCCAACTAGTATTACAATTTTAGATTTCTGTTAATTTGATTTCAAATAATAATCCCTAATTAATCCCATATAACCCAGTGTCAAAATAAATTCTGTATTTATTATTATTTAATATATATTCTCACTTACACCCACAATTATATATAACTATAAATATTTAAGTGGTATTTAATTTAAACGTTCGGGGTGTCATAATCTACATAAAGACAAACTATGACATATTTTTTGTCAGTATTTTTAACATAGACGCACTTGTCACATTCGTTTATCTTAAACCCATTAGTAAGCATAGCATGATCAAATTTTTCATGCCATTGCTTAGGTGCTTGTTTTAATCCATAAAGTGATTTTACAAGCCAACAAACTTTCTTTTTTTGCCCTATACTACAAACCCTTCGGGTTGCTCCATATAGATCTCTTCATTTAGATCACCGTTTAAGAAAGCTATCTTAACATCCATTTGATGTATTTCTAAATTAAACAATGCTGCTATAGCAATAAGCATGCGAATGGATGTTATTCTTGTCACAGGAGAATATGTGTCAAAATAGTCCAGATCTTCCTTTTATCTGTAACCTTTTATTACAAGTCTTGCTTTATACTTGTCTATTGAACTATCTGCTTTCATTTTTCTCTTAAATATCCACTTATATCCAAGAGGTTTAGAACTAGGTGGAAGATCCACCAATTCCTAAGTATGATTTTGTATAATGGATTCAATTTCATTATTAACAGCTTCTTTCCACAAAGGTGCTTCAGGACCTGTCATTACTTCCTTAAAGCTTTGAGCTTCTTTTTCTAATAGGTATGTCAGAAAATCTGGACCAAAGGATGTTGATGTTCTCGCTCTCTTACTTCGTCTTGGTTCATCATCAGTTAAATCCTATTGGTCGAGACCATTACTAGTCTCTTGTGTTTGATTGTCATTAGTCTCTTGACTTTGTGTACTATCATAAGTTCTTTTCTGTAAACTTAATTCCTGTCCTTTCTTGTAAGGAAAAACATGTTCAAAAAACACAGCATTCCATGACTCTATAATAGCGTTCACATTTATATCAGATATTTCTGATTTATAAGTCAGAAACCGATATGCACTATTATTCTGAGCATAACCAATACTGTTTTTGGTCAAATCTTAGTCTTTTTAGGAACAGAAACTTCAAATTTTGCCAAACACCTCCACACTTTTAAGTATTTGTAGGAAGGCAGTCGATCTTTCCACAATTCATAAGGAGTACTGTTAGTATTCTTATGGGGTATTCTGTTAAGAACATAATTAGCAAACAATATTGCTTCCCCCCACAAGTTCTGTGGTAAGCCTGAACTTAGTAACATGGCATTCATCATTTATTTTAGGGTTCTACTCTTCCTTTCAGCAATTCCATTTTGTTGAGGAGAATAGGGTGCTGTAGTTTGGTGAATAATGCCATGTTGTGCACAAAATTCATTTAATGGTACATCATATTCACCACCCCTATCACTTCTAACCATTTTAATGGTTTTGCCAAGTTGATTTTCAACTTCTGTTTTGTAGAGTTTAAACATTTCTAAGGCTTCATCTTTACTTCTAAGTAAATAAACATAACAATATCTTGTGCAATTATTGATAAATGTTATGAAATACTTTTTGCCTTCTCTAGTTTAAACAAATTTGAGATCACATACATCTGTATGAATTAATTCTAAAGGTTCAGTTTTTCTTTCTGCCGATTTAAATGGAGCCTTAGTTAGTTTCGCTTCTACACAAATCTCACATTGTGATTAGGATCGATTTCAAACTTTGGTATATAATCCAAACCAATTAATCTACGCAAAGCATCAAAATTCACATATCCTAATCTACCATGCCATAAATTCGACTCAAGAATATAAGCAAAAGATGCGTTATTCTTATTAATAGCAACTTTTGGTACAACCATCATTACATTCAATTTGAATAGACCATCACTCATGTATCCATTTCCAACATACAAACCACTCTTTGTTAATACAAATTTATCTGACTCAAAGACAAGCCTAAAGCCATTTTTACTTAACAAAGAACTAAAAACTAAATTCTTTCAGATGTCTGGTACATGCAGTACGTTGTTGAGGGTCAGTTCCTTCCTTGATGTTATCTTCAAGATTACCTTTCCTTGTCCAGCCACAGTAAAAGTAGAAGAATTTTTCATGAAAAGTTGTTTACCATTTGCAGCCTCTTTATAGGTAGTGAACATCTTCTTGTCCGCACATATGTGACGAGTTGCTCTAGTGTCAACCTACCATTTCTTGGGATTTCTAACCAAATTAGCCTCAGACACCACAGTAGAGAGGTTGATGTCATTTACCCCGTCAGAGATGTAATCTAATTCTGTCACATTGGCTTGATTAGTGGTCTTCTTACTTGTGCTTCCGCGATCCTTCTTAGGGCGGCGGCAATTAAAAACTCGATATCCAGTCTTGCCACAGTTATAGCATTTTCCTTTGAACTTCTTGTTGCTATTGTTGTCGCCTTGTTTAGGACCATCTCCAGTAAACTTCCTCTTTTTGTTATGTGGTTTGTGAACTTGTTCAACCACATTAGCCTTGGACTCAATGAGATTTTTCCCATTCCTCTTTTCAGCCTTTCGGTTATCTTCCTCAATTTTCAATCTTACAATCAATTTATCCATGGTCATCTCTTTACATTTATGTTTTAAATAATTTTTGAAATTTTTCCAAGCTGATGGTAACTTTTCCACTAGAGCAGCGACTTGGAAAGACTCGCTAAGAGACATACCTTCTAAATAAATATCATGCAAAATTATTTGAAATTTTGAACTTGAGAAATTACCGTTTGAGAGTCTACCATAACAAAATCCAGAAATTTACCGCCAACAAATTTCTTCGTGCCGGCATCCTCTGTCTTGTATTTCTTCTTCAAAGAATCCCACAATTCTTTTGCTGACTTTAGAGGGTTGTAAACATTATACAGCATGTTGTCAAGGCTATTGAGGATGTAGTTTCTACATAAGAAATCTAAATGTTTCCAAGCATCTACAGCGGCAATAATTTGCCGATCACTTTCATCATCTTTAAGAAATCGGGCCAAATTTAGAGTTGTAAGATATAACAACATCTTCTGTTGCCATCTTTTAAACTCAGCACCGTTAAATTTTTCATATTTTTCTCCATTATTTATTGGTACTTGAACATGGTTCTAGATAGGGACCGGAGTTGGTGTAACAATTAGAGTACCATTTCCAATTGCAGTAGCCATAATATCTGATTACAAAAATTTTTAAAAAAAACAAAACACAAATTAATTTTCTAGTTACTAAAACCAAAAAATAAATTATAATACAAAAATAATTTTATTTTTCTTGTTACTAAAAATAGAAAAATAAAATACCAAAATAATTTTCTGTAACACAAATTAATATTCTGAAATTGTTAATGACACCAGTATATTACTACTAGTTGTCAAAGAAAATAGACAGTATATTACTACTATCTGTTAAATAGTATATTACTACTATTTATTTTCTAACCAGAATATCACTTTTGTGAAACCACAGAAAATTAAATACAATGAAGATACAAATATATATATATATTATGTTTTAAGATATTTGGACAATCTTTACTGTACTTAAATAAATTAATTCTGTTTGGATACTAAACGACAAACAGAATATAAAAAAAAAAAAGGAAATGAGAGAGAATGTTTGATTACAAAAATCAAACCAATAAATAAATAAAAACTGATTTTTATTTTGTTATAAAAATAAAATCAAAATATGATTTAAATAAATAATAATAAAACAAAAAAAGAATTAACTTACTTGATTAGTCTTGTACAATATTCTGATCAAGTCCAGTGTTAGATACTGTGTCATTAAGACAGATTCGTCCTCTCCACGGTACTTTCAGAATGTGGATGTCTATCTCCTAGGATAAAATGATCAACAGCAAACAATAGCAACACTACAAATTGTTTGCCCAACGAACACACTAAGTATATACACTCTTTCTCACAAAAATTAAATGCAGCAAAATGCAAAGAATTATAACAGAGAAAAGTACGAAAATTGTAGTAAAAAACCAAATAAGGGATTGCCTATTTATATAGGTGAAGTGGTGGCTTGGTGGCTGCTAGTTTTGAATTAAATAGGTACAATACCTGTTCAATTTAAATTAAACAGATACAAAATCTGTAGGCATTGTTTGGTTTGAATTTCAAACAATTCAAAAACTTATTTTGGGTAGATTTGAATTTGAAGAGATTCGGTTTTGGATATATCTGAAATTGTGAAAAATTTCTGAAGAGGTGCAAACCAAAAATTTGAATTTTATTTCCAACCAGAATTTGAAAAAAACGGACATATTTTATTTATAAATAAATAAAGGGTAAATTACATTGACACCCCCTGAGGTTTATATTTATTACAGTTCCCCCCCTCACCTTTTGGAAATTACATCCCCTTCCCTGAGGTTTAAAGTTTCATTACAGATTGCCCCATGAGGTTTAAGGGTTTATAACAGTTCCCCCATTTACCATAATGATCATCATACATAAAATTAAATTAACGGGGGGTCAGTGTAATTTTTCAAATGTGAGGGGGGAACTGTGATAAATATAAATCTCAGGGGGTGTTAGTGTAATTTACCCATAAATAAAATAAAATTCAAATATTTTTTGCCCAAAAAGATTAGTATTGGGCTAGACAAGCCCAACCTAACCTCACACCCAGGCCCAGCTCGTCTGACCGGACGGCGGCACGCACGGGTGTGGTGATTTTTGGATCCACTAGGTTTAGCCCATTTTGCCCATAACCTCATTTTCTACAAAACTTGGGTACCCCTTAGGGCACACCCCAAGTTCCAATCTTATGCCTTATAAATCCATTCAAAACTTCCTATCAAATTAATGTGGAACAAGTTATTTTTCAAACCTTTAAGGATTTTCCACCAAAACTACATTTCTATGGAGCACACTTTGGTTTTAATTTCCCATTCACTCGATAATGGTTTTGAACAACCAAATATACCACGTGAATCACAACGCGGCATAAAATGTGTTACCACTTTGACCCGTGAAAATCGACGCATGAATTCTACCTAAAAATTAGACCGAAGTTTAATAAAAATTCTATTTTTTTTCAGAATTTTCAAAATCATTCTAACACAAAAAACCCCATATATATATATCATATACACCAAACCGTAAAATTTCTGAGTGAGAATCCAAATATGCCCGTAAAATTTCTGATTTGAACATCAGTCACGTCTTTACACGACTGACAAATAATTTTATACAAAAGCCGGTTGGCCAAGTTATAATTCATTGCAAACCAATTCACATAGAAACAATGAATCATGAATATAAAGAACATGGATATGATCGTAATTAATGAAATCCACAGTTTGGCCTTGTTTTTTTGAGCAGACAATTTGGCCTTGTTTGGCCGGGGCTATTTTAGCTTATTTTAGGCCAAAATTCATAAAAAAAGATAAAATAAATTAAAATAATTAATAAGATAAAATACCACATTAAATTTATAATTATTTCATTTTTTCTCTCACAAACATCACATTCAACTAAAAAAAATCTAATAATCTTTTCAAATACAAAAATTTTAACCTATTACAATAATTAAAAATTAAAATAACTTATTAAAATAGTCAACTTTCTAGACAAGGCCAAAATAGAATAACAGAACTACAAATACAATCGATCTGTTATTGAAAGTTTCAACAAACACCACTCATTCCCTATCTATCCTTTCTCTCTGTTTTACCTCTCATGGAAGCAACACCAAATCCAGTGAAGGTGCTTGAGGTTTGCAGGGTGGTTCCATCGCCTAGCTCGCCTGACTCCGCCGTCCCAACCTCTCTTCCTCTTATATTCTTCGACCTTTTTTGGGTGAGATTCCCTCCCGTTCAGCGCATATTCTTCTTCGAAACCTCCCATTCAACTACTACTTTTTTGGACACTGTTCTTCCCAAATTGAAGCATTCTTTGTCCCTCACACTCCAACACTACCTTGTGCTCGCCGGAAATTTGACATGGCCCCCAGATTACTATAAACCAATCATCCAATATGTTGAAGGTGATGATGTAGTTTCTCTTACCATAACCCAGTCTGAAGCTGATTTCTACCATTTTTCAAGCTACAGCTTTTGCGAAGTTAAAGAAATCCATCATTTTTTACCCCAATTCCTATCTTCTGACACACAAGCACCGTTAATGACGTCGCAAATTACTTTGTTTCCAAACAAAGGGTTTTCAATCAGTTACGCCACACACCATGCAGTACTTGACGGGAAAGCTGTAGCTCTGTTTATGCATTCATGGGCTTCCATTTGTAGGGGCGGCGAAGACTCAACTTTAACACCGAAAGAAACTCCATTCTATGACAGGTCTTTGATTAAAGACCCAGGTGATCATGAGAGAACTTATGTAAACTTCTTGATGGACCTTAATGGACCCAACAACAAAAGCCTCTTGATATGGGACTTGAAACCTCCAACTGATATAATGCTTGGCACATTCCAATTGACACGAGCAAGCATAGAGAATATCAAGAAGAGGGTCAAGACCCAATGGCAAGAGAAGCAAAAACAAGAACCAGCAATTCATGTATCAAGCTTTACAATAACAAGTGCCTATGTATGGGTTTGCCTAGTTAAAGTCAAACAAATAAGAACAGGGAAAGTTCATCTCGGATTCAGTGTGGATTGCAGGGCTCGCATGGAACCCCCTATCCCTTCAACTTATTTTGGGAACTATGTTACAATCCATCTCGTGGATGCAGATTCAAATGACTTAATGGGAGAAGATGGAGTGGCCACGGCGGTTAAAGCAATATGTGAAGGTATAGAAGGTTTGAAAGATGAAGCTGTAAAAAAGGTTCAATTTTCTAAAATGCTTTCTATAGACAATAATAGATTATTTTCCATTGGAGGCTCACCTCGCTTTGAGCTATACAACACTGATTTTGGATGGGGGAGATCGAGAAAGGTGGAGATGACATCAATTGATAAAAGTGGAGCTTTCTCTCTTTCAGATTGCATAGATGGTAATGGTGGGCTTGAGATTGGGATAGTATTGAAGAAACATGAGCCTGAAGCTTTTACTTCTCTGTTTGCTAGTGGTCTCGAAGTTCAATGAACTTTTGTACGTCCTTGAGGCAGTCATCATCATTTGTTAGTGCATATTTTTGATTTGATGTTCGTATCTTTTTTTCACTATTGTGTGGGTTTTGTTTGGGAAAAAGTTAGGGATCATGAAAATTTTGTCATGAAAATGATCATGAAAAATTTATGATCCTTGGATTACTTTGATTAGTGTGTGGTGCTTTATTCTAAGTGTAATCCAAGGGTCACAAAACTTTCATGATTATTTTCATGAAAAATTTTTCATGATACCTAACATTACTGTTTTATTTGTGCGTATTTATTTTTACCAGCTTCATGTGGAATAATGATGTTATAAATCTTCTTCAATGACCGTGCAGTGTTGTCAAGACAATTCTATAAATTCCTCCTTCTTATCCAAAGATTTATGTACCCTTGCTTGGTGTCTCGAGATAACTCCTTTAGAGGCATATCGGTTCAATTTTTCGCTTATGTGATGTTCAAATTCTACCAAGTTTAAGTCCGTTATAACTCATTGACAAATCGAGTGTTAATGATTTCACTCATTTTTTGAACATTAGGATCTAATGTCTTGTCAAGCAGAACAACTCCACAAGGAAGCTCTATTTTCACTCGGATGCCACAAGTAAGCCTAATGCCTTAAATGTTGGAACAATCTTCTGTGTAAATAAAATAACTTAAAATAAATTCAAACAAAATAAATAAATAACATACCGGATTTATTTACCGAACCGAATTAAAATCAAAAGACCAAGTCGAGTGTGTGACACTCTGTCTTTAAGACAGATTCGCCCCGCTACGGTGCTTACGGTTGAGTGGTGTCTATCTCCCAGGATACAATGATCTTCACAAACTTGTAGTAGCACTCCACACAAATTTGTACGACGAACTAGAACCTTGTGTTCTTACTTTCTGAATTTTATTCTAAAACTAAAATGGAGAATAATGCACAAATAAAATGTGGACAGCAATTTAGACAATCTGCAGACTGATTTTTCTCGAACCCAAGACTGTTGGAACATGGCTGTATATATAGGCAAACAATTGATCCGAACAAGTACCAAAATTAAGTGAAAAGGTGTACAAAACCTTTGAACAGGTGCACCCACAATTTGAATAATGGTTTTGTCCGTTGAAGAACAAATTTCCAAAATATTTGAAAAGGAATCCGTTGGAACAGTTAAGGTAACTGTTTGACCTTTATTATATAAACCATTTGAAATATATATATATATGTGTGTGTGAGTAATTTTCTGATCACACTGCCAACTCAGTGATCAGCTGGAGAGAACTGGCAGAATAGATGACACCTGACTAACATGCAATAGAAAGAGAAGATTCCGGCGGTGGTTCTTCCACCCGGGGGTACTCCGATGATCAAGTCAGTATCTCTCAAAGATAATTCAGTGCTAAATTTACTGCTCAAAGCATAAATTGCGTACCTTAGACCCGCCGGGGGCGCCTCCCTTTTATAGTGAACTTCATCCTAGTCCCATTAGAAGCCTTACTTCTTATGGACTCCAATTTTGGATTTACTTTGGACTCCTCAAGAGATAAGGATAGACTCCCTAAGAGGGCTATCTTTATCCATCTTGAAGTCTTTCTTCATTCTAGGACTCCTGTCCCTTATCCGCTTATCTCGGATTCTGATATTTTCGGAGGAAACCTCAGGCTAACCGAGATTACCTCGGCACAACGACCAGGACACGTGGCACCTCGGCTGACACGTCGGCGTCACCTTGCCACGTGTTGGTACTCAGAAAATACATCCCCACAATTGCCCCCTAGGTTCTATTACCTCGGTATCTTGAGGTGATGGAACCTATATCGGTACTTCTTGCTATACATCGGCTCGAGAACTCCTCAGCCGAGATCATTTACTTCAGGCCGACATGCTCTCTTCAAAGAACAAGATTTCTAGTGAACTCTAAATTGTGTGTGAGCTGTCACACATCACTTTTTCAACCATTTCACTTATGCGTTTCCACCTCATTGGACCGTGCCAGTGACGCGCTTTGCAAGCCGTCTTGCGTCTGTGTGCGCCGCCTGACGTATGCACTGTTCCAGGCGCATTAAATGCCCTGTTTTGCCGCCGTTTCAAGTTTTTTTGACAAAAAACCTTTCCCTCTTTCTTCTTTTCTCCACTTTTGGATTTGATATTCTTGCCTTCTCTCTCTCTAAACCCTTTCTCTCGAATACGCCATTGCTCAAGCTCCAAGCTCTGCAACTGCCTTCCTTTCTCCTTTCCCGTGAAGCTTTCATCATTTTGTTACATCTGTAACTGTCGTCTGACTCCGGCGAAACTCATTCTGGCTCCATTTTTCTGGTAAGCTACTGTTCCTTTCGTTTTCAATTCTGTTGATATTCTTTATTACTTGTTGCCATTATTGTTTCAAATCTTGCGAATCACATATCTGAAAGTATTCAAATGTTTTTGATCTTTGCCCATATACTATTCACCACTTTCTTGCACTCTTTGTCACTGTTCTTGACCCTGAAACTTCGTTCTTGCTTTTCTGTTTTCCAGATTTGTGCCTTCCATATTCGTCTTCATAGATTTAGGTTTGGGATTTGACTGTAGAACCCATCAAAGCCAAAACAATCTTCACAAATTCTTGCACCAATATACACTTAGGTCTTATCCGAGGTTCACAAGACCTTTTTAGATTATCTCTTTTTGAAACCCAGTCTTTCTATCTTTAGGCCGACGTTATGGGTATGTGGAGGCATAGGGTAAACACCCCAACCAAACTTGAATACTTTAGGCAAGAGTTCTCCATCCCTGCTGATGTCCATCTGAGGCTGGCTGGAGATAACGACTCCATCATGCCCACAGAGGATTCAATGCCTTTTCCCATTGTAGCTTTTACTGAGTGCGGGCTCCGGCTCCCATTCAGCATCCTCTTTCGCGAGGTTCTTCACTATTACAAGTTGAACCCCATGCAACTGGCCATAAATTCTTATCGAGTAATCAATGGTATCATAGCCTTAGCCAAACAGGAAAACGTTAGGATCACCCTAGCCGATATCCAGTACTACTATACCATGTGTGCCCTTAATTTAAAAGAAAAAGGCTACATCTATTATCTTAAGCCGAGGTCCACAGAGTATAAAATCGTAACCGAGCTCCCAGACTCCAACAAGGGGGCTGGAGACGACTACTTCATTACCTCAGGAAATTGGGAGTTTGCTTCAGATGAGGACCACCATCTCTTCCCTCTTCCTCGATCAGTTTTAGAGGGCAAGGGTAAGAGCTCAGCATTCTGATTTTACCTGTTTTCTTTCAAAGTCTCAGATACTTTATCTGTTTCTGATGTCTGTTCTTCTTGCAGCTGTTCGTCAACCACCAAAGGGTTTCCGCCAGTCTTTCTGGCCTAGCGAGGACTTGAAGAAACTTCTGGACTTGCCTGTCCATAAAAGAAAAGCACCTCTGCTACTTAATTTTATTCCAACTTACAAGTCGACTCTGCCCAACGTCCCTAAGAGGAAGAAAAAAAGCCTCTCTCTTCCTTCTGCCACAACTACCCAGGCTGCATCCACATCTCAGCCAGATCAAGGGTCAACATCTGATCCAGCCGATCAGCCATCAACTTCGGCTCCATACCTGATCCCAATACCAGAACGAAAACGTCGGCGACGACTTGTGCTTACAGCCAATATGGGCCGCCCACCACCAGTCGCAAAAGACCTCTTGGCCAGCCTTCTGACCGATGTTGATGCTGAACCAACTCAAACCATGCCCCCACCGAAGCCGAAAAGAGTTAAAAAAGCTCAGCCTAAGGCTAAAGTAACTCAGGTTGAATCGGAGGATACTTTGCCTATTTCTAAGCTGGCTGAGGGCAACAAATCTCAACCTTCCACTGGGAAGAGGCGCTCTGAGTCTGAGCCATCAGAATTCCAAAAATCCAAAAAGCCGAGGTCATCATCCGCAACAACCTCGGGGTCAAAAAAAGCCGATGTCCCCTGGGCCCCAAAAATTACATTGGAGGACAAGCCAGTCATGGCAAGTGACAGTACCGATGATATCAATATCGGCGTTGCACTCAGTACTGCCCTGTTGCTCCCAGGCGATCTGGAGCGAAACGCCGAGTTTAGTGAGTACGAGAACTATGCCCTCATGCTTCAATGCTCTGTTTAGGCAAGTGTCTTCTGTTTGGAAATTCTCTTCTTTCTTTCTCTTTATTTCATACTTTGACTGTTTTTCCTTTTTGTCTTCAGGCCATCCAGCATGCCCACTCCTTCTCGATGCAATCTTTTGAGAACCAGGAGAGGCTTGCCGAGGTTAAAAGGGAGGTCTCCAGCCTTCAAAAAATCAACAAAGGATTTCAGTCAAAAATGAAGAAGCTGGAAGACCAGGCCGAGGCTGCTACTAAAGCCCAAACTGATGCCGAGGAGAAGGTTGGTGCTGCTGAGGCCATAAACAAAGTCCTCCAGGCCCAGTTGAAGGAAGCTGAGGAGAAAGTGGCTCAGGCCCAAAAAGAGCTCCAGGAGGCCCTGGCCACCAAGGAGTCCGAGATCAAAGATGTCGATGAAAAGGCATATGCACAGGGCATGGCCGATGTTACGGAGGCCTACCAAGAGCAAGTCAAGCAGGCATGTAACAGGGGCTTCTCCCTGGGTTGGATGTCTCTCTCCAAAAAACTCAATGTCCCCGAGGACTCACTCCTGAGAAACCCCGACCAAATTCCTCTGCCATTCCCTCCACCTCCTCCACCATCTTAATCCGATGTTCAATCTGAATCTGAGTCTGAGGATGAAGGTGAGGATGAGGCCTTGGTGAGGAAATCCAAGGAGGCTGCTGGGGCCAAGTCCCCTCCTCAAAATGAGCAAGTCCTTGACTTGACTCAAGAGGAGGAGGTTGAGGAGGTTCCCAAGGAGGCTACCCTTGAGCAGGTATCATCCGACGTTCCCTTGGCCGACAAAAGTATTGATGAAACCCTTGCCCAAATTGACGCCGAGATCACTGCGGAGAAGGCAGCCGAGGTGTCTTCTCAACAGCCTTCCGACGTCCAGACCCATCCTGTTGCTGATGTTGAAGAATCTTAGTTTTAATGTTTTTTTTTCTTCTCTTGTCTTTTATACTTTTGTACGTTTTGTTTTTCAGATAATGTAAGCTGCTTGACATGGCCGATGTGCCTTTATTTTCCTCTTCAATGCTTAATACACTTTCCTCCTTTGAGTGTCTGTACCTTTCTCTTCCCTTGACTGCTTCTGCATGATTCTATACTTAGAATATTTTGCAAGTCGTTCCTTCTTTGTGCAATCTTCTCGGGGTAACATACCCCGGGTAAAAAAATGGATGATTTATCTCCAGTTAGCTTCAACTTGTAAATTGCTACAAATTTCAACAAGTGAAGATAAATAATTATCTCAGCTTAACTTAAACTTGTAAATTGCTACAAATTTTAACAAGCATTAAGCATTACTTTGTTTTAACTTCAACTTGTAAATTGCTACAAATTTTAACAAGTGAAGATAAATAATTATCTCGGTTTAACTTCAACTTGTAAATTGCTACAAATTTCAACAAGCGTTAAGCATTACTTTGCTTTAACTTCAACTTGTAAATTGCTACAAATTTCAACAAGTGAAGATAAATAATTATCTCGGCTTAACTTCAACTTGTAAATTGCTACAAATTTCAACAAGCGTTAAGCATTACTTTGCTTTAACTTCAACTTGTAAATTGCTACAAATTTCAACAAGTAAAGATAAATAATTATCTCGGCTTAACTTCAACTTGTAAATTGCTACAAATTTCAACAAGCGTTAAGCATTACTTTGCTTTAACTTCAACTTGTAAATTGCTACAAATTTCAACAAGTAAAGATAAATAATTATCTCGGCTTAACTTCAACTTGTAAATTGCTACAAATTTCAACAAGCGTTAAGCATTACTTTGCTTTAACTTCAACTTGTAAATTGCTACAAATTTCAACAAGTGAAGATAAATAATTATCTCGGCTTAACTTCAACTTGTAAATTGCTACAAATTTCAACAAGTGAAGATAAATAATTATCTCGGCTTAACTTCGACTTGTAAATTGCTACAAATTTCAACAAGCGTTAAGTATTACTTTGCTTTAACTTCAACTTGTAAATTGCTACAAATTTCAACAAGTGAAGATAAATAATTATCTCGGCTTAACTTCAACTTGTAAATTGCTACAAATTTCAACAAGCGTTAAGCTTTTTTGTCTTCTCTCTGCCCCCAATGTGAACCTAAGTTCCATTTGGGTTCTCATTTTAAAAACATCATTGTGCATAGTTTCACAAGTTATGGAGAATTCTGCTAAGATTTTATTGATAACATCGGCAAAAAATCAAACAATATCTAATGATAGAAAAACTTTAAATTACAAGTGTTCCATGGTCTAGGCAATGCTTTGCCCTCATTGTCTTCAAGCCGATATGCCCCATTTCCTAATACCGATGTGATTTTGTAGGGTCCTTCCCAGTTTGGGCCAAGCTTGCCCTCTCTGGGATCCTTCTTGTTGCCGACGACTTTTCTCAGGACTAGGTCGCCGACTTGAAAATCCCTTGGATTGACCTTCTTATTGTAAGTTTTGGCAAGCTGTTGCTGGTATGCTGCAAGCTGTATTGCAGCTTTCTCTCTTCTTTCTTCCAGTAGGTCCAGATCTCGGGCTAAGAGTACATTATTAGTCCCGTTCTCAACTCCCTGGGTTCTGATCCCTGGGATGCCGATCTCCAGTGGAATGACTGTTTCTGTGCCATAAGCCATGGCAAAGGGGGACTCCCCCGTTGATCTTCTCGGCGTAGTACGATATGCCCAGAGTACATTGGGCAATTCGTCTACCCACTTTCCTTTCGCTGCCTGCAGCCTCTTCTTTATCCCATCCAGAATGACCTTGTTGGATGCTTCTGCTTGCCCATTGCTTTGGGGAAAACTTGGTGTTGAAAAGTAATTCTTTATCTTGAACTTTGCACAGAAGTTCTTGATAAGTTTGCTGTCAAACTGCGTTCCGTTGTCGGCAACTATTGCTCTCGGGATCCCAAATCTGGTGATTATGTTTCTCCATATGAAATTCTTGACATCCACATCTCGGATTTTGGCAAGAGGTTCTGCTTCTTTCCATTTTGTGAAGTAATCTGTTACTACCAGCAAGTACTTCCGTTGCCCAGTTGCTTGGGGCAATTGCCCAATGAGATCCATGCCCCATTGGGCAAATGGCCAAGGGCTGGAGACAAGGTTTAGGTCAGCAGCTGGCTGGTGTATCAAAGGTGCAAACTTTTGGCATTGTTCACACTTCTTCACGTAAGCTTCTGCATCTTTTTGCATGTAGGGCCACCAATACCCCTGGTAATGGCCCTGTGAGCTAATGATCTGCCCCTAACGTGGCTTCCACAAATTCCTTCATGAATTTCATATAAAAAATCTTGAGTCTGAAAAGGGTGTACACACCTTAAAAGGGGTCCAGTGAAGGACCTTCTGTAGAGGTGTCCATCTGCTGTCAGACTGAATCTTGCCGACTTTAATCTGACCTTGTGTGCCTCCTTACGGTCTTCTGGTAGCTTTCCTTCTTTTAGGAATGCAACAATTGCATCCATCCAGCTTGGTCCCATGTCCACACACAATGCCTCTTGCTCTGTGCTTGGTGGTTCTATGCTTGGGCTCGACAAGAAGTCGATCATTATTGTCCTTCTTTTTCCAGTTTGCATTGAACTCGCTAGGTTGGCCAACGCGTCGGCGTGGTTGTTATCATCTCGGCTGACCTGGAGAAGTCGGCAGTTCTGAAACAAGGTTGCCAGCCTGATGACTTCTTTTGCGTATGACGACATTCTTTCATCCCGGGCAGCAAATTCTCCTGTTGTCTGATTCACTATGAGTTGTGAGTCACAAAAAACTATTACCTCATCTGCTTCTGCTGCTATTGCCAGCTTTAGCCCTGCAATCAATGCTTCATATTCTGCCTCATTGTTTGAGGCCTTGAACCCCAATCGAATGGACTGCTCCAATATGTCTCCATTTGGAGATATCAATACTACTCCTGCCCCTGCTCCCTGCCGGTTTGAGCTCCCATCAACGAAAAGCCGAAAGGAGTCGCTGATGTAAATGCTGCAGGGTCTGAGTTTTTCCTTCTTTGGTTCTTTTGCCTTTGGCTGGGCTTCTCCTTCCTTGTTTGGACATCGTTCATTTTGGCTCATCGGAGACCGATGTTCGGTGGATTCTAGCGTGAACTCGGCCACGAAATCGGCCAAAACTTGGCCCTTAATTGCTGTTCTCGGCCTGAACTCCAGGTCATACTAGCCTAAGGCTACTGCCCATCTTGCTATTCTTCCAGTTAACTCTCCTTGTTGCAACAAGGATTTCAGTGGGTGTTCTGTTAGTACCACAATCTTGTGGCCCTGAAAGTAATGGTTCAGCTTCTTTGAAGCCATTACTAAGGCCAGCATTAATTTCTCCAATGGTAGATACCTTGTTTCTGCATCGGCCAAGGTTTTACTTACATAGTAAACAGCCTTCTGCTCTCCTTTCTCTTCTCGGATTACCACTGCACTTACTGTGTGTTCTGAAACTGCTAAGTACAAAAACAGTTCCTCCCTAGGATCAGGCGTTGAGAGGACTGGAGCCGTGGTTAGATATTTCTTCGGATTGGTCAAAGCGGCTTTACATTCTTCAGTCCATAAAAAGTCCGTGGCCTTCTTCACCAGATTGAAAAAGGGTTTACATTTGTCTGAGCTTCGGCTTATAAACCTGTTTAGGGCTGCGGCCCTTCCAGTAAGCATTTGAACTTGTTTCGCCGATGTTGGGCTCTGTAACTCTAGGATGGCCTTGATCTGATTTGGGCTGGCCTCAATGCCCCTTCTGGTCACTAGGTATCCCAAGAACTTACCTGATCCGACTCCAAACGCGCACTTCAATGCGTTGAGTCGGAGCCGATATGTTTTGAGTATGTCAAAGACCTCTGCTAGGTCGGCAAGATGACCCTTTGGTTCCTTGGTCTTCACGACCATGTCATCGATGTAGACTTCTACTGTTTGGTCAATTAAGTGCTTGAACATCTTGGTTACCAACCTTTGGTAAGTTGCTCCTGCGTTTTTCAACCCAAAAGGCATTACTCTGTAACAGTATAGGCCTTTTGGGGTGATGAACGCTGTCTTCTCCTCATCCGGGGGGTACATGGCTATCTGGTGGTACCCCCTATAAGCATCCAGGAAGCTCATCCTTCCATGTCCAGATGTGGCGTCCACCAACTGGTCGATCTTGGATAGAGGAAAGCTGTCTTTGGGACAAGCTTTGTTTAGATTTGTAAAATCTACTCAGACCCACCATTTACCATTCTTCTTCTTTACTACCACGGTGTTTGATAGCCATGTCGGATAATTGGCTTCTCTGATGGCCCTGGCCTCCAGAAGTCTGTCAACTTCCTCCTACACTGCTTCGACGTGCATCAACGTCGGTCTTCTAGCTCGTTGTATTACCAGTTTGGCCGACCTGTCAATGTTGAGTTTGTGGCACGTGACCTCGGGGTCAATGCCAGGCATTTCATAGGGTGTCCAAGCGAACACCTCAATGTTTTTCCTTAAAAAAGCTTCCAGCTCTCTTTCCTCTTCTTCGACTAAGCCCGAGCCGAGAAGAAAGAAGCGTTCCTCATCGCCCTCCTGGACGAGGATTTTCTTCAGTGCTTCTTCACTTTTATCGGCTGGCTCCTTGCCGACATCATCTAGGACCTTCATGTCCTCTTCTTCAATTTTTGTCTTCTCTGGTTCCCGAACGTTGCAGGTGGATTTCATTGCTACCATTGAGCAATTTTTTGCCTGCAATTGATCTCCTTTGACTTCTTCAATCCCATGTTCTGTTGGGAACCGCAGTAGTTGATGTAACGTTGAGGGAACTGCCCCCATTGCATGCAACCACGGCCTCCCCAAGATAATGTTGTATGGCGAGGGTGTGTCAATCATTCTGAATTCTGTCTTGATCTTCTGAGTTCCAACTTGTACCTCCAAGCTTGTTGTGCCTAATGGCCATGTCGGTGTTCCATTGAAGCCGACCATCGGGCCATTTGATTGCTCCATGTCGTCAGGGTGAAGGCCCAGCTCCTTGTAACATCTGACATACATGATGTCGCAAGAGCTGCCTTGATCGATCAGGATGCGTTTCACTTGGCACTCCCCAACTTGGAGGGATACTACCAAGGCATCATTATGTGGGTGCTGGACCATCTCTAGGTCGGCTTCAGTGAAGGCTATCATCGGTCCTTACTCTTCAGACCGAGGTCTTTTCTGCCCGACCTGGTTCACGTGCTGCAGGTGTTTTACCTTCTGGGTCTCCCCCCGTATGTCATTTTCGTTCACCTTTGAGTGGATTACATTAACCACCCGAGGTCCTCCTGCTTGTGGTTGCTGTACTGGGGGAGGCGGGGCTGCTGGTGCTTGAGGCAATCTTGCCTGTTCTTCCCTTGTCCTGGCCTCATCGACAAGGTCTCTCAGATGTCCTTGCCTCACCAAGTCTTCTAAATGTGCTTTTAGGGCTCTGCAACCTTGGGTTGGGTGTCCCTCTTCATTGTGATAAGCACAACGCCTACCAAGGTTTCTTCCCATAAATTCCCCTGGTGCCCTTACTGGTGCCCTAAAATAGGGTTGGTTTCGTATTTGTTCCAGGACTTTGCTAATTGGGGCCCGGAACACAGTCGTCACCGGCTGTGCAGTCCTTAGTTCTGTTTCATGTTTGTTCGATCCGTTGTTACCTCGGCCTCGCTTCTGCGAGCTGTTTCCTTTCTCTTGCTTTACCTCCTTAGTTCCTGATGTATCTTCCTCGGCTTTGGCATACTTCTCAATTCTTGCCATGAGCTCTTCCATGCTTTTTGGCAAAGTTTTTGCCAAAGACTTCCGTAGTGGGCAGTTGTCTTTCAAGCCGTTCTTGAATGATACAACCGCCACTTCTTGATTGCATTCGGGTATTCGGTTGAATACCTCGCAGTACCTTTTTGCATAGGCCCTAAGGCCTTCATCCTTACCGATCTTCAGAGCCATCAATGCATCAACCCTTAATGGCTGCAGTTTGTTTGTCACGAACCTGGCCACAAACATCTCGGCCAGGCCTTCTCAAGTCTTCACGCTTCCCTTCGGTAGTTTGTGGAACCAGTCTGATGCAATCTCCCCGAAGGATGAGGGGAACACTTTGCAGAGCAACGGCTCGTTCCCACTATATAATGCCATTGAGTTCAAAAACAATCCGACGTGGAAGTTGGGGTCTGACTTACCATCGTATATTTGAAACTTCGGCATACTGAATCTTTTCGGTGCCTCAAACCTGTCCAATTCCACCGAGAATGATGTCCTCGGCCTATCCGGGGAATTTACCTCGGCGTAGTCATTCTGTTGCTTCCTCTTGAGGTAATCTCTCAAATCCTCTTTTGTCCTTCCAGGAGCTCGGCTATCTCCTGCTTTCAGTCGTTTCAGTGCACTACTTTCAGCCTCGTGGTGAGTCCTCTTCGACCCTTCTCCATGTGTTGTGTCAAAGCACAACGCCTGCCCCTGAACATGCCGATGTCCCTTGGGGTCTGCTTCCTTTGCGTGATGCGTCCTCCGTGATTCTTCTCCTCTTGGCTCCCTTCGTCCGACCTCCCTGGAAGGTCGGTGAGAGTGTCTTTCGCTCCTGTTGTGCTGCGGGGCTACGGGGATTGTTCTCTGCCCTTCTTTCTGGGTATTGGCCGCTGGAATATGCATGTCCTGCAGCGGGAACGGTGGTTGCATGACGTTATTTTGCATCATGAAATTGACAACCGACTGTAGGTCTGTCAATTTGTTTGCCATCTCCTTCATCTCTTCGTCCATCCGTAAGCATCTATCCTTCCATACCTGGAGGTCATCTTCGTTGTAATAGCCACTTCGATCTGGCTTCTTTGGTGCGTCGCTAGTCTGGCCGACGTCCTTCACTCCGTGATTCTGGTCATGAGTTTCTGCATTGTATTCATCTCCTGTGACATCCAGGTCAATAGGTCTCCCACTCCCAGCAGGAGTGTCGTCCCAAATCTTTTCCTTCTGTCCGTTGCTGGCCATCTATCCTTCTATCGTTCCCATAGACGGCGCCAAATTGTGTGAGTAATTTTCCGATCAGACTGCCAACTCAGTGATCAGCTGGAGAGAACTGGCAGAATAGATGACACCTGACTAACCTGCAACAGAAAGAGAAGATTCTGGCGGTGGTTCTTCCACTCGGGGGTACTCCGATGATCAAGTCAGTATCTCTCAAAGATAATTCAGTGCTAAATTTACTGCTCAAAGCATAAATTGCGTACCTTAGACCCGCCGAGGGCGCCTCCCTTTTATAGTGAACTCCATCCTAGTCCCACTAGAAGCCTTACTTCTTATGGACTCCAATTCTGGATTTACTTTGGACTCCTCAAGAGATAAGGATAGACTCCCTAAGAGGGCTATCTTTATCCATCTTGAAGTCTTTCTTCATTCTAGGACTCCTGTCCCTTATCCGCTTATCTCGGATTCCGGTATCCTCGCAGATAACCTCGGCCTAGCCGAGATAACCTCGGCCTAGCCGAGATAACCTCGGCATCATGACCAGGACACGTGGCACCTCGGCTGACACGTCGGCGTCACCTTGGCCACGTGTTGGTGCTCAGAAAATATATCCCCACAACTGCCCCTTAGGTTCTATTACCTCGGCATTCTGAGGTGATGGAACCTATATCGGTACTTTTCAGTACGTCGGCTTAAAGTATCGCAGCCGAGATCATCGTTAAAGCCGACATGCTCTCTTCAGAGAACAAGATTTCCAGTGAACTCTAAATTGTGTGTGAGCTGTCACGCATCACTTTTTCAACCGTTTCACTTATGCGTTTCCACCTCATTGGACCGTGCCAGTGACACGCTTTGTAAGCCGTCTTGCGTCTGCATACGCCGCCTGACGTATGCACTGTTCCAGGCGCATTAAATGCCCTGTTTTGCCGCCGTTTCAAGTTTTTTGACAAAAAAACCTTTCCCTCTTTCTTCTTTTCTCCACTTTTGCATTTGATATTCTTGCCTTCCCTGGTTCCTAAACGTTGCAGGTGGATTTCATTGCTACCATTGAGCAATTTTTTACCTGCGATTGATCTCATCTGGCTTCTTCAATCCCATGTTCTATTAGGAACCGTAGTAGTTGATGCAACGTTGAGGGAACTGCCCCCATTGCATGCAACCACGGCCTCCCCAAGATAATGTTGTATGGCGAGGGTGTGTCAATCACTATGAATTCTGTCTTGAACTTCTTAGTTCCAGCTTGTACCTCCAAGCTTGTTGCGCCCAATGGCCATGTCGGTGTTCCATTGAAGCCGACCATCGGGCCATTTGATTGCTCCATGTCGTCAGGGTGAAGGCCCAGCTCCTTGTAACATCTGACATACATGATGTCGCAAGAGCTGCCTTGATCGATCAAGATGCGTTTCACTTGGCACTTCCCAACCTGGAGGGATACTACCAAGGCATCATTATGTGGATGCTGAACCATCTCTAGGTCGGCTTCAATGAAGGCTATCATCGGTCCTTGGTGCTCTTCAAACCGAGGTCTTTTTTGCCCGACCTGGTTCACGTGCTGCAGGTGTTTTACCTTCTGGGTCTTCCCCCGTATGTCATTTTCGTTCACCTTTGAGTGGATTACATTAACCACCCGAGGTCCTCCTGCCTGTGGTTGCTATACTGGGGGAGGCGGGGCTGCTGGTGCTTGAGGCAATCTTGCCTGTTCTTCCCTTGTCCTGGCCTCATCGACAAGGTCTCTCAGATGTCCTTGCCTCACCAAGTCTTCTAAATATGCTTTTAGGGCTCTGCAACCCTGGGTTGGGTGTCCCTCTTCATTGTGATAAGCACAACGCCTACAAGGTTTTTTCCCATAAATTCCCCTGGTGCCCTTGCTGGTGCCCTAAAATAGGGTTGGTTTCGTATTTGTTCCAGGACTTTGCTAATTGGGGCCCGGAACACAGTCGTCACCGGCTGTGCAGCCCTTAGTTCTGTTTCATGTTTGTTCGATCCGTTGTTATCTCAGCCTCGCTTCGGCGAGCCGTTTCCTTTCTCTTGCTTTACCTCCTTAGTTCCCGATGTATCTTCCTCGGCTCTGGCATACTTCTCGATTCTTGCCATGAGCTCTTCCATGCTTTTTGGCAAAGTTTTTGCCAAAGACTTCCGTAGTGGGTAGTTGTCTTTCAGGCCGTTCTTAAATAATACAACCGCCACTTCTTGATTGCATTTGGGTATTCGGTTGAATACCTCGTAGTACCTTTTTGCATAGGCCCTAAGGCCTTCATCCTTATCGATCTTCAGAGCCATCAATGCATCAACCCTTAATGGCTGCAGTTTGTTTGTCACGAACCTGGCCACAAACATCTCGGCCAGGCCTTCCCAAGTCTTCACGCTTCCCTTCGGTAGTTTGTGGAACCAGTCTGATGCAATCTCCCCGAAGGATGAGGGGAACACTTTGCAGAGCAACGGCTCGTTCCCACTATATAATGCCATTGAGTTCAAAAACAATCCGACGTGGAAGTTGGGGTCTGACTTACCATCGTATATTTGAAACCTCGGCATACTGAATCTTTTCGGTGGCTCAAACCTGTCCAATTCCACCGAGAATGGTGTCCTCGGCTTATCCGGGGAATTTACCTCGGCGTAGTCATTCTGTTGCTTCCTCTTGAGGTAATCTCTCAAATCCTCTTTTGTCCTCCTAGGAGCTCGGCTATCTCCTGCTTTCAGTCGTTTCGGTGCACTACTTTCGGCCCCGTGGTGAGTCCTCTTCGACCCTTCTCCATGCGTTGTGTCAAAGCATAACGCCTGCCCCTGAACATGCCGATGTCCCTTGGGGTCTGCTTCCTTTGCGTGATGCGTCCTCCGTGATTCTTTTCCTCTTGGCTCCCTTTGTTCGACCTCCCTGGAAGGTCGGTGAGAGTGTCTTTCGCTCCCGTTGTGTTGCGGGGTTACGGGGATTGTTCTCTGCCCTTCATTCTGGGTATTGGCCGCTAGAATTGGCGTGTCCTGCAGCGGGAACGGTGGCTGCATGATGTTATTTTGCATCATGAAATTGACAACCGACTGTAGGTCTGCCAATTTGTTTGTCGTCTCATTCATCTCTTCGTCCCTCCGTAGGCATCTATCCTTCCATACCTGGAGGTCATCTTCGTTGTAATAGCCACTTCGATCTGGCTTCTTTGGTGCGTTGCTAGTCTGGTCGACGTCCTTGACTCCGTGATTCTGGTCACGAGTTTCTGCATTGTATTCATCTCCTGTGACATCCAGGTCAATAGGTCTCCCACTCCCAGCAGGAGTGTCGTCCCCAATCTTTTCCTTCTGTCCTTTGCTGGCCATTTATCCTTCTATCGTTCCCACAGACGGCGCCAAATTGTGTGAGTAATTTTCCGATCACACTGCCAACTCAGTGATCAGCTGGAGAGAACTGGCAGAATAAATGACACCTGACTAACCTGCAACAAAAAGAGAAGATTCCGACGGTGGTTTTTCCACCCGGGGGTACTCCGATGATCAAGTCAGTATCTCTCAAAGATAATTCAGTGCTAAATTTACTGCTCAAAGCATAAATTGCGTACCTTAGACCCGCCGGGGGCGCCTCCCTTTTATAGTGAACTCCATCCTAGTCCCACTAGAAGCCTTACTTCTTATGGACTCCAATTCTGGATTTACTTTGGACTCCTCAAGAGATAAGGATAGACTCCCTAAGAGGGCTATCTTTATCCATCTTGAAGTCTTTCTTCATTCTAGGACTCCTGTCCCTTATCCGTTTATGTCGGATTCCAGTATCCTTGCAGATAACCTCGGCATCATGACCTGGACACGTGGTACCTC
This sequence comes from Camellia granthamiana, assembly GCA_036172215.1. Taxonomy (NCBI): domain Eukaryota; kingdom Viridiplantae; phylum Streptophyta; class Magnoliopsida; order Ericales; family Theaceae; genus Camellia; species Camellia granthamiana. The sequence continues at coordinate 16,847,645 of CM069903.1, read as the reverse complement.
GGCTGACACGTCGACGTCATCTTGGCCACGTGTTGGTGCTCAGAAAATATATCCCCACAATATATATAGTAAACTATTTAAATATATATATATTAAATTATTTGAATAGTTTAATAAATAAAGGACGAGGTACAAACTTTAGGTAACCACTTAGGAACCTAAAATTTAAATTTAGAATTAAATTAAATTCCCATAATTACAAATTTTAGGAAACCACTCAAGAACCCAAAATTTGAATTTAGAATTAAATTAAATTCCCACAATAATTTTTATTGAAAAAACTCAAATGAATTTTATCTAAAAAATTAATGTTAGACCCGAAAACGACATCAACTTCCCATTCACTCATAAATGGTTTTGACGTTTTGTCTTCACCGTGTGACTTGCCACGCGGCAAGGAACACATCACCTCTTCGACCCACCCCAAAAGACGTTTAGGGCCTGCTCAACTTGGGCTCAAAAATATGCCTATATTTAAACTATTTTTCCAACAATCCCCACATGAATGGATTTTGACGGAGAGAAAATGCAACAACATGATGTAAATACAGAGAGTACAGAAATTGGAAATATTCTGCAAAGGATAGGTAGTTTTTGGCTTTGAACCTTCCCTTGTGAGACACTATCGGATTTACTAGCTAACCAGTGAACATGATCTCTTGAACTGTTTAGCCGTTTGTGTAAACCAAGACACAGTTTGGTTTTCACTATTGTGTTCATTTTGGCCCTAAACAACCTGGTCTTTCATGAGTGCTCTAGAGAATTGTAGCCCTTCACAAATCTCACAGAACCGGCCCAGTTCACACTCACATAGGTAATTCTTATGAAGAGTATCCTGCTATACTCCACTAGGTTTACCTAGATATAAGAATCATTAAAATTTTACTTAACCTAAAACGCTGCAGTCATCACTATTTCATCATAGAAATGGGTAAGAGTTGGACTCCCCAGTGATCCTTCTGAGTCATTCACAACTCGCCTGTCCCTTTGAACCTAGATCTTGGGATCTCCAATCAACTAGGTTGGGTTGCCGTTGTGGTAACTCTTATTTCATAGGCTTTAGTCCCATTCCCCTCAATGAATTCTCAACTAGCTCTCTTGCTAACACCTTGGTTAGTGGATCCGCTATGTTGTCTTTAGACTTCACATAATCAATGGAAATAATTCCATTAGAGAGTAGTTGTCTCACGGTATTATGTCGACAACGAATGTGTCGTGACTTACCGTTATACATATGACTCTGTGCTCTACCTATAGCTGATTGACTATCGCAATGCATGCATATAGCAGGCACCCGTTTTGGCCAAATTGGAATATCTTCAAGGAAGTGGCAAAGCCATTCTGCCTCTTCCCTTGCTTTGTCTAAGGCTATGAATTCTGATTCCATAGTAGACCTAGCAATGCAAGTCTGTTTGGAAGATTTCCAAGATACAGCTGCCCCACCAAGAGTAAAGACATACCCACTGGTGGACTTCGAGTCGCTAGTATCCGATATCCAATTTGCATCACAGTATCCTTCAAGTACTGCTGGATATCTAGTATAGTTAAGCCCAATGTTACAAGTAAATCGGAGATATCTTAGAACCCTTATAATTGCTTTCCAGTGTTCTACTCCCGGATTACGCGTATATCTACTTAATTTACTTACTGCATAAGCTATATCTGGGCGAGTGCAGTTCATCAAGTACATTAAGCTTCCAATAATTTGGTCATACTCTAATTGAGAAATACTTTCTTGTACATTGTTAGAAAGATACAAATTAACATCTACAGGAGTTCTAGCAAGATGATCATCATCTTTGCTGAATTTGTCAAGTATTTTCTCAATGTAATGAGATTGTAACAAAGCATATCCTTCTGATGTTTTGGTAATTTTCATACCAAGTATTACATCAGCAATGCCCATGTCTTTCATGTCAAAATGTTTATTCAACATTTTCTTGGTAGTTTTAATCATGTCATTATTACTACCAATGATGAGCATATCATCTACATAAAGACATACAATGATGAGCATATCCTTCTTATAAATTCTTACAAATGTGGAGGTGTCATGCAAAAGGTGGGAATACCTAAACCCTCTTGGGTTTAGGATAAGCCTAAAAATCTGTTGACTGTGTATTCAACGATTATGCACGATATAGCAATGCATATCGATTTCTTGTGGTTCAATCTGTTATTCCAGATATACACAAGAATACTATCATCGAATCAAGAAATGCATCTTTCTTTGAAAATGTATTGATTTAAAATCACAAATGTCACTATGAATTAATTCAAGTGGTTCTATACTTCTTTCAATTGAATGAAAAGGACTTTTAGATAATTTTTCCTCAATGCAAAATTCACATTTATGATTTGAATCAATGTTAAATTTAGGTAAACATTCCATATTAATTAATCTACACAAAGATCCATAATTAACATGTCCTAGTCTACCATGCCATAAATTTGAAGACTCAAGCAAGTAAGAAGAAGATATATTATTATTAATAACTGAGGGTACAACAGTCATTACATTTAACTTGAAAAAGCCATCAGATATGTAACATTTTCGTACATACATCCCGTTTTTGGTAAGTACAAACTTGTCACTTTCAAAAACTAGCCTAAACCCATTCTTACTCAACAAAGATCTGGAAACAAGATTCTTGTGAATGTCCGGTACATGCAACACATTGTTGAGAGTGAGTTCTTTTCCAGATGTCATCTTGAGTACAATCTTTCCTTATCCTTCAACTTTGAAAGTTGAGGAGTTGCCCATAAAAAGTTGTTCACCATTGTCCACTGTAGAATAAGATGTGAACATCTTTTTGTTGGCACAAATATGGCGAGTAGCACCAGTGTCCACCCACCATTCTTTAGGATTTCCGACAGGATATGCCTCGGAAACAACTGCAGAAAGATTTATGACATCTACACCACTGGAAATTTTATCCATTTCGGTCATTTTGGCTTTAGCAACCTTCTTACTTGATCTTCCTTTGCCTTTACGTTTGTAATGGCAATCTTTGGCCCGATGTCCCTCTTTGTTACAAATGTTACACATGCCATTAAACTTGTACTTCTTAGTTTCCTCTCCTTTAGATAGCTTTCTCTTTTGCCATCTTTTAAAAACTGTTCCTAAGAACTTCTCTGATTTTTCACCATGATTCACTGGCACAGTCCCAACATAAGGAGAGGTTGGCGTAATGGCAATCATCATACCAGTACTGGTTTGAACATAAGTTTGACCAGTTTTAGTAGCCATAAATTCTAAATTACAAAATAAAATTATAATTAGAATTTTATACTACACAGAAAATTTAATCCAAAGAACACAGAATTTTAAATTCTGTAAAAATAAAAGAAACAAGAATTGTAACTTTTATTTCCAATTAATTTGAAAATAAAATAAAATTTTATTTAAACAAATTAAACCAAAACTACAGAAATAAATTCTGTTAAAATAAAAGAAACAAAACAAAATGTAACTTTTATTTTCAATTAATTTGGAAATAAAATAAAATAAAATTTTATTTAACCAAATTAATTCCACACAGAAAACTAATCCAAATTCACAGAATGAAATTCTGTAAAAATAAAAGAAACAAGAATGTAACTTTTATTTTCCAATTAATTTGAAAATAAAATAAAATTTTATTTAAACAAATTAATTCCACACAGAAAATTAAATTCTGTAAAATAAAAGAAATAAGAATATAACTTTTATTTTTCAATTAATTTGGAAATAAAATAAAATTTTATTTAACCAAATTAATTCCACACAGGAAATTAAATTCTGTAAAATAAAAGAAATAAGAATATAACTTTTATTTTATTTTTTTAATTAATTTGGAAATAAAATAAAATTTTATTTAACCAAATTAATTTCATACAAGAAATTAAATTCTGTAAAATAAAAGAAATAAGAATATAACTTTTATTTTTCAATTAATTTGGAAATAAAATAAAATTTTATTTAACTAAATTAATTTCACATAGAAAATTAATTTCTGTAACACTTCAATAATTAAAATACTGAAACAGAATTTTAATTAATGAAAACTCATAAAATAATTTCTAAAAACCAAAATTAATTTCTGGAAAAAAAATTCCACAAATATATATTCTGAATTGTTAATGACACCAGTATCGTACTACTAGTTGTCAAAGAAAATAGACAGTATATTACTACTATTTGTCAAATAGCATATAATCACTATTTGTTTTTCCAACCTGAATATTAATTTGTAAATTCACAGAAAAATAATTTTCTAAAAAGAAGAAAAAGGAAACAAACGAAAAATTCTATAAACAGAATAATTCGAATTTGTCTTAAGATTGTTGGAACAATCTTCTGTGTAAATAAAATAACTTGAAATAAATTCAAACAAAATAAATAAATAACATACCGGATTTATTTATCGCACCGAATTAAAATCAAAAGACCAAGTCGAGTGTGTGACACTCTGTCTTTAAGACAGATTCGCCCCGCTACGGTGCTTACGGTTGAGTGGCGTCTATCTCCTAGGATACAATGATCTTCACAAACTTGTAGTAGCACTCCACACAAATTTGTACGACGAACTAGAACCTTGTGTTCTTACTTTCTGAATTTTATTCTAAAACTAAAATGGAGAATAATGCACAAATAAAATGTGGACAGCAATTTAGACAATCTGCAGACTGATTTTTCTCGAACCCAAGACTGCTGGAACATGGCTGTATATATAGGCAAACAATTGATCCGAACAAGTACCAAAATTAAGTGAAAAGGTGTACAAAACCTTTGAACAGGTGCACCCACAATTTGAATAATGGTTTTGTCTGTTGAAGAACAAATTTCCAAAACATTTGGAAAGGGATCCGTTGGAACAGTTAAGGTAACTGTTTGACCTTTATTATATAAACCATTTGAAATATAAATATATATATAGTAAACTATTTAAATATATATATATATATTAAATTATTTGAATAGTTTAATAAATAAAGGACAAGGTACAAACTTTAGGTAACCACTTAAGAACCTAAAATTTAAATTTAGAATTAAATTAAATTCCCATAATTACAAATTTTAGGAAATCACTCAGGAACTCAAAATTTGAATTTAGAATTAAATTACATTCCCACAATAATTTTTATTGAAAAAATTCAAATGAATTTTATCTAAAAAATTAATGTTAGACCCGAAAACGACATCAACTTCCCATTCACTCATAAATGGTTTTGACGTTCCGTCTTCACCGTGTGACTTGCCACGCGGTAAGGAACACATCACCTCTTCGGACCCACCCCAAAAGACGTTTGGGGCCTACTCAACTTGGGCTAAAAAATATGCCTATATTTAAACCATTTTTCCAACATTAAGTGCTCCAAGCACGGCATAAGACGCTTCATAGCGCCAAGCTTATCACAAGCAAGGTGCTCGCCCAACTTAGGTTCATGTCATTAAGGTGCCTAGCCACACAACAATGTGCTAGTGAAGGCCCTTGGCTTAGCCGACAAGCTAATATAGCGTGTTGGGTCTTTGACAGCATCTCAAAGTGTCAGAGGGTTAAGCATGCCTCATAGGGTCAAGCATGGCCACATGGTCATGCAAAGCCCACAAAACACCGAGGGTCAATATATTGCCCACGGCGTAGTCTTTATGCTAACACGGATGTTAGATTCCGCCTAAGGCCATTGCCCACCTTAGCAATGCACCAACGTGTCGCTCGAGTAAGGCAACGTCTCAATTAGTAGCTCGCTTATAGCATAATGTCATCCCTCAATGGATTTAGTCAATGCATAGCTTGATGCTTTCATTCAATAGTCCACATATGCGGTGTTTCTTTCCAATCGCTTAGCTTAAGCCACAGAATCCCCACATGCAACGTTGAACCCAAACCAAGCACTTGAGTTGGCACACAAGGCCTTTGGTGGTGCCTCCATAGCCCATTCGATCTAAAACGAGTCCCCAAGATGCCATACCGCTTGGCATAATGGAAACAGCGTGTTAAATCCCATGCCCGGGAGGCACGCATAGTGCTTACATTTTTGCACCGTCCATGGGGCTCTCACACCTGCGTGGAGACTCTAGACACCCCTCTGGATGCCTAAAGCCCACCCTTGAGTTGCCCCAAGGTTGCTTATTTCAAGCCCAGTTTGGGCAGAAAGGCAGGTAGGTAGCACACCATGCCCTCTTATATATGCTTGTTAAGCTTTTGACAAACTAGCAAGAGGAAACATGCCCTATGCCCGATGAGTCATAATGATTTTTCAAAAATTTCACAAATTGAGAAATATCATGAAACTTGGTTGGGAAAACACTTCTCCTAAGACCTCTTTCCAGTAAAAAATTTCAGTCACAAACTCCTTCATTTGGATGCCCAAACAATGCGCCAAAACTCTACACTATTGGTTGTTGCTGCGTTCTGTTGGGTCGCGGCCTGTGGCTGGCACGACTGGCAGGCGACTTGGGCTGCGGCCTATTTGCGGGTTGGCGGCTGTTGGCCTGGGCTACGGCCATGCTACGGCTGGGCTGCGGCGTGAGCCGCGGCTTGTGCTGTGACTTCTTGGGTTGTAGTCATGCTGCTTGGGCATGTTGTTGGCTGCATAGTGGCTTGTAGGCCTTAGGCTGCTTGGGGCCACATTAAGGCACCGAACCACTGACTTGGAATCTTGATGCCCATCACCTAGGCACTTCCAGGGGCCACTCTTGAGCACTCAAATGGTCACACCACCACATGCAAAACGTCACGGAGTTGACCTTGTAAGGCAAGACGTGACACTTGACCAAGGATATTCTTTTTTCAAATCTTTTTGGGGAAATTACTCCTTAGTGAAAAGTTAACATATGGGTGAAAAAATTTATAATTTTAATTATTAATATTAAGGGTAAATTATAAATATATTTTCTGAATTTTGCTTAAAATACAACTCACCCCTTATAATTTTAAAATTACATTCTACTCTCTAAGGTTTTCTAATTTCATAACAAATAGTCCATTTTATTGATAAATTATCAACTCAATTAACAGTTTTTAATAATATCATAAATATATTTCAATTAATGATTCATGTTATTTTATTATTATACAGGAAGACAGTTATGAATTTCATTTTTTCAGATAATTTTGTTAAATAAAAAATTTTGACAAGGAATATTTGTAATTTTTCAAATCACTGGAATAATCTGTATTTTAATCAAATCTCAGGAAATGTGTTTATAATTTACCCTAATATTAATAAAGTTTACTATTAATTTATAATTATTTTTTACATTATACCCTAATCTGAAAGATCTGGCTGCTCTTTACTTACTGGAGAGGGCTATTCGGCATTGGTGGGCCCTAATTCGGGCCCATATCGATAATCCAAACTGTTCATGTATAGAACTCGTCGAGTACATCATTCTTAAAAAAAAAATTATATTGATTGGATATTGATATCCACTTGATCAGATCACATTTTCAAAATAAATTTTCAAATATAATTTTTGAAGTAAATTACGACAGAAATGCGATCTGATCAAGTGATTATCGATATCCAATCAGCGTCATTTTTTGCAGGAATGATATACTCAACGGATTTTACACATTCAACGATTTGGATTATCAACATGGATCTGAATTAGAGCGCACCAAAGCCAAACAGCCCTACCCAGTAATTGGAAAGGAGCTAGGTCCAATATGTAATTCTCCAATCTTTTTATCATTTCTTCCAAAATACGGATAGCCATTAACTATTAGGGTTTTCAATAAAGTTATACGCATCAATTGATATACCAACTACTGTATTAACGGATGATGTGGCATAATTTTAAAAACTTTGAGTATTTGTAGTTTGTATAATGAGTGGAGTCTATAATTTTAAAGTGACAATATTATAGCATATATTAGTACACTAATTAATATACTAATTGGTGCATGTAACACCATTATAGTGTTTTAGGATAGGGAAAGATGAATTTGGCGGGACAAAAGGACCTCATTCCCCCTTGCCTTAAAAAAAAAATTAATAATAATAATACTGTCATTAAACTGCAATTTATGGTGTAAATTCAAAATTGTTTTTTAATGAGATTTGATCCACATTTAAAATGAATATAGCCCACACAATGTTGTTTCAAACTCATTGTAAGAAGATAGTATGCTATCTTTGGGATGTGAATTTGGTGTCTTTAAATCAAAAAGTTTCAATCTAAAAAAAATTCAAGAAGTTACTATGTTAGTTCTCGGATGACAAAAGAGCAAATCTGAGTTGGTGGCAGGCCTTATTTGAAAAGTTGATTATTTTAGTTAGTTATTTGACTTCTTAATTATTTTAATTGACTATTTGACCTTTTAACTATTTTAGTCTAATAAAAAATGTTATGTTTAGGAAGTTGGTTGATTTTTTATTATAGTTGATTTGATGGTTGTTAGAGAAAAAATAAAATGATTATTTGTTCAATGTAATATTTTATCTTATTAATTATTTTAATCTATTTTACCTTTTAATAACTTATTTTAACCTAACTCTCGTCCCAAATAAGGGGAGAGAAAAATTAGGTTGTCTTTTGTGACTTTGATCGGAAGACGAAAACCAGAAGGTGTAGAGCGTAGAAAAGGTTTTCAGAGATTTGAACTTGTATGGTGTTGATTGGTCAGTTATGTCAACCTAACTAATTTTACTGTGTACAAAATATAATAAAAATGAATTAAAAGCGAAGGGCAATTGTTTTCATTACCCTTGTACAATGAATGAGACCGCTTGAACATATATTCATAAATTGTACAAATTAAGTAGTTGCTGCATTCACATGTTATTAGAAAATGTTACATAAAAAAAACTAAGGTAGATGAAAAGTATAATTTATTACATAATTGAATAGTTTAGAATTATCAGAGTTGACTTGATTTTTTTGTGACTAATGTACATAAATTCTTGTAAAATAAAATTCTTTAAATTATTAAAATAGAACACATACCGGATCACACAGCCTAAACCACACTTGAATCCAAATCGTAAATTGAAGGGGAGCTCAATCCAAGAAAAATGGGTAAAATTAGACATAACCAGGGGGAAGATGGTGAAGAGAGGTAACACAAAGGAAAAAAGGAAAAGAAGGCAAAAGAAGCTAACAAATCAAAAATCAAATTAGGGGAAGGAACTGCACCAAGCTCGAATCTATCATGTGATTTACGAGACTTAACATACACACGCCATTGATGTACACACAGACAATAAATCATTTACATCTAGAATATTCCTAATAATTAAGAAACGACAGGTAAGTGGTTTGGTCCGAGTGAAGAGCACCGAGCCATCGCTTTCGTTTTTTTATAGCACATTAAGTAATGAGAAAAGTTAAGAATCATGAAAAAATTTTTATGAAAATGATCATGAAAACTTTGTGATTCTTAGATTACCTTGATTAGCATGTGATGCTTTATTCTAAGTCTAATGTAAGGATCATAAAATTTTTATGATTATTTTCATAAAAGATTTTTCATAATATCTAGTATTGTTATTAAGCAATTGAGCTAGGAAACAGCAAGGGATAGGGGTCCGATTTGTCATAAAGCGTCGCAAGGGCGTTAGGATGAGAATACGAAGACAAGCCGAAACTCTATCACTTCATTTGTCATTTTCACTCAATGCCAATTTATACAACAAACCCATTAATTTCACACACCACACACACACGCGGCGCACATGCACCACACACACCACACACCTTGCACATATATTGCCACCTACTCTATTTATCATATTATACCCACAAAAAAATAAAATAAAAAAGCATACACATAATTACATTTTAAATTATGGTTAATTAACTCTAATACAGAATTAAGATTAATTTTAATATATAGGATGTTACAGTTTGATTGTTATTTTTTATTCAAATTAGATATTTAATGAATAATTAATTCCAAAAAAACATAGGATAGGTGTGGTTTGGGATAATCTAAATAAGTGTAGTTTTTAACTTTTTATGAAATATGTGTTGGGTTTGAAGTAATGTGATAGAAAGATAATGAGACTTAAATAAGATGATGTGACTTAAATATGATAGTAACTTTTTAAATTTTTAATTTTTTTAAGTTATGACAAACAAATATTGAGGGATGTATAGTATTCACAATTCTATGCTAATTTACATAAATATTAATTCTCCCATTATTAACCTTTTCAATCAAACAGGGCTATAAGATAACCGTATAAAAATTGATATAACAAAAGAATTGTGCTACAAAAACACAGAACAGTTTACAATTTCACAGAATTATTTATAAAGGAGACACAAATGGTGAGTACGTATCTCATCATTGAACAATTTTGTGAAATAATTCTGTAGTTGTAGCTTTTCTTAGAATAAAAATTAACAACACTAGAAATATAATCAAACAGCTATTGAAAGTTTCCACAAACACCACTCATTCCCTCTCTTTCGTTGCTCTCTGTTTTACCCCTCATGGAAGCAACACCAAAGTCAGTGAAGGTGCTTGAGGTTTGCAGGGTGGCTCCACCGCCTATCTCACCTGACTCCGCCGTCCCAACCTCTCTTCCTCTTATATTCTTCGACCTCTTCTGGGTGAAATGCCCTCCCGTTCAGCGCATATTCTTCTTCGAAGCCTCCCATCCAACTACTACATTTTTGGACTCTCTTCTTCCTAAATTGAAGCATTCCCTCTCCCTCACACTCCAACACTACCTTGTGCTCGCCGGAAATCTGACATGGCCCCCAAATTCCTATAAACCAATCATCCAATACATTGAAGGTGATGATGCAGTTTCTCTTACCATAGCCGAGTCTGAAGCTGATTTCTACCATCTCTCCAGCAACAGCTTTCGCAAAGTTAAAGAAATCCATCCTTTTTTACCCCAATTCATATCTTCTGACACACAAGCGCCGTTGATGACATTGCAAATTACTTTGTTTCCAAACAAAGGGTTTTCAATCGGTTACGCCACACACCATGCAGTACTTGACGGAAAAACTACAGCCCTGTTTATGCATTCATGGGCTTCCATTTGTAGGCGCGGCGGAGACTTAACTTTAACACAGGAAGAAACTCCATTCTATGACAGGACTTCGATTAAAGACCCGGGTGATCATGAGAAAACTTACATAAACTTCTTGTTTGAGCTTAATGGACCCAACAACAAAAGCCTCATGATATGGGACATGAATGCTCCAACTGATACAATGCTCGGCACATTCCAATTGACACGGGCAAACATAGAGAATATGAAAAAGAGGGTTAAGACCCAGTGGCAAGAGAAGCAAAAACAAGAACCAGCAATTCATGTATCAAGCTTTACAATAACAAGTGCCTATGTATGGGTTTGCCTAGTTAAAGCCAAAAAAATAAGCACAGGGAAAGTTCATCTCGGATTCAGTGTTGATTGCAGGGCTCGCTTGGAACCCCCTCTCCCTTCAACTTATTTTGGGAATTGCCTTTCGGGTCAACAAATAAATGCAGATTCAAACGATTTAATAGGAGAAGATGGGGTGGCCACAGCAGTTAAAGCAATTGGTGAAGCTATAGAAAGTTTGAAAGAAGAAGCTGTAAAAGAGTTTCAAGTGTCTAAATTGTTTTCTATAGACAAGGATAGGTTATTTACCATCGGAGGCTCACCTCGCTTTGAGTTGTACAACACTGATTTCGGGTGGGGGAGACCAAGGAAGGTGGAGATGACATCAATTGATAAAAGTGGAGCTTTCTCTCTTTCAGATTGCAGAGATGGTAATGGTGGGCTTGAGATTGGGATAGTGTTAAAGAAACATGAAACTGAAGCTTTTGCTTCTCTGTTTGCTAGTGGTCTCGAAGCTTGTTAAGTCCATAAAATTTGCAATCACTTGCTAGGCTATAATATTACTTGCAACCTATAGCCCGGAAATCACCATCAATTGTTAATGTATATGTTTGACTTGATGTTTGAATCTTTCTGGTAGTGTGTGTTTTACTTGGGTATATATGTCAGTTTCATGTTAAGAATCCTAATCAATTCATAGTTTATCACAAATATATTTGTGTGGTTGAGATTTTCTCTCCCTAGGACAGTTTTTATGACTTTTCACAGCTATGGAAAGACGGAAAGAGGGTCGTTATACCATTTCCATCTTCTCCTCGGAGAACTCTGATGCTTCCCTTGGGCTATACTTTTTTTTTGGACAAATTACATATACCCCCTTGAGATTTAGTAAAATTACAGATACCCCTGAGGTTTGAGAAATTACAGATACTCCCCTGATGGTTATATTTGCATAACAAATTAGGGGGCAAATTGTTATGAAAATATAAATCTCAGAGGATAATTTATTATGAAAATATAAACCTCAGGGGGGTATCTGTAATTTTCGAAACCTCAGGAGTATCTGTAATTTAACTAAATCTCGAGAGAGGTATATGTAATTTGTCCTTTTTTTTTTTTGTCATTTGGGAGAGATTTGCATTTTTGAGATATCTCCTCCATGCTTTGGAGTCTAAGAGCATCTCCAACCCATCCTCCATATCTTCAAATATGGAGGATCCTCTCCCAAAAACCACTCCAACCCATCCTTCATTTCTTCCTTCCAAATGAAGGAAGATGGATTGATCCTTCAAATATGAAGGGAGGAGGAAAAAATGAAGGAGGCCTCCAAAACACTATTCATTTCATATTTCTTATTATATTTAAAATAACTTTTAATGTGTAAATTTAATTTTTATAAAATTAACATCAATAAAAAGTATGAAATCATATCTTTAAAATGAGTATAATATTAAATATATTTTACAAAAATTTTAAAATTAAATATTTGTTAAAAAAGAAAATGATGTTGGAGTTGGAATGAATAGTAAAGAAAATGAAGGTTTGTGGTTGGAGTTGGAATGAATAGTGATATACTCTATATTCACTTTTTGAATAAAAAAATTTATTTTCATCCTCTTGGTGAGAGGATTGGGTTGGAGATGCTCTAATCTCTCGGGTTATCACTTTGCTTGCTTCAAAAGTTTGCTTTTACATGGTGAATTGGGTGTTTTCTGGTGTTATCCATTTTTGTGTGCGAACATCACTTTTGTGTGCCAGCTTTCATGGTGAGAACTAAGAACCCACAGTTATTTGCTATTAAATTTTCCCTTCCTTTGTAGATTACTATTTTTCATTCATTTTATTTAGTAAAAATAGACAAATTAAAAATTAAAAATAAATTAAAAGATTAGATTTTAAATTAATAAAAATTTATTTTATCATGAGGTCAAATTCTAGAATTTTTTAAATAATTTTTTCTACTTTTTGTATGGTTTGAACACACTCCTCGCAACAACGAACATAATTTTCTTACCCAAACTCCTGAATGACGTAACAAAGCAATATTCAAATTTTATACCAGTTACTACGTGTGCGTGTTTCACATACAACAAATCTCTCGTATCTCTCCATTCCTAAAAAACCAAAGGCTGCGTTTAGAGCAGCCTGCTCTCTGGAAACATAATTCTAGTATAGTTTTTAAGGATGGGAAATTTAGCTATAAACCCCTTTTATCTTTCTTTCATTGTTAAAAGGACTAAGAAAAAAATTATACTTTCTAAACTCCCTCATAATTATAAAATTTTGCATAAAGGACAAAATTTATTATTTAAATATTTTATATGACTATTATACCCTCAACTAAACTAAAAAGCAAAATTCCCAATACCAAGTACAAATACCTTCTGATTCGTTGTCATCGTCAGAGTATGTAGAGGAGATTAGATTAATACCTTCTGATTCTCCTCTCGGTGCAGCCATTTGAATTAGGGTTTTCTAATAAGAAATTGATTAGGAGAATTAGGGTGTGATTTGACTGAGATTCAATTAGGTACTCCATTACACAGAAATGATGCAGAAGTTGCTAACACACATATACATACATACAGAGATAGAGAGATTCATACCTTGTTGAGAAGGTGATTTTCGAACAGCAGTGAGAAAAAACGAATTTTGAAGAGAGAGAGAGAGAGTGAGAATTGTTTTCCAAAGAGGAAGAGAGTAATCCAAGGTGTATCGAATTGAGAGAAAGCCCTAGCTAGATACACAGTGGTAATGTTCTTGCAATTGACTTAAGAGAGACAGAGAATATATATATATATATATTTGTGTGTATGAGTGCTGTTGAACACATGTATTCCTTTCATTGAGATTTGTGATTATTGATCGAGTTTTAGAAGTTTTTCTTTTCAATTAGATATGTTGATTTGTTGATTAATTTGTTTTGTTTTGTTTTTTTTTTTTTTTGATTTATTTTTGTTGTTTTTGATCTAATTTCATTTGACAGAACCAGAGTAAAATTTTACTCTGGTTCTACTGCTCTGTTTTTTGTTTCAGATAATGAGAGTAAAATTTTACTCTGGTTCTATTACCCTGTTTTTTGCTTGAGAGAATTAGAGTAAAATTTTACTCTGGTGTTAGAATGAGAGTAAAATTTTACTATCAAGAGGTGGTCATTGCCAAACACTTCAGCCGCCACAAACACTGCCTTCGCTTTTTTACTTTTGTGCAGAGTAACATTTTACTTTTAGTTTCAGAATCTCACAGTTTACTCGTTTTTCAGAGTAAAATTTTACTTTTATACAGAGTAAAATTTTACTTTTGTGTAGAGTCTAACATTTTACTAGTTTTTGAATTGATCTATTCATACTCAGCTTATTCAATGGATGATCTATTCAATTTCTCTCTCTTTCTCTCTCTCTAATAAGAATCTCTCTAACAAGAATTTCACACAGAAATTTTACTCTGAATCTGAGTAAAATTTTACTCTGGTTAAAAATATGTTGATTTGCTTAAAAATATAAAATTTTACTTTGAATCATAATAAATTTTACTTTGATTCAGAGTAAAGTTTTACTCTGAAATTTTACTTTAGTTAAAAACATGTTAATTTGCTTAACAATATAAAATTTTACTTTGAATTATAGTAAATTTTACTCTGATTCAGAGTAAAATTTTACTCTGAATCAGAGTAAAATTTACTATAATTCAAAGTAAAACTTTACTCTGAAATTTTACTATGATTCAAATGGTCTGATCACAGCAACACATCACACACATTCCCTGGAACCGACCCAGAATTCTCAACTCTCAAGGTAAAAAAAACAGTCAATCCCACTAACCTCTGTGTGTGTGTGTGTAAAGAAACAAGGACGATGACAGTCCGTAAATGAGGGACCAATGCCATAAAAAATACAACACAAAACCGTCGTCTTCGTCTCCAAACTTTAAAAATACACATATGAACCAGTTTTTAATGGTGGATGAGACAAAACAGCGAACACGTAGCGGGCGACATAGCGATTAACCCATGATTATATGTGCAGAGGTGGGTTTTGGCCCTTTGCACAATCACAACAATACTGAAGAATAAAAAAAAAAGGAAAAATAAAAAGCTATGAGGGTAATATAGTAAAAGAAATAAGTTTTAAAATATTAGGGGGTTTTAAAAGTACTTATATAATTCTTGTCCTTTTGAAAGACAAATTAGATAGTGAGGGATCTATCACCAAATCCCCCTTTAAGGATTTGTTTGCTTTAAGTTTTTTAAAATTGATTCTAATGTCACATTCCAAAACTCATTTCAGATCATGTTTGGAGAGGAGAGTAGAGAGTTTTTTAATTTTGAATTTTGAAAAGAGCGAATTGGGTCTACCCAGTCATCTTCCCGAGCATCCAGCTGGTCATCCAATCTAGTGACCGAAACAGTTTTTTTTTTTTTGGTGGGCAATTTTCATCTATTAGTTGAAAAAAAAAAAAGAGAATTTGCCTTCGATTTTTTTTAACAAAAAATAATATATATATTTTTTATATTTTACATAAAAAAATATTTTTAGAATTTTTAAATAAAAAAATTATTTTTATCAATAATTATTTTTGAAGTGAATTTTAAAAAGAATTTGGTTATGAATTTTAAATAGAATTGTGAATTGTGTGTTTGGTTATGAGTCATAAGTTTTTTAATCAAACAACCTTTCTAATTTAAAAATTCATTTCCAAAATTTAAAACTCATAACCAAGCAAATTTTATTTTTTCAAATCATAATTCAAAAACTCACAAACTCAAAATGCAATTTCACACTCAAATCATTTTCTAAAACTCTACCAAACACTACCAAACTCTCACTTCTAAGTTTTATCTCCTGAAAAGGAGAGAGAAGAGGGATATGAGATTAAGTTTTCGAATAAGTTTGGGATCTAAACTTATGGTTTCCGAAATTATCTAAAAAAATAATTGTGTGGTTGAAATTGAATTTGTATAGTATAGAATCAATGCATAAAATAAATCTGAAATATTAAATGATAATTTTTAAATAGTTAAGGGGTGGTTTGTGATATTTTAAATAAGTGCACTTTTTAATTATTTATAAAAAAATGTGTAGAAAAATAAAGAGTGGATGTTGATTGATATGACCTAAAAAAATAAAAAGATAAAAAGTGTGGGCTTATTTTGGGATGAAACCACCCCTAAATCTGAATTTATCGTATTTCTATAGAGTTTTCTCACAAACGCGTGGGCAAAATTTCTATTATGTGGGCTCTACCACCTCATTTGCTACGCTCATTTCCAATATTGATTAATCTCTTAATTTTATTCCCTTAATTGCATCTTTAATAATGTGAAGTTAGAGAGACTAAAGATAATAAAAATAGCAGTACAAGACGATTCACACAGTAGGTCACGTCATTAGAGGTAATGACAAAATTAAGGATGAAAAATGCTTCAGGCCTCGAAAATTTGAGGCGCGAATGGCTCAAATCGTACTCTCTCTCTACTCTCATCCCTCTCTCTTTCTCTCTAGCTCACCAATGGCTCCATGGCCCCCTTACTCTCTCCTCCTCCTTATTCTCTCCTCCCCCACTTCCTCTCTCTCTCCTCCCAGCACCACCACCACCATCTACCCAACCCAATCCCCCTCCTCATCTCTATACCCACCCTCCACTCCCTCATCCTCCTCAACCCTTAACCCAAAACAACTTAGAGCCCCTAAATCCCTCAACAACCCCACCTCCATCGACCCCTGCTCTCAACCACCCTCCCTCCACAGCACCACTGTCTGTCACGCCGGCAAACCCTTCCTCCCTTTCTCCATCACCGCCCTCTCTTCTCTCTCCTCCCTCACTTCCTTCCAATTCGTCAACTGCCCCACCGCCCCTTTTCGCTTCCCCCCTCCCCCTCTCTTTCTCAAGCAAATCTAATTGGGTTTTTACCAAAACACTGTCATTTGAACCTTACCCACATTGATTTGTCTGCTAATTTGCTCAAAGGAAAAATTCTCATCTCTCTCTCTCTGTCTCTCTCGTTTTTTGTTTTGTTTCTTTGTCTATATGTCTATGTATGAATCTTTGTTGTACTATGTAGTCAAATTTGATGATTTGCTGATCTTGATTATCTTGATTTTATTTTATTTTTAATTTCAGATTTTGAACTTTGATTCAATTCATGGAAGAAACCTATTTGCACTATGTTGCTTGCTATGGTCATTCTGATTGCCTTCAAGCAATTCTTGGTGGTTCTCTCTCTCTCTCTCTGTGTTCTTGAATGGATTGACAGGGTCAACACCAAGGCCATCACTGGCTCTCCTCCTCCTCTTCTTCTTCTTATTGGGCGGTCGACTATGATAGCTTCAGTTCTGCTGCTGCTCTTTTTTTTTTTTTTTTTTAAATGAAATTTTGCCCCAAAATGACGTCGTTTTGGGGCTCTAGCCATTCGAGGTAGGGGTGAGCATGGTCCGAATTGGACCGTATTGGAGTAAAATCAGGACCAATCCATTATCTACGGATCTTGAAAAATTGCAACCAATCCAATCCGTTTAAAATCGTGGAACCAATCTGAACCAATCCATTTAAACACGGATTGGATCGGTTTAGGATCACGGATTTATATAATTAAATAACAAAAATATATATATAACACTTTAATTTCATAAAAAATATAAATATAGCACTCTATTAGTTTCACAATAGCAACTTATCTTTTCATAATAGCGACAAACTATTCTAGAATTTAAACAACCATAAGAAAATTAGTTCCACCATAAGTATTTAGACCATTACAAATTAACACTAAAAACTAGCAAATAAAAGTAATAAAAGAAGATACTATACAAGTTTAGGTTTGGATTTAAGTTTTATATGAAATAAGAGAAGATACTATGCAGGAGGGTGTATAATAAAAATATAGACTATTTATATACGATCCGGATCGGTTCCAATCCGAAACTATGGGGTTCAATCCGAAACCAATTCGTGAATTATGGATTTTTAATTTTTCAATCCGGAACCGAACCATGAATTCGAAAAATTAATCTAAACCGAATGAATTAAACTGAACTTGATCGAATTACGAATTTCACAAATTAATGAGCCCCAATTCGAGGTCTCTAGCAGAACTGATTAAGGATATGGCATTCTTTCCAACACGCCATCCCACAAGAAATATGTCTTTATTTATAGCCTCACTCACATTTTTCAAGATCAGATCAATAACTCCATACCCCGCCTAGTTGGTTGCCAGGAAGAATCCGAATCCCTTTTTGTTCAACTCAACCATATTTATAATGACTTTTATGAATGAAAAAAAAGAAAGAAAGTATAATGACATTTATTTTATATTTTAAAATTTTATTATTATGTCCCGATCATGATAATGAATAAAGAAAAAAATATATTATTAATTTAAATAATATTTTTCATACTATAAATATAATTAATAAAGTAGTAGAGTTTCTATACACGCCACCAGTAACCCGTTCGTCCCTTTCCTTGGTTTCTCTGATCTCATGGCAGCACCCAGTCCGGTGGAGGTGATTGAGTTTTGCAGAGTGGCTCCAACGCCTAGCTCACCTCCTTACTCGGCCGCCCAGACCTCTCTTCCTATTACACTCTTTGATGTGTTTTGGTTGAATATGCCTCCCGTTAAACGCCTTTTCTTCTACGAAGCCTCCTATTCAAGCACTACATTCTCAGAGATTGTTCTTCCTAAACTCAAGCACTCCCTCTCTCTCACACTCCACCACTACCTTCTTCTCGCTAGCAGTCTGACCTGGCCTCCAGATTCTGATAAACCCATTATCCTATACGTTGAAGGCGATGACGCAGTTTCACTTACCATAGCCGAGTCTGAAGCTGATTTCTACCATCTCTCGAGCAATAGCTTTCGCGAAATCAAAGAAATTCAACCCTTTTTACCCAACTTACCGGCCTCTGACACACGAGTACCCGCGATGGTATTGCAAATCACTCTGTTTCCAAACACTGGGTTTTCTATTGGTTACGCCACACACCATGCAGTACTTGACGGGAAAACTGCAACTATGTTTATGCAGTCTTGGGCTTCCATTTGCCAACGCGGGGGAGACTCAACATTAACCCCCGAATTGACTCTATTCTATGACAGGACAGTTATCAATGACCCAGATGATCTTGAGAAACAGGACAGTTATCAATGACCCAGATGATCTTGAGAAAACTTACCTAAACTTGGTAAGTAAATCCAACAACAAAAGCCTCATGATATTGGATGTGAATGTTTCACCTGATGCAATGCTTGGCACTTTCCAATTGACACGATCAAACATAGAAAATATGAAGAAGAGGGTAAATGCCCAGTGGCAAGAGAAGCATATACAGAAACCATCCATTCATGTATCGTCCTTTACAGTAACATGTGCCTACGTATGGGTTTTGCCTAGTTAAAGCCCTGAAAATGAAGACAGGGAAAGTTCATCTTGGATTCACTGTTGATTGTCAGGCTCGCTTGGAACCCCCTGTCCCTTCAACTTATTTTGGCTAAATATAGGAAAAAATATTCACCTACCAAATCACTTGATAAGTATTATGCTAAATCAAAAAAAAAATATCACAAACAAACTAATCACTATAGGAAGAAGTCAAAATCTATCCAAGATGTTGCTTGTTACAATTGTGAAAAAAATTGTCATTATTCTAATAAATGTAAACTTAAAGAAAAACTTAAGAATAAGCTTAATCAACTATAAATTACTGAAGAACATCAAAATCAAATATTTGACATATTTAAAATAATCAATACCCCATATTTAAAATCTACCCAAGATGTTGCTTGTTACAATTGTGGAAAAAATGGTCATTATTCTAATAAATGTAAACTTAAAGAAAAACTTAAGAATAAACTTAATCAACTATAAATTACTGAAGAACATCAAAATTAAATATTCGACATATTTAAAATAACCAATATCCCAAATTAATCTCCTGTTCATTCTAGTCCATCATTCAGTGGCGCCACTCCCTTGAGTGATGCTTCTACTTATTACTCTCCCAGTGAGAATATTGACGGAGAGATTGAATTAGGATGTAATGATACTTGCTGTAAACAAATTAATGTTCATAGTAAATCACAATAAGAAGAAGATTCTTTAATAGAATTAATTAAAAAATTAAAAAATCGTGAATTAAAAAGAAAATACACTAATAAGTTAAAATCTTTACTAATAAATAAGGCCAAATTTGCCAACCCTTGGAAAATCCAAAAAGTCAAAAAGTTACCAAAAAAGTTAAAAAGTTATCACTATTCACCAATTAAAAATATAAAAATATTAATTTACACAATATTACCACACAAAGACGTGACTGGTGGTACCCGTGGTAGCAGTGCACTTAATTGGGCTGTCAATGGGGTAAAAAAAAAATTAGGTATATCTATTCATTAAATTGAAGGGTAATATTGGGCCAGTGGGGCCATCACAGATCTCTTTTTAATAATCTGAACCGTTCAATGTGTAGAACTCATCGAGTAATATATGCCTATAAAAAATCACGTTAATCGGATATCGCTAATTATATGATCAAATTAGTTTTGTATAAAAAATGGATGGTGTTATAGTTAACGGTTGACAAAAAACTAACACGATCAGATAGCTATCGATATCCGATCACCATGATTTTTTACGATCATATAGTATTCGACGAGTTCTACACATTCAACGGTTCCGATTAGCAAAACGTGACCCGTGGTGGGCCCCCAAGGGTCGGACAACACTACCAATTTAAGCCCGAGAAGTAGGCAATAATTTCCTATCTCCTAATCTGCCACTGCTCTGCAGACTGCTGTACGGGTTATCAATAACTTCTCTTATACATTTTTTTTATACAATTTTTTAATACATATTTTTTCGTAAAAAGTCAAAAAGTTAATCCAAACATTCATATTTTTTTCCTCAACTTTTTAGTCCAAAAAGACAAAAAAGTGCACTTATTTAGGACACTCCAAACAACCCCTAAAGACAAAAAACCTCATCAAGATAAACCAATTATTAGTCTCACAACTACTTTAGAAAGATTTCGAAAAAATAAATATAACGAAATCACTTTACAAGATTTACAAAATGAGATTAACCAAATTAAACTAACCATTCAAGAGTTGAAGGCTAAAGACAAATCATTAGAAGAAGAAATTGCAATATTAAAAATAATAAAAATCTTAATGATTTCCAAAATAATGATACTTCCTCTGATGAATCTAGTTCTAATCCTGATCCTAGCCATGTCATCTTTGATAATCGATCAACTAAATCTAATAGTGGTACTCACAATAACAGTCATCATTTAAATATTATTAATAGAATTCATATTCAAAAATGGCATTCAAAAGTCAAACTAGTTATTAATGACTTTAAAATAGAAGTCATAGCCTTCATTGATACCAGCGTTGATTTAAATTGTATTCAAGAAGGATTAATCCCCACAAAATATTATCATAAAACTAGTGAACAATTAAGTTCTGCTAATGGAAGTCACATGCAAATTAAATATAAATTACCCAAAGTACATATTTGTCAAAATAATGTTTGTTTTAAAACATCGTTTGTTCTAGTCAGAAATATGACCGAAAAAGTCATCTTAGGAACTCCGTTTATCTTTTTACTATATCCATTTACCACTACTAACCATGGTTGGTATAACCATACAAGCTTTTGGTCAAACAGTGACTTTTAAATTCTTGTCTCCTCTTGAAATCAAAGAATTAAATCAAGTAAAAGAATATTCTATATCCCAATCTATTAATCAATTAACTAAACAACTCAAATTTCTCAAAGAAGAAGTAAAATACAAAAGAATTGAAACTCAATTGACTAATCCAATTCTTATATCCAAAATTGATAAATTTAAAAATCAATTAGAAAATACCGTTTGTTCCACTTTACCTAGTGCTTTCTGGCATAGGAAAAAATATGTAGTTACACTCCCTTATATTAAAAATTTTAATGAAAGAAAAATTCCTACTAAGTCTCGATCTATTCAAATGAATCATGAATTAGTAGAAATGTGCAAAAAATAGATTAACGAATTATTAAAAAATAACATCATTAGTAATAGTAAGTCGTCTTGGTATTACCCTACTTTTTATTAGGACTGAGTAAGGAATTCGTGAAATCCGTAATCCGATCCAGTCTAGTCCAATCTAGTAGGTTTGGATTGGTTTTTTGAATCCGTGGTTCGGTTCCGGATTGAAAAATTAAAAATCTGTAGTTTACGGATTGGTTCTAGATGGAACCCCACGGTTCTGGATTGGAACCGATCCGGACCGTATACAAATAGTCTATATTTTTATTATACACCCTCCTCCATAGTATCTTCTCTTATTTCATATAAAACTTAAATCCAAACCTAAACTCGCATAATATCTTTTTTTATTACTTTTGTTTGCTAGTTTTTAGTGTTAATTTGTAATGGTCTAAATACTTATGGTGGAACTAGTTTTCTTATGATTGTTTATATTC
This sequence comes from Camellia granthamiana, assembly GCA_036172215.1. Lineage (NCBI taxonomy): Eukaryota > Viridiplantae > Streptophyta > Magnoliopsida > Ericales > Theaceae > Camellia > Camellia granthamiana. Next base: position 16,824,912 of record CM069903.1, on the reverse strand, counting down.
TAGAACAATATGTCGCTATTATAAAAAGACATGTTGCTATTGTGAAACTAATATGGTGTTATATTTATATTTTTATGAAATTAAAGTGTTATATATATATTTTTTTATTTAATTATGTAAATCCATGGTCTTAAACCGATCCAATCCGTGTTTAAATGGATTTGTTCGGATTGGTTCCACAATTTAAACGGATTGGATTGGTTTCAATTTTTCAAGAGCCGTAGATAACGGATTGGTCTTGGTTTTACTCCAATCCGGTCCAATCCGGACCATGCTCATCCCTACTTTTTATATTAATAAAAATGCTGAACTTGAACGTGGCATTTCACGATTAGTCATTAATTATAAACCGTTAAACAAAGTTTTAGAATGGATATGCTATCAAATCCCTAATAAAAAAGATCTCATTAAAAGACTTAGTCAAATTGTCATCTTTAGTAAATTTGATTTTAAAAGTGGATTTTGACAAATACAAATTCATCCTGATGATCGCTATAAAATTGCTTTTACTAAACCTTTTGGCCGTTACGAATGGAATGTCATGCCCTTTGGATTAAAAAATGCTCCTAGTGAATTTCAAAACATTATGAATGAAATTTGTAATCCCTTTAATCATTTTTCTATTGTCTACATAGATGATATCCTTATTTTCTCTAAGTCACTCGATGAACATTGGAAACATTTTAATTCGTTTATCTATTTTATCAAATATAATGGTCTAGTCATTTCTGCTCTTAAGATTAAGCTATTCCCAACTAAAGTTAGATTCTTAGGATATGATATCCACCAAAGTACTATTCTTTCTATCAGTCGATCTATTGAGTTTGCTTCTAAGTTTCCTGATGAAATCTTAGACAAAACTTAGTTACAAAAGTTTTTAGGTTCCTTAAATTACATTGCTGAATTTTACAAAGACCTTAGGAAAATTTGTCAACGCCTTTTTGATAGGTTGAAAGATAATCCTCCTTATTGGTCTTCTATTCATACTGCTATTGTTCAACAAGTCAAAAAATATGTCAAGACCTTGCCTTGTCTTGGCATTGCTATTGAAAATTCATTTGAAATTATTCAGACTGATGCTTATGATGTTGGTTATGGTGGCATTCTCCTTCAGAAAAACACTCCCCAGTCATCTGAATAAATTGTTCGTTTTCATTCTGGTGTTTGGAACAAAGCATAGAAAAATTACAGTACTATTAAAAAAGAAATTTTATCTATCGTTTTATGTATTACTAAATTTCAAGATGACATTTAAATCAAAAATTCCTATTACATGTTGATTGCAAAAGTGCTAAATATGTTTTGGAAAAAGATGTTCAAATATTACTAGTAAACATATTTTTGCTTGATGGCAATCCATTTTAAGTATATTTTATTTTGATATTGAATATATTCCTAGTAGTCAAAATTCTATCTCTGATTTTCTTACCCAAGAATTTTTACAAGGAGGATAGTGCATCATGCCTAATCCTTATTGTTCTATAAACAAATTACAAATCACAAGATGCTGCAAAACTATTCGCTATTATAAGTTTAAAATATCCTATTTAAAGTCACTACAAAATGACTCTTACGTTCATCTAGACCCTTACCTTCAATTCAATTAGATTAGAAGTTATCTCAATTTCATTGCTCATTATACTAATCTAGTTAACTTTCATATGGATAGATTAGATGTCCTCAGTGGATGCTAATCTACTTCTGTCATTTTTCTTACAGATGTCAAGCCACAAATCTACTACAAAACCTTTTGCCATTGTGCCATCCAGTCAACCCATTGTTGCACATCCAATTGATCTAGTCAACCTATACCAAATCCTTGGTAATATTCCTAAACCTAGTTACACTTCAGCTCTGGCTTCAGACCTTTTTGCCTGCCAGTCAATTACGCCAATGCCTCTTAACAAGTCTACCCCAAGAACAGATTATGTTCTTAAACAATCATTCAATCTTTTTTACAAAGAATCAGTGTACAAAAATATCCACAATGTTCTTGAATTAGTCAAGATGACATTTCATTCATTCCCATTCCGATAAGTCAATAACTTTTTATAAGGATATTCTTTTCCACCATAAGTCAATAGTCTTCAAACGTATCTATGATCGAGTCCAGACCAGTAAAATCATTTATCATTCATTGTACATTCATAATATTGTTTCCATGGAAGAATGGGGTCTTCCTTTTCTACTACGAGACCTTCCCAACCATGATATACAATATAGTTACTATGATTACATTGATGCTTGGTTCAAAATCCTTCTACATCAAAATGAGTTATATAGTCATTCTTGGTTTTTCTCATTTGACTACAAATTCAAATCAGAATTCCTTTCTTGGTTCCTGAGATGGTGGTCATAGCATGGTGTCATCCCAGAAATCATCCCTTTTGAGTTAATAAAACAAGTTAATTACTTCTCTTCAATTTACAAGCTCAGCTAGCATAAAAGTCAGTTTTCTTGATTACTCCATTTTATATCCAAATATAAAAAGTCTCTTGAATTCTTAAATGGCAATACAACATATCCAATAACATAGTCAGTTATCAACATTTTGTTAAATGGTGGGATGCATTCAAAGCCCATCGTATTATTGACCAAGTCCAGCAAGAATTTTCAGTTAACATTCATGCCCCAACTCTTGCAATGGTCAAGTCTCAGCAAAGCCCAAATGCTTCAGACACACAAAGAAACCTACTTCCTTTCACTACAGTCAGACTTGGAAGCCCATCAACCAGCATTGAACCTTCCAAATCCAAGTCCTCTGAGGCCAAGCCCAAAGCAAAACCCAAGTCAACCTCTAGTGATGAATTGATCCAAATGGCTAAATTATTGATGGCCCAAGTAAAGTCACAAATTGATGATGAAGCCTCAGATGATTCAGCCTCCTTTAAAGCCTCAACCAGTCATAATCCATATGGTCCACAATTTCAAGATGCTCAGTACCCATATGTCTAAAAAAGTCATTAGATTATATATATATACATCAGCTTTAATCACTACTCTTACTCTGAGAAAAGCTGCTGATATATATATATATATTGATTCTCCATTAGTCAACAGTGCAGTCACATTTTCTCATTGCAAGTAAAAATAATAATAATAATAATAATAAAAAAGGTAAAAAAGTTCTCGGTCACAAAAAGATACTCTTAGCACCTATGTACCTCTTATTTTTAGGCTTTTCAAGTCACAAGTTTCACAGTATTTTCCAGCTTTTGAAGTCATAAGCTTCACATCTCCAGTCATGGGGGTCACAGTTCCCAGTTCACAAGCTTAATAGTTATCCACTTTGCTTATAAAAGAAGCTCCTCAATCAAGGCCAATCCAGAGTTGGAAAGAGTTCAAAATTTTCTTTCGTAGTTTCTCTCTGTTTTTGTAAAAATTTTTAGTTTGTTGTTTTAAAATTCAGTTTTTAAGGATGTATGTAGAAGCTGTATTTTCCGATTACTTCCAGTAAACGATTGTAAGTTAATTTAAACGATTGTAAGTTTATTTTATTTCTGCTTATCTGTTTTTATTTAAAATATTCTATCTATTTTATTTTAGTTTAGTTTATTTACTTAAGATTATTTAATTTAATTTATTTAACTTGTTTTATTTATGTGTTGCTTCCGCCTCTCTTACGGACATACATACAATTTTCATATAATTATATAAGTAAAAGTAATATTGTATGTATACCTGTGAAAATTGTATGTATGTCAGGCACATCTATCTATCTAGTCATAGATTATATAAGTAAAAATGAGTTCTCATGAGGAGTTTTGTGAGAACTCTAAAATCTTATAATAAATTTGTGATTTTATCAAATTAAAAAATAAATTTAAATAATGTTAAAATTATAATTATATTTTAATTCTAATATTATTTACACCGTATCTTCAAACACGGACATATGCTAACCCTCTAATATCACCCATAAAAAAATTTACAAAATCTCTTGGTCAGAATACGCTTAGTTGTGGACTATCATCATCAGGACCACAAACACCCGCACCCACTTAGACCGACCCATATGTATCGTATGCTTTCTCAATTTTCTTTCTTATTTAAACCATTCAATCCAACCCCTTCGTCAATCATCTATGCAGCAGACAGAATGTTTGGTGCATATGGAATTGTTTATAATTTCTTTTATTTTTAAAAATTTGTGTGAGAATATTTAGTCAAATAGCTTAAATAAATTTGTTATTGAGAAGTGGAACTTATTATTGTGGAACTTATTATTGAGAATCGATAGGAAAATACTAACTCATTTTTATTAAATAATTGAAAGATAAGGAATACTTTATTAGTGTGCTTTATGATTTTTCATTTGTCAAGAGCACTATTAGGCAGGCAATGCGACATATACTCCCAAATAGCAAGGACTCAAATTTTTAGACATTTTAGGATAAACATCAAAATAAGACTTTATGTTATAGAACTTATAAAAAAACTGAGGTCTTTAATAATATATATATATGTATATGTATATATTTTAATTTAGTGAATCTTAGACAGAGTTAAATCATCTAATAATTAAGTCACCTCTCCTCCATGACTATTTAATAAATCCACATGTGAAAATATTCAATGTACTCATCCTTATTAATTACCTTAAATTATGCGTGGCAGTACATTTTATTAAAAAAAATTAGTCAAAAACTTAAAAAGTACTATAAAAAGTCAATAATAAATATATTATTTCTATGTTTTACAAGCAAGAGCAAAAACTACATCTTTAACAATCAAAAATCACTATAAAAAGTTACTTTCCAAACCAATCCTTAAGAGCAGAAACCACACCTTTGGCAACATTTTGGCTCAATATTAAAAAAAAATAAAAAAAATTAATAGATTGGTTCAACATTCGCTTTCAACAATTTGAAATTGTGATTTTTAAAAAAAATAAAAAATAAAACAAAAATAAATAAAATAAATAAAAACTATGATATTTTGTAAATAATTTGTTATTAAAAATAATAATGTTGAACCTGTCACGCCCCAAGCTCCGTGACAACGCTGCACACTCATTTAGGTGAGCATGCAAGGCTAAGAGTCCAACACATAACCAACAATATAAAATACTCAAATTAAATCCTTTAATATCATAATGCTAAAAACCATACAAATAGACAATTCTAATCATATGAAATTGTCCACCAAGTCCACTAATAAAATAATAATAATAATAATGATCCAAATACTTAAATCATAGTCCTACTCTCGGCACTCCCACGAGTAAAAACCCCGCGCAGCTCTACTCCTGAGAATCTGAAAAATAAAATAAGGGTAAGCCAGACAGCCCAGTAAATAACCAACCATCACTGCTAGCTGGATCAAGTATACAAAAATAAATAAATAAATCGATGACCAATAAATATAATTTTTCTACAGTTCAATAAATGAACAATTATTTGTAAGATGGTTTCATAGCTAAAAATAAACAATGTACAATACGTTTTAAATGAAAAGCCAATGTGATAACTCAAAGTAATTCGTTGTTCAAATCGATGGTTCGATATTCAGATAGTTCAATTGTTCGATTCACAAAACCCAAGTCTTAATGACTACGGTCACTTAGCCCGTGACAAGGCCCAGAACCACACATAGGCCGGTGGTAAAGCCCCAAAAGAAACTAGTTTCTGTGCCAATAAATAACCCTCATTGGCTAGGGTCCAAATCATAGTCAGACTAGAGTGATGTTCAAAATTCAAACAATACACAACTTTCAAATAAAATATTCGATATTTTCGGAATAAACATTTGGTACAATTTTCAGAATAGTTTTACAAAATATTCAAATAACTTTCATAATAATATTCGATGTTGTTTTATACTTGACCCATGTTTTATTTTAAGAGAACACGAAGGCTATAAATATATATTTATGATTTTAAACGATTCGATAGGAATAAAAATGAACCAACAGTGATAGAGGGTTACTTACCTCAAACAGCTAAAATAACACTCCAACACCAACTCCAAACACCCAGCTTCACCACTTCAATCTCACAAACCTAATAAATAAAACCTCAAATAAATTAATATTTTTTTACATGTTACATATACCCACAAAAGCCTCACCATATTAGATTAATGTATTGCTTTAATATCCAAGAGATCAAACCATTCAACCCAACTTTATAGCCAAACACACCCATACCCATGATACAAACTCCATTGTTTCTATTACCCACCCAAAGTTACACTTACACATTGCACCCAATTCTCAAAACCTAAGTAGGCACCTATAGATCTTCCAAATCCCCCTAATGCATTGATTGTTAAATTCCTCAACATAAACTTAATAATTAACAGTAAAGATAGATTTTACCTTAACCAATGGGTGTCCCAAAATCACCAACGTGCTGCCTCCAATCCCTATTGTAGCCTCACTTGAACCTCTATTCTCTTTTTCTTTTCTTTTTTTCTTTTACCTTCTCAAACCCTAGCCGCCTATGGAGCAATTCCTAGCCTCTGTTTTGTTTGTTTCCCAAGACTTAAAGCCACAATATATAGGTGGGCTTATTAACCTAATTTCTCAAAGTTACAAAATTACCCATCTAAGTAATAGAAAATATAATGCCATCTCATAAGTAATTCTTTGATATTAATAAATGACCCATATAAATTAATTTAATTACTAATCTATCCAACAAAATAATCCTACACACAACTTGGGTTTTACATTCTTCCCCTCTTAAAAGAAATTTCGTCCTCGAAATTTGACATACATGTAGTCTCAAAAAGTTGTGGATACTTTTGTCTCATTTCATCCTCAAGTTCCCAAGTAGCTTCTCTCTCCGAGTGATTGCTCCATTGAACCTTAACATAGTGGATGACTCGACGCCTCAAAACCTGCTCCTTCTTATCAACAATTCTTACAGGGTGTTCTTCATAGGTCAAATCCTCCTTAAACTACAACGGTACATAATCAATCACATGATTGGGATTCGATATATACTTCCTCAATATCGAAACATGGAAGACATTATGAACTCCAACTAGTAAAGATGGTAGGGCAAGTCTGTAAGCTACCTCTCCAATTCGATCTGAAACCTCAAATGGTCCAATAAATCTAGGACTCAATTTACCACGAACACCAAACCTCATTACTCTTTTCATAGGAGACATCTTAAGGAACACATGGTCTCCAATCCCAAACACCAAATCGCGTCTCCTATTATCTGCATAACTTTTCTGTCTACTCTGTGCAGTGCGGAGTCGCTCTCTAATAAGATTGATCTTGTCCACTGTTTGTTGCACAATCTCAGGCCCTAATAACTTCCTTTCGCCCACATCATCCCAACAAATAGGTGATCCACACTTCCGTCCATATAAAGCCTCATATGATGCCATCTGAATGCTCCCATGATAACTATTATTATAAGAGAATTCCACTAAGGCCAAATGCTCATCCCAAGAACCTCCAAGATCATTAATACAGGCCCTCAACATGTCTTCAAGAGTCTGAATAGTTCTCTTTGACTGTCCATCACTTTGAGGATGAAAGGTCGTGCTAAAATTCAAACTAGTATCCAAAGCTGTATGCAAACTCCTCCAAAACATAGATACAAATCTGCTATCTTTATCAGACACTATGGTCATCGGAATACCATGCAACTTCACAATCTCCTTGATATACAAATTTGCAAACTTCTCTAAGGAGAACCCTACCTTAAAAGCTAGAAAGTGAGCGGATTTGGTCAATCGATCAACAATAACCCAAATAGCATTGTTACCACCTTGGGTCCTGAGCAACCCCGTCACAAAATCCATGGTAATATGTTCCCACTTCCACTCGGGAATAGGAAGAGGTTGTAACTTACCTACAGGTCTCTGATATTTAACTTTCACTTGTTGACATACCAAACATTGAGCAACAGACTAAGCAATTTCCCTTTTCATATTATTCCACCAAAAGTTCCTCTTCAAGTCTTTATACATTTTAGTGCTTCCTGGGTGTACCGTATATCTTGAGCTGTGAGCTTCTCTTAGGATTTCTTTCTTGAGCTCTAAATCATTAAGCACACACAAACTCTCTCCAAATCTCAAGGTTCCATCTTTATGCATACAAAATTCCATCTATAGCCCTATTTCCATTTCAGCCTTAACTTTTTGCAACTGAGGATCTTTTCCCTGAGCATCTTTAATTCTATCAATCAATGTGGGTCGAACTCTAAGGTTTGCCCACTGCACTCCATGGTTATGCCATCTAATCTTGATATTCAACCTTTGCAAGTCCTCCAAGATATTCTTTTGGTCAGTGATCAAGGTAGTCAAATTACTCAGGGTCTTTTTACTCAAGGCATCAGCCACTGCATTGGCTTTTCTTGGATGATAATTGATAGTCAAATCATAGTCCTTTAATAGCTCCAACCATCGCCTTTGCCTCATATTCAATTCTTTTTTGAGTCAAAATATACTTCAGACTTTTATGATCAATTAATATCTCACATTTCACCCCATACAGTTAGTGCCTCTAGATTTTCAATGCAAACACCACTGTAGCCAACTCCAAATCATGCGTAGGATAATCTGCTCATATGGCTTGAACTGCCTAGACCCATATGCCACTACTTTATCGTTCTGCATCAGGACACAACCCAAGCCCATCTTCGATGCATCACTATAGATGGTAAAACCTTTATCTCCGGATGGAATTATAAGTACTAGAGCACACACTAATCGACTCTTTAGATCCTGGAAACTCTTCTCACAATCATCAAACCATTCAAATTTAACCCCTTTTTGTGTTAAACAAGTCAAAGACATAGAAATTCGGGAAAACCCTCAACAAACCTTCTATAATATCCTGTTAAACCCAAGAAACTACGAATTTCAGTGACACTAGTAGGCCTATTCCACTCTACCACCGCCTCACTTTCTTGGGGTCAACAGACACCCCGTCTTTAGATATCACATGACTCAAAAATGATACACTCTCCAGCCAAAATTCACACTTCTTTAATTTAGCAAATAATTTCTTCTCCCTTAATAACTGCAACACTATTCTCAGATGTTCTTCGTGCTGCTATTTACTCTTTGAGTACACAAGAATGTCATAAATAAAAATTACCACAAACTGATCTAAGAAAGGGTTTAAATAATCCATAAAAGTTGCAGGCGTATTGGTCAACCCAAACGACATCACTAAAAATTCATAATGCCCATATCTAGTTCGGAAGGCTGTCTTAGGTATATCTTTCGCTTTAACCTTCAACTGATGATATCTAGAACGAAGGTCAATCTTAGAAAAGACTTGTGCTCCTTGCAATTGATCAAATGAGTCATTTATCCTAGGCAAATAATATTTATTTCGAATTGTTACCTTGTTCAACCCTCTATAATCAATGTAAAGGCAAAAACTACCATCCTTCTTTTTCACAAATAAAACGGGCACACCTCAAGGAGAAACACTAGGCCTAATAAAGCCCTTATCTAGTAACTTTTATAATTGTTCCTTCAACTCTTGCCCCTGATTTCCTCCGACTGCTTGAGAACCACTACCAATATTAGTCGCATTCCCTCACCGATTGTTATTATCAGTTCGTCGATTCGTTTGACCCTGGCGTGTATTCCTAGCCATATTTGCCAATGTCTCCTCATGTTCCATTGCAACCTATATGCATCAATAATAAAACCTCATCTTATTCTATTCTCAAGTCCCTATAGCACGTAAATAAAATTAACATTTTACCAAATTATAAGCGTTCTCAATCCTACATCTACCCAATCTCACCACTATTCTATACCAACTTTTAAAATTACAACCTGGATCTGATACCATAAAATTGTCACGCCCCAAGCTCCGTGACAACGCGGCACACTCATTTAGGTGAGCATGCAAGGCTAAGAGTCCAACACATAACCAACAATATAAAATACTCAAATTAAATCCTTTAATATCATAATGCTAAAAACCATACAAATAGACAATTCTAATCATATGAAATTGTCCACCAAGTCCACTAATAAAATAATAACAATAATAATGATCCAAATACTTAAATCATAGTCCTACTCTCGGCACTCCCACGAGTAAAAACCCCACGCAGCTCTACTCCTCAGAATCTGAAAAATAAAATAAGGGTAAGCCAGACAGCCCAGTAAATAACCAACCATCACTGCTAGCTAGATCAAGTATACAAAAATAAATAAATAAATCGATGATCAATAAATATAATTTTTCTACAGATCAATAAATGAACAATTATTTGTAAGATGGTTTCATAGCTAAAAATAAACAATGTACAATACGTTTTAAATGAAAAGCCAATGTGATAATTCAAAGTAATTCGTTGTTCAAATCGATGGTTCGATATTCAGATAGTTCAATTGTTCGATTCACAAAACCCAAGTCTTAATGACTACGGTCACTTAGCCCGTGACAAGGCCCAGAACCATTCGATAGGAATAAAAATGAACCAACAGTGATAGAGGGTTACTTACCTCAAACAGCTAAAATAACACTCCAACACCAACTCCAAACACCCAGCTTCACCACTTCAATCTCACAAACCTAATAAATAAAACCTCAAATAAATTAATATTTTTTTACATGTTACATATACCCACAAAAGCCCCACCATATTAGATTAATGTATTGCTTTAATATCCAAGAGATCAAACCATTCCCACAAAAGCCCCACCATATTAGATTAATGTATTGCTTTAATATCCAAGAGATCAAACCATTCAACCCAACTTTATAGCCAAACACACCCATACCCATGATACAAACTCCATTGTTTCTATTACCCACCCAAAGTTACACTTACACATTGCACCCAATTCTCAAAACCTAAGTAGGCACCTATAGATCTTCCAAATCCCCCTAATGCATTGATTGTTAAATTCCTCAACATAAACTTAATAATTAACAGTAAAGATAGATTTTACCTTAACCAATGGGTGTCCCAAAATCACCAACGTGCTGCCTCCAATCCCTATTGTAGCCTCACTTGAACCTCTCTTCCCTTTTTCTTTTCTTTTTTTCTTTTACCTTGTCAAACCCTAGCCGCCTATGGAGCAATTCCTAGCCTCTGTTTTGTTTGTTTCCCAAGACTTAAAGCCACAATATATAGGTGGGCTTATTAACCTAATTTCTCAAAGTTACAAAATTACCCATCTAAGTAATAGAAAATAAAATGCCATCTCATAACTAATTCTTTGATATTAATAAATGACCCATAGAAATTAATTTAATTACTAATCTATCCAACAAAATAATCCTACACACAACTTGGGTTTTACAGAACCAAATCACCCTGAGTAACTGTGAGTCGTTTGATGTTGTTTTATTTGTCTTCCAAGTTCTCCATTGCAGAGGGGATGTGCACAGTGCCAGTACTTCACTCTTTGCAGCTTTGATAGCAGAAGAGAAAAACCTAAAATGTACTCGTAAAGTTTTCGATGCTTCAGTATTTGAGTTAGGTTTAAATTTTATTTTTATGGTGACTTCTTATAATAAATAAAAAAATGGGTAAAACAGTAGAAAGAATAAATTATTTTTTTGTAATCATCTTTTAATTTTTAACTAATTTAGCAAGCCTAAATAAATACACGAGAAAATTCGGATACTCTCTACTTCCTTTCATTATTATTTGTTTATTCCGTATGGGTAGTTGGCCCAGCCCATGAAAATGGCCTCCAAATCCACCAGGCCTTTTCCTGTCGAAGTAGCCCATTCCAAAAATCTGAAGTCCAAACCTCGTTCAGTGTACTCGGCCCATATGAACTAATGGGTTAGCCCAACGGGTCAAACTTCGGGCCATTAGATTAAGTTTCCATCATTATCAACTTGAATAAACTGTATTTAATTGGACCAAGTGAATATAAATTAAAATTTTAAATGACTAATAAATGTAATTGAAAGTTTAGAAATAAAATATAAAAAATATGATAATTTAGAGATAAAATGTTAAATTAACCATTATTGTTTTTTAAAATATGATAGTTACAACATTAACACCGCAATGCATTTATAATTTAAAAAAATTAATGAGTGGAATTCTTATAGTTGCATCACATATATAACATTTTTTATTAGAATTGTGTTATATAGCATGATTCAGCCTCGTTTGGTAACCTTCATTTTTACTTAAAAAGTCAAAAAATCACTATAAATTGTCATATCACTCTTTTTACTTTTATGTATATCTTTTCGTAAAAAGTTAAAATGTTATTAAAATAATTTGTTTTCAAATGATACAAACATTTATCGTCATAGACCAATTTTAGAATAACAAAATTTATAAAAAAAAAAATTCATAATAATGAAATTTTTATAATTCAAAAGAAAAAAAAAAAAAAAAAAAGACTTGAAATGAAAAAACCATAAAATCACATCATTCCTTCTTTGTTTTAAAGTTTTGTACAAAACTTGATCCAAGTTATTTTAAATAGAATTTCTATACGAAGAGGAAGATCCATGAATTTCTTCTATAAATCAATCAGGTACCAAAGCAATAATTGAACTTTATAGAACAAGTCCCCACTGGTTGGAACAAAGCGCTCGTTGGGTATAGGCTAAAATAAGGTTATGAGCTAAAATAGTCATATTTAAATTATAATTATTTTATTTTTTCTCTTACAAAATTAAAATAGTCAAAAAGTCTAATTCAAAAGAGAGTTTTTAACCTTAAGTTAAAATAGTCAAAAAAAAAACTAAAAAGTTAAAAGACAACTCACATTCCAAATGAAGCCAAAATAACAACAACAAAAACCACATGACATGGGACTTGGAACCTCCATCAGATGTGATTCTTGGCAATTTTCGATTGACACAGACAGATATATATATACTAGTTTACACAAGTCTGTGTATGGCATGGGCAATTATTATAGTATGTTAAAGTTTTATATTTTGATAATTTTTTAAAAATTAAAATATTATTATATGAAATTGAATATAATAAATCATTAGATATATGATAAAATTATGTTGTATGATATGTATAATTTTTTATTTGTTATACACTAAATGATGTCGATTCCAATTCTATTACCATATTATTTTTGGTGAATTTATGAGTCTTTAACATTTCTTCCGAATTTATAAATAAAAAAAAATTATGGTGTGTAACTTTTCTCTCAAATAAATATAAAACAAATATTAAAATAATTCTTCTATCTAAAAAAACTACTAAGATAAGTCACTAAACTAATAAAGAATCAGAAGAAAATACATATATATACAAATGACTAATTTTGTTAGCAAAAATGACTTGAACCCCCAGTGGGGTTGAACCCCAGCACCCCCACTGTTTTTGGATTGGCTCAAATTTTTTATTTTTATTTTTATTTTTTTGTCTGTCTTGCTCTCACAGCCCCCTACGTGGAGGTGGGGGTGCTGGGGGTCACCCCGCACTGAGGGTCCCCAACATTGTTGTTTTGTTAATACATAAATCATACTTGTATAATAAATGATCAATTTTATTAATAAGTAAGTCATTAAGTAAATTAATAATTTTTAATAATAAGAAAAATATTTTTCAATTAACCCTTTTGTTAATAAATAAATCATTAAATCAATTAACAATTTTTAATGATATGAGAAATATTTTTCAATAAACAATTTTAATAACTTATTATTGTATAGGAGAATAGTTTTTTTTTTTTTTTCTTGAGTATTGTGTTAAATTAAAATTTATAACAAACAATAGTTGTAATTTCTAATATTATAGGATCGATTCACATTTTAAACAAACTTTATGAGTTTATTTGTAATTTGCCAAAAAATAAAATATTTATGTATAAAATATTTATATTTCATAATTGACCAAGAATGTTTGCATAATTACGAAATAACATATTTCATAATTGACCAAGAATGTTTGCGTAATTATGAAAAAAATCTATTGCATAATTAACCAAGAATGCTTGTGTAATTACGAAAAAAACATTCATTCAACATTATAAGCCACCATTAATAAATTATTCAAAATGAAAAGGCAAAATTGGAAAGAAATGACAAACCTCAAGCAGCTAAGCGCCTCTTATATATAGATATATATATACACATATATGTTGATTTTGTATATGAAGAGTTGAAAGACAAAATATTTTCCAAAATGTACCAAAAAATTGTTTTCGTTCAATGAAATGGTTTTCCAAATGTACCAAAAGATCAAATTTTACATTATTTATTTTAATATAAAAAAAGGGCAATTACACTTAGTTCCCTTGAGTTATACAAAAAATATAGTTACCTTACACTTTTTACATAATTATACTGGTTTTCCTTGATATTTTAATTTACATTGTAATTAGGCCTTTTTTTCATAAGTAGTTCTTTAGTCATATGGATGAAAAAAAAATTGATTTTTCTTTTGTTTGAGAAAAAAATGATGTTGTCATCATTTTTCTATTAAAATTTCTATTTAACTTTGTTTATTTTAGTGTTATCCAACATCTGCATTAATTATGATCATTTTAACCTTACTAAAAGTGAGGTCAATGAAATAATGTCAAAAATGTGATTGTATTTTTTTTGAAAACTCAAGAGAGATGGTGTAATCCACCCAAATATTTAAAAAAAAAAAAAAAGAAGTTTGGAACTTTCAAACTTTCATTTCAACATAAAATAGAATTTCAAATTTAATTTCACTCAATGAAATTATGTGAAAAATGTAGGTTGTTTGTATTTTTTTTCAAAGCTCAAGAGAAATAGGTCCTGTTTGGTGTAGCTGTTAAAACAAATTATAGATTATAGATTATAACTTAACAGATTATAGACTATGATTTTAATCAGAAGCTGTTAATCTATTTGGTATAACTGTTGGATTATAGATTTAAGTTGCTGAGTAATGTTTGTTAAATAAGCTGTGAAGTAGCTTTTTTAATTAACTTTTATTTTTTATTATTCACTATTTGTCTACATTTCTCATAAAAAATAATAATAATATTTTATAGTCCATTTGGGTCTTTTTCTATTTTTAAAAAAAATAAAAAATAAAAAAAATCTAAGAGTATAACCGTGAATTAACATGTCCACAACAGAAGTTGATAATCAGAAGTAAGGGGTAAGCAGTTTTTCAAAATTAACTTTTTTGACTTAAAATAAGTTATTAAAATCAGAAACTGTTTGAAATAAATTTAACCAAACAGTTTAAAATAACTTTTTAAAAATCAGAAGTCATAAGTTAGCTCAAAAAATAAATTTAACCAAACACCGTAATAGTGTGACTTACCCAAATATTGAAAAAAAAGAAAAAAGTTTGGAACTTTCAAACTTTCATTTCAACATAATAGAATTTCAAATTTAATTTCACGAAGTCCATTCCACTAACAAAACCAAACTATTAAATCTGAACCAGCCAAATTTGGACCCAAGGAAAGTGTATTGTAAATTGGGCTTAACTTGAGCTACCATTGAACCAATCAACCTAGCTGGCCTACAACCGCTGGCAACAAAGCAACGGATATTTCGATCCATTTAAATTGATCAAATCAAACTGATTCGTTGTATTTTGAATAGATGTACAATGACGAACGGACGATGACGGATTGATTTTTTTTTAATCCGCCTAGTTTTAGACGGATGGTAGATTTGAGGTTCCTTTGGCAGCAACCGAACCACCAAACTGCGAGCACCCTTAGTAATTTGATAGATTTTGTGTTTTCAATTTATTTAGATATTCTGTTTGTGTTTTTAATTGAAAAAGAGTTTAGATATTCTATTGTATTTTCAATTTGGAAATTCTTTTATAAAATGGCAAGGGTTGATATTTGGTGTTTTTGTGTAGAAAATATAAAGCTTAATTTTGCCATTTTTTTAAAAAAACAAATTAAATAATTTTTGAATAAAAAAAGTAATGAAATAGTTTTGATAATGTATGGTTTTCTTATATATATTTATTATTGACATTTGACAATTTACTTGATAATCTTGTGGTTATATTAAGTTGGATTGTTATCCCAAAAAAAAAAATATTGACAAGTTATTGCATTATGTTCAAAAATTATAAAAGTTTAAACCGTCAAACTGATTCGTATCCATTCGCCAATCCGCTCAATCTGCATCCGTCAATCCAGCGGAGAGATGAGGATTGATTTTTTCTAATCCGCCTATTCGGCGAATGGATGACGGTTGAAGGTTCTTCGACCACAACCAAAATGCGAACACCCCTAATTGTCGCACATCCTTGGCCCATCTAAAGCCAAATGGCCAGTTTTTAGTTAGGCTTACCAATTAGCTTCTTTTGTTATGTTGTATTTTGCCGAGGGCCCGATATTTTCTGCGGCTTTTAATATTCGAACCATACAAAATAAAGGCCCCGTTTGAAAAGTTAGCTATTTTAAAGTTATTTTGGGAAGATAGTTAAAAGTTAAATTATTTTTTTTAACATTATTTGAAAATACGTGTAAAAATATATGAGAGATGATGCGCCCCAAAATGGGTTAAAAGCTGGAAGATATTTTTAACCATCTTTCCAAAATAGCCTTTTCTAGGTTATTTTAGTTTTTTGCTATTTTAGTAAGTTAAAATTTTTGTGTTTGGAAAGATGGTTGGATTTTTTTGGGAGCAGCTTACCCTCTTGCATGATGGCAGATATGTAATTATGGTGTTTACTTACCATTTCTCATGCATTAGGGTTCGAATACTTGAACACTTATTCGGATCCTTTTGCATCATGCTGTTCTGCTTCATGAAGTTGATAACCGATTGTAGGTCTGCCAACTTGTTTGTTATTCCTTTCATCTCGCCGTTCCTCCTCAGGCATCTAGTCCAAAATAATATGTTTTGATGGCTAAGGTCACTCAAGTTTATTTTAGGTTATAAAGTACCTAAATTACCCTTCTTTTATAACATAAATTTGCCTCCAATCTGAGATCGGACTGGACGGTGCTGTTTGGCTCGTGGAGGCCCACCACGAGTCCCGTTTTGATAATTTGAACCGTCAATGTGTAGAATTCGTCGATTACTATAGGCTTATTAAAAATCACGTTAATTAAATGTCGATAGCTATGTGATCAAATCAGTTTTGCAAATGAAAAAAAAAAATGGAAGGTGAATAAATCAAAAGTTGACAAAAAACTGAACCGATGAGATA
Source organism: Camellia granthamiana (assembly GCA_036172215.1). Taxonomy (NCBI): domain Eukaryota; kingdom Viridiplantae; phylum Streptophyta; class Magnoliopsida; order Ericales; family Theaceae; genus Camellia; species Camellia granthamiana. The sequence goes on along the minus strand of CM069903.1, from coordinate 16,807,870 downwards.
GCTATTGATATTCGATCAACGTGATTTTTTACAAGCATATAGTACTCAACAAGTTCTACATATTGAATGGCTTACATTATCAAAACGGGACCCGTGGTAGGCCCTCACGGGCCAAACAATACTGTCCAGTTCGATCTCGGACTGGAGGCAAGCTACTTCCTATTTTTTTATAGTTGGATATGATATTTGTGAGGGAAAATGTGAAATAATTATGAATTTAATTTGATATTTTGTCTTATTAACTATTTTAACATATTTTGTCTTATTGTGAATTTTATCCTAAAAAAAGTTATAAACCTACTTCCCAAACAGGGCCAAAAGGGATAATGCAAAACCTTACACTTATGTAAAATATTTGATCATTTATTTAATAAAAAATTTGACACCTATAATATTTTTCAATAAAAGGTTTAAACAAAAGCTCACTATTTAGGGTAAAATAATAATGAGATCAATGAAACGGTGTTCCAAACACCACTTAAGACCCAATTTATCATTCGAACTTGAAATGGTATGACTTATCTTGTTGTCGTCCGATTGGAAAGAAGTTGTTGGTGTCAATCTGCGTAACAATCCAAAAATTTAAGTTATTTCTTAAATTTTATATGGGCGTGTTTGATTCGCCGGATTAGAGGGGGGACTATCCACTATTTGGATTGTAATCCAAATAATGCTCCTTATATGCCGTTTGATTTTTTTTTTAATCCGCCGAACTCCATGTCCGGCCGGACTCCTTATCCCCCATATGGGGGACTATTGTGTCCTAGGGGGGGTATGGGATAGTTTTTGGGGGACTATCCACTGTTGGGATTAGGTGGTCAAAATGACCACTTTGACCCTCTACTATTTAATTATGTATTATATTTATAAAATTCAATAAAATTTAAACGTCTCAATTTCAAAATAAAATAATTTTATTTAACTTTTTATTGATGTTTTATTTATTTAATTTTTTAAAATAATTTTTATAAATATTTTATTGATGTTTTATTTTAAAATTTTGTTATATTTTATTTAATTTCATTATTTAAATTTAATAGATGTTTTATTTAATTTCATTGTTTGATTATTATTATTTTTAAAAACAAATTTATTTAAAATTTTAATTAAAAAAATAATATATATTTTTATTGATATTTTATTTATTTATTTATTTATTTATTTTTTAAAAAATAAATTTATTTAATTGTGTAAAAAATAAAATAAAATAAATTTTTATTTAATCTAGCTAAAAAAAATTAAAATATTAAAGATATGTTTAATATTGCTATTACTTAGTAAACAATTGAAAAAGGGTAAAATAGTCTTTTGTTCATTTATCCTATCCAGTCCGTCCAACCAAACATTGGATTCACTAAAAATAGTCCTTTCCAAACATCTAATTCTATGAAAAAACAAACACAGGATACATATTCAATCCAACCAAATAGTCCGGGGGATTCACAGTCCCAGGACTCAAGTCCGATGGATTCTAATCCCCCCTTATCCAGTCCGTCCAATTAAACACACCCTATTAGTATTATTTAATTATAAATGGAAAAAGTTCTAAATGTTTAATTAAATATTTTGTAAGAATAAAATAAAATTATTAATTTAATGATGGTATGCAATAAAGTATAATTTAATTTATATTAGAAGTTATTATGTAATTATTCTATTAATTAGAAGCAATGTAAAATTAAGTAGATAATTATTGAAGATAAACCTACGGATATAGAAAATAAAAAAAGAAGATCAAGAAAGGATAAGCATGCCAGTAAGGTTAGGCCACGTGGTTGCTTGGGGAGGGGGGATTGGAATGAAGAGGGGCAGGGAAGCACCTATAAAAGAATGCTTCGAATAAGAAGAAGGGAATCAAGGAGGTGTAGATAGTGATTAAAAAGGAGGAGATTGAGTGAATGGAGAAATAACAATAAGGGATTAATATGAAGGTGAGCTATATTATACTTTGAGTCACCATAATATATTTTATATATGTTTTGAGTTACCATAATTTATTTTACGCAATCATATTTTATAAATTATATTAATGTTTCAATTACGTGGCTTATTTTCCGAACTCTATTTGTTTAAAATGAAACCCATGAATATGTTTGTTTAACTTTTAGGAAAAAGCTTCGTAGCTCGAGTTTTTTTTGGCTCAAGTGGCCCGAACATTTTCTCTTCCTTTCCTCTCCTCTCTGTCTATTCAAACACTCTCTGCACTCTCACCTCTCATCCCTCTCTGATTTGGGTTTGATTTTGTGTGAATTCATCTATTTTTTGACAAAGAAAAATAGAGACCTCTCATCCCTCTCTCTGATTTGGGTTTGATTTTTTGATTTTGATTTTGATTTTGATTTTTTTTTCTTCTCTGAAACTGTTTTTTCTTTTTTCCTTGCTGGGTTTGATGAATTTCTTCTTCTTCTTCTTCTTCTTCTTCTTCAACTTCATGAATCAAACCCACTTTGTTTGTTCCAAAAAAAAAAAAAACCATTTGCAGAACTCTATGAACCAAAAAAAAAAAAACCATTTCTCTGTAATGAAGACCCAGAAAGAGAGGGAGAGAGAGAGAGATAGTGATTTTGGATTTGTGATGGTGATCTTGAGGAATTGATTTTGGATCTTGAGGTGATGGTGATCTTGGATCTGTGATGTTGTTTGTTGTTTGTCTGTGATGGTGATCCTGAGGAAGATGAAGCTGTGTGTTGATTTTGGTCATAAAGATTCCAAACGAAGAATGAGGGAGAGTGAAGCTGTGTCTTCTTATTTCTAAAGGCATGTAACAACCCCTATCCGTAATTAGCCACTAATCCGTATTTAATGATGCTAATGAGATGATTAAAATAAATTATGTGTTCATTCCGTAATTTGCATAATCTTTGGCTTTCTATCTGTTGTCTGTAGAAATATCTGTCCAGGATTCCGCTTTAATATGAAAATTGAAAGCCTTATCGGCATCCGAAACCGAAATTGATTACACCGATATGTTAATTGGAATTTTTAGAACACTATGGCAAGTTTTATAAAAAATTGATTCAGAACGATTAATTAAGTCATGTTTGGTTAGTCTAATATTCTAATTAATGTGTTATAGCATCATAACTATAAATATGAGCCCCTTAAGCTCATTTCAGCTCTTCCTTGTTCATTTTGAGTTATTTTAAAGAGAGAGAGTGTGTGCAATTCTAGAGAGAGAGAAGAAGAGATTGAAGGAGAATTGAAGATTTTGGCTAAGATTCCTCAAAACTAAGCTAGAGCTAGACTAATTCAAGACTATAGGTATGAATTCAACCCCTAATTTACGAATCTAAGCCATTTAACATGAAATTTCTTCAAGATTATGAGTTTGAATGTGTACATTGAGCTTAGAATAGAGTTTGAGTTGCAATTCATGCATGTATGTCCATTTTCTCACAAATTGAGCATGATTTTCAAGAATTCTCTCTTGCATGTTTGAAATTCATCTTCATTTAGGGAAATCATCAAGTTTCAAGTGGTTTGGTGGTGTTTGATCATGTTTTAAGAAGTTTGATACAAGAAAAGTTCATGCATGTTGTGTTCATGAACATTCATCATGTTTTAAGTTGAATTGTGAGTTTTTAACAAACTCTTGGGCCATGATTTTATGAAATAGCTCTTAATTCATCATGCTTTACAAGTTTACTATGTTATCTCAAGTTTTGGGGCCCAAAAGATGTGTTTTGAAGGTTGGAATTCTAGTTTTGAGCTTGGGAGGTCAATCTGGATTTTCCAGAAATTTGACCCACGCTCGAGCGGGGACTTTCACGCTCGAGCGTGAACCCTGAATTCATGCATCACGCTCGAGCGAGGGTCGAGCGCCCATCGAGCGTGAAAATCTTGTATCCAATACTTTTAGAGTTTACAGTCTGCTCGAGCGGGAAAAGGCACGCTCGAGCGGAGCTTCATTGTCTGCAGGTCCGCTCGAGCGGGGAAACCCACGCTCGAGCGTAGACCTCATTTTTAGAAAATTTGACTAAGTGTTTCAAGGCATGTTTTGGCATCCTCATTGTATCTTAGGCATTCCTAAGCCTTAATTAAGCCACAGTAATGAGGTTATGGATTAGAAACACACTAAGAAATGAATGTACTAAGTCAAGGAATTGCAAGTGTGTGTGTTTAAGCATTGTGATAAGAAAGAACAAGAACCAACGTAATGAAAGTTAAGCCGTGTTGGCCACATGAATGTGTAATGATAAGACGTGCTTGTGTTATGTATTTTGTGATTGTAGGTCTAGACTCGAGGATTGATTGACCGCTTACTGGAACCACTGTGAGTAACGTTATTGTAAAGATACGTTCATATAAATTATGTTCTAAATGAAATATGATAAGCTATGATTTCTGAAATGTTATCTGTTTTCGTGAACGAATATTCCATGTTTGAAATCTATTATGGCATCCATAGATAGTCCCAAGTCATGAGGGACGGCATGAAAATGCGGGTCCATGACATACAAGTTTACGAGATCTCGTTAGCCACTTCATTGTGGTGATATGTGTTTAATCGATATCCGGAACCGATTACTCTAGTCGGAAGACGTTCTGTAATGTGTTCTATGGGATGTACCATTATTATGTTCTAATATGAGAATGATTATGCTATGATCTGTTTTAAGCTTATGATATATTCGGATTTCGTTCACTAACCCCTTTACCTTAATGTTATTCATTGGGCTTTAGCTCATTGTTTGTATGTATATATATATAGGTAAGCATTCTGGAGCCCGAGCCTGAAGGCTTTTGTCTGGATCTGTGTTTTATTGTCAGCCAACCATTGTGCCTCACGTGGAGGTTCCCGAAGCATCCAGTGTTTAAGTTCTGGGGTTTCTGTTTATATAAGACTTGAATAGTTTTGTTGGCTATACTTATGATACTGTAATGTGTGTGGGTATAATGTATGAATGAGTTCTGATTATGTATATGAAGTTTTAAATATTCTATTTCACATAAGTCAGCACAGCTCATTAGACAAACTATATTTATGTATTTACTTCCGCTAGCCCCTTAATCTTGTTAATCTGTTCAGAGACCTTCGGTAATCCAAGGATTACTGGCCGGTTACGATGCCAAACCTATAGGGGCGGGTTTGGGTTGTGACAAGATAGAACAACAAACAACACAGAGAAAGAGAGTAAAAGAAAGGAAAAAAAAAAAAAAAAAAAAGAGATACCAAAACGACGTCGTTTTGGAACCTCGAGCCACTCGAGCCATGACATTTTTGAGCTACCTAGCGGGACTGTAACTTTTAATAATTATTTGACTATGATTATATAAATATATATTTTTGATAAGTACCACCACGGGAGTTCCATGCCTTGGGGACTTAAATAACCATTGGCCCTCTGATTAGTCACTTTGTGACCCTCTGTCTGTCATGGATCCACTGACATCTTATTTCTGGTGTGGAGCAAAGTGCTGTACGGAGTTTAATGCTACACTATTGTGGGAGCCACCTCTAGAGTTCATACGAGCCACCTCTTGAGTCCATACATCCGTTCTGTTCTGTACCATGGTTATGATTTCTGGTGTGGAGCAAAGCGTTGTACAGAGCTAAGTGCTACAATATGGTGGAAGCCACCTCTAGAGTTCGTATGAGTCACCTCTTGAGTCCATACAGCTGTTTTGTTCCATTCTGTACCGTGGTTATACTTATTTTGTTTATATGATTTCTGATTTCCGTATTATATATTCTGTATTTTAATATCAAGTTCTGTTTAGCCCAATAATTATCCATGGTGAATTTTATACGCTTATGCTCTTAGTATAATATTTCTCACTCTGCCATGTGTTTATAGTTGTTTACCAATTTTCAGGAAACAATGCAACTCAGAAATAGCTTTTGAAGAGTCTTAGATGTGGGGCTGTGGAATAGACACACATAGCACTTTTATAGTATTTATAATTCTATTTTTCATATGTAAATATCGGCCTTATTGGTCAATAAATTTTGTTATAAAAATAGAAACTCCAATGATTATTTTGGTACCCTCAATTAAATATTTTTCCGCTCGCGTTTAGTAATTTGTTTAAGAATTGGCCGGAGGTAACTTTAGTTACTGGCCATCACGATGCTTAATCCTTGGGTACACAGAGCGGGTCGTGACAAGTGGTATTAGAGCCTAAGTTTTTAAAATTATTTTTATTAAAGCATTAGAGCATAAGACACATGCACAAATAGGATGAAGGAAATGTTGAGCTAGATTACAGGTTGTATTTAAATTAAATATTTGTGTAGTAACAATCGTGGTGTCATTAATTTTTGCAATTAAGATGAGTTATTTGTTCCTGTATATATAATTGTATGTATTTTTCATGCTGAATAATTTGAAAAAAAAAAAACAATTACAAAAAAGAAAAATCTATATTATATGTTCCGTAGCATTTGGCAAAAGAAAAAAAAAATCATTTTGACTTTTTAGGAGTGGGTTCAAATCTATAATCTTTCAAAATTTATTAAAAAATAAAAAATAAAAAAAATTTATAAAAATACTTATTTTGGAACTATTTCCTATCAATGGAAAGTTCACGGATAAAAGAAATGGAAGTTCATCTCAAATTCTTTTAACTCTTGCATATGATTCTGTCATTTCATTTTCCAGTCGCTCGTTTAATTGTATTCTTATTTTATTTATTTATTTATTTATTGGGAAACAAAACCAATGAAAAGTTTTTAAAGTCACCAATTGTTTCTCATTTTGGCCTAAAACAGTTTTTGACAAAGAAACAGATTTTGGTACATTTTTTTAAGGTAATGATTTAACAATATTTTATATTAGATTAATCATCAAATTTGTTCTTGATATATATGTGTGTGAGTGTTTTTCTGACCACACTGCCAACTCAATATTCAGCTGGAGAGCACTGGCAGAATAGATGGCACTTGTCTGACCTGTAACAGAAAAAGAAGATTCCGGCGGTGGTTCGTCCACCCGAGGGCACTCCGACGATCAAGTCAGTATATCTCTCAAAGATAATCAATAGTGCTAAACTCACTGTTCAAAATATAAATTGCGTACCTTAGACCCATCGGGGGTGCCTTTCTTTTATAGTTAACTCAATCCTAGTCCCCATAGAAGCCTAGCTTCAATGGACTTTAGCTTAGTGCTTATCCTGGACTCTTCAATAGATAGAGATAAACTCCCTAAGAATGTTATCCTTATCCATGCTGAAGTCCTTCCTCATTCTAGGACTCTTCTGCCTTATTCGCTTATCTCGGATTCCGATATCTTCGGAGATAACCTGGCCTAGCTGAGATCACCTCGGCGTCATGACCTGGACACGTGTCACCTCGGCTGACACGTCGGCATCACCTTGGCCACGTGTTGGTACTCTGAAAATGTATCCCCACAACTGCCCCCTAGGTTCTATTACCTCAGCATTCTGAGGTGATGGAACCTATATTGGTACTTCCTACCAGTACGTCGGCTTAAAGTATCTTAGCCGAGATCATCAACAAGGCCGACATGTCTCCTTAAAGAACAAGGACCCTAAGAACTCTTTTACGCATATGAGCTGTCATACACAATAAATCAACCGTTTTAGCCACGTGCCTTCCCCTTACTGGATCATACCTGTTACGCGCCCATAAGTCGTCTCACGCCTGCGTGCGCCGTCTGACAAATCCGTCGTTCTAGGCTCACTAATTTTATTTTGCCGCTGTTTCAAGTTTTAACAAAACTTTTCCCCCTCTTCCATCATTTCACTTTTCTCCATCGTTTCTGAGGTATTCTCTCTCTCTAGCTTTTTCTTCCAAATCCTCCATTGTTCAAGCTCCTAAAGCTCTGCAACTTGCTCCGTCCACCTCCTCCAGCGAGGTTCTTGCTAATCCTTTCCGCAGCTACCTTTCGTCTGACTTCGGCGAACTCAACACCGACTTCTTTTCTTCAGTGAGTTTACTGTTTCTCCTAATTTTAGTTTTTGATGCTCTCCATTACTCGTTGCCATTACTGCTTTGTTCAAACATTCGATTTGCGAATCATATATCTGAATGTGTTTATTTCACAACTTTGCTCTTGCCCATGTCTTGAATATACGTACTGCTCACAATTTTTTTGTACTTTTGCTACTGTTCTTGGCCTCGTGCCCTTGTGCATACTCTGTCACAGTGTTCTTGATAGTTTCATTACTGTTCTTGATTTTGAAACACGTTCCTGTTTTCTGTTTGCCGTGTTTTTGCCAGATTCTTGCCTCCAATCTTTGTTTCCATAGATCTAGATTTGGGATTTGTTTGTAGAACCCATAGATTCTAAGAAGAACTAAAACGGTTCCCACAAATTCTCACCTCAACTAACCATTAGGCTTTCGCCGAGGTCCCTAAAACCCTCCAAAAACTCATTCCTTCTAAAATCCAACTCCTCTAAGTGAAGGCGACGTTATGGGTATATGGAAGCATAGGGTAGACACCCCGACCAAGTTAGATCACTTTAGGTGTGGGTTTGACATCCCGGCCGACGTCCATCTGAGGTTGGCTGGGGAGGATGACTCCATCATGCCTACAACTGATTCTATGCCCTTCCCTATGGTAGCTTTTATCGAGTGCGGACTTCGGCTCCTACTAAATACCCTTTTCCGTGAGATACTTCATTATTATAAGCTGAACCCGATGCAGCTTGCCATCAACTCCTACCGAGTCATCAATGGCATAATAGCCTTAGCCAAACAAGAAAACGCTAGGATTACCTTATCCGATATCCAATACTGCTACACCATGTGTGGCCTGAAAAAAGATATGGGCTACGTTTACTACAACAAGCCGAGGTCTACAGAGTACAAAATTGTCGCCGACCTCCCTGACTCCAACAAGGGAGCTGGGGATGACTATTTCATTACCTCGGGGAATTGGGAGTTTGCTCCAGACGAGGACCTCTATCTCTACCCTCTTCCTCGATCAGTTTTTGTAGAGGGCAATGGTAAGAGCCCTGTGTTCATATTAACTTGTTTTTAAAGTCTTCAATACTTTGTTTGTTTTTAATGTCTGTTTTTCTTGCAGCTCTTCCTCAGCCACCAAAGGGCTTCCGTCAGTCTTTCTTTCCCAGCAAAGACTTGAGGAAACTTTTGGATCTGCCAGTCCACAAACGGAGAGCCCCTCTGGTACTTAATTTCATCCCAACCTACAAATCGGCGCTGCCCGACGTCCCAAAGAAGAAGAAGAAAAGCCAGTCACCTCATTCTGCCACAACTCTTCAAGCTGCCTCCTTATCTCGGCCGGATCAAGGATCGACCTCTGATCCAGCTAAACAGCCGTCTACCTCGGCTCCATATCTGATCCCGATATCCCAACGCCATCGACAACGCCGAACAGTTTTTGCTGCTGAAATGGGCTGCCAAAAAGCAGTTGCTAAGGATCTTTTGGCCAATATTCCTGATTTAGTTGATGCCCAACCAGCACCAACCCAGCCAAAGCCGAAGACAAAAAGGATCAAGAAGGCTCAGCCAAAGGCAACGGTGACTCAGATTGACACTGAGGACACCTTACCAATCTCCAAATTAGCTAAGAGCGATAAGTCTCATTCTGTCGTTGAGAAGAGGCTTGCCGAGGCCCAACCATCCGAGTCTACCCGATCAAAGAGGCCGAGGTCATCCGCTACAACCACCTCGAGGTGTCGAAAGCATGATTCCCCCTAGGCCCCCCAAATCACACTGGAGAATAAGCCAGTTAGGGCTAGCGATAGCGCTGATGACATTAATGTTGGCGTTGCCCTTAGTACCGCTCTGCTTCTTCCCGGCGATCTCGACCAAAACGCCGAGTTGAGTGAATATGAAAACTATGCTCTGATGCTCCAGTGCTCTGTTCAAGTAAGTGTCATTATTTGGCAATTTTGCTTTCTTTCTCTTTTTTATACTTTAGAAAATTTTGAAATAACTTCTGTTCTGTTTTATTTGTTCTTAGGCAATCCAGCATGCCCATTCCTTCTCAGTACAATCTTTTGAGAACCGAAAGGAGCTAGCCGACAAAAAGAGGGAGGTCTCCAGTCTGCAAAAGACTAATAAAAACTTGTAATCAAAGATGAAGACCTTGGAGGATCAAGCCGAGGCTGCTATTAAAGCTCAAAATGACGTCGAAGAAAAGGCGGAATCCGCCGAGGCCATCAGGAAGGTTCTCAAGGCCCAGAAAAGAGAGGCCAAGGAAAAGATGTCCCAGGCCCAGAAAGAACTTCAGGATGCCCTGGCCACAAAAGAAGCCGAAGTCAAGTCTACCGACAAGAAGGGATATAATGAGGGAGTGGCCGATGTCACGGCCGATTACGAAAAATAAGTAAAGCAAGCATGCAACAAGGGTTTCACCATTGGTTGGATGGCTTTACTAAAAAAGCTCAAAATCCTCGATGACTCCCCCCTCAGGAACACCGACGTCCTTCCTCTGTCATTCGCCCCAACTCCAAGCCAATCCGATGACAATTCTGAGTCTGAGGAGGAGGTTTTGGTTAGGAAATCAAAAGAAGCTACTGGGGCCAAGTCCCCTGCTCAGAATGAGCAAGTCCTAGACTTGACTCAAGATGAGGAGGGTGAGGAGGTTCCCAAGGATGCCACTCCTGAGAAGCATTATCGGATGTGCCTTTCGCCGACAAGAGCCTTGATTAAACCCTTCAAGAAATAGATGCTGAGCTTGCGGCTGAGAAGGCTGCCGAGATGTCTTCCCAGCAGTCTTCTGAACTTCAAACCCAACCATCTGCTGTTGCTGAGGAGTCTTAATTTTGATGTCTTTTTTCTTCGTTTTATGCCTTGCACTTTGTTTTTTCTTCTTTTTTGAAACAATGTAAGCTCTCCATGTGGCCGATGTGCCTCCTTTTGGTTGTTAATACAGCTTCCTTTCCTGCATGCTTGTATTCTTCTCTTTACTGTTCTTTGTATGATTCCATACTTAGAATATTTTGAATTTCTTTAATATACACTTCAGTCTTGTGTAACCTTCTCGGGGTGACACGCCTCAGTTTAATCTCAGTGTTAAACATAATCTCAGTTTAACTTCAACTTGTAAACTTTTCTCAAGTTTCAACAAGTGTTAAACATGATCTCGGTTTAACTTCAACTTGTAAACTTTTCTCAAGTTTCAACAAGTGTTAAATATGATCTCGGTTTAACTTCAACTTGTAACCTTTTCTCACGTTTCAACAAGTGTTAAACATCATCTCGGTTTAACTTCAACTTGTAAACTTTTCTCAAGTTTGAACAAGTGTTAAACATGATCTCGGTTTCAAGTTTCAACAAGTGTTAAACATGATCTCGGTTTAACTTCAACTTGTAAACTTTTCTCAAGTTTTAATAAGTGTTAAACATGATCTCGGTTTAACTTCAACTTGTAAACTTTTCTCAAGTTTCAACAAGTGTTAAACATGATCTCGGTTTAACTTCAACTGGTAAACTTTTCTCAAGTTTCAACAAGTGTTAAACATGAACTCGGGTTAACTTCAACTTGTAAATTTTTCATCACAAATTTTAACAAGTGTTAAAACCATTTTCCAACTCTCTGCCCCCCCAATGTGAACTTAAGTTCCACTTGGGTTCTCATTATACAAGTATTCTGGAAATATCATCGACTATCTTATCCGTTACAAAAAAATCAAGTTTTATTTATTACTTCGGCTAATAACAAAGAATAAGAAATTTTATGATAAAAAAAGTTGAGATTGCGAGTATTCTAGGGCCTTGGCAACTCTTTGCCCTCATCTTTGGCTAAGCCCGAGTCGAGAAAAAAAAGAAGCGTTCTTCATCCCCCTTCTGGACGGGGATTTTTTTTTTGTGTTTCTTCGCTCTTCTCGGCTGGCTCCTTGCCGACGTCCTCTAGGACTTCCACGTCCTCGTTTTTCGATCTCTGCATTTTCTGGTTCTCGTATGCTGCAGGTGGATTTCATTGCTGCCATGGAGTAATTCTTTGCCTGCAGCTGATCTCCTTTGACCTCCTCTATCCTATGTTCTATTGGGAACCGCAATAGTTGATGCAATGTTGAGGGAACAGCCCCCATTGCATGCAACCATGGCCTTCCTAAGATAATATTGTAAGGGGAGGGTGTATCGATTACGGTGAACTCTGTCTTTATCTTCCTCATGCCAGCCTGCACATCTAGGCTTACTGCCCCCAGTGGCCATGTCGGCGTTCCATTGAACCCGACCATTGGACCATTAGATTGTTCCATATCGTCTGGGTGAAGGCCAAGCTCCTTGTCACATCTCACATACATGATGTCACAAGAGCTGCCTTGGTCAATGAGGATGCGCTTCACTTGGCACTCCCCAACCTGAAGGGATACTATAGACGTCCCCGAACGTCCCGGGAGGGAATCCCGTTTTGTTCATTGGGGCTCACTACAGTTCAGGACTCAATGTCACGGTCCTGTATCTAATCTCGCGGAGTGCAATGCAAGACCAATGAATTATCAAAGAGTCCAAATCCGGCAAATCGTTTTTGAAAACTGATTTTTTGAAAGAAGTGCCAAACATGGACTGCTTTGCCAGATATAGAGTCGCCACCTAAATATTTTATTTTGGGAGAATTTAGAAAACCCTGACTCCTTTGCCTAAGGCCACGTGTCCGTTATCACCAAAGTTGCCTCGGCTCGGGAACTTGGGTACGATTGGGGAAGGTCAGCTATGAGCACCCCTGCTCGCTTGATCAAAGATCGGCCTCTACTAAACATGATATCTTGTTTTGAAAACATATGCGTTCTTATTCCGGTTAATTAGCTAGAATTTACTATGTGATGCGCACAACACACAAGTATAGACTAGATCGCCTAATTTGGAACAAAGCATTGCATATCCGTTTGCTTGGAAAATAGTTTGGGGTTCGCTACTCGCAAGTAGACTAAAACACGGATTTCGAAGAATTGTTCCAATTCAAGCAATCCAACCTTCACCCACATGCAACTAGGCAGTTATATCATGGCAGTCACTCACACACATGCAAGGATGCTAAAGCATAAACACTCACCGAGTACTCCGAGCCAAAACAGAAACTGGTTAGTAATCAATGCATGATCCTAGTTCATGTTAAGATGGCTAATGTAACACATACAAAATGCAACTAAGATAGGCTCGGCTAATCTAAGAATGACATATGAGATGCAACAATCGATACATGTATTCAACTTGGAATTGAAATAAAATGCAATTAGTATGATGCGCCGAGCCTGGTGCATGCAATACGGATGAATGGATGCAAACATGCGAGCATAAGTATGCTAATTGAAACATGCCCTAATCTAACCATCGAAAGCTGGTAAATAAAAGGAAGAAAGACGTGGGGTTGGAAGACATGCACACACGCACGCACACTTATTACAACATTGCCCTCGCTCGGAGGGTCCAAAAGAATAATACAAATCACCTAATTAACTAACTCACGAGCTAATTAATTAATTACAAAACCACTTAACTAATTAACAAATCAATTAGTCTACCAAAGCAGTAAAACAGCCTCGGGAAGAGGGATGCACGCATGCTCGGTCGGCTTTGCTCGGAAATCCATCGCCATGTCACAGTTGCCTCTGTTTACACTGCTCTGCTCTTTTGAAAACTGTGCCAACCTCTGTGACACCTTTGAAACATCTTGGAGACATGCTGAGAGGCCATCGGCCATGAGATGGGACCACCGACCAAGTGAAACAGGTTATCGACCAAAAATTGTGCTCTCGGCCAAAAATGGATAGCCGGCCGGCACTGAAGATGGCCGACCGGCCATCTCTTCCTGCAGAATCCTGTTTGACAGTAGCAGAGGGCAAACAGAGCATGGAAATGCATTTTCAAAGCAATGTATGCACAACCACCCTCCCTATCATGTCATGAACTCAAAGGAGTATGGTTCTCGACCCTCGGGCCACCAATCACGCATTTCAATGCATGATGGCCAAAGGAGCCGAGTTGTGCATTTTGATGTCAAATGTAATGCACACCAAACAAACACAGAAGGCCCAACCTCAATCATGGTGATTTCAAGAGGCAAGGCATGCATGCAAAATGCAATGCAACCTAGGCATGCAAGCTAAGTATGCACCATGAACATGAGGGCAAGCAATGCAAACATGCAACATGGACAATACACAAACATGTAACAACATGTTAAGTGGCTAAAAGAGAGAATACATGCCAAATGCATTACAACCTAAGCATGCAACAACATGTCATATAGCTCAACAATGCAACAAAATGCAATATGGCTAAGCATGTGTCAACAATGCAAGTAATGAGCATGCAAAACATCATGCAACCAAAGCATGCAAACATGAAGCAATGTAACAACATTTGAGCAACATGCAAAAGGTGGACTTAAACTAATATGGACAAGCCTCAGCCATGTCTAAAATCAGTGGCCAAATGTGCTAAAATGATGGCTTGACATGCACCAAAATAAAGCTCATGTAATGGTCCAAAAATGAGGTATTCATGCATAACTCTCAAACGCATTTAAAGAGTGGAAAACATGGGAATATGGTATACATATAAGCTCTGAAATATGATGCACAATGATGCCAAAACATAGAAACACCTCAACATAGGCATGCAATAGGCTCCAAAACTCGAAGCTAGGCAAGAGTATTGAACTACAACCATGCATAGCAAGAAACATTCGACCATGAGGCCCTAAAACAGAGCTAGGGCAGTCCAAAATACACACAAAATCAGTTTATGGCATGGTCAAAAAGTGCTAGAATCAAGGGTCACCAAAGCATGCAAAGTAAGCTAATGAACCATGATTTGCACTACGACTATATGAAGCATATGAGAGGTCACCAAACCAGCCAAAAACAGAAGTATGCCATGCCAAAATATGCCCAAATAACCACTGAAACTCAGTCAATACATGTTAGAATGAAGTGCTCCTTTGGAAGGCCATTCAAAGGTTTGTTCTACACATACATGATAGACATACAAAATGGCAAAATCACCTCTAGAAAGAGGTTATGACAGCCCTAAAACTCACTGAAAAGGGCCTAGAATGAGCCAAGGAAGCATACAAGTAAAGGCCCCTTTGAAAGGCCTTGAGGAGGATTACTCTACACATGCATAATAGACACTTTATATGGCAAAATGGGCTCCGGACAGAGCCTATGCAAACCTTAAAACTCACCAAAAAGGGCCTGAAATATGACTTTGAAACATGCAAATAGGAGCCCCTTTGGAAGGCCAAAAATGCTAGAAAACATGACAATAAGGGAGAGGGTCACCCCTCTCCTTCTTAGGACCTCCAAACACCATCCCCACCACTGAAATCCCTCTGGATTTTAGTGGTGAGAAGGCCAATACAAGGTGGTCCTGAAGCTCACAAAAAAGACACAAAAATGAGGCCAAACAAGGCCTAAGAGGGGGTAAACAACCCCAAACACAAAAATGATCTTAAACAAACTTAAAAAGGAGCTCAAAATAAGATTTTTTTTAGTTTATGACAAAGCTCGAAAATGCCTACAAGTAAGGCCAAAACATGAAGAAAAATAAAGATTAAAAGAGGGTAAAGTGTGTTACCCTTGTAGCCAAAAGGGGACAGCAGCTTCTTGGTCCAGAAAACCAGTCCCTTAGCCTCTGAAAATGGCTTCCAAGATCTTTAGGTTGATGATGGAGGTGTTAGGCTAAGAGTTGGTGTGCAAAGGGGCCAAGAACTATGGACTTTGGAGCTCAAAGTAGTGAGATATGTATGGTTTTTGCCTTAGCAAAATTTTTGGAACCCTTGCAATGGAAGATGAGCTCTTGTTTTATAGAGGAACAAAGGTGCAAGCTTCTCTTAGAAGCTTGAGCAAAGGGGCCAAGCTTCTTGAGGAAGCTAGAGCAAAGGGGTTAAGTTTCCTCAAGAAGCTAAGAAAGGGTCAAGCTTCTCTTAGAAGCTTGGAGCAAAAGGGCCAAGCTTCTTGGAGAAGCTAAAAAGGTTCAAGCTTCTTGGAGAAGCTAGAACAAAGGTTCAAAAGGTTCAAGCTTCCTCAAGAAGCTAAAACCTAGGGTTCAAAAGGTTCAAGCTTCCTCAAGAAGCTAAAACCAAAGGTTCAAAAGGTTCAAGCTTCCTCAAGTAGCTAAAATCAAGGGTTCAAAAGGTTCAAGCTTCCTTAAGAAGCTAAAACCAAGGTTCAAAAGGTTCAAATCTCCCCAAGAAAAGGTCTCGGCTAGAAAAAGTGGCCGATTGACCAAAATCAGTGGCCGGCCGACCAAACACAATGCCGACCGGCCAACACCTTTGGCCGGTAACAAGAAAACAGGGCCGGTGGCCTCAAGCCATGGCCGGTGAGGTGTGGGGATGCCCAACAAGTTATTTCCCACCCTCAGAAGCAAAACAATAAGTGTTTGGTGCAAAACCAAACACAAAACAAACAAGTTAAGAGGTCTTGAGGCAAGGCGCGCAGCCGAAACCTCCGAGAACTCAAGACGAACACGAACATGGATGATCATCGAGTGTTCAAACGATGACATCCAAGTCTTGAGGACGGTCAAAAATGGGGTGTCTATAGATACTACCAAGGCATCGTTGTGCGGATGTTGGACCATCTCCAGGTCGGCTTCAGTAAAGGACACTACTGGTCCCTGGTATTCCTTGGCCCGAGGTCTTTTCTCCCTTACTTGGTACACATGCTGTAAGTGCCTCACCTTCTGGGTCTCCCCCCGTATTTTATTTTTGCTCACCTTTGAGTGAATTACATTAATTACCCGAGATTCTCCTGCCTACGGCTACTGTGCTGGGGGAGGTGGAGCTGCCGGTGCTTAAGGCAGTCTTGCCTGTTCTTCCCTTGTCCTGGCCTCATCTACGAGGTCCCTCAAACGGCCTTGCCTTACCAGGTCTTCCAGGTATGCCTTCAGGGCTCTGCAACCATGGGTCATATGCGCATCTTCGTTATGGTAAGCACAATGCTTACCAAGGCTTCGTTCCATAAATTCTTCTGGCACCCTAGCTGGTGCTCTAAAATAGGGCTGGGATCGGATTTTGTCCAGCACTTTGTGAATTGGGATTCGGAACACTGTTGTGACTGCCTGCGCAGCCCTCAGTCCTATCTCTTGCTTGTTGGATCCATTGTTACCTCGGCCTCGCTTCGGCGAGCCGTTCCCTTTCTCTTGCCTTGTCTCCTTGGCTCCTGACGTGTCTTCCTCGGCTCTGGCATACTTCTCAATTCTGGCCATGAGCTCCTCCATACTTTTTGGCAATGTTTTTGCTAGTGATTTTCGGAGTAGGCAGCTATCTTTCAAGCCGTTTTTAAATGACACGATAGCCACTTCTTGGTTGCATGCTGGTATTCGGTTGAACACCTCGTAATACCTCTTGGCGTAGGCCCTCAGGCTTTCGTCCTCGCCAATCTTCAAAGCCATTAGGGCGTCTACCCTCAGGGGCTGTAGTTTGTTTGTCACGAACCTGGCCATGAACATCTCGGCCAGGCCTTCCCAGGTCTTCACACTTCCTTTCGGTAGTTTGTGAAACCAATCCGATGCAATCTCCCCGAATGATGAGGGGAACACTTTGCAGAGCAACAGCTCGTTCTAGTGTACAACACCATCGCGTTCAGGTATAATCCGACGTGAAAGTTGGGGTCCGACTTCCCATCGTATATCTGGAATCTCGGCATGCTGAATCTCTTCGGGACCTCAACTTTGTCTAGCTCTACCGAGAATGGTGTTCTCGGTTTAATAGTTGAGGTTACCTCGACATGATCTTGCTTCCTCTTGAGGTAATCTCTTAAGTCCTCTTTGGTCCGCCTAGGAGCTCGGCTATCTCCTGATTTCAGTCTTTTAGGTGCACTACTTTCAGCCTCGTTGTGAGCCCTTTTTGACCTTTCTCCAATGGTCGCATCGAAGCACAATTCCTGCCTTTGAACATGCCGATGTTCTCTGGGGTCCCCCTCTTTGGTGCGTTATGTCCTTCGAGATTTTTCCCTTCTTGGCTCTCCATGCCCGACCTCCCTTGAAAGCCGGTGAGAATGTCTTTTGCTTCTGGGGTGTTGGGGGGCTATAGGGATAGTTTTCTGTCCTCCCTTCTGGGCATTAGCCGCTAGAATCGGCGTGTCCTGTAGCGGGAATGGTGGCTGCATTACGTTGTTCTGCATCATGAAGTTGACAACCGATTGCAGATCCGCCAACTTGTTCGCCATCTCTTTAACCTCTTCGTCCCTCCGTAGGCATCTATCCTTCCACACCTGGAGGTTATCTTCGTTATAGTACCCGCTTTGGTCTGTTTGCTTTGGTATGTCGCCTTCCTGGCCGACGTCTTTCACTTCGTAATTCTGGTCTTCGTTGCAATTGTCCTTCTTGACGTCAACATCAATAGGTCTTCCACTCCCGTTAGGAGTGTCATCCACAACCTTCTCCTTCTATCTGTCGTTGGCCATCTATTCTTCTTTCTTTCCCACAGACGACTCCAAATTGTGTGAGTGTTTTTCTGACCACACTGCCAACTCAGTATTCAACTGGAGAGCACTGGCAGAATAGATGGCACCTGTCTGACCTGTAATAGAAAAAAGAAGATTTCGGTGGTGGTTCGTCCACCCGGGGGCACTTCGACGATCAAGTCAGTATATCTCTCAAAGATAATCAATAGTGCTAAACTCACTGTTCAGAATATAAATTGCGTACCTTAGACCCATCGGGGGTGCCTTTCTTTTATAGTTAACTCAATCCTAGTCCCCATAGAAGCCTAGCTTCAATGGACTTTAGCTCAGTGCTTATCCTGGACTCTTCAATAGATAGAGATAAACTCCCTAAGAGTGTTATCCTTATCCATGCTGAAGTCCTTCCTCATTTTAGGACTCTTGTGCCTTATCCGCTTATCTCGAATTCCGATATCTTCGGAGATAACCTCGGCCTAGCCGAGATCACCTCGGCGTCATGACCTGGACACGTGGCACCTCGGCTGACAAGTCGGCATCACCTTGGCCACGTGTTGGTACTCTAAAAATGTATCCCCACAACTGCCCCCTAGGTTCTATTACCTCGGCATTCTGAGGTGATGGAACCTATATTGGTACTTCCTACCAATACGTCGGCTTAAAGTATCTCAGCCGAGATCATCGACAAGGCCAACATGTCTCTTTAAAGAACAAGGACCCTAAGAACTCTTTTACGCGTATGAGCTGTCATACACAATAACTCAACCATTTTAGCCACGTGCCTTCCTCTTACTGGATCGTACCTGTTACGCGCCCATAAGTCATCTCGCGCCTGCGTGCGCTGTCTAACGAATCCGTCGTTCTAGGCTCACTAATTTTATTTTGCCGTTGTTTCAAGTTTTAACAAAACTTTTCCCCCTCTTCCATCATTTCACCATAGTTATGATTTCTGGTGTGGAGCAAAGTGTTGTACGGAGCTAAGTGCTACACTATGGTGGGGGCCATCTCTAGAGTTCGTACGAGCCACCTCTTGAGTCCATACAGCTGTTTTGTTCCATTCTGTACCGTGGTTGTCTTGACCTGAACCCGTCCCTAAAGGTTAGGATCATAACTGTCGATAATCATTAGATTACCTACGGCCTCAGACAGAAAACAAATTTTAAATAATTATATGGGGCCAAAAGCGAAAACAAAAAGATAATATTTATCCAATAAGCTTGTGCATAAATGGAATGAACAAAAAACATTTCTTGTATTAATAACTCACACCAAACATACCCACATAAAAAACATTCTATGTCTAGCTCCATGCAACACCATATTTATACAAAATCATAGCTCATATACAGATAAGGTCAAATATGATCATCAAAAAAAGACAAAAGGGTCAAAACGATAGTTCTGAAACTAAGGCCTCGTTTGTGAGGCGTGTCATGGTTGACTTCACAAACTTGACATTCTTTCTTGGGTTCATTACGGTTAGAGTTGAGCATCCTGTTGCTCACCTACATACATATATACAAAGAGTGAACGAAAGCCCAATGAATAATACCATAATAAAGAGGTTATACGAATGAGATTTATATTAAGTACATCGAACCCATAAATTTCATATACAAACAACCTTAGGCGCATTATGTATTTTTCTTGTACATATCAAACGGCTTTGGGCTCATTTTAGATCATTATAAGACATATCAAACGGTCTCGGGCCCATTGCATCAAACATATCAGACGGCCTCGGGACCATTGCATAACTTTGTCAGACTCGTCAAACGGTCTCGGGCCCAATTCAAATACTTCAATGTATCAAAGGGCATTCAATTCAGTACAAAATGCCAAATCTAAACATATATACCTGGAATAATTAGAAACATCCTCTTCTCTAAATGTGCTATCAGCTGGAAAAGTCAAGTAGATCTGTCTTGAACCGGGGTTCACCATTTCCAACCCACCGTTCATCGAAAACTCGTTCCTATCAAGTCAGGATCGCTCGAATTTGTGCATATCCTCACCCATCATCAACGCCGCGGCGGTCCTTCAACATGTAGAGCAAACCAAGTGTAAGTACAAGTGATCACTTCACAAGAGAGTAACATATGAGTTAAATTATGAAAGAATATATGATGTATATATGTACCTTTGGGTATCACTTTGCTGTTGTTGGAAGAGGAGATTCATGCATTTGTTTGCGGCTACAACAGAGTCAAGGGGTAAAGTAGAAGCCATGAGCTGAGAAGTAGTAGCTAACCTTTGTTGCTGCGCTGATTTAGATCTGACAATCGCCCAAAGTTTGCTTCTTAACTTTATGCAATCAACATAAGTTATGGAAAACAGATATTTGGAATAAGCCATGTAAATAACAGTGAATTGAGTAAGAGATTGAAAGCTGAAATGAAAATAAAAGGATTTAAATAACGAACGAATGAGGAGAACTTCTTAAGACCTTTAAGAGTAACAATAGTAGTGAGATTGAAGAAAAGGAGCCACAAAAAATCCCTGCAAAACTAAACTAAATCATCTAATTATGGCTAATTTATCATCAAAGAAATCCATAGCAGCTTTAGGAGATGCAAAGGGACTATTAGGGAGGTTGTGTTCCAAGCTATTATGGATTGCATTTCTGTTGATCCAAAAAGTAATATACCTTTCTGGTAAATCAATTTCTTCATGCAAATGGGGGCTTTCTTTGCCAATGTCATTGCCATTGTCGTTACTTGCTATTGATGTTTCTTTCTCTTTCTTTTTCTCTTTCTTTTTCTCTTTATGAGATACATTTGCAATCTATTGCAATTGCTGATCGCCCGCAGCAGTTGTTGTAGCTGCCATTGTGGGGTTGGATCCATTCTCTACAAGAAAACAATAGATTGGCATCAACATTTTCATTTCTCAACTCAACATTGATTCTACTAAGCATACTAACCACTGTGACCTAAACAAACAATAATTCAAGGTTAACACATTTCTCAGATTGAAATCAAAATAAGAGATACACCTTCTATGACTTCAGGACTAACATGTAAAATTTACCTCCAAGACTGTAATACAAGAACCATTGTAAACAAACAGTTGAAGAATTGATAAACTCTCTCTCTCTCTCCGTGCTTCATTACCTTCTTCTCTGCCCTGCCATGCCCATGTATTCGTTGGGGCTTTGATAAAGAGATGGACCAATGAGTGAATAAAAGGTCCACACAATTATTCACTCAATATGATTCAATAAATTGAAACAAAAAACAAAATGTCAAGAGACAACTCATGAGAACTCTGCAATCCATTAATTTAGTCAAAAGGCATATTTATGCTTATACATGAGAGAGAGAGAGAGAGAGAGAGAGAGAGAGAGAGAGAGAGAGATCAAGTGCTATAGTAAACTAATTTCATAGCCAAATGAACAAATATCTCACCTTGTTCCACACCATAAACTTTGGTTAAGCTCCTAAAAATTTGTGTGAGCTTGACCTAACTACCTAGCCACTACTTACCAAGCTCACAAGCCATGTACCCATTTTTTACATGCTTATACTTTTCTAAAACCTATAATCTCAAATGAAAAGTGTCACTCCATTGTTATTTTTAACTTCAATTTTGAACTTGTCGCTTCCACACAAATATGAGTTGGTGCAATATGAATCCCTTAGATAAAATAGCAATCAAACCTTACGTTTTCCAATTCATCAAAGTACTTGAGCTTACTATGAAGTGCTTCTGCAAATTCAATGAGTCTTTGCTTCTTTATTAGCTGCAACAAAAGCAAGCAACTAAAACAAGTCAAACTAGGGCATTCAACATTGTACACGTATTATTCCATTTTATAAATAAAATAAAATAATCATGTAAGAAACTAGCTATCACTATCTATGTCAACCTGTGAGATACAATTATCAAAATTGGATTTTAAAGGAAAAAGAAAACACAATAAAACAATTTAACTGAAGCAACTGAAAATGCCATACATATAATCTGACACCCAAAGATTGCTTGTTCCAATGCTAAACAAAAGCAAGGCCTATTTCATTGATTATCTAACCATTTGAATATGCTTTGAACTTTTGGCCCTAAAGAAATGTAATTATCTCATGCCATGGTCAGCAGAGTTCTAAGCCTATGCCTTATCATGTTACAAAAGGTCCAAATTAAGCTTTTAACACTTAAAAAAACCTTGAAGCTACACTTTAGAAGGTCAAAATTAACAACAATTGTCACTGGTAATCCTAACCAAGTGAAGTATCAACGTAAAGTGAATAGAAAGAGGTCCATACCAGTCGATCACATGCATCATGAAGAGTTTTGGCCTTTGTTGCCACTACTTGATGCTGCAGTTGTAATTCATTAAACAAATCCAGGGTTTCATCCACCTACAAAAAAGTTAGTTCAATTAACTGCTTTGTTAATTTGATAAGCAAGAATTAAAACCCAAGAAAAGTTCAACCATATGACAAAATTGTATAATTATTAAAAACAACAAATAGACAGAAGTAAACCAACTAGGCCTAGCCTACTTGGCCACCATGCCTTTCTTAGGGCTTAATCCCAATGAGGTCATGGGTTCAATTCCTCTTAGGAGGGTTGAATTAAGGGAGTGCAAGCACTTAGGTTCTTTGCCAAGGGTGGAGAGATTTTCTCCCATATGTGCTAATCTAATAACTAACATTTGCCGATAAAAAAAATAAAATAAATAAATAAAATAAAAAATGAAATAGACAAAAGTAGAAAAATATGTAAAAGTGTTGTCATAGATGCTTTACTTGATGGAGTATACCGTCACATGTCTGTAAAAGTGTTTTCATAGATACTTTATCTGATGTCATAGCATTATATATTTTTATTCTAGGCTGTTTCAAGTAACACCAAATCAAGTAAACTTTAAAGCAAGTCATCAAGCCACTGGTGTGGAGCAGTGGTCAGCCTCAAGCTTCAGCACCGACCAACTACAGTGCCCTCAAACAATCAAAGACCGTCCTCCACAAGATGAATTGAACTCAGTGAGGGAGATAAAAGCAAATAGCAGAGAGAGAGGGAAAGCAAAGAGAAAACAAAAAGAAATTTACCGAATCGGCTAGCGGTGAGGCGATCTAAGAGGAGACGATCGTCGGTGACTCGTAGGGCTAGCGGTGGTGGTGATGATCGGGGACGACAGCAATTGGCAACGCTAGTAATGGCGAAGGCGATCGACATGGTGAGGAGCAGCAAGAGGCAGACAGAGTTGAATGAGATGTTATAGGGATATGAATTAGGTTTGATTGGGAACTAATTGTGTGTGTGAGAATGTATTTACAATTATTTTGAATTAGAATATATATAATCACACTTATTTAAAATGTGTGATTAAAAAAAATATTATCTCACTTATTAAATTAAGTGTGATTAAAAAATCAGTTTAATTTTTTTAATCACACTTTTAATAAAAGTGAGATATTTTTAATTCTTCTTATATGATCTTTAATCACATGTTAATTAGAAAGTGTGATGAAAATATATATATATATATATATAATCACACTTAATTTAAAAGTGACATAAAAAATAAATATTATCCCACTTAATTAAATTAAGTGTGATTAAAATATCAATCTAATTTTTTTTATCATACTTTCAATAAAAGTGAGATATTTTCATTTGTCAAAGTGTGGTCTTTAACTATTTTTGTAGTAGTGATTATTTCCATATTCGTATCTATGCGCATTTCATATTCATGATCATGATCATTTTTCATTCAAACGGCCTTTGGCCCATTACATTCATATTCAATTGGCCTTTGGTCCATCACGATATTCAAACGGTCTTTGGCCCATCAAAATATTCAAACGGTCGTTGGCCCATCATATCAAACAGCCTCTGACCCATCATTTTCATATTCATATTTATGTGCATTTCATATTCGTGATCATGATTATGATTCATATTCAAACGGCCTCTAGTCCATCACATTCGTATTCAAACGGCCTCAGGCCCAATTCATTCATATTAAACGGCCTCGGGCCCATTTTGTGTCATTGACACACATAACAAACGGCCTCAGGCCCATTCGTACAGTTTTCAAGCGGCCTCAGGCCCAATTCATTCATATCAAACGGCGTCAGGCCCATTTTGTGTCATTGATACATAGAACAGACGGCCTCAAGCCCATTTGTACAGTTTATACTTGACATACTGTAACAACCCGAAAATTTAAGTTGTTCCTTATATTTTATATTAGTATTATTTAAAAGAAATGATTTCAAAAAAAAAAAAAATTTAACTTTATATTATTATTCGATATTATTTTCTAAGTATAATGATATTTTTATTATATTTTTCTATATATTTTTTCTAGATCAAAACACACTGAAATATAATGGGCTTGTTTGGTTGATGTTTCTGAAAAAAATTTCAGAAATTTTCTCTACAAACAAATTTCAGAAATTTTCTCTACCAAACAAATTTTCCCAAAAAACACAAACCAAACAACTTTTCCAAACAAATCTCTCTCACACACACATCAAATCAATCACTTTTTCCAAAACTCTCTCTCAAAACAATTTTCCAAAACAAATTTCCCAAAACACCAAACCAAACATGTTTTCGTACTTTTTTTTTCCAAAACATGTTTCTGAAACACAAACCAAACAAGCCCAATATTTTCGGTACAACTAAGAGGCGTGCCCCCAAGTGGCTTCCAGACTACGCCTCTTGCTGCCCACGTCTCCTCTGTTATGTATATCCATCCATCATCCAAAAGTATCCTCACCTTTTCCAAACACTCTTAGTCACTCTCTCTCCCTCTAATTGTTTTGTTTTATAGGTAAACTTTTGAGTTTAGTTTGGAGTATTTGATGGGTCGCAGTGAATAAAAGGTAAAAGTTAGAATTAATATTAAGGTGAATTATATTAGACCTTGAGTCACCATAATATATTTTACGTATATTTTGAGTTACCATATTTATTATATACAAGTTATATTTTTATAAGTTATTATAAATTATATTAATATTTTCATTACGTTGATTAATTTCTGAACTCTATTTGTTAAAATGAAATTCATGGATATGTTTGTTTATATTTTAAAGAATATTTGACTATGACCTTATATACAATTATATTTTGTAAGTATCACCACGGGAGGCTCACGCATTGGGGGACTTAAATAACCATTGGCCCTCTTATTAATCACTTTGTGACCCTTTATCTGTCATGGATCCATTGACCCTCTGAATTTTTGGTGTGGAGTAAAGTGTTGTACGGAGCTAAGTGCTACACTATGATAAGCGTCACCTCTAGAGTTCGTACGAGCCACCTCTTAAATCCGTACCTCTGTTCTGACTGTCACTTCTGTGATCTCTGTTCTGTTCTGTTCTGTACCATGGTTATTGTCATTTACTTACATGATTTCTGTATTTCAGTTTCTGCCACTTAAATGATTTATTTTTCAAATTGAGTTATGTAAATGTTTTGGTTACATAACTATCCATGGTTATTTCGTCTCCCTTATACTCTCGGTATAATATTTCTCATTCTGCCATGTACTTGTAGTTGTTTACCAATTTTCAGAAAATAATACAATTCATAAATAGCTTTTGGAAAGTCTTAGATGCGGGGCTGCGGAATAGACACACACAGCACTTTTATGATATTTTTTTATGTAAATATCGGCCTTTTTGGTCAATATAATTTTGTAATAAAAATAAAAGCTCCAATGATTATTTTGGTACCCTCACTTAAATATTACTTCCGTTCGCGTTTATTGATTTGTTTAAAAATTGGCCGGAAGTAATCTCAGTTACTGGCCATCACGATGCTTAACCCTTGGGTACGGGGGGCGGGTCGTGACACATACGTTCATAAATTCATTTGTGATTTAAACAATAGAATTCTCATTCATAATGTAAAATCACAAGTTTAGAAAACTTACACGTGAGTAGTATTTAAAAATAGCATATATGAATATATATTTGCTAAAGTATTACTCACAGTGTTCCGCTGCTCGATTCGTCCTTGCACTTGACCCTACACAATTCGTAATACACATAGAAATTGGGTCACAATACAATTCATTCCGTTATTTAATTCGTTTAATTCTCTTAGGCTTTTTCCAACTCTATAGTTCATTTATAATGCTCAGCACATGCCTAAGAGTGCTTAGAAGTGAAAGAGAACGAAAATCGAAATATGAACCAGCTTTTCAAAATTTTCTGAAATAGGGCACTCCGCTCAAGCAGACTGAAAAATTTACAAAATTTCTGAAAGCTTGATTTCTCTGCTCGAGCGACACTTTCCTCGCTCGAGCAGACATGTCAAATTCTGGAATTTCTAGAATTTTGTTTGAAGCTTAAAACAAATTTGCAAAGGTTCACTCCATGTATAATACATTCAAATATGCAATGACACTCCCCAAAATATATATATTTAAAGTCATTTCTAACTTTTTGCTCAAATCTTCATGAATTTAACGATTCTAATATTTTTCTTTCTTTCTTACAAAACATAAAATTAAGCTACAAGCTCTTAGAAAAATATTTGCAAGTATGAAATTCAAATTAAAATCAAGTCAATTCTTGATTATCAAATTCTAAAACATAATTAATTTCTTGATTTATCCAAATTAATTTTTCTTCATATCGAACCCAATTTCAAACTCATAAATTCTAAAACAAGAATTAAACTTTCAAAATATAATCTCAAAACTTGGGTTCATACATGGCTTATTTAAAAACACACAAACTCTTAATTGATCAAAAAGAATATGATCAACTTTTAAATCATTTACATCAAAATTCCTTTAATTTAAAAGTTGAGCTCATTTGTTCATAGACTCATAATTTTTCAAGGCTTAGTTCTTATTTCATCAAAACATGAAATCAATTCTAAGAAACATATGATGCATGTTCAATTAGAGTATAAAAACTTATAAAATTTGTTCATGCATGTAGAAATAAAACTCAAACTCATGCAAGACTACAAAAATCAAACTCAACATAATTAATTTCCAATTAAACTTCCATGAATTTGAACCTAATTCTATTTCCTCATCATCTTGCTAATTTCTTTTTAATTGCATAGAATTGAATTTACTTACTTCTTAATTTCAACTTCTAGATAATTTATCTACAAGATTTGAGCTGTGATTCCTTATCTGAAGTTCTTGATTGATGAGTTTTTTATGCATGCAATTTCAAAATTTTAAATTAAAATGACGACACTTAACATAATTTTTCATGATTATGTATGTAACTCATTTCTGACTCAAAACCCAACTTCTCTCTAATTTCATGAACATGATTCCAAACCCTTCTCAATCTCATATATAAAAAGAAATTCCTACATAAATCAAGCTTGAATTTCATACCTCAAATTTTAATTTCAGCAATTAGATTTAATTTCCCCTTTAAATCTTATTCTCTTACAATTTCCAGCACAAAGCTTTCTCTCTCTCTCAGCTGTGTTCTTCCAGCACAAAATGAATACAAAATGGATACACAAATGCACACTTACACACACAACTTCTCTAGGTGCATTCACACTACACGTGCACATTGATCCAAGCTGCAAGCACAACACTCTTATACATTCACCCCCAGATTTCTCAGTACACCCACCTAAATTTCTCAGCGCACCCACACCCACAATTCTAGTTTGTTCCATAATGTAATTTATGCTTATGATTAATTTAATTAAGCAACACTTAATCTTAATAAATCTTAGTTAACACATAATTAATTAATCATAACTAATCACAAATCCCACATAATTTAATTAGTCTAATTTGACTTCTTTTAGAGCCCAATTAATTATATTTAAATTTATCAATCTGAATCAAATTTTTAATCAAACTTCTAAAAGACTCCAAATATTAAATTTAACTTATTATCATCATCAATTTTGATTTCCCAAATCATTTAGGCTTTTAATTTCTGATCAAACGCCAAATTTCCGTCAATAAATTACATATTCAAATTGGACGCCTCATAAATAAATTTAATTCGTAATAATCACAATTCTCAATCCTCATAATTTAACTAACTTAATTAACTCCAATTCGGACCTAATTAATCGAATCTCAATTTTACTGAACGGAATCGAATATTTAATTAAAATCCCAAATGAGTCCGTAATTAAAATTAAATTTATTCAACTTCTTAGTTTCACTTTCTTAAGTCATTTGGACCCTTAATTTCTAATTCCAAAATAAATTTTTAATAAAATCATATACGAATCAGATTCCACCCTTCTCATAGATCCCAAATTAAATTAGGATAACGACTAATTAAAATCCCAAATCTCCTTAATTAACCAAATATACAATATTATACGTGGTGGGGTTGTCACATGGTTATACTTATTTTGTTTATATGATTTTTTATTTCCGTATTATATATTCTATATTTTAATATCAAGCTCTATTTAACCCAATAATTATTCATGGTGAATTTTATGCCCTTATACTCTCAGTATAATATTTCTCACTCTGCCATGTACTTATAGTTGTTTACCAATTTTCAAGAAACAATACAACTCAGAAATAGTTTTTGGAATGCAGGGCTGAGGAATAGACACACACAATACTTTTATAGTATTTATAATTCTATTCTTCATATGTAAATATCGGCCTTTTTAGTCAATAAATTTTGTTATAAAAATAAAAGTTTTAATAATTATTTTAGTACCCTCAATTAAATATTTTTTTGACTTATATTTAATAATTTATTTAAGAATTAATTGGAAGTAATTTTAATTACTGAGTATCACAATACTTAACCCAACAGCGCTACAGACCCCCAGTGGGGGTCGCGCCCCCAGTGACGTGGCGCGCCCCCACTGGCTGAAAGTTTAAAAAAAAAAAAAAAAAAAAAAAAAACAACTTTTTTTGGACCAATCACGGACTGCCACCTCACTGGGGGTCGACCCCCAGTGGGGGTCGACCCCCAGTGGGGGTCCGAAGCAATTTTCATACTTAACCTTTAAATACGATGAACAAATAGTGGCAATCTAAATTAGGAATGGCCGCCCAGCCGACCTTATCTACTCATAGAGTTGAGCTGTGTTGAGATTTTATTAAGTTTGATTTTGCATAAAGTATTATAACTCTATCCGATTTGATCCGCTCATTTATAAAATATTAACTATAATTTTATATTATTTTAATCATTAAATAAAGTTAAAAAAAATATAAAGACAAAAAATATATATACTTATTTGTGAGACTTAAATTAAAATATTTATTAAAAATTATATTTATTTTATTATTGAATATTAATGTTCTAAATTCAAATAATGAATAAAAAGATCTAAATAATTTAATATCCATTTGAGATATAAAAATTAATAATTAATAACTCGTAATTATTGGATTAACTGGGCGGACTTAGGATTTGAATTCTTTTTAGAATCGAACTTGGAATGACTAAATTAGATTTGATGTTTAGCTGAGCTGGGTTTGGGTTAACATATATCATCTTACTATCATCTTACTATATAGTTCAAGTCTAACCCCACCCGAGATTTATCTGCTCTTACTATGAATTTATTTTGAAATAATCAAATATATTATTCAAATAAAAAATTAAATTGAATAAATATCAACAACTATATAATCGAATCATAATGATTGATAACATGTTTAATTGCCTCTACAAAATGAATTATTTCAATCACCAGTTTGAGATGAGCCTACGAAGACTGAGATGAGCCTACAAAGACTAGGCTTGCTTTGGCAAGCTAGCAAAAAGCTAACTTTTGGTTTTTTTAGCCAAAAAAGTTAGCTTTTTTACCCAAGTCACTACCCAAAAAAAGCTAGCTTTTTTGGTAAAAAAAAACTAGCTTTTTTGGCTAAAAAAATCAAAAATCAACTTTTTACCAATTTTCCAAAACACCACTAAACACGGTGGAGAGAAGCTTAACAACCGCCACAAGAAACAGTGCATAATAAAAAAATTAAAAAATATAATAAAAAAAAACAATGCAAGCCTACTAACAATCACTAAAATACAAATAATCCATAATGGAAAAAAAAATAAAGGTGGAGAACTCTCTTCTGCCCAAAATCTAAACTTGAAGGAATTTGATAATGTATAAGTGCAGGTACAGCCTCAGTCATGTACTGTTAAACCAACTGACTCACGAGCATGTAATAGTACCAATTCTGTTAGTTAGATTCTTGAGCTAATAATTGTTAGTTAGTTACAAACAGATAAAAGATCTATTATTCATGTATATATAGAAATATCTTGTAACCAATTTTGTGTGAAATGGAATTATGAAAATTCTCTCTCTCTTCATGGTATCAGAGCACTGAAGCTCTTGCGAGCAATTTATGATCCATCAATGGAGGACAATGCTTCTGCTTCCCTCCCTTTCAATCTCACCCTACTCATTTCAAATTTCAATTCATTGGTGACTGTCAAGCTTGATTCAACCAACTACTTGATATGGAAGAATCAAATGCACAATGTGCCTCGAGCCACAGGCCTTCTTGGTTACGTCGATGGATCACAGTCCTATCCTTCTTCGAATATTCTTGATTTTGATGGAAAATCAATCTCTAATCCTAAGTATCAGCAATGGCAGACGATTGATACACAACTTCTCAGTTGGCTCACTGCAACTTTGTCATCTTTAATCTATTCATCTGTTCTTCATCTTCAACATGCTGAAGAAGTTTGGCATGCTCTTGAGAAGCGATTTACTTCAGTTTCCAGATCACACATACACCAATTGAAAAACAAACTTTAAAGTATCAATAAGAGATCTTCTTCAATCGAAGATTATCTTTCTCAAATCAAAATCATATCTGAACAGTTAGCCTTGGCCTCTGCTCCAGTTGATGATGAAGACCTTGTTCTTCTGACTTTGAATGGCTTACCAGAAGAGTATGACTCTTTCAAAACTTCTATTCGAACTCGGTCTGAAGCAGTTTCGATGGAAAATCTATGTTTTCTGTTATGTTCAGAGTCGATTCATATCGAAAATAAACTCAAACATTCCTCTGGACATGAGCTCCATGGGGCCTGCAATACATCAACAAAAGGATCTTCATTATCATCATCTTCTTCATATCCTAGTTTTGAATCTCATTCTAATTTTGGAATATCTCATGGTTTTTCATCTAGTTCGAGAGGTCGATCTCAATACAAAGGTACCAGAGGAGGAAGATTTACCAATTATAGAGGAGGTCAATCTCAATACAGAGGTACCAGAGGAGGCAGACATTCTTTTTATGACTCCTCTGGTTCTGGTTGTCAAATCTGTGGCAAGTTATCACATCTGGCTTTTAATTGCTGGTTTCGAATGGATCCTACTTTTCAACCTCATTCTTCTTCTTCCTCTCCTCATCACCAGTCCTCCCAAGCTCCACTTCGAGCCTATAATGCATCTGTTTCTCCTCACACTTTACCAGATTCTTCTGCTCCTCCATGGTATCTTGACTCTGCAGCCACAAATCATTTGACTAATGATGTGTCTAATTTTCATCTCTATCAGGCTTATCAAGGTCCTGAACAAGTTCAAGTTGGTGATGGTTCCTCTTTGCCTATCCAACACATTGGTACTGGTCTTCTACCTACTCCTCACTATGGTTTTCATCTTACAAATCTTCTTCATGTTCTTTCCATTTCTACTAATTTGCTTTCTGTACATCAATTGACCAAGGATCATAACTGTGTTGTTATCTTTGATGCTAACACATTTGTAATTTAGGACAAGCACACGCACCAGGTCCTACATAAAGGCACTCATGTCAATGGTCTCTACCAGCTTTCTCCTTCATCTTCGCTGTCATCATTTTCTCCTGTTGCACAGGCTCATCAATCTATTACGTCTTCAATGTCTGATCTGTTTTGGCACCAAAGGCTTGGCCATCCTTCATCACAGAAGTTGCAACATTTAGCTGTGCACTTACCAAATAAAATTTCTGTAAATAATGTGTTGTCTTGTACTGATTGTCAGGTGTCTAAGATGCATAGATTACCTTACAAACTGTCTAGTACTTCAGTTGATTGTCCTTTTTCCTTAATCCATAGTGATGTTTGGGGTCCATTTCACTCTGCTAATACTTCTTGCAAATTTTATGTGTTGTTTGTAGATGATTTCAATAGATTTACGTGGATTTATCCTCTGAGCTACAAGAGTGAAGTTTTTGATAAATTTTTAACTTTTAAAGCCTATGCTGAAAATCAGTTTAATACTACTCTCAAAATTTTTCGAACTGATTGTGGCACTGAATTTGTTAATCACAAGTTTGATTCTTTTTTGCAAACTCAAGGCATTATTCATCAAACTAGTTATCTATACACTCAAGCTCAAAATGGAGTTTCTGAAAGAAAACACAGGCACATTATTGAGACAGCTATCACTTTACTCCATCATTCTTCTGTTCCTTTACTTTATTGGTTTGATGCCATAGTTATAGATGTCTTTCTTATAAATCGCACGCCTAGTAGTGTCCTTCACAACAAATCTCCTTATGAAGTTTTGTTTCATTCCATTCCTAATTTCTCTTTTTTCAGAGTTTTTGGCTATCAATGTTTTCAATGGCTCAAACCATACATTTCTCACAAACTTCAACCCAAATCTGTGGCTTGTGTTTTCTTGGGATATCATCCTACTATGAAAGGTTATCGCTGTCTTGATCCTCTCACTGGCAAAATCTATATTTCTAAACATCTGCTCTTTAATGAACATTGTTTTCCCTTTTCTTCTAATTTTTCTGCTGCTACACCTTCTTCCTCTCCAGTTCCTCATCTTACATCTTTTTTCTAGGGTTCTTCTACTGTCCCTTCTTCAGCTCATACCTCAGTCCAGTCCTCTCAGACCTCATTTCAGCCCTCTTCTTTAGCACAGACTTCTTCTTCCTCATTGTCCTCTTCTTCATCTCAGTCATCTTCTTCATCTCCTTCTCTGTCCACAGTTCCTCTGTGTTCTTCACTTACTTCTCTTGTTATTCCTATTACATCTCTCACTGTTGATTTACCTCTTCCACATCTTCCTGCTTCTAGACATCCCATGATTACTAGATCTAAATCTAGACATCCTCTTTGTCTCACTGCCTGTTCTTCTCTTCTTCAAACTGAACCTCATTCAGTAACCGAGGCTCTTCAGTCTTCAGTTTGGGTTGCTGCCATGCAAGAAGAATTTAAAGCCCTTCAACATCAAGGCACTTGGGAGTTGGTTACTCTTCCCTCTAATAAGGTGGCTATTGGCTGTAAGTGGGTTTTTCGCATTAAACGGAATTCAGATGGCACTATTGCTCGGTATAAAGCGAGATTGGTTGCCAAAGGATATTTGCAACAAGAAGGGGTTGATTTTCATGAAACATTCAGTCCTGTAGCCAAACAACCTACTATTCGTATTCTTTTGTGTTTGGCTCTCCATTTTGATTGGCCTATCAAGCAATTGGACATATCAAATGCATTCCTTTATGGCATCTTAGAAGAAGAGGATTATATGGTGCAGCATCCTGGTTTTATTCAGAATTCCACTCAAGTGTGTAAGCTCAAAAAGGCTCTCTATGGCCTTAAACAAGCTCCTCGAGCTTGGTACTCCATTTTCTCCTTTTTCTTGGTGGATTAAGGTTTTCATACTTGCCATTCTGATCCATCTCTATTTGTCAAGAAAACTCCTACCAGCCTTACTATTCTTTTGGTATATGTTGATGATATTTTAGTGACTGGCAGTGATCCTACTCTTATTACTCATCTGCTTACTCAAATGCATCATTATTTCTCTATGAAAGAACTTGGCTCTATGTCTTATTTCTTGGGTATTTCTGTTCATACTCAAGCTAGTGGCTATATTTTGTCTCAAGAAAAGTATGCTGCTGATCTGTTACTTAGAGCTGGTCTCAGTGACTGTAAACCCTGTTCTACCTCATTGGCTGTCAAACCTTCTACTTCACCTACAGATTCACTTCATTTTTCTCAGCCTTCTTTCTACAGAACCATTGTAGGTGGTCTCCAATACCTCACTATTACTCATCCTGATTTGGCTTTAGCTGTTAATATGGCATGTCAACATATGCACTCTCCTACTAATGCTCATTTTTAGGATGTCAAACGATTGCTTCAATATGTCAAAGGCACTCTTTCTTATGGCCTGCATTTTTCATCTGGTCATTTTTCCCTTCATGCTTTTCTGATTCAAATTGGGCCGGTGATTCTGTGGATAGGAGATCCACTTCTGGGTACTATGTCTATCTTGGTCCCAATTTAATCTCCTGGTCTGCCAAGAAACAGGCCACTGTTTCCAGGTCCTCAACTGAGGCTGAATACAGGTCCTTAGCTCATGCTGCTGCTGAGCTCACTTGGTTGCAGCAGCTGTTACAGGATATGTGTCTTCCTGCTCTTTCAGTTCCCATTTTGTGGTGTGACAATCTCTTTGCTGTGGCCCCTTGCTTCAAACCCTGTCTTCCACTCTCGCTCCAAGCATATAGAAATCGATTGTCATTTTGTTCGTGAAAAGGTAGTACCTAAACAGCTTGATCTTCGATATGTGCCTTCTGCTAATCAAATTGCAGATGTGTTTACAAAGCCTCTCTCAGCTTCTCGTTTTCAATATCTCAACGACAAGCTCTTGGTTCTTCCTTGCCCTAATAGCTTGAGGGAGGCTGATAATGTACAGGTGCAGGTGCAGCCTCAGTTATGTGCTGTTAAACCAACTAACTCACGAACATGTAATAGTACCAGTTCTGTTAGTTAGATTCTTGAGCTAATAACTGTTAGTTAGTTACAAACTGTTAGTTAGTTACAAACCGATAAAAGATCTGTTATTCATGTATATATAGAATTATCTTGTAACCAATTTTGTGTGAAATGGAATTATGAAAATTCTCTCTCTCTCTCCTCAGAATTGTTTGGACCTATTGGGCTCACTACGGTTCCGTTTTGATTATATGAATCGTTTATTTATTTTTTTTACACTTTGTGTATTTCATTTATAAAAAAAATTAGGTCGATTTGATAACTATAACTTATTCAATTTATTATTTTTGTTATCAAAAAAATATATGGTTCATTTTTTAAAAACACAACTGTCATACTTTTTTTAGTGAACAAAAACATATATGATTTATTTTTAAAAAATACAATTATCGTACTTTTCTCGTGAAAAACACAATAAATTGAATAAGTTACAGTTATCAAATCGAATTAAATTTTTTTTTTTTTGGATGAAATAAACGAATTGTCCGATAAAATGAATGATTTAAATTATCAAAATGAGACTCGTAATAAACCCCACGAATCCAAACAGTTCCCTCTAGTCCAGATCTTGGACTGGAGTGAACCCTCCTTCTAAAATAAACAACACAAAATAGGTATAATCATTTTCGTCTTTGACAGTGATTAATTCTCTAATTATGAGAATAAAAATATACAAAAATAACCAATTGAATTATGTCAATTACTTTACATAAATAAAAAGTAATTAAAAAAATGTGCTATCA
The DNA here is from genome assembly GCA_036172215.1 of Camellia granthamiana. Lineage (NCBI taxonomy): Eukaryota > Viridiplantae > Streptophyta > Magnoliopsida > Ericales > Theaceae > Camellia > Camellia granthamiana. The sequence continues at coordinate 16,772,167 of CM069903.1, read as the reverse complement.
AACGCATCATATGTTTTTATTTTTAATAATATTATGGAGTACCATCTGATCGTATTTTGAAAGTATTCAATAATCACCTTTACTTTTTTTTTAAAAACATTACGAGAAGAGATAAGTAATTGAAAACTGTAATACATCTCAACTAATACTTGCATCACTCAAAATTTGACCACAAATTTCTTCTTTATATCAATCATGCAAGACTAGAAAAAATAAAGTGAAAGTTATTGAGATGTGGATGTGGCGTGATTATAAAAGACAAAATTGAAAATGAGTACGTTCGTAAATAAGTAAGAGTAATACCAATAAAAGATAAATTAAGAGAAAATAAGGCCTTGTTTGGGTACTCCCAAATAATCCAAAAAGTCAAAAAGTTACTCAAAAAGTTAAAAAGTTAACACTATTCACCAAAAGTCAACAATTACGGCTGCACAACTCCCAATTCAAATTTTCCTCTAAAAACCAATTTTCACAAATTTTTATTACACATTTTTCCATAAAAAGTCAAAAAGTTAACCCAAACATCCATATTTTCAACCTCAATTTTTTAGTCAAAAAAGACAAAAAGTACACTTATTTAGTCTTCCCAAACTTGACCTAAATTGAGATAGTTTTGTCATATACAATGTAGACTAATAGAAACAGTAATAAAAATATACGATATAGTGATAGTAAAAGAAAATATTAAAAGAAGTGTTAGATCTAAGTTGACATTACTAATATAAATAGAAATATAATATATATATTTTTTCAATTTAGTAGAGTCTGGTAAAGAATAATTCAGGTAACTCAACTTATTTTACGGGAGTTAAGCCATGGTTTGGTTGGTTGGTACGAATCACGCAACAACCAAAAACAGTAATGCGGTAGATCAGTGAGCTGAAAATCCATTGTCTCATAATGCTATCCTAATTGTCTGTCCCTTTATTCTTGTGATGACACGTATATATCAATCAAAACCAAACCCTCTCCATCTCTGTCCACATTCACATGAGTCATAACTTGCTTTCGGCGATTTATTGACAGCTTCGACTAATCTTCATTCATGGTCTCCATGACTACTCTACGGAAACGGAACAACATGGACGGTCATTCTATACAAAATTAACATTAAAATGTTGCCACACCACACAGATTCATGAAGTTTATCTTTCTGGGTACTTGTGAAATAGTAATAAAAATTTCCCAAATATAGTTCATCAAGAGTTAGAGAAATGTAATGTATCTTAAATATTCTATCAAATTTTTTATTTGGGATGAGATTCATACAGATTTATATGTGTATAGATTTCACACCCATATAAAAGACTTGATAAAATATTTAGTAGAATATTTAGGTCCAATGATAAGATGTAGACGGCGGTGTTGTTATATAATAATCAAAATGAGTGGTGATACAGAGAACAAGGACGGTCAAAATTGATTGCTGCTGTTGAGCCAAAGTATACTCCTATAAAAAAATATAATTATATTGGATTCATTTGACAAGTTAATTAAAAATTAATTTTTAATTTTTATTTTATTTTAAGTTATATATTACTTTTTACATCTCTCATTAAGAAAAAGATAAAAAATCAAAAAATCATCAAACCGCTCAATAATAGTTTTCTACACACCACACCACTCAGGCTCCCACTCCACTGCCTCTTTTTTCCTTCCTTGGCCTGTCGTGTTCTCTCTCATGGCAGCACCCAATCCAGTGAAGGTGCTTGAGGTTTGCAGAGTGGCTCCAACGCCTAGCTCACCGGACTCAGCCGCCCCGACCTCTCTTCCTCTTACTTTCTTCGACGTGTTATGGTTGAGATTCCCTCCCGTTCAACGAATTTTCTTCTACGAAACCTCTCATTCAACCACTACATTCTCAGAGATTGTCCTTCCTAAACTCAAACACTCCCTCTCTCTCACGCTCCACCACTACCTTCCTCTCGCCGGCAATCTGACGTGGTCCCCAGATTCCGATAAACCAATCATCCAATACGTGGAAGGTCATGATGCAATTTCACTCACCATAGCCGAGTCTGAAGCTGAATCCTTCTACCATCTGTCCGGCGATAGCTTTCGAGAAGCCAAAGAATTTCATCATTATTTACCCCAGCTGGTGGCCTCTCACACACAAGTACCCGTGATGGCATTGCAAGTCACTCTGTTTCCAAACACCGGGTTTTCTATCGGTTGCGCCACACACCACGCGGTATTTGATGGGAAAACTATATCTCTATTTTTGCATTCATGGGCCTCTATTTGCCTCCGCGGCCAAGTCTCAACTTTAACGCCCGAACTAACTCCATTTTATGACCGCACCATTGTCGATGACCCAGATGATCTTGAAACAGCTTTCTTAAACGGATGGTTGCAACAAAATGGCAACAACAACAAAAGCCTCATGATATTGGACTTGAAAGCTCCACCCGATGTGTTTCTCGGCACTTTTAGATTGACAAAGGCAAATATTGAGAATATCAAGAAGCGTGTGCAAGCCCAATGGCAAGGGAAGAATAATCATAAACTAGCCATTCCTCTGTCAACTTTTACAATAACAAGTGCCTACACATGGGTTTGCTTAGTTAAAACCTTGAAAATGAGGAGCCAGAAAGTTCGTCTTATCATCGGTGTCGATTGTAGGGCTCGCTTGGAACCCCCTCTCCCTTCAACTTACTTTGGGAACTGCATTTCAGGATGTTTTGTCGAAGCAGATTCGAACGACTTAATTGGAGAAGATGGGGTGGCCATGGCGGCCACGGCGATTGGAGAAGCCATACAAGGTTTGAATGATGGAGTTCTAAAAGGGGCAAAAGACTGCATAACTACAATATTTTCTTTACAAAAGGAGGCATTATTTTCCATTGCAGGCTCACCTCGACTTGAGATGTACAACATTGATTTTGGGTGGGGGAGACCGAGAAAGGTGGAGGTGACATCAATTGATAAAAGTGGAGCTTTCTCTCTTACAGATTCCAGAGATGGTAATGGTGGGCTTCAGATTGGGATAGTGTTGAAGAAACATGAAATTGAAGCTTTTGCTTCTCTTTTTGCTAGTGGTCTTGAAACTCATTGAGTCCGTAAAACCCATTGGCACCTCCTTGTATGTTTGATGCAAGTATGTTTTTCATTGGTGTGTGTTTTATTTGTGTTTATGTATCTGTTTGATGTCAAATAATGATATTGAGCTCATGAACATTATACTTATTTCTCTTATTCTGATTTTTTGTATGAAGATTTGACATACATACAATATTTTTCAAAATGTTCCAAAAAATTGGTTTTGATGAATGAAATGGTCAAAGCTTTTCACATCAAAATGAGATTTTTTCTTTATATTAAAAATAGAAAGGGGGAATAGTGCATTTGGATTACTTCCAAAATTCAACCCATCTTTTTGAACGAAAAATTCAACCCATCTAGATTCGTAGAATATGTTGCCTTTGGAGAATTCCAGCACCTGCTTTGATCATCAACCAAACTGAGGCGTAGTTTGGCAATAATAATAATAATAATAATAAATTTTTTTTTTTTATCCTTTTTAAAAATTTTAAAAAAAATTGTGTTAAAAATTGTACTTTTCTAATCCATGCAAAAAATTCGCGTTTGGACTCTTTATTTTTGGACTCTTTAAAAAAAATGCAAAAAAAAAAAAAAAACAAACTTATTTGGACTCTTTATTTTTTTTGATGGACAAAATTCGCATTTTGTCTCGGAACACTTTCAAATATAAACAAGGAAATCCTTTATAATTTTGGACTAAAATATAAAACTAGTTAAAAATAATGGCGAAATTACCTAAATACCGCTATGGTATATTCTCTCTCCCTTTCTCTAATATCCATATATATATTTTATCTTAACCAAACATTCAACAAATAAGATTATAGTAAACTAAACACCCTAATTTATCACCATAAAATTGAACGACTTTTTTGAAATGCTAACCATAACTCTGTAACTCCATAGATCACTAATAGTGGGTAGTCAATGGTGGGTACTTATTAGGCCAAGTTTGGCAACTCTAAAATAATCTATCTTTTTATCTTTTTTTCATCACATCACCTTTCTACTTTTCTGTACATCTTTTCGTAAAAAGACAAAAAATGCATTTATTTAGGTCATCCCAAACAACCCCTTAATCTAATTTTAAGAATCACTAAGGCCAAGTTTGGCATGTGGCTAAAAAGTCAAAAAGTCAAAAAATTATTCAAAAAGTTAAAAAGTTATCACTATTCACCAAAAGTCAAAAATTACGGCTGCAACTCTCAATCCTAATTTTCCGCTACAAACTAATTTATACAATTTTTTAATACATATTTTTTCATAAAAAGTCCAAAAGTTAATCCAAACAACTATATTTTTTTCCTCAACTTCTTAGTCCAAAAAATCAAAAAAATACACTTATTTAGGACATCCCAAATAACCCCTAAATTCAATCACTAACTCTGTACTACAAACAAATCTTGGGTACTTATTAGTCTCATTTAAAGAATCAGTGCTTTCACAGAAAACCCTTTTCTCCATCCCCTCGCCTCACCTTGCCTTGCCTCCGTCGCCGTCCACTCGCCTCGCCTTGCCTTGCCTTTGTCGTTGTCCACTCGTCTCTCCGTCTTCGCCAATCATCTCTCCGCCTCTCTCTCTCTCTCTCTCTCAAGTTGCAGCTCTCGTCTCTGTTAGGGCGAAACAGAGACGAAGATGAATGTGGAAAGTAAAAAAAAAAAAAACACCAACAACAACAACAATTAAACAAAACAACGTCGTCTTTAATGAAACGACGTCGTTTTGGCGAGGGCGGCAGGACGCGCCGTAGAAAAGTGTGGCCGAGGATCCGGACTCCATAAAATTACCCTAATCTAATTTTTAATTTTTAACCTAATTTCTTATTTAATAACATTTTAAATTAAATATATAAATATATATATTTGACAAATTAAATCGTAAATTAACCTAAATACCTTAATTTATTATCATAAAATTATCTTAATCTAATTTTTAATTTTTAACCCAATTTTTATTTAATAAAATTTTAAATCAAACATTTACATATACATACATATATATTAAACCATAAATTAACCTAAATAGTCTAATTTATTACTATAAAATTACCTTAATCTACTACTTAATTTTTAACCCAATTTCTCATTTAATAACATTTTAAATTAAATTAAATTTTTAATAAAAGATGACAATTAGTGTTAGGGTTTGGTCAAGATTAATTTGGAGAATAAGATCAATATGGGGCTATTATTGACATTTAATTCAATTTTTACTTTGACTTAACACTTTTGCGTTGTCTACTCTCAATTTGAGAGAATATGGCACGCCTTCCATTATCTTTAACAAAAAAATTAACTGCAGTACTTTAGTCCAAAATTATAAGAGAGTTATCTGTCTATATTTGAACCATAGAAGGCAAAGTGCTTTGAGGCGAAACCACAAGGGAGTAAAGTAAATTTTGCCCTTTTTTGTTTTTATGAAATTTTTTAAAAAATTAATTTTTAATTATTTTAGTTCGTCTAATTGAATATAATATAAAAGTGTAAAAAAAAATTTAAAATTAAAAATAAATAAATATCACTAAAGGAAAAAAAATAAAGAAAATATCTGATTGTAGGCTCATTAGCTATTTAGATCGTAAAATTTTTATTTTATCACATTTATTTTAAAAAAATAATGATAAATATATATTTTTTTAAATTGTTTAATTTTTTTATCAGATTGACTTCAATCACCTTACAAAATAAACGATTTTAATTATCAAAAAATAAACCAATAACAAATCTCACGGACTCCTCAAGTTTTTTAGCAGCCATTTTTTCTTTTTTATTTTTAAATTTTTATCTAAATTATTATTCAAACACAACGTTAAAAAAATATTAAAAAATTCCACATTTTACCAAAATTCAACCCATCTAGAAGTATTTGCCAAAGCATGTGAAATATGGCAACTCTCGCTTGACCGAAGAAGTCAAATTCTAACCTTTTTTTTTGGGTCGGCAATTCAAACCGATTAATCTGTGTTGAATAAAATATATTTTGTAGGGCTGAGTAAGTAATTTGTGAAATTCGTAATTCGATTCAGTTCAGTTTAATTTTGGTAGTTTGGATTAATTTTTTGAATTCGTAGTTCTGTTTTGGATTGAAGAGTTAAAAATTCGTAGTCCACGGATTAATCCGGATTGAAACCGATCCGGACCATATACAAATAGTTTATATTTTTATTATACATTCCTCATTGTATCTTTTCTTATTCCATATAAAATCTAAACTCAAACTTGAACTTGTATAATATCTTCTTTTATTACTTTTATTTGTTAGTTTTAATTTTAATTTGTAATGGTCTAAATATTTATAATAAAACCAATTTTTTTATGATTGTTTAAATTTTAGAACAGTATGTCGCTATTATAGAAAGACATGTTGCTATTGTAGAACTAATATAGTGCTATGTTTATATTTTTATGAAATTAAAGTGTTATATATATATATTTGTTATTTAATTATGTGAATCCGTGGTCCTAAATCGATCCAATCCATATTTAAATGGATTGGTTCCATAATTTAAACGAATTGGATTAGTTTCAATTTTTCAAAAACCGTAGATAACAGATTGGTTTTGGTTTTAACCCAATCCGGACCATGCTCACCCCTAATATTTTGAATAGAAATAAATGAGTAAAAAAGTTGAAATATTCAACGAAATTATTAAAAAAATAAAAGAGAAAATTGATGATAAATTTAATCTGAAAGGTGTCTAAGACATTAGGTCCAATGAAGATTTTTTATTAGTGAAAGATTCACCAATTGTGAAATAGTTTGATGAAAAGTCATTTTTACTGTTTATGAGGATATTTTATTTTTAATTTTATCCCTTAATTTATCTGTTAATTTTTTTTTTGATTGTTTATTTTTTTGACTATCTGTTCAAAATTTTTAATTATCTGGTCAAATCATTTTTTTATCTATTTAATTTTTTTAACTATCTGTTCAATTTTTTCCTTATCTGTTCAAATTATTTTTATGTTTTGAAATTCTTGTCTGCTCAAAAAAATTTACTTTTTTTCTTATCTGTTCAATTTATTCTTTTTCCTATCAAGCATATTTTTCTTATTTCAACACATCTGTTGAACAGATCAGAGCATTTTATCTATTAAAAAAGCTATCGATTGAAATAACAGAGCCATTTTGAACAGATCAGAGCCACAAAAGGTCCCTTATCTGTTTAAATTTAACAGTAGAAATCCCTTATCTATTGTAATTTGTTTCATCATTATTAACAACAACAATAACAATAATAATCAACAACTAAAAAAAAAAATAGGTACCTGTTCACCAAATCCATAACAACAACAACAAATAATCAAAAAAACAAAAAGAGATCTAGAAAAGAGAGAGAGAGGGAGATCGATGACGTGGTGGTGTTCCAAGTCCCTCTCTTCAAAGCTTTCCAAAATGTTCCAAAAAATTGCTTTTGATGAATTAAATGGTCAAAGCTTTTCACATCAAAATGAGATTTTTTTTTTTTTTTTTTTATATTAAAAATAGAAAGGGGGAATAGAGCATTTGGATTGCAGATAAGTTCCAAAATTCAACCCATCTTTTTTGAACGAAAAATTCAACCCATCTAGATTCGTAGAATATGTTGCCTTTGGAGAATTCCAGCACTTGCTTTGATCATCTACCAAACTGAGGCTTGGTTGGGCAATAATAAAAAGAATATATATCATATTTTTATCCTTTTAAAAAAAAAAAAAATTTGTGTGTTGAATAAAGTAATATTTTGAATAGAAATAAATGAGTAAAAAAGTTGAAATATTCAACGAAATTATTAAAAAAAATAAAAGAGAAAATTGATGATAAATTTAATCTGAAAGGTGTCTAAGAAATTAGGTCCAATAAACATTTTTTATTAGTGAAAGATTCACCAATTGTGAAATAATTTGGTGAAAAGTCATTTTTACTGTTTATGAGGATATTTTATTTTTGATTTTATCCCTTAATTTATCTGTTGATTTTTTTTTTTTGTTTATTTTTTTGACTATCTATTCAAAATTTTTAATTATCAGGTCAAATCATTTTTTTATCTGTTTAATTTTTTTAACTATCTGTTCAATTTTTTCCTTATCTGTTCAAATTATTTTTATGTTTTGAAATTCCTATCTGTTCAAAAAAATTTATTCTTTTTCTTATTTGTTCAATTTATTCTTTTTCCGATCAAGCATACTTTTCTTATTTCAACACATCTGTTGAACAGATCAGAGCATTTTATCTGTTAAAAAACTATCGATTGAAATAACAGAGCCATTTTGAACAGATCAGAGCCACATGAGGTCCCTTATCTGTTTAAATCTAACAGTAGAAATCCCTTATCTATTCTAATTTGTTTCATCATCATCATCATCAACAACAACAACAACAACTAAAAAAATAAATAAATACCTGTTCACCAGATCCACAACAACAATAACAATAATAAAAAAAACAAAAAGAGATCTAGAAAAGAGAGATGGGGGAGATCGATGACGTAGTGGTGTTCCAAGTCCCTTTCTTTAGCCGCCGCACCTTCACAAACTTCTCAGAGAAGAAAAGACGACGTTGAGATTGAGGGAGGAACCCACGGTCGAGAACTGTGGCAAAGTCTAAATCTGAAGCGGTGAGGGAGATTGGAGAGAGGTGTTACGGTAGGTGGTTAAGAGAGAAAGAGAGGCAACGGAAGAGAAGTGGTGGTCAGTCGGTGACGACGTTGATGAGAGGAGAAGACAATGGCGAGCGAACAATCACTGTAGTAGTGTTATTGAAGGCAGTGGGTGGGTTTGGAAAGAAAAGTGTTGTGGTCGACATTTAGAGGAGAGAGAGAGAGAGAGAGAGAGAGAGAGACGACAGATAAGTGGTGGTCAATCGGCGTGCGACGTTAGTGAGTGGAGGAGACAGTGGCAGCGAACAACTGTCGTAGTGGTGCTATTGGAGAGGAGAGCCGACTGACAAACCCTAGCGCGCGCGCGCGAGAGAGAGAGAGAGAGAGAGAGAGAGAGAGATGAACAGAGAGATAGTACGAGTATTTTGGGCATTTTATGAAATCTTGTTCTTATGGACATAATGTTTCAACGCTTGAATTTTTGACTAAACAAACTTCAAGTTTGAATTTGTGGACCGAGTCCCCAAAATAAAATTCAAAACTTATGAGATAAGTCATGTTTGATAAAACTTGTTTCATAATTTTTTTCTAAAAAATTAAAAATTAATTTCATAAAAAATAAAAAAAAATACTTATTATTTTTATATAATTTTATCTTTTTAAAAGACTAATAATTTTAAAAAAATAAAATATATTTTTGATATTTATTTTTATCAAACTAGTTTTTATTTTTCAAAATAAATTTAGAAATGAAACTAAACATGACCAATACTTTTTCATTTTAATTTTGTTCGGTTGAAAATTCATCTAATTTCGTAACAGTGGGTTGAAATTCATGAAAATTTGGCAAATTAGTAAAAATAACAAAAAATAAAAGTTTGGAGTTTTCAAGCATTGAAATTAGCATTAAAAGAATTTTAAATAGATGACACATTCGAATAAGTTCACAAAATTAGGAGGAAAAAAAACACACCATGCTGTGATACGGAAAGTATGGATGATAGGATCAATTAAACAAAAATTTAGATTATAAAAAAAATTAAAAATATTTCTGCAAATATCACGAAACCTATACTTAGTAAATTAAAAATAATGAAAAACAAATATTTTTGATAGAGTCTATAATATTAATATATAAAATTTTAATTATTTTATAAGTAATGTCGCTCTAGAATGACTAAATCTCTAATTATTTTATAAATAATGTCACTCTAGAATGACTAGATCTCTAATTAAACTAAACTATGAAGTGACATTGCCACAAAATTATAAATGCATCGCATGCGCGACCACGCTTTAGTGGGCTTGTTTAATTGACCGGACAAACCATTAGATTGGAATTAAAAATATTTAGGACTTATTTTTTAATATTTAATTATAATTTTCTATTCAGATATCGATTGGACAACTAAGATAAGCAGATCATTTCTTAGCTCTCAACAACTTGATTTAAGTAGGATCAACATTCTTCAACTAGTACTAATTGAGAGTATCAACCAAACAATATTAGGTAGTTCTGTCAAAATTTATTTAAATAGAGTAGTAGTAGGGTGCACATAAAACTAACCTAGAAAAAATATCCAAAACATACGCTGGAGTATTGAGATTAATTTCATGTATAATGGATCTCAGTTGAACACTCACTTTTTGGTTCAATTTCTTATCTAAGTTTGTGGATTCATAGGCCTTATTTGATTTATATTTTCAGATATTATTTTAAAAATAATTTTTTGAAAAAACTTTAGAAAATTTGAAAATTTATTTGGTTATATATTTTGAAAAGAGTTTGGGAGTTTGCAATAATTTGATTTATTTTATTTTTAGTTGAATAGAAGAGTGTGAGAGAAAAATTGATTGAGAAAGAAAAAGGAGGGACAAAAAGTGATCGATTAATGTATAATAGAGAAAAAAATAATTAATTTGTTTTTTTAATTTCAACAAAAAAAATATTTTTGAATTTTTTTCTCTAAAAATATAATTTGAAGGAGAAACCAAGGCTGTGTTTGGTATGCAGTTCTAATCATGATTCTACACTCATATTTGAGTGTAGTATTTAGATATAATTTTGAAAAATTAATTCCACACCTACTTTTGCAAACTCATTTCATGCAGGGTTTTGAATTTTGAAATTTGATCTACCCGGTCATCCTCCCAAACATCTGGTCGGTTGACCGGAACAGTACTCTTTTTTTTTTTTTGGCAAAATTGGCACACGTTATTTTTTATATTTTAAATAAAAAATATTTTAAGATTTTTTTTAAACAATTTTTATGAGTTTTGAATAGAATTTTGAGTTATGTGTTTGATTATGAGTTATAAGTTTTTAAATTAAATATCATATGTCACATCTAAATTTTGAATCTCAATTCAAAACTCTTTTCAAAACTTATAACCAAATAAATTTTTTACACTCAAATCATAATTTTAAAATTCACACTTAAAATATAATTTTATTTTCAAATCATAATTCTAAAACTATATCAAAAACGCTATCCAAATCGGCCTATAGAATTTTTTATTTGAATATCAGTCACGTCTTTCCACGCATAACAAATAATTTTAGGGCAAATTACACAAATAATCCCTATAGTTTGAGGCTTGTGTCACTTTGGTTCCTGACTTTTTAATTGTGACACATTTGACCCTAAATTCTGAATTTTGTTCCAAATAAGGACAATTGAATATATAATTAGATTTTTCAAGGGTAAAATTGTCAATTTGATAAAATATAAACTAATTTGACAAAAATAAATGTCAAACAAATATTTTTGAATTTTAAAAAATTATTTCTACCTACTAAAAATGAAATTATGTAAATTTGATAAATCTTTTAGACATTTATTTATTTTTTTACCAAATTAATTTTTATTATGTATTTGGATGATGATCATGTAAAATTAATTTTAAAAAATTAATCATGTAATTTTTATTAATTTTACATAATTTTATCATTGGTGGATAAAAATAATTTTTAAAAAATTAAAAACATTTTTTTAACATTTATTTTTGTCAAATTAGTTTATATTTTATCAAATTAATGATTTTACTCTTGAAAAATCTAATGACATTTTCAATTGTCCTTATTTGGAACAAAATTCAAAATTCATGGTCAAATGTGTCACAATTGAAAAGTCAGGGACCAAAGTGACACAAGTCCCAAACTATAGGGACTATTAGTGTAATTAACTCATAATTTTATATACAATCCGGCTGGCCAAGATATAATTCATTGTAAACCAATGCACATAGAACCAATGAATCATAAGTACAAGTTGATAAAGAACGTAGGGCCTGTTTGATTCAGGATATAAAGGGTGTGATTGGATATTATATTCTGTTGGGTTCACGTAACCTATGTTTGTAATTTTTTTTTAAAGAGGATATAATATCCCATGGGATTGTATATCCCCCAAAAGTGGAGGATATACAATACCACGACCCCCCATTATATCATATACCCTTGGTTGGGATATGATTTAAAAAGTCCAATTTACCCTTTTGTCTATCTAACATAATATAATTTAATATATTTTTTGAATTTAATATAATATAATTATTGAATTTAATTTAATATAAATATTATTGAATTGAATTTAATATAATATAATATTATTTAATATAATATAATATAATATAATATAATATAATACAAATTTTGAATTTAATATAATATAATATTATTGAATTTAATTTAATATAAATATTATTTAATTTAATTTAATATAATATAATTTAATACAAATTTTGAATTTAATATAATATAGTATAATTGAATTTAATATAATATAATATAATATTATTGAATTTAATTTAATATAATATAATTTAATATAAATTTTGAATTTAATATAATATAATATTATTTAATTTAATATAATATAATATAATATAATATTATGAGGGCAATCTTGGAAATTACTTGTTTATATGCCACAATATATTTTGTAAAACAAACATGGATAATATATATCCAATCTTATATAACAAGTCAACAAACATGAATTGAGGGATATATTATCAAATACCTATATCTTATTCATTATATATCCTGACTAAATCCCATATTATATTATATCCTCCAGTTTATATCCAGTGAAACAAACAGGCCATAGGGAGAGTCGTAATTGATGAAGTCACAAACAAACAACAGTATAATAAAAGAAAAATGCTTGGGACCTCTAATTAGAGGTACCACTAGTAAGACCCACTGCCACATCAGTGGTGTGTCTTGTTTTTTTTTTTTTTTTTGCCTTTTTCACATCATTAGAGGTGTGTTTAGAGCCTCTAAATTAGAGGTCTCTAGCATTGTTGATAATAAAATAACACTACATATAATCAATCTGCTATTGAAAGTTTCAACAAACACCACTCATTCCCTATCTTTCCTTGCTCTCTGTTTTACCTCTCATCTCATGGAAGCAACACCAAATCCAGTGAAGGTGCTTGAGGTATGCTGGGTGGCTCCACCGCCTAGCTCGCCTGACTCCGCCATCCCAACCTCTCTTCCTCTTATATTCTTCGACCTTTTTTGGGTGAGATTCCCTCCCGTTCAGCGCATATTCTTCTTCGAAACCTCCCATTCAACTACTACTTTTTTGGACATTGTTCTTCCCAAATTGAAGCATTCCTTGTCCCTCACACCCCAACACTACCTTGTGCTCGCCGGTAATCTGACATGGCCCCCAGATTCCTATAAACCAATCATCCAATATGTTGAAGGTGATGATGCAGTTTCTCTTACCATAGCCGAGTCTGAAGCTGATTTCTACCATCTTTCAAGCTACAGCTTTCGTGAAATTAAAGAAATCCATCATTTTTTACCCCAATTCCTATCTTCTGGCACACGAGCACCGTTGATGACATTGCAAATTACTTTGTTTCCAAACAAAGGGTTTTCAATCAGTTACGCCACACACCATGCAGCACTTGATGGGAAAACTGTAGCTCTGTTTTTGCATTCATGGGCTTCCATTTGTAGGCGTGGCGAAGACTCAACTTTAACACCGGAAGAAACTCCATTCTATGACAGGTCTTTGATTAAAGACCCAGGTGATCATGAGAGAACTTACGAGAACTTTTTGTTGAACCTCAATGGACCCAACAACAAAAGCCTCTTGATATGGGACTTGAAACCTCCAACTGATATAATGCTTGGCACATTCCAACTGACACGAGCAAACATAGAGAATATCAAGAAGAGGGTCAAAACGCAATGGCAAGAAAAGCAAAAACAAGAGCCAGCAATTCATGTATCAAGCTTTACAATAACAAGTGCCTATGTATGGGTTTGCCTAGTTAAAGCCAAAAAAATAAGCACAGGGAAAGTTCATCTCGGATTCAGTGTGGATTGCAGGGCTTGCTTGGAACCCCCTATCCCTTCAACTTATTTTGGGAACTGCGTTACCGGCCGTTTCATGGATGCAGATTCAAATGACTTAATAGGAGAAGATGGAGTGGCCACGGCAGTTAAAGCAATATGTAAAGCTATAGAAGGTTTGAAAGATGGAGCTGTACAAGAGGTTGAATTGTCTAAAATGCTTCTATAGACAGGAATAGATTATTTACCATCGGAGGCTCACCTCGCTTTGAGTTGTACAACACTGATTTTGGGTGGGGGAGACCGAGAAAGGTGGAGATGACATCAATTGATAAAAGTGGAGCTTTCTCTTTTTCAGATTGCAGATATGGTAATGGTGGGCTTGAGATTGGGATAGTTTTGAAGAAACACGAGACTGAAGCTTTTGCTTCTCTGTTTGCTAGTGGTCTCGAAGTTAATTAAACTTTTGTACGCCCTTGAGGCAATCATCATCATTTGTTAGTGCATATTTTTGATTTGATGTTCGTAGTTGAACGGGAGGGAATCTCGCCCAGAAAAGGTCATTTGAAAAGAGGGTTAAGACCCAGTGGCAAGAGGAGCAAAAACAAGAACCAGCAATTCATGTATCAAGCTTTACAATAACAAGTGCCTATGTATGGGTTTGCCTAGTTAAAGCCAAAAAAATAAGCACAGGGAAAGTTCATCTCGGATTCAGTGTGGATTGCAGGGCTCGCTTGGAACCCCCTATCCCTTCAACTTATTTTGGGAACTGCGTTACCGGCCGTCTCGTGGATGCAGATTCAAATGACTTAATAGGAGAAGATGGAGTGGCCACGACAGTTAAAGCAATATGTAAAGCTATAGAAGGTTTGAAAGATGGAGCTGTACAAGAGGTTGAATTGTCTAAAATGCTTCTATAGACAGGAATAGATTATTTACCATCGGAGGCTCACCTCGCTTTGAGTTGTACAACACTGATTTTGGGTGGGGGAGACCGAGAAAGGTGGAGATGACATCAATTGATAAAAGTGGAGCTTTCTCTTTTTCAGATTGCAGATATGGTAATGGTGGGCTTGAGATTGGGATAGTTTTGAAGAAACACGAGACTGAAGCTTTTGCTTCTCTGTTTGCTAGTGGTCTCGAAGTTAATTAAACTTTTGTACGCCCTTGAGGCAATCATCATCATTTGTTAGTGCATATTTTTGATTTGATGTTCGTAGTTGAACGGGAGGGAATCTCGCCCAGAAAAGGTCATTTGAAAAGAGGGTTAAGACCCAGTGGCAAGAGGAGCAAAAACAAGAACCAGCAATTCATGTATCAAGCTTTACAATAACAAGTGCCTATGTATGGGTTTGCCTAGTTAAAGCCAAAAAAATAAGCACAGGGAAAGTTCATCTCGGATTCAGTGTGGATTGCAGGGCTCGCTTGGAACCCCCTCTCCCTTCAACTTATTTTGGGAATTGCCTTTCGGGTCAACAAATAAATGTAGATTCAAACGATTTAGTAAGAGAAGATGGGGTGGCCATAGCAGTTAAAGCAATTGGCGAAGCTATAGAAAATTTGAAAGAAGAAGCTGTAAAAGAGTTTCAAGTGTCTAAATTGTTTTCTATAGACAAGGATAGGTCATTTACCATCGGAGGCTCACCTTGCTTTGAGTTGTACAACACTGATTTCGGCTGGGGGAGACCAAGGAAGGTGGAGATGACATCAATTGATAAAAGTGGAGCTTTCTCTCTTTCAGATTGCAGAGATCGTAATAGTGGGCTTGAGATTGGGATAGCGTTAAAGAAACATGAAACTGAAGCTTTTGCTTCTCTGTTTGCTAGTGGTCTCGAAGCTTGTTAAGTCCATAAAATTTGCAATCACTTGTGTGTGTGTTAATTTCCGACCACACTGCCCTCCTTAGTAATTCAGCTGTAGAACACAGGCAGAATAGATGGCACTTGGTTGTCCTGCACAGAAAGAAAAAGCTCCGGCGGTGGTTCTTCCACCCGGGGGCACTCCGACGATCAAGTCAGTATATCTCTCAAAGATAATCAATTGTGCTAAACTTAATGCTCAAAGTATATATTGCGTACCGTAGACCCACGAGGGTGCCTCTCTTTTATAGTTTACTCAATCCTAGTCCCACTAGAAGCCTGACTTCTATGGACTCCAATTCTGTGCTTACTTTGGATTCCTCAAGAGATAAAGATAAACCCCCTAAGAGTGTTATCTTTATCCATCCTGAAGTCTTTCTTCATCCTTGGACTCTTGTCCCTTATCCGCTTATCTCGGACTCCGATATCTTCGGAGATAACCTCGGCAACTCCGAGATTACCTTAGCATAACTACCACGACACGTGGCACCTCGGGCTGACACGTCGACGTCACCATGCCACGTGTTGGTACTCATAAAATATATCCCCACAACTGCCCCTAGGTTCTATTACCTCGGCATCCTAAGGTGATGGAACCTACATCGATACTTCTTTCCAGTGCGTCGGCTAAAACATCTTCCGCCGAGATCATTTAATTCAGGCCGACATGTCTTCATGTGAACAAGATTTCCCCATGGACTTCTTCACGCGTGTGAGCTGTCAAGCATCACTTTTCAACTGTTTCATTTACGCGTTTGATCCTCATTGGCCCGTGTCTGCGACGCGCCTGAAAACTGTTTTCCCTGCGTGCGCCGTCTGACATGTGCGTTGCTCCAGGCACAATAAATGCCCTGTTTTGCAGCCGTTTCAAGTTTTTGATAAAACTTTTCTTTCTTTCTTCCTTTCTTTACTTTTGCACTCGATTTACTTACTCTTTCTCTCTCTAAACTTTCTCAAATCCGCCATTGCTCTAGCTCCAAGCTCTGCAACCGTCTTCAATCTTCCATTTCAGCGAAGCTTTCACCGTTCTGTCGTGTCTACATCCGTTGCCTGACCTCGGCAATCTTCATACCGGCTCCAGTTATCTTGGTAAGCCCCTGTTCCTTTCATTCTTAATTCCTCTATGCTCGTTTGCTTTCGTGCTGCCATTACTGCTTTGTTCAAACCTTTGATTTACTGAACTATTCATTTGGATGCGTCTATTCCATGATTTCGCTTATGTTTTGAACACTTGCACTGTTTCACTACTTTTTTGCCACTATTCTTGAGCCTGTATTTCTTGTATTCTTTATGCTTTTGAGAACCCCACCTCTGTTCTTTATTCTGAAACTTCATTCTTATTTCTGTATTCTTTCCAGATCTGTGCCTTCAATCTTTGCTTTCGTAGATTTAGGTTTGGGACTTGTCTGTAGAACCTACCAATTCTTAGGAAAAACTGAAACAATCGTAACCTGTGTTTACCTAGGTTTTTGCTGAGGTTCCTATAACCCTTTAAGAACATCTTTTCTCTGTAACCAAATTCCTTTACGTCGAAATCATGGGTATGTGGAGACATAGGGTAGATACCCCTACCAAACTTGAATTCTTTAGGGAAGAGTTCGCCATACCTGCCGACGTCCATCTGAGACTGGCTGGGGATGATGACTCTATCATGCCCACAGATAATACGATGCCCTTCCCTATTGTTGCTTTTACTGAATGTGGACTCCGGCTTCCACTTGATCCCCTTTTTCGTGAAGTTCTCCACTATTACAAGTTGAACCCCATGCAACTTACCATCAACTCCTACCGAGTGATCAATGGTATCATAGCCTTAGCTAGGCAGGAAAACGTTAGGATTACCCTTGCCGACATTCAATTTTGTTATACCATGTGTGCCCTTAACCTCAAAGAAAAAGGCTACGTTTATTACCTCAAGCCGAGGTCCACCGAATTTAAAATCGTAGCCGACCTCCCAGACTCCAACAAGGGGGCTGGAGATGATTACGTTATTGCTTCGGGAAATTGGGAGTTTGGCGCAGACTAGGACGTTCATCTGTACCCTCTTCCTCGATCAGTTAAGGAGGGCAAGGGTAAGAGCCCAATGTCAATACTTAGTTGTTTCTTTCCAAGTGTTTCAATATTTTATCTGTTTCTAATGTCTGTTTTCTTCTTGCAGACGTTCACAAGCCACCGAAAATTTTTCGCCAATCTTACGTTCCCAGCAAGGATCTGAAAAAGCTCCTGGACTTGCCAGTTCATAAAAGAAAAGCCCCTCTTCTTCTCAACTTTATCCCTACATACAAATCAATTTTGCCCGACGTCCCCAGAAGTAAGAAGAAAAGCCTGTCTCCACCTTCTGCCACAACTCTAACCGCTTCTACATCCCGAACAGATCAAGAATCAACATCGGATCCAGCCGATCAACCATCAGCCTCAGCTCCATACTTGATCCCCATACCTGAACGAAAACGTCGGCGAAGACTTGTCAAAACTGCCAAGATGGGTCGCCCAAAGCCTGTTACCGCAGATCTCCTAGTCGACCTCCGTACCGATGTTGATGCTGCCCCGACTCAATCCATGCCCCCACCAAAGCCAAAAAGAACCAAGAAGGCCCAGCCAAAGGCCAAAGTAACTCAGGTTGAATCTGAGGATACTTTGCCTATTACTAAGCTGGCTGAGAGTGAGAAGTCTCTACCCTCTGCTGGGAAGAGGCGCTCTGAAGCCCAGCCATCAGAGT
Organism: Camellia granthamiana; assembly: GCA_036172215.1. Lineage (NCBI taxonomy): Eukaryota > Viridiplantae > Streptophyta > Magnoliopsida > Ericales > Theaceae > Camellia > Camellia granthamiana. The sequence continues at coordinate 16,753,652 of CM069903.1, read as the reverse complement.
CCCAGAAATCAAAAAAGCCGAGGTCTTCCTCTGCAACGACTTCGAAGTCCAAAGTACCAAATGTCCCCTGGACGCCTGAGATTACCCTGGAGAACAAGCCTGTTCTGGCAAGTGATAACGCCGATGACATCAATGTCGGTGTTGCACTCAGTACAGCCCTTTTTCTCCCAGGCGATCTGGAAAAAAACGCCGAGTTGAGCGAGTATGAAAATTACGCTATGATGCTTCAACGCTGTGTTCAAGTAAGTGTCTTCACCTGGTAACCTGTCTTTCTTTCTTTGTTTCATACTTGCAAAATTTTGTAATATCTTTTACTTTATGTTCTTTCAAGCTGTTCAGCATGCCCATTCCTTCTCCATGCAATCTTTCGAGAACAGGGAGAAGTTAATTGATATGAAGAAGGAGTATTCTGCCCTCCAAAAGATCAACAAGAGTCTTCAAGCAAAAATGAAGAAGTTGGAGGATCAGGCTGAAGCTGCCACTAAAGCCCAACAGATAGCAGAAGAAAAAGCTGAATCTGCTGAGGCTATCAGGAAGGTCGCCAAGGTCGAGAAAAAAGAGGCCGAGGATAAAAAGGCCTAGGCCGAAAGGGAGCTTCAGGAGGCCTTGGCTACTAAAGAAGCCGAAATCAAAGAAGCTGATGAAAAGGCTTATGCCCAAGGTATAGCCGACGTTACTGAGGACTACAAGCTTCAAGTCAGGCAGGCATGCAACAGGGGCTTCTCCCTTGGTTGGATGTCCCTGATAAAGAAACTTGACCTCCCTACCGATTCACCTTTCCGCAATGCCGACGCTATCCCACTTCCATTTCCTCCACCTCCACCGCCGACTCAAGCCGAAGACGAATTGGAGTCTGAATCCGAGGATGAGGATAAGGATGATGATGAGGCTCTAGTAAGGAAGCCTAAAGATGCCACTGAGACCAAGTCCCCTCCTCAGGATAATCAAGTCCTAGACTTGACTCATGAGGATGAAGATGAGGAGGTTATCAAGGAGGCTACTTCTGAACAAGCATCATCTGACGTTCCTCCAACCGATAAAAGTTTTGACCAAACACTAGCCGAAATCGATGCCGAGATCGTGGCAGAAAAGGCTGCCGAAGTAGTTCTTCAGGAATCTGCCGAGGTAGTTCTCCAAGAATCTGCCGAGGTCCAGACTCAAATTGCGTCTGAAGTGTGAAGAATCACAACCTTGATATCTTTTATACTTTTTTGTTTTCTGGATAATATAAGTTTCTTGTATGGCCGATGTGCCTCCAGTTTATGTTGAATGTTTTAATATAACTTTCTTTGAATGTCTGCACTCTTTTTCTTTGACTGCCTCTATATGATTCTATACTTAGAATATTTTGCATGCCTTTCAAACTTTGCCTTCTTTGTGCAATTTTCTCGGGGTTACATACCTCGGGTATAATAACTACAAACTTTACTTCGGCAAGATGCTGACCTGCAAACTTTTTCATAAATTTCAATAAGTGTAAAACATATATTATAAACTTTTCTCAAGTTATAACAAGTGCTAAACAATGATCTATTTGTAAATTGCTACAAATTTCAACAAATGTTTAAACAATATACTTAGCTTTTACTTTAACCTGTAAATTGTTGCAAATTTCAACAGATGATCATATGTCGGCTTAACATCATCTTGTAAATTGCTACAAATTTCAACAAGTGTTAAGCATCTTCTTTGGGTTAACCAACTTGCAAATTTTGTCAAGTGTTTGATCAATAACCTCGGCTTTACTTCGACTTGTAAATTGCTACAAATTTTCAACAAGCGAAGAGAAACAGTGATCTCGGCTTAACTTCAGCTTGTAAATTGCTACAAATTTCAACAAGTGAAGATAAGGAATCAGCTTAACTTCAACTTGTAAATTGCTCCAAATTTTAACAAGTGAAGATATGGAATAATCTCGGCTTAACTTCAACTTGTAAATTGCTACAAATTTCAACAAGTGAAGATAAGGAATAATCTCGGCTTAACTTCAACTTGTAAATTGCTACAAATTTCAACAAGTGAAGATAAGGAATCAGCTTAACTTCAACTTGTAAATTGCTACAAATTTCAACAAGTGAAGATAAGGAATAATCTCGGCTTAACTTCAACTTGTAAATTGCTACAAATTTCAACAAGTGAAGATAAGGAATCAGCTTGACTTCAACTTGTAAATTGCTACAAATTTCAACAAGTGAAGATAAGGAATAATCTCGGCTTAACTTTAACTTGTAAATTGCTACAAATTTCAACAAGTGTTAAGCATGCTCTTCTTCTCTTTGCCCCCAATGTGAACCTGAGTTCCACTTGGGTTCTCATTATTAAAAAATAATATTGCGCATCTTATATCAGTGTAGAGGAATTCTGCTATAATTTTATTGATGACGTTGAAAAAATAACAAGGAACATCTAATGATAGAAAATTTTCAGATTACAAGTGTTCCATGGTCTAGGTAATGCTTTGCCCTCATTATCTTCAAGTCGATAGGCTCCATTGCCCAACACCGAAGTGATTCTGTACGGTCCTTCCCAATTTGGGCCAAGTTTGCCCTCTCTGGGATCCTTCTTGTTGCCGACGACTTTTCTCAGGACTAGGTCGCCGACTTGAAAATCCCTTGGATTGACCTTCTTGTTGTAAGCTCTGGCAAGCTGCTGCTGGTATGCTGCAAGCTGTATTGCAGCCTTCTCTCTTCTTTCTTCTAATAGATCAAGACCTCGGGCTAACAGTACGTCGTTAGTTCCATTCTCAACTCCCTGGGTTCGGATCCCTGGGATGCCGACTTCCAGTGAGATGACTGCTTCTGTGCCATAAGCCATGGCAAAGGAGGTTTCTCCTATTGATCTTCTCGGCGTAGTCCGATATGCCCAAAGTACGTTGGGCAATTCGTCTACCCACTTTCCTTTTGCTGCCTGCAATCTCTTCTTTATTCCATCCAAAATTACTTTGTTGGATGCTTCAGCTCAAGGTTTTAAAAACCGGACCGGCCCGGCCGGTTCGACCGGTTGGACCGTCGACCGGTTGGGGCTCCGGTCCGGATTGACCCTCAGAACCGGACCAAAGTGAAAACCGGTGTATTTTGTGAAAACCGGAGGAACCGGCGGTTAAACCGGTGAACCGGTCGACCCGGTCACGGGTCGATCGAACCGGTCCGGGCCTTTTTTTTTTTTTTTATTTTCTTTCTTTCTTTTCTTTCTTTCTTTCTTATTTTATATATATATATATATATATTATATATATAATAAAAATTTAATTGGAAACTCTCTTTTAAGGGTCTCCTCTTGTGAGGAATCCCATTGAGAGCTTGAAATTATTGTGAAAGAGCTTCTATCTATTTATAAGAAAAAAATTCTTCCAAAAAAACTCAAGAAATCTATGTGGGATTCAATCAAATTCATTGGAGGGAAACTTGAAATTTTGATATCCCTCCAAAATTTTTGTTCTCCTTTCAATTAAATTATTTGAAATAAAATCATATGGAGGGAATATTAAATATTTGATTTCATCTTCCAAAATTGAAATTAATAATATTTCAAAATATATTATTATATTTTTCAGTAAAAAAAATATTAGGACAAATATTTAAGATAATTTAATATTTTTAATATTTTTAATTTATAATTTTATTACTTATATTTTTATTTAAATATAATTTTAATATATTTATTACGTCACGGTTCGATTCCGGTTTGATTCCGGTTTGATTCCGGTTGAACCGGTGACCCGTCCACCCGGTCCCTTTTCCGGTTCACTCACCGGTCCGATTTTTAAAACATTGCTTCAGCTTGTCCATTACTTTGGGGAAAACTTGGTGTTGAAAAGTAATTCTTGATCTTGAATTTTGCACAAAAGTTCTTGATAAGTTTGCTGTCAAACTGTGTTCCGTTGTCGGCAACTATTGCTCTCGGAATCCCAAATCTGGTGATGATGTTTCTCCATATAAAGTTCTTGACATCCACATCTCGGATTTTGGCAAGAGGTTCTGCCTCTATCCACTTTGTGAAGTAATCTGTTGCTACCAGCAAGTATTTTCTCTGCCCAGTTGCCTGGGGAAGGTGGCCAACAAGATCCATGCCCCACTGGGCAAACGGCCAAGGGCTGGACACTGGGTTTAGGTCAACAGCTGGCTGGTGTATCAAAGGTGCAAACCCTTGGCATTGTTCGCACTTCTTCACGTATGCCTCTGCATCTTTTTGCATGTAGGGCCACCAATACCCCTGGGTAATGGCCCTATGAGCTAATGATCTGCCCCCAGCGTGGCTTCCGCAAATTCCTTCATGTATTTCATATAAGAAATCCTCAACCTGCAAAGGGTGTACGCACCTTAAGAGGGGTCCAGTGAAGGACCTTCTGTAGAGATGTCCGTCCGCTGTCAGACTAAATCTTGCCGATTTCAATCTGACCTTATGTGCCTCCTTGCGGTCTTCTGGCAGCTTTCCTTCTTTTAGGAATGCAACAATTGCATCCATCCAGTTTGGTCCCATGTCCACACACATTGCTTCCCGCTCTGTGTTCCGCGGTTCTATGCTCGGGCCCGACATATAGTCAATCATTATTGTCCTTGTTTTTCCAGTCTGCATTGAACTTGCCAGGTTGGCCAACGCGTCGACGTGGCTGTTATCATCTCGGCTTACTTGGAGAAGTCGGCAATTCTGGAATAAGGCTGCCAATCTGATGACCTATTTTGCATATGCCGACATCTTCTCGTCTCTGGCTGCAAATTCTCCTGTTGACTGATTAACAATTAATTGTGAGTCACAAAAAACTATTACCTCATCTGCTTCTGCTGCTGCTGCCAGCTTTAGCCCTGCAATTAATGCTTCGTATTTTGTTTCATTGTTTGAGGCCTTGAACCCCAAACGGATGGACTGTTCTATTATTTCTCCGTCTGGAGATATCAGCAGTACTCCTGCCCCTGCCCCTGCCCCTTGCCGGTTTGAACTTCCATCGACAAACAGTCTGAAGGAGTCTCCGATGTAAATGCTACAGGGTCTGAGCTTGTCCTCCCTTTGTTCTTTTGTCTTTGGATGGGCTTTCCCTTACTTGTTTGGACATCGTTCATCATGGCTCAACGGAGCCCGATGTTTGATTGATTCTGGCGTGAACTCGGCCACGAAGTCGGCCAAAACTTGGCCCTTAATTGCTGTTCTCAGCCTGAACTCCAGGTCATACTGGCTCAGGGCTACTGCCCATCTTGCTATTCTTCCTGTTAAGTCTCCTTGTTGCAACAAGGACTTCAGTGGGTGCTCTGTTAGGACCACAATCTTGTGTGCCTGAAAGTAATGGTTCAACTTCTTTGAAGCCATTACTAAGGCTAGCATTAACTTCTCCAGTGGTAGATACCTTATTTCGGCGTCGGCCAAGGTTTTGCTTACATAATAAACAGCCTTTTGCTTCCCTTTTTCTTCTCGGATTAGCACCGCACTTACTGCGTGTTCTGAAACAGCTAAGTACAAAAACAGCTCTTCCCCAGGTTCAGGTGTTGAGAGGACTGGAGCAGTAGTCAGATACTTCTTTAGGTCGGCCAACGCGGCCTCACATTCCTCTGTCCAAAGGAAATCTGTGGCTTTCTTCACCAAGTTGAAGAAAGGTTTACACTTGTCTGAGCTTCGGCTTATGAACCTGTTTAGGGCTGCGGCCCTTCCGGTAAGTTTCTGTACCTGTTTTGCCGATGTCGGCCTCTGTAAATCTAGGATGGCCTTGATCTGATCTGGGCTGGCCTCTATGCCTCTTCGTGTTACTAGGTACCCCAAGAATTTACCAGATCCAACTCCAAACGCGCACTTTGATGTGTCGAGTCGGAGCCGATATGTTTTGAGTATCTCAAATACCTCTTTTAGGTCGGCAAGATGACCCTTAGGATCCTTGGTCTTCACGACCATATCATCGATGTAAACTTCCACTGTTTGGCCAATCAAGTGTCTGAACATCTTGGTTACTAGCCTTTGGTAAGTTGCTCCCGCGTTCTTTAATCCAAAAGGCATTACTCTGTAACAGTACAGGCCTTTTGGGGTGATGAACGCTGTCTTCTCTTCATCTGGGGGGTACATGGCTATCTGGTGGTACCCCCGGTAAGCATCCAGGAAACTTATCCTTCCATGTCCAGATGTGGCGTCTACCAACTGGTCAATCTTGGGTAGAGGAAAGCTGTCTTTGGGACAGGCTTTGTTCAGGCTTGTGAAGTCTACACAGACCCTCCACTTCCCGTTCTTCTTTTTTACTACGACAGTGTTTGACAGCCACGTCGGATAATTGACTTCTCTGATGGCCTTGGCCTCCAAAAGTCTGTCTACTTCCTCCTCCACTGCTTCGACGTGCATCAATGCCGGTCTTCTGGCCCGTTGTATCACAGGCTTGGCCGACCTGTCGACGTTCAGTTTGTGGCATGTGACCTCGGGGTCAATGCCAGGCATCTCATAAGGTGTCCAAGCGAACACCTCAATGTTTGTCCTCAGAAAAGCTTCCAACTCTCTTTCCTCTTCTTCGACTAAGCTCGAGCCGAGAAGAAAGAAGCGTTCTTCGTCGCCCTCCTGGCGAGGATCTTCTTCAGTGTTTCTTTACTTTTTTCGGCCGGCTCCTTGCCGACATCATCTAGGACCTCCATGTCCTCGTCTTCGATGTCAGCCTTCTCTGGTTCTCGGATGTAGCAGTTTGATTTCATTGCTACCATGGAGCAAGTTTTTGCCTGCAGTTGATCTCCTCTGATTTCTTCAATCCCAAGTTCTGTTGGGAAACGTAATAGTTGATGCAATGTTGAGGGAACTGCCCCCATTGCATGCAACTATGGCCTTCCCAAGATGATGTTGTATGGCGAGGGTGTGTCAATCACAATGAATTCCATCTTGATTTTCTTTGTGCCGGCTTGTACTTCTAGGTTTGTTGCGCCTAGTGGCTATGTCGGCGTTCCATTGAAGTCGACCATCGGGCCATTGGATCCTTCCATGTCATCTGGGTGAAGGCCCAGCTCCTTGTAACATCTAACGTACACGATGTCGCAAGAGCTGCCTTGATCAATCAAGATGCGCTTTACCTGGCACTCCCCAACCTGGAGGGATACTACTAAGGCATCATTATGCGGGTGTTGGACCATCTCTAGGTCGGTTTCAGTAAAAGCTATCATCGGTCCTTGGCACTCCTCTGGCCGATGTCTCTTTTCCCCGACTTGGTAGACATGCTGTAAATGCCTTACCCTCTGGGTCTCTCCCCTGACTTCGTTCTCGTTGACCCTTGAGTGGATCACATTAACCACCCGTGGTCCCCCTGCTTGTGGTTGCTATGCTGGGGGAGGCGGGACTGCTGGTGCTTGAGGCAATCTTGCCTGTTCCTCTCTTGTCCTGGCTTCATCGACAAGGTCTCTCAGATGGCCTTGTCTCACTAAATCCTCTAAGTGTGCTCTTAGGGCTCTGCAGCCCTGGGTTGGGTGCCCTTCTTCATTGTGGTAAGCACAACACCTACCAACGTTCCTTCCCATGTATTCTCCTGGGGCCTTCGCCGGTGCTCTGAAATAGGGTTGGTTTTGGATTTGATCCAGGACTTTGTGGACCGGAATTCGGAATACAGTCGTCACTGCCTGTTTGGCCCTCAATTCCGTTTCTTGTTTGTTGAACCCGTTGTTACCTCGGCTTCGCTTCGGCGAGCCGTTGGTTCTTTCTTGTTTTACCTCTTTATTCCCCGATGTATCTTCCTCGGCTCTGGCATACTTCTCTATTCTTGCCATGAGCTCCTCCATGCTCTTCGGCAATGTCTTTGCCAAGGATTTCCGAAGTGGACAATCATCTTTTAGGCCGTTTTTGAAAGAAACGACCGCTACTTCCTGGTTACATTCGGGTATTCGGTTGAATACCTCATAGTACCTTTTTGCATAGGCCCTTAGGCCTTCATCCTTGCTGATCTTCAGGGCCATCAGTGCATCCACCCTCAATGGCTGCAGCTTGTTTGTTACGAACCTGGCCACAAACATCTCGGCCAGACCTTCCTAGGTCTTTACGCTTCCCTTTGGTAATTGTGGAACCAATCTGATGCGATCTCCCCGAAGGATGAGGGGAACACTTTACAGAGCAACGGCTCGTTCCCACTATACAATGCCATTGAGTTCAAATATAATCCGACATGGAAGTTAGGGTCTGACTTACCATTGTATATTTGAAACCTCGGCATGCTGAATCTCTTTGGTGCCTGGAATTTGTCCAATTCTACCGAGAAGGGTGTCCTCGGCTTGTCGGGTGAGGTTACCTCGGCATCTCCGTTCTGTTGCTTCCTCTTGAGGTAGTTTCTCAAGTCTTCCTTGCTCCGCCCAGGAGCTCGGCTATCCTTTGATTTTAGTCTTTTTGGCGCACTGCTCTCGGCCTCGTGATGGCCTCTTTTCGATCTCTCCCCGTGAGTTGTGTCGAAGCATAATGCCTGCCCCTGAACATGCCGATGTTCTTTGGAGTCTGCCTCCTTCGTGCGATGCGTTTTCCGTGATTCTTCCCTTTTTGATTCTCCTCGCCCGACCTCCCTGGAGGTTTGGTGAGAATGTCTTCCGCTCCTGGTATGCTAAGGTACTAAAGGGATCTGTCCCCCCTTCTGGGTGTTGACTGCTAAAATTGGTGTGTCATGCAGTGGGAAGGGTGGTTGCATGACATTGTTTTGCATCATAAAATTGACGACCGATTGCAGGTCAGCCAATTTGTTTGCCATCTCTTTTACCTCTTCATCCCTCCATAGGCACCTGTCCCTCCATACCTGGAGGTTGTCTTCGTTGTAGTATCTGCTCTGATCGGTCTTCTTTGAAATGTCGCCTTCCTGGCCGACGTCTTTCGCTCTGTGATGAGTTTCTGTGTTACGGTTGTCTCCTTCAATATCGAGGTCAATAGGTCTTTCGCTCCCAGCGGGAGTGCCGTCCCCAATCTTTTCTTTCTGCGCGTTACTGGCCATCTATTCGTCTTTCGTTCCCACAGACGGCGCCAAATTGTGTGTGTTAATTTCCGACCACACTGCCCTCCTTAGTAATTCAGCTGTAGAACATAGGCAGAATAGATGGCACTTGGTTGTCCTACACAGAAAGAAAAGGCTCCGGCGGTGGTTCTTCCACCCGGGGGCACTCCGACGATCAAGTCAGTATATCTCTCAAAGATAATCAATTGTGCTAAACTTAATGCTCAAAGTATATATTGCGTACCGTAGACCCACGAGGGTGCCTCTCTTTTATAGTTTACTCAATCCTAGTCCCACTAGAAGCCTGACTTCTATGGACTCCAATTCTGTGCTTACTTTGGATTCCTCAAGAGATAAAGATAAACCCCCTAAGAGTGTTATCTTTATCCATCCTGAAGTCTTTCTTCATCCTTGGACTCTTGTCCCTTATCCGCTTATCTCGAACTCCGATATCTTCGGAGATAACCTCTGCAACTTCGAGATCACCTCAGCATAACTACCACGACACGTGGCACCTCGAGCTGACACATCGGCGTCACCATGCCACGTGTTGGTACTCATAAAATATATCCCCACAACTTGTTAGGCTATAATATTACTTGCAATCTATAGCCCGGAAATCAACATCAATTGTTAATGCATATGTTTGATTTGATGTTTGAATCTTTCTGGTAGTGTGTGTTTTACTTGGGTATACTTGTCAGTTTCATGTGAAAGAACAAAAATGTTATGAATCCTTATCAATTCATAGTTTATCACAAATATATTTGTGTGGTTGAGAGTCTCTCTCCTAAGGAGAGTTTTTATGACTTTTCACAGCTATGGAAAGAGGGAAAGAGGGTTGTTATACCAATTCCATCTTCTCCTCGGAGAACTCTGATGCTTCCCCTAGGCTATACTATTTTTTTTTTTTTTTTTTGGGAGAGATTTGCGTTTTTGAGATATCTCCTCCATGCTATGGATTCTAATCTCTTGGGTTATCACTTTGCTTGCTTCAGGAGTTTGCTTCTACATGGTGAATTGGGTGTTTTCTGGTGTTATCCATTTTTGTGTGCGAACACCACTTTTGTGTGCCAGCTTTCATGGTGAGAACTAAGAACCCACAGTTATTTGCTATTAAATTTTCCCTTCCTTTGTAGATTACTATTTTTCATTCATTTTATTTAGTAAAAATAGACAAAGTAAAAATTAAAAATAAATTAAAAAATTAGATTTTAAATTAATAAAAATTTATTTTATCATGAGGTCAAATTCTAGAATTTTTTAAATAATTTTTTCTACTTTTTGTATGGTTTGAACACACTCCTCACAACAACGAACACAATTTTCTTACACAAACTCCTGAATGACGTAACAAAGCAAGATTCAAATTTTATACGAGTTACTACATGTGCGTGTTTCACATACAACAAAACTCTCGTATCTCTCCATTCCTAAAAAACCAAAGGCTGTGTTTAGAGCAGCCTGCTCTCTGGAAACATAATTATAGTATAGTTTTTAAGGATTTGTTTGCTTTAAGTTTTTTAAAATTGATTCCAATGTCACATTCTAAAACTCATTTCAGATCATGTTTGGAAAGTAGAGAGTTTTTTAATTTTGAATTTTGAAAAGAGCGAATTGGGTCCACCGAATCATCTTCCCGAGCATCCAGCTGGTCGTCCAATCTAGTGACCGAAACAGTTTTTTTTTTTGGTGGGCAATTTTCATCTATTAGTTGAAAAAAAAAATGGGAATTTGCTTTTGATTTTTTTTAACAAAAAATAATATATATATTTTTTATATTTTACATAAAAAAATATTTTTAGAATTTTTAAATAAAAAAATTATTTTTATCAAAAATTATTTTTTGAATTGAATTTTAAAAAGAGTTTGGTTATGAATTTTAAATAGAATTGTGAATTGTGTGTTTGGTTATGAGTCATAAGTTTTTTAATCAAACAACCTTTCAAATTTAAAAATTCATTTAAAAAATTTAAAGCTCATGACCAAACAAATTTTATTTTTTCAAATCATAATTCAAAAACTCACAAACTCAAAATATAATTTCACACTCAAATCATATTCTAAAACTCTACCAAACACTATCAAACTCTCTCTTCTAAGTTTTATCTCCTGAAAAGCAGAGAGAAGAGGGATATGAGTTTAAGTTTTCGAATAAGTTTGGGATCTAAATTTATGGTTTTCGAAATTATCTAAAAGGATAATTGTGTAGTTGAAATTGAATTTGTATAGTATAGAATCAATGCATAAAATAAATTTGAACTATTAAATGATAATTTTTAATAGTTAAGGAGTGGTTTGTGATGTTTTAAATAAGTGCACTTTTTAATTTTTTATAAAAAAATGTGTAGAAAAATAAAGAGTGGATGTTGATTGATATGACCTAAAAAAATGAAAAGATAAAAAGTGTGAACTTATTTTGGGATGAAACCACCTCTGAATCTGAATTTATCGTATTACTATAGAGTTTTCTCACAAACGCATTGGCAAAATTTCTATCATGTGGGCTCTACCACCTCATTTGCTACGCCCATTTCTAATATTGATTAATCTCTTAATTTTATTCCCTTAATTACATCTTTAATAATGTGAAGTTAGAGAGACTAAAGATAATAAAAATAGTAGTACAAAACGATTCACATAGTAGGTCACGTCATTAGAGGTAATGACAAAATTAAGGATGAAAAATGCTTCAGGTCTCGAAAATTTGAGGCGCGAATGGCTCAAATCGTACTCTCTCTCTACTCTTATCCCTCTCTCTCTTTCTCTCTAGCTCACCAATGGTACCATGGCCCCCCTACTCTCTCCTCCTCCTTCTTTTCTCCTCCCCCAACTCCTCTCTCTCTCCTCTCAGCACCACCACCACCACCATCTACCCAACCCAATCCCCCTCCTCATCGCTATACCCACCCTCCACCCCCTCATCCTCCTCAACCCTTGACCCAAAACAACTTACAGCCCCCCAATCCCTCAACAACCCCACCTCCACCGACCCCTGCTCTCAACCACCCTCCCTCCACAGCACCACTGTCTGTGACGCCGGCAAACCCTTCCTCCCTCTCTCCATCACCACCCTCTCTTCTCTTTCCTCTCTCACCTCCTTCCAATTCGTCAACTGCCCCACCACCCCTTTCCGCTTCCCCCCCTCTTTCTCAAGCAAATCTAATTGGGTTTTTACCAAAACACTGTCATTTGAACCTTACCCACATTGATTTGTTTGCTAATTTGCTTAAAGGAAAATTCTCATCTATCTCTCTCTCTCTCTCTCTCTCTCTCTCTCTCTCACTCTCATTTTTTGTTTTGTTTCTTTATCCATATGTCTATGTATGAATCTTTGTTGTACTATGTAGTCAAATTTGATGATTTGCTGATCTTGATTATCTTGATTTTATTTTATTTTTAATTTCAGATTTTGAACTTTGATTCAATTCATGGTAGAACCTACTTGCACTATGTTGCTTGCTATGGTCATTCTAATTGCCTTCAAGCAATTCTTAGTGGTTCTGTTGCTTGCTATGGTCATTCTGATTGCCTTCAAGCAATTCTTAGTGGTTCTCTCTCTCTCTCTCTCTCTCTCTCTCTCTCTCTGTTCTTGAATGGATTGACAAGGTCAACACCACGGCCATCACCGGCTCTCCTCCTCCTTTTCTTCTTCCTCTTGGCCGGTCGACTATGATAACTTCAATTCTATTGCTGCTCTTTTTTTTTTTTTTTTTTTCTTTTTTAAATGAAATTTTGCCCCAAAATGACGTCGTTTTGGGGCTCTAGCCATTCAAAGTAGGGGTGAGCATGGTCCGGATTGGACCGGATTAGAATAAAACCAAGACCAATCTGTTATCTACAAATCCTGAAAAATTAAAACCAATCCAATCCGTTTAAATCGTGGAACCAATCCGAACCAATCCATTTAAACACGGATTGGATTGGTTTAGGATCACGGATTTACATAATTAAATAACAAAATTATATATATAACACTTTAATTCATAAAAATATAAATATAGCACTATATTAGTTTCATAATAGCAACTTGTCTTTTCATAATAGCGACAAACTGTTCTAGAATTTAAACAACCATAAGAAAACTAATTCCACCATAAGTATTTAGACCATTACAAATTAACACTAAAAACTAGCAAACAAAAGTAATAAAAGAAGATACGATGCAAGTTTAGGTTTTGATTTAAGTTTTATATGAAATAAGAGAAGATACTATGCAGGAGGGTGTATAATAAAAATATAGACTATTTGTATACAGTCCGGATCGGTTCCAATCCGGAACTATGGGGTTCAATCCGGAACCAATCTGTGAATTACGGATTTTTAATTTTTCAATCCGAAACCGAATCACGAATTCAAAAAATTAATCCAAACCTACTAAATTAGACTAAACTGAATCAGATTATGAATTTCACGAATTCCTTACTCCGCCCTAATTCGAGGTCTCTAGCAGAACTGATTAAGGATAGGAAAATGCTATAGATCCCAAACAAATTACCAAATAGATTACCAAACCTCTCACATGGGTGTGGGACCCACACACATGTGATTTGTGTGGGTCCCACACCCATGTGAGAGGTTTGGTAATTTATTTGATAATTTATTTGGGATCCCTAGCATCACTCTTAAGGATATGGCATTCTTTCCAACACGCCATCCCACAAGAAATATGTCTTTATTTATAGCCTCACTCACATTTTTGAAGATCAGATCAACAACTCCATACCCCACCTAGTTGGTTGCCAGGAAGAATCCGAATCCCTTTTTGTTCAACTCAACCATATCAGTATAATGACTTTTATGAATAAAAAAAGAAAAGAAAGTACAATGACATTTGCTTTATATTTTAAAATTTTATTATTAAGTCCCGATCATGATAATGAATAAAGAAAAAAATATATTAAATTTATTAATTTAAATAATATTTTTCATACTATAAATATAATTAATAAAGTAGTAGAGTTTCTATACACACCACCCGTTCGTCCCTTTCCTTGGTTTCTCTGATCTCATGGCAGTACCCAATCCGGTGAAGGTGATTGAGGTTTGCAGAGTGGCTCCAACGCCTACCTCACCTCCTTACTCGGCCGCCCAGACCTCTCTTCCTATTACACTCTTTGATGTGTTTTGGTTGAATATGCCTCCCGTTAAACGCCTTTTCTTCTACGAAGCCTCCTATTCAAGCACTACATTCTCAGAGATTGTTCTTCCTAAACTCAAGCACTCCCTCTCTCTCACACTCCACCACTACCTTCCTCTCGCTAGCAGTCTGACCTGGCCTCCAGATTCTGATAAACCCATTTCCAATACGTTGAAGGCGATGACGCAGTTTCACTTACCATAGCCGAGTCTGAAGCTGATTTCTACCATCTCTCGAGCAATAGCTTTCGCGAAATCAAAGAAATTCAACCCTTTTTACCCAACTTACCGGCCTCTGACACACGAGTACCCGCGATGGTATTGCAAATCACTCTGTTTCCAAACACTGGGTTTTCTATTGGTTATGCCACACACCATGCAGTACTTGACGGGAAAACTGCAACTATGTTTATGCAGTCTTGGGCTTCCATTTGCCAACGCGGGGGAGACTCAACATTAACCCCTGAATTGACTCTATTCTATGACAGGACAGTTATCAATGACCCAGATGATCTTGAGAAACAGGACAGTTATCAATGACCCAGATGATCTTGAGAAAACTTACCTAAACTTGGTAAGTAAATCCAACAACAAAAGCCTCATGATATTGGATGTGAATGTTTCACCTGATGCAATGCTTGGCACTTTCCAATTGACACGATCAAACATAGAAAATATGAAGAAGAGGGTAAATGCCCAGTGGCAAGAGAAGCATATACAGAAACCATCCATTCATGTATCGACCTTTACAGTAACATGTGCCTACGTATGGGTTTGCCTAGTTAAAGCCCTGAAAATGAAGACAGGGAAAGTTCATCTTGGATTGCCAGGCTCGCTCGGAACCCCCTGTCCCCTCAACTTATTTTGGGAATTGCATTGTGGGTCATGTCGTAAATGCAGATTCAATGGATTACCTCTTGTGTAAAGAAGTCTTTACCTTTCGTTTCATTCTTAAATATGATTGCATTAAGTCATTTTGAATAGAAAAATTTATTAGAATAAAGGTTGGGACCCCTTTTGGGGGTCACCCCCTTTACCCCCCCTTTGCCACGTGGCAAGAGGTGATTGGAGGAGTAGGAAAAAAAAGAAAAAGAAAAAGAAAAGGTGACCAATGAGAGAGAGAGAGAGAGAGGGTCCAAAGGGGGTCCTAAAAAGGGGAGATGAATCATTGTTGAATTTATTAATAGGTTATTGAGTCTTTTTGCCCATAAAATTAAAGATGTTCTTAGTCAATTTACTGGTATTATAGAATATGATAATCTAACTTATGGTAACATCATTAGTACAATTTAAAAAAAAAAAGATAAAAAATGTGTATAGATTTGAAACTCAATCAAAAAGCTGCTAAAGATAAATATAAAACTAAATATGAATTAAGAAATTTCTACGAACAATATGGTCTACCTCCTGTTGCACTATCACAACGCAAACATAATAATAAGAGATCTTCACACAAATACTCTGCTAAATATAAGAAGAAATATTCACCTACCAAATCACTTGATAAGTATTATGCTAAATCAAAAAAGAAATATCACAAACAAACTAATCACTACAGGAAGAAGTCAAAATCTACCCAAGATGTTGCTTGTTACAATTGTGGAAAAAATTGTCATTATTCTAATAAATGTAAACTTAAAGAAAAACTTAAGAATAAGCTTAATCAACTATAAATTACTGAAGAACATCAAAATCAAATATTCGACATAATTAAAATAACCAATACCCCATATTTAAAATCTATCCAAGATGTTACTTGTTACAATTGTAGAAAACATGGTCATTATTCTAATAAATGTAAACTTAAAGAAAAACTTAAGAATAAGCTTAATCAACTATAAATTATTAAAGAACATCAAAATCAAATATTCGACATATTTAAAATAACCAATACCCCAAATTAATCTCCTGTTCATTCTAGTCCATCATTCAGTGACACCACTCCCTTGAGTGATGCTTCTACTTATTACTCTCCCAGTGAGAATATTGACGGAGAGATTGAATTAGGATGTAATGATACTTGCTGTAAACAAATTAATATTCATAGTAAATCACAACAACAAGAAAATTCTTTAATAGAATTAATTAGAAAATTAAAAAATCGTGAATTAAAAAGAAAATAAACTAATAAGTTAAAATCTTTACTAGGCCAAGTTTGACAACTCTTGAAAAATCCAAAAAGCCAAAAAGTTATCTAAAAAGTTAAAAAGTTATCACTATTAACCAATTAAAAATATAAAAATATTAATTTACACAATATTACCATACAAAGACGTGCCCGTGGTGGCAGTGCACTTTATTGGGTTGTCAATGGGGTAAAAAAAAAATTAGGTATATCTATTCATTAAATTGGAGGGTAATATTGGGCCAATGGAGGCCATCACAGATCTCTTTTTGATAATTTGAACCGTTCAATGTGTAGAACTCGTCGAATAATATATGCCTATAAAAATCACGTTAATCGGATATCGCTAATTATATGATCAAATTAGCTTTGTATAAAAAATGGATGATGTTATAGTTAACGGTTGACAAAAAACTAACACGATCAGATAGCTATCGATATCCGATCACCATGATTTTTTATAAGCATATAGTACTCAACGAGTTCTACACATTCAACAGTTCCGATTAGTAAAATGTGACCCATGGTGGCCCCCAAGGGTCGGACAATACCGCCAATTTAAGCCTGATAAGTAGGCAATAATTTCCTATCTCCTAATCTGCCACTGCTCTACCAGACTACTGTACGGGCTATCAATAACTTCTCTTATACATTTTTTTTATACAATTTTTTAATAAACATTTTTTCGTAAAAAGTCAAAAAGTTAACCCAAACATTCATATTTTTTTCCTCAACTTTTTAGTCCAAAAAGACAAAAAAGTACACTTATTTAGGACACTCCAAACAACCCCTAAAGACAAAAAACCTCATCAAGATAAACCAATTATTAGTCTCACAACTACTTTGGAAAGATTCCGAAAAAATAAATATAAAGAAATCACTTTACAAAATTTACAAAATGAGATTAACCAAGTTAAACTAACCATTCAAGAGTTAAAGGCTAAAGACAAATAATTAGAAGAAGAAATTGCAATATTAAAAATAATAAAAATCTTAATGATTTCCAAAATAATAATGATACTTCCTCTCATGAATCTAGTTCTAATCCTGATCCTAGCCATGTCATCTTTGATAATCGATCAACTAAATCTAATAGTGGTAATCACAATGATAGTCATCATTTAAATATTATTAATAGAATTCATATTCAAAAATGGCATTCAAAAGTCAAACTAGTTATTAATGACTTTAAAATAGAAGTCATAGCCCTCATTGATACCAGCGCTGATTTAAATTATATTCAAGAAGGATTAATCCCCACAAAATATTATCATAAAACTAGTGAACAATTAAATTCTGCTAATGGAAGTCAAATGCAAATTAAATATAAATTATCCAAAGTACATATTTGTCAAAATAATGTTTGTTTTAAAACATCGTTTGTTCTAGTCAGAAATATGACCGACAAAGTCATCTTAGGAACTCCGTTTATCTTTTTACTATATCCATTTACCATTACTAACCATGGCATAACCATACAAGCTTTTGGTCAAACAGTGACTTTTAAATTCTTGTCTCCTCTTGAAATCAAAGAATTAAATCAATTAAAAGAATATTCTATATCCCAATCTATTAATCAATTAACTAAACAACTCAAATTTCTCAAGAAGAAGTAAAATACAAAAGAATTGAAACTCAATTGACTAATCCAATTCTTATATCCAAAATTGATAAATTTAAAAATCAATTAGAAAATACCGTTTGTTCCACTTTACCTAGTGCTTTCTGGCATAAGAAAAAACATGTAGTTACACTCCATTATATTAAGAATTTTAATGAAAGAAAAATTCCTACTAAGTCTCGATCTATTCAAATGAATCATGAATTAGTAGAAATGTGCAAAAAAGAGATTAATGAATTATTAAAAAATAACATCATTAGTAATAGTAAGTCGTCTTGGTCTTACCCTACTTTTTATTAGGGCTGAGTAAGGAATCCGTAAAATTCGTAATCCGATCTAATCCAGTCCAATCTAGTAGGTTTGGATTGGTTTTTTGAATCTGTGGTTCGGTTCCGGATTGAAAAATTAAAAATCCGTAGTTCACGGATTGGTTCCGAATTGAACCCCATGGTTATGGATTGGAACCGATCCGGACCGTATACAAATAGTCTATATTTTTATTATACAACTTCCTCCATAGTATCTTCTCTTATTTCATATAAAACTTAAATCCAAACCTAAACTCGCATAATATCTTTTTTTATTACTTTTATTTGCTAGTTTTTAGTGTTAATTTGTAATGGTCTAAATACTTATGGTGGAACTAGTTTTCTTATGATTGTTTAAATTCTAGAACAATATGTCGCTATTATAAAAAGACATGGTGCTATTGTGAAACTAATATAGTGTTATATTTATATTTTTATGAAATTAAAGTGTTATATGTATTTTTTTATTATTTAATTATGTACATCCGTGGTCCTAAACCGATCCAATCCGTGTTTAAACGTATTTGTTCGGATTGGTTCCACGATTTAAACGGATTGGATTGGTTCCAATTTTTCAAGAGCCGTAGATAACGGATTGGTCTTGGTTTTACTCCAATCCGGTCCAATCCGAACCATGCTCACCCCTACTTTTTATGTTAATAAAAATGCTGAACTTGAACGTGGCGTTTCACGATTAGTCATTAATTATAAACCGTTAAACAAAATTTTAGAATGGATATGCTCTCAAATCCCTAATAAAAAAGATCTCATTAACAGACTTAGTCAAGCTGTCATCTTTAGTAAATTTGATTTTAAAAGTGGATTTTGATAAATACAAATTCATCCTAATGATCGCTATAAAACTGTCTTTACTACACCTTTTGGCCATTACGAATGGAATGTCATGCCCTTTGGATTAAAAAATGCTCCTAGTGAATTTCAAAACATTATGAATGAAATTTTTAATCCCTTTAATTATTTTTCTATTGTCTACATAGATGATATCCTCATTTTCTCTAAGTCACTTGATGAACATTGGAAACATTTTAATTCATTTCTCTATTTTATCAAATATAATGGTCTAGTCATTTCCGCTCTTAAGATTAAGCTATTCCAAACTAAAGTTAGATTCTTAGGATATGATATCCACCAAAGTACTATTCTTTCTATCAGTCGATCTATTGAGTTTGCTTCTAAGTTTCCTAATGAAATCTTAGACAAAACTCAGTTACAATGGTTTTTAGGTTCCTTAAATTACATTGCTGAATTTTACAAAGACCTTAGGAAAATTTGTCAACCCCTTTTTGATAGGTTGAAAGATAATCCTCCTCATTGGTCTTCTATTCATACTGCTATTGTTCAACAAGTCAAAAAATATGTCAAGACCTTGCCTTGTCTTGGCATTGCTATTGAAAATTCATTCAAAATTATTCAGACTGATACTTATGATGTTGGTTATGGTGGCATTCTCCTTCAGAAAAACACTCCCCAATCATCTGAACAAATTGTTTGTTTTCATTCTAGTGTTTGGAACAAAGTACAGAAAAATTATAGTACTATTAAAAAAGAAATTTTATCTATCGTTTTATGTATTCGTAAATTTCAAGATGACATTTTAAATCAAAAATTCCTATTACATATTGATTGCAAAAGTGCTAAATATATTTTGGAAAAAGATGTTCAAATATTGCTAGTAAACATATTTTTGCTTGATGGCAATCCATTTTAAGTATTTTTTATTTTGATATTGAATATATTCCTAGTAGTCAAAATTCTATCCCTGATTTTCTTACCCAAGAATTTTTACAAGGAGGATAGTGCATCATGCCTAATCCTTATTGTTCTATAAACAAATTACAAGTCACAAGATGCTGCAAAACTATTCGCTATTATAAGTTTAAAATATCCTATTTAAAGTCACTACAAAATGACCCTTACGTTCATCAAGACCCTTACCTTCAATTCAATTATATTAGAAGTTATCGCAATTTTATTGCTCATTATACTAATCTAGTTAACTTTCATATGGATAGATTAGATGTCCTCAGTGGATGCTAATCTACTTCTGTCACTTTTCTTACAGATGTCAAGCCACAAACCTACTACAAAACCTTTTGCCATTGTGCCATCCAGTCAACCCATTGTTGCACATCCAATTGATCTAGTCAACCTATACCAAATCCTTGGTAATATTCCTAAACCTAATTACACTTCAACTCTGGCTTCAGACCTTTTTGCCTACCAGTCAATTACGCCAATGCCTCTTAACAAGTTTACCCCAAGAATAGATTATGTTCTTAAACAGCCATTCAATCTTTTTTACAAAGAATCAGTGTACAAAAATATCCACAATGTTCTTGAATTAGTCAAATCCTATTTCCCTAATGGATGGCATTTCATTCCTTCCCATCCCGATAAGTCAATAACCTTTTATAAGGATATTTTTTTCCACCATAAGTCAATAGTCATTAAACCTATCTATGATCGAGTCCAAACCAGTAAAATCATTTATCATTCCTTGTACATTCATAATATTGTTTCCATGGAAGAATGGGATCTTCCTTTTCTACTACGAGACCTTCCCAACTATAATATACAATATAGTTACTATGATTACATTGATGCTTGGTTCAAAATCCTTCTACATCAAAATGAGTCATATAGTCATTCTTGGTTTTTCTCATTTGACCACAAATTCAAATCAGAATTCCTTTCTTGGTTCCTGAGATGGTGGTCACAACATGGTGTCATCCCAGAAATCATCCCTTTTGAGTTAATAAAACAAGTTAATTACTTCTCTTCAATTTACAAGCTCAGCTAGCATAAAAGTCAGTTTCCTTGATTACTCCATTTTATGTCCAAATATAAAAAGTCTCTTGAATTCTTAAATGGCAATACAGCCTATCCAATAACATAGTCAGTCATCAACATTTTGTTAAATGGTGGGATGCATTCAAAGCCCATCGTATTATTGACCAAGTCCAGCAAGAATTTTCAGTTAACATTCATGCCCCAACTCTTGCAATGGTCAAGTCTCAACAAAGCCCAAATGCTTCAGTCACACAAGGAAACCTACTTCCTTTCACTACAGTCAGACTTGGAAGCCCATTAACCAGCATTGAACCTTCCAAATCCAAGTCCTTTGAGGCCAAGCCCAAAGCAAAACCCAAGTCAACCTCTAGTGATGAATTGATCCAAATGGCCAAATTATTGATGGCCCAAGCAAAGTCACAAATTGATGATGAAGCCTCAGATGATGAAGCCTCCTCTAAAGCCTCAACTAGTCATGATCCATATGGTCCACAATTCCAAGATGCTCAGTACCCATATGTCTAAAAAAGTCATTGGATTCTATATATATACATCAGCTTTAATCACTACTCTTACTTTGAGAAAAGCTGCTGATATATATATATATTGATTCTCCATTAGTCAACAGTGCAGTCACATTTTCTCACTGCAAGTAAAAAATAAATAAATAAAAATAATAAAAAAGAAGGTAAAAGAGTTCTCGGTCACAAAAAGATGCTCTTAGCGCCCATGTGCCTCTTATTTTTAGCATTTTCAAGTCACAAGTTTCACAGTATTTTCCAGCTTTTGAAGTCACAAGCTTCATATCTCCAATCACGGGGGTCACAGTTCCCAGTTCACAAGCTTAATAGTTATCCACTTTGCTTATAAAAGAAGCTCCTCAGTCAAGGCCAATCCAGAGTTGGAAAGAGTTCAAAATTTTCTTTCGCAGTTTCTCTCTGTTTTTGTAAAAATTTCTAGCTTGTTGTTTTAAAATTCAGTTTTTAATGATGCATGTAGAAGCTGTATTTTTCAGTCACTTCCAGTAAACAATTCTGTATTTTTCGATTACTTCCAGTAAACGATTGTAAGTTAATTTAAACGATTGTAAGTTTATTTTATTTCTGCTTATTTGTTTTTATTTAAAATATTCTATCTATTTTAGTTTAGTTTAGTTTATTTACTTAGGATTATTTAATTTAGTTTATTTAACTTGTTTTATTTATGTGTTACTTCCCCCTCTCTTATGGGCATACATACAATTTCTATATAATTATATAAGCAAAAGTAATATTGTATGTATGCTCGTGAAAGTTGTATGTATGTCAGGCACATCTATCTATCTAGTTATATATTATATAAGTAAAAGCGAGTTCTCGTGAGGAGTTCTGTAAAAATTCCAAAATCTTATAATAAATTTATGATTTTATGAAATTAAAAAATATATTTAAATAGTATTAAAATTATAATTATATTTTAATTTTAATATTATTTACACCGTACCTTCAAATACGGGCATATGCTAGTTCCTAAAATTACCTATAAAAAAATTTACTAAATCTTTTGGTCAGAATGCGCTTAGTCGTGGACTATCATCATCAGGACCACAAACAGCCGCACCCACTTAGACCGACCCATATGTATGTATGCTTTCTCAATTTTCTTTCTTACTTAAACCATCCAATCCAACCCCTTCGTCAATCATCTACGAAGCAGACAGAATGTTTGGTGCATATGGAATTGTTTATAATTTCTTTTATTTTTAAAAATTTGTGTGAGAATATTTAGTCAAATAGCTTAAATAAATTTGTTATTGAAAAGTGAAACTTATTATGGAGAATCGATAGGAAAATACTGACTTATTTTTATTAAGTAATTGAAATATAAGAAATACTTTATTAGTGTGCTTTATGATTTCTCATTTATTAGGAGTACCATTATGTAGGCAATGCCACATATACCCCCAAATAGCAAGGACTCAAATTTTTAGATATTTTAAGATAAACATCAAAATAAGACTTTATGTTATAGGACTTATAAAATATTGAGGTCTTTAATAATATATACACATATATATATTTTTTAATTTAGTGAATCTTAGGCAAAGTTAAATCATCTAATAATTGAGTCACCTCTCCTCCATGACTATTTAATAAATTCACAAGTGAAAATATTCGATGTAGTCATCCTCATTAATCACCTTAAATTATGCGTGGCAGTACATTTTATTAAAAAAAATTAGTCAAAAACTTAAAAAATACTATAAAAAGTCAACAATAAATATATTCTTTCTATGTTTTACAAGCAAGAGCAAAAACTATACATCTTTAACAATCAAAAATCACTATAAAAAGTTACTTTCCAAACCAATCCTTAAGAGCAGAAACCACACCTTTGGCAACATTTTGGCTCAATATTAAAAAAAAATTAAAAAATTAATAGTTTGGCTCAACATTCAACATTCGCTTTCAAAAATTTGAAATTGTGATTTAAAAAAAATAAAAAAAAAACAAAAAAAAAACTATGATATTTTGTAAATAATTTGTTATTAAAAATAATAATGTTGAACCAAACATGGGTAAGCCCATAAAGGATATGGCCCACCACCTAAGGTCCAATCCATGATTCAAATACTAAAGCCCAACACTCGTGAAACCTAGCGTTACAACAAACACCAATGACATCTAAACACTTGGCAAGTAGAGAATCACCCACATCAGCAGACAAAGATTCTGCAAAGTTATTGCACCACACATCAGCCATTAATGAGTTTTCCTGCAGCATTTATTGCAATAACCCGTCCCCGTCGGGACAGAACGGCCTCACCATGAATAAGGTAAGTTAGAGCATAGACTTTCGGCCAAGGTGACAGGTTGGAAGGGACAACGAAATGATTAGCAAAAGATATAAGTAGGCATCGAAGACAATGAAAGGATTAAGCTTTTCTATCACTAATTTATCTCTACATTCCATCTCTCTGTCTAACTTGCTCGTTGGAGGGTTCGCTGGGGGACTCTCCGTTCCCCGTTGAACTCTTGTGCAGGTCTCTCTGTGGGCTTGGTATCTCGGGCACCGGTTTGGGAAGCGTGGATCAATCCGACACATTCCATCTGGAACACGTTGTATTATCAGTTGGCGTCGTCTATGGGAATCCTTTTGCTTCGCGCGCCAGTTGTACTCATTGTCGCCGGAGACCCCTTCCCAATAACCCCTTCCTACCACCCACCAAGGTGGATGGTCACAACTAGATCCATGACTTCTCACCACAATGTTGCCGACCACCAAGCCGACCCTCTCAATCCAAACAACCCGCCGCAGTACTTCACAGAACTTACCAACAGCATCAACCGCTTAGCAGAGCAAAACTAAGCCCTAATCAATGCTTTGCTTCAAAGAGACCTTCTCATCTCTCCTCCTCTACCTCAAGATATCCTACCCAACCAAGAACGAGCCCCGAGCCATCCTATCCAACAGCCCTACCCACCCAACTTGGAAGGCTTGCGACCCCCTCCCCCAGATATGAACCCCCCACCTCGGGCCCCATATCCATCGGTCCAGGCACCCACCCCCGAGGGAGAGGCCAGTAGTGTCCAGCCTCCTCTGCATTCTGGTGGCGACAATGTTCCTCTCTGGGATGCAGAACTCCGAGCCATGAAGCTCTAGCTCCAAGGAGTCATGTAGAACATATAGAATAAACCATCTACCACAGCCAACTCACCGTTCGTTGCCTCCATCAAGGACAAACCCTTACCTTCTAAGTTCAAAATGCCCTCGTTCGACTTTTTCGACGGCACAACGGACCCGGTCGACAATTTGGAAACTTACAGGACCCTCATGGTCCTCCATGCATTCCCTGACGAGATCATGTGTCAGGCTTTCCTCGTAACACTTAAGGGGTCGGCTCGACTTTGGTTTAGTCAACTGCCAACAGACTATGTCTCCACTTTCCAGCACCTAAATGACTTCTTTCTTAGCCATTTCATTAGTGCCCAGCGCCAGCAGCGTCCGGCAACCTAGCTCCTCAACATCTGTCAGACCGAGGGGGAGTCGCTGCACAGCTTCGTCACCCGCTTCAACACCGAAGCCCTGCAGGTAGTAGAAAACGATGACAAGGTCATCCTCACGGCTTTTCATAGCCGGTCTACGATCATCTGATTTCCTTTTTTCCCTCTCCAAAAACCCCCCCGACCTCTATGGCAACCCTACTTTCCAAAGCCCAAAAATACATAAACGCCGAAGATTCCCTAGATGCCCGACAAGATCCTACAGCCAAAAATCCGACCCCCAGAGAGAAGAGAAAGGACTCCGAAACCAGAAACATCCAGTACACTCACCAAACACCTCAGTATACCGACCGACCAGCCCGAGCCGACCGGTCGGCACCGACCCGACCGCCCGGCCGGTTCGAACGATACACGCCCCTCAATTCCCCCATGGAACAAGTCTTGAACCAGATCCAACGAGATTATCCCCTAAAATGGCCCCAACAGTCATGGTCTCCTTCCAACCGGCGAGACCAATCCAAATACTGTCGCTTTCATCAGGACCACGGCCATAATACGGAGGAGTGTGTTAACCTCAAAGACCAGGTCGAGGGCTTGATACGTTAGGGACGTCTCAGTCGGTTCACGACAGCCCGCCCTCAGCAAAGGCAAAGGACTGAACCTATCAGAAACAATCACCACGTGTCCTGCCACTCCTCGAGCCCCGCGCACCACCATTTCTCCCTCCACTCGGTCACCCTTCGCAGTCGGCCCTCCTCATGGTCGATCCCTCCACTCGGTAGCCCTTCGTGGTCGGCCCTCCTCATGGTCGATCCCTTCACTCGGTCACTCTTCGCAGTCGGCCCTCCTCACGGTCGGTCTCTCCACTTGGTAACCCTTCATGGTCGGCCCTCCTCACGGTCGGTCTCTCCACTCGGTCACCCTTCGTGGTTGGCCCTCCTCACGGTCGGTCCCTCCACTCGGTCACCCTTTGCGGTCGGCCCTCCTCACGGTCGGTCCCTCCACTCGGTCACCCTTTGCGGTCGGCCCTCCTCACGGTCGGTCCCTCCACTCGGTCACCCTTTGCGGTCGGCCCTCCTCACGGTCGGTCCCTCCACTCGGTCACCCTTTGCGGTCGGCCCTCCTCACGGTCGGTCTCTCCACTCGGTCACCCTTTGCGGTCGGCCCTTCTCACGGTCGGTCTCTCCACTCGGTCACCCTTTGCGGTCGGCCCTCCTCACGGTCGGTCTCTCCACTCAGTCACCCTTCGCGGTCGGCCTTCCTCACGGTCGGTCCCTCCGCTTAGTCACCCCTCGCCGTCAGCCCCCCCTCTCAGTTGGTCTTCGCCCTGCCGGTCTCTCACAACCCTCATTTTCTTCATTATTCCCTTCGTTGGACTAAAGCTGCACTTGGGAATGGAGGACTACTAACATGGGTAAGCCCATAAAGGATATGGCCCACCACCTAAGGTCCAATCCATGATTCAAATACTAAAGCCCAACACTCGTGAAACCCAGCGTTACACCAAACACCAATGACATCTAAATACTTGGCAAGTAGAGAATCACCCACATCAACAGACAAAGATCCTGCAAAGTTATTACACCACACATCAGCCATTGATGAGTTTTCCTGCAGCATTTATTGCAATAACCCTTCCCCGTCGGGACAGAACGACCTCACCATGAACAAGGTAAGTTAGAGCATAGACTTTCGGCCAAGGTGACAGGTCGGAAGGGACAACGAAATGATTAGCAGAAGATATAAGCACCCATCGAAGACAAGGAAAGGGTTAAGCTTTTCTATCACTAATCTATCTCTACATTCCATCTCTCTGTCTAACTTGCTCGTCGGAGGGTTCGCTGGGGGACTCCCCGTTCCCCGTTGAACTCTTGTGCAGGTCTCTCTGTGGGCTTGGTACCTCGGACACCGGTCTGGGAAGCGTGAATCAATCCGACCCATTCCATCTAGAACACACTATATCATCAGATCCAAATCACCCTGAGTAATTGTGAGTCATTTAGGTGCTGTTTGGTAACACTTACGTTTTCAATTTTCTGTTTATATTTACAAAAATTAAAAAAACTCAAATAAAAACTTGTTTGGTAAAATTTTTGATTTATAAATCAGTGGTCTCAGTTTATAAATTTGGCCAAAAAATGAAAACACAAAAAATGTGTTTCCATTTTGAGTTTTCAGTTTTTTTTTTTTTTTACCACCCAACACTAGCTACCACCCGCCACCATTTTCCACCACCGTCTTCCGCCACCACCACCCACCCCCCACCACCACCTGCCACTACCACTCACCAACCACCAATCACCACCAGCCGCCACCACCCACCAGCCACCCACTCGCCACCACCACCACCACCCACCCGCCACCACTCACCACCCGCCACTACCATCCACTGCCCGCCACCACCACCCACCACCTACTTGCCACCACCATTCACCACTCACCTGCCACCACCTGCCACCCACCACCACCTGCCACCCACCCACCACCCACCACTACCACCACCACTACCACCACAACCACCACCATCACCCACCACTCACCCACCTGCCACCACCACCCACTCGCTACAACCTACCACCCGCCACCGTTACCCACCCACCCACCACCCACCACCCACCTGCCACCACCACCCACCACTCACCACTATCACCACCACCACCCACTCGCTACCACCTACCACTCGCCACCGTCACCCACCTACCCACCACCACCACCACCACCTGCTACCTACCCACCACCACCCGCTACCTACCCGCCATCTGCTACCCACCTGCCACCGCCACCCACTTGCCACCACCACCACCACCCACTCGCTACCACTGGCCACCGTCACCCACCCACCCGCCATCTACCACCCTCCACCAGCCGCCACCACCACCACCACCCATTCGCTACCACCTACCACCTGCCACCGTCACCCACCCACCTACCACCACCACCCGCCACCAGCCATCACCACTCGCCATCCGCCACCCACCTGCCACCACCACCACCACTACCCACTTGCTACCACCCACCACCCGCCATCGTTACTCACCACCACCACCCACCCGTCACCACCCACCACCCACCACCCACCACCACCAGCTACCCACCACCCACCGTCACCACTTTCCACCACCATCTTCCGCTGCCACTTGCCACCACTTGCCATTTCTCACTCTTTTTTATATTTTTAAATTTTTTTAAACATTTTGTCAATTACCAAACGTGTTTGTAGTTTATGTTTTTTCTAAAAATAAACAAAAAATAAACAAAAACCAGTTTATAAAATTTTTGTAAATATAAACTGAAAACGTAAACGTTACCAAACACACCCTTAATGTTGTTTTATTTGTCTTCCAA
The DNA here is from genome assembly GCA_036172215.1 of Camellia granthamiana. Lineage (NCBI taxonomy): Eukaryota > Viridiplantae > Streptophyta > Magnoliopsida > Ericales > Theaceae > Camellia > Camellia granthamiana. The sequence continues at coordinate 16,725,409 of CM069903.1, read as the reverse complement.
GTTCTCCATTGCAGAAGGGATGTGCACAGTGCCAGTACTTCACTCTTTGCATCTTTGATAGCAGAAGAGAAAAACCTAAAATATACTCGTAAAGTTTTCGATGCTTCAGTATTTGAGTTAGGTTTAAATTTTATTTTTATGGTGACTTCTTATAAAAAAAAAAAATGGGTAAAACAGTAGAAAGAATAAATTATTTTTTTGTAATCATCTTTTAATTTTTAACTAATTTAGCAAGCCTAAATAAATACATGAGAAAATTTGGATACTCTCTACTTCCTTTCATTATTATTTGTTTATTCCGTATGGGTAGTTGTTGTTAATGGGTCGCACCGAGCCCGCCTGGCCCAGCCCATGAAAATGGCCTCCAAATCCACCAGGCCTTTTCCTGTCGAAGTAGCCCATTCCAAAAATCTGAAGTCCAAACCTGGTTCAGTGTACTCGGCCCATATGAACTAATGGGTTAGCCCAATGGGTCAAACTTCTGACCATTATATTAAGTCTCCATCATTATCAACTTGAATAAATTGTATTTAATTGGACCAAGTGAATATAAATTAAAATTTTAAATGACTAATAAATTTAATTGAAAGTTTAGAAATAAAATATAAAAAATATGATAACTTAGAGATAAAATGTCAAATTAACCATTATTGTTTTTTAAAATATGATAGTTACAACATTAACACCGCAATGCATTTATAATTTTAAAAAATTAACGAGTGGAATTCTTATAGTTGCATCACAAATATAACATTTTTTATTAGAATTGTGTTGTATAGCATGATTCAGCCTCGTTTGATAATTTTTATTTTTAGTTAAAAAGTCAAAAAGTTACTATAAATTGTCATATCACTTTTTTTATTTTTATGTACATCCTTTTGTAAAAATTTAAAACGTTATTAAAATAGTCTGTTTTCAAACGATACAAACAGTTATCGTCATAGACCAATTTTAGAATAACAAAATTTATAAAAACAAAAATTCATAATAATGAAATTTTTATAATTCAAAAGGAAAAAAAAAAAAAAAAAAGACTTGAAATGAAAAAACCATAAAATCACATCATTCCTTCTTTGTTTTAAATTTTTGTACAAAACTTGATCCAAGTTATTTTTAAGGAAAATGATTTGGAGCCCTAAAAACACCCCCCCAATCCCCCTAATTTCCAATTTGGGCAACTGTTTCCCTTTTTTTTTTTTTTTTTTTACTTGATATGAAAATTAGGGAGATTAGGGGGAGTATTTTTAGGAGAATGTAGCAAGGTCCTTATTTTAAAATAGAATTTCTATACGAAGAAGAAGATCCATGAATTTCTTCTATAAATCAATCAGGTACCAAGCAATAATTGAACTTTATAGAACAAGTCCCACTGGTTGGAACAAAGCGCTCGTTCGGTATAGGTTAAAATAAGGTTAGGAGTTAAAATACTCACAAAAAGATAAATTAAGTTAAAAAATTAATAAGATAAAATGTCATATTTAAATTATAATTATTTTATTTTTTCTCTCACAAAATTAAAATAGTCAAAAAGCCCAATCCAAAAGAGAGTTTTTAACCCTAAGCTAAAATAGTCAAAAAAAAACTAAAAAATTGAAAGACAACTCACATTCCAAACGAAGCCAAAATAGTAACAACAAAAACCGCATGACATGGGACTTGGAACCTCCATCCGATGTGATTCTCGGCAATTTTCGATTGACACAGACAGATATATATACTAGTTTACATAGGTCTGTGTATGGCACGGGCAATTATTATAGTATGTTTGAGTTTTATATTTTGATAATTTTTTAAAAATTAAAATATTCTTATATGAAATTGAATATAATAAATCATTAGATATATGATAAAATTATATGGTATGATATATATATATTTTTTGATTTGTTATACACTCAATGACGTCGACTCCAATTCTATTACCATATTATTTTGGGTGAATTTATGAGTCTTTAACATTTTTTCCGAATTTATAAATAAAAAAAAAAATTATTGTGTGTAATTTTTCTCAACAAATAAATATAAAACAAATATTAAGATAATTCTTCTATCTAAAAAAAACTACTAAGATAAGTCACTAAACTAATAAAGAATCAGAAGAAAATACATATATATACAAATGACTAATTTTGTTAATACATAAATCATACTAAGTAAGTCATTAAGTAAATTAATAATTTTTAATGATAAGAAAAATATTTTTCAATTAACCCTTTTGTTAATAAATAAATCATTAAAAGTCAATTAACAATTTTTAATGATATGAGAAATATTTTTCAATAAAAAATTTTGATAATTTATTATTGTATAGGAGAATAGTTTTTTTTTTCCTTGAGTATTGTGTTAAATTAAAATTTATAACAAATGATAGTTGTAATCACTACAAAAAAAAACACATTTGGCGACTAAATTTTTAGTCGCCAAAAGTCGGGTTTTGAGTTTTCCCGACTAATTTTTTTTGTCGCCGGCTTGGTCGCTGGAAAACTGTCGCGGAAGGTATTGGCGACTAAAAAACTTTTAGTCGCCAAAAACCAACTCTGTACCGACCAAAATTTTCGTCGCCAAACCTGTTTTTTTTTTTAAATTATACATTTGGCGACTAAATGTTTAGTCGCCAATAGTGAATTATTTCTTTTTAATTTTTGGTTTTGCCGATTATTTTTTTCGTCGCCAATAGTGAAGCTTTTGGCGACCACCCGTTTTAGTCGCCAAAAGGTTATTTCAAAAAAATAAAAATAAATAACCCTTTGCTCTTCCCAAGTTTTGAACCGCCGACATTGGTTAACCTTCCACTCTAACACTTTACCAACACTCTCTCCACCATGCCACAATACCATCTCATGAATATATATGCAAAATATATTATTTATATATTACTTTGACCCGTATTAATATTTAACTACATATATAAACATAATTATTTTTATTTAAATATAATTTATGTAAAAAAAAATTATTTATTAAAAAAAAAGGAAAGCCACTTTTGGCGACTAAATTTTTTTTTAGTCGCCAAAAACCTTGGTTTTGGCTACTACCAATAATTTAGTCGCTAAAAAAATTAATTTTCGACTAAAAATAACCACTTTCGGCGACTAAATTGATTTTTAGTCGCCAAAACTGCCACTTTTGCCGACTAAACTCAATTTTAGTTGCCAAATGTCCACTTTTAGCTACTAAATTTTTTTTAGTAGCCAAAAACCTTTACTTTTGGCTACAACATTTTTTTTTGTCGGTAAAACACCTACAATTGGCGACCAAACCATTTTTTAGTCGCCAAAACCTACACTTTTGGCTACTAATCTTTTTTAGTCGCCAAAAACCTGCACATTTGGCTACTAAAGTTGTTTTAGTCGCTAAAACCCATGTAATTAGCGACTAATCTGATTTTTAGTCGCCAATAAGTCTACATTTGGCTACTAAACTGTTTTAGTCGCCAAAAGTCTTCACTTTTGGCTACTAATTCAATTTTAGTCGCCAAATGTCCTACTTTCAGCGACGAAATTTATAGTTTTGGTCGCCAATGCTGCTTTTTGTTGTAGTGAATTTCTAATATTATAAGATCGATTCATATTTTAAACAAACTTTATGAGTGTATTTGTAATTTGCCTAAAAATAAAATATTTATGTATAAAATATTTATATTTCATAATTGACCAAGAATGTTTGCATAATTACGAAATAACCTATTTCATAATTGACCAAGAATATTTGTGTAATTACGAAAAAAATCTGTTGCATAATTAACCAAGAATGCTTGCGTAATTACGAAAAAACATTCACTCAACATATAAGCCACCATTAGTAAATTATTTAAAATAAAAACGCAAAATTGAAAAGAAAAGAAAAGCCTCAAGCAGCTAAGCGCCTCTTATATATATATATATATGTTGATTTTGTATACGAAGAATTCAAAGACAGAAAATATTTTCCAAAACGTACCAAAAAATTATTTTGGTTCAATGAAATGGTTTTCCAAAATGTACAAAAAGATCAAATTTTACATTATTTATTTAAATATAAAAAAGGGTAATTACACTTAGTTCCCTTGAGTTATACAAAAAAATATAGTTACCTTACACTTTTTACATAATTATACTAGTTTTCCTTGATATTTTAATTCACATTGTAATTAGGCCTTTTTTTCATAAGTAGTTCTTTAGTCATATGATGAAGAAAAAATGATTTTTCTTTTGTTTGAGAAAAAAATGATGTTGTCATCATTTTTCTATTAAAATTTCTATTTAACTTTGTTTATTTCAATGTTATCCAACATCTGCATTAATTATGATCATTTAAAAGTGAGGTCAATGAAATTATGTCAAAAATGTAGAACTAATTGTATTTTTTTTTTCAAAACTCAAGAGAGATGGTGTAATCCACCCAAATATTTAAAAAAAATAAGAAGTTTGGAACTTTCAAACTTTCATTTCAGCATAAAATAGAATTTCAATGTAATTTCACTCAATGAAATTATGTGAAAAATGTAGGGTTGTTTGTATTTTTTTTCAAAGCTCAAGAGAGATAGGTCCTGTTTGGCGTAGTTGTTAGAACAGATTATAGATTATAGCTTAATAGATTATAAATTATGACTTTAATCAAAAGCTGTTAATCTGTTTGGTATAGCTGTTGGATTATAGATTTAAGTTGCTAAATAATATTTGTTGGCCCTGTTTGGTAGAGCTGTGGGAAAATACTTATAGCTTATACCTAAACAGCTTATAGCTTATAACTATGAATATAAGCTGATTTCTGACTTACAAATTAAGCATCTCCTGCCTCACTCAAAGAATAAGCTGATTTCTGACTTCCAAAAAGTTATAAGCTATAAGTTATAAGCTAAACCAAACACATCAAAATAGCTTAAATTAAGCTGAAAGCTGAAATAAGCAGCTTTTAAGCTGCACCAAACAGGGCTGTTAAATAAACTGTGAAGTAGCTTTTTCAATTAACTTTTATTTTTTATTATTCACTATTTGTCTACATTTCTCATAAAAAATAATAATAATATTTTATAGTCCATTTGGGTTTTTTTTTCTATTTTTAAAAAAATAAAAAATAAAAAATTCTAAGAGTACAACCATGAATTAACATGTCCACGGCAGAAGCTGATAATCAGAAGTAAGGGGTGAGTAGTCTCTCAGAATCAGTTTTTTTGACTTAAAATAAGTTGTTAGAATCAGAAGCTGTTTGAAATAAGTTTAACAAAACAGTCCAAAATAACTTTTTAAAAGCCAAAAGTCATAAGTTGGCTCAAAAAAACCCATCAAACACCGTAATAGTGTAACTTACCCAAATATTTATAATAATAAAAAAAAAAGTTTGGAACTTTCAAACTTTCATTTCAACATAAAATAGAATTTCAAATTTAATTTCACGAAGTCCATTCCACTAACAAAACCAAACTATTAAATCTGGACCAGCCAAATTTGGACCCAAGGAAAGTGTATCGTAAATTGGGCTTAACTTGAGCTACCATTGGACCAATCAACCTAGCTGGCCTACAAACCCCGGCAACAAAGCAACGGATATTTCGATCAGTTTAAATTGATTCATTGTATTTTGAAAAGATGTGTAATGACGCGCGGATGGTTATAGATTGATTTTTTTTAATTCGCCTAGTTTTAGACGGATGACAGATTTGAGGTTCATTTGACAGTAACTGAACCACCAAACCGCGAGCACCCATAGTAATTTGTAAAATTTTATATTTTTAATTTATTTAGAAAAAGAGTTTAGATATTCTATTGTGTTTTCAATTTGGAAATTATTTTATCAAATGGCAGGGATTGATATTTGGTATTTTTGTGTGGAAAATATAAAGCTTAATTTTGCCATTTTTTTTTAAAAAAAATTAAATAATTTTTGAATAAAAAAAGTAATGAAATAGTTTTGATAATGTATGGTTTTCTTATATATATTTATTATTGACATTTGACAATTTACTTGATAATCTTTTGGTTATATTAAGTTGGATTGTTATCCAAAAAAAAAAATACTGACAAGTTATTGCATTATGTTCAAAAATTATAAAAGTTTAAACCGCCAAACCGATTTGTACTATTCACCAATCCACTCAATCCGCATCCGTCAATCCAGTGGACAGATGATGATTGATTTTTTTTAATCCACCTATTTGACGAACAGATGACGGTTGAAGGTTCTTCGACCACAACCAAAATGCAAACGCCCCTAATTGTCGTACATCCTTGGCCCATTTAAAGCCAAATGGCCAGTTTTTAGCTAGGCCTACCAATTAGCTTCTTTTGTTATGTTGTATTTTCCCGAGGGCCCGATATTTTCTGCGGCGTTTAATATTCGGACCATACAAAATAAAGGCCTCGTTTGAAAAGTTAGTAATTTTAAAATTATTTTGGGAAGATGGTTAAAAGTTTTTTTTTTTTTGACATTTTTTGAAAATACGTGTAAAAATATATGAGAGATGATGTAACCCAAAATGAGTTAAAAACTGGAAGATATTTTTAACCATCTTTCCAAAATAGCCCTTACTAGGTTATCTTAGTTTTTTGATATTTTAGTAATTTAAAATTTTTGTGTTTGGAAAGATGGTTAGATTTTTTTGGGAGCAGCTTGCCTCCAATCTGAGATCGGACTGGACTGTGCTGTTTGGCTCGTGGAGGCCCACCACGAGTCCCGTTTTGATGATCTGAATCGTTTAATGTGTAGAACTCGTCGATTACTATATGCTTATTAAAAATCACGTTAATTAAATGTCGATAACTATGTGATCAAATCAGTTTTGCATATTAAAAAAAAAATGGACAGTGAACAAATTAAAAGTTGACAAAAAAATGATCCGATGAGATAGTTATCGATATTCGATCAACGTGATTTTTTACAAGCATATAGTACTCGACGAGTTCTACATATCGAATGGTTCGGATTATCAAAATAGGACCCGTGGTGGGCCCCCACGGCCCAAACAATACTGTCCAGTCTGATCTCGGACTGGAGGCAAGCTTCTTCTGATTTTTTTATAGTTGGATATGATATTTGTGATAGAAAATGTGAAATAATTATGAATTTAATTTGATATTTTGTCTTATTGACTATTTTAACATATTTTGTCTTGTTGTGAATTTTATCCTAAAAAAAGTTATAAACCTACTTCTCAAACAGGGCCAAAAGGGATAATGCAAAACCTTACACTTATGTAAAATATTTGATCATTTATTTAATAAAAAATTTGACACCTATAACATTTTTCAATAAAAGGTTTAAACGAAAGCTCACTATTTATGGTAAAATAATAATGAGATCAATGAAACGGTGTTCCAAACACCACTTAAGACCCAATTTATCATTCGAACTTGAAATGGTATGACTTATCTTGTTGTCCTCCAATTGGAAAGAAGTTGTTGGGGTCAATCTGTGTAACAACTCAAAAATTTAAGTTATTCCTTAAATTTTATATTAGTATTATTTAATTATAAATGAAAAAAGTCCTAAATGTTTGATTAAATATTCTGTAAGAATAAAATAAAATAATTAATTTAATGATGGTAAAAGATAAAGTGTAATTTAATTTATATTAGAAGTTATTATGTAATTATTCTATTAATTAGAAGCAATGTAAAATTAAGCAGATAATTATTGAAGATAAACCTACGGATATAGAAAATAAAAAAAGAAGATCAAGAAAGGATAAGCATGCCAGCAAGGTTGGGCCATTGCTTGGGGAAGGGGGTAAATGGATTAGAATGAAGAGGTGTAGGGAAGCACCTATAAAAGGGTGCTTCGAATAAGAAGAAGGGAATCAAGGAGGTGTGGATAGTGATTAAAAAGGGGGAGATTGAGTGAATGGAGAAATAACAATAACGGATTAATATGAAGGTGAGTAATATTATAACTTGAGTCACCATAATATATTTTATATATGTTTTGAGTTATCATAATTTATTTTACGCAATCATATTTTATAAATTATATTAATGTTTCAATTACGTGAATTATTTTCTGAACTCTATTTGTTTAAAATGAAACCCATGGATATATTTGTTTAACTTTTAGGAAAAAGCTTCGTTGCTCGAGATTTTTTTGGCTCGAGTGGCCCGAACATTTTCTCTTCCTTTCCTCTCTTCCTTTCCTCTCTATTCAAACACTCTCTGCACTCTCACCTCTCATTCCTTTCTCTGATTTGGGTTTGATTTTGTGTGAATTCATCCATTTTTTGACAAAGAAAAACAGAGACCTCTCATCCCTCTCTCTGATTTGGGTTTGATTTTTTGATTTTGATTTTGATTTTGATTTTGATTTTTTTTTCTTCTCTGAAACTGTTGTTTTTTTTTTTTTTCCTTGCTGGGTTCGATGAATCTCTTATTATTCTTCTTCTTCTTCAACTTCATAAATCAAACCCACTTTGTCTGTTAAAAAAAAAAAACTATTTGCAGAACTCTATGAACCAAAAAAAAAAAAAACCATTTCTCTGTAATGAAGACCCAGAGAGAGAGAGAGAGAGAGAGAGAGAGAGAGAGAGATGGTGATTTTGGATCTGTGATGGATTTTGGATCTGTGATGGTGATCTTGAGGAATTGATTTTGGATCTTGAGGTGATGGTGATCTTGGATCTGTGATGTTGTTTGTTGTTTGTCTGTGATGGTGATGGTGATCTTGAGAAAGATGAAGTTGTGTGTTGATTTTCGTCATAAAGATTCCAAAAGAAGAATGAGGGAGAGTGAAGCTGTGTCTTCTTCTTTTTAAAGACAGAACAACAAACAACACAAAGAAAGAGAGTAAAAGAAAGGAAAAAAAAAAAAGAGGTACCAAAACGACATCGTTTTGAAACCTCAAGTCACTTGAGCCATGACACTTTCGAGCTACCCAGGGCCAGCCCTGAGATTTGTGGGGCCTAAGGCGAATTATGAAAATGGGGCCCCTCTAATATATTTTTTTTTAATAAAAAATTTATGCATAAAACAATAAGTATCCACAACTTTCTTATTTAAGTATACTTGAACATATAATCATTAAAATTATAAACTAAAATTTACTTTCATATATTAAGATAGGAAGAAATCGTACAATGACTCAAAAACATTTACTTTCATCCTCTTCTTTCTCTTTTCATTTCCACAACTATGCTTCCTAAGAAACATGGCTATAATCATAAATACTTCAATCCACAAATCACAAACACTTCAAATCAATCCACAAATCACAAACACTTCAATCTACAAATCACAAACACTGCAAATCAATCCACAAATCATAATTCACTGATTTGATAGCAAATAAATTATAAAAAAATAATTTAATGAAACCAAATTAGGGCAAAAAATTTATTCAATTAAAACTGATAAATACCTAGGTAAAAAAATTAGGGCTAAATTATTTATTCCACTAAAATCTAATGGATAAAGAAGGTAAAAAAAAAAAATTAGGGCAAATTTATTATTCCACTAACTGATAGAGAAAGAATGTAGAAAAAAAATTATGGCAACTTTATTTAATAAAATTTGATAGTGAGAGAGAGGATTTATCATGAGAGAGAGTGTGTGTGTGAGAGAGAGTGAGTCGCTCACAACAATGATGTGCTCTGGGCTTGCCTTGCCTTGAACTTGGTACATATTGCCGTCTTCATTTCATTACTTCGTTAAAGAGAGAGAGATTGAAAACAAAACTAGTGCACTGAAGTGAAAGTGATGTTGTATATAGTGTATGTATGGTTTGGGTTGGGCCTAAACACTTCTTCTGTTTATGTGTATTTTTTTTTTTATATATGTTTTCATTTTAATAAATATGGGCCAAACACATTTATAAATAAATATGGGCTAAATTTTACATTGGCCCAATAAAACATTTTGGAGCCCTTTAAATTGATCTTAAAACAAAACAAAAAAAAAAAAAAAAAAAAAAAAAAGATTGGGCCTATAACAATTTATTAAATTTGGGGGCTCTTTTTTTGGGCCAAAATTTGAGGCCTAAGGCACAAGCCTTACCTGCCTTAGGTCAGGACCGGCCCTGGAGCTACCTAGTGGGACTGTAACTTTTAATAATTATTTGACTATGATTATATAAATATTTATTTTTGATAAGTACCACCACGGGAGTTCCATTCCTTGGGGGATTTAAATAACCATTGCCCCTCTGATTAGTCACTTTGTGACCCTCTATCTGTCATGGATCCACTGCATCTGATTTCTGGTGTGGTGCAAAGTGCTATACGGAGTTTAGTGTTACACTATTGTGGGAGCTACCTCTAAAATTAGTACGAGCCACCTCTTGAGTCCATATATCAGTTCTGTTCTGTACCGTGATTATGATTTCTGGTGTGGAGCAAAGCACTGTACGGAGCTAAGTGCTACACTATGGTGGAAGCCACCTCTAGAGTTTGTATGAGCCACCTCTTGCGTCCATACAGCTGTTCTGTTCCATTCTATACCGTGGTTATGCTTATTTTGTTTATATGATTTATGATTTCCGTATTATATATTCTGTATTTTAATATCAAGCTCTGTTTAGCCCAATAATTATCCATGGTGAATTTTATGTCCTTATACTCTTAGTATAATATTTCTCACTCTGCCATATGCTTATAGTTGTTTACCAATTTTCAAGAAACAATGCAACTTAGAAATAGCTTTTGGAGAGTCTTAGACGCAGGGCTGTGGAATAGACACACATAACACTTTTATAGTATTTATAATTCTATTTTTCATATGTAAATATCAGCCTTATTGGTCAATAAATTTTATTATAAAAATAGAAATTCCAATGATTATTTTGATACCCTCAATTAAATATTTTTTCAGCTCGCGTTTAGTAATTTATTTAAGAATTGGCCGAAGGTAACTTCAGTTACTGGCCATCACGATACTTAACTCTTGGGTATAGGGAGCGGGTTGTGACAAGTGGTATCTGAGAGGGTAATTTATATGTACATATAAATTGTGCCGAGCTAATCATTAGGCCGGTATGGGCCGAAGTCCGAAAGGCAGTGTGGAAAGGCCTCAAAGTTATCTCAGGCCCAGAAGAGTATATGGTTAGTTCGGTCGCCAGTTAGCCACATTCAGAAGTTAGTCCGGTCGCGGTATAGCGTCACTAGCTCGGTCGGACAAAGCTAGTTGTTAGCTCGGTTTGGACTTACCATGGTTTATACAGGAGGAACTGAGGAAAGGGCATTGAAGGAAGAACCGAACTAACTATAGTTTGGCCTATTCTATGGCTAAGCATAGCCATGCTTACCTCGGTTGTGGTAGTTCGGCCATGGTAAAACCATCTCACTTGGTTTAAACAGTGAGGGGGGTGTTGGAGGATAAGCATTATCCTTCAGAAGAATGAATCCTAGGAGGACTCCGCATGAAGAAGTAAAAGTCCTACTAGGATTGTACCACACGGAACCTATAAAAGCTCACAAACATCACCTATGGAGAGGTAACACAACTTTGATTCCCGAATATACAGAGCTTTTGTCTATTTGTCTAGTTGGCTGACTTAGGCATCGGAGAGGTTTCCGGCACACACCCGCCGGCTAGCTCACGTTTGTATTTTCAGGTAGTAGAACGACGTCGTACAGAGGAGCACAGACTTGATCAACAGGATTATACGAGAAGGTTTATTTCTTTCCCGTACAATTGGCGCCGTCTGTGGGAATTCAGACAAGAACAAAACCTCTTGATCAAGCTTTTCCTCTTAAGAATCAATGGCGCACAACGAAGATTTACCACAGTCCGCCATCGACGGACAAACACCAGAAGGGGGTGCGAGGCGCGAAAGTCTACCTCTCATCCCTCCTATGACAGATTTGGAGCCACAACAACAGAATCCTAGGAGGGATAGAAGGGGAAGAAGGCGGACTAACAACCCTCGTCACTCTCGTTCACAAAGTCCAGAAAGACAAAGGCGGAGGACTAACCCTCAAGCCCTGGAAGATCGCGTCAAGGAGCAGGACGAGTTGATACGACGAATGGCGGCGGACATGGAATCTCTAAAGCACCAGATGAAGGGAAAACAAGTGGCGACAGGAGAGGGGCGGATAAGCAAGACGCCCCCTCACCACTCGGAAGATCGTTGTAGGAATACCACACCCTCGCAAGCAGAGAGTAAAAGCCTCAGGACAGGCGATACTCAATCCAGATCTTCCAGAACTCGTCACTTCAGGTCTGAGAGGATGAGATCTGAGAGGTCATACACAGAAGGGAGCACTTATTGGCCTTCACATACGCACCAAACAAGATCCAGATAGACGGAGTTGCCCAGATCATCCGACTTACGCACCGTGCTCGAAGAGAAGGCACGATGGAAGGAGGACGCCAGGGCACGCGATCCACACAGAGTTTCTGCCTTACAGCAGTTGGCTCCTCGATCGCATGGAAGCGTCGAGGTTAGAATGCCAATACCGTGCCCTGCCTACGAACCGACGGACAAAGCATTAGCGAGGCTGCAGACTTCGCTGTTTGTTCCGGTAATTGAGAACGCGCCCTTACCTTCAGGCTTCCTTCAGCCCAAATTCACCACATATGAAGGAAAGACGGACCCCTATTCTCACCTAAGCCACTTTCGCCAGGTCATGGCTGTGTACCGGCGAAACGAGGCTTTGATGTGCATCCTCTTCCCATCTAGCCTTGGCGAAATAGGCTTGACTTGGTTCGAAAAACTTCCTGAAGGCAGCATAGCCTCTTGGGCGCAATTAGCGGAAGTGTTTGTAACCAGGTTCAGAACAAACACTAAAACCCCGGTGGAGATCGACCAGCTACTCTCCATCGACATGGGCGACAAAGAGACCCTAAAATCCTATAATAGTCGCTACTGGGAGACCTTCAACCAGATTGGGGACTACCCCACCAATCTCGCCATTGCACAGTACAAAAGAGGCCTTCCAGTCGGCAACAGACTAAGGGACTCAATCACCATGACACCGTCCCTCACCATGGAAGCCTTGATGGAGAGAGTGCATCAGCACATCATGGTGGAAGAGGATGGCGCACGCGCCAAAACAAAATCTGGCACGACCGCAGTACCAGAGAAGAAGGCCTCAGCAAAGGTCAACGCGGTAGATCGTCCGAGCAGAAACGGACGCTGCAGAAGAGACAACGGAGAAGACCAGGATAAAAGATGGTTGAGAGTCCGCACTGCTATAACCACGGTATTCAAAAAACCGATCTACCGAATTCTAAGTGAAATACGAGATGAGCCTTTCGTCAGATGGCCAGCCAAGCTAGGGGAAGCTCAGAAGGACTATGACGAAAGATCAAGGTGCACCTTCCACAAAGAAAAGGGGTACCGCACTGAGAATTGCACGCCATTGTGACAGCACTTGGAGGAGTTGGTGGCAGCAGGTCACCTGGATAAATACATTGAAGGAGGGGCGCAACCAGGCCCCCAGGACCATAATAACCCCAACGGAATGCCAATTGACACCCCACCTCAAGGCGTGGTCAATGTGATACATGGGATCTTTGAACCTGAGCGTGTATGCGAGCTTAGAGGATCAATCAAAAAGGCTGAGCATTTAAGAGAGGTACTAAGTGCCCAACCTGCCATCAAAAAGGGGAAGACAGAGGCCATGAACGTCATGTCTTTTTCGGATAAAGACTTGGCGAGGATATATTGCCCTCACAATGATGCCCTGGTCGTCACTCTTCGAGTCAAGGATTTTGACGTCAAGCGAATTTTGATCGACCAGGGTAGTTTATGTGAAATAATGTACTACGAAACATTCAAACAGTTGAAGTTACAAGACAAAGACTTGGCACCTGCCGTATCTCCCCTGATTGGATTCAACTCCATGCCAGAATGGCCCATCGGCAAAATAATCCTCCCAGTCAAGGCAGGAAGTGTGACGAAACAAGTGGAGTTCTGGGTATTGAAAGTCCCCTCCACTTATAATATCATCTTGGGCAGAACATGGCTGCATGCCATGCGATCGGTGGCGTCATCCTACCACCAAGTAATGCGGTTCCCCAATGAAACCAGAGTGATTGAAGAGGTCTATGGAGACCAGATCATGTCCAAGCAATGCTTTGTCACGGTGAATGGCAGCCGCGCTGCGAAGGGATATGTTCATTCAGTTGAGGAACCTGAGAGTAATGAACTGTTCGCAGATATCGGCAAAGCAGCTAATCAAAAAGCGGTGGAAGACTTGGTAGAGGTGAGAATAGATGAAAAGAACCCGGATAAGTTCTTTTTGCTCGGTTCGTCGTTATCCAGCACTGAGAGATTAGAGGTCTTGGAATTTTTGACCTCTAATATCAAAGTGTTTGCCTGGACACCATACGACATGCCAGGCATTAATCCCAACTTCATCTGTCACCACCTCAATGTCCACCCATCTGCCAGACCAATCATTCAGCGCACACGCAGATCGGCACTCCACCACGCCGAGATAGTGGCAGAAGAAGTAGGAAACCTGCTGGAGGCAGGAGCAATTAGAGAGGTGCACTACCCAAGATGGATCTCCAATACAGTGGTGGTACCAAAGAAGAATGGCAAGTGGCGTGTCTGCGTCGACTACAAAACAGTCAACAAGGCATGCCCAAAAGACAGCTTTCCTTTGCCACAGATAGATCAACTGGTAGACTTAACGGCGGGGCACAATCGACTTAGCTTCCTGGATGCATACAGAGGCTACCATCAAATTGCCATGCACGAACCAGATCAGGAAGTGACATCCTTCACAACTCCAAGAGGTCTATACTGCTACAAGGTCATGCCCTTTGGCCTAAAAAACGCAGGGGCAACATTCCAGAGAATGGTCACCAAGATGTTTGAACCGCTGTTAGGCAGAACAATGGAGGCTTACATCGACGATATGGTGGTCAAGAGCAAAGATGAGAATGACCATCTCAAGGACCTAGGTGAGATTTTTGAGATCCTGAAGAAGCACAAGTTACGCCTCAACGCGTCGAAGTGTGCATTCGGAGTAGGATTTGGCAAATTCCTGAGCTTCCTGGTGACCAACCTGGGTATTGAGGCAAACCCATCTCAAATCAAGGCAATTCAGGATCTGGAAAGGCCTAACTCAATCAAAGAAGTGCAGCATCTCACCAGCATGGCAGCTGCGCTCAATCGGTTCATAAGCCGGTCATCAGACAGACTCCGACCATTCTTCCATGCTCTAAAGGCCAAGTTTGAGTGGGACGACGAATGCGACCGAGCTCTGGAAAGCTTGAAGGAATACATGTCTTCTCCACCACTACTTGTAACCCCAATTCCTGGAGAAGAACTCTTCTTGTACTTGGCAGTCTCACAGCACGCAATTAGCGCAGTATTGGTCCGTGCAGAAGGAATCCAACATCTACCCATCTATTATGTCAGCAAGACATTACTAGGCGCCGAAACAAGGTACTTGCCACTAGAAAAACTGGCCCTAGCCTTGATGATGGCCTCAAGAAAGTTATTGCATTACTTTCACGCCCACACCATAGTTGTCCTCACAGCCTTTCCATTGAAAGCTCTCTTTGAAAGGGAGAACTTTTCCGGGCGAATTCTGAAGTGGGCAGTAAAGTTGGGACAATTCGACATCAAATTCCAACCCAGAACCGCAATAAAGGCACAAGCCCTGGCTGACTTTGTCGCAGAATTCACCCCAGGAAGTCATCATATCTACCCAGTCGACCTGACTGAAACAACCAAACTAGGGATGGAAGTTGACGTCAGAATAACGCAACCCCTGGCACTGGATACTCAGTCAAGTCCCAAGGCAAACCAGAGTACAGCAAGAAAGGAAGAAGCAAACCATGCTACGCGTCAAGACTCACCAACAAAACAAGACTTGGTACAACGAGGTGGCGAGGGGCAGACAGCAGGCATGAACCATAAAGAAGAAGACACCAGCAACATGGAAGACCCCAAGGCATCATCTGATCCCTCCACTTGCTGGAAGTTGTTCGTCAGGGAGATGTGGAAGCTCTTCGTGGATGGAGCATCCAACCGGCATGGAGCAGGACTTGGCATAGTCCTCATCTCCCCAGACGGCCTAGTAGTGGAGCAGGCAGTCAACCTTGGCTTCCCAGCATCAAACAACGAAGCGGAATATGAAGCGCTTCTTGCCGGTCTCAAATCAGCATTCTACATGAAGGCCACCGAGCTAATGGTCTACAGCGACTCACAGCTGGTGTTGAACCAAATTTCAGGCGAATATGAAGCAAAGGATGACAGAATGGCTAAGTACCAAGAGTTGGTCAGAACAGAGATCAAAAAGTTTGAAGTGGTGAGGATAGAACAGATCGGAAGGGAGGAAAACAGCAGAGCAGACGAACTAGCAGGCTTCGCCTCAATGGCAGATACCTCCATCCCTCATCCACTACTGATCGACTACCTACCTAGACCAAGCATTGAAGACCCAGAAGCAGAAGAGGTATGTTGCGCCGATCTAGGCCCTTCTTGGATAGATCCCATCATATTGTTTTAAAAGATGACACCCTACCAGAAGACAAGAAAGAGGCCAACAGAATAAAAGCAAAGTCGCTGCGATTTTGGCTCTCCCCATCATTGGCATTATACAAGAAATCATTCTTAGGACCCTACCTAAAGTGTGTTCACCCCGACAAAGTGGACGCATTCTTGTTCGAAATACACGAGGGCGTATGCGGAAGCCATCAAGGAGGAAGATCATTAGCATACAGAGCAATCTCGCAAGGATACTGGTGGCCATATATGCAAGCAGACTCAGAAAAGTATGTCAAAAAATGCGAAAAGTGTCAAAAGTTTGCACACCAAATACACCAACCTGCCAGAGAACTTCTACCTCTCACTAGGCCATGGCCCTTCGCAATGTGGGGCTTACACATAGTGGGACCACTTCCAACAGCACCAGGCAACAGGAAGTTCTTCCTTGCAGCAACCGACTACTTCACAAAGTGGGTGGAAGCAGAAGCCTTGGCATCAATCAAGGAAAAAGATGTGAAGAAGTTTGTTTGGTAGAACATCATCACTCGGTTTGGCATACCAAAAGCCATAATCTCAGACAACGGCACTCAGTTCGACGGCAGAATTTTCAGAGGCTTTTGCGAGGAATACAAGATAGAGTTCTACAATTCTACACCGGCATATCCTCAAGCAAATGGCCAAGCAGAAGCATCAAACAAGGTCGTCTTAGATGGATTGAATAAAAGGTTAGAGAAAGCAAAAGGCAAATGGGCAGAAGAACTCCCTCATGTTTTATGGGCTTACCGCACCACACCTCGGCGATCGACAGGAGAAACACCATTCTACTTAGCATACGACATGGAGGCAGTAATCCCACTGGAAGTTGGCCTCCCCACAATTCGAAGCGAAAACTTTGATCCAAACTTAAATGGCGAAGCCATAGCATTGGAGCTTGACCTTGCGAAAGAAAGAAGAGACAGAGCATTGGTTCACATTGCCTCCTACCAACAAGAATTGTCCAGAAAGTATAACAAAACGGTGCATCCAAGGCAATTCAAGATCGGAGATTGGGTGCTGCGCAAAGTAATGGGAAACACCTTGGTGCCAGGAGATGGCAAGTTAGGGCCTAATTGGGAAGGACCTTACAAAGTGGTCGGATTAGCAGGCAAAGGGGCATACCACTTAGAAGATAAGGACAGCAAAGCAATTCCCAGGCCATGGAACACTGCCAATCTCAAGTTATTTTATTTTTAGCTTTTTTCTTTTCAAGCATATGTAATTTTTTCTTTTCTCAATAAAACAAGTCAATTCTTTTCAGCATAACTGTTTTTTGTAAAAGATAGTTTCAGAGAGTTAGGAGCATTGTAAACATTTTATTCTAAGTTGGCTGGAAAAACTAACTTAGAGGTTGGCTGGATTAAACCAACTCCTTTTACTCTTCAGCCAAAGTAAGGGTATGGGCTGAAGAATGGTTGGCTGGATTAAACCAACACCCCTCCTAAGCCCAGGATAAGGATCCAAGCTGCAGGACGTTTGGTCAGAATAACCAAACATTTTATTCTAAATTGGCTGGAAAAAACCAACTTAGAGGTTGGCTGGATTAAACCAACTCTTATTACTCTTCAGCCGAAGTAAGGGCATAGGCTGAAGAGTGGTTGGCTGGATTAAACCAACTCTTTGAACTCTTCAGCCGAAGTACAGGTATGGGCTGAAGAGTGGTTGGCTGGATTAAACCAACTCTTTTTTCTCTTCAGCCGAAGTAAGGATATGGGCTGAAGAGTGGTTGGCTGGATTAAACCAACTCTTTTTACTCTTCAGCCGAAGTAAGGGTATCGGCTGAAGAGTGGTTGGCTGGATTAAACCAACTCTTTGAACTCTTCAGCCGAAGTAAGGGCATAGGCTGAAGAGTGGTTGGCTGGATTAAACCAACTCTTCTAACTCTTCAGCCGAAGTAAGTACATAGGCTGAAGAGTGGTTGGCTGGATTAAACCAACTCTTATTACTCTTCAGCCGAAGTAAGTACATAGGCTGAAGAGTGGTTGGCTGGATTAAACAAACTCTTATTACTCTTCAGCCGAAGTAAGTATATCGGTTGAAGAGTGGTTGGCTGGATTAAACCAACTCTTGATACTCTTCAGCCGGAATAAGTATATCGGCTAAAGAGTGGTTGGCGAGTAGGCCTAGTCAGATTGATCACCTAGGACCGGAATAAAAGTACCTCGGCCAAACTGCAGTTAGAAAGCAAGCTCAAGCAGGAATTCAGAACCGAGATAACAGTTGGAGCAAAAAGATCATAGAAAAGTCATTACAAGCATACAGATCAAACCGAAATAAGTGTTGAGTAGAAAAAATGCTTTTCATTGATCAAATTCAGAACAAGTACAAAGGAGGGGATGCAGCCCGGTTAGAGAAGCAAAAAGAAAAAAGAAAATTACAGAATCAGTTGAAAAGATCTTCCAGATCGGCATCAATATCAACACGAGCACCGGTTTCAGAGGTCAGAACAGTTTCAGAGGTCAGAACAGTCTCGGTCTGGAGCTCGGTCTCTATTGGAAGCACGGTTTCAGTCGTCAAGTCGTCAACCGTTGGCTCCAACCGAGCTGACTGATCATTGGCTTGCTCATTAACAACCGGAGTCTCGGTTGGCTCATTTTCCTCTTCATCATCAGACACTTCAAGAAATTGCTTCTGATGGTCGGCAGCATACTCCGCCAGTAAGGCCGGAATGAAATACTGAGGAGCATTGTGGACGTCGATTTCGGGCCCACAGCTGAGTTGCTCCACAGCACCTCTCCAGCCACACTTGAAGAACAAATCCTTGGCGGCCTCACATTGTGGAATGTAGAGGGCCTCCGTCTCCTTGAAACCTTCGGCGTTGGCGTCGTCCACTTTCTTCTTCAGTTCAGCAATTTCGGCGTCCTTTTTCCCCTCGAGCTTGACTAACTCACGAAGGTACTTATCTTTCATCACGGTCAACGCCTTCTGTTTGTCAGCTTTTGCCGAGGTAACTAGTCCGGTTAGATGAGCTACCTCAGCCTCTAGCTCGGTCGTTTTTTGTTGTGACTCCTTCAGTTCGGTTGTTCTTTCTTCGACCTCTGCCATGGCCTGCCTAGCCGTTTTTCTGAGCTCCAACACCTTTTGATGGGCAATTTGGCTCTTTTGAAGAGACTGAAATGAATGGAAAGAAATCAATGACAAAACCGAACTGAAAGTTTGAAAAATTTGAGAGACAAGAGGGGCATTTTACCAGGATCATGGATTTGGTGGCCGATCGGATGGCCCTTAGCTCGGTCAGGTGCTGATAGTGTTCCATGTCTGCTGGAAGGCAAACACTCTTGGCAAGGTTGAATGCCATCAAGTGATCCTTCTCAGCAACCACCGAATCGGTGTCTTGGATATCTCGGTTATGAAATTTCAGCTTTGGTGCCCGCTTGGAGGACCTAGCTCGGGCAGCGGGCTCCGGTTGCGGACTTGGCAGGTGGCTTGGTGGAAGCGTAGTCTCATCTTCGTCAACAAGGCGTGGCTCGGTTGCTGTAGTCTGGGCACGCTTGCTGGGGCGAGATGATGAGGGTTGTTGAGAAGGAAGTGCCACAACCGTTTCCTGAGTTTGGCTTGTTGGTGGTACTTCGGCGCGGTTTGTTTCGGTGAGTAGGGCTCTTACTCGGTTTCGTTTGGCCATCTCTTGTTCGGCGGTCAGGGGGATGAGGTTGATCTGGGGTAAAGTTGGGTCCGGTTCTGGGGCGTCCTCAAGCAGAAAGTCTGTGACTCTGGCTTTTCGGCGACCGTTGTAACGGTATGTCGGCTCAACGTTCAGAAGCTTGGCCCAACTTCTTTCGGGGTATCGTAGTGCGGCGCGAAGTGTGTCTAGGTTAGGGTAACTGTACAATGATTGAAGATCAGCTGAATCTGCAAAAGAAGACAACTGTTAGTTCGGCTCAGGAGGAGGAAACCGAAATAAAGAGAAGTGTGCAACAAAACCGAAGTAATTATACCAGGGATGCCTTTATTCCAATTAATACTTCGGCCAGGGATCTGGGCTTGGTGATCTTCAAAATTGCCAGATCCCCAGAAAAAATCGTCATCGTTTAAATCTTTATCCGGTGTATCTTTTATTATTTTCTCTCGGCGGCGGCGTATTCTTAAATAGTAAACCCATCCATCTTCTTTTGATCCTATGGAGTACTGATGAAATAGCTCGGCTAGGCCAAGGTTAAGGCCAGCTCGGCGGTTTAGTTCGGCGATGCCGTTGATTATTCGGTATGAATTTGTGGAAAGCTGGGTTGGGCATATTCTGGTTTGTCTAAGGAACTCGCAGAGTAAGGGTTGGACTGGAAATCTTAGTCCGGTTTCTATTATTGACAAAAGGGTAAAGGGCACAAAACCTTCGTTTCCCCATGGTGTGACATCTTTTTTTGCTAGGGTGAGGTGGACATCGTCAAGGATGTTGTATTCCCTTCGGAATTCGGCTAGACCACCAGGTGTCTCTACTAAGAACCTATACTTCCCCATTTATTCTTTAAGTTATGAATAAATTAGATCGGTTGAAGATTTGTACTCAGTAGCTCGGTTGAGCGCTCAATTGAGTGTCTGGGCAACCTAAGTCTGCAAAGTGGAAAACAGAAGTGTTAAGCACAGCTCGTTAGACCGTGCTACAAAGTAAAAGCAAGATAAGGAAGTCCTACTTCGGCTATATGGGATACTACAGGCTCTATCTCAGATTGAGCAAGGGTTTTGATAGCTCGGTCATTGGCGAACGATTGGTTGTCTCAGTTAAAGAGAAAGGTCTGATAGACCGGTTGAGCTTCTAGGGGCAGCTTTTTGAGTTCGGTCTAAAAACTAAGAAAGCTAGTTTAGCCCCAAAGACCTAGCTCGGTCGAAATTACGGTTTCCCAGTACACTAAGTTCAGGCTTAGTTCGGTTCGTTTATATCGGCTAAGGTAAATCAAAAGGTGGTGACTTATTGAAACTACTAGTATATACACAAGTTTTAGTTCGGTTATGGTCTGACTAGATCGGCACATAGCAAGAACAGTATCCTAGTTCGGTTGGGACGTTTTTACGGATCAAACAGTGTTCTACAGATTACTTCATGATGTTCAAGAGGTTCTTAAGAGGTTTTTTTCCAGAAAAACGAGAGACAAATGGAAAAAATGTGTTTTGTAAAAGCACGTGAAACAGTATGCTATGGATTGTAGAATGCAAGTGCAAAAGAAACAAAAACTAGAGAGATCTGAGTAACTTACCTGGACAAGGGGAGGAAACTGAGAATGGATGCCAAGAACAACGAAGAACACGAACACAGCAAGCTGGGGATTTCAGAAACTCAAAGACGAGAGAGAAGAGAAAGTGAATATTTTGGTGAGTGATTCAGAAGAACAAAAGGTTTTTGTTTTGTTGCAAATGACCAGAGGCGGGAACTGTTCAAAATTCACGGAGTACGAAGACGGCGTGACAGCTGCCTTGGGCCAGTCAGCGTCTGCCACGTGTCATTGGAATAAGAAGCGATTCAATTTCTGTGATTGAAAAGACGTCTTGACCGGACAGTTACAGATCGGCTTGAGTTTTTAGCTCGGCTGGAAAGGCTAAAAGGAGTTTTTTAGCTCGGCTGGTAGACAGGTAATCCCTATCATGCTACGCAGATGGAATTAAGGAGCAATTGAGAGGGTAATTTATATGTACATATAAATTGTGCCGAGCTAATCATTAGGCCGGTATGGGCCGAAGTCCGAAAGGCAGTGTGGAAAGGCCTCAAAGTTATCTCAGGCCCAGAAGAGTATATGGTTAGCTCGGTTGCCAGTTAGCCACATTCAGAAGTTAGTCCGGTCGCGGTATAGCGTCACTAGCTCGGTCGGACAAAGCTAGTTGTTAGCTCGGTTTGGACTTACCATGGTTTATACAGGAGGAACTGAGGAAAGGGCATTGAAGGAATAACCGAACTAACTATAGTTTGGCCTATTCTATGGCTAAGCATAGCCATGCTTACCTCGGTTGTGGTAGTTCGGCCATGGTAAAACCATCTCACTTGGTTTAAGCAGTGAGGGGGGTGTTGGAGGATAAGTATTATCCTTCAGAAGAATGAATCCTAGGAGGACTCCGCATGGAGAAGTAAAAGTCCTACTAGGATTGTACCACACGGAACCTATAAAAGCTCACAAACATCACCTATGGAGAGGTAACACAACTTTGATTCCCGAATATACAGAGCTTTTGTCTATTTGTCTAGTTGGCTGACTTAGGCATCGGAGAGGTTTCCGGCACACACCCGCCGGCTAGCTCACGTTTGTATTTTCAGATAGTAGAACGACGTCGTACGAAGGAGCGCAGACTTGATCAACAGGATTATACGAGAATGTTTATTTCTTTCCCGTACAGTATCAAAGCCTAAGTTTTTAAAATTATTTTTATTAAAGCATTAGAGCATAAGATACATGCACAAATAGGATGAAGGAAATGTTGAGCTAGATTACAGGTTGTATTTAAATTAAATGTTTGTATAGTAACAATCGTGGTGTCATTAATTTTTGCAATTAAGATGAGTTATTTGTTACTTTATATATAATTGTATGTATTTTTCATGCTGAATAATTTGAAGAAAAAAAAAAACAATTACAAAAAAAAAAAAAAAATCCGTATTATATGTTCCATAGCATTTGACAAAAGAAAAAATATATATCATTTTGACTTTTTAGGAGTGGGTTCAAATCTATAATCTTTCAAAATTTATTAAAAAATAAAAAAAAATTATAAAAATACTCATTTTGAAACTATTTCCCATCAATGGAAAGTTCACGGATAAAAGAAATGGAAGTTCATCTCAAATTCTTTCAACTTTTGCATATGATTCTGTAACTTCATTTCCAGTCGCTGGTTTAATTGTATTCTCATTTTATTTATTTATTTATTTTTCGGAAACAAAACCAAGGAAAAGTTTTTAAAGTCACCAATTGTTTCTCATTTTGGCCCAAAACAGTTTTTGACAAAGAAACAGGTTTTGGTACATTTTTTTTGAGGTAATGATTTAACAATATTTTATATCAGATTAATCATCAAATTATTCTTGATATATATGTTTATCAGAATGTACAGCAGATAGCTTACACACATCACAAATTTCAAGGATGAAATTTTTAAAAAGAGGAAAGATTGTAACAACTCCAAAATTTAAATTGTCCCTTAAATTTTATATTAGTATTATTTAATTATAAATGAAAAAAAGTCTTAAATGTTTAATTAAATATTCTGTAAGAATAAAATAAAATAATTAATTTAATGATGGTAAAAGATAAAGTGTAATTTAATTTATATTAGAAGTTATTATGTAATTATTCTATTAATTAGAAGCAATGTAAAATTAAGTAGATAATTATTGAAGATAAACCTACGGATATAGAAAATAAAAAAAGAAGATCAAGAAAGGATAAGCATGCCAGCAAGGTTGGGCCATGTGATTGCTTGGGGAAGGGGGTAAATGGATTAGAATGAAGAGGTGCAGGGAAGCACCTATAAAAGGGTGCTTCGAATAAGAAGAAGGGAATCAGGGAGGCGTGAATAAGGATTAAAAATGAGGAGTTTGAGTGAATGGAGAAGTAATCGTAAGGGATTAATATGAAGGTGAGTTATATCATACCTCAAGTCACCATAATATATTTTTTGTCTATTTTGAGTTACCATAATTCATTTTACGCAATTTGTGTTTTATAAATTATATTATCATTTGGAATTTATGAACCTTATTTTATATAATAAGAAAAACCATGGATATAACTATTTATTAAAATGTGTTTTGAGTAATTATTTTATAAGTACCACCACAGAGGTCTCATGCCTTTGGGGACTTAAATAACCATTGGCCCTCTGATTAGTCACTTTGTGACCTTTTGTCTATCATGGATCCACTAACTTTTTGATTTTTGATATGGAGCAAAGTGTTGTGCAGAGCTAAGTGCTACACTATTGCGGAAGCCACCTCTAGAATCCGTATGAGCCACCTCTTGAGTCCATACATCTGTTCTGTTCTGTACCGTAGTTATGATTTTTGGTGTGGAGCAAAGTGTTGTACGGATCATGGATCCACTAACTTTTTGATTTTTGATATGAAGCAAAATGCTGTGTCGAGCTAAGTGCTACACTATTGTGGAAGCCATCTCTAGAATCCGTACGAACCACCTCTTGAGTCCATACATCTGTTCTATTCTGTACCGTAGTTATGATTTCTGGTGTGGAGCAAAGTGTTGTACGGAGCTAAGTGCTACACTATGGTGGGAGCCATCTCTAGAGTTTGTACGAGCCACCTCTTGAGTCCATACAGCTGTTTTGTTCCGTTCTGTACCGTGGTTGTCTTGACCTGAACCCGTCCTTAAAGGTTAGGATCATAACCGGCCGATAATCATTAGATTACCTATGGCCTCAGACAAAAAACAAATTTTAAATAATTATATGGGGCTAAAAGCGGAAACAAAAAGATAATATTTGTCCAATAAGCTTGTGCATAAATGGAATTAACAAAAAACATTTCTTATATTAACAACTCACACCAAACATACCCACATAAAAGACATTCTATGTCTAGCTCCATACAACACCATATTTATACAAAACCATAGCTCATATACAGATAAGGTCAAATATGACCAACAAAAAAAGACAAAAGGTCAAAACGATAGTTCTGAAACTAAGGCCTCGTTCGTGAGGCGTGTCATGGTTGACTTCACAAACTTGACATTCTTTCTTGGGTTCATTACGGTTAGAGTTGAGCATCCTGCTGCTCACCTACATACATATATACAAAGAGTGAGCGAAAACCCAATGAATAATACCATAATAAAGAGGTTATACAATTAAAATTTATATTAAGTACATCAAACCCATAAATTTCATATACAAACAACCTTAGGCGCATTCTGTATTTTTCTTGTACATGTCAAACGGCCTTGGGCTCATTTTATATCATTATAAGACATATCAAACGGTCTCGGGCCCATTGTATCAAACATATCAGACGGCCTCGGGCCCATTGCATAATTTTGTCAGACTCGCCAAATGGCCTCGGGCCTAATTCAAATACTTCAATGTATCAAAGGGCATTCAATTGAGTACAAATAGCCAAATCTAAACATATATACCTGGAATAATTAGAAACATCCTCTTCTCTAAATGTGCTATCACCTGGAAAAGTCAAGTAGATCTGTCTTGAATCGGGTTCACCATTTCCAGACCACCGTTTATCAGAAACTCATTTCTATCAAGCTGGGATCGCTCAAATTTGTGCATATCCTCACCCATCATCAATGCCGTGGCGGCCCTTCAACATGTAGAGCAAACCAAGTGTTAAGTACAAGTGATCACTTCACAAGAGAGTAACACATGAGTTAAATTATGAAAGAATATATGATGTATATATGTACCTTTGGGTATCACTTTGCTGTTTTTGGAAGAGGAGATTCATGCATTTGTTTGTGGCTACAACAGAGTAAAGGGGGAAAGTAGAAGCCATGAACTGAGAAGCAGCAACTAACCTCTGCTGCTGTGCTGATTTAGATCTGACAATCGCCCAAAGTTTGCTTCTTAACTTTATGCAATCAACATAAGTTATGGAAAACAGATATTTGGAATAAGCCATGTAAATAACAGTGAATTGAGTAAGAGATTGAAAGCTGAAATGAAAATAAAAGGATTTAAATAATGAACGAATGAGGAGAACTTCTTAATACCTTTAAGAGTAACAATAGTAGTGAGACTGAAGAAAAGGAGCCACAAAAAATCCCTGCAAAACTAAACTAAATCATCTAATTATGGCTAATTTATCATCAAAGAAATCCATAGCAGCTTTAGGAGATGCAAAGGGACTAAAAAGGAGGTTGTGTTCCAAGCTATTATGGATTGCATTTCTGTTGATCCAAAAAGTAATATACCTTTCTGGTAAATCAATTTCTTCATGCAAATGGGGGCTTTCTTTGCCACTTCCATTGCCAATGTCATTGCCAATGTCATTACTTGCTATTGATGTTTCTTTCTCTTTCTCTTTCTCTTTCTCTTTCTCTTTATGAGATACATTTGTAGTCTGCTGCAATTGCTGATCACCCGCAGCAGTTGCTGTAGCTGCCATTATGGGGTTGGATCCATTCTCTACAATAAAACAATAGATTGGCATCAACATTTTCATTTCTCAACTCAACGTTGATTCTACTAAGCATAATAACCACTGTGACCTAAACAAATAATAATTCAAGGTTAACACATTTCTCAGATTGAAATCAAAATGAGAGATACACCTTCTATGACTTCAGGACTGACATGCAAAATTTACCTCCAAGACTGCAATACAAGAACCATTGTAAACAAATAGTTGAAGAATTGATAAACTCTCTCTCTCTCTCTCTCTCTCTCCCTCTCCGTGCTTCATTACCTTCTTCTCTGCCCTGCCATGCCCATGTATTCGTTAGGGTTTTGATAAAGAGACGGACCAATGAGTGAATAAAAGGTCCACACAATTATTCACTAAATATGATTCAATAAATTGAAACAGAAAACAAAATGTCAAGAGACAGCTCATAAGAACTCTGCAATCCATTAATTTACTCAAAAGGCATATTTATGCTTATACATGAGAGAGAGAGAGAGAGAGAGAGAGAGAGAGAGAGAGAGAGAGAGAGAGAGAGAGAGAGAGAGAGAGAGAGAGAGAGATCAAGTGTTATAGTAAACTACTTTCATAGCCAAATGAACAAATATCTCACCTTGTTCCGCACCATCAACTTTGGTTGAGCTCCTAAAAATTTATGTGAGCTTGACCTAACTACCTGGCCACTACTTACCAAGCTCACAAGCCATGTCGACTCATTCTTCATATGCTTATACGTTTCTAAAACCTATAATCTCAAATGAAAAGTGTCACTCCATTGTTACTTTTAACCTCAATTTTGAACTTGTTGCTTCCACACAAATATGAGTTGGTGCAATATGAATCCCTTAGATAAAATAGCAATCAAACCTTACGTTTTCCAATTCATTAAAGTACTTGAGCTTACTATGAAGTGCTTCTGCAAATTCAATGAGTCTTTGCTTCTCTATTAACTGCAACAAAAACAATCAACTAAAACAAGTCAAACTAGGGCATTCAACATTGTACATGTATTATTCCATTTTATAAATAAAATAAAATAATCATGTAAGAAACTAGCCATCACTATCTAAGTCAACCTGTGAGGTACAATTATTAAAATTGGATTTTAAAGGAAAAAGAAAACACAATAAAACAATTTAACTGAAGCAACCGAAAATGCCACACATATAATCTGACACCCAAAGATTGCTTGTTCCAATGCTAAACAAAAGCAGAGCCTATTAATTATCTAACCATTTGAATATGCTTTGAACTTTTGGCCCTAAAGAAATGTAATTATCTCATGCCATGGTCAGCAGAGTTTTAAGCCTATGCCCTATCATGTTACAAAAGGTCCAAATTAAGCTTTTAACACTTAAAAAAAACCTTGAAGCTACACTTTATAAGGTCAAAATTAACAACAATTGTCACTGGTAATCTTAACCAAGTGAAGTATCAATGTAAAGTGAATAGAAAGAGGTCCATACTAGTCGATCACATGCATCATGAAGAGTTTTGGCCTTTGTTGCCATTGCTTGATGCTGCAGTTGTAATTCATTAAACAAATCCAGGGTTTCATCCACCTACAAAAAAGTTAGTTCAATTAACTGCTTTGTTAATTTGATAAGCAAGAATTAAAACCCAAGAAAACTTCAACCATATGACAAAATTGTGTAATTATTAAAAACAATAAATAGACAAAAGTAAACCAACTAGGCCTAGCCTAGTTGGCCACCATGCCTTTCTTAGGGCTTAATCCCAAGGAGGTCATGGGTTCAATTCCTCTTAGGAAGGTTGAATTAAGGGAGTGCAAGCACATAGGTGCTTTGCCAAGGGTGGGGAGATTTTCTCCCATATGTGCTAATCTAACAATTACCAACTAACATTTGCTGATCAAAAAAAAAAGAAAAAAAAAAGACAAAAGTAGAAAAATATGTAAAAGTGTTTTCATAGATACTTTACCTGATGGAGTATACCGTCACATGTCTATAAAAGTGTTTTCATAGATACTTTATCTGATGCCATAGCATTATATATTTTTATTCCAAGATATTTCAAGTAACACCAAATCAAGTAAGCTTTAAAGCAAGTCATCAAGCCACTGGTGTGAAGCAGCGGTCAGCCTCAAGCTTCAGTATCGACCAACTACAGTGCCCTCAAACAATCAGAGACCGTCCTCCACAAGATGAATTGAACTCAATGAGGGAGACAAAACCAAATAGCAGAGAGAGAGGGAGAGCAAAGAGAAAGCAAAAAGAAATTTACCGAATCGGCCAGCGGTGAGGCGATCTAAGAGGAGACGATCGCTGGTGACTAGTAGGGCTAGCGGTGGTGGCGACGATTGGGAACGACAGCAATTGGCAACGCTAGTAACAGCGAAGGCGATCGACATGGTGAAGAGCAGCAAGAGGCAGACATAGTTGAATGAAATGTTATGGAGATATGAATTAGGTTTGATTGGGAACTAATTGTGTGTGTGGGAATGTATTTACAATTATTTTGAATTAGAATATATATAATCACACTTATTTAAAATGTGTGATCAAAAAAATATTATCTCACTTATTAAATTAAGTGTGATTAAAAAATCATTTTAATTTTTTTAATCACACTTTTAATAAAAGTGAGATATTTTTAATTCTTCTTATGTGATATTTAATCACATGTTAATTAGAAAGTGTGATTATATATATATATTAATCACACTTAATTAAAAAATGACATAAAACATAAATATTATCACATTTAATCAAATTAAGTGTGATTAAAATATCAATCTAATTTTTTTTTATTACATTTTCAATAAAAGGGAGATATTTTCATTTGTCAAAGTGTAATCTTTAACTATTTTTGTAGTAGTGATTATTTCCATATTCGTGTCTATGCGCATTTCATATTCATGATCATGATCATTTTTCATTCAAACGGCCTTTGGCCGATCAAAATATTCAAACAGTCGTTGGCCCATCATATCAAATAGCCTCTGGCCCATCATTTTCATATTCACATTTATGCGCATTTCATATTCGTGATTATGATTATGATTCATATTCAAATGGCCTCCAGTCCATCACATTCGTATTCAAACGGCCTCAGGCCCAATTCATTTATATTAAACGGCCTCGGGCCCATTTTGTGTCATTGACACACATAACAGACGGCCTCAGGCCTATTCGTACAGTTTTCAAACGGCCTCAGGCTCAATTCATTCATATCAAACGGCCTCGGGCCCATTTTGTGTCATTGATACACATAACAGACGGCCTCAAGCCCATTTGTACAATTTATACTTGACATACGTTCATAAATTCATTTGTGATTTAAACAATAGAATTCTCATTCATAATCTAAAATCACAAGTTCAAAAAACTTACACGTGAGTAGTATTTAAAAATAGCATATATGAACATATCTTTGCTAAAGTATTACTCATAGTGTTCCGCTGCTCGATTTGTCCTTGCACTTGACCCTACACAATTCGTAATACACATAGAAATCGAGTCACAATACAATTCATTCTGTTCTTTAATTCGTTTAATTCTCTTAGGCTTTTTCCAACTCTATAGTTTATTTATAATGCTCAGCACATGCCAAAGAGTACTTAGAAGTGAAAAAGAACGGGAATCGAAATATGAACCAGCTTTTCAAAATTTTCTAAAATAGGGCACTTCGCTCAAGCGCAGCTTTAGTCGCTCAAGCAGACTGCAAAATTTACAAAATTTCTGCAAGCTTGATTTCTCTGCTCGAGCGACACTTTCCTTGTTCGAGTGGACATGTCAAATTCTGGAATTTTCAAAATTCTGTTTGAAGCTCAAAACAAATTTCCAAAGGTCCACTCCATGTATAATACATTCAAATATGCAATGACACTCCGCAAAAGATATATATTTAAAGTCATTTATAACTTTTAGCTCAAATCTCCATGAATTTAATGATTTTAATCCTTTTCTTTCTTTCTTACAAAACATAAAATTAAGCTACAAGCTCTTAGAAAAATATTTCCAATTATGAAATTCAAATTAAAATCAAGTCAATTCTTGATTATCAAATTCTAAATCATAATTAATTTCTTGATTTATCCAAAATAATTTTTCTTCATATCGAACCCAATTTTAAACTCATAAATTCTAAAACAGGAGTTAAACTTTCAAAATATAATCTCAAAACTGGGGTTCATACATGGCTTGTTTAAAAACACACAAATTCTTAATTGATCAAAAAGAATATGATTAACTTTTAAATCATTTATATCAAAATTCCTTTAATTTAAAAGTTGAAGTCATTTGTTCATAGACTCATAATTTTTCAAGGCTTAGTTCTTATTTCATCAAAACATGAAATCAATTCTAAGAAACCTATGATGCCTGTTCAATTAGAGTATAAAAACTTATAAAATTTGTTCATGCATGTAGAAATAAAACTCAAACTCATGCAAGACTACAAAAATCAAACTCAACATAATTAATTCCCAATTAACCTTCTATGAATTTGAACCTAATTCAATTTCTTCATCATCTTGCTAATTTCTTTTTAATTGCATAGAATTGAACCTACTTACTTCTTAATTTCAGCTTCTAGATAATTTATCTACAAGATTTGAGTTGTAATTCCTTATTTAGAGTTCTTGATTGATGAGTTTGTTATGCATGCAATTTCAAAAATTTAAATTAAAATTATGAAACTTAACATAATTTTCCATGATTATGTATGTAACTCATTTCTTGCTCAAAACCCAATTTCTCTCTAATTTCATGAACATGATTCCAAACCCTTCTCAATCTCAAATATAAAAAGAAATTCCTACGTAAATCAAGCTTGAATTTCATACCTCAAATTTTAATTTCAGCAATTAGATTTGATTTTCCCTTTAAATCTTATTCTCTTACAATTTCCAGCACAAAGCTTTCTCTCTCTCCACTGTGTTCTTCCAGCAGAAAATAAATACAAAATGGATACACAAATGCACACTTACACACACAACTTCTCTTGGTGCATTCGCACTACACACGTGCACATTGATCCAAGCTGCCAGCACAACACTCTTATACATTCACCCCCAGATTTCTCAGTATACCCACCTAAATTGCTCAGCGCCCCCTCACCCACACCCACAATTCTAATTTGTTCCATAATGCAATTTATGCTTAGGATTAATTGAATTAAGCAATACTTAATCTTAATAAATCTTAGTTAACACATAATTAATTAATCATAACTATTCACAAATCCCACATAATTTAATTAGTCTAATTTGACTTCCTTTAAAGCCCAATTAATTATATTTAAATTTATTAATCTGAATCAGATTTTTAATCAAACTTTCAAAAGGTTCCAAATATTAAATTAAACTTATTGTCATCATCAATTTTGATTTCCCAAATCATTTAGGCCTTCAATTTCTGACCAGACTCTAAATTTCTGTCAATAAATTACATATTCAAATTGAACACCCCATGAATAAATTTAATTCGTAATAATCACAATTCTCAATCCTCATAATTTAACTAACTTAATTAACTCCAATTCGGACCTAATTAATCGAATCTCAATTTTACTAAACTAAATCGAATATTTAATTAAAATCTCAAATGGGTCCGTAATTAAAATTAAATTGATTCAACTTCTTAGTTTCACTTCCTTAAGTCATTTGGATCCTTAATTTCTAATTCCAAAATAAATTTTTAATAAAATCATATACGAATCAAATTCCACCCTTCTTATAGATCCCAAATTGAATTAGGATAACGACTAATTAAAATTTCAAATCTCCTTAATTAACCAAATATACAATATTATACGTGGTGGGGTCGTCACAGTGGTTTTGCTTATTTTGTTTGTATGATTTTTGATTTCCGTATTATATATTCTGTATTTTAATATCAAGCTCTGTTTAACCCAATAATTATTCATGGTAAATTTTATGCCCTTATACTCTCAATATAATATTTCTGACTCTGCCATGTACTTATAGTTGTTTACCAATTTTCAAGAAACAATGCAACTCAGAAATAGTTTTTGAAGAGTCTTAGACGCGGGGCTGAGGAATAGACACACACAGTACTTTTATAGTATTTATAATTCTATTCTTCATATATAAATATCGGCCTTTTTGATTAATAAATTTTATTATAAAAATAAAAATTTCAATAATTATTTTAGTACCCTCAATTAAATATTTTTTTTACTTGCGTTTAATAATTTATTTAAGAATTGACTGAAAGTAATTTTAATTATTGATCATTACAATACTTAACCCTTAAGCACGATAACAGTTAGTGACAATCTAAATTAGGAATGGCCGCCCAGCCGACCTTATCTTACTCATAGAGTTGAGCTGTGTTGAGATTTTATTAAGTTTGATTTTGCATAAAGTATTATAACTCTATCCGATTTGATCCGCTCATTTATAAAATATTAATTATAATTTTATATTATTTTAATCATTAAATAAAGTTTAAAAAAATATAAAGACAAAAAATATATATACTTATTTGTGAGACTTAAATTAAAATATTTATTAAAAATTATATTTATTTTATTATTAAATATTAACGTTCTAAATTCAAATAATGAATAAAAAGATCTAAATAATTTAATATCCATTTGAGATATAAAAATTAATAATTAATAACTCGTAGTTATTGGATTAAGTGGGCGGCCTTAGGATTTGAATCTTTTTAGAATCGAACTTGAAATGACTAAATTAGATTTGATGTTTAGCTGAGTTGGGTTTGGGTCAACATATATCATCTTACTATATAGTTCAAGTCTAACCCTACCCGAGATTTATCTGCTCTTACTATGAATTTATTTTAATGATTTAAATTATTTATTTTAAAATAATCAAATATATTATTTAAATAAAAAATTAAATTAAATAAATATCAATAATTATATAATCGAATCATAATGATTGATGATATGTTTAATTCCCTCTACAAAATGAATTATTTCAATTACCAGTTTGTGATGAGCCTACGAAAACTGAGATGAGCCTATGCAGACTAAACACGGTGGAGAGAAGCTTAACAACCGCCACAAGAAACAGTGCATAATAAAAAAATTTAAAAAATATAATTAAAAAAAAACAATGCAAGCCTGCTAACAATCACTAAAATACAAATAATCCATAATGAAAAAAAAATAAAAGTGGAGAACTCTCTTCTGCCCAAAATCTAAACTTGAAGGAATTGTTTGGACCTATTGGGCTCACTATGGTTCCGTTTTGATTATCTGAATCATTTATTTATTTTTACACTTTGTGTATTTCATTTACAAAAAAAATTAGGTCGATTTGATAACTATAACTTGTTCAATTTATTATTTTTGTTATTAAACAAATATATGGTTCATTTTTTAACACAACTGTCATACTTTTTTTAGTGAACAAAAAAAATATGATTTATTTTTTACAAATACAATTATCGTACTTTTCTCGTGAAAAATACAATAAATTGAATAAGTTACAATTATCGAATCAACTTTTTTTTTTTTTGGGATGAAATAAACGAATTGTCCGATAAAATGAATGATTTAAATTATCGAAATGAGACTCGTAATAAACCCCACGAACCCGAACAGTTCCCTCTAGTCAAGATCTTGGACCGGAGGGAACCCTCCTTCTAAAATAAACAACACAAAATAGGTATAATCATTTTCGTCTTTGACAGTGATTAATCCTCTAATTATGAGATTAAAAATATACAAAAATAACCAATTGAATTATGTCAATTACTTTACATAAATCAAAAGTAATTAAAAAAATGTGCTATCAAACGCATCATATGTTTTTATTTTTAATAATATTATGGAGTACCATCTGATCGTATTTTGAAAGTATTCAATAATCACCTTTACTTTTTTTTTTTTAAAACATTACAAGAAGAGATAAGTAATTGTAGAACTGTAATACATTCAACCTATAATTAACATTAAATATCTCAACTAATACTTTCATCACTCAAAATTTGACCACAAATTTCTTCTTTATATCAATCATGCAAGACTAGAAAAAATAAAGTGAAAGTTATTGAGATGTGGATGTGGCATGATTATAAAAGATAAAATTAAAAATGAGCATGTACGTAAATAGGGAGGAGTAATATCGATAAAAGATAAATTAAGAGAAAATAAATTGAGATAGTTTTATCATATATAATGCAGACTAACAGAAACAGTAATGAAAATATACGATATAGTGATGGTAAAAGAAAATATTAAAAAAAGTCATAGATCTAAGTTGACATTACTAATATAATAAATAGAAATATAATATATATATTTTTTCAATTTAGTAGAGTCAAGTAAAGAATAATTCAGGTAACTCAACTTATTTTACGGGAGTTAAGCCATGGTTTGGTTGCTTGGTACGAATCACGCAACAACTAAAAACAGTAATGCGGTAAATCAGTGGGCTGTAAATCAAATCCACTGTCTCATAATGCTATCCTAATTGTCTGTCCCTTTATTCTTGCAGTAATATTAGGTATCATGAAAGGTTTTTCATAAAAATGGTCATAAAAGATTTGTGACTTTTGGATTACAGTTACAATAAAGCACCACACACTAATCAAGGTAATTTAAGAGTCACAAATTTTTCATGATCATTCACAAATTTTTCATGATCATTTTCATAAAAAAAATTTCATGATTCCTACAATTTCTCTTATTCTTGTGATGACACGTATATATCAATCAAAACCAAACCGTCTCCGCTCCGGTCTCTGTCCACGTTCACATGAGTCATAACTTGCTTTCGGCGATTTATTGACAGCTTCGACTTATCTTCATTCATGGTCTCCATGACTTCTCTACGGAAATGGAACAACATGGACAGTCATTCTATACAAAATTAACATTAAAATGTTGCCACACCACACAGATTCATGAAGTTTATCTTTCTGGATACTTGTGAAATAGTAATAAAAATTTCTCAAATATAATTCATCAAGAGTCAGAGAAATGCTATTCTACGGGAAAGAAATACACATTCTCGTATAATCCTGTTGATCAAGTCTGCGCTCCTCCGTACGTCGTCGTTCTACTACCTGAAAACACAAACGTGAGCTAGCCGGCGGGTGTGTGCCGGAAACCTCTCCGATGCCTAAGTCAGCAAACAAGACAGATAGGCAAAAGCTCTGTATATTCAGGAATAAAAATTATGTTACCTCTCCAAAGGTGATATTAGTGAGCTTTTATAGGTTTCGTGTGGCACAATCCTAGTAGGACTCTTACTCCTCCATGTAGAGTCCTCCTAGGATTCATACTCCTGAGAGATAATGCTTCTCTCAACACCCCCCTCACTGCTTAAACCAAGTGAGATGGTTTTACCACAGCCGAACTACCTTACGACCGAAGTAACATTGCCATGTTAGACTAACCGGAGTGACCAACTTATACACTAGTTCGGCCCTGTCTTACTGTCTTCTACCTCGGCTTCCCATACCACGACCGAGCTATCCATAGAAGATACTTGCCGAACTAACTCAGGACAGTCTGGAAGACAACTTCTCTTACTTCGGCTAGAAGACCCAACCGGGCTAACCGCAGCGCCCTCCTGCACCGATATAACAACATTCTTCCTTGACCGGGCTAATCGTGACCGAGATAACTTCCGCGACCGGACTACTTGAATGGGGTCTTTTTACTCTGCTTTTCATACTCCAGCCCACACCGGCCCATTACTTAGCCTGGCCCAATTTACCTGTATAAATTACCCTCACAATTGCCTCTTAATTCCATCTGCGCAGCATGATAGGGATTACCTGTCTATAAACCGAGCTAAAGTTTTAGCTTATCCAGCCGGGCTACAATCCTTTAGCTATTCCGGCCGGGCTAAAAACCTTTTAAATTCCCCAGCCGAGCTAAAAACTATTTAGCTTATCCAGCCAAGCTAAACCTAAGCCGAGCTGTGCACGTCCGGTCAAAACGTCTCTTTAATTTGCAGCAACTGAAACGCTTCCCTTTCCAGTGACACGTGGCAGGCTCTTATTGGCTATTCACAGCTGTAACGCCGCCCTCGTACTCCGTAATTTTTGAACAGTTCCCGCCAGAGGGCTTTTCATCAAAACAAAAAAACCTTTTCTCTCTTCAAATCATCCACCAAACTAATCACTCTCTCCTCTCTCACTTCTTCAGCTCTTACTGTTCTTCAACCTCACACCTCTGAAGCTCATGTTCTTGTTGCCGTTTGCTTCCATCTCATTCTTCTTCCTCTTTACCAAGTATTATGAATCTATTTCTCGTTTTCCTTTGTTTCCTATACCCTGTTTTGTGTGTTTTTGCAAAACACTTTTTATGCTCAGCTTCGTGTGGTTTCTGTAAAAAACTTCATAAGAACCTCATGAACTTCAAAAAATAGCTAATAGAACACTTAATTGATCCACAATCACGTCCAACCGAACTAGGAAACCGTTTTTGCTATATACAGATTTAGGCAGACTAGAACCTGTAGACACCCCATTTTTGACCGTCCTCAAGACCTGGACGTCACCGCTTGAACACTCGGTGATTATCCATGTTCGTGTTCGTTTGGAGTTCCCGGAGTTCTCGGCTACGCGCCTTGCCTCAGGACCTCCGAACTTGACCGTTTTGTGTCTGGTTTTGCACCAAACACTTGTGTTCTGCCTTGGAGGGGCAGGGAGTGCCTTTTGAGGCATCCCCACACACCACCGGCAGTGGCTAGAGGCCACCGGCTGGTTGTTGTTGCCATCGGCACTATATTGTGCCGGTCGGCAGTCAATTTTGTCAAAATGACAATTTTGCCCTGCCGACTACTGTTCAGTTGCTTTTTGAGATATTTTGAAGTAGCTGTCTTGCGGTGACTTTCCCTCCATACACGTGTATGGAGGGATGAGCCTCTTGGTTGACTTAACTTGTAAGTTTTGTTGCCTTTAAGAGAAGACTCTCTTCTCTTGGCTCAAGGGTTAGAAAAATTAGAGATTTTAGAGAGAAAAGACAGAGAAGAAGCTCTGGTTCTAGGTTAGAAGTTTTGTATCTATCCTATCTCTCTTCTTCCCTCTTATTTGTACACTAGGTGTTTGTGACTTACTATTGCTCATCAACACCTAGTGTTTCACCTTCCTTGGCAACTGAGGTTTCAAGAGGTTGTCTTGGAGGTTTTTGGCTGGATTTGAGCTCAAGGAAGCAACAACATCAACTCTTGTGAAGGTGGTCAACAAGGGTGAGAAACTCCCCATTTTTACCCCATTTTTGCACTCCTTTTTTGCATAGCTTAGAACTGTTTTTGTGCTTAGTGATTAACACATAAAAGTTCTATTTTTTTAGTCCTCTTTATTGTCTATTAAGAGTGTTTTGTGCTTTGGGGAGGTTTGACCACCCTTAGGCCTTGAAAAGGCCTCATTTTGTGCTATTTTGTTGAGATCCGGGATTTTGGTGTTTGGGTCTCTTCACCACTGAAATCTTGAGGGATTTCAGTGGTGAAAATGATGCCTTAAAGTCCTAAGAAGGAGGGGGTCACCCCCTCTCCTTGATGTCCTTGAAAAGGGCAAGTTTTGCCTCTTGAGGGAGCATTGTGCTTGAGTGTGTCTTGAGCATGTATGGACTGTTATTCATGCTTAGGATATCATGATTTAACATTGCTATGTGTTGGTTTTGGTCCCTTATGCACGCTTAGCATAGTTGCCATGTAATGCCTTGTATTGCCTTAACATGCCTTAGGTTGTTAGCCCTAATTTGAGCATGCTTTAGGCTTAGATTTGTGAATGTTTTGTGCTTATTTTGACATGTTTTAGCTCTGTCCATAGTCATTTGGGTTGATCTTGGCATGCATTATATAGCCCCTTTGCATTTTAGGCTTGCTAGCCTCTGAGCACGCATGTGTAGCATGTGTTGCTTACCTCATTTTGATGGTTTGGAACCATCTAGCATGTCATTTCAGTCCCTTTGGTGTGCTTGTATGCTTGCCTTAGTTGCCTCTTTAATGCTTTAAAAGCATGTATTGAATGCTCCATGTTTTGGTCATTGTGCATGCCTTTGGTTTCAAGCCTCTTAGATGCCATCTAAGTAGCCTTTTGGCTTTGTTTTAACATGCTAAAAACCTGTTTTTAGTTGTTTAATGCATGCCATAATTGTCTTGCATAAGTATAGTTCAATGCCTCATTGACTTGCTTTAAGTCTTGGACCATTTGCATGCTTTGTTTGGTCTATTTTGAGTTGGTTTAGCACCACACTTTGACATGATTTTAGAGCTCATGTTGCATGCTAATCATCCATGTTATCTCCTTTCAAGTGTGCTTGAGAGTGGTTTGTTTAATGCCTAAGTTGTGTGCCTTAACATGTGTATGTGTGCATGTGTGCTTAGCTCTCATACTTAGCATTTTGGCTACTGATTTTAGGCCTAGTTAGAGTTGCCTAGATCATGTTTAAGTCCACCTTTTATTTGGTTTGCATGCTTGCCTTACATGTTTGCTTGTATGCTTACATAAGTGCCTTGCATTGTCCATGTTGCATGTTAGCTAACATGTTTAGGATTGCATTACATCAATGCGCATGCTTGGCCTCTTGAGATGAGCATGATGGAGGTTTGGCACCCTTTTATGTTTATTTGGTTTGCATGCATTTGAAATTAAAGTTGCATACTTGGTTCCTTGGGCCATCATGCATGGAAATGCGTGATTGGTGGTCCGAGAATCGAGGCACATCCTCCTTTGAGTCATTAACATGATAAGGAATGTGTTTCATGCATAAATTGCTTGAATTGCATTGCCATGCAAGTTGTGTCCTCTGCTGCTGTGAGTTGCAGGTTCTGCAGGAATTTATTGCCGACCGGCAGTGTTAAGTGCCGACCGGCAGTCAATTGGCAGCCGATGGATGAATTTTGTGCCGATGGCCACATGCAGCAGCCGGTGGATATTATGTCTAGCCGGTGGTGATCTCCAATGTCCAGAGAGGCATCCCTTAGGCTTTGGCAGTCTTCAAAAGGGTAGAACAGGGAAAACAGAGGCAAGCTAGGCATGGCAGTGTGATTCCGAGCAAGTCCCGAGCATGCGTTGCACCCGGCTCTCATCTCGAGGCAGTTTACTGCTTTAATTAGATTAATTAATTCATTTGATTAATTTAATGGGTTTGTAATATTTAATTAGCTTGCGTAGTTAATTATCTGTATTATTCTTTTAGTCCCTCCGAGCGAGGGCAAATCTGTAATAAGCGTGTGTGAGTGTGTGTATGTCTTCCAACCCCCACTTCTTTCTCCCTTTTATTTACCTGCTTTGATGGTTAGTATTAGGGCACGTTTATTTTAGCATACCTTATGCAATGCATGCGTGCATCCATACATTTGTTACACATGCATCGGGCTCGGCACATTATACAAACTGCATTGTATTTTCAATTTCCAAATTGAATACGTGCATCAACTGATTGCACCTTACATGCCATTTTAGGGTTAGCCGAGCCTACTCTAAATCACATCCTTGCTTGTGATGCATTAGTCATTCTAACATAAACTAGGTCATGCATGTTTGCTAACTGGTTTATTGTTTTGGCACGGAGTACGATGTAAGTCTTTATGCTTTAGCATCTCGCATGCGTGTGAATGTCGATATGACAGTATGCTTACCATGCGGCTAAGTGCTTACATGAGATAAACTGTTTGAATGCCTGTGGGTGGAGGTTGGATTGCTTGAGTTGGAAAAACTCATTAAAATCCGTATTTTAGCCTACTTGCGAGTAGCAAATTCCAAAGTGTTTTTGAAACAAACGGATATGCAATGCTTATTTCCAAATTAGGCAATCTAGTCTATACTTGTCTGCTGTGCGCATAACATAGTAATTCTAGGTTAATAATTGGAATAAGAACACATAACGTTTTCAAAATCAGATATCACGGTTAATAGAAGCCAATCTTCGGACCGGGCGAAAGGGGGTGCTCATAGCTGACCTTCCCCGATCGTACCCAAGCTCCCGAGCCAAGATACTTTGGTTATGACGGACACGTGGCCTTCGGCACCGAGTCAGGGTTTCCTAAATTTCCCCATTTTAAAATATTTAGGTGGCGACTCTGTAATCTGGCAAAGCAGTCCATGTTTGGCACTTCTTTTCAAAAATCAATTTTTCTTCAAAACGATTTGCCAGAGTTGGACTCTTTGGTTCAAAATTAAGAACCGTGACATTTGAGTCCTTTGAACTGTAGTGACCTAATATCGAACCAGAACGCGCGGGGGGGGGGGGGGTCGCACCCTCCCTGGGATGCGTTCGGGAACGTCTACAGTTTCTGGCGACTCTGCTGGGGAAATTAGAGAGCTTGACTCGAACTCGTGATATCCTGTTTTGATTTCATTTGTGTGTTTCTTTGCATTGCATGTGCATTGGTGCGCCTAGGAACACAGTGTTTGCCATCTGCCATTCCTGAACGGTTTGCCGGAGGCTTGTCTTGTCAATGCATGACCATAAGGCTGACCGGTTATGGGCTCTGACAGCATGGGAACACAAACCCCGGTTTTACTGGGGCACCCTTTTCGACCATTCGACCTAGTGCATATTCGGAATCCATAGTGACCATTCCAAACTAGGATAGGTTGCTTACCCGATATAGGTTGTTTGAAACCGCTGTGTGCATAGTGAAACCCTAGCTCCTGACAAAATAGGACAGGGAAACCCTACCCCAACATAGGGGTGTTTTGGCTCTCTTTACTTGCTATGTGCTTTTAGAGTGTATCTCTACAGGAATGCGCATATCAGTTTGCAAGATTGGGTATCCGGCCTGAGGGCACCAATAACAGTATTTTGGGGAATCAGTTATCTGTGGGTATCAGATTCAGATTTTGAACAGTGATTTTGGGAAACAGTGATCGGTGGTAAAGTACAGTTGTCAGGCTACACCCGTGTTTGATCCGTTTGGGGCTGAAATGTTGCTTGTTTTCCGTTTCAGTCCAGAGAATCAGAGAGTTGATCCAGGATAGCTAGTGTCTCAGCATGACGCAGAATTCAGAAGAGATCGTGGTCATGGCGGCCGCGTTGGATCAAGGAATCACCCTACACAGCAAAACTACTGTTGATATGCCGCATCCACCCAGATCGCCGGTTGCGCACCCGGTCTGGGCCCCTCAGCTATATCAGGCTCGTGAGCCTACTACTTTTGAACTAATGGGGATGATAGGAGATCTCCAGAGGTCTGTGGCGGATCTCGCCTATGGGATGTCAGCTTCACCGCCAGTCGCACCATATGCCGGGAGCTTTGTACCTCAGGAGCCCCCGCTGTTGGGGCGAATTGTGATTAAACTGAGTCAACCGGAGATGGCCTCCAACCATGGCAATGATGCACCAATATCCACCCAAACCCTCAACCAGGCCGAGGCCAGAAGTAAAGATAAGATAAAGGCAGATGCCGACCCTATCGAACAGCTGCTGTGGGCAGTCGAGGCTTTGAAAGCCGGGGGGATGAACAAGCAACAGATATCTGCAGTTGTGACAAAAGCTGTGGAGGATGCTTTCCC
Organism: Camellia granthamiana; assembly: GCA_036172215.1. NCBI lineage: Eukaryota > Viridiplantae > Streptophyta > Magnoliopsida > Ericales > Theaceae > Camellia > Camellia granthamiana. Next base: position 16,683,529 of record CM069903.1, on the reverse strand, counting down.
CACTCCGCCTGAGGGCAGTTCCAGTCAATCAGAGAATCGGGATAGGCCCCGTCATGCCAAAAAAGTTCTTCCCGCTCCCAACCTTGCATCCGGGAAGGATCAGAAATCCAAGGCCGCGCCCGCCGATCCGTTCGCTAGTGCATCTAGCAAGAGTGCTCAGGCTCCGAAGTACCTGCCCCGAGGGCGCAGGGTCTTCCATCCCCTCTACATGCCTTTGTCTAGGGCACTTTTGATCTTGGCCAAAAAGGGGCATCTTACACCTCTCGATCCTAGGCCGCTCCCCAAACCCCTTCCAGCAAGCCATGATGCCACTCAGTACTGTGTGTACCATCAGCAGACTGGCCACCCCACTGATAATTGCTTCCGCCTCCGTCATGAGGTACAGGATTTGATTGACAACAAGGTTATCCTCCCGCCTACCTCGGCCAAATCAGTCACTACAGAATTCTTGGATTTTGAGGACACAGATACCGAGGACACAGATACCGCGAGTGTGTGATTAGAAGGTGAACCGCCTGCGGGCAGTGTCTGGTACATTTTTTGGATGTAGCGTTTGGTACGCATTTTTGAGCATCGACCAATACTAATTTTGTAAATTCTGACTTGGGTGTCGAGTCAGTCTGTTGTTTTGTTTTGAGTCTGTCTCTCTGTATTGAGTCAGTCTTTTTGCTTACAGGGTCTGTTCTGTTGTAATGAGTCAGTCCCTTTTGTATAGAATACCAGGTAATTCTGGGGTTGTTGCCTCGAGCACTGCTTTACCTTGTAATTACTTGTTTTGTTTTCCCTTTGAGTCTGTCTCGGTTAAGGAGCCGGTTGCAATCAGGGTTTTGGAATGAAACAGCTACGGCTATCCCGTTTTCGTGCTTGCTTTCAGTTTGAGCTAATTGTGCCGAAAGATGTGAATGGAACAACAGTACATTCTACTTACTCTCTTGTACCTTGAACTCATTATAGTGACCTAAGTTTTTCAAAACCTTCTTTGAACACTGCGGTGATAAAAACGAAGAGGAAGGAATTCCTCGGGTTTTGCAAAACTTTGAACAAAATTGAGAGAAAGAGAAGCATGTTGAGCTTTTAATAAATGAAATCATGCCTGTCAGCGTGAGTACTGAGAAGGATCCTGGTTTGATCCAGACTGGTTCCACACTATCTTTAGCGCGGGCGATGTGTCGCTTTCTTAAAAACTTTCAAAAACAATATATTTTGTGCAGTTCTGTGAAGACCTGTGTGGAATCGCTCTTGAGATTGTGCAGCCTAGGATCGCTCTCAGCCTCAAGGTTCCATCTATCTGTTCCGAACTTGGAATCCGTTCAGAATGTCCAAGCAGTCAAATGCCCGTGTGGCCCAGTTTGAAGCAGCCCTCGAGCAAGAGGCACCAAAGTCAGATAAAAAAGGTCAGATCCCACCAGACAAGGCTCGTGAAGCAGCCGTGATGGACCTTTCTGCAAATCAACACAACAGTCACTCTCCAGGATATAGAGAGGCTCCAATCTCAAAACCATTTGGCATGGACTAGCTACACTTTTACCCTTTGAGAGGCTCGCTGGGCCGAAAACCCTGAAGGGCGACCCAGGCAAAAGTTAGAGCAAAGAAAAGAAAGAAAGCAAAAAAATAAAAAATACAAAATACAAAAAATGCAAAAGAAAAAAGAAAAAATGCAAAAAAAAAGAAAAGAAATAAAAAATCAAAAAATTGAAAAAGAAAAGAAAAACATAGATCGCAAGGTCGAAAACCTGCAACAGGCGCCTTGGCAAAAATTAGAGCCTAAAAGTGAAGGTTAAAATACCCGAGTGTACCTTAACCGGAACTGCGTAAGGCTTGATTCCCATGTTTGGGATACGTAGGCAACTTCATCCTGAAGTCCAGCCCCCAACGCTTCCATAGCGTCTCAGTCCATGTCTTGGTTTTGATCACTTTTGCCTCCTCCGAATCCGATGTCTCGATTGCAGCAACCTGGAAGTACGTGACCAACTTCCTCTTGAAGTCAAACCACCAACACCTTCCAGGCGATTGTGTCCATATATTGGTTCAAACCGTCTTCGTCTCCTCCGCGTCCGAGGGTCCGATTGTCATCAACAAGGACTGACTTACAACATGCTGCGGCATCATCCAAACAAAGGGGCAACTTTCCGTTGCCACACAGTGCCATAAGTTGCCCTGAGTTGCCGTCCAAACTAGGGGCAACTTTCTGTTGCCTTGCCCTTCCTTCAAGCAAGGGGCAATTTTCCATTGCCTCCGATCCGAGGTTGCACATCTCGAGGGTGCGTTCGCGCTCGTTGAGCACCGATTGTTTGCCAAAAATAGTTTTTGAAAATTTTTACTGAGGTTGACTATTTTCTTGAAAACTATTTCATTTTCCAAAACCGGACCATTTTCTTGGACCCGAAAAGGAGAATTTTCAGTGCTCACAGCCTGACTTGCATGATTTCAAATCAAAAATCGAATAAGTGTGTTAATCCGACTCTCTTTTTTTTAGTCAAAACTGTTTTAGGAAGAAAACAAAAAATGGTCAAAATGACGAACTAGGGGCACGATTGAGTCAGGTCTTCTGTCTTTCCCCCGCTAACATGCTTGTCAACAAGGCACTCTATTCACCAGAAGGAATAGCCGTGAGCTAACAGTGTTGGGCGTGAATCTGCGATTTCCTATTCATCCATTAATCACCCTGGGGAGGGATTGAAAAATGAGAGATTAAAGAATAGAGAGGAGCAAGTTGAGAGAAAAGTGAAGAAAAGTGTTTTGAGAGAAAAAAACCGAGCCTGAAGGCCGAGTGATGTGAGTATCACAAATCAGAAAGGGTGGGAAATAATACCCGGAGGGACTGGCTTCTCGAGATCTGAGGTCTTTTTGTAAACATGTCCGTGTGTCGTATCTTTTGATTTGTCGGTCTCAACTTCTGTTTTGAGTCTTCTCCGAACATGTCTCGTTATGATTAGGTTGTGTGCCTTTTATTTCTTTGTTTGAGTCTCCCTCCGCTGTGTTCAGTTGTAGGCTCGATACCCCGGTTGCGAAACCCTTTTCCAAAGTCAATCGTTTGTGCTCAGAATGCTGTGCCATTCTCTACATTTATGCGAGGCAAGAGAAGAAGAGAAAATTGGGACATCCAAGTGTGTTTCAACTTCAACTGTTCCAGCTTTCGTAGTCCATCTTGTTAGATCGGGGCTGTTTGTTCAGGGTTTGCTGTGTGCAGAATGAACCGAGTGCTGTTATGGGCTGTATGCAGATCAATCCCCAGTAGAGTGTGGGCTGTGTATTTCAGTTTGAGCAGTGATTTGTTGGAGTTGTTGCTGGTAATTGGTTGTTATCTGATGATTACAGTTCAATTGCTCAATTTTCAGACAACAGATCAAAAATCATTTACATTTGAGGTGTAATATGATGCAATGCAGTGCAAACTATGAGATGTACAGATATAACACTCTTTTTAAACAAAAAGTTTGTTTCATATAATCTCTTCAAGTACATAGTTTTGGAAACAAAAATCTGCCTGCGGCAGTACAAGGTAATCTAGCTACCAAAAAGAGAAAAGTACAAGAAAACAAAAGAAAGAAAAAGTAGCAAAAATCGAGAGCAGCACTAATGGTCTCATGCCCGGGGATCCGTCCTCGCCCTCTTCCTGGGCAGAAGCCCAGGAGCATCACTGTCTGAGCCCGAGCCCAAGCTGTCCCCGGCCTCCTCCTCAGATGACTCCACCTCCGCCTCCGACTCATCGTCTGGAACTGGCGCCCGCGAGGTGCTCCCCACATGGGTACGCCCCCCTCTGGTGCAGGGGAATACTCTGCCATCCCGCGTAGAAATGGGAGGTCCAGACGGACCACCACCTACTGGGGGAATCTGGAAGGGAGGCTGAAAAGTACAAAAGGCAAAAACATCAGAAAGCCGTGAGCAGTTTATCAGTGTAGAATGCAGTGTATGAGTACAGTGTGTGAATGTCGTGAGCAGTTTATCAGTGTAGAATGCAGTGTATGAGTATAGTGTGTGAATGTCGTGAGCAGTTTATCAGTGTAGAATGCAGTGTATGAGTACAGTATGTGAAGGCCGTGAGTAGTTTATCAGTGTAGAATGCAGTGTATGAGTACAGTGTGTGAACGCCGTGAGTAGTTTATCAGTGTAGAATGCAGTGTATGAGTACAGTGTGTGAATGCCGTGAGCAGTTTATCAGTGTAGAATGCAGTGTATGAGTACAGTGTGTGAATGCCGCGAGCAGTTTATCGAGTTTTGTGTTGTGCATCAGATTGTATGAAACAGTGTATGGTTTGAGGCTGCGATTAGAAGAACATACCGGAATACTGTAGAGGGCTAAGATGTCGAAGGTCCGCTGCAGCATCCCCATCATGGAGGCATTCAACTCCACGGACTGCCGGGTGTACTCGGAGGACGCCTGCAAAAGTATCAGATGCATCAGTATTTTGCGGAATATCAAATAAACTGAAATGAAATGGCAATGCAAGATGCAAAATGAAGTGATACATACCGGAGGTAAGTCAGGAATACCGGCCAACTCATGATCAACCGGGGGAGGAGCAAAGGGGATCTGGTAGGTCTCCCCACCCTGCCCTCTGTATGTCAGCATAGTGGGCAGAGCAGGCCAACTGGACCCCCGTCCTCTCTGAACCCCGCCTCTGCCACGGACTCGGACTCTCTCCTGTGCTCCTCCTCCTGCCCCTACTCTAGCCACCGGCGCCGCGGGCCTCTCTCGCTCAACTCGGGGGCCGCCGCCAAGAGGCCGCATAAGGAAGGTCCGGACGTACTCTGAGTAGTCGCCCTCGCCCCTGTAGCCGCTCTCGTCCCAGCCAAGGGTGTAGTCTGCCATCTGCTCAGTGGTGAATCCCTCGGTATCCCTCATATGCTCAGGAGGGTGAACCAGGACTATCTGCTCTGGTAACCCTAGGGTCTGGCGTAGAAAACGCTCACCCAGGTACCAAGCCCGACAGACCGGGCCCTCCAGCAGAATCCGGTAGCGCGAGGTCTCCTCAGCACCGGCAAACCGATCCTGGATCGCCGCTGGCACTGCAGCCCATGGCCGCCAGGTAATCTGGATTTGAAATACAGTTGGTTATCTACTGTTATCGAAATATACAGTGCAAGACAAAGCTTAAATGAACTGCAAGTAAAACATACCTCGGCAGGGGTGATAGTGTCGAAGAAACGGCGGAAGAAGCCAAATGTCTCCCGGGGCCGCCGTGTGCACCTCCCGTCATAGCGGCGTGAGAAGGGGATGACTAGAGGAGTCTCCGTCTCCGGCACTGGCTCCAGCCTGGGAAAGTAGGCATAGACCCACAACTGCAAGGTGAATACCAGAATGTTTATCAGATAAAGCAGAATACAGAATAAAGCAGAAATACCAGAGCCGTGTGTTGTGTAGTGTATTGTGCGGAGTGTACAGTGTGAGTAGTGTACAGTCAGTGTAAAGTAGAGTATGTGTGTGCCGTGTGTACAGTATACAGTCCGTGTGAAATAGACTACAGTGTGTGCAGTGTGCAGAGTACAGAAAATGTAAAGCAGAAATGTAAAGCGAAAAAGAAAATGTACCTCCCAAGCACGCTAGTAACCCCCGAGCAACTGTCCGCTGCCGCGGGAGACTGAGCTCATATAGCCGTAGAGGGTGGCCAGAGCCGCACCACCCCAATCAAAACGCAAGACATCTCTGACATCCACCAGTGCGCTGAGAAGGCAGAGAGGCACTGTGTTCGCCCGATCGGCGAAAAGGGTAGTCCCCAGCAAAAACATCAGAAAGCCGCGCGCATACTGCTCCACGGCCTCCTGGGTCATCGGGGCTGCATTAACGAGGGCAGGCTGGACCCTGAACTGCACCTCGAACCAGGAGTAGCGGACGAAACCTGGATGCGCAAGAGGTGGCGCCTCGCCAAGCAAATAGATCTGAGCGGCGGTCCACTCATCCATATCGATGTCGAAGGGGATCGGATCACCCCCCACCCCGATGCCTGTGAGCATCGAGAAGTCGTAGGGAGTCATCGTCATGTCTCCCGCCACAGATAAATGGAACGAATCGGTGGTGTCCCACCACCTCTCTGCCAGGGCAGCGAGAAGAGGCCTGCATGCAGTAAGCCGGGTCAGCCCCCTGCAGAAAGCGCCGAAGCCGGCCTGGTCCACGATACGTCGAACCGCTTCGGGAAGCTCCGCATACCAATCTCGAGCAGCAACGTTCCCATACCCGCGGATGGTATGGGAGTCTCCCTGTTTTCAAACAAACAGTTGTGAAGCGATATTCAAAATGCAGTTTCAAGAAATATACAGATATGATGCATGTGTGCACATTTTTCAGATTCAAGCAGATATTGGGTTACAGTGTGCTAGTGGGTGAAATACAACGTATGATGTGTCAGCATGTTTTGTGTGGTTCAGTGTAAATACAGCATACAACATGTTTTCAGATTCAAATAAGTACCGGGTGTTGGTGAGTTTGCAGTGAAGTACGGTGTGTGCCGTGTGTTCGGGTGATTAAGGCTAGTGCAACGTGGGTGCATGTGTCCGTCTTAAACAGATATCGATTGTAAGTATGATTGCGATCAACTACAGTGTACAGTATACCAGAATTAAGCAGTTAAAGAACAGATTCAGCTATGGCAGTTGATAGTTAAAAAGTTCTACATTGCAGAAAGTGAAACAGAAAAAATGTTACCTCGGAAGCACCGAAGGATAGGTGAGAGGTAGGCTCGCGCAGGAGAAGCTCCGGGTCCAGTGCTCGGTCAAAGCTGCAAAAATAGCGGAGTCCATCCGGTGGTAGCACATGAATCGCTGGGCGGTAAGTCGCCGGGTCGAAAGGATGCTCGCTCAGCGGGAGGAGCTCGACCCTGGGATCCATCTCGTGATCTGAGGGAGTCCCGCCGCGTGGAACGTCGTCGGCCATGTCAAGAATGATGGGAAAAATGGTCGAGGAATGAAAATAGGCTCGGAATGTGAAGGGTCAACCAAAAAGTCAACCCCAAGAGGGTCGGGAAAGGCCGGGAAGGTCGAAATGTGAAAAGGCACGGGTATCGAGAAGAGATCGAGGGGAACGAGTCCCAAAAAGGTGAAAATGGCAAAGGATGTGCCGAAATGAAATTTTGATCGGTCGAAAATGTGCGAAACGCGAAGGTATTCGCGAATCGAACGACGAAACCGAGCCTAAAACGCGAGAAAATGCGAGGATCGAGGGCTGAAAATACTCTAGAGAGAAGGGGGAGGGATTTTCGGCGCAAGGGAAGTGAAAGAATAGGGTTTAAAACCCTATGTTAAAAAGCCCGAGGTGAAATGTCAAAACTGTCCCCGATCAGCAACTTTTGGCCGGTCGGCACTATTATGTGCCGGTCGGCACAATATTGTGCCGGTGGAACTTTTATGCAGCCGGTGGCCACCTAGTCCAGCCGGTGATGTTCCCACAGCCTTGTTTAGGCCATGTGGGTAGTTTCTGGTCTTCATAGCTCAAAAAAATGCAAGAAAGTGAATCCCCGATGCTCAACCGGCCTCCGTTTTGACCTCGGACCGTGTCTTCTGTGCGTGGCACCCAGATTCAAGCAAAGATTGTATCCTTTTGTATCCTTTGTCTTTTACAAGATTCAAAATTGCCGCGTGTGCGTTGCACGCATCCATCACATTGTCCGGCGCGTCGCATCGCGCCGTCTTGCACGTCCCTTGCGACTGGCATCGTTTTGCATTTTCGTGTGGCATGCGTGTCATACTTGCATTTCATTTTCCATTCAAATGAGGTATGCGTGCCTCATTTTGCATTTCATTACATCTCGAGGTACGTGTGCCTCGTTTTGCATTTCATTTTGCATTTCATTGCATCTCGAGGTACGCATGCCTCGTTTTGCATTTCATTTTCCATTCAAATGAGGTATGCGTGCCTCATTTTACATTTCATTGCATCTCGAGGTACGCGTGCCTCGTTTTGCATTTCTTTTTCTATTCAAATGAGGTATGCGTGCCTCATTTTACATTTCATTGCATCCTGAGGTACGCGTGACTCGTTTTGCATTTCATTTTACATTTCATCGCATCTCGAGGTACGCGTGCCTCGTTTTGCATTTCATTTTCCATTCAAATGAGGTATGCGTGCCTCATTTTGCATTTCATTGCATCTCGAGGTACGCGTGCCTCGTTTTGCATTTCATTTTCCATTCAAATGAGGTATGCGTGCCTCATTTTACATTTCATTGCATCTTGAGGTACGTGTGCCTCGTTTTGCATTTCATTTTATATTTCATTGCATCTTGAGGTACGCGTGCCTCGTTTTGCATTTCATTTTACATTTCATCGCATCTCGAGGTACGCGTGCCTCGTTTTGCATTTCATTTTCCATTCAAATGAGGTATGCGTGCCTCATTTTGCATTTCATTGCATCTCGAGGTACGCGTGCCTCGTTTTGCATTTCATTTTCCATTCAAATGAGGTATGCGTGCCTCATTTTACATTTCATTGCATCATGAGGTACGTGTGCCTCGTTTTGTATTTCATTTTATATTTCATCGCACCTCGAGGTACGCGTGCCTCGTTTTGCATTTCATTTTATATTTCATCGCACCTCGAGGTACGCGTGCCTCGTTTTGCATTTCATTTTGCATTTCATTGCATCTCGAGGTACGCGTGTCTCGTTTTGCATTTCATTTTCCATTCAAATGAGGTATGCGTGCCTCATTTTACATTTCATTGCATCTCGAGGTACGCGTGCCTCGTTCTGCATTTTATTTTACATTTCATTGCATCTCGAGGTACGCGTGCTTCGTTTTGCATTTTATTTTCCGTCTAATGAGGTATGCGTGCCTCATGTCCATTTTAGTTTTGCATCTTGAGGTACGCGTGCCTCACTTTGCATTTCATTTGCATTTCATTTTGCATTTTGCATCCATGAGGTATGCGTGCCTCATCTTGCATCTCATTTTGCATTCCAGCGCGCTATTTTGCGCACCTCATTGTTTTTCGTCGCGCGGGTTTGGCGAGACCTTAAACACGCACGGTCTAGGAGACCTTAAATCCTCGGGAGGTGCAAGACCTTCGGTGCATTAAGGTGCACACCTCATTGCACTTGGCATGCATTCCATCGCACTGTTTTGTGCACTCGCGTTGTCTAACGCATCGCGCTATCTTGCGCATCGCACTGTTTTGTGCACTCGCGTTGTCTAACGCATCGCGCTGTTTCGTGCAGCGCACTATCTTGTGCAGTACATGTCGTTCGCACTATTTTGCGCATCGCGCCGTTTTGCGCACCGCACTTGCATTGTCATGCATACACCGAAAACACGCACGGTCTGGCGAGACCTTAAACACGCATGGTCTAGGAGACCTTAAATCCTCGGGAGGCGCAAGACCTTCGGTGCATTAAGGTGCACCTCATTGCATTTGGCATGCATTTCATCGCGCTATTTTGCGCACCTCGCTGTCTTGTGCACCGCATCTCAATTCATGCATTGCCCCAAACCGGGTCTGGCGAGACCTTAAACACGCACGGTCTAGGAGACCTTAAATCCTTGGAGGGTGCGAAACCTTCACCGTATTCGACGGTATTGGAGACCTTAAATCCTCGGGAGGTGCAAGACCTTCGGTGCATTAAGGTGCACACCTCATTGCATTTGGCATGCATCGTATCGCGCTATCTTGCGCATCGCACTGTTTTGTGCACCATATCTCAATTCATGCATTGCCCCACAATGGTCCGACGGGACCAAAAACACACACGGTCTGGCGAGACCTTAAACCCGCTCGTTTGCACTGTTATGCATCTCAAAAGCAGCGCATGGTCGCACCTTTCGAAATCATGCATCGTACGTTTCAATACATACGTCGCCTCGCGCGTCATTCGCATTGTCATGCATTTCAAAACACGTGCGTTGTCACTGCATTGTCATGCACACATTTTGCATCACGATCTAGGAGACCTTAGATCCTCGGAGGGTGCAAGACCTTCGTTGCTTTGGCACACCCAATTCATGCATTGTCATGCATTCGCAAAGCCGTGCGTTGCCACGCATTTCAAATTCATGCATTCAAAAGTCGCGCATTGGCGCGCATTTCAAAAGAAATATCATGCATCATGTGCATTTCACAAAAAAATGCATTGTCATGCATACATTTTGCATACGGTCTAGGAGACCTTAAATCCTCTGAAGGTGTGATTCCTTCGGTGTTTGTCGTGCCCGAACGACTTTCGGTGGTCTGGTAAAACCACCTGCCTGTTTTTGCGGTGAGTTCCTAGAAGACCAACTGGGACGGTGAAAACTAGAGTTTGAACGGCTTATGCCTAGAACACAAAGGTTCGGGATTTCCGAGACTAAAGTCTGGTTTAAATACCCAGGGGGTGTACCCTCGGCTTGAAATCTGTATGGAAACCCCATAGGTTGAGGCGGCATGTCTACGCCTCAATCCTGGATACTGAACCAACCTAGTATATCGCCCTGTTGGTAAGATAGGGAAAGCTGCAATCATAGTCGTTGCATCATTTGTAAATACTGCATATGTCATGCATTTCAAAAAATCCAAAAACAAAAACACATGCATATGTCATGCATCATTGTAAATATTGCATATGTCATGCATCATCGTATATAGTGCATATGTCATGCATTTCAAAAAAAAAAACAAAAAAAACCTGCATGTGTCATGTATCATCATTGTAGTATAGTGCATATGTCATGCATTTTCTGTAAATATCCATTTCCATTGCATTGTAGTTGCATGCATCCACTGCATCCCCTCCCATTTATGGCTTGCACCTTTCCTTGTTGAGCTTGGTCTGGTATGTGTCCATACTTTTCACGTCAAAGCACAATTCTGCATGTGCATCGCGCCTACTCCACGCTGGTATGTTGGTTTGAGGTTGCGGCACCTTTTCTGTGTTAGACATGGTTTGTACGTGTACATGCCTTTCCTAAGCGAGATACGGTTTGGCCCGCGCGCCATAATCGCATATTACATTGTAGTGTAATTGTTGCATCCAGCATTAGGATCATTGTTCTTTCCTCAGCGGGTCGTCACCCCACTTAGGTCAATCCACCCAATACTTGTCCTTGTGTCCGTCTACATCACTCATAGTTCTGCATGTGTATCGCGCCTACTCCACGCTGGTATGTTGGTTTGAGGTTGCGGCACCTTTTCTATGGTAGACGGACTTGTTACTTCCATCAATCTATTTGACATTTGTGTGGTTTTGAACCGCTCATGATTGAATCATGATTCAATTGCTTTGCATGTAGTTTGCATAGTTTCAATTGCATTGCATTATCATTTGCATTGTTCATACATCATTTTGTATATATTGCATATCATCTTGCATTCATTTCGCATTGTCATGCGTATTGCTAACAATATTGTACCTGTTAAGTTTACTTTGTTTGCAGGCACGATATTGTATGTACGGCTCATTTGAGGCCGGTGCAACCGGACGAGCCGCACAGGTATTGTATCCTCCGAGTGAGACGTATTGAGAATTGCATAATTCTCTTACATCCTTTCGGCATTATAGTGTAGTTTGGTGCATGCTAGCTTAAAACTGTCGCACGCGTGCTTCGTTACAGCTTTCTTTGCATGATTTTAAGTTATGCTTGGCTTCTTGCATTTTCAGTTGCATTTTGCCCCTGCCTTCGGGCGCATACCTTGTCTGTCTTGCATGTTTGTCCAAGTCTTCGGCCTTGTCAAAAATGGGTCGTCTCCGGGCTTTGACATTCACTCCCGTCATTGTTATGACTTCCGAGTTCTGTCAAAAAGGGGCAACTGTAGACACCCCATTTTTGACCGTCCTCAAGACCTGGACGTCACCGCTTGAACACTCGGTGATTATCCATGTTCGTGTTCGTTTGGAGTTCCCGGAGTTCTCGGCTACGCGCCTTGCCTCAGGACCTCCGAACTTGACCGTTTTGTGTCTGGTTTTGCACCAAACACTTGTGTTCTGCCTTGGAGGGGCAGGGAGTGCCTTTTGAGGCATCCCCACACACCACCGGCAGTGGCTAGAGGCCACCGGCTGGTTGTTGTTGCCATCGGCACTATATTGTGCCGGTCGGCACTCTTTTGTGCCGGTCGGCAGTCAATTTTGTCAAAATGACAATTTTGCCCTGCCGACTACTGTTCAGTTGCTTTTTGAGATATTTTGAAGCAGCTGTCTTGCGGTGACTTTCCCTCCATACACGTGTATGGAGGGATGAGCCTCTTGGTTGACTTAACTTGTAAGTTTTGTTTCCTTTAAGAGAAGACTCTCTTCTCTTGGCTCAAGGGTTAGAAAAATTAGAGATTTTAGAGAGAAAAGACAGAGAAGAAGCTCTGGTTCTAGGTTAGAAGTTTTGTATCTATCCTATCTCTCTTCTTCCCTCTTATTTGTACACTAGGTGTTTGTGACTTACTATTGCTCATCAACACCTAGTGTTTCACCTTCCTTGGCAACTGAGGTTTCAAGAGGTTGTCTTGGAGGTTTTTGGCTGGATTTGAGCTCAAGGAAGCAACAACATCAACTCTTGTGAAGGTGGTCAACAAGGGTGAGAAACTCCCCCTTTTTATCCCATTTTTGCACTCCTTTTTTGCATAGCTTAGAACTGTTTTTGTGCTTAGTGATTAACACATAAAAGTTCTGTTTTTTTAGTCCTCTTTATTGTCTATTAAGAGTGTTTTGTGCTTTGGGGAGGTTTGACCACCCTTAGGCCTTGAAAAGGCCTCATTTTGTGCTATTTTGTTGAGATCCGGGATTTTGGTGTTTGGGTCTTTTCACCACTGAAATCTTGAGGGATTTCAGTGGTGATGATGATGCCTTAAAGTCCTAAGAAGGAGGGGGTCACCCCCTCTCCTTGATGTCCTTGAAAAGGGCAAGTTTTGCCTCTTGAGGGAGCATTGTGCTTGAGTGTGTCTTGAGCATGTATGGACTGTTATTCATGCTTAGGATATCATGATTTAACATTGCTATGTGTTGGTTTTGGTCCCTTATGCACGCTTAGCATAGTTGCCATGTAATGCCTTGTATTGCCTTAACATGCCTTAGGTTGTTAGCCCTAATTTGAGCATGCTTTAGGCTTAGATTTGTGAATGTTTTGTGCTTATTTTGACATGTTTTAGCTCTGTCCATAGTCATTTGGGTTGATCTTGGCATGCATTATATAGCCCCTTTGCATTTTAGGCTTGCTAGCCTCTGAGCATGCATGTGTAGCATGTGTTGCTTACCTCATTTTGATGGTTTGGAACCATCTAGCATGTCATTTCATTGCCTTTGGTGTGCTTGTATGCTTGCCTTAGTTGCCTCTTTAATGCTTTAAAAGCATGTATTGAATGCTCCATGTTTTGGTCATTGTGCATGCCTTTGGTTTCAAGCCTCTTAGATGCCATCTAATTAGCCTTTTGGCTTTGTTTTAACATGCTAAAAACCTGTTTTTAGTTGTTTAATGCATGCCATAATTGTCTTGCATAAGTATAGTTCAATGCCTCATTGACTTGCTTTAAGTCTTGGACCATTTGCATGCTTTGTTTGGTCTATTTTGAGTTGGTTTAGCACCACACTTTGACATGATTTTAGAGCTCATGTTGCATGCTAATCATCCATGTTATCTCCTTTCAAGTGTGCTTGAGAGTGGTTTGTTTAATGCCTAAGTTGTGTGCCTTAACATGTGTATGTGTGCATGTGTGCTTAGCTCTCATACTTAGCATTTTGGCTACTGATTTTAGGCCTAGTTAGAGTTGCCTAGATCATGTTTAAGTCCACCTTTTATTTGGTTTGCATGCTTGCCTTACATGTTTGCTTGTATGCTTACATAAGTGCCTTGCATTGTCCATGTTGCATGTTAGCTAACATGTTTAGGATTGCATTACATCAATGCGCATGCTTGGCCTCTTGAGATGAGCATGATGGAGGTTTGGCACCCTTTTATGTTTATTTGGTTTGCATGCATTTGAAATTAAAGTTGCATACTTGGTTCCTTGGGCCATCATGCATGGAAATGCGTGATTGGTGGTCCGAGAATCGAGGCACATCCTCCTTTGAGTCATTAACATGATAAGGAATGTGTTTCATGCATAAATTGCTTGAATTGCATTGCCATGCAAGTTGTGTCCTCTGCTGCTGTGAGTTGCAGGTTCTGCAGGAATTTATTGCCGACCGGCAGTGTTAAGTGCCGACCGGCAGTCAATTGGCAGCCGATGGATGAATTTTGTGCCGATGGCCACATGCAGCAGCCGGTGGATATTATGTCTAGCCGGTGGTGATCTCCAATGTCCAGAGAGGCATCCCTTAGGCTTTGGCAGTCTTCAAAAGGGTAGAACAGGGAAAACAGAGGCAAGCTAGGCATGGCAGTGTGATTCCGAGCAAGTCCCGAGCATGCGTTGCACCCGGCTCTCATCTCGAGGCAGTTTACTGCTTTAATTAGATTAATTAATTCATTTGATTAATTTAATGGGTTTGTAATATTTAATTAGCTTGCGTAGTTAATTATCTGTATTATTCTTTTAGTCCCTCCGAGCGAGGGCAAATCTGTAATAAGCGTGTGTGAGTGTGTGTATGTCTTCCAACCCCCACTTCTTTCTCCCTTTTATTTACCTGCTTTGATGGTTAGTATTAGGGCACGTTTATTTTAGCATACCTTATGCAATGCATGCGTGCATCCATACATTTGTTACACATGCATCGGGCTCGGCACATCATACAAACTGCATTGTATTTTCAATTTCCAAATTGAATACGTGCATCAACTGATTGCACCTTACATGCCATTTTAGGGTTAGCCGAGCCTACTCTAAATCACATCCTTGCTTGTGATGCATTAGTCATTCTAACATAAACTAGGTCATGCATGTTTGCTAACTGGTTTATTGTTTTGGCACGGAGTACGATGTAAGTCTTTATGCTTTAGCATCTCGCATGCGTGTGAATGTCGATATGATAGTATGCTTACCATGCGGCTAAGTGCTTACATGAGATAAACTGTTTGAATGCCTGTGGGTGGAGGTTGGATTGCTTGAGTTGGAAAAACTCATTAAAATCCGTATTTTAGCCTACTTGCGAGTAGCAAATTCCAAAGTGTTTTCGAAACAAACGGATATGCAATGCTTATTTCCAAATTAGGCAATCTAGTCTATACTTGTCTGCTGTGCGCATAACATAGTAATTCTAGGTTAATAATTGGAATAAGAACACATAACGTTTTCAAAATCAGATATCACGGTTAGTAGAGGCCGGTCTTCGGACCGGGCGAAAGGGGGTGCTCATAGCTGACCTTCCCCGATCGTACCCAAGCTCCCGAGCCAAGATACTTTGGTTATGACGGACACGTGGCCTTCGGCACCGAGTCAGGGTTTCCTAAATTTCCCCATTTTAAAATATTTAGGTGGCGACTCTGTAATCTGGCAAAGCAGTCCATGTTTGGCACTTCTTTTCAAAAATCAGTTTTTCTTCAAAACGATTTGCCAGAGTTGGACTCTTTGGTTCAAGATTAAGAACCGTGACATTTGAGTCCTTTGAACTGTAGTGACCCAATATCGAACCAGAACGGCGGGGGGGGGGGGGGTCGCACCCTCCCCGGGATGCGTTCGGGGACGTCTACAGAACCGAACTAGAATTTGTCCATATAACAGTAGTTTCAGTAGGTCACCATCTGATTCACATTAGCCGAAATAAAAACGCACCGAACTAGAAATCTTGGCCCACGACCGAGCTGAGCCTTCGGGGCTAAGCTAGCTTTCTCAGTTTCTAAACCGAACTCAGAAAGCTGCCCCTTGATGCCCAACCGAAGTAACAAACCCATAGGCAGAACCGAGAAAACTAAAAATCTTGCCGAGCCCTGATAACAAGCACCTTGTTGAAACCGAGGTAGATCCTGTAGTGCCCTGTGTAGCCGAAGTAAGACTTCTCTTTTCTTGCTTTGTTTTGTAGCACGGTCAATGATCTGTGCTTAACCCCTTTGTTCTTCCACTTTGCAGACTTAGGTTGCCTAGGCACTCCCTCTGTGCGCTCAACCGAGCTTCTGAGCACAACTTCTCAGCCGAACTAATTTATTCATAAGTTATACAATAAATGGGGAAGTATAGGTTTTTGGTAGAAACCCCTGGAGGACTAGCCGAATTCCGTAAGGATTACAATATACCGGACGATGTCCAACTTGTCTTAGCCGAAAAAGACGTTACACCATGGGGGAATGAGGGCTTTGTCCCTTTTACCCTTCTTTCAATAATCGAGACCGGACTAAGATTTCCAGTCCAACTATTAATTTGCGAGTTTCTTAGGCAAACCAGACTATGCCCAACCCAGCTCTCCACCAACTCTTACCGAATCATAATGGGAATAGCCGCAGTAAACCAACAAGAAGGACTCAACCTCGGTTTAGCCGAAATACTCCACTAATACTCCATAGGTTCCAAAGAAGAGGGTTGGGTTTATTATTTAAGAATACGCCGCAACCGAGAGAAAATAATAACAGATACGCCGGATAAAGACTTGAATAACGATGATTTTTTCTGGGTGTCTGGGAATTATGAAGATCATCAAGCCCGGATTCCTGGCCGAAGAATAAACTGGAAAAAAGGAGATCCCGGTATAACTATAACTACTTCGGTTTTATTTCATGTTTCGCTTTTACTTCGGTTTTCCGCCCTTGAACCGATCTAATAGTTGAACTTTTTTCTGCAGATTCTGCGCATCTACACTCCCTCTATAGCTACCCCAACCTCAATATCCTCCACGCCGCACTATGGGTTAAAGAGAGAAGTTGGGCCAAACTTCTAAATTTCGAACCGACCTACAGATACAGCGGTCGCCGAAAAGCGAGAGTGACCGACTTTCTTCTTGAGGAAGCCCCAGAACCGGACCCAACCTTGCCTCTGATCAACCTAGTGCCTCTCACAGCCGAACAAGAAATGGCTAAGAGGAGCAGACTGAAGGCCTTGCTAACCGCGACAAACCCAACCGATGTACCGCAAACCGGCCAGACCATAGAGACCGTGGTGGCACTTCCATCCCAGTGGCCCTCCTCATCTCGTCCACGCAAGCGTGCCCGGACTGGCCAAAGCGAGCAACGACTTGCGGATGAGGATGAAACCGTTTTGCCACCAAGTCCTCCCCCAAACATTCAACCAAGCCCCCAACCGGAGCAATCAGACCGAACTGCCTCCTCCTCCAAATGGGTTCCCGAACTGACCTTCAACAACCGAGATATCACCGCTTCTGATTCGGTTGTCACAGAGAAGGACCACCTGATGGCTTTTAATCTAGCCAAAAGTGTGTGCCTTCCAAAAGATATGGAGCACCACTACAAGCAATTGAACACCGAACTGAAGTCCATCCGGTCTTCAACGAAGTCAATGATCCTGGTAAATAGCTCTCTTCTTTCTTCGTAATTTTTCCAACTTTCAGTCCGGCTAAAAGAAAAGTTACTATTCCTTTGCAGGCCATCCAGAAAAACAATGTCACACATAGGAGAGTGATGGAGCTCAGGAGAAATACCAGGGAGGCCATGGCAGAGGCCGAAGCAAAAACGACCGAGCTTCAAGAGGCCAGAAAACAATTGGCCGAGCTGCGATCTGAAAACGACCGATTGACCGGACTGGTTAGTTCGGCCGAAGCCGAAAAGCAGAAGTTTGCCGTTGAAATGAAGGACAAGTACCTGCGCCAGCTGGCAAAGATTGAGAAAAACAAAGACACCGAAATAAACCAGCTGAAGGAGAGCATGAAATATGCCGAAAAGCGAGGCTTCAAGAAGGCAGAGGACGCATACACCCTTCAATGCGACGCAATCAAGGACCTGTTCTTTAAGTGCGGCTGGAGGAGTGCGGTGGAGCAGCTCGGTTGTACGCCTGACACCGAGGTCTACAACGCTCCACAGTATTCCATTCCGGCTTCACTGTTGCAGTACGCTGCCGATCTTCAAAGGCAATTTCCCAAAGGCTCAGGCTCTGATGATGATGATGAAGACGAAGACGAGCCAACTGACACTCCGGTCATCAACGAGCAAGCCAACGATCAATCAGCTCGACTGGAGCCAGCAGTTGAAGATCTAACTGATGAGCAGCTGGTTGACACCGTGCCGTTAGTTGATACCGAGGTCCAAGCTGAGACCGAGCTCCCACCTCAAACCGGACTTCGTGTTTCTGATGCTGACTTTGACGCCGAACTTGATGATCTTTTCAACTGATTTTCTGCTGTCTTTTGTTTTAAATTTGTAACCGGGCTGTGGCCCCTCAGTTGTATTTGCTTTTCATTTTAATGAATGAAAAAATCTTCTGAGCCGGCTCTTATTCCGGTTTTGCCTGTATGCTTACACTTGTAATGAATTGTCCATGAGCTCTTTTGCTCAACTGTGATCTCAATTTGAATGCTTGCTTTCTAACTGTAAGTTGAAATATTTTCTGGGCCGATATACCATATTCCGGTTTTAGCTATCTAACTTACTAGCCAACCACTCTTTAGCCGATCTACCTTACTTCGGCTGAAGAGTACAAAGAGTTGGTTTAATCCAGCCACTCTTCAGCCATAAACTTACTTCAGCTGAAGTGTAACAAGAGTTGGTTTAATCCAGCCAACCACTCTTCAGCCTTAAACTTACTTCGGCTGAAGAGTACAAAGAGTTGGTTTAATCCAGCCAACCACTCTTCAGCCATAAACTTACTTCGGCTGAAGAGTAACAAGAGTTGGTTTAATCCAGCCAACCACTCTTCAGCCTTAAACTTACTTCGGCTGAAGAGTAACAAGAGTTAGTTTAGTCCAGCCAACCACTCTTCAGCCATAAACTTACTTCGGCTGAAGAGTAACAAGAGTTGGTTTAATCCAGCCAACCACTCTTCAGCCATAAACTTACTTCGGCTGAAGAGTAACAAGAGTTGGTTTAATCCAGCCAACCACTCTTCAGCCATGAACTTACTTTGGTTGAAGAGTACAAAAAGTTGGTTTAATCCAGCCAACCTCCAAGTTGGTTTTTCCAGCCAACTTAGAATAAAGTGTTTGGTTATACCCGACCAAACGTCCTGTAGCCTGGATCCTTATTCGGGGCTTAGGAAGGTTTATAGTTGGTTATTCCGGCCAACTATGTTTACAATGCTCCTAATTCACTACAGTTACCTTCTACTGAAAACCATTATGCTGAAAATGATTGACTTGTTTTATTGAGAAAGTAAAAAATTACATATATTTAAAAGAAAAAAAGCTAGAAATAAAACAACTTGAGATTGGCAGTGTTCCATGGCCTAGGAATTGCTTTGCCGTCCCTATCTTCCAAGTGGTATGCCCCTTTGCCTGCTAATCCGACCACTTTGTAAGGTCCTTCCCAATTAGGCCCCAACTTGCCATCTCCTGGAACCAAGGTGTTTCCCATCACTTTGCGTAGTACCCAATCTCCGATCTTGAATTGTCTTGGATGCACTGTTTTGTTATACTTTTTGGACAATTCTTGTTGGTAGGTGGCGATGTGAACCAATGCTCTGTCTCTTTTTTCTTCCGCAAGGTCAAGCTCTAATGCTATGGCTTCGCCATTTAAGTCTGGATCAAAATTTTCGCTCCGAATTGTGGGGAGGCCAACCTCTAATGGGATGACCGCCTCCATGCCATAAGCTAAGGAGAATGGTGTTTCTCCTGTCGATCGCCGAGGTGTGGTGCGGTAAGCCCATAAAACATGAGGGAGTTCCTCTGCCCACTTGCCTTTAGCTTTCTCTAATCTTTTCTTCAGTCCATCCAAGACTACTTTGTTGGAAGCTTCTGCCTGACCATTTGCTTGGGGATATGCCAGTGTAGAATTGTAGAATTCTATCTTGTATTCTTCACAAAAGCCTCTGAAAATTTTGCCGTCGAACTGAGTGCCGTTGTCTGAGATTAGTGCCTTTGGTATGCCAAATCGAGTGATGATGTTCTGCCAAACAAACTTCTTCACATCTTTTTCCTTGATTGATGCCAAGGCTTCTGCTTCCACCCATTTTGTGAAGTAGTCGGTTGCCGCAAGAAAGAACCTTCTGTTGCCTGGTGCTGTTGGAAGCGGCCCTACTATGTCTAAGCCCCACATTGCGAAAGGCCATGGACTAGTTAGAGGTAGAAGTTCTCTGGCGGGTTGATGTATTTGGTGTGTGAATTTTTGACACTTTTCGCACTTTTTGACGTACTTCTCAGAGTCTGCCTGCATGTATGGCCACCAATATCCTTGTGAAATTGCTCGGTATGCCAATTATCTTCCTCCTTGATGGCTGCCGCATACACCCTCATGTATTTCGTATAAGAACGCCTCTACTTTGCTGGGATGAACACACTTTAAGTAAGGTCCTGAGAACGACTTCTTGTATAATGCCAAGGATGGAGAGATCCAAAATCGCTGTGACTTCGCTCTTATTTTGTTGGCTTCTTTCTTTTCTTCCGGTAAAGTGCCTTCTTTCAGGAACAATATGATGGGATCCATCCAAGAAGGGCCTAACTCCGCACAACATACCTCTTCTGCTTCTGGGTCTTCAATGCTTGGTCTAGGCAGGTAGTCGATTAGTAGTGGGTGAGGGATGGAGGTGTCTGCCATTGAGGCGAAGCCTGGGAGTTCGTCTGCTCTGCTGTTTTCCTCCCTGCCGATCTGTTCTATCCTTACCACTTCGAATTTCTTTATCTCTGTTCTGACCAGTTCTTGGTATTTAGCCATCCTGTCATCCTTTGCTTCGTAGTCACCAGATATTTGGTTTACCACCAGCTGGGAGTCGCTGTAAACCATTAGCTTGGTGGCCTTCATGTAGAGTGCTGACTTAAGTCCTGCAAGAAGCGCTTCATACTCCGCTTCGTTGTTTGATGCTGGGAAGCCAAGGTTGATTGCCTGCTCCACTACTAGGCCGTCTGGAGAGATGAGGACTATGCCAAGTCCTGCTCTATGCCGGTTGGATGCTCCATCCACGAAGTGCTTCCACATTTCTCCAACGAACAACTTCCAGCAAGTGAAGGGATCAGATGATGCCTTGGGATCTTCCATGTTGCCGATGTCATCTGCAAAGTCCATGCTTGCTGTTTGCCCCTTGCTATCTGATTGTACCAAGTCTTTGTTTGTTGGCGAGTCTGGACTTGGTATAGCATGGTTTGCTTCTTCCTTCCTTGCTTTACTCTGGTCTGCCGTGGGCCTTGACTGAGTAACCGGTACTAGGGGTTGCGTTATTCCGACGTCAACTTCCATCCCTAGTTCGGTTGATTCGGTCAGGTCGACTGGGCAGATATGATGACTTCCAGGAGCGAACTCTGCGACAAAATCTGCCAATGCTTGTGCCTTTATTGCGGTTCTGGGTTGGAACTTGATGTCGTACTGCCCTAATTCAACTGCCCACTTCAAGACTCGCCCAGAGAAGTTAGCCCTTTCAAACAATGCTTTTAATGGGAAGGCTGTGAGGATAACTATAGTGTGGGCGTGAAAGTAGTGCGACAACTTTCTTGAGGCCATCATCAAGGCCAATGCCAGTTTTTCCAGTGGCAAATACCTTGTTTCGGCGCCCAGTAATGTCTTGCTGACATAGTAGATGGGCAGGTGTTAGATTCCTTCTGCACGGACCAACACTGCGCTGATTGCGTGCTGTGAAACTGCCAGGTATAAGAAGAGTTCTTCTCCAGGGATTGGGGTTACAAGTAGTGGTGGAGAGGACATGTACTCCTTCAAGCTTTCCAGAGCTCGATCGCATTTGTCGTCCCACTCAAACTTGGCCTTTAGAGCATGGAAGAATGGTCGTAGTCTGTCTGACGACCGGCTTATGAACCGATTGAGCATGGCTGCCATGCCGGTGAGATGCTGCACTTCTTTTACCGAGTTTGGTCTCTCCAGATCCTGAATAGCCTTGATCTGAGATGGGTCCGCCTCAATACCTCGGTTGGTTACTAGGAAGCCCAGGAATTTGCCAGATCCTACTCCGAATGCACACTTCGACGCGTTGAGGCGTAACTTGTGCTTTTTCAGGATCTCAAACATCTCGCCTAGGTCCTTGAGATGGTCATTCTCATCCTTGCTCTTGACCACCATATCGTCGATGTAAGCCTCCATTGTTCTGCCTAACAATGGCTCAAACATCTTGGTGACCATCCGTTGGAATGTCGCCCCTGCGTTCTTCAGGCCAAAGGGCATGACCTTATAACAGTACAATCCTCTTGGAGTTGTGAAGGATGTGACCTCCTGGTCTAGTTCATGCATGGCGATCTGGTGGTAGCCTCTGTAAGCATCCAGAAAGCTAAGTCGGTTGTGCCCTGCTGTCAAGTCTACCAGTTGATCTATCCGTGGTAGAGGAAAGCTGTCTTTTGGGCACGCCTTGTTGACTATTTTGTAATCGACGCAGACTCGCCACTTGCCATTCTTCTTTGGTACTACGACTGTGTTGGAGATCCATCTTGGGTAGTGTACCTCTCTGATTGCTCCTGCCGCCAGCAGGTTTCCTACTTCTTCCGCCACTATTTCGGCGTGGTGGAGTGCCGATCTGCGCGTGCGCTGAATAATTGGTCTGGCGGATGGGTGGACATTGAGTTGGTGACAGATGAAGTTGGGATCAATGTCTGGCATGTCGTAAGGTGTCCAGGCAAACACTTCGATGTTAGAGGTCAAAAATTCCAAGACCTCCAATCTCTCAGTGCTGGACAACGACGAACCGAGCAAAAAGAACTTATCCGAGTTCTTTTCATCTATTCTTACCTCCACCAAGTCCTCCACCGCTTTCTGGCTAGCCGCTTTGCCAACATCTGCAAACAGTTCATTACTCTCAAGTTCTTCCACCGAATGTACATATCCTTTGGCAGCGCGGCTACCATTCACCGTGACAAAGCACTGCTTTGACATGATCTGGTCTCCATAGACTTCTTCTATTACTCCGGTGTCGTTGGGGAACCGCATTACTTGGTGGTAGGATGATGTCACCGATCGCATGGCATGTAGCCATGTTCTGCCCAAGATGATGTTGTAAGTGGAAGGAACCTTCAACACCCAGAATTCCACTTGTTTCGTTACACTTCCCGCTCTGACTGGGAGGATTATTTTGCCGACGGGCCATTCTAGCATGGAGTTGAATCCAATCAGGGGAGATACGGCAGGTGCCAAGTCTTTATCTTGTAGCTTCAATTGTTTGAACGTCTCGTAGTACATTATTTCACATGAACTACCCTGGTCGATCAGAATCCGCTTGACGTCAAAATCCTTGACTCGGAGAGTGACAACCAGAGCATCATTGTGAGGGCAATATATCCTGTCCAAGTCTTTGTCTGAAAAAGACATGACGTTTGTAGCCTCGGTCTTCCCCCTCTTAACTGCAGGCTGGGCACTTAGCACATCTCTTAAGTGTTCAGCCTTGTTGATTGATCCTCTGAGCTCGCATACACGCTCAGGTTCAAAGACTCCATGTATCACGTTGATAATGCCTTGAGGTGGGGCGTCGATCGGCATCCCATTGGGGTTATTATGATCTTGGGGGGCTGGTTGCGTCCCTCCTTCAATGTATTTGTCCAAGTGACCTGCTGCCACCAATTCTTCCAAGTGCTGTCTCAATGGCGTGCAATTCTCAGTGCGGTGCCCCTTTTCTTTATGGAAGGTGCACCGCGACCTGTCGTCGTAGTCCTTCTAAGCCTCGCCTAGCTTGGCTGGCCACTTGACGAAAGGCTCGTCCCGAATCTCGCTAAGTATTCGATGGATCGGTTTCTTGAAGACCGTGGTTATGGCAGTGCGGACTCTCAACCATCTTTTGTCCTGGTCTTCTTCGTTGTCTCGCCTGCCCCGCCTGCTCCTACTCAGACGGTTTACCGCATTGACCTTTGCTGAGGCCTTTTTCTCTGGCGTTGTGGCCGTGCTAGACTTTGTTTTGGCACGTACGCCATCCTCTTCCACCCAGATGTGCTGGTGCACTCTTTCCATCAGGGCCTCCATGGTAAGTGGTGGCGTCATGGTGATCGAGTCCCTTAGTCTGTTTCCGACTTGAAGTCCTCTTTTGTATTGTGCAATGGCTAGATTGGTGGGACAATCCCCAATCTGGTTGAACGTCTCCCAGTAACGACTGTTGTAGGATCGTAAGGTTTCCTTCTCGCCCATGTCGATGGAGAGTAACTGGTCGATCTCCACTGGGGTTTTAGTGTTTGTTCGGAACCTTGTCACAAATGCTTCCGCCAATTACGCCCAGGAGGCTATGCTGCCTTCTGGAAGTTTCTCAAACCAAGTCCAGCCTAGGTCGCCAAGGCTTGATGGGAAGGGGATGCACATCAAAGCCTCGTTTCGCCGGTATACGGCCATAACCTGGCGAAAGTGGCTCAAGTGTGAATAGGGGTCCGTCTTCCCTTCATACGTAGTGAATTTGGGCTGAAGGAAGCCTGATGGTAAGGGCGCGTTCTTAATTGCTGGAACAAACGGTGAGGTCTGCAGCCTCGCCAATGCCTTGTCCGTTGGTTCGTAGGCAGGGCGCGGTATTGGCATTCCAACCTCGACGCTTCCATGCGTTCGAGGAGCCAACCGCTGTAAGGCAGAAACTCTATGTGGATCATGTGCCCTGGCGTCTTCCCTGCATCGTGCCTTTTCTTCTAGCACGGTTCGTAGGTCGGACAATCTGGGTAACTCTGTTTGTCTAGATCTTGTTTGGTGCGTATGTAAAGGCCAATAAGTGCTCCCTTCCGTGTATGACCTCTCAGATCTCGTCCTTTCAGACCTGAGGTGACGAGTTCTGGAAGATCTGGGTTGAGTATTGCATGTCCTAAGGCTTTTACTTTCTGCTTGTGAAGGCGTGGTGTTCCTACTATGACCTTCCGAGTGACGAGGAGGCGTCTTGGTTGTGCGCCTCGCTCCTGTCGCCACTTCTTTTCCCTTCATCTGGCGCTTTAGGGATTCCATATCCGCCGCCATCCGTCGTATTAATTCGTCTTGCTCCTTGACGCGTTCTTCTAAGGTTTGATCAATCCTCCGCCTTTGTCTTTCTGGACTCTGGGAGCGAGAGTGGTGAGGGCTGTCAGTCCGCCTTCTCTCCCTTGTATCCCTCCTGGGATTCTGTCATTGCTCCAAGTCCGCCATAGGGAGGATCAAAGGTAGTCCTTCGCGTCTCGCACCTCCTTGTGGTGTTTGTCCGTCGATGGCGGACTGTGACACATCTTCGTTGTGCGCCATTGATTCTTCCTGAGGAAAAGCTTGATCAAAAGGTTGTTCTTGTCTGAGTTCCCACAGACGGCGCCAATTGTACGGGAAAGAAATACACATTCTCGTATAATCCTGTTGATCAAGTCTGCGCTCCTCCGTACGTCGTCGTTCTACTACCTGAAAACACAAACGTGAGCTAGCCGGCGGGTGTGTACCGGAAACCTCTCCGATGCCTAAGTCAGCAAACAAGACAAATAGGCAAAAGCCCTGTATATTCAGGAATAAAAATTGTGTTACCTCTCCAAAGGTGATATTGGTGAGGTTTTATAGGTTTCGTGTGGCACAATCCTAGTAGGACTCTTACTCCTCCATGTAGAGTCCTCCTAGGATTCATACTCCTGAGAGATAATGCTTCTCTCAACACCCCCCCTCACTGCTTAAACCAAGTGAGATGGTTTTACCACAACCGAACTACCTTACGACCGAAGTAACATTGCCATGTTAGACTAACCGGAGTGACCAACTTATACACTAGTTCGGCCCTGCGTTACTGTCTCCTACCTCGGCTTCCCATACCACGACCGAGCTATCCATAGAAGATACTTGCCGAACTAACTCAGGACAGTCTGGAAGACAACTTCTCTTACTTCGGCTAGAAGACCCAACCAGGCTAACCGCAGCGCCCTCCTGCACCGATATAACAACATTCTTCCTTGACCGGGCTAATCGTGACCGAGATAACTTCCGCGACCGGACTACTTGAATGGGGTCTTTTTACTCTGCTTTTCATACTCCAGCCCACACCGGCCCATTACTTAGCCTGGCCCAATTTACCTGTATAAATTACCCTCACAGCTATGTATCCCAAATATTCTATCAAACCTTTCACTTGGGATAAGATTCATACAAATTTATATGTGTATATTACATCCATATGAAAGACTTGATAAAATATTTAGTAGAATATTTAGGATCCAACGATAAGATGTAGACGGCGATATTGTTATATAATAATCAAAATGAGTGGTGGTACAGAGAAGGAGGATAGTCAAAATTGGTTGCTGCTGTTGAGCCAAAGTATACTCATGTGATAAATATAATTATATTGGACTCATTTGACAAGTTAATTCAAAGTTAATTTTTAATTTTTATTTTATTTTAAGTTATATTACTTTTTACGAGAAAAAAATAAAAAATCAAAAAATCATCAAACCACTCAATAATAGTTTTCTACACACCACTCAGGCTCCCACTCCACTGCCTCTTTTTTCCTTCCTTGGCCTGTTGTGTTCTCATGGCAGCACCCAATCCAGTGAAGGTGCTTGAGGTTTGCAGAGTGGCTCCAACGCCTAGCTCACCGGACTCAGCCGCCCCGACCTCTCTTCCTCTTACTTTCTTCGACGTGTTATGGTTGAGATTCCCTCCCGTTCAACGAATTTTCTTCTACGAAACCTCTCATTCAACCACTACATTCTCAGAGATTGTCCTTCCTAAACTCAAACACTCCCTCTCTCTCACACTCCACCACTACCTTCCTCTCGCCGGCAATCTGACGTGGCCCCCAGATTCCGATAAACCAATCATCCAATACGTGGAAGGTCATGATGCAATTTCACTCACCATAGCCGAGTCTGAAGCTGAATCCTTCTACCATCTCTCCGGCAATAGCTTTCGAGAAGCCCAAGAATTTCATCACTATTTACCCCAACTGGTGGCCTCTCACACACAAGTACCCGTGATGGCATTGCAAGTTACTCTGTTTCCAAACACCTGGTTTTCTATCGGTTACGCCACAGACCACGCGGTATTGGATGGGAAAACTATATCTCTGTTTATGCAGTCATGGGCCTCCATTTGCCTCCGCGGCCAAGACTCAACTTTAACGCCCGAACTAACTCCATTTTATGACCGCACCATTGTCGATGACCCAGATGATCTTGAAACAACTTTCTTAAACGGATGGTTGCAACAAAAGGCAACAACAACAAAAGCCTCATGCTATGGGACTTGAAAGCTCCACCCGATGTGTTTCTCGGCACTTTTAGATTGACACAGTCAAATATAGAGAATATCAAGAAGTGTGTGCAAGCCCAATGGCAAGAGAAGAATAATCATAAACTAGCCATTCCTCTGTCAACTTTTACAGTAACAAGTGCCTACACATGGGTTTGCTTAGTTAAAACCTTGAAGAAAGTTCGTCTTATCATCGGTGTCGATTGTAGGGCTCGCTTGCAGATTCCAGAGATGGTAATGGTGGGTTTCAGATTGGGATAGTGTTGAAGAAACATGAAATTGAAGCTTTTGCTTCTCTTTTTGCTAGTGGTCTTGAAACTCACTGAGTCCGTAAAACCCATTGGCACCCCCTTGTATGTTTGATGCAAGTATGTTTTTCATTGGTGTGCGTTTTATTTGTGTTTATGTATCTGTTTGATATCAAATAAAATAATGATATTGAGCTCATGAACATTATACTTATTTCTCTTATTCTGATTTTTTGTATGAAGATTTGACATACATAAAATATTTTCCAAAATGTTCCAAAAAATTGCTTTTGATGAATGAAATGGTCAAAGCTTTTCACGTCAAAATGAGATTTTTTTTTTTTTTTTATTAAAAATAAAAAGGGGGAATAGTGCATTTGGATTACAGATAAGTTCCAAAATTCAACCCATCTTTTTTGAACGAAAAATTCAACCCATCTAGATTCGTAGAATATGTTGCCTTTGGAGAATTCCAGCACTTGCTTTGATCATCTACCAAACTGAG
This sequence comes from Camellia granthamiana, assembly GCA_036172215.1. NCBI lineage: Eukaryota > Viridiplantae > Streptophyta > Magnoliopsida > Ericales > Theaceae > Camellia > Camellia granthamiana. The sequence goes on along the minus strand of CM069903.1, from coordinate 16,655,777 downwards.
GCTTGGTTGGGCAATAATAAAATATATATATATATATCATATTTTTATCCTTTTTTTTAAAAAAAAAAATTGTGTTAAAAATTGTACTTTTCTAATCCATTTAGTGCAAAAAAAACTTTAAAAAAAAAAATAACAAAAAAATGCAAAAAAAAAAAAAACTTATTTGCACTCTTTATTTTTTTTTGATGGACAAAATCCGCATTTTGTCTTGGACCACTTTCAAATATAAACAAACCCTTTATAATGTTGGACTAAAATGCAAAACTAGTTAAAAATAATGGCAAAATTACCTAAATACTCCTATGGTATATTCTCTCTCCCTTTCTCTAATATCCATATATATATATATATATATTATCTTAACCACAAATTCAACAAATAAGATTATAGTAAGCTAAACACCCTAATTTATCACCATAAAATTACCCTAATCTAAATTTTAATTTTTAACCTAATTTCTTATTTAATAACATTTTAAATTAAATATATAAATATATATATTTCACAAATTAAATCGTAAATTAACCTAAATACCTTAATTTATTATCACAAAATTATCTTAATCTAATTTTTAATTTTTAACCCAATTTTTATTTAATAAAATTTTAAATCAAACATTTACATATATATATATATATAACCATAAATTAACCTAAATAGTCTAATTTATTACTATAAAATTACCTTAATCTACTACTTAATTTTTAACCCAATTTCTCATTTAATAACATTTTAAATTAAATTAAATTTTTGATAAAAGATGACAATTAGTGTTAGGGTTTGGTCAAGATTAAGATTTAATTTGGAGAATAAGATCAATATGTGGCTATTATTGCCATTTAATTCAATTTGTACTTTGACTTAACACTTTTGCAATGTCTACTCTCAATTAGAGAGAATATGGCACCCTTCCGTTATCTTTTTTGAAAATACTAACGGTAGCACTTTAATCCAAAATTATAAGGGAGTTATCTACTTATATTTGAACCATAAGAGGTAAAGTGCTTTGAGGCAAAACCAAAAGAGGTAAAGTAAATTTTGCCCTTTTTTGTTTTTATGAATTTTTTTAAAAAATTAATTTTTAATTATTTTAGTTCGTCTAATTGAATATAATATAAATGTGTAAAAAAAATTTAAAAATTAAACTAAAGGAAAAAAAAATGAACAAAATATGCTAATAATCCTCTTCTGATTGTAGGCTTATTAGTTATTCAGATCATAAAATTTTATTTTATCACATTTATTTTTAAAAAATAATGATAAATATATGTATATATTTTTTAAAATTATTTAATTTTTTTATCGGATTGACTTCAAACACTTTACAAAATAAATGATTCTAATTATCAAAAAATGAACCAGTAATAAGGGGTTGTTTGGGGTGTCCTAAATAAGTGTACTTTTTGTCTTTTTGGACTAAAAAATTGAGGTTGAAAATATGGATGTTTGGGTTCACTTTTTGACTTTTTATGAAAAAATGTGTAATAAAAAATTGTAAAAATTGATTTGTAGGAAAAAATTTGAATTGGGAGTTGTACAGCCGTAATTATTGACTTTTGGTGAATAGTGTTAATTTTTTAACTTTTTGAGTAACTTTATAACTTTTTTACAAGTTCCCAAACTTGGACTAAATCTCACGGACTCCTCAAGCTTTTTAGAAGCCATCTTTTTCTTTTTCATTTTTAAATTTTTATCTGAATTATTATTCAAACTCAACGTTAAAAAAATATAAAAAATTTCCACATTTTACCAAAATTCAACCCATCTAGAAGTAATCATTTGCCGAAGCATGTGAAATACGGCAACTCTCACTTGACCGAAGAAGTCAAATTCTAACCCTTTTTTTTGATTCGGCGATTCAAACCGATTAATCTGCGTTGAATAAAATAATATTTTGAATAGAAATAAATGAGTAAAAAAGTTGAAATATTCAACGAAATTATTAAAAAAAATAAAAGCGAAAATTGATGATAAATTTAATTTGAAAGGTGTCTGAGACATTAGATTTAGTGAACATTTTTTATTAGTGAAAGATTCACCAATTGTGAAATAGTTTGGTGAAAAGTCATTTTTACTGTTTATGAGGATATTTTATTTTTAATTTTATCCTTTAATTTATCTGTTGATTTTTTTTTTATGTTGATTTTTTTGACTATCTGTTCAAAATTTTTAATTATCTAGTCAAATAATTTTTTTATCTGTTTAATTTTTTTAACTATCTGTTCAATTTTTTCCTTATCTGTTTAAATTATTTTTATGTTTTGAAATTCCTATCTGTTCAAAAAAATTTATTCTTTTTCTTATCTATTCAATTTATTCTTTTTCCGATCAAGCATACTTTTCTTATTTCAACACATCTGTTGAACAGATCAGAGCATTTTATCTGTTAAAAAACTATCGATTGAAATAACAGAGCCATTTTGAACAAATTAGAGCCACATGAGGTTCCTTATCTGTTTAAATCTAACAGTAGAAATCCCTTATCTATTGTAATTTGTTTCATCATTATCAACAACAACTAAAATAAAAAATAGGTACCTGTTCACCAGATCCACAACAACAACAATAATCACAAAAAACAAAAAAGAGATCTAGAAAAGAGAGAGAAGGGGAGATCGACGACGTGGTGGTGTTCCAAGTCCCTTTCTTTAGCCACCGCACCTTCACAAACTTCTCAGAGAAGAAGATACGACGTTGAGGTTGAGGGAGGGACCCACGGTCGAGAACTATGGCAAAGTCTAAACCTGAAGCGGTGAGGGAGATTGGGGAGAGGTGTTACGGTGGGTGGTTAGGAGAGAGAAAGAGGCAGCGGAGGAGCAGTGGTGGTCAGTCGGTGACGACATCGATGAGAGGAAAAGACAATGGCGAGCGAACAATCACCGTAGTGGTGTTATTGAAGGCAGTGGGTGGGTTTGGAAAGAAAAGTGTTGTGGTGGGCGTTTAGAGGAGAGAGAGAGAGAGAGAGAGACGGCAGATAAGTGGTGGTCAATCAGCGCGCGACATTACACTACAACAAAAAGCATTTTTAGTGACGTTTTTTAGCAACCAAACTAAAATTAGTTGCCAATTGTATATAATTAGCGACAATATACTTGTTGGTTGCCAAAAAATAAACTATTGGCGATGAGTTGAGATTTTTAGTCGCCAAAAGGTTTGGCGCCAACTTAAATTTTAGTGCGGGAGCACTAAAAATGTTTTCGCGACCAAATTAATATATGGTGACAAAAATTTTGGTCGCCGATTGTAATTTTTTGGCGACAAAAATAAAATAGTCGTGGAAAAGGTGAACGATATTTATGGCGACCGAAGGAATTTCGTCGCCAATAAATTAGGTTGCAAAACTACGTCGTTTTGCATTTGTCCCCTTTTTTATTTTAAAAAAGAGATGACTGACCATTTTGGTGAATAAACAAATAAGACCTAGGCATTGTTCATCTCTTTCTCTCTATCCACAACCTTAAGCGGCGCACAAACACAGAGGTATGTATTCTCTCCCTCTCCCTTTCCCTCTCCCTCTCTCACACTGCCGACTCCTCATCTTTTTCTTCTTTGTCTTTAGTTTCATTCTCTTGTTCTGTGTTTTTAGAATTAGAGCTTGTTGCTTTTTCTTCTTCTTCTCTCTTCCTCTCGCTCTCTCGCGCCGCCGACTGAACGCCACCGACGGCATTCCCTCAAACGGTGCTTCCCCTTTGTCTTCCTTTCTCACAACGCTGATCGCAACTGGGTCTCTGGTCGCTACCCTCTTCTCTTCTCTCTCTTTGATATTTTGAATTTATGGGACTGATTTTGAGACTGCAATACATAGAAGACAGATTTTGGGACTGTCTTTCTGAATATATAATAAATAAAAGACTACAATGTGTATATATATATGAGTAGAGAGAGGGAGAGAGAGAGTGGAATGGAATAAAAAGAGAACGGATTCTGAGAGCGACGAGAGAGCAGGAGGAAGAAGAGTGGGAAGGTAGTTTGTTTTTCTGTTTGTGTTTTTGTTTTTGTGTGTTTTGTTTGTTAATCGGTTACAAACAAATTGACAAAGGAAATGTTCTCCACTTCCTCACAACAACAACAACAACAACAACAAATAGATGGGCAATTGGGCTTGCACAATTACAACTTGTACTAATATTATTTTAAATTGCAATATATTTTTGGGACAATTTTTTTAAAATTTTATATGCCCAATTTTATGACCTCTTTCTCCCAATCATAGTTTAATGTTTGTGTTATAATAGTATTTATATTTATAACAGCACAAAAAAATAGATACATTATTCAATAATAATGTGAATATTCATATGGTTAATGTGAAGATTGGGATTGCGATTCTTAGGATTGCGATTGCGATTGCGATTCTTGGGACTCTGTCTATATAGATATTCTCAATTAACCATTGCAAATCAAGATCTTTGGGAAAGTAAATACTGCTTTCAATTTACATTTGGAAATTCCTTAGGAACTTTTTTTACTGAATCAAATCATTAATTGTAGCTTATGGAAAGATTAATCTTCCAATGATTTTATATCACATAAACTTCTCAGAACGTATATGATATATATGTTAACATATATATGTAATATCACAAGAGGCTTGAATGGGAAAGCAGGATTGGCCTTGATAAGTTTTGACTAGGAATCATAGATGACAGTGCTCATGACCCAAAAAACAAGAGAAAATAATAAAAAGAAGAGAGGTATATCATAAATGATAGAATTGTTCTTGGTGGTGTCCGGTTATCCTTTGGAGATCAACTTTTGTCTCAGAAGCCATTGTGTTTCTTTTGATTGGATTGATCTTGTTGATATTGCAACTGATTATGTAGCTATTGCCCTGTGTCTTCTTCTAGTCCTGGTTCTTCATTTTTTTTCTTTAAAAACAAATTCTCACCATCCTGTGCTTTATTCTTACATATATGAAATCAGTAGAAAATTTTTATTAAGTTATTAAATTATTCATGACTTTTTAGGTGGCTAAAGAGAGTGTCGATGTCATAATTCTAGATGACAACCTTTCCACAATTCCAACTGTGGCCAAATGGGGATGCTCGGAATACATAAACATTCAAAAATTTGTTCAGTTTCAGCTGACAGTCAACGTGGTTGCCCTAATTGTCAACTTTTCTTCAGCTTGTTTGAGAGGTAAAGCAATCCCGACCTTAATCACCCTTTATATCCAATTTTACTAAACATCACGTTTCTCATAATACTATCATTTTGGGGCAACCGAACCTCCTAATGACGACTTAATGAAGCGACAAACCAATGGAAGGAAAGGAAACTTCATTAGTAATGTTATGTGGAGGAATATTTTGGGGCAGTCATTATATTAGTTTTATCATAATTTGGTATCTTCAGACATCAGGAAAAACAACACACTTATTTTCAACATGTTTGTCTTTTGTCAGGTAACTTCTAATTTTTTTAAAATTTATTTAGATGATGTTTTCTGTAATGAATAATATCCTTCTGCTGTGTGCATTCACTACTATAATTGTTAGTAATGTTGTTTCCATAAATTAAATTGATACTAACGCTTCTTTTACCCTTTAGGCCCCGTTTGTCAAGTGGGTTGGGGCTAAAATAGCCACAAAAGACAAAACAGGCTATTTTAGCCCCAAAAAAACAAAACATCACATCCAACCCATAATCATTACACTCTTCTCTCACAAAAAAACTCAAAAAAGCCAAAAAGGCAAAAAGCCCTTCCCAAACCAAGCTTTTAAGCCCAGGCTAAAATAGCCAAAAAAGCCAAAAAGCCAAAAAGCCAACCCACTTCCCAAACCCACCCTTATTAAGCCCCGTTGATGGCCATTATTGATAGTGCAAAGACAATTCATTCTTCAAAACTAACCAAATCCCTTTTTGATGTGATTTTACCCTTAATAAATGAACTTGAAGGTTAAGTTATTGATGGTGTTATTTATTTATTTTCAAATATAGCATGATTGACGGCTTTAGCTGTATTTGAGTGAAAGTGTGCAACTTTTCATTCATGAAAACATACATTTGTTTTTCTGATCTGGGTAATGATTGGCTGATGTAAATTATCTAATTGTGAGCGTTGTCTGAATCAAAATCCATAAATCCCAATGAATTCTTCAAAAGAAAAATTAATTTACCAAACATGTTTGCGACTTGTGACAGAATGCCTTTTTTTTTTTTTTTTTTTTTTTTTTCTTTTTTCCCCTGCAGGTTTTCAATGAGATAAGCTCCAGAGATATGGAAAAGATAAACGTCTTCAAAGGTATACTGAACAACTATGTATTTGTGGTGGTACTCGCTTGCACGGTCCTCTTTCAAATTATTATCATCGAATTTCTAGGTCCAATAACTTTGAGGGAGGTCCTGTTGCCTCTGTCCTTATATTATGCGCTTCCATGCTTGGTCCTAATCATAAAGATATTGTCGCTCTATCATTCATGAGATGAATACACAAAGTCTGCATAAATGCTAGCTAAACACCATAGTTTATCATGTCCAAAACTCAAAACCAAGACCCAAACAGTACTTCAAAAGGATTAACATTCTACATCGACTACAAACTGAGTACCAATTCCAAAAAAAATTAAACTTGACCAGCTTCATCCTATTTTATACAAAGTCATAAATATAGTTTTAAACTTAATCTTTGCCCATATGCAAATGCAAGAAAATCAAACGGTTTTCTGATCATTAGTGAACTGTAGAGAATTAACTACCCAACTACTAGAACAAGCAAAGCTAATGGCATGTTAAGAGTCACATTTGGATTGGCTTGACCATGAAAATAGCAGAATCTATTAATCTATCCTCCTGCAAATTAATTCTGAATAAACAAGCTTTTGAAGCCATAAAATAAACATCCAATAGCTAATTAATCTTTCCATTATTTTATTGTTTATTTGTTTCTCATGGGCTTGTTGAGGGGGAGTGGACTGGAGGTGATTTGGATTCAATGAACAAACGTATCGAGAGAAGAAAAAAAAAACATTAAAAGAGAATATTCGTGTCAAAATAGAAAGGAGAAGAACAACTCACGTCTCACACTGATAGTTGTGGTGGGTCTACAGAACATATCCTCAAATGTTTGTTTGTGCTAAGGTTTCATAGTAGTTATGAGCATTCAAATCCACCTTCCTTCCAATTGGAATTCCATCCATATTCAACTTCACAAACAGTGAAGTCTTCAGCTGCCTTTTCTCCTTAACATTGTTCTTGTTCTCAAGGATGCCACTGTTAGTCATATCTACCACACCATTCTTGCGGGGAGGGGGGGCTTATTTGATTTTTTTTTTTTTTTGGGGGTGGGGGGGAGGTGGTTGTTGTGTGTCTTATTTACAGTGTTATTCATGTCTTTGTTCAATGTCACACACACACACACACACACACACACACACACACACACACACACACACACACAGAGGAATAACACTATAGGAACAAACAAGACCTCAATTGGATTTCCGATTAGAAAATTAGAAGGAAAATTGTAAAACACAAGACTTAAAAGGCTCGTTCGGAGGACGAAATTGCGAAATGACTACCAAAACCGCTGAAACTTAGTACGGGTAGCTTGTTCAAGACTAAATAAACTTGTATGAGCAAACGGCACCTTGATTGGACTTCCCGTTACAAAATTAAAATCAAAATTGTAAAATTCATATTGAATTTTTTTTTTTTTTTTTTCCTTGTCAATCTAATATTGTTTTTCTTTTTCATGTGACAGATTGGCAATGGCGGAAAATAGTTCGAGCTGCATCAGAAGATTTGATTTTGTGTTTTTGGAAATATTTTGACATAGGATATGATAAATGAGTTATGGGTTAGATGTTTAGCATCAAAATAATTGGTTTGGTGTTTTTGCAAATATTTTGACATTGGATTTTGGTAAATGACTTGTGGGTTAGATGTTTAGCATCAAAATATTTGGTTGTGTTTTGAAAAATATTTTGACATAGGATTTGGTAATGAATTTGTGGGTTTGATGTTAATAGTGTGGTATGAATGTTTCAAATTGTTAGAGAATTGTAATTATGTTTATTGGGATGTTTAATAGCTATTAGTTTTGAATTATTATGAATGTCTTTGTGTATATATTGTGTAGAGAAAAACAGGTGTTTTGGATTATTTTGAACAGGAAAATTATTAAAATCAAAATTTGTGCATTGAATTTTTAGTGACAGGTGACATTTTGGTCGTTAATATATTTGGCGACAACATATTGTTTTTGTCACTAAAAGTTAGTGGCTATTCCAAGAACTTTTAGCAACCAAAACTCAGTCGTCGCTAAAAACTTGATTTTTAGCGACCAAATTAATTTTGTCGCTAAATAGTACATTTGGCGACGCATTTATTTGTCATTAAAACTACATAGCCTATCCAAATTTTAACCTTTTAGCGACAAATTATAAATTTACGGTGACAAAATTTATGATTTTTGGCGACCAATTTTGCTTGTCGCTAAATGTCTACATACGGTGACAATTTATAATTTGGTCGCCAATACTTTGAGTGACAGGCCTTTGGCGACCAATTGTGTACTTGTCGCCGATTCTTTTGGCAACAAAATTTGTACTTTTGGTGACTAATTTTTTGGTCGCCAAATGTGTTTTTTGTTGTAGTGTTAGTGAGTGGAGGAGACAGTGGCGGCGAACAACTATCGTGGTGGTGCTGTTGGAGAGGAGAGCCAATTGACAAACAATAGCGCGCACGCGCGAGAGAGAGAGAGAGAGAGAGAGAGAGAGAGAGAGAGAGAAACAGACGAAGAGATAGTATGAGTATTTTGGGCATTTTATGAAATCTTGTTCTTATGGACATAATGTTTCAGCGCCTGAATTTTTGACCAAACAAACTTCAAGTTTGAATTTGTGGACAGAGTCCCCAAAATAAAATTCAAAACTTATGAGATAAGTCATGTTTGATAAAACTTGTTTCATAATTTTTTTTCTAAAAAATTAAAAATTAATATCATAAAAAATTAAAAAAATACTTATTATTTTTATATAATTTTATCTTTTTAAACGACAAATAATTAAAAAAAATTAAAATATATTTTTGATATTTATTTTTATCAAACTAGTTTTTATTTTTCAAAATAAATTTAGAAATGAAACTAAACATGACCAATACTTTTTCATTTTAATTTTGTTCGGTTGAAAATTCATCTAATTTCGTAACAATGGGTTGAAATTCATGAAAATTTGGCAAATTAGTAAAAATAATAAAAAATAAAAGTTTGGAGTTTTCAAGCATTGAAATTAGCATTAAAAGAATTTTAAATAAATGACACATTCGAATAAGTTCACAAAATTAGGAGGAAAAAAAACACACCATGTTGTGATACGGAAAGTATGGATGATAGGATCAATTGAACAAAAATTTAGATTATAAAAAAAATTAAAAATATTTCTGCAAATATCACGAAACCTATATTTAGTAAATCAAAAATAATGAAAAACAAATATTTTTGATAGAGTCTATAATATTAATATATAAAATTTTAATTATTTTATAAGTAATGTCGCTCTACAATGACTAAGATCTCTAATTAAACTGAACTATGAAGTGACATTGGACAAAATTATAAATGCATCGCATGTGAGACCCCGCTTTAGTGGGCTTGTTTAATTGACCGGACAAACCATTAGATTGGAATTAAAAATATTTAGGACTTATTTTTTAATATTTAATTATAATTTTCTATTCAGATATCGATTGGACAACTAAGATAAGCAGATCATTTCTTAGCTCTCAACAACTTGATTTAAGTAGGATCAACATTCTTCAACTAGTACTAATTGAGAGTATCAAGCAAACAATATTAGGTAGTTCTGTCTAAATTTATTTAAATAAAGTAGTAGTAGGGTGCACATAAAACTAACCTAGAAAAAATATCCAAAACATACGCTGGAGTATTGAGATTAATTTAATGTATAATAGATCTCAGTTAAACACGCAATTTTTTGGTTCAATTTCTTATCTAAGTTTGTGGATTCATAGGCCTTATTTGATTTATATTTTCAGATATTATTTTAAAAATAATTTTTTGAAAAAAGTTTAGAAAATTTGAAAATTTATTTGGTTATATATTTTGAAAAGAGTTTTGGAGTTTGGGATAATTTGATTTATTTTGTTTTTAGTTGAATAGATGAGTGTGAGAGAAAAATTGATTGAGAAAGAGAAAAGAGGGACAAAAAGTAATCGATTTATGTATAATAGAGAAAAAAAATAATTAATTTTTTTTTTTAAATTTCAACCAAAAATATTTTTGAATTTTTTTCTCTAAAAATATATTTTGAAGGAGAAACCAAGGCTGTGTTTGGTATACAGTTCTAATCATGACTCTACACTCATATTTGAGTGTAGTATTTGGATACAATTTTGAAAAATTAATTCCACATCTACTTTTGCAAACTCATTTTAGGCAGGGTTTTGAATTTTGAAATTTGATCTACCCGGTCATCCTCCCGGACATCTGGCCGGTTGACAGGAACAGTACTCTTTTTTTTTGGGGGCAAAATTAGCACATGTTATTTTTTATATTTTAAATAAAAACTATTTTAAGATCTTTTTTTTTAACAATTTGTATGAACTTTGAATAAAATTTTGAGTTGTGTATTTAATTATGAGTTGTAAGTTTTTGAATTAAATATTATATGTCACATCAAAATTTTGAAACTCAATTCAAAACTCTTTGCAAAACTTATAACTAAATAAATTATTCACACTCGAATCATAATTTTAAAATTCACACTCAAAATATAATTTTATTTCCAAATCATAATTCTAAAACTATACCAAACGCTTTCCAAATCTGCCTATAGAATTTTTTATTTGAATATCAGTACTCTTCCTCTTATATTCTTCGACCTTTTTTGGGTGAGATTCCCTCCCGTTCAGCGCATATTCTTCTTCGAAACCTCCCATTCAACTACTACTTTTTTGGACATTGTTCTTCCCAAATTGAAGCATTCCTTGTCCCTCACACCCCAACACTACCTTGTGCTCGCCGGTAATCTGACATGGCCCCCAGATTCCTATAAACCAATCATCCAATATGTTGAAGGTGATGATGCAGTTTCTCTTACCATAGCCGAGTCTGAAGCTGATTTCTACCATCTTTCAAGCTACAGCTTTCGTGAAATTAAAGAAATCCATCATTTTTTACCCCAATTCCTATCTTCTGGCACACGAGCACCGTTGATGACATTGCAAATTACTTTGTTTCCAAACAAAGGGTTTTCAATCAGTTACGCCACACACCATGCAGCACTTGATGGGAAAACTGTAGCTCTGTTTTTGCATTCATGGGCTTCCATTTGTAGGCGTGGCGAAGACTCAACTTTAACACCGGAAGAAACTCCATTCTATGACAGGTCTTTGATTAAAGACCCAGGTGATCATGAGAGAACTTACGAGAACTTTTTGTTGAACCTCAATGGACCCAACAACAAAAGCCTCTTGATATGGGACTTGAAACCTCCAACTGATATAATGCTTGGCACATTCCAACTGACACGAGCAAACATAGAGAATATCAAGAAGAGGGTCAAAACGCAATGGCAAGAAAAGCAAAAACAAGAGCCAGCAATTCATGTATCAAGCTTTACAATAACAAGTGCCTATGTATGGGTTTGCCTAGTTAAAGCCAAAAAAATAAGCACAGGGAAAGTTCATCTCGGATTCAGTGTGGATTGCAGGGCTCGCTTGGAACCCCCTATCCCTTCAACTTATTTTGGGAACTGCGTTACCGGCCGTCTTGTGGATGCAGATTCAAATGACTTAATAGGAGAAGATAGAGTGGCCACGGCAGTTAAAGCAATATGTGAAGCTATAGAAGGTTTGAAAGATGGAGCTGTACAAGAGGTTGAATTGTCTAAAATGCTTTCTATAGACAGGAATAGATTATTTACCATCGGAGGCTCACCTCGCTTTGAGTTGTACAACACTGATTTTGGGTGGGGAAGACCGAGAAAGGTGGAGATGACATCAATTGATAAAAGTGGAGCTTTCTCTCTTTCAGATTGCAGATATGGTAATGGTGGGCTTGAGATTGGGATAGTTTTGAAGAAACACGAGACTGAAGCTTTTGCTTCTCTATTTTCTAGTGGTCTCGAAGTTAATTAAACTTTTGTACGCCCTTGAGGCAATCATCATCATTTGTTAGTGAATATTTTTGATTTGATGTTCGTAGTTGAACGGGAGGGAATCTCGCCCAGAAAAGGTCATTTGAAAAGAGGGTTAAGACCCAGTGGCAAGAGGAGCAAAAACAAGAACCAGCAATTCATATATCAAGCTTTACAATAACAAGTGCCTATGTATGGGTTTGCCTAGTTAAAGCCAAAAAAATAAGCACTGGGAAAGTTCATCTAGGATTCAGTGTTGATTGCAGGGCTCGCTTGGAACCCCCTCTCCCTTCAACTTATTTTGGGAATTGCCTTTCGGGTCAACAAATAAATGCAGATTCAAACGATTTAGTAAGAGAAGATGGGGTGGCCATAGCAGTTAAAGCAATTGGCGAAGCTATAGAAAGTTTGAAAGAAGAAGCTGTAAAAGAGTTTCAAGTGTCTAAATTGTTTTCTATAGACAAGGATAGGTCATTTACCATCTGAGGCTTACCTCGCTTTGAGTTGTACAACACTGATTTCTGCTGGGGGAGGCCAAGGAAGGTGGAGATGACATCAATTGATAAAAGTGGAGCTTTCTCTCTTTCAGATTGCAGAGATGGTAATGGTGGGCTTGAGATTGGTATAGTGTTAAAGAAACATGAAACTGAAGCTTTTGCTTCTCTGTTTGCTAGTGGTCTCGAAGCTTGTTAAGTCCATAAAATTTGCAATCACTTGTTAGGCTATAATATTATTTGCAACCTATAGCCCGGAAATCAACATCAATTGTTAATGCATATGTTTGATTTGATGTTTGAATCTTTCTGGTAGTGTGTGTTTTACTTGGGTATACTTGTCAGTTTCATATGAAATAACAAAAATGTTATGAATCCTTATCAATTCATAGTTTATCACAAATATATTTGTGTGGTTGAGAGTTTCTCTCCTAAGGAGAGTTTTTATGACTTTTCACAGCTATGGAAAGAGGGAAAGAGGGTTGTTATACCAATTCCATCTTCTCCTCGGAGAACTCTGATGCTTCCCTTAGGCTATACTTTTTTTTTTTTTTTTTTTGTTATTTGGGAGAGATTTGCGTTTTTGAGATATCTCCTCCATGCTATGGAGTCTAATCTCTTGGGTTATCACTTTGCTTGCTTCAAGAGTTTGCTTCTACATGGTGAATTGGGTGTTTTCTGGTGTAATCCATTTTTGTGTGCGAACACCATTTTTGTGTGTGCGCCAGCTTTCATGGTGAGAACTAAGAATCGACAGTTATTTGCTATTTTCCCTTCCTTTGTAGACTACTGTGTGTGTCAATTTCCAACCACACTGCTAAACAAGTACTCAACTGGGGAACACTAGCAAAATAGATGAAGCCTGAATGACCTGTCACAGAAAGATAAGATTCCGGCGGTGGTTCGTCCACCCGGAGGCACTCCGATGATCAAGTCAGTTATCTCTTAAAGATAGCAAAAGTGTTTAACTCACTTATTCAGAATACCAAAAGCGTAAATTAGACCCACGAGGGTGCCTTACTTTTATAGTCAGCACTAACCTGATCCCTGTAGAAGCCTAACTTCTCTTGGACTCTGGCTCAATGCTCATCCTAGACTCTCCAATAGATAAAGATAAACTCCCTAAGAGTTTTATCTTTATCCAGGCTGAGGTCCTCCTCCATTCTAGGACTCTTATCCCTTATTCGTTCATCTCGGATTCTAGTATCTCCGCAGATAACCTCGACCCAGCCGAGATCACCTCGGCGCCATGACCAAGACACATGGCACCTCGGCTGGCACTTCGGTGCCACCACAGCCACTTGTTGTCATTCAAAACTTATGTCCCACAACTGCCCCCTAGGTTCTATTACCTCGTCATCCTGAGGTGATGGAACCTATATCGTTTCTTCCATTTAGCACGTCGGCTAGGCTCACTTTGTCATTCATTACCGAGGTCATCATTCGTCAGCTCAATGCGACCAAGACTTAGTCTGTTTTCATCAATGCTTTAGAACCAGTAAGCAAGTTTGTTCAAGTTTCTCAGCCGAGATCGTCCCCCTAGCCGAGGTCCTACTCCATTAAATTAAGAACCCCAAGAGTTTCAACGCGCGTATAAGCTATCACGCACAGTATTTCAACCGTTTTTGCCACGCGTCTTTCCTCTACTAAGCCATACCTGACACGCGCCATTAAGTCGCATCGTATTTGCGTACGCCGTCTGACAAGCACGTCGTCCTAGGCACACTAATTGCCATTTTGCCGCCATTTTGCGTGTTTGATCAAAATTATCTCTCTCTCGCCGTCTTTTCACTTTTTCACCATCGTTTCCGTGCAAGTTCTCTCTCTCTACTCCCAAATCCTCCATTGTTTCAAGCTCTCAAGCTCTACAACCACTCCGTTCACCTCCTCCGGCGAAGCTTTCTCCGCTCTACTCTACCTATTTCCACCGTCAGACTCCGACGAATCTCATATCGGCGTCATTTCTATGGTAAGTCATTGTTCCCCCCTCTTTAGTTTCAAACTCCGTTGTTTTTGTCTATTGCCATGGTGAATGTCCTCATGTTCTCCAATCTTTATCTGTGCTTCAAACTTTGCCATTCGCATGTTTTGAGCATGTCCTGTTTTGCAATTTTTTGTGCTTGTCTTGTTCTTGATTCTTGACCATTATGTACAAATTGCACACACATTTGCTCAATTTTGGCGTTGCACACCTGCACAAACTTGTTCAATGTTCTTTGATTTCTTGTTTGTCTTCTTGAGTCTGAATCATATTCTTGTCTCTGTTTTCTGTGCCTTTTTCCAGATTCTTAGGCTTGGGATTTTGTTCTAGAAACTTGATCTTTAGGAAAACCGAACATAAAACCCTTTTGATTTTCAGAAAAATTTGCCTCAACACACATTTAGGTTTTAGCCGAGGTCCTTTAAACCCTATCAAATCACTTCCTTTCAAAATCCAACACCTCCCTCACTTTAGCCGACGTCATGAGTATGTTCAGGTGGAGGGTAGACACTCCAACTAAGTTAGCATACTTTAGGCAGGAGTTTGTCATCCCTGTCGACGTTCACCTTAGGTTGGCAGGAGAGAATGACTCCATTATGCCGGGGAAGGACTATATGTCTTTTCCCGTTGTAGCCTTCATTGAGTGTGGACTTAGGCTCCCTCTTCACACCCTTTTCCGAGAAGTCCTACACTACTACAAACTAAACCCAATGCAACTTGCCATTAACTCCTACCGAGTTATCAATGGTATAATTGCCTTAGCCAAAAAAGAGAATACTAGGGTTACCCTTGCCGACATCCAATACTGCTACACAATGTGCGGCCTGAAGTTAGAAAAAGGCTATATCTACTACCTTAAGCCGAGATCCACGAAATACAAACTTGTCGCCGACCTCCCAAACTTGAACAAAGGTGCTGGAGATGATTACTTCATCGTCTTGGGCAACTGGGAGTTCCAACCAGATGATGACCTTCACCTCTATCCCCTAAGCCGAATAATTTTCAAAGAAGGAGATGATAAGATCCCAGTGTCACTTTTACTTGCTTTCAAGTCTTTCTTACCTTGATATTTCCGTATGCTCTAACCTCTGTTTGTTTTGTCTTGCAGTTCTTCCTCAGCCACCAAAAGACTTCCACAAAACATTCTTCCCAAGCATGGACTTCAAGAAGCTGTTGGATCTGCCAGTTGACCAGCGAAAAGCACCTCTGCTGCTTAACTACATCCCAATCTACAAGTCCATTCTACCCGACGTCCCCAAAAAAAGCAAGTCCTCTCATTCTGCTTCCACTCTTGCTACAATATCGTCATCTCGGCCAGATCAGGGATCATCCTCTGCCCAAGCAGAACAGCCATCTACCTCAGCTCCACAACTGATTCCACCATCTCAACGCCAACGCCGACGTCAAGCCCCACTTTTTGCACCGGCAGGAAGGACTCGAAACCGAAGACGCCGAAGTGTTGAGTCGTCGGCCTACGACCCATCAAATCCACCAATAGCTCTACCAGCATTTCATTTTGGTACAAAGGTCACAGTCGCCGCCACAGTCGACGAGATGGGGCAAAAACCTACAGTTGTTGAAGATTTGCTCGCTAACCTTCCTAGCGTAGCCAACGTTCAGTCTTCATCCTCTCCTCAACCAACCCCAAAACCAAAACGCATGAAGAAGGCCAAAGCGAAGGCTATAGTGACTCAGATTGATTCCGAGGACATTGTTCCTATCTCTAAGTTAGTTGAGACTGAGAAGAGCGCCCCCTCTGGCTAAAAACATCCTACCGAGACCCAGTTTCCAAGGCCCATCCTGCTAAGAAACCGAGGTCAGACCACCAAGAGGACAGCAGCTATCCCTGAGGTATGGTCTGGGTGCCCGAGATCACGCTCGACGACAGACCACTTACCGCCGATGACAGTGCTACCAATCTTGAGGTCGGCGCGGCCCTGTCCACGACAATTCTTCTGCCTGAGGACATGAACCGCATGGCCGAGCTTCATGAATACGAAGATTTTGCCTTCATGATGCAGCATTCAGTTTTGGTAAGTATTCTGCCTTCCGTTTTGTCAACCTTTCCACACTTTGTGAAATTTTGCTAATTTTGCATTTACTTCTTTGCAGGCCATTCAGCGTGCTCACTCCTACGCCACAAAGACTGAGATGATGAGAAAGGACTTGGCGAAGAAAACAAAAGAAGCAGCCAAGCTCCTTTCCTCCATAAACAAAGTCGAGGCCAACAACCGCGCCCTCATGGACCAGGCCAAGGACGCCAAGACTGCTCAAAGTCTGGTTGAGGAAAAGGCCAAGGAAGCAAAAACTGAAGCCGAGGTTGCGAGGGTCGACTTGAAGCCGCTAAGGCCAAAGCAGCCGATCTGGAGGCCAAGCTGCAGGAGGCTATCGCAAATAAAGAGGCCGAAGTTAAGGCTGCTAACGAAAAGGCCTTCAAAGAGGGGCAAACAGCCGTTCGCGACCAATACAGGGAGCAAGTCAACCTGGGTTGCAACCGAGGTTACTACCTCAGCTGGACGGCGGCCCTTAACAAGCTAGATGTTGCTATGGACTTGACCTTCACAACATCAGTGAGCTCCAAGTGCCATTCCCTCTAGAAAATAAAGAGGCTGATGTTGATGATGATGAAGATGATGCTGATGACGATGAGGCCAACGAAGAGGATGGGGAGGCTGCCACTGATAACAACTCTCCTACCCTCAATGAGCAAATAGACTTAACTCGGGATGAGGAGGAGGACTTGGCATCCAAGGACGTCTCTCATACTCCAACAACTTCTGAAGCCGAAGTGCGTTGTGTAGAAAAGAGTCTTGACCAAACCTTGCAAGTGATTGATGCTGAGCTTGAAGTGGAGAGAACTGCAACGCCACCCTCTGACCATGCCAAGTCAAGTACTTAGAATTTTTTCTTTTCTTGTACCTTTTTGAACAATGTTTTCGATTTTCATATTTGGCCGACGTGCCATTTTTGTAACCAGAACAAGTAGTCTCTTTGTTAGGCCGAAGTGCCCTTTTTAATACAAGTACAGCTTCCCCTTGTTTCTATTAAGTGTTTGAATGCTTTTCCTTTATTATCCTGTATGCTTTCATACTTAGAATATTTTGCATGTCTTCCAAGTACACCTTAGATGTGTAATCTCTTCGGGGTAAAATACCTCGGATATGCTTACTGGCTATTTATCTCGGCCTTATCTTGACACTTGAAAAACATTGTAAGAAAGTTTTCACAAATGTTTATCTAAAACATACCATTTCACTTTTAGTTTATCAAGACTTCTGCCTTCCATTTTTTTTCAAATTTTGGTAATATGGTAATCTCGGCAAATACGCAAATACTTCATTAAAAATAACTTTGGCTTAACTTCAACTTGTAATTTGTTCTTAAAATTTCAACAAATGTTAAACCAATTTTATTTTAACATAACCTCGGTTTAACTTCAACTTGTAAATTTTCCTTAAAATTTCAACAAATGTTAAACCAACTTTCTCTTGTGATTTCCAACTCCCAAGCATTATTCTCCAGCTCTCTGCCCCCTAATGTGAACTTAAGTTTCACTTATGCTCACATTAAGTATGCACCTATGGTCTTGTCGCCGGGATCAGATTCAAACAAAGACTGACCGAGGTTATCAACCTCGGTCTCTCTGTTAATCCAACTGATATGTACTTAGTTTTTTTTTTTTTTTTTAAGTTTTCACAGCAAATCTTGGTTATTTTAACTTAGTTCAACTCTATTATATGCAAGTATAATTCAACTCTGCCATATAATAAGTCTAAGTTATTCGTCATGTTTCAATCAGAAATATCGCCAACTTAGTTCAACTCTATTATATGCAAGTATAATTTAACTCTGCCATATAATAAGTCTAAGTTATTCGTCATGTTTCAATAAGAAATATCGCCAACTTAGTTCAACTCTATTATATGCAAGTATAATTCAACTCTATCATATAATAAGTCTAAGTTATTCGTCGTGTTTCAATCAAAAACATCGCTACGTGACTGGTTAATCCTTTTACACAAGTTTGAAATCAAAAAATTGAGCGAAAATTTTATTAATTACTTTGGCTAAACTTAGAAAAACTTAAAAACAAAAGGAAATCTTTAATGATAAAAAAAACTTCAAGTTGCAAGTATTCAATGGTCTTGGCAATTCTTTGCCCTCACTGTCTTCAAGCCGATATTCCCCATTTCCTAGGACCGAGATGATTCTATAAGGTCCCTCCCAGTTTGGGCCAAGCTTGCCCTCTCTGGGATCCTTCTTGCTGTCGACGACCTTTCTCAGGACGAAGTCCCCAAATTGAAACTCTCGTGGGTTGACCTTTTTATTGTAAGCCTTAGCAAGCTGCTGCTGGTATACCCCCAGCTGAATTGCTGCCTTCTCCCTTCTTTCTTCTAGTAGATCTAGATCTCAGGCTAAAAATGTATCATTAATCCCATTTTCCACTCCCTGGGTTCTGATCCCTGGGATGCTGACCTCCACTGGTATAACTGCTTCTGTGCCATAAGCCATGGCAAATGGGGATTCTCCAATTGATCTTCTCGGCGTAGTCCGATATGCCCAGAGTACACTGGGTAACTCATCCACCCATTTTCCTTTTGCTGCTTCTAGCCTCTTTTTGATACCATCCAAGATAACTTTGTTGGATGCTTCTGCTTGTCCGTTGCTTTGAGCGAAACTTGGAGTGGAATAATAATTCTTGATCTTGTACTTTGCACAGAAGCTCTTGATTAGCTTACTGTGAAACTGTGTACCATTATCTGCTATTATTGCCCTTGGGATCCCAAACCTGGTGATGATGTTCTTCTATATGAAGCTCTTCACATCAACATCTCGAATCTTTGCAAGGGGTTCAGCTTCCACCCATTTGGTGAAGTAATCTGTTGCTACCAGCAGGTACTTCCTTTGTCCAGTTGCCTAAGGCAACTGCCCAACAAGATCCATGCCCTATTAGGCAAATGGCCAAGGGCTTGATACTGGGTTTAAATCTGCTGCTGGTTGGTGTATCAAAAGTGCAAACCTTTGACACTTCTCACACTTTCTGACATAGGTTTCAGCATCTTTCTGTATATAGGGCCACAAGTATCCCTGAGTTATGGCCCTACGAGCAAGTGACCTGCCCCCTGTGTGGCTTCCACATATTTCTTCATGTATCTCATACAAGAAGTCTTCAACTTGTGAAGGATGCACACACCTCAAAAGGGGTCCAGTAAAAGACCTTCTGTAGAGATGCCCTTCTACTATCAGACTGAATCTTGCCGACTTTGGTCTGATCTTGTGTGCTTCCTTATGATCATCTGGCAGTTTTTCTTCTTTGAGAAATACGATTATTGCATTCATCCAGCTTGGTCCCATCTCTACACACATAGCTTCATGCTTTGTGTTCAGTGGTTCTACATTTGGACCTGACAAGTAGTCAACCATTATTGTCCTTGCCTCTCCTGGTTTCATTACACTAGCCAGGTTGGCCAAGACATCGGCATGGCCGTTGTCATCTCGGCCGACTTGCTGTAGTCAGCAATTTTGGAACAATGCCGTTAGTCTGCCCACCTCTTTTACATAAGCCACCATCCTTTCATCTCGGGCTGTGTATTCGCTTGTTGCCTGGTTGACGATAAGTTGGGAGTCACAAAAGACCATTACCTCATCGGCTTCTATTGCTACTGCCAATTTCAACCCTGCGATCAGGGCTTCATACTCTGCCTCATTGTTTGAGACCTTAAACCCCAAATGAATAGATTGTTCAAGCATCTGTCCATCCGGTGATACTAGTACTACTCCTACCCCTGCTCCTTGTCGGTTTGAGCTTCTGTCAACGAACAAACGGAAGGAGTCACCGACGTAAATACTGCAATGCCTGAGTTTCTCTTCTCTCCTTTGTTTGGCTATCCCGAACTGGGTTTCTTTTTGTTCACCTGGACATCGTATACCTCTGCTCAACGGAGCCCGATGTATGATGGCGCCTAGCGTGAACTCGGCCACGAAGTCGGCCAAAACTTGGCCTTTGATTGTTGTTCTAGATTTGAATTCCAGGTCATATTGGCCCAACACTACTGCCTATTTGGCTATCCTACCTGTCAGGTCTCCTTGCTGCAACAGGGATTTCAAAAGATGCTCAGTTAACACTATAATCTTGTGAGCTTGAAAGTAGTGATTTAGCTTCTTGGAGGCCATTATTAGAGCCAGTGTCAACTTCTCCAATGGCAAGTATCTGGTTTCTGCATCTGCTAGGGTTTTGCTTACGTAGTAAACTGCCTTCTGCTCTCCCTTATCTTCCATGATTATCACTGCACTTACTGCATGCTCTAAGACCGCCAAGTATAAGAACAACTCCTCTCCAGGTACTAGATTTGAGAGAACTAGAGCTGTAGTTAAGTATTTCTTCAAGTCGGCCAAGGCGACTTCGTACTCCTCTGTCCATAAGAAGTCTGTGGTTTTCTTCACTAAACTGAAGAAAGGTTTACATTTGTCAGAACTTCTGCTTATGAATCTATTCAGGGATGCAGCCCTTCCAGTCAACATCTACACTTGTTTTGCCGATGTTGGGCTCTTTAATTCTAAGATGGCCTTGATCTGATCCGAGCTAGCCTCAATGCCACTTCTAGTAACTAAGTATCCTAAGAACTTACCAGACCCAACTTCAAATGCGCACTTCAATGCATTGCGTCGGAGCCGATATGTTCTAAGGATGTCAAAAATTGCGTTTAAGTCTTTCAGATGATCCTCAGGTTCCTTGGTCTTCACGACCATGTCATTTATGTATACCTCCACTGTTCTGCCTATTAGATGCATGAACATCTTAGTCACCAGTCTCTGGTAAGTTGCTCCTACATTTTTCAACCCGAAAGGCATCACTATGTAGCAATACAGCCCTTTTGGGGTGATAAATGCAGTCTTCTCCTCATCTGTGGGGTACATAGCTATTTGATGGTACCCCCTATAAGCATCCAGGAAGCCCGTCCTTCCATGCCTTGAAATGGCATCCACCAATTGGTCAATCTTGGGTAGTGGGAAACTGTCTTTGGGACAAGTCTTGTTCAGACTGGTGAAATCCACACAGACTCTCCACTTCCCATTCTTTTTCTTCATAACCATCGTGTTTGATAACCATGTCGGGTAATTTACCTCTCGAATGACTCTGGCCTTCAGAAGTTTATCCACTTCCTCTTCTACTGCCTCAACATGCATCAACGTCAGCCTTTTTGCTCGCTGGATGACAGGTTTAGCCGACCTGTCCACATTCAGTCTATGGCAAGTGACCTCGGGGTCAATGCCAGGCATCTCGTACGATATCCATGCAAATACCTTAAGGTTTGCTCTCAAGAATGCTTCTAATTTCCTTTCCTCTTCCTCGGCCAAGCCTGAGCCGAAGAGGAAGAAGCGTTCTTTATCTTCTTCAGGGCTTCCTCACTTTTCTCAGCTGGTTCCTTGTCGACGTCCTCAAGAACCTCCATGTCCTCAGTTTCGATCTCTGCTGTTTCTGCTTTTCGTATGTTGCAGGTGGATTTCATTGCTACCATGGAGCAATTCTTTGCCTGCACTTGATCCCCTCTAACCTCCTCAATTTCATGCTCTGTTGGGAACCACAACAGCTGGTGCAATGTTGAGGGAACAGCCCCCATTGCATGCAGCCATAGTCTTCCTAGAATAGCATTGTAAAGGGAAAGGGTGTCAATTATTGTGAATTCTGTTTTCACCTTTTTGGTGTCAGCCTGCACTTCCAAATTTACTGCTTCCAGGGGCCATATCGGCGTTCCATTGAACCCAACCATTGGGCCATTGGACTGCTCCAGATCATTTTAGTGAAGGCCAAGCTCCTTATAACACCTGACATACATGATGTCACAAAAGCTTTCCTGGTCAATTAAGATGCGCTTCACTTGGCATTCTCCAATCTGGAGAGATATTACCAAGGCATCGTTGTGTGGATGCTGTACCATCTCTAGGTCGTCTTCAGTAAAAGACACCACTGGTCCCTGGCACTCGTCTACCCTAGGTCTCTTTTGCCGGACCTGATACACATGTTGCAGGTGTTTTACCTTCTGAGTTTCCTCACGTATCTCGTTTTCATTCACCTTCGAGTGAATCACATTGATCACTCGAGGTCCGCCTGTTTGCGGTTGCGTGCCGGCGCCTGAGGCAGTCTTGCTTGCTCTTCTCTTGTCCTGGTTTCATCTACTAGGTCCCTTAGAAGACCTTGTCTTACCAGGTCTTCCAGATGTGCCTTTAGGGCTCTACACTCTTGAGTTAGATGCCCATCCTCATTGTGGTAGGCACAGTGTTTCCCTAGACTCCTTCTCATAAATTCACTAGGAAGCTTCTCTGGTGCTCTATAATAAGGCTGATTCCGGATTCTTTCCAAGACTTTGTAGACCAGAATCCGGAATGCGGTAGTGACTGCCTGTGTAGTCCTCAGTCCTGTCTTTTGCTTATTGTATCCATTATTACCTCGACCTCGCTTCGACGAGTCGTTCTTCTCTTGTTTGGACGCCTTTGTTCCCGACGTGTCCTTCTCGGCTCTCGCATACTTCTCTATCCTGGCCATTAGTTCCTCCATATTTTTTGGCAATCATCTTTTAGGCCATTCTTAAAAGACACGACCGCCACCTCTTGGTTGCATCCGGGTATTCGGTTGAACACTTCATAATACCTCTTGGCATAGGCCCTAAGGCTTTCATCCTCGCCAATTCTTAGAGCCATCAGGGCGTCCACCCTCAATGGCTGTAGTTTGTTTGTCACAAATCTAGCCACGAACATCTCAACTAGGCCTTCCCAGCTTTTCATAGTTCCTTTCGACAACTTGTGAAACCAGTCCGAAGCAATTTTCCCAAAGGACGAGGAGAACACCTTGCAAAGCAACGGCTCGTTCCCGGTGTATAGTGCCATCAAGTTCAGGTACAAGCCGACGTAAAAGTTGGGGTCTGACTTACCGTCGTATATCTAGAATCTCAGTATATGGAACCTTTTCGGGGCTTCAAATTTATCCAATTCTACCGAAAACGACATTCTCGGCTTGACCGGAGAGGTTACCTCGGCATCTTGTCGCTTCCTCTGGAGGTAATCCCTCAGATCCTCTTTGGTCCATTCAGGAGCTCGGCTATCACCGGATTTCAGCCTCTTTGGTGTGCTACTTCCAGTGTCATTATGAGTCCTTTTAGACCTCCCTCCATTGGTTGTATCGAAACAGAGTTCATTCCCTTGAACATCCCGATGTTCTTTGGTGCAGGCTTCTTTGATTCGACGTGTCTTCTAGGATTCTCCCTTCATTGACTCTCCTCGGCCGACCTCCCTTAAAGGAAGATGAGAGTGTTCCTTGGTCCTGGCATGCTGGGGAACTGTAGCGACTATTTTCTGTCCTCCCTTCTGGGCATTGTTCTTGGCCGCTGGAATCGGCGTGTCTTGTAACGGGAACGGCAGCTGCATGACGTTGTTCTGCATCATGAAATTAACAGCCGATTGCAGGTCCGCCAATTTGTCCGCCATTCCCTTCATCTCTTCGTCCCTCCGCAGACATCTATCTTTCCATACCTAGAGGTCATTCTCGTTATAATACCCGCATCGGTCTAATTTCTTTGGTGCGTCGCCCTCCTGGCGGACGTCTTTCTCTCCGGGATTCTGATCCCTAGTTTCCGTGTTGCAATTATCTTCTTCGACGTCAAGGTCAACATGTTTGCTATTTCCAGTAGGGATGTCGTCCCCAATCTTCTCTTTTTGTTCGTCATTGGCCATTTATTCTCCTTTCTTTCTCACAGACGGTGCCAAATTGTGTATGTCAATTTCTAACCACACTGCCAAACAGGTACTCAGTTGGAGAACACCGGCAGAATAGATGAAGCCCGAACGACCTGTCACAGAAAGATAAGATTCCGGCGGTGGTTCGTCCACCCAGGGACACTCCGACGATCAAGTCAGTTATCTCTCAAAGATAGCAAAAGTGCTTAACTCCACTTATTCAGAATACGAAAAGTGTACCTTAGACCCACGAGGGTGCCTTACTTTTATAGTCAGCACTAACCTGATCCCTGTAGAAGTCTAACTTCTCTTGAACTCTGGCTCAATGCTCATCCTAGACTCTCCAATAGATAAAGATAAACTCCCTAAGAACTTTATCTTTATTCAGACTCAGGCCTTCCTCCATTCTAGGACTCTTATCCCTTATCCGTTAATCTCGGATTCTGGTATTTCCGCAGATAACCTCGGCCCAGCCGAAATCACCTCGGCGCTATGACCAGGACACGTGACACTTCGACTAGCACTTCGGTGCCACCTCGGCTACGTGTTGTCATTCGAAAATTATGTCTCCACAACTACTATTTTTCATTCATTTTATTTAATAAAAATAGACAAATTAAAAATTAAAAATAAATTAAAAGATTAGATTTTTAAATTAATAAAAAAAATATTTTATTATGAGGTCAAATTCTAGAATTTTTTAAATAATTTTTTCTCCTTTTTGTATGGCTTGAACACGCTCCTCACAACAACCATACATCCACATAATTTTCTTATCCAAACTCCTGAATGACGTAACAAAGCAAGATTCAAATTTTATATTCAAATTTTATACCAGTTACTACATGTACGCGTTTCACATACAACAAAACTCTCGTATCTCTCCATTCCTAAAAAACCAAAGGCTGTGTTTAGAGCGTAATTCTAGTACAGTTTTTTAGGAGTTGTTTGGTTTACGATTTCAAAAATTAATTTTAATGTTATATTTCAAAACTCATTTTAGATCATGTTTAAAAAGTAGTGAGTTTTTTAATTTTGAATTCTAAAAAGAGCGAATTGGGTCTACCCGATCATCCTCCCGAATGTCTAGCCAGTTGTCCAGCCAAGGTGTCCGAAACAGTTTTTTTTTTTTTTTTTTGGTGGGCAATTGGCATCTATCATTTGGAAGAAAAAAAAATGGGAATTTGTTTTTGATTTTTTTTAACAAAAAATAATATATTTTTTTATATTCTGCATAAAAAAATATTTTCAGAATTTTTAAATAAAAAAATTGTTTTTATCAATAATTATTTTTTTGAATTGAATTTTAAAAAGAGTTTGGTTATGAGCTTTAAATAGAATTTTGAGTTGTTCGTTTGGCTATGAGTTATAAGTTTTTTAATCAAACAATCTTTCTAATTTAAAAATTCATTTCAAAAATTTAAAATTCATAACCAAACAAATTGTCTTTTTTCAAATCATAATTTAAAAACTCACAAATTCAAAATACAATTCCACACTCATATCATAATTTTAAAATTTTATCAAACACTGCCAGACTCCCTCTTCTGAGTTTTATCTCCTGAAAATGAGAGAGAAGAGAGGGATGTGAGTTTGAGTTTTCGAATAAGTTTGGGATCTAAACTTATGGTTTTCAAAATTATCTAAAAGGGTAATTGGGTGGTTGAAATTGAATTTGTATAGTATGAAATCAATGCATAAAATAAATCTGAATCATTAAATGATAATTTTTAAATAGTTAAGGGGTGATTTGGAATGTTCTAAATAAGTGTACTTTTTGACTTTTTATAAAAAGATGTATAAAAAAATAAAAAGTAGATACTAATTAATGTAACCTAAAAATAATAAAAAGGTAAAAAATGTAGACTTATTTTGGGATGCGAAACCACCTTAAATCTGAATTTATCGTATTATTATGCCTCCGTTTGGGAAGTAAGTTGACTTTTTGCCTGGTTTGAGAATGATTTTTGACTTTTTTAAACTTTTTGTGAGAGAAAGAATGTAATGATTATGAATTTGATGTGATATTTTATCTTATTGAACTAAAAAATTTATTTTATTTTTTGTAACTATTTTAGTCAAAATAACCTTCAAACCAACTTCCAAACGGAAGCTATAGAGTTTTCTCTCAAACGCGTGGGCAAAATTTCTATCATGTGGGCTCTACCACCTCATTTGCTACGCCCATTTCTAATATTGATTGATCTCTTAATTTTATTTCCTTAATTACATCTTTAATAATATAAAGTTAGAGAGACTAAAGATAATAAAAATAGCAGTACAAAACGATTCACATAGTAGGTCACGTCATTAATTAGAGAAAATGACAAAATTAAGGATATAGCATTCTTTCAAACAAGCCGGCCCATAAGAAATATTTCTTTATTTATAGCCTCACTCACATTTTCAAGATCAGATCAATAGCCCATACCCCACCTAGTTGGTTTCCAGGAAGAATCCGAATCTTTTTTTGTTCAACTCAACAATATCAGTATAATGACTTTTATGAATAAATAAAAAAAAGTATAATGACATTTATTTTATATTTTAAAATTTTATTATTACGTGGTGTTTGGGAAGAATTTTACTTGAGTTTTTTCATATTTTTTCCACTAAAAGATAAATTTTGCAAAATCAAAAAAAATACATTCAAACAAAATATCACATTCAACTCCATAATCATTTCATTTTTTCTCTCACAAACATCACATCCAACCACAAAAAAACCCAACTATCTTCCCAAACAGAAAAAAAAAATTTCTTCAATAATATCCTATATCTAAAAATACTTACATAAAAACCTACTTCCCAAACACCATCTATGTCCCGATCATGATAATGAATAAAGAAAAAAAAATATTAAATTTATTAATTTAAATAATATTTTTCATACTATAAATATAATTAATAAAGTAGTAGAGTTTCTGTACACACCACCCGTTCGTCCCTTTCCTTGGTTTCTCTGATCTCATGGCAGCACCCAATCCGATGAAGGTGATTGAGGTTTGCAGAGTGGCTCCAACGCCTAGCTCACCTGCTTACTCGGCTTCCCAGACCTCTCTTCCTATTACATTCTTTGATGTGTTTTGGTTGAATATGCCTCCCGTTAAACGCCTTTTCTTATACGAAGCCTCCTATTCAAGCACTACATTCTCAGAGATTGTTCTTCCTAAACTCAAGCACTCCCTCTCTCTCACACTCCACCACTACCTTCCTCTCGCCAGCAGTCTGACCTGGCCTCCAGATTCTGATAAACCCATTATCCAATACGTTGAAGGCGATGACGCAGTTTCACTTACCATAGCCGAGTCTGAAGCTGATTTCCACCATCTCTCGAGCAATAGCTTTCGCGAAATCAAAGAAATTCTACCCTTTTTACCCAACTTACCGGCCTCTGACACACGAGTACCCGCGATGGTATTGCAAATCACTCTGTTTCCAAACACTGGGTTTTCTATCGGTTACGCCACACACCATGCAGTACTTGACGGGAAAACTGCAACTATGTTTATGCAGTCTTGGGCTTCCATTTGCCAACGCGGGGGAGACTCAACATTAACCCCTGAATTGACTCCATTCTATGACAGGACAGTTATCAATGACCCAGATGATCTTGAGAAAACTTACCTAAACTTGGTAAGTAAATCCAACAACAAAAGCCTCATGATATTGGATGTGAATGTTTCACCTGATGCAATGCTTGGCACTTTCCAATTGACACGATCAAACATAGAAAATATGAAGAAGAGGGTGAATGGCCAGTGGCAAGAGAAGCATATGCAGAAACCATCCATTCATGTATCGACCTTTACAGTAACATGTGCCTACGTATGGGTTTGCCTAGTTAAAGCCCTGAAAATGAAGCCAGGGAAAGTTCATCTTGGATTCACCGTTGATTGCCGGGCTCGCTTGGAACCCCCTGTCCCTTCAACTTATTTTGGGAATTGCGTTGCGGCTCATATCGGAAATGCAGATTCAAACGATTTAATAGGAGAAGATGGGGTGGCCATGGCAGCTAAAGCAATCGGTGAAGTTATAAGACGTTTGAGTGATAGACTTCTACTAAACAAGGTCGGGCTGTCTGAATTGGCTTCGATAGACATGGACAGGGTATTTAGCATTGCAGGTTCACCGCGCTTTGAGCTTTACAAGACTGACTTTGGGTGGGGGAGACCAAGGAAGGTTGAGATAACATCGATTGATAAAAATGGAGCCTTCTCTCTTTCAGAATCAAGAGATGGCGATGGTGGGCTTCAGATTGGGATAATGTTGAAGAAACACGAAATTGAAGCCTTTGCTTCTTTGTTTGCTAGTGGTCTTGAAGCTTATTAACATGGGGTGCAATTAGATAGTCTTAAAAATTTCATTTTTGTGATGTGCAAGTTCTACTGATCTCACCATGGATGGGTGGGCAGTCATTAAAAACTCGATCTGGGAAACCATTTGAAGAGCTTTCTTGGCAAATAAATCTACACCATTATTGGCCTCCTGCCAAAGTCTATTTTGTGTTTGGTACAAGTCATTCTTTACATTTGCAATGTAATTTTTTTTTTATTTATTTTGGGGGGGTTTCTAGATTGCCTCTAGTCATGGTTGGGGAGCTGTCTGGGTCTATAGAATTACTACGAGTCTCATTTTGATAATTTAAATTGTTCACTTTATAAGAATTTTTATATATATGATCATAAAAAAAGTTTTAAGTCCATTAAATAATTATAACATATTTAATTTATTGTGTTTATTACTAAAAAAATAAATAATCTATTTTTAAAAATAAATTTATTATCTATTTTTTAAAAAATAAATACCAATAATAGAATAGACAATAATAATCATATCGATCTTATTTTTTAAAAAATAATATACATAAAAAAATTTTAAAATAAATTATTCAAATCATTCAAACAGATTCCATAGTGAGCCGGTCCAAACAGCACTCTCCGCTCCAAATCTCGGACCCAAGGAAAACAGCCTGATTATATACCATTCAAAAACAAAAAAACAATAAACAAAAAAACAAATTCGAAAAGCAATTATCAAAAGGACTTTTCTTAAGTGTGCCTTGCATATGGTATGCAAGGTACTTACACCCTTCTATTTTGCATTTACACATTTGTATGTATTGGGTTATATCAAAATATTTGAAAACTTACACATTGGTGACCTGCTAAGCAGGTCACTTTCCAGGTAAATTAATAAAATAATATATTATATGACTAAAGTTGTAAATGGTCACAAAAAATGTATAAGTTTTCACAAAAGGCGTATATTTTCATGAAAGGCGTAAACAATTTCAAAAAAATGTATAATTGATTTCTGAAAACTTACGCCTTTTGTGAAAACTTACACCTTTTCTGAAAACTTCCACCTTTTTCTGAAAACTTACGCCTTCTGTGAAATTATTTACAACTTTTATAAACACTTACTCCTTTTGTGAGTTGACTTACCAAAGGTGTAAACAAACGAAAACTTACACATTTTGCTTAAGCTTACTCCTTACTTACATCATTTTTGAAAAGTTACTCCTTTTGTGTAAGAATTTTTGGCATAACATGTATACTTTTTCTTCGAACTTACACCTTTTGTGGAAGCCCAACTTAAAGCTTTTGTGATCGGAAGTCACTTATACCTTTTGTGAAAAAATAAATTCATCAAATTTACACCTTTTGCTTAAGCTTATACATTTTCGTGGAAGTGTTTATATTTTTTTTTTAAAGTTACTCCTTTTGTGTAAGAATTTTTGGCATAACATTTATACTTTTTCTTTGAACCTACACCTTTTGTGGAAGCCAAACTTAAAGCTTTTGTGATCGGAAGTCACTTATACCTTTTGTGAAAAAATAAATTCATCAAATTTACACATTTTGCTTAAGCTTATACCTTTTCGTGGAAGTGCTTATATTTTTTTTGAAAAGTTACTCCTTTTGTGTAAGAATTTTTGGCATAACATTTATACTTTTTCTTCGAACTTACACCTTTTGTGGAAGCCCAACTTAAAGCTTTTGTGATCGGAAGTCACTTATACCTTTTGTAAAAAAATAAATTCATCAAATTTACACCTTTTGCTTAAGTTTATACCTTTTCGTGGAAGTGCTTATATTTTTTTTGAAAAGTTACTCCTTTTGTGTAAGAATTTTTTGCATAACATTTATACTTTTTCTTCGAACTTACACCTTTTGTGGAAGCCCAGCTTAAAGCTTTTGTGATCGGAAGTCACTTATACCTTTTGTGAAAAAATAAATTCATCAAATTTACACCTTTTGCTTAAGCTTATACCTTTTCGTGGAAATGCTTATATTTTTTTTGAAAAGTTACTCCTTTTGTGTAAGAATTTTTGGCATAACATTTATACTTTTTCTTCGAACTTACACCTTTTGTGGAAGCCCAACTTAAAGCTTTTGTGATCGGAAGTCACTTATACCTTTTGTGAAAAAATAAATTCATCAAATTTACACCTTTTGCTTAAGCTTATACCTTTTCGTGGAAGTGCTTATATTTTTTTTGAAAAGTTACTCCTTTTATGTAAGAATTTTTGGCATAACATTTATACTTTTTCTTCAAACTTACACCTTTTGTGAAAGAGTATATAAGCACAAAAGTATAAATGTTATGCCAAAAATTCTTACACAAAAGGAGTAACTTTTCAAAAATGGTGTAAGTATTTTCACGAAAAGGTGTAAGCTCATGCATAATGTGTAAATTTGATGAATTTTTTTTTTTCACAAAAGGTATAAGTGACTTCCGAAAAAGTTTTAAGTTGGGCTTTCACAAAAGGTGTAAGTTCGAAGAAAAAGTATAAATGTTATGCCAAAAATTATTACACAAAATTAGTAACTTTTCAAAAATGGTGTAAGCACTTCCACGAAAAGGTGTAAGCTTAAGCAAAATGTGTAAATTTTATGAATTTTTTTTTTCACAAAAGGCATAAGTGACTTCCGAAAAAGCTTTAAGTTGGGCTTTCACAAAATGTGTAAGTTCGAAGAAAAAATATAAATCTTATGACAAAAATTATTACACAAAATGAGTAACTTTTCAAAAATGGTGTAAGAACTTCCACGAAAAGGTATAAGCGTAAGCAAAATGTGTAAATTTGATGAATTTTTTTTTTCACAAAAGGTATAAGTGACTTCCGAAAAAGCTTTAAGTTGGGCTTTCACAAAAGGTGTAAGTTCGAAGAAAAAGTATAAATCTTATGACAAAAATTATTTCACAAAAGGAGTAACTTTTTAGAAAAAATATAAGCACTTCCACGAAAATGTGTAACTTTTAGCAAAAGATATAAATTTTATGAAATTTTTTTTTCACAAAAGATATAAATGATTTCAGAAAAAAGGTTTAAGTTTGGTTTTTACAAAATGTGTAAGTTCCAAGAAAAAGTATAAATGTTATAACAAAAATTATTTCACAAAAAGTGTAACTTTTCAAAAATAGTGTAAGTTATTTTAAAAAAGATGTAAATAGCTTCACAAAATGTGTAAGTTTCGTTTTCACAAAACGTATAAGTTTCACTAAAATGTGTAAAATTTATAAAAAAATTATTTTACAAAAGTGGTAACTTTTTAGAAAATTATTCCTTTTATGAACATACACCTTTTCTGAAAATTATTCCTTTTATGAACATACACCTTTTCACAAAAAATGTAAATGACTTCAAAAAAAGATTTAAGTTTGGCTTTCAAAAAAAATATAAATTTTAATAAAATGTATAAATTTTATGAAAAAATTTATTTCAAAAAAAAAATAACATTTCAGAGTCTTCATAACCATAAAAGGAGTAAGTCTTCATTTCAAGGTTCATAAACACAAAATGAGTAAACATTTTGGGACAACCACTGAACAGTTACCACCAACATAACCATAAAAGGAGTCTTCATTTCAAGGTTCATAAACACAAAAGGAGTAAACATTTTGGGGACAACCACTGAACAGTTACCACCAACGGTTTCTCTGTTCTGTCTCTCACCCACACACACAGAACAGTTACCACCAAACCTCACCCCCGCTCACCACCCAACCATCGCTGGCCACCGTCGCACATCGCCACCGCCGCAAATCACCACCGCCACTGTTGCAGGTTTTTTTTTCTCTCTCTCTCTGTCGATCTTGGTCTCTCTCTGTCGATCTGTGTCTCTTCTCTGTCGATCTCCGTCGATCTCAGTCTCTTCTCTGTCGATCTCCGTCGATCTCGGTCTCTCTCTGTTGATCTCCGTTGATCTCCGTTGATTTCGGTCTCTCTCTCTCTACCGATCTCTCTGTCGATCGGTCTATCTCGGTCTCTCCGTCTCTGTCGATCTCGGTCTCTCTCTCTCTCCCTTCCTCTATATTAAAAACAGGTTCTCTTTTACCTTGAGATACTTGGTTGGATTTGGACTTGGATTGGTTAATCCGAGGCTGTCTTACTGCCATTACAAACCCCTAAAATCTTATAGCAAATTACCACTAACATTTCGCCAATCCAAATGCTAAAATTCCTAGAAGATCATTTTCTTTTCTCATAATTAATCAGAAAAGAACCACTTTCACAAACCGACGATCGAAACCCTCACTCACTCTTAACAGTTTCTATCTTCTTCTTTTGATTCAGAAAGAGTGAGATCGTGGAGTGGTGGAGATGGGATCTGGAGCTGGAAGCTTCCTCAAGGTCGTTGCTAAGAACTTCGATGTTCTCGCTGGGTATCTCTCTCTATCTCTCTATCTACTTTACCCAAATTCTATTGATACAGAGACAGTCGGACAGAAATCAATTTCAATGCCCTTCTCTCTTGTTCTTTGCTTCGCAGCTATGCTCTTGTTCTCTTTTTGTTTTCTCAAATATGAATTTTCTACACTTTACTCAAACCAACCCTAAATACGTTATTTTATTTTAAATTTTTTCCAATTTTGAGTAAAAATAGTTTGCTTTCTAGGTCTACATCCTAAAAATTTAAAAAGAAAAACTAGAACAAGTTTGAAAAGAAAAAAAAATAAAATTGTAAGTACAATTTACCACTAACATTTTTTCTTTTTTACTTTCCTTGTTTCCTTCTCTATAATTTGTTGATGTTTCTGAGAGACAAGAGCATAACTGATAGCCATTTGCAGTATTTTTCTTTGCATATGATTGGAAACATGCCTTTTTTCCACCTCGTTGTTGCTTGCTCTATCATTTGAATTAGCAAGTCAATGGAGAAATTATGCTTGGCATTATACTTTGCTGCCATTAAGTTAAGGCATTACATGTTCCCCTCAGAAGTATTTGTGGTGGCACAAACTAATGTGATCAAGTACATGTTGTCTAAACCCATAATGAGGGGAAGACAAGACAAATGGTTGTTGGCTCTAATAGAGTATTGTTTCAAGTATGTCCCTCAAAAAGTCGAAAAAGGCCAAACTTTGGTTGATTTCTTAGCTAAACACCCTTGTTCATCTATTAATGAGGACTTATTTGAAATTAATTGTATAGAAAACACCCCTTGTAGACTAATGTTTGATGACTCTAGAACTAAGGAAGGGGTTGGAGCTGGTGTTGTGTTTGTTGCCCCTAATGAGCAAGTACATCAATTTTCTTACTAGTTAGATGAACAATATGTCTTATCAAATAATCGAGCTAGGTATGAGGCCTTGATTATAGGTTTAGAATTGGCTATAGAATTCATAATCACTAGCTTGCAAGTTTTTGGTGATTCACATTTGGTTATCAAGCAAGTTAAAGGTGAATACAAGTGCACTAACAAGGCCTTAGAAGAGTATTTAGTTGAGGTTAAATGGTTGGTGAGTTTCTTCAGCCATGTGACATTTTAGCACATGTTTCGATTGGAGAATAATGAGGCTAATGAAATGGCTCAAGTGGCTTCTTGTTTAAAGATTCCTAAAGGATTCCAATAAAGAATAATTAGGATACAAAAGAGAAATTTCGTGACAGTAATGAATTTGGAAGTGGCAAAAGAGGATTGGAGACATCCTTTGATCAAATATTTTATAAATGCCAATGAAAAGGTTAGTAGGCAGATTAAGTATCAAACCTTGAATTATGTCATCATGGGATATGACTTATTCAATACAGCCCATGATGGTATGACCTTATTATACATTAGCCAAAATGAACAGATGAAAGTAATGGATGAAGTGTATGAAAGCATATGTGGTGCCTATCAAGCTAGAGAAAAAATGAGGTGAATGATCAACAGGTACGGTTTATTTTGGCCTACAGTAAGGAAGAGTTGTATAGCCTATGCTAAGAGATGTCAGGCATGCCAAAAGCATGATAGCCTTCAAAGAGTCCTTGCAATTGGTTTGCATTCAGTGATAAAGCCATAGCCTTTCAAAGGATGGGCAATGGACTTGATTGGGCAAATTTTTTCTCCTTCTTCAAAACAGCATTCTTACCTTTTGGTGGTAGCTAATTACTTCACCAAGTAGGTGGAAGCAGTGCCATTGATGGTAGCAACCCAAGGGCATGTAATTGACTTGGTGAAAAAGCATATAATCCATACATTTGGTCTACTCCAATCGATTACTGTTGATCAAGAAACTATGTTTAATGGGGAAGAGATTAGTGAATCTGCCAAGGAATATGACATTCCAATCCTCAATTCATCACCTTATTATGCTCAGCCTAATGGGCAAGCTGAGTAATAGAATAATAAAGAATAATTTGGAAAGGGTGATTAAGGAGAACCCTAGATATTGGCACAATTTATTGTCTAATGTATTGTGGGCCTATTGAAATTCCAAGAGAAACAGTACTGGTACTACACCTTATGAATTGGTATATGGCCATGATGTAATGTTGCCTTGAGAGGTGATTGTCCAATCTAGTTGAGTGGCCTTACACTATGATATTCCAATTGATGAATATACTGAGGCCATGATGGTTGAGTTACAAGATTTAGAGGAAAAAGAGTTATGGCTTATAGCTATCTTGTTGCCCAAAAAAGAAGAGTGGAGAGAGTCTACAATATGAGGATAAAAGTTAAGATACTTTCAGAGGGGGATTTGGTGTGGAAGACTATCTTACCTATAGGCAGTAAGGATCCAAAATTTGGAGAGTGGTCCCCAAATTGGGAAAGACCATTTAAGGTTTTTAAGGTCCTTAGAGGAGGAGCCTATCACCTTGCATCCTTGGAAGGGGTCCCACATAGGAAAGTTATAAATAGTAAATATTTAAATAAATATTATCCAACCATGTAGGAAAATGTTAGACAAGCATAAAGTAAGAAGACATGCATAAAATTTTTTTCTTTTCGTTATAAAATTTAAACACAAAAAAAGTTCTAATGTCTATTCCAAAAAAGAGAAAAAATAAATACAAAAATCTCAGTCCCTTTGAAGAACAATTACAAAGCTAGCCCAAGCTGAGAGGATTGCCCTTCTTTTGGCCTTCACTTGGACATCTCTAAGGGCAGTGGGGCCATCTTTTGCCAACAACTGGTCCATTTGTTTATTAATATTACTCTGCTCCTCCATTAAGAGAGTTTGCTAGGTATCAGCTACAGTAAGTTCTGCTTGCAACTGTTGTATTTGTGCAATATTGGAAGCCTTCTTCTCATTGATGAAGGCACTTTCTTTGCAAAGCAGCAGCACTGGCCAATGTGTGAGAAACTTGCCTTACAAAGGCCATTTGTGCATTAGCAGCCTCAATCTGAACTTTAAATTATGTCATGAAAGAAAGGTATTGGAGAAGTTGACCCATGAAGTCTTGGAGGATTTGAAGCTGGTCAAGATCTAAAATTCTTGCTGCTAGTGGTAGAAAACTTTGAAAGTTGCCAGGTATGTCCTTCAGCACATAAGGTTGTCTTTCAAATTTGATACATGCTAGGTTGCATGATAAATTGGATATCTGTTTTTCTTTGAAATTCGTGGAACTTAATACAAGTTTTCTTTGTAATTCCTCTTTTGTATGTTTGAAATAGTTCTCCTTTTCTTGTCATCATGGAATTTATTAGCCATGAGTTGCTGATAAAAAATAAAAAATTTAAATAATAGCTATGACTATGAGTTGGTGCATAGTTAAAAAAATTTAAAAATAAAAATAAAAAAATAAAAACCTTCTTAGTTGACCAATCAAATCATCTTAGTTGCGTTGATATCATCGTAAGTGGATGGTCTAAAGAACTAGATCTCTATCATCTTTTGTGCTGGAAGGGGTGGCTATCAATCAAATTTTGAATAAGATTACAGACGCTCTATTTTCTACCGTTTACTCACAATGGGAGTGGGGCTCACATCTTCAATTGGTGTGGGCCCCAATCCACCCATTTTGCCATTTATGTTTATGAGATGTTGATTGGCATGACGATTAGTAAATTTAAACCATTAATATAGAGCGTGATGATACGGCTTCTTTATTATCGCAATTGTAGCAGCTTCAAGCACATTTTAGTTGACCACCACTTAATACAGGAGAATCTCATAACTGGAACATTTTCTCTAAAGGACAGGATATTAACTTGGAGAAAGGGGAACCATATTTGGATTGGTTGCTAATTTACATCTCTGGTTCATTTTTTATGATGGTTTCTCGATATGTTTTATGAGTCTTTCATATGTTCTCTGCACAAACACTAATAACTAATAAGAGTGCAAATTCATTGAAATTGTGTTACTGCTTGTTTATGCTATCTGAGAAGAAACTTTTAGTCCAATACCCTTTTTTTGTGTGATGATGAATAGTTTTCGAATGACAGAGGCATGTCCATATGTTCAATTTGCGATATGGTACGAGATTAGATTTTATCATAATTGTGCCTTGGTGATGCCTGCCTAGTAATTTATGTTTAGCCCCTACAAGTAAATTACTCTTAACAGTTTTCTTTTCCTCTATAGGAAGCTTCTGAGGCTATCACAACTTATAAAACACATGAACAAAGGCTTGTTGATTACATCTCTTTCAGAATACCCGAGGATTCATTCTCAAATATCAAAAATTGCATAGGCATCGCTAGGGGTTTTATGCATGATTTGAGCAGTGTAAAGAAGGGAAATGCCTCACTGGAAGCTGTCTTGTTATCCGTTCCTGATGGCTACCACTGCGTGGATCTCTGTCTATATAAAGTAATGATCTTAAGAGTTTCCATGTTTATGCTGTTAATTTTCATAACTGGTTGTCTATATGACCTTTTGTTGTCGAAAACAGGAAAGTCAAATCGTACTATTATTAAACGAATCAACTACCAGTTCTGAAAGCTCCAGTAATGGTTGTATGATGATTGTACAAAGTGACCTTCCCTTTGTATCTATTTCAAGAGCCACTGGTCTAAACCGTTGGAATCTGCATGAACTGAAGGTATATTCTTGTTGAGTTTGATAGAGCAACCTGATATACATGGGTTTATTGTGCTTGCAAAATCTATCAGTTTTGTTGTGTTGGCATGTCTCTGAAATTCTACTATTTGTGAAATTGAACTTCTGCTTCTCCTCACATGCAATCTTGTTTGTGTTAGTACCACTCCAACATTTGGGCAATCAACTTCAGCTTCCAGCCGTAGCTTTTTTGTTGTGGGTTTATTCTGCTAGCAGCATCTTTTTTGGAACTGCTCTGTCTTCTTTTGGGGATCAGAATTCCTTCATAGGTGGGTATTTAAAATAGTTATTGCTGGTTACTCTATAATATGGTTACATATTTCTTTTGCTACCAATATGAATCATTATTATTTTCTCAATCTATTTTGCAGGATCCCAGTCCACGACACCAACATTTGGAACTACAGGCTTTGCACAGTCAGTTTTTTGCAGTCAACATGGACGAAGTAGAGTAGCAGCTTACACTACTACTGCTGAAGTAGATGACGGAAGTAAACTGGAGTCCATTTCTGCCATGACCATTAACAAAGACAAAAGCCATGAAGAATTGAGGTGGGAGAGTGCTTGGAAATTACTGGTGTTGGTGATCCATCTGGAAGGGGTCTAGGTAGGAGATTGCTGTGGTTGTGGCTGCCTACTATTGGAGGCTTCCTTCAGGTTGGAGACTTCCTTCAAGATGATCTGTGTGACAGGTAGAGCAACAATAATTTATGCCATGGTCTTGGTAGATAATCTGCAAGAATTTGGTCTGAGAAGGTCTGTGCATCACTATGCTGCTGTTGCTTCTGGTTTGGGTGGATGGCTGCTGTGTTCTGCAGATGGTGGAGCTGTATGGCCAAATGTTCTGCAGAGGGTGAGCTGCTGTGATCTAGTTTGCACTAGTTGACCAAATGAGTATTGTTGTAGAAGGTTTTAAAACAAGTGCAAGCCTCCAGTATTAACTCTTTATGTATCTGTGTCTTTTATGAACTTCCATGTTCATACTATTCGACAAATCTGGTAGTCTTAATTTTGTACAGAGTTAGCTTTGTTTGCAAGAACATGTATTGTATATAAAATGGCATTTTGTGAAATATTCTCGGTTGTCTATGCTTTGCCAATTCCTTAACATCTGTTTGTGTGGTGATTTTTGAAGCAAAAATCATCTTTTGATTTTGAACTTATTTGTTTTTATTCTATGATGAAAGAATACCAAATGGCAAAATCTGTGAAACTGTAAAACTGTTTACACAATTTTTTTATACACCAATTCGTTACACACTATTTTTTTACACACCAATTGCCAAAATGTGTAAAATCTGTAAAACTGTTTACACAATTTCTGATCACACTTTGTAAAACTTCTACCTCATGCATAATATGTTGTGCTGTTTTGCTTCTCTCTCAAAAAAAAAAAAAAAAAAACATGCCTAGTGCCTAATAGATTCACTATGATTTGATTGTAAACAGTATTGAAGCAAATTATACAAGGACGCCAAATTTTGGCATGTTTTTTTTTTTTGTTTGTCATGGCCATGGGCTCCAAAATGATTGGCTGATTAATTGGTGTTTTCACTTTTTTCGCAAGAATTGATTGACTAATGGGTCCCCAATCAATTTTCAAAAAAATGAGGTTATAATATTCGTCAAGCATGTCATTCATTAAAAAAATGAGGTTAATTGGACATGTGTGGTCGTCCATGATTAGGCCCTTGCTATTTTTAAAAAAATTATTGACTATTTATTTTTTTTTAAAAATAAATGTGATCTTATTATGGATTACAAATATTCA
Source organism: Camellia granthamiana (assembly GCA_036172215.1). Lineage (NCBI taxonomy): Eukaryota > Viridiplantae > Streptophyta > Magnoliopsida > Ericales > Theaceae > Camellia > Camellia granthamiana. The sequence goes on along the minus strand of CM069903.1, from coordinate 16,616,414 downwards.
ATTAATTTGATTTTTTTCATGAATAATTTACTCAACGAATCCTGCAATACGAATGGTTCAGATTATCGAAATAGATTTGGGACACGCCCCCCACAGAACATCTATAAAGCACAACACCAACCCCACTTCAAGGTCACCCCCCTGACTTGTATCCCATAATTACTTGTGTAACAAAGAGAATGTATGAACCAAAAAAAACCGAGGACTTGTATCCAATAATTACTTGTGTAACAAAGAGATTGTATAAACCAAAAAAAACTAGTTGAGAGGACAAAGCTCTGTATATACTGCGTTATTAAAAAATTAAAAATTAAAAATTCCTAAGCTACTCAGTTGCACTACAATTGAACTCTATCCCAGATGATGGGGTAGGGCTGACCCTTGAATTAGGCCTAGGCCAGCTTAAAATATGGCAATGCAAACCCTTGTATTGACGTAGAAAGAAAAGAGAGGTCTAATGGAGATATTAAACTACTTTGTGTTACTAACCCAAAGAAACTACATAGAGGCACTAAGTGGATAATAAACACACATGAATGAAAAGACAAGAAGATTAAATTTGCAGCTTAAGCACTAATGTTCATATGATCAACAAACTCTTTTGCAAAACCAGGTTAAGGGTAGATAACAACAGGCACTTCATATTCCAATGAGAATGGTGTGAATAAGCATCAAAACTAGATTTTGCTAGGAGACAACTAGTAACCAAACACAAATGCACCTAGCAATTCAAATTTTCCATTCTAAAACAGCAGATTATCTCATTTCCAAATATATAATTTCATATTTTCTCTATAATCATAATTCATCTAAAAAAAGATGTGGAAAAAATTATTATCAAATATCAATCAATCTAAACCCGATTTGTTTCTCTGCATACACCTAATCGTACAAACAAAGCCACCACCCAGAATAGAAAGAGGGGAAAATCAAAAGATGAGGAAAATGAAAATAGGAGAGGAAAAAAAAAACCACCACCTCCTCTACAAATAGTTTACAACCTCCAATGCAAAAAGTAACCTCCAAAATGCTAGCTTTCCTAAAATATATTCATTTGGCATGCTTTAGCTGAAAAGCCAGAGTCGCTTTCCCGGTGGCATCTCAGGATTTTGAGAAGAACCCTTGTGTTAATGAAGAGAAATCATACTCTTTCGCCGACTGTGTAGGAGGAGCTGCAGAGGGGATAGGGGATGCTGATGGCATTGTTCTGCTTGTTCCAGCAGGTGCTGCGCTGCTAATGGACGCATTTTGCCCCATAGTATAAATGCTGCATTAGAGAAATGAAAAGGATAATAAATGTGAAGATTTGAAGGATATGGTAATCTTTCTTCCTCAATATGGTTCCTAAATTGCAGATCTACAGTCATATATAAACATTGCAGGGAAATTACGGAAACTCAACTCATCATCCTACTTTTATACAAAAAAAGAAAAAGAAAAAGAAAAAGAACAAGAAAAAAGCGATAGTTATATTGTAAGCATATTGGAGCTTAAAGAACTTTACGCAAATCCACGGGTGTCTACATGATAAACTTCATCCAGTGTTCTCTCCTTGCTATGCATTGTCGAGTAGAAAACAAGCATTTTTTTTTTTTAATTTTTAATTTGTGGTAGTAATTTTCCATTGGTGTCTTCATAGAAACTCTCTGTGGGTGTTTATACAGTCAGTGCCATTGAAAATGCATTCTTGCATTCTCTTCACTAAAAGTAATTGAGTTTGATACTGCAAAGGAAGGTGCTGAGTGTGTTGGTTGCTTGTGAGCCACAAGAATTCATTTTGATCAAACTGGCTAATTTCGTTTGTTTACTGTAGGCATGTTTCGTTTCAAGCTTCATTGACTGGAATTCTATTTATATTAAAATTATTTCTTCCAATATTATTTCTATATAGTGAGTATAAATAGATATTACTCTTAGGCCTTGTTTGATTAATAAGATTAGTGGTGAAATGATTAATAATCCCATGAGTTAGTGTATGATTAGTTATCCAATTAAATTAGTAAGACAACCATTTATTAAGTATTTATTTTGTTTTTTTTTTCTTTTCATACTTGAAATTATGATCCCAACCCCTCTCAATATTAAAATGAGAATTGTTAGCATATCCATGACCACTCCTATCACTAGGTCTCTGCCATTGCATAGAAGCCTTTCTTCTATTACTCTAGAAGGTGACATTGGCTTGCCATCCTTAGGAACCCATCTCTTCTCTTCATATCTTTAAAATATAAAAAATATGTATACTTAAGACTATGAGCAATTGACGAACCAGACAACAATGGTGCACTGTGCTTTACAAAGGAGAATGGTTAATAAAAGTAAAGAAATGCATACTTTGCGCGTATGAAATTCTCAATCCCAACTCTGTCGTAATTAGGGGGTAACTCAGCTTCCCAATAACTATTTGACTTCTCATTTCCCATAGCTGTATAGGGGAAAGAAAAACCAAATTCAAATTCTCTTTTTATAGCATTGGAACAAAATCAAGCAAAAATAAATAAATTTGAACTGGGATACTTGAAGGCAAGCTTACATTGAATAAATGCAACCTGTTCAGGAAGCCATGTGTCCAGAGTAGCAGACCTCACCTGCAGAAAGACCCAGAGAGAATCCATTGATAAATATGCAAATAATAATTGGCGTTTGGTCAACCACATGTTTGTTGTGGAAAGGAAATGAAGAATATCTATTAGGATCACAAGGAATAGTTTTACAGGTCTGGTGTTGGCAAGTATACCCCAATGGCTGTGGATTAGTAAATTTGGTCCCAAAGAATAGAGCAAAATGATGACACATAAGAAGCACGGACACTTCTAAAAGCATCATATTCAACAGTTCTTCAATATGTCTTAATTAAAATTTTAACTTCATAAAATTGACCACTTCACAAACACCTCTGGACACTTCGGCTGTGACACTTCACAGACCATGCGAAGAATCTCTTCATAGTATCAATGTTATGCATTATTCAAAATACAACTTATGCACTTTAAATATGTTTTGAAACATTTATAAAATAAATAAATACATCATGTATATTTCAATTTCTATTGTTGATTTACAATAACCAATGAACAAAATATCACCTTTGATATGTGCACTCCAAGACTTCTGTGGATTCCAGAACATTGCATGCATATAAAGATGCCCAGATTCACAATAGCCCATCGAGGACCTCTGCATGAAAAATGAGTCACTACCAGCAACTAAAAATTATTAATAACTAATAACATGTAGCTACTTTATGCTATAATGCACAAAGATCCATTGCTTTCGAATCTGGTTCTGTGACTCTATCCATGTCATTATTTTTTCACAATTTCAATCAATGTCATCAACATTGACAATTTCCAGATAACATACTTGCATTTGCAGTCAGCGCACTCCCTGTTCTCTGGCAATTTAAGAAGCCCTTCCAGCATCTGCAAATAACAAAATCAAAACACATTAGATCAAGGTTTACTAATAGAAGACAAGAAGGCAACAAAATGTGTATCTTTCTTTTGGTGTGTGTGTGTGTGGGGGGGGGGGAGGGGGGAGGGGGGGCGGGGGTTGTGTGGTCTCAACCAGAATGCCCATTACATGTTATCAAAGATTGAGCTAGAAAAAAAATAAAAAGGAAGAAGAAACTACAAAAAGTATCATATAACCAACACAATAGCATGTGCCAACCAACATATATAGTAATACTGTGACCTTTCTTTCAGCAACATAAACGTTAGTAGTTTTCAAACTAACAAAGTATTCAAAATTCAAAGACTTTAGCAAAAGACTGCTTTTTTTTGTCCGCACAAAATACTCAAATTCATACGTCAGACTTTTAACATTGGAACAATCACATTAGTGTGACTTCTTCACAATACATAATGGTGCTATGGCACCAGCTGACCATAAGGAGGCTGCCCCGGCAATGTAGTCATGCACAGGCACTCCTTCATAGAGAAAAAACAAAAGTTATAGTCACTCCTTTTTTTAAAAAAAATCAAAAAATCAATACCATAAAAGATGTTATGACAAAACTTAGTTACTGGTTCGTACCATAAAAGATGTTATGACTAAACTTAGTTACTGGTTCGTAAAAACAAAATAAAAAAATGCAGCTATAGTCAACTAATAAATTTACCTTTTATAGCTATAACTCATTCATCAACCTCAAAGTGCTCACACCACGCCTGTAAATCAAAAATCACAAAATGGCAAACAATTCTAATTGTAAAAACCTTAAAAAAATAAATAAATACAAAAAGACAAAAGAGGAAAGCAAAATGCAATGCCTTTACATGTAGAGATGTAAGATGAAGAAATATGATGTTATCAGCCAAAATTACTTTGAAGAGTCCAAACACTTGCAAGAATTTGTTCATTGTGAATTAAACTACTCCACCTAAATTAAACTATAAACCTTCCCCAAACTATTAACTTTTAAATCAATGGAAAGCGGGCTTACCGGTGGGATTGGCTGGCAAGAGCGATGGGTCGTGCGAATGTGGGGGTTCCGCTGTATGCAAAGAGACGGTGCCAACGGTGGCGTGCTGCGGTAGTGATTACAGGGCGGTGAAAGTGTGGGAGGTAGAGATTGCTAAGAGAGGTAGTCGATTTGTGAGCAATTAGGGCAGAGAATAAGATCCAGAGAGAGAAAAAGAAATCAACTTACCTGGTCAGAATGAAATAGTCTAAGTTCGTGAATCGACGGTATTGACTTTCGATTCAGGCAGTACAACGGTGGAATGGGAACAACAAAATCGTCCGTGAGGGAGGAGGAATGAGAGGAAGTAGTTGTATGAGAGAGCAGGAGAGAGTGACATGAGAAATGTAGGAGAGGGATTGGGGGCAAAATTTTGAGAGGGAATTTTAAATTAAGATAAAATTTTGTGAAAAAATTTGTTCCTAATTTTTTTTTTTTTTTTGTAACTGTTCAAAATATATTATGCTTGTTAAATTAATATTTTTAAATTATTATTCATTGTTTATAATTTTTATTTTATTTGAGTTTTATGACTCAGTTTGAGGGGGAAAAAAGTATAAAATTTAGATACATTTAAAAGTATAAATCTCATTAGAAAAATTAAAATTACACCAAATATAAAAATATAAAAAATTCAATTTTTTTTTTATTTTTTGTATTCATAGATTTTTTTATAAAAAAATTGATCTAACATCCCTCTCTAACTTTTAGTAATGGGAGAGGTCCACAACAAATTTTTTTGCAGCCCATTTTTTTTTTGTTACTATAAATCAAGAACTAATGAAATTGTAGTAGAGGAGAAGGTGCGGTAGTAGTGGTGAAGGTGGTGGATAAGAGGTGATGACGAAGGAAATTAGTAGTGAAGTTGTGGTAGTGGTAGAGGAGATGGAGTAGCAGTGGTGGAGGAGAGGTAATGGTAGTAGCAGTGGTAGTAGTGGTGGTGGTGGTAGTGGAGTGGTGGTGATGGTGGCAGTAATGGTAGTCGTAGAGGTGGAGTGGCAACAGTGGTAGTAGTGGTGGTAGTGGAATGACATTTGCAGTAGTGGTGAAGGTGGTAGAGGAGATGTGTGATGAGAGAGAGATGGGTCGTGCAAATGTGGGGACTGTGGCGATGGAGGGGGTTCCGCTGTATTCAGAGAGACGGTGCCAACGGTGGCATGGCCCCGTAGTGATTACAGGGCGATGAAGGTGTGTGAGGTATAGATTGCTAAGAGAGGGAATCGATTTGTGAGAAATTAGGGCAAAGAATAAGATGTAGAGAAAGAAACAGAAATCAACTTACCTGGTCAGAATGAAATACTCTAAGTTCATGAATCGGCGGTGTTGACTTTGGATTTTGGGCAGTACAACGATGGAATGGGAGCAACAAAATCGTCCGTGAGGGAGGAAGAATGAGAAGTAGTCGTGTGAGAGAGAGGAAGAGAAAGAGACATGAGAAACGTAGGAGGGCTAAGGAGCAAAACTTGGAGGGTCCTAAATTTTGAGAGGGAATTTCAAATTAACGTAAAATTTTGGTAATTACACACATTATAGGATTAATTAGACAACAAATTAAATTATAGTTAAATGATAGTGACAATCACTTGTTTTCCAACGAATCCATTGATGACATCTCTCTTTAACTCATAAGTTTCCCATTTACTCGCTAGTTCATCTTTGCCTGTAATTTTGTAATTTTTATTTCTTTAGTAGAAATTTTATTTTTTTAATAATTTCACCTAAAATAAAAAGAAAGCTGGAACTGTGAAACAGACTATATGAAATATGACTAAAATAAAACAAAACAAAGCTGGAACTGTTATACCACAATAGGGAAATCACTGACTTGAACTAATTTACCAGCTACAAAAAAGTAAAAGACAGAATGACGATTGTTCAAAGCCTCCACATCTATAAACATTGTATTAAGTTTATCTTAACCTAGAACAAAACAATGTAGACAAAATTATATTGCAAATTTTAATTGATTGGGCTTTTCAGGGCATAATTATATCATGCCAATTTTATGATTCACAAGACCAAAAAGAAAAGGGGGGAGGGGGAGGGTAGGTAAAACTTTAACAAATATGAGCTTCAAAGTTGCACCTCAGTCTCTTGTGTGCTTCTCTAAGTTGAGCTCGCATCATCCTCAATTGGTTGGGTAATTCCTGTCCATAACAATTTAAATAAAAGATGTCAAAAAAGAAGTTCACTAGGATTCTAGCAATGAATAAGAACTCAAATTCAAAACATTACGGTGACAACAGTGACAAAGGGCTAAGCTCAATTGATTGAGTGCTGTGAAAGGAGGGGGGAAAAAAAAATAACATTAGTTCTTTCACGAGGGTTAATCCCTTAAGATTTAGAAGATTCAGCAAAATAAACACAAACCTATAACCCAAAAAGTCTTGTATATTTACATCATGGTCCAACTTCTTAAAAGGTTTTCTTCAGTGCCTATATTCTCAAATAGAACACCAAAAGGCTTGAATGAATATGATATGTTTATCATTTCATATGTAATGAAAACAGAGAAAGAAATAATGAATTGGTGTACTAGAGAACGGGCAGTATTAATCTATGGAACACGCCATAAGATTTTATCAACAAAACAATTTGCAGAGTCTTAAAAACTAGTGTTGGACTCATGCAATGCATTGGATAATTAATTTTAAGCAGGCATTTCTTGCTAAATATATATTATAATACATTTAAACCACTACATGACAAATTTATTTTGTAATTCCAACAAACACATTATTCAGTCAATTAAACAAACACATAAAGTGCACAGTTAAGACTAGTACCAGTAACCCGAGAAACCCACATTGAGGACGACTATATCATACTTACATTTGAGCAGAAATGGAGAGAAAATTTAGGGCAAAGATGAACTGTCCATCTTCTGATTTCGTTTCTGACGCGTTAATGTGCCTCGCCACCTGGTCTTTCTTATCACAATCAGCCCGTTCGAGATCGCCGTTCTGACGAGTCCGACGATAGTCCTTTGTAGACAAAGGTTCTGAAACAGTTGAGGGGAGTGTAGGGTCTGGATTTTAACATATGGCTTGTGGAGGGATTGGAGAAGATCGAAGGTAGGGTTAGGGTTTTGGATCCAACGACGAGAGTGGAGAAGACGAAGTACACGACCGGTGAAGAGAATAGGAGAAGAGAGAGAGGCGGTGAGGGAGGAGGTGTGGTGGACGGCGGTGGTGGTACCAGAGGCGACGACGTAGAAGGCGGAAGAGATAAAAGAGAGAGGAGAGTGAGAGGAAGTGTTAGGTTAGTGATTGGGGATTTGAGATGGTGACAAACAAAAGGGGGGGGAATGCATGCGCGGGAAAACCAAAAGAAATTTTTTTTGTTATTTACTTTTTTTTTTTTTTTGTAGTTAATGATTTTTATTTTATTTTTTTTTAGATTACTAAGGTTGAAAATTTATTTGTTTTATTTTTATTTTACTAAAAAAAATTTATTATTATTTTTTATTTGGTAGAAGTAGGGGTAAAAGTATAAATCTAGATACATTTAAAAGTATAAAATTTAGATACATTTAAAAGTATAAATCTCATTAAAAAAAATAAAATTACACCAAATATAAAAATATAAAAAAAAAACATTTATTTTTTGTATTCATAGATTTTTTTATAGGAAAATTTGATCTAACATCTCTCTCTAACTTTTAGTAATGGGAGAGGTCCACAATAATTATTTTTTGTAATCTAAGATCCCTCACTCACACCTATATATATAACACACTCTCTCATTCTCTCTCCTCTCTTTTCTTGCACCAAACAACTCCTCTCTCTTTACTCTTCGTTCGCAACATTGTTCAGAGCTTCATTAGCATTGACTACGATGGAGGAATTCGCATAAACAACATTTATAAAGCTTTGTCGATGAAGATCATCGATTTATATGAAGATTCCTGATAGTGCTTTATACAGCAAGATTTATATGAAGTAGAGCACTAGTCCTCATTGTTGTTCCTCTGATCGCTAGTCCTCCGATGAAGATTCCTTCGTCGACAAATATCACTATCCTCGGGAGGCGCAACAGTTGGCTGACAAAACAGAACAGAAGGCCGTCAACTCTGGCCTGGGTCATGTGCCGTCTCACCTACATACATAATATAAATTGTGAGCGAAAGTCCAGTGAATAATAAACAGAGTAAAGAGGTTTCAATGAATGAGTTCGTACAGATTTCAAAAATCAATTCATATTGTATCAAATTCATACTTGTTCATATCATATACAGACAGAAATCATAAGTCATGATTAAGTTTACGTGATACATCTATTAGCATAATAGAACAGAACAAAACAGAACGCATAAGCGTAAGGTTATGAATAACCTAGTTCCAAGAAGGAACCTCCGGATCTGGGAACAGAACAGAACAGAAGCTGAGCCCCCGTGACGAGGCCTCCGGTACGGGTAACAGAGTGCAGACAAATATAAGTTCCATAAAGCAACCTCCAATACCGGGCAGCTAACATATATCACATGGTGCTAAAGATGTCACGAATACATATCAGAAATTGAACATTCATTCATTGTACAGAACATATCATTTCGAAAAACAAATCTTGTTTTATCACATAGAAAGTAGATACAGTTGAACATAACTTTACTAAGTTGTTACTCACAGTGGGTCTTGAATCAGACAGACGGAGCCAAAAGGTCAAACAGAACGCGGCACGTGATAGTTCCAATTCACAGTTCGCAGTTCGAAGTTTAAAGCATGAACAGATAGTTCCACACTGGACAGATAGAAACACATAAATCATGCAATACACATGCAAAATAAGCCCAAATCCCTCATAAGGTATTATTAGGCATACTTAAGTACCAATTAACGTTAATCAGAGTCGGGGTTATTACAAATGTGTTCAGAGAAATTTGGAATTTTCTCTATGATTTGTCAACCGAAATTCTCTGGGTCGAATTTTCTCTGGATCGATGTCTCTTTGTCTCTATTTTGTCGATAGAAAAATTAAAATTTGTAGAGACTATTGTCAAAGGGTTCAAAACATACTTTTCTCTCATTGAACTTGTGATTCTTTTACAATTGTACGTCATTATATGTCTCTCTTCTACTATACAAAAATGTCCTACACCCCTTATATTATTTAAGGGTGAGCATGGTTCGGATTGGGGTAAAATTAGAACCAATCTGTTTTCTACGATTTTTTGAAAAATTGGAACCAATCTAATCCATTTAAACAGTGTAACCAATCCGAACCAATCAATTTAAACACGGATTGGATTGATTTAGGACCGCTCATTCACATAATTAAATAAAAAAATATATATATAGAACAATTTAATTTCATTAAAATATGAACATAATATCATATTAGTTCTATAATAGCAACATGTCTTTTTATAATTGCGACGTACTGTTTTAGAATTTAAACAATCATAAGAAAACTGGTTTTACCATAAGTATTTAGACCATTACAAATTAAAACTAAAAACCAACAAATAAAAGCAACAAAAGAAGATACTATGCAGGTTTAGGTTTTATATGGAATAAGAGAATATATTTTATGTGGGAGAGTGTATAATATAGATGTAGGTTATTTGTATACAGTACAAATCGGTTTCGAATGAAATTGATCCGTGGAATACGACTTTTTAATTTTTCAATCCGGAACCGAACCACTAATTCAAAAAACCAATCCAAACCTACCGGATTGAGCTGGGTCGGATCGGATTATAGATTTTACGCATTTCTTACCTCAGCCCTAGTATTATTTGACCTTCCTAAAGCTATCATGATGGTGGTGATGACAGTGACAATGATGACGGTTGCAACAATATTAGTGATGATTGTAGCGATTATAAGGTTATAATTGTGTATGTTGATATTTGTCTATAAAAATTTATAAATTCAATTAGTATTAAATAATTATGTAATTTTATGTGAGTAATTAATTATAATTTAAATGACTTTTATCGTACAAACTCAATTATAATTAGCTTCAAATCGATTGGAAAAAAAGTACCGCCTCTTATACGAACACCACCAAATTATGAAAATGACTTTTAAATGACGTATACATTGCAAAAAAATATAAAAACCATAAAAACCATGTTTAGTCACCAAATAATCATCAATGATTTTTTTGACGACTAAATTTTTTGTAGGTAAAAACTTCAAATATTACAGACTACTAAATATTTAATCACCACATAAAATTTATTTTTCATTTATTTTTTTTGGGCTAGTAACTATTTAGTCACCAAAAATCTTTTATTCCTTTTGGCTACCAAATATTTAGTCGTGAAAAAACTTTGATTTCCTTTTGGCTATCAATTGATTAGTTGCCAACAACTTCACTTATTTTTGGCTACTGCATGTTTAGTCGCCAAAAACTTTATTTAGTGTTTTTTTTTTTTAATTTCGCCACAACCTGTATTTATTGTAAGCAACATGTACCTTGTATATAAACAAAATAATAACAATCCAAGAAAATTCAACTTTTAACGTCAAATTTGAAATATAATAGAAATTCCATACAAACCAAGCATAATCCAACTTAAAATAATAATTCTATACAAAACCGAGGATTATACAAAAACCATGTCTTCCGTACACAATAAAGAAATATCCACAATACCATGTCAAATGGTAATCTATACGACGCCAAAAGTAATATGTAATATGCCAAAAGTAATTTGTACCACGCCAATAGTTATCTGTACAAACAATAGTAATCTACAAAAAAACAAAAGACAACAAAATAACGGATTATAAAAAAACGTCCTCCGCACACAAATAAGGAATATCCACATTTCCACGCCAAAAGCCATCTATAAAAATAAATTAACCATTAGTATTGATTGAATAACATTATCATTTCAAATTATAAAAGAAAATTACATAAAACTCAAATGTATATAATCTTTTCAAAATTGTATAATTATAGTCGTAATCATATGTTGCATATCCGAACAAGTTTCTCCTAAGTTTTCCTCTCCTGAAATGCGATTTTTCAATTAAGTTGAAAGCATTTTCAGCTCTAATTCCCAACCTATGTGTCTCACTCACAGTTCATATGTCCCCATATGTTCTATTAGGCATGAGGAAGCTACCCGCGCAATCCCCAGAGTGGTTTGAGATTGTCTTGCATTTTCAGGCCCCCAATGCACTTTTCAGCCCCCCAATGCACTAAAATTGTTTTGTTGACACACCTCATGATTGATTTAAACACTAGAACGTTATTCTAAACAAATATTTCAAATTCAAGTACTTTCTCCATATTCATATCAGGTACAAAACAATTATCCTAAAGTAGGACTTCAAAATCAAGCTAAAAAATAAAAAATAGAAATCATGCAGTTTCACGACAGTCCTTTAAAGCATTCAATGAATATTTTAATAGAATGTGCAAAGTTTAGAAATCGAATCACATTCAAACAATTGAGCCCAATTCATTTTCTCCCCGTTTTATGTTCTTTAGTGAACACTATGATGGTCTGGCACTATACAAAGCATGGGGCTTTTTCTGTTCGTTCGGCCAATTACTTACGCTGAGATATTGTTAATGTAGCCCAATCAATGGAGTCTTCTGTGGGTCGATCATGTCGGGACAAGCTATGGCAGAAAGTTTGGTAGCTTAAACTACCAAACAAAATTAAGGTGTTTGCATGGAAGGCGTGCAATGATATTCTCCCGGTAAAGACATTGTTGCGAAGGCGTCAAATTCCTATTGATGACATGTGTTCAAGTTGTGGGATTGATCGGGAATCATCGATGCATTGTCTTTGTTATTGTGATGTTGCGGTGCAGGTGTGGAATTTAAGTACATTGAGGAATCTGGTACAATGGGCCCATAATCAGGACTTTAAATAGTGGTTTTGGCAGGTAATGTTCCATGGGGATGAGTCTAATCTCGGTTTGTTTGTTGCTCTATGTTGGGGTATTTGGCAGCGGCGCAACCAAGTAATCTTTTGTGAAACCCATGTTTCGGTTGAGGCAATGGTGGCTATGTTTTGCAATTTGGTAAGTGATTTTGGTCAACTGCAACAAAGAATTCCAGGGCCAATGCTGCGGGATAGAGTGGTTCGTTGGTGCGCTCCGGCGGAAGGTTGGTTCAAGATTAATTTTGATGGGGCATGGTTCAAAGAATTGCAAACAGTTGGGGTTGGTGTCGTTATTTGAAATTCGATGGGTGAAGTTATGGGTGCAATGTCAGAGCAATTACCATTCTGGGTAGATGCCGACTGTGCTTAAGCATTTGCTGCAGCCAAGGCAATAGAGCTAGCAAAATATTTGGGCTTTTTTGATATTATTCTAGAAGGGGATTCTTTAAATATTGTCAAAGCTTTGTGGGAGGATGTCGAGCTCTTACCAGAATATGGTCATCTTGTGTCATAAGTGGTGGGTGCTAGTCGACTGCTTCGGAGCTTTCAAGTTTGCCATGTGGGGAGAATGGGCAATATGTTGGCGCATGGCCTAGCTTGGATGGCTAGAGATTTGGACCACCAGCTTGTGTGGATGGAGGAGGTCCCGCAGGCCTTGATTGAAGTTGTTGTTGCTGATGCTGTTTGTAACTGTCTTTTGTTTCTATTTGGTTTTCCATCTAAAAAACAAAAAGTGACAAAATATTAGAGTTCTCATATTGTCAACATTTTAAATAATGCATTAGGATTGGAGATGCTCTATCTAACAGGGAATAAAGTTCTTTAACCAATCAATTTGTAACCACAAACAAAACCTAGCGGATAATCAAGCACAACAGCTTGAGGTGAGGTTTGGTGGTGACTGTTCTATGTGTGTGTGAGAGAGAACAGAGAAGAAAGTGTTTGTGTGAAACAGAGAAGAGGGGCACACGGTAATAAATCCTACGCAAGGCCTAAGCTAGAATCTTGCCAACTAACATGCTTGCTTTTGAATTGAGTTTCTTCCATCTCTCATAGAATTTCCCATATGTTCCATGCATGATATTTGCACCATAACATAAGCAGAAAAGTCAAAGCACACAAGTTCACAGAGGGAAGTCAAGCTAGTAACTGAAAGCCTTCGAATTTAATACAGGAGATTAAGAGAGTATGACAATGAGAACCGTTAAACATTTTTCCATTGTATTGTGTAGGTACAAAAATCATTAAGATCATAGAAAATAAGACATGCACAATCACCTTCCAATTGTAGGAAACATCTTTCCCAATGTGTCACTTTCCAATCGTAAGACATGCACAATGTGTCACTTTTTTAATAGTTATCTTTCCCAATTTTCAATTGTGTCCAAGCATATACTAATTTCATGCTAATTCTATAATGTTACAAAAGTGTCTCCATATACTAATTTCATGCTAATTCTATAATGGTGTGACTAAATTGCATAGTAATAATTCAAAAAAAAAAAAAAAAAAAAAAAAAAAACATGCCATTATATGTTTAATATCACAGAAAATGCCATAGTTAACTAGAATTTATCAATAGCACACAAGCCATGATAAGCGTACCCATTGGCTCTGAGATCAAAATATCTACTTTCTCAGGCAATTAAAGTTCTTCAACTTTACCCTTGACTACCTATGATTTAGGTGAAAACTTGCCCCAAAAAGAACAAGAAACAGTGTACTAACTCCATTAACATTTAAACTCTAAACTGAAATGTAAGAAAACAAAAAACTTACACCGTAATTCTTTGAGCCAACAATGGGTTCCCAGCAATAAGTTTGCGGGCATATTATTCTGCAATTTCAGATGCTTCCACTACATAAACATGTTTAGCACCAACCTGCTGAGAAAAAAAAGTGAGGCAGAGAAAAAGAGAGGGTGAAGTTGGGATAGAATTGTAGAAGACCAACAAACAAAGATAAATCCATTATGTCAGTATATTTTCATGCACAAACACAGATAAAACTTAGGCAACCTGAGTGGCAAATAATCTCACATATGCACCTTGTGATCTATAACTATTCAGTATAGACATGCTTTTCTTTATAATTAAGGAAAAAACAAAAAGTTTGACAAGATACAAAGCATTTTACCAGCACCGAACTCATCCTATGTCAATTTATACCAAACACAGACAGATGCATCGAATTCAAAACCTGTGATTTACCTAGATGAGATTGGTGATGATACTTGAGAGAAAAAGGAGAATGCCCAAACAAACAATAACAGGTCCCGCTGCAAAGGCAAAGTTGTTAGGCTAAATAATAGAGTACTTTTAGGAGGATAGAACACATACATTGAATGCAATTCAAATTTCAGTGGTCATTTGAACACTTTGTGAAAGAAGTTTAAAACCAAAAACGTAGCATGGCGTAGAAATGTATAACATTAAGGCGCCAGGAATGAAAAAGTCATCAAGAGGTACGAACTATAAAATAATTAGAGAAAAATACCTCAATGCCCCTGCAGTAGTAACCCAACTACCCTCACTAGTAGGCAAGAGACTAAGATAGACTCGATCAGCCACTCCCTGCAATTCCACAAACATATGAATCTCAAAGAAACAAAAAAAAAAAAAAAAAAAAAAAAAAAACCAAGTACAATAACTTCAATAATTACAACAATATGTATGCCTTCAAAAAGTTCAACAATTGATACATAGAACCAAACCTAGAAACCACCATTACAAACTGCCTCACTAAACATAGCAAATAATTGTCCAATCCATACCAAATAAAGCTCTAAAAAAAGTTTACAAGATAACATTCAAAAGAGTAATTTTCTTCAACAAAGCATTTTAGTATTTTCAGTTTGTTCTGTTTTGTTTCCTATTCAAACAAACCAGCTTAACAAAAATTCAAGTCCAGGCTCCAATTAAATAGCAACTCAACCAAACAATTTACTAGTTCAATCCAATAACATGACTTCTGACAATTTGAGCTACTTTACAATATAAATTAACTCATTAAACACTAAAGTGAAACTTGGGGGTGAAAGTGTTATCCACTCATATGCTTACACCTCGTCAAAGTTGATGGCAGATATTTGATAGAGGATTGACATTGAAACTTGACCAAAACTATGTAAACTTTTGATTGTCACAATTGAAACTAAAAACAAGGTGAAACTTAGGTCAAAGTGCATGAAATTGTATTTCATAGAAGGTAAGGCCTACTATAAGTTGTAGCTTTACAATGACATGGCATATAAAAGGCCCTTGGTTATTATTATTAGCAAGATAGATTCCTAGAGCATCTTGCCCTTTTTTCTATTAGTAAGGTTGTCAAAAGGTATCGACCGAGCCAAAACTTGAGTTTGATTGCAGGGGCACACATTAGCATGCCAAACTAGCTACAGCAACAGAGCAGCAAACCAGACCTGCCCAGCCTAAACACAGCAGCAGCAAATACACAGGATACAGCAGCAGGTAGCTCCAACCAACTACAGCTACAGCATGAACTCACTACACTCAACAGAGCAACAAACCAGACCTGCCCAGCCTAAACACAGCAGCAGCAAATACACATGATACAGCAGTAGGTAGCTCCAACCAATGAATAACTGAGCAGCATAACTACTGGAAATTATTCTATAACAGGAGATGGACAGCTTGTTCTGCCATACCTTTCTTCTTCTTCCCTCCACATTTCTTCTTTGTTTTTGTGCCCAAAGCTAACCAGGCTTTAATTTCAGGGTCATCTAATGTTTTAGTAGGTTGGAGCTCCTGTAAAGAATGGGACGTAATGCAATCTGATCCTTTTGGCATTAGCAGAACAGTGAATTTTATATGGGCAACATAATCATCTACACAACAAACCAAAATTTTCAACACCAGAAGAAAATATAGATATTCCAAGATTGATAAGCCAACTCACATATAGCCAGTGTTTGAATCCTTACTACAATTTTAAAATTTCTTACCAAGCTTCTCATGAAGAACACGATATGGTTGCAACAAATCATGATTGACACATTCTACCAATCCCAACCGAGCACACTTCTCTTCCAAAGCCCAGTCATTTTATACATTTTGACCATATAATTAGGCCAACCGAGAAAGCACCAATGGCCAATCTAAGTTTTTTCTAACACAAAAACTGTGATGGATGCAGGTGTGATTGTGCAATTTTTCCATCATAGTTTTTAACCATGATAAAAAAAAACTTTAAAAAAAAAAAAAAAAAAATGAGATCAAATGATAAATATAGCAATGCAAAAATAATTTTTTAAAAAATAAAAAAATAGCGCTCCTAGTAAAGATAAATTGCATCCACTAGATATTATTCCGAGAAACCTAAAATTGCATCAGTGACGGTACTCGATAATTCGTGAAAACGAAAACAACATCAATAAATCATTTGAGACTCAAAGAGAAAGAGTGACTATACTTTTTGTGATCTTAACAAATCAATTCCCAAAACCTTGAGTCTGAAATAGATATGAATCTATCATTCAAGAACCACTACTTCCTTAGAAAATTTATTGGTAATAGACATCCCTCATTCATACCTTTTCATTTATTGGAAACCCGTCAAACCCATTTCATAAACAAACCACATAAGCAATACAAGAGATGAAACTTTGAATACATTTGTTTGAGCTATCAATAGCCATTACGTAAAGACTTAGACTAATGTACCAAAACCAACCCTTCAAGCAATTAAAATAAATAAATAAAAAAAGCCAATAGTTCGGGAGAATATTATATGCAACCCTTACGGGGTTGCATAATGAAACGGATTCTTTTTTCTCATGGATTTTTCAAAACGTGAATGGATACAACTCTTGAGTCTAGCCATTAGTGTGGAAACATAAGTCGAAGTGGGCCACATAAGCTCTAAGTCTCAAGCAATTTTTGTATGGATTTTTATGCACAAGTCAAAACATTTAGATACCAAATAATCAATCTTGACAAAGCTTACATTCTTTATCATTTTACTTGTTGGTTGAACCATTTAATAATTTATAGAAATACATAACACAAACATTCTCTCTTTTATTCTTTGTTTTTAAAAGTTTGATACATATTCCTTCATGATTTTTTCTTCTTATTTTTTTGATCACCAAAGTTTCAGGCCTTGCTCAGACTAATTTCTTGGGTACATATAATTCTCCCACTCCATACATATCATGTAATTATCAGGCCAAAACATTGGGAGTAGATCATCACCACCTTGCATAGTTTGGACTTGTATCTTTTAACAATAGTGAAGAGAGAGATGGTGCAGAGTAGAGACGGGGATGGACCGGAGGAGTTTGGGGGGTTCCGATGGTTTGGGTTGATTAGGGTGTTAGGTTGGGTGGGGTTGGAAGGGGCTTGTGCAGAAAAGGTAGACGAGAGTAGCGTGAGGAAGTGATGGAAATGGGTAGGACTAAACTCTGGCCCAACCAAGTGCGACTAAGGATTAAAAGAATTCACAATGTGATCTTATGGGGCCTTAAATCTCAGAGAACAACTAAGAATGTCCATTACAATTATTTAAACACTATCCATTTTGCATTAAACTCATATAATTTCACAAGTGACCAAAAGAAAAACACTAAAACAAACAATATTACAGACTAGTGGCCTCAAAATTAGAAATGGTTCTCAAATGGACCAATTAAAAAACATAGAATGTTGTATAATACTGATATCAAATTTACAGATAGTTTTCATCTAATCCTATGACTGCAAAAGGGGAATATTATAGTTAGCAAAAACCTAAATCCACCATGGACCAAAAGCACTATATCATACAAAAACATAGTAACAAATGGAAAAATGAGAAACATAAATAGATGTCCCTATACAAGTTATAGAAAATGAAAAAACTTCAGTGTCAGCTCTCTCAAATCACAAGTTAAGCCCACATATCATGCACATCATAAATAATGCAATAATAACACCAATTCCCATGTTAACTTAAAGTTTTCTTTTTAAAATATAAAATTAGTGCCCTAATACATTTAGCATAGGGGCACATGTTTGCTCTTGTTTTTCGGTTTCACTTCTAGATTCCTCTATTATTTCTTCCAAACTTATCACAATATGGATGATTTTTGCATTATGAAAAAGTTAAGATCATGGCAAAAGCAAGCAAAATAAAGCACAAACACGTGTCTACTTTAATAAGAAAATAAACTTACATAATCAGTTCTTAACAAATGAGCAAGAAGCAAAAGACACATGTACACAAACACAAACACAAACACAAACATGTCGAGAGCTACTTTATATATATATATATATAGAGAGAGAGAGGGTAACAAAATAAAAAATAGTAATTTATACTTACAAGGGAAAATAAATAATTGGAATAGGGACACATTAGTTTTCCTAAATTTATGTATGCCATATCAGGATTTAATTCATTGTTTAAATTAGTTTGTTCCATGGAAAGATTGAGTGTAGTTGAGGCTTCTAGTCTGAATATGGTTGTAAGATCCTCCAAAATTGTTCAATAAATTTGTTGAATTAGACCATAAATAGAAGGATGTTCCTAAAACCATTTACAATTGACATAAAAAAAAAAAAATCAAAACTAGCAAACCCATGATTTGCAAGACTTCACAAGTTTAAGTTCTTAACACTTAACAGTGAAAATGTGAACCGAAGCTAGAAATAATAAGGAAGCATAATTTACAGCTAACACTTAACTGGAAGTTGGTTGCTCAAGATCTTTGATTCATTTCATCTAATGTTTTAAAACATGAACAATTCAATAAACCATGTAATAGATAGTATTAAAACTATGCTATTAAAATTGTGTATTCTATCCCATATTTGGATTGATTTAAGATTATGATGAGAGATTCACAAAATTTTATCAATTTTGTAATTTAACTAATTAGTCCAAATTTTACCCCTTTTTTTTCTTTTTTTCTTTTTTCAACAAAAAACTTTTACTAACATCTATTTCCTTAGTCTAGAAATCAGGCCAAAATTTACCTTCTTTTTTATATCTTCCCAACAAAAAACTAATTAGTCCAGAAATCTATTGAGAAATAGATAGACGTTATTGTTGCAGATGGAGGGGCTTTGGGTTTGGGGAATCGTAGAGGGGTTGAAATTAGGATGAGGGTTTAGGGTTTAGGGAAAATAGCTGAAGTGAAGAGGGCGAATATATACATATATATAGAGAGAGAGAGAGACAGAGCTCCATACCTGATATCTGGTTGGAGAGAATGCCTTATTATCCCGTCGATGGAAATCAAGGGTATAGTGCAGAGATTCAACAATGAAACCCAACAGAGGCTGGAAATCAAGCGTTACACAAATGGCGAGAGCAGTAGAGAGGAATAGAAGAAAAGCGAGAGAAGAAAAAGAGAGTCGCTGAGGGAAAAGAGAGACAGTCGAAAGGGTTAACCGGTTGCCCAGGTTTCCATTTTCCACAATTAAACAATTCAATGGTGCTGATCATTTCTTTTTAATCCAAGGGTTAATACTTAGGGTGCATATGGTGTGCAACCTTAAGAGGGTTGCACACTTAAACAGAGCCCTTATTAAAAAGAATGAAAAAGAAAAAGAATATACACACCAGTGATCATTTTAACATTTACCCCCAGATTCAAAGCCCTTGTAATTGTCTCTGCACTGTCATGTCGAGGTGGGTCAAAGAGAGGCATGAGGCCTATGAATTGCCATGCACTTCCTGAACTCTCCTTCCTTCCATCAGGAACTTCCTGTTGAAAATGTTAAAAATATCCCATCACCTACTGAGTAATAGCTAATTCAAAAAGACATCTGTGTTGAGTAGAGTAGTAGAGAGAATGGCCAGCAAATAATGACAATAATATAGTACCTGGTAAGCTACTGCAAGAGATCGTAACCCTCGCTCTGCAAACTTATCAATCACAGCATGAACTCTTTAAATCTAGTACCTGGTCATTAAATCTATTATTCATATGATAAGAGGGAGACTTTTGTCTATTAACAATCTGCCTAGATCCACAGGTGATGGCTGGTTTCTTGCTCATTGGAACCAACCTGTGACTGCTTTGAAGCCCATATGATCAGTTATGCGGACTGTCGAGTGATGTGAGTTTTCTAAATGAGAGTTGAGTGAAGGTCAGCAAAAATGTGTGTTATTCTAATTGTTTGCTAACTTGTGCAGCAGCTTGAGGAGCTCTATAGCAGATTTTGAGGGTTGAGTGTTGTAAGAAACATACTTAAAATGAAATATCTCCAAAGATTTGAGTGTATATACTGTGGATTGAGTGCAGTCAGCCAATATATGAGTGGTTCACTAATCTCTATTTATCAAGTACATCTTTATTTGCAGGTTAAGGAAGCTATCACAGAGAGTACTGAGATTCTAAAGTGTGGGTTGAGTGTTGTGAGACCATATATTGTGTGTTGTAGCCTAATGCTGTTATGTAATCTATACTACCCCATTTTTGGTAATACTTATTTCATTCTTCATTACTGGCAGGTTATGTTGATTGATTCCATATTACATATGCATCCAGGAGATGGGTACTTCTTCCATGTAATCCTGCAGCAGTGTTTTGCTAGTTATATGGAGACCTTTTGGATAACTGAAGTCCTGGTCTGGTGGATTGGAGGTGGCTGCAATCTGTGCCTATCCAAAGGAACTAAAGCTTGGTGGCGGCAGCAGCTTGCGCCTAGTCATGCTTTTAGTTTTAGTTTATTCTACAGTTGTAATTATGTTTTATATAAACCTTTGTTGACTGGTATAGACTATCATATTTTGAGGTTTGTGGCCTACTCCTACCGGTTGTGTAGGAGAATTATTATATTTTGGGAATTAGCTAGCAGCTTGTGTGTGCTGAATGTATTTACATTATGGTTAAAGTGCTGCCATCTTGGTAGTCTTACTAGATGAAGCTACGGTGACTACTGTGGAGCTCTCCATGCCTAATCACTATAGCTCTTGTTTTCAGGGGGGCGATTTCTTTATATCTCATATGATGCTTCCCATTTTTGGTCTAAAGATGTACAGGACCCCTATTCTATTAGGATATGGTTGCTGTTGAACATCTTAGATATATATGAACTATGTATGGCTGTAGGCACGTTTGTTTTTTTTGAGGGCTTTAAGTGAGGAGTAGTTCCTTGATGTGTGGCTTTGTATAGTTATGGTAGGGCCTGGGGCATACCCCTTGTAAATTTGTATATTTTCTAATTTTATTTATGTCTTATTCACCCCAAAAAAAAATATATTGAAATGACGGCATAATCTAAGACACTGATACTACATTATTTATTTTGAAAACTATTATTACTGCAGGAAAATAACCAAAAAAAGATGAGTACAACTACCGCAGGTAAATATAGCGACGAAATGCCCCTTGGTGGGAATGAGAAGTCATTGCTCAAAGAATGGTAAGATTTATCTACGTTTTCTCCATTTGCAAGATATGGTGTAAGGGTAGAAGAGCCACTTGAACTGGTAACACCGCCATTTCCAACAGCCTTAAAAGGGTCAATGTTCATGTCAGAAATTTTCTTCACTTTCTTTTCTTGCACCTGTTGAGCTCAAGAAATAAGCATATGAGCCATTAAGTAAGAGGCATAACCATGAAAGACACACAAAACTGTCTCATTCAGAAATCTACTACATATTTGAGATATTAATCAGAGTGAAATATGTCAAATAAGTGTAACAACCATTTGCTGAGTGTTGTACACATTCTCTAATATAGACTGTTATATAAAACTAAGGGGTGGTGGAGCTGGCTTTAAAGTTTTTCCCCAAAACATAAATAAAGGCATCATCTTCTATTCAACAGATCAACTTTGGTCAACAGAAAATTGGCATTCCTCATCTTTTACTTTTCTGAAATTTTGTAATAAGCTTAAAAAAATATTCACAACTCAATTAAAGCTATATGATAAATTTAAGAAGGAAATCTACGATGAAAATTGATTTTCATCAATTGTATGAATCTAAAGCAATAAAAGGGGAAAAAATAGACATAAAAAAGAAGTATTTTGAGTCATATATATCAAAAAAACTCAAAACTTCGTAGTAAATGAAAAAATAATTGACAGCAATGGAGCCATCACAATTGATCTGATTATCTGCTACTATTTATTGCAGTGAGTGGTTTAAATTCAGCCTCAAAATGAGGCTTGGGGCTGATACCTTGGGTTGCCTCAGACAAGGCTTCTTAGATTCTGGAGCATAGTTAATCTACAATTGTATACTCCCTTGTGATTACTTTCAGATATGATTGTCAATTTTTCAAGATTCACAGTGATTATACTTTCTTACACGTAAATCAACAAGTATCACTGGTTCACTACTAGCATGAATCCCTTCTTATCTGAAGCTTCTGATAGAATAAAAACAAAACACAAATACGATACATGCATACTTGTCTTAGGAAATTTCAACAAAAAGTAGTAATGAACCTAATTGTTTGAAGGTACATGACAAGAGAGTAATAAAGGAATGCAACCATGATAAGTTCATTAAAAAACAAAAGAAATGAATGGAAATAAATAAAACTTTGGTCAGCTTCCATAAAAATAAAAAGAAAAAGTCATGCCGGGTTGGGACAGGCAGGACAAGTATATCCAGCTGGAGTAGTGTGTGGAGGAAAAACCTTAATATGTGAATCCAAGCAGCTTGTATGTATAATATCTAATATGAACCCAAAAAAATGTAAGTAATTTAGTATAATTCATCCAGCTCTCATTCAAGATAAAAATTGCATGCATGAGGTTTAACAATGTGCAGGATCACATACGCAAGCAACCCAATCAAATAGTTTGAGGATTGGTCCCCTCTTCAATCGCAGGATGACATAGGCAGCATTTAGGAGGCCAATCATACTCTCCATCTATTACCCATTCTGAGTAACTTTGGACCTATACAGTGACAACAAATACAACATAAGCCCTAGCGTAGCTGTAAATCCTACCACGCAAACAAGAACTCTTGATTAAGCAAACAGCTCCAAGAAAATAAATCATACAACTGAAAGAGAAACTTGTAGTGCATAGGACAGAATAAGTAAAGTAGGTATGGAGCTACCGCTTTTCTTTATATGTTCAGTAGCTTTACAATGTTGCTAATTTACCAGTTTCTTAATTTTCTTCGTAACTTTTTTTTTGTAGGTATGAAGCTATTGATTTTCTCTCTATTGGATTTTCTTTGACTAATTTGCTTCATTTTCTTTTTGATTTAGGGCACAAGGTCTACATGTACATACTTTTATGGAGGCTGGACTATAAGGACAAGGAAGCAACTGAAATATTTCATGATGGGGTTAAATTATGTGGACAGGATTTTGATGTCACTGAAATTGCTACTCATCCCAGGCACAAAAAGCAGATGAAACCCCATCAAGTTGAGGGCTTCAATTTTCTACTGAGTAACTTGGTTGCAGAGAATCCAGGTGGCTACATCATGGCCCACGCTCCAGGCTTTGGAAAAGCTTTCATGACAATTAGTTTTATGCAGAGTTTTCTGGCCAAGTATCCCCATGCTAGACGACTGGTGGTGTTGCCAAGAGGCATTCTGGCTACAGGGAAGAAAGAGTTTTTGAGATAGCAAGTTGAGGACATTGTGCTATATGACTTCTACTTTGTAAAAGCGGATAATCGAGCACAGTGGCTTGAGGTGAGGTTTGGTGGTGACTGTTCTATGTGTGTAAGAGAGAACAGAGAAGAAAGTGTTTGTGTGAAATAGAGAAGAGGGGCACACGGTAATAAAATTTCTCACCCTTTAGCGACTAAATTATTATTTGTCAACAAACATTAATTAATAATGACTAATCTTTTGTAGTCAAAAGCATAATTTCGCTACTAATTTTTTTTGCCATCGGCAAAAATTGAACATAAAACGACTAAATTTTTTTAGTCACCAAAAGTTTACACCTTCTGTGAAATACTTTCTTTGGACAAATTCTCCACTTGAGTTTTGATGTATTTATCTTCCATATGCCCAAAGACTTTACATTTTGAGCACTTGGATGGAGTCCACAGGTATTCAACCCCAATCTCAACACTCTAATCTTCACATTTGATTAGAAAATCAGTAGGAAGAGAATCCAATCCTATTTCCACACATATTTTAGCAAATGAAATTCTAGCACTAGAAATCCTACTAAGCCCATCACCATCCCAATATTCTAAAGGAATGTTAAACAACTTAATCCAAATCAAAATTCTATTTCATCATATTGTGCCAATTTTTTAGTACAAGAAAGTGCCCCCCAAAAAACCAGGGTCCATCCTTAACAACATTAGTACTACTTTCCACACAATCAAATAAGAAAAATATAAAACTGGTGGTAGTAGACAGTACCTCCCTCAATCCCTTGTTCTTCCAAAGATTAAAAGCATAGTTCCTCACATGGTTAAAAATAACTAACTACATCCATGTAACTGAGGCATAGAGATAAATTGCAAATGGTTAGAAATAGATTATACCACATGTAACTAATCCATCAGGCTTCAATCAGAATTCCTTGTGAAGAAAGACAAGAAGAATAAACTTCTAGTATCTTTGATTAGGGAAAAAACAAACAAAAATCTTAAAAGTTATAGTACATTCATCAGTTGACATATATACTTAATGTGGGAATTGAAAATATCCTACACCATCTAGGTTGTACAATACATTCATCAATTGCACCACATGCACATATGAATGGATTTGTTAAATAATAATCTAGTTAACAAACACTTGGACTAACTTGCCAACGCAAAAAAGAAAAACACTAAAAAAAATCTAATAATGAGTGAAAAATGATACCGCAGCTACGTAGGTTGCATTACCTTAATAAACAGACTAAAAGTTTGAGTCTCTCTTCCTTACCTAACAAAAACATGACAAAGGAAAAGAAAATACGATCAAAACATTTTATAAAAAAAAAAAAAAGAAAAAAATGAAGCAACAAGAGAATAGAGATAGAGTACAGTATATCATGCAACACTAAACTCAGGCTGCTATCCAGCTCAATTCCCCAAGGTTTAGTTTGGAAAGCAAAGAGCATGCAGGTCGGGCCTCCACCAAGGAAACATAGCCACTATAGCACTTGTTTATCTATCCTAATAGATGTACTTATCAAAAAATTAAAAAAAAGAAAATTGAATTTCATTAAGGCAGTGTCATCTTACGAAGTGAACAACCTCAACCTCATCATAGGGCACAATCAATGTTAGAAACTATCAAGTTGTCCTAGATACAGTTTAATTTATGAATTCAATTTTATCTTTCATTTTGGAATGGCTTCCCAAAAATAAAAGTAGAGGTGGAGATTATAAAATGCTAGTGGATGAAGTCAAAGCAACCCAACAAAGTGTGAAAACCCACATGCACTTGCTTAGGGCTTTATTTTTCCAGTCAAAAAGTCTTATTCAAACTCGAAAACTAAAGCCATAGTTGTGTAAGTATCAATGCACCTTCCCTATTAACATCCACCCAATCCTAGCTTCATCAAATTAACCTCATAAACCCTAGCTTCATCAATTAACAGCTTTCAAAATTATACAAAATTAAAAAACCAAAATCAAATCCCTAGAAACTTTTGTGTTCTATACCAAACACTTGAAAAAACATACACACAAAATCAACTTACAAAACCTAAAGAAACAGAACAAGAACACTCCAGATTTATAGATTAATATAAAATAAGTATCAATCGACCAAAATATAAATTAAATTAAACTCTTAACAGCAATCAAAATGATAAAAATCGAACAAATTTGAATGAATCAACGAGAACTCATCTCACGCACAGATAATCAGTGTGATCTTGAAAGCATCTTCGATGACATCGAAAATGTACAATAACAGAGATTGGGAACAAAGCTCTGTTCGTTATGAGAGAGAGAGAGAGAGAGAGAGAGAGAGATTTGCAATTCGCACCTCCAGAAGATCGTCGACTGTCGATTGAGAACAACTTGAAGGAACTTGATTCAGAACAACTTGAATTGCCTATTTACCATTGCTCCACGAGCATTGAATAATTTCTCCTATTTACCAACTGAATGAAAATCAAAATCAAGTTACACAGACACGGACACTCATTTGTACAAATTTCGAATGAGTGTGAAACAGGAGAGATTGGAATACAAATTCAGAGAGAGAAAACAGAGTAAAAAATGGGAAAGAACAGAGTTTTAGAATAGGGAGGGTTTCAGAAATAATCAGAGGGAGGCATACCTTGTTGATTGCTCTTCCAAAAAAAATTCTTTATTTTCCTAGAAACCAAACAGAGGCTCACTGGGTTAGATTAGGGTTTTAAACAGAACAACCACTTCGGCTTGCATTCAATCAAGCCAGAGAAAGAGAGAGGAATGAGCGCAATAGAGAAAGAAGAGAGTGAGAGGAGCGAGGGGAAGAGATGGAAGGAAGGGGCAACACACAGAGAGAGAGAGAGAGAGAGAGAGAAAGGGGGCGACAGAGAGAGATGAAAGTGAAAGTAGAGAGAATACTATGCAAGAAGAGAGAATATAGATCTGTCAACCGGTTGCTCCGGTGTCAAATTTTTCAAAATTAAATAATTAAACCGTCAAGATCAACTCATGTAATCTAATGGTCAATAATGAAGTTGCATATGGTGTGCAACCCTTTAAGGTTGCACACTGCAACAGGACCCTTATCAAAAACCCCATACTGCATACCAGTGCAACATCCACCATACTAACGCCCTCGGAAACAGGCTAATTTAGTAATATTTTAGTTATTTGGTTAAAATATAAGTTAAAAAAAAAAAGTTGTTTGGGATGAACTTTTTGATTTTTTACGAAAAAATGTTTAAAAAAATAATATAAAAAAATGGAAGTTTGAAACTTGACATTTTTGCCCTTGCACGGAAATCGAAGCCTGGGAAATGGAGACAGATGCAGCTACTGTCCGTTGTAGTTGCCCGTTGGAACTTTTGACCAATATTTAATTTTTTTTTTTTTTAATATGACAATGTACTGTACACTTTTTGACTCATGTGCAACCAATGTCAAAGTATCACACGTGGCCACATATGTAATTGGAAAATCAGAATCCTGGGTTTTTATTGTGATGTATTGTTTAATTAAATTTTTTTTTTTTTGTGTTCTTTTTTTTTGGGTTTTTTTTTTTTTTTAATTTCAGGATTTTGACACCAACACATAGGCAACATGTAGGCCTTGTTTGGTTCAAAATTGGAAAAGAAATGTAGGGGAAATAATCTACAAATATTATTTGGTTTACTGGTTTTGAAAAAAAAATTCAAAATCATTTTCTATGTCCTACACATAAATCAATCATTTTTTTTTTCTCCGCTTTCCTTCTAAATCACTTTTGTGTTTTACACACATTCACTCAAGTACAGACTAATATACAATCTTTATAAATTCCCACACTGGGAAACTATTTCCAAAATATACAACCAAGCAAACCAAAAAAATTTGTAATTGCTTTCCCCAATTTTTTTTTCTTTTTTTATAAATTTATCTCCCAAAACCAAACCACACACACCCATACTTTCAAAAATTCTCAATTTTGTAAACTTGGTAAATTTTCAATTTTTTTTTAAAAAAAATTTGACATAGGTGTCCGATCCACACACATGGTAATTTTTTTGATGTCCACAACATTTTCGAAAACAAATTTCGTAATGAATAACATTGACACTTTTGTTGGTAATGTTTGTGGTGTTATAGATGAAACTTGGAAAATAAAATTTTAATTATTGTCAATTTGCAATATTGAAAGTAGTTTATTTGAAGATTTTTCAAATACATTAATTTTTTTATTTTATTTCTGAAATACTGATTTTTATTTTAGTTGGTTGAAGACAATTTTGTGCCATGTTTTTTACGTGATGTAATTGGGCACAATTATAGACTTTACAGTTAATGCATGTAATATGTGTGACGAAATTCGTTATGACAATCCGTGAAATAGGGATTTTTCATTAACCATACACGCATGCAAAGTACGATGATTTCGAAAGTTTTTTTTTTAAATTCGTACATCTTCAAATATCTAAACAGTTTTGTACGTTATGCATACAAAAGTACAAAACAAGACATTAGTGACGGTTTTCACAAAACACATACTACGGAAAACATTTAAAAGCAGTCATGGTAAGCAACACTGTTCGACTACCTACCATTGCGCCGAATTTGGTATAACTCAGCCCTTATCCGATGACGCACCTCCGCCATTTCAACGTCCTCGTCCGTAGCCACGACGGCTTCGTCTAGGGCAGCCAAATCTGCGCGATCGGGAATATCGGCATACGTGTACTCCGCCGCATTTCTGACAGCAGCAATGGTCGCATCATCCTCGCAGTTTCTGCGTATGAAATTGTGTAATGCCATAGATGCAACCACCAACGGCACCTGGACTCTACGAAAGTCAAACCGAGGCATGTTGTACAAGAATCTCCACCGCGACTTTCAAGCGCCAAATGTTCGCTCAATCACACTCCGCAATGAAGAGTGGGCACGGTTGAACAACTCATCATGATTCCTCGGCTTGTGACGTTGAAAGTGTGGTTGGTGATAGTGGCTGCCCTTATATGGTGCGAGAAATTCCTTCTTATTACTGTATCCACTATCCACTAGATAATAGCGACCTGTGAATGTGTACATATTAATACATATTTGTTTCACGTGTGGGCAAACAAATTTAACAAGTTATGGCATTGAACAAATAAACTGTGCGTACGTACCATCCACTGCAGTTGGAAAATTATATTGCGGATCCTCGGTGACAATGTTTAAAATCCGGCTATCATGCATGCTACCCTCCCAACCACATGACACAAAGACGAAACACATATTGAAATCACACACTGCCAAAATATTTTGAGTGTGGCAATCCTTTCGGCTAAAATACGGGGTTGCTTCCGACTCCTTTATGCACGCTGGCACGTGTGTCCCATCCAAGGCATCTAAACAATCCTACACAATTCAAACAAGTAGGCAACATATTAGTACCATGATGACATGCATTATAGCCGCGCAATTTTTTGAAGTCACATCTTCGTAGAATTTGCGGAAAAAAAACTCGATTTGTTGCATTTTTTTCGCACCTTAAACGGCAGATACTGTGGTTGGGTCTGCAGGTGGGGATCCCTCCTGTTTTGGAAATCTGTGGGCAGCCGACAGTGCACGACGGTAAACTTTTTCATTGCTTTCAGAACATTATGAAAATGGCGTGATATTGTTTCACCGGAGTGTTGGAATCTTTCTTGAAGCTCGCGGTTAGGCAAGTTTTTTAGAACATGAATGAAGATTGCAACACTCTCCTCAACGTGCAAGCCGTGGTCCCGCTCAGGTACATACAACCCAAAGTCGTTCACTAGTGTGGCACATAAACAGGTAAAAACGACTTTGGGCATGCACAGTTCATAGCGAAATCTGCCACTGTGTCCATTATACATTTCCAAAATCCATGCCCTCCCCGTCAAGATGGACGTCCGACATGGAACTTTAAGCACGTGCGCCCTGTAGTAGTCGGAGGCAATTCTGTACGCTTCAACATAATTATTATTCATTTCAGTCTGCCACTCGATTGCGAGCGCCGCAACATCATCACACATTTCCTGCATCCGTGCGTCGGTGTCATCGTCGCTTTCCATACCTAAATCACATAACTTCAAATAAAATCAGAAGCATAACATGACAGACTGCTACTCTGCCAAAAGTAAACATGCAAAAATTAATTTTTGTTTAGTCAACTGTAAAGGCTGTCAATAACAGGAGTATTATGCATAAATAATCAATTTATTTCATTTGCATAAATTCTTCTGAGACCTTCTATTGTATTAAAGTAGTTCTGTTAGCAATGGTGAAATCGTGAAGACATTTACTTAATGTATAAATAAGCAATTTTTTTTTTCCTTTTTCTGAGTAATAAGCAATACAGAAATTGCAATGAGATATACAAAAACACAATGTTAAATTAAAATATACAAAAATAATAACATAAATTATTTTGTTTTTTTAGTACCTTACAACGGGTCTAACTTCCAGTTTTTAAGTTGAAGGCTTCAGTAAACTGGACATGTCTCTCTACAAGTAGCAACGCTTTTGTTCAAATGGTCCAGTACAGCTGATTTACAACCACTGTTTACATAACTATGAAGCTGTAAATTGGAAGAGTGTAATCAGATTCATGGTTTATTGAAATTTAAAATTGTAAAATCCATAGCCAATACCCAACCAATGCACATCCATAATTAGAAAACCAGGCAAAGAAAAGGAATAGCATAACCATCTCCCTACCAATTCTCCTTACAAAGCATAGTTGAAAACATCATGTCATTAGCAAATACAAAACGAACATAAGCGAAAAGAAGTCCAACACAAAGCATTTCATTAAAACGCAGCCCTTTAGCAAATATAAGCGAAGTCCAACGCATAAGCGAAAAGAAGTCCAACACATAACGCATAAGAAGTCCAACACAAAGCATAGTTAGAAACGAAGTCCTTGATTGCGCAATATGCTTGCAAGAGTTGGAACTGCTGTCGTCCTCTCTTTGTCTTGTTGCTTCACCTGGACCCAGCCGATAATGCCTTCATCGGAAGGAATACTCATAACCATCTCCCTATTATTGGGCACCTCCATAAGGGAAATACCGAAATGGAGCAGTGGATTAGTTTGTTCAAGTCCTTGAATTTCATAAAAGACGTCCAACAGCTTCGACCATAGTGACACTTTGTCCACCGACAACATGGTTAACAGTGAGTTCCTTACTTTGTGTCTTCACCGAATTCACCAAATCATCCATGCTTGTTGCCAATGCTTCTGCCCCGGTGATTCGCTTCTTCTGCACGGCTGTGACAAATGAGTGCTTCCTTTTGCTGCCACTACCGGATGCAGTAATGTTTGCAGATTTCATCAAGTTTGCAGTGTCAGAGGCACCCAATTCGTTGCTGTCCATAGAGAAGTCTGCACTATCAGACTCCCCTTCCACCTCCAGCTGGTTCCGCATCTCACCAGGCGTCCAAGCATTTTTTCCCGTTACCGCAGCCCCCATGAAAACACGACGCATTAATTCCTCATGATCCAACCTTTTTGTTCTAAACTTGCAACACTCTTTGTCAACATGTAATACAATACAATGGGAGTACACCATTACCAAAATGAATAACTTATGAATCTGGGAATCTGTGCATTATGAATGAACCAAAAAAATTTTAAACTACCAACATTCAACAAGTATTAATCAGGCATTATGAATAACAGATTTGTCTGGACAGTCCTGCCCAATAACAAATCTGTCCAACTGTCTGGGCAATTCTATGATTACACATTGCTAACAGGTAATATAATTTTATTAAATCAAATCTAATACAATCTGTTATAATCTGTCCAGACAGGGATTATGTCCAGACATATTTTTGATATAATCTGTCCAGGAACAATGTTCAACACAACAATGTAAAAATAATATTCGTAATAGGGCATACCTAATGGAAGATCTAATCCGCAGAAATGATCAAAATTGCATATACGCAATCCTACAAAGTGACAAATACTTAAAACCCAGCTGTTTCAACTCCCAAAAACTAACAAATTAATAAAACCCATAATTCAAAGTGCCAAAACCATCAATACTATTCTGAATTCTCAAATAACCCGTTTACCAAATCCAGAAATGAGACAAACCAAGATGAGATAAGGCCTAAACCCCCCCTCCCAAGAAGAACCAATAAAACCAACAAGGCGATATAAGAGGGTTCTAGTGGACAGATAAGGGTTCATATAATCTGTCCAGGAAAATTTTACTGGACAGATTATTGTAACAGATTATTATTTTTTTGGACAGATTATTATATGATAGCAAAGTGAAATTGTAATTCCCAGGATCTTACAGTATAGGCTTTTAAAAATAGAAGCATATCTTGTTGTCATTCATTACACATTGCTGGAGTTCATTACATCAATGACAGAAAATGGGGAAAGCAGTGAAACAGAAAAACACATCATGATAGATCCAATTGTGAAAGAAAAATTAAGGTAGAAATCTGAGACGGTGTAGGCAATCACAAAGTAAAAAGTGAAATCAACTCTTGACAATTATACATTTCAACATTACTGAGATGCTGAGGAAAGTTTTCAAGAAGATCAAACAAAGGTTTTACAAAAAACACATGACATGTCATGCCAAAACTAGTGTAACCACAAAGTGAGCATCATTATATTCCCTCAATCAACATTGAACTGTACATATATCTGGTACGAGGTTCCCGAAATTATGCAGTTTAGCACTTCAGATGTAAATAGTCTTGTTTGGTATGCCTACTTGAGACATATAATCAAATGTATTTGAATTCAACATGTCTCTATGAATACTTGAATTGTAGCAGATTCAATTTCAACGACATTATGAAACACAAAATTATGTAAACATGAGTTCAAGTCGTTACCTTCTCCATTGTAGCCCACCATTCATCCGACGCATTGATCAAGCCAGTCTCTTGGTCGAACCCAATTCCAGTGGGGCCTTTGCGGCTATCCATTAGCTTCGACCATGCACGCCACTCCGCCTTTAGTTGGTTGTACCTATTTTTCAGTTGTTTCATGCTATGTGTCAACCCAGTCGCTGCCTCAAAAGTCTTAGCCAAAGACCGGTACCCATTCGGATTTATTGACATGTGCGGCCTGTTACCTGCGTCTATTTCCTTGACAACAAGTTCCAAGTAGATACGTGTGTTCTCCCAGTCCCAATTGGCTTTGTGATAAGGTTTTGGGCCCTTCCCTTTCCCGGAAGGGGTACGAGAGCCGGATCGAGTTGAAGCCATGCGACTATAGAACATTATAATTTGCATTACTTATTAGTTTGTTGTGTGCATTACTTGTCGTTGTGTTAAACATATGTTATTATGTTTGTCCAACACATATGCAATAGTAAAATGACACGGATAAGTAATATATTACATAAGGAAAGCATAGTACGGTAACAAGCAACACGCGGATACATATATCACATACGGAAACCATAGTACAGTAACCATCTAAACACTGATACATATATTACATATGGAACAACAAAATAGCGACGATGATGGACAAAAAACATGTGACAACTTTAAGTACACGCAGACTCTATTCAATGTCAATCAAACGCGCCTCAAAACGACGAACATTGTCTCTGTCATTCTCAGCAGCCGTTTGTCAGCCATATTCGTCACACCACCCAATCCAATTGACACATGGCTGAGGTTAAAAAAAGTTATGAAATTATTAGTGACGGTTTGACAAGGTAATAATCCCAAAGAAGGTGAAGGTGCTTGTACTCACCACTCCACGAGGGCATTGGTAGTACGCACGTCCTGGATTTTTGGTGGACCGAGAAATCTTGACCACACAATGCCCGTACCCACAAGCACACATAGGGCCTGGTTGTGTTGATGTCGCAGTGGACATAAGCGAGGCCATGTAGTCTGTGATGACGTGTTCAATGACATGACAAGCACAACAAAACAGGTAAACAGGTGTGACACTTACGGTATGGGATAAGTGTATTGTGTAAACAAAACACAACATTATATTTACAAAAGGGAACATATATTCTTCCATTTTGAATAGGATTGCTTCCCTAGTCATTTTATGTGCAAGTGGTTGAATGCTAAGAAGCGTAGAGGTAGAGACGAGAATTTTGTAAAAAAATAAGATACCGACAAGACAAGACAGAAATATAGCAAAAAAATTCTTTTTGTTTTTTTTTTAAAATTTCCATTGCTATGTATATAAATATAAATTTAGGAGACACTGATATACAAGGCATTAATGTATGTAGGTGTATTTTTACTTTCTCAGTTTCCTCTCTTTGTTTTTATATATTTTAGTTTGATCTTAATGCATCTTTCTAAATCATATAAAAAATATCACAAATATGATTTGAGGCATGTTTAAACATAGGACACACATATCTGTGAATTGTCTAGTTAAAAAAAACAAATAATTCATTCCACGTGACGTGTCCAACACAGAGATGTATCCCTAGCATGTTGGTGCCCCATACATTGACATAAACACATCTATTTTGAAGTGTCAGTACTTCATAAGTTGATTGAGTTTTCAAGTGTCTTAGACTTTTCCTTGCCTTTCATAATTTGAACATGATTTACACTTGTGCTTTGTTATGATAGATTTAAAACCGAGAAATCAAAATATTAATCATGATTCACCATACAACAAGCAAAGAGCTTGAAACTTAAAGTTAAAAAAAAAACAAAATCATGGCAAACCAATAATACCAAAATAGCACATGACACACATCAGAAGGAACCTCTTTGATAGCCATGCACACATACTGATGCAATTAACCTCTTTGAAATGGGAGAAATGAAAATTCCTCAATCAATTACCATGCAGAAAGACAACCATTCATCACGTTGGAATGGCCATGCACACATACTGATGCAATTAATCTATCACTTTAGGAAACATTGTGCTGAGGCATCTATGTGGGCAACATTAAAATTTGCAGTCTCAAAAAACTAGCTAGGTATGAAGGCAACATAATAACGTAAGATCCCACCACAGCATTAACCATATATTGATAGCATTACAAGTCAAAGTCATCCTTGGATTAGCAGTTTTATTGTATTTAGGACAATGTTAATTAAGGCATAACCACAAGAAGCCAACTAATATTTGTCAGGAAATACAGTAGTTAAGCAAAGCCAACGTGATTTTGAGGTCAATATATTAAGGCAACTATGTACCAAGCAGCACAATGGTTTGCATCAACCAACATGGCGATTACTAAAGACTGAAGCAACTCAAGGGAATGTCAAACTCATACCAGGATTTTTTTGAAACTACAAACTTGTGTATTAGATTAGAAAGAAATAGAATGTTATGTCATGTTAAAATATATGCACATTTACATATATATGTATGTACATGTGTATTAGATTAGAAAGAAATAGACTATGTTCATGCATATGTATATGCATAAAGATCTACAAAAAGTACTTGAATAGATGTTACACAAACATCCTGATCATGGAAATCATGCTCACCAACTTCACAGTTATACAGCTACTGAATTCATGTCTGTGTTCCATCTATTTAGCACTTTCTAACAATCGTATCACATTTCCATAAACACTATGAGGCAAGCGTGAAGCAGAAAAATGAAAAATAAGAAAGCGTCAAGCAGAAAAATGAAGACCTTTAAACTATTTTGTGAATTTAAAATACAGCTCCATGACCTTACCTTAAACAGATAACCTTAAACAAATTAAAAATCTTAAACGCATGCAAACAGATTACAAATTTTAAACAGATTAAAAACCTTAAACAGATTACCTAAAAATATAGCTCCATCAAATGCATACATTACCTTACCTTAAACAGAAATCTTAAACAGTTTAAAATTTTGAAACAGATTAAACATTTGTGAAAATTTTAAACACATAAAAATCAACATTACCTTAAACAGATTAAAAATCTTTTGCTGAAGTACATTGTTTAAACACTGAGACATATGGAAGATGAGTTTGTTGTGGAAATTCGTATGATTCGTTGTTTTCTAGTGACAAATTTTCTTTTTTCTCCCTCCTCCTTTTTCATTATAGGGATTGAATCCACCTTACTCAAAAGATTAATAGGGACAACCAGACTGCCACATAAACAAAAGAAAATGACCAATTATTCACCAACTTTATTGTGATGTGTTCGTAGAAATCACAATGGTGGCATTTGTAGCTAATTTCACCAAATTTATAGGAATAGCATAAATGAAAATTTCATGTCAACGTATTGCACAATTATAACCACAGAGACAGACAGAATACTTCTAACTTGTTCTATTAATACAGACTACTTCGTCCTATTTAGGGGGCTTTCTTGTTAGGGGGAAATTAATCATAATACTTCATCGTATTTAGGGGACTTTGTTGTTAATCCCCAAAAAAAAAAACGTTGTAATTTTTGGTTTTAGAACACATAATGCGTATGAAATAGGCAACGGTTGATACACACACACACAGCAACAAAGACAAACAGAGAGCGAGAGGGAGAGAGGGTAGACTATTCACATATACAAAAACCAGAGCAGAGAAGTCATGGTTATGAGATCCACACACCCCCCACCAACGGACAACCCGCAATATTGTCTATTTCCGGTACGTGAAAGAAACCCTAAAACACCCAACATAATATACCAGTTTCTGAAAAAATTTACCCAACTTGAATGTTGAAGACAAATTGGAAAACGACAATGGTCAGACAGAGCGAAAGACACACACACACAGATAGAGAGAGCGCGCGAGAGAGAAAGAGAGAGAGTTCATACATACATACAAACCAAACAGAGCGTACGACGGTTGGGAAGCCATAGCGAAATAGAAACAAGAGAGGCTGAAGAGAGAGAGAGACAATGAGCGAGAGAGAGAGAGAGAGAGAGAGCGAGAGCATACCTGCAGTTTGGGGGATCGTCGGAGGAGGGACTGCTTTTCCGTTTGCCTTGGCGGACTATCGTCGTCTCTTGGTTCCTCTTTCTCTTCAAATCAGAGCTTCTACTATGATCCAGCCTTGAACGAAGGGTCATCTTCATCTTCACCGTTTGATGTAGCTGCACAGCCGTAGCTACTACACGCTATGGGAGAGTAGGTCTGCTGATATCCCCATCAATGTTTGACATAAAGGCAGGGGTGAAAACAAGATAAACAAAATGAAATAGGGGCAAAACGGTCATTTTACACTACAACTGGCACCTTTCACGTGCAGCTAGTGTATATAGGTTTTTAGGGTGACTTTTTGGCTTTTTTGGTAACTTTTTGGCTAAAACAGAAGCATCCCAAACGAGGCCAGCTTCAAGCACTATCTTTTGGCCTCGTTTGGGAAGTGGCTATTTTAGAGATTTTTTGGCTTTTTGGCTTTTTGGCTATTTTAGTAGGCTATTTTAGTTTTTGTGTTTGGGAAGATGAGATGAATTTTTAGTTGAGTTGTTGTATTGAAAAGTGTGTTGAAATGATGTTTGAATTTAAAATGACAAAGTTGTCCCTAACTTATAATTTTTTAAATTGATGTAAAGGGGTAAAATAGTAATTTAGCCGTTGATGATGACTTTTGAGGCTGTGACAATGTCCGACGCTGAGCCTATTTTTTTTTTTTTTTTTTTTTTGGAAAAAATCTGATTTAGAGGCTTTTTGGCTAATAACTCAAATCAGGCTATAATAGCCTCAACCACGGTTTCCCAAACAGCGCCTTTAAGATGAATCTGAAACCAGTCCTTTCAACGCGGATTTAACTTCAAGCACTATCTTTTAATGATGAATTTGAAACCAGTCTTTTTTTTTTTTTTTTTTTTGGGCTTATTTTGAGAGGTAATTATTCAGTAATTTTAGAGTATAAATATTTGGTATTTTATAATATTATAATTGGTAAAGAAGGTGAATAGGTGAGATATTGTATTGGATGATTGGAAAATATAAGGAGCATATTGAATGATGATTGATAAAGGAATACATTTTTCGGAGCATATTGGAATAAAAACTCTTTTGGTAACATTTTTCGGAGGAAACGGTGGCTTTTGGGTCGGATTGAAGGCATCCAAAAGTCTCAATCTCGTGTTTATGCTCATAATTTATTTTGACTTGAAAAAGAGCTTGTTAAGGATTATAATTCTATCCTCTATCAAGAGGAACTGTTTTGGTTTCAAAAGTCGAGGGCTAACTGGATTACCCAGGGCGAAAGAAATACCAAATTTTTCCATATATCCACCATTGCGCGTAGAAGGAATATGAGAGTTACCACTCTCAAAAATAGTGAGGGTGTTTGGATCTCGGATCCTGTGGAGCTTAGTAGCCATGTTCAGTGCTTTTTTTAAAACTTGTTTAAATGTGATGTTATGCATACTATTCCCAATATGCATGCTATTTCGCAACCCAGATTTTCTATTGATGATAATCGTTTTCTTTCTAGACCTATCTCTAATCAAGAAGTTTGGGAGGCGATTAAGAGTATTAAGGCCTTTAAGGCGCCTGGGAATTATGGCATTCAATCTCTTTTCTATCATACTCATTGGGAGATTGTTGGCCCCTCTGTGTGTAATTTTATTCAGTCTTGTTTTGCTAATAAAAATATCCCTGATAATTTTAAAGTTACTTTGATTACTCTCATTCCAAAGATTGAAAATCCGGAATCTTTGACCCATTTTCGTCCCATTAGTCTCTGTAATGTTTTGTATAAAACTTTGACTAAAGTGTAAGTTAGTCGTCTCAGATCTATTTTGCCTACTATGATTGGCCCTTTTCAAAACAGTTTCATCCCTGGTCGCTCCACTTGTGATAACATCATTATTGCACAAGAAATTGTTCATACTCTTAGGGGGAAAAAGGGTAAAAAAAGGTGATATGATTTTAAAAATAGACCTCGAAAAAGCCTATGACAATGTGTCTTGGCAATTTCTTCACCAAACTCTTATTGATTTCAATTTAAATGATCACTGGATTGATTTAATCATGAACTGTGTTACTAACGTGAAAGCCTCTGTGCTTTGGAATGGTGAGAAGTTGAAAGAATTTAGTATGGAGAAAGGGTTGAGGCAGGGTGACCCCCTCTCTCCTTATCTCTTTGTTTTGTGTATAGAGAGACTCTCGAACATGATTATGGGCAAAGTGAATGATAAGGGGTGGAAAGGGGTTAAGGCTTCGGCCCAAGGCCCTGTTATCACTCACTTATTTTTTGCTGATGACTTGCTTTTGTTTAGTAAAGCGGAAGAAAAGAATTGTCAAATCATCATGGATGTTTTGAATGAGTTTAGTTCTCTTTCAGGGGATTTGATTGACAGGGAGATTGAATTCACCGTTGATGTGATTCCGGGAACATAGCCAGTATCTAAAGCTCCTTACAGAATGGCTCCAACTGAACTGAAAGAATTGAAAGTGCAACTACAGGAACTGTTAGACAAAAAGTTCATCAGGCCCAGTACTTCACCGTGGGGCGCACCGGTTTTGTTTGTGAAAAAGAAAGACGGCTCACTGAGGCTGTGTATTGATTATCGTGAATTGAACAAGGTAACCGTGAAGAATAAATACCCATTGCCTCGTATTGATGACTTATTTGATCAGTTACAGGGTGCTTAAGTGTTTTCTAAGATTGATCTCAGATCCGGATATCATCAGTTGAAGGTTAAACCAGAAGACATTGATAAGACTGCTTTTAGAACAAGGTAAGGACATTACGAATTTTTAGTTATGCCTTTTGGAGTTACCAATGCACCAGTAGCATTTATGGACCTCATGAATAGAATCTTTAAACCATACCTTGATGACTTTATTGTTGTATTCATTGATGACATCCTGATTTATTCTAAGACTAGAGAAGAACATGAACATCATCTGAGACTTGCCCTACAGACCTTAAGAGAACAGAAACTTTATGCTAAATTGTCTAAATGTGAATTTTGGCTGGACCATGTTATGTTTTTGGGGCACGTTATTAGCAAAGATGGGATTTCAGTTGATCCACAGAAAATTGAAGCTGTAGTGAACTGGCCTAGACCAACGAATATGACCGAAGTCCGAAGCTTTTTGGGATTGGCTGGCTATTACAGAAGATTTGTCAAGGATTTCTCCAAAATTGCCTTACCATTGACTCAATTAACTCAGAAGGGGACATCATTTGACTGGACTGACCAAAGGGAATCAGCATTCCAAGAGTTGAAAACTCGACTTGTGACCGCACCGGTCCTGACCCTACCTTCAGGTACGGATGGTTATACTGTATTTAGTGATGCTTCTCATAAGGGTTTGGGATGTGTTTTAATGCAGAATAGGAGAGTAATTGCTTATGCTTCCCGACAACTGAGGCCTCATGAAAAGAACTACCCAACCCATGATCTGGAACTTGCTGCAGTAGTATTTGCATTGAAAATCTGGCGTCACTATCTGTATGGGGCGACATGTGAAGTATACACTGATCACAAAAGTCTAAAATATTTCTTCACCCAGAAAGAATTGAACATGAGACAGCGGAGATTGCTAGAACTGATTAAAGATAATGACTTGCAGATATTGTATCATCCGGGAAAAGCCAACACCGTTGCAGATGCTTTGAGTCGGAAATCGATTGGGAACTTAGCTTGTTTGCTTACCGGGCAGAGAGAGTTGCTTTGTGACCTTGAAAAATCTGGAATTAAAATTGTTTTGCGAGAACAAGGTGGAACCTTAGCTGCTATTTCTGCTCAACCGGCATTGATTGAAGAGATTAAAGAGAAACAGCAGGAGGATGACTTCTTGAAGAAGATCATCGATGAACGAGAATCTAAACCGAGACCGGGGTTCAAATTTGAAAATAATGTACTGAAATTTCAAGAAAGACTGTGTGTACCGAATGATTCTGAATTGAAAAGAAGAGTTCTGCAAGAAGGCCACAACTCAAAACTTTCTATCCACCCAGGAAACACGAAAATGTACCAAGATCTGAAACAGAACTTTTGGTGGCCGGGGATGAAGAAAGAAATTGCTGATTTTGTATCAAAATGTCTTCATTGCCAACAAGTTAAAGCCGAACATCAGCGACCCGCAGGCTTACTGCAACCCTTACCAATACCGGAGTGGAAATGGGAACATATTACCATGAATTTTATCGTTGGATTGCCTCGCTCCAGTAAAGGTATGGACTCGATTTGGGTTATTGTTGATAGACTGACTAAATCTGCTCACTTCCTACCTGTTAAGACAATTTATAATGCGGACAAATTGGCTATACTCTATATTGATGAAATTGTTAGACTGCATGGAGTGCCTGTGTCCATTGTTTCTGACAGGGATTCGAAGTTTACATCGAGGTTTTGGCAAAGCCTACAGACTGCATTGGGTACTGAACTGAGACTGAGTAGTGCCTATCATCCTCAAACGGATGGCCAGTCAGAAAGGACCATCCAGACTCTGGAGGACTTATTGAAAATGTGTGTCCTTGATTTTCAGGGAAACTGGGAAAGCCATTTGCCATTAGCTGAATTCGCCTACAATAACAGTTATCATTCAAGTATTGGTATGGCGCCTTTCGAGGCATTGTATGGCAGAAAATGTAGATCTCCGATTTGCTGGGCAGAAGTTGGAGATGGGCCTTTGCTTGGGCCCGAGATTGTATATGAGACGACTGAGAAAGTAAAACTGATACAACAGAGACTGAAAACTGCGCAGTGCAGACAGAAAAGTTATGCAGATATCAGAAGGCGAGACAGAGAATATGAAGTGGGTGATCACATGTTTGTGAAAGTGACACCGATGAAAGGCCAGACTCGTTTTGGAGTCAAAGGCAAGTTAGCGCCAAGATATGTCGGACCGTATGAGATTATTGAGAAAATCA
Organism: Camellia granthamiana; assembly: GCA_036172215.1. Lineage (NCBI taxonomy): Eukaryota > Viridiplantae > Streptophyta > Magnoliopsida > Ericales > Theaceae > Camellia > Camellia granthamiana. The sequence goes on along the minus strand of CM069903.1, from coordinate 16,574,829 downwards.
ATCCGGTGGCGTATCAAGTTGTGCTTCCTCCTGAAATGGAGTATATGCACAACGTCTTCCACATTTCGATGTTGAGAGATTATCTCCGGGATCATTTCCATGTGATAGAGCCTACTCGGATAGTGTTGAGTGATGACTACACTTACGAGGAACGGCCCATACAGATTATAAATAGACGGATCAAGAAATTGAGGAACAAAGAGATCCCGTTAGTGAAAGTTGACTGGCAAAATCATGGTGGCGTGTATGCCACTTGGGAAAGGGAAGATGACATGGCCAAGAGATATCCTGACTTGTTCCCACTGAATCCTGTCTTCTTCCAGAATGAAGGTAACTCGAGTTTAGAGGACTAAACTCTTTTTAAGGAGGGGAGACTGTAATAACCCTCACACTGATTACCGATAAGTCACTGATTGAGTACCGATTACTGCTAAACTAAGACTGACTATGACTGATAATTGAACTGACCGAATTACAGAACTGACTGACTAAATCTGAAACTGAATCGATTGCCTGTATCTATTTGAATTGCATTTTATCTGTTTAACTGTTTAATTATCTGTTCAGTCTGTTTTGTTTAGACTGTAAATTGAAGGCCTTATCGGCGGCCGAACCAGAAATTGATTAGTGATTTGTAATCGCCATAATTTATGTGATTTTATGGTATATTTAATTGGAAGTTGATTTAGTATGATTAAACTGGATTAAATTAGATTAAATGGTGTCAAATTACATGAAATGGACATATTTACATTTAGACCACTTAATGGCCCACTATCTCCACTTTTTGAGCCTTATACAAAACATTTCATCAGCTCATTTGTTGTCTCACCACCGAACTATAGAGAGAGAGAGAGAGAGAGAGAGAGAGAGAGTTGGGTTGTTCTTGTTGATTTGCTAGAGAACTTGGTAGAATTGAAGGAGTTTTGCATCTTTAAGCTTCTACATTTGAATTACAAGACCTAGGTAAGGTAATTGAACCTCTCATTGTTGTATTTAAGATTGTTCTTGCATGATTCATGCCAAATTTGAGAGTTGAGCCATGAATTAGTTCTAGCATGTTGGATTAGGACTCATTCCATGCATGCATGTGTGTATTGATGAATTTTGAGTTGATTTCATGGCAAATTGTCACATGCATGTTCATAATTAAGCTTGAGTCCATGTTTTCAACTTGTTTTGAAAGGAAGAAGCCCATTAGAGCAAGAATTGAAGCTTTGAAATGGTTTTAACCCATGCATGTTCTATTTGAGCATTGCTCTTGAAAAATGGTTTTGAATTGGAGTTGAATTAAACACCCTTGGGTCTTGATTTCTTAAATTGAGTTTTGAAACATGTTATTCTATGTGTTTACAAGAGTTTTCCAGAAAATGGGCCCAAGAGGATCGATTTTGGTGTTTGAAAACTTGGTTTTGAACTTGGAGTTCGAATCTGGGTTTTCCAGATTTTGGTTGTCCGCTCGAGCGGGGGAAGTGCCGCTCGAGCGGGGAAATCAAGCTCCCAGCACTTTGGCCTTGTTTACAGTCCGCTCGAGCGAGGAAGTTGGCGCTCGAGCGGGGCCTTGTGTCTCACGCTCGAGCGGGAGTCGAGTGGAGAATTCACCCATCCAGTACTTTTACAGTACGCTCGAGCGGGATAGTTGCCGCTCGAGCGGGTACCTTTGTTGCATGTCCGCTCGAGCGGGGGAAACCTGCGCTCGAGCGGGACTCTGTTTCACTAAAAATTCTGAAAATGTTTTCTGTGTACATCTTTGCATCCTCATTCCATCCTAGGCATTCTTAGGCCTAGTTTTAGACATCTTAATGAGGACATAAATGTAGAACACACCGAGGCATAATAGGGAGTTAATAATTATCTTTCCTAACTGTGAAACTTAGAGTGTGTTCAATCTGTTAACTGTATAGGGTTGGCATTCCGAGGAGACGCTCTAGCATACTGTAGCCCAGAACTCTGTGAGTAACAATTGTGTAAAGATATGTTCAAAATGATTATCTTCTGAATACTGAACTAAACTGTTTACTAAACTGTTTACTGTTTACTGAATGAATGTATGTCCTATATTCTGAACTGTACTGTGGCATCCTTAGCACCTACTGTCTACTGTTACTGTTACAGAGATCTCTGTCGGTTCCCTTGTGGAACCACTACTGTTTACTGACTGATGGCCATCATTACTGTTTGGTCTTTAAGACCTACTGCTTACTGTATTGTTACGCTAACGGATGTACCACATATGACTGATTGACTGAAAGACTAGAATACTGATTTAATGAACTGTTTTCATTACTGTAAGGACATTCATTCTAAACCTGTTTACGCATTATGTTATTCACTGGGCTTTAGCTCACTGCTCATATATATATATATATATGCAGGTGTTCAGGCACCAGACCGCAGCTAGGAGCGTCGAGGTAACTCTAGTTTTGTCAAGCCAACCACTGTGCCTCACTGCAAGGTTCCGAGCCTGCCAAGCTATGGCTTATGGGTGTTTTTATTTCCCCGTCTGTCTTGTACTGTTTTTGTAATACTGTATAGACTGTTACCGTACTGCTTAATAGGGATTAAGTCCCTGTACTGTATATCGTAAATATTGTGCATACTGTTTGGTACTGTTCCGTATAAATGTATGAAAAATCTTTTTGGCATACAGACTGTCACAGCTCATTGGACATTGTTTATTTACTGCATTGGCTTCCGCCATGCCCCTATACTCTGTTTTACTGTATTACTGTTAAGCAGGCCTTCGGTAATCTTGGATTACTGGCCGGTTACGGTACTAAACCCATAGGGGCGGGTTTGGGTCGTGACAGAGTGGTATTAGAGCGATACTTAACCACGAGTTATACCGCACACACGTGTCCAGATGAGCTATAGGGTGTCCTAGAAGAGCAATAGGGCATTTCATGAGCATGAAAAGTGTGTGGTTATGACATGACTGATTATATGCTAATGTGTTAACCTGCTCAAAGAAATGACTGTCTATGTTGATAACTGTTATAACTGTTATAATTGCTTATAGTGAAATGGATAACGCAAGAACTTCAAATGAATCTGAATCCTCACCAACTGAGGCCAGAATGGCCAGAATGAAAAGGATGATGGAACTGTTAACTGCAAGATTAGATCAACAACAGAACCAACAGCCCCCACTTCCTCCTCCGGTACAGCCGGAACCAAATGTGAATGATAATGATGGGGACATAATTGCTCTTACCCAGAAGTTCAGCAAACTGAAACCGCCGTCCTTTCAGGGAGGCCTTGAACCGTTAAAGGCTGAAGCATGGGTTTTGGAGACCGAAAAATTGTTTTAGGTGTTTCCGTGCTCGGAGGCACATAAAGTAATGTTGGCCACTTTCACGCTGCAAGAAGAGGCTAGAAGGTGGTGGATGCTTACTCGTGATGACAACACTGCTATGACTTGGGCTCAATTCAAAGTAGCCTTCTTTGAAAAGTACTTCCCTCAGTGTGTCAGGGACAGAAAGTCATTGAATTCGAACAGTTAAAACAGGGCACAATGTCTGTTGCTGAATATGAAACGAAGTTCACCGGGCTTGCTAGATATGCACCACATATGGTGGACACCAAGTATAAGAAGGCCAGGAGGTTCGAAGGCGGCCTGAATGTTGCGATACTGGATAGAATAAATGTTCTGAAATTACCGACTTATGTGAATGTCCTTGACCGAGCCTTGATGGCTGAAGCAAACATCGAGGCACTGAAAACTGAAACACCAGCGTCTGAATGGCGTGGTAAAAGGCAGAATTTTAAATTCAAGAAAGGCAAGCATAACCCATTGAGCAAGAAACAGAATACGGGGTCAACGACTAGCCCCAGCCAAGGGAGTGGTTTCATACCCTGTTCTGAATGTGGTAAGAATCATAAGGGAGTTTGTTATAAAATCTCTGGTGCTTGTTACAGGTGTGGCAAGGTGGGCCACATGGTGAAAGATTGCCCTTCCACTACTCCGAGCAATAGTAAAGCTGCAGGCAGCGCCGCAGCATCAACCGTGGCACCAAAACCGAACCCCAAAGCTACCGGGAAGAGGCAGGGCCGTGTGTTCGCCCTAGTACCAGGAGACGTGCAAAATACCGAGACCGTAGTGTCAGGTATTCTTTCTATTTGTGCTCAGAATGCATATGTACTGATTGATTCGGGGTCTACACATTCTTATGTATCGCATGCTTTCTCGCGAAAATTGAATAGACCCTTAGAACCCATGAATTACCTGTTAGCTGTATCATCACCTATTGGGGGATCCATGACATGCGCATATAAGTATCCTGCTTGTGAGATTATTGTTGGGGATATGCATCTGTTTATTGATTTACTGCCATTGAACATTGACCATTTTGATGTAATATTGGGGATGGACTGGTTAACGAAATATCATGCCACCATAGACTGTGTAACGAAACAAGTAGTTTTCCGTCCACCGGGTTTGCCCGAATTTGTGTTAGTGGGAGTGGAGTGGTACCTCCTCCGTATTTGATTTCATCTGTAAAAGCTGTTAAATTGATTAGAAAGGGGTGTAAGGGATACCTGTGTTCTGTAATGACTGTATCTACTGATGATAATGCTAATGTGAACAGTATTCCCATAGTCAGAGAGTTCCCAGATGTTTTTCCAGATAATCTGCCAGGGGATTTGATTGACAGGGAGATTGAATTCACCGTTGATGTGATTCCGGGAACACAGCCAATATCTAAAGCTCCTTACAGAATGGCTCCAACTGAACTGAAAGAATTGAAAGTGCAACTACAAGAACTGTTAGACAAAAAGTTCATCAGGCCCAATACTAAGGATGAGACTGAGGAAGTAGAAGAGGTCGATGACGAGGAAGCCAGAGACAAGAAAGAAGCCGAGGCTGAGGTTGCCGAGAAAGAATCTGAAGCTGCTGCTAGGGTCAAGTCCCCAACTCTGAATGAGCAAGTCCTTGACTTGACTCAGGATGAGAATGATGAGGTTCAAAAGACCACTTTTGAGGCCGAGGTCGCGACTGCCAACAATAGCCTAGATGACACACTACGTGAGATCGACGCCGAGGTCCAAGCTGAAAAATCTGCCCAGCTATCTGCCGAGGCTAACACAACGCCAATTGCCAAGGCAAGGCAGACTGTGGAAAATGCATGAACTTTGGTTTTTCCTCCTTTTTGTACTTTTCCTTCTTACTTTTGGACAGTTGTAATCGTTTGTTTAAAAAATGTTAGGTTTATATTTGGTCAATGTGCCCCTTTTGTCTTTGTAAATGAACAAGTAATCTCTTATGCCAGGTCGAAGTGCCTTTTTGTATACGAACAAGATTCTTTTCTGCATGCAAGTCTTATATTTTCTTCCAAGTGTTGAATGTATGCCTTCTTTTCTTCTATGCATGTTTGCTGCTTTCTTTCATGCTTTTCATGCTTCTAAACTTAGAATATTTTTGCATTTCTTCAAAGTGTACCTTAACTGTATAATAACTTCGGGATACAATACCTTGGATAAACCTTGACTGTTTGCCTCGGCTAACCATTTTCATACATCGGCTAACACTTTAAAAACTAAAATATTTTTACAAGTGTTATTGCTTTTTTACCTCCATACACTATCTTCTATTAAGACTTCACCCTTTCCAAGTTTTGACAACCTGGTTGGTCACCTCGGGTAACATATACCTCGAATACTTTATTCATCATTGCATCAGCTAACTCCAACTTGTTAAGTCCATTTCTAAAAATTTCAACAAGTGTCCAACTCTTAAGTTTGTTCAGCACTCCAACTTCCTGCCCCCTAATGTGAACCTAAGTTCCACTTAAATTCACATTAAGCATGTGACTATAGTCTTTTGCCGAAGTCAGATTCAAACAAAGGCTTCCCGAGGTGTTTCAACCTTGGTTTCTCTGTTAATGAACTTAGTTCCATTCTGAGATTGACTCTACCGATATGGCAAGTCCAGGTTAATTCGACTTTGTTCAATTCCATTATATGCAAGTATAATTCAATTCTTCCATATAAGTCTAAGTTATTCATTATGTTTCATTCAGAAACATCGCCAACTTAGTTCAACTCTATTATATGCAAGTATAATTCAACTCTGTCATATAATAAGTCTAAGTTATTTGTCATGTTTCATTCAGAAATATCACCAACTTAATTCAACTCTATTATATGCAAGTATAATTCAACTTTGCCATATAATAAGTTTAAGTTATTCGTCATGTTTCATTCAGAAACATTGCCAACTTAGTTCAACTCTATCATATGCAAGTATAATTCAACTCTACCATATAATAAGTCTAAGTTATTCATCATGTTTCATTCAGAAATATCGCCAACTTAGTTCAACTCTATTATATGCAGGTATAATTCAACTCTGCCATATAATAAGTCTAAATTATTCGTCATGTTTCATTCAGAAACATCACCAACTTAGTTCAACTCTATCGTATGCAAGTATAATTCGACTCTGCCATATAATAAGTCTAAATTATTCGTCATGTTTCATTCAGAAATATCGCCAACTTAGTTCAACTCTATTATATGCAAGTATAATTCAACTCTGCCATATAATAAGTCTAAGTTATTCGTCATGTTTCATTTAGAAATATCGCCAACTTAGTTCAACTTTATCATATGCAAGTATAATTTAACTCTACTTATATGATAAGTCTAAGTTATTCGTCATGTTCACCATGAGAACATCGCCATACGACATTTCGGTCTTAACGCACAATCATGGAGTCCAACAACATTTTCATGCTTTTTAACATAGGCTTCGGCATCTTTTTACATGTAGGGTCACCAGAATCCCTATAATATAGCTCTGTGGGCAAAGGATTTGCCCCATACATAGATCTCGTGTAAAAAGTCTTCAACCTGGGAATGATGTACACATCGCAATAGAAGTCCAGTAAAAGTCCTTCTATATATATGGTCTTCTACTGATAGGCAGAACCTGGCAGACTTCAGTCTAATCTTGTGTGCTTCTTTTTTATCTTCTAAGATCTAGGATCTGCTTATTTAGGTTGAGCTCTTGTCTTCTCGGACCTAATCATTTAGGTCGAGATCTTGCCTTCTGGGGTCTGGGATCCGGGATCTGGAATTCGGGATCTGCTGACTTAGGCTGAACTCTTGGTATATCAGACTTACTCATCTAGGCCGAGATCTTGTCTTCTAGGATCTGGGATCCGAGATCTGAAATCCAAGATCTGCTCACTTAGGCTGAGCTTTTATCTTTTCGGACCTAATCATCTAGGCCGATATCTTGTCTTCTAGGATCTGGGATCTGGGATCTGGAATCCAGGATCTGCTCACTTAGGCTAGGCTTTTGTCTTCTCGGACCAAAACATCTAGGCGACGATCTTGTCTTCTGGGATCTGGGGTCCGGGATCTGCTCACTAAGGCTGAGCTCTTATCTTCTCAGACCTAATCATCTAGGCCGAGATCTTGTCTTCTGGGCTCTGGATCCGAGATCTGGAATCCAGGATCTGCTCGCTTAGGCTGAGCTTTTGTCTTCTCGAACCTAATCATCTAGCTCGAGATCTTGTCTTCTAGGCTCTGGGATCTGGAATCCAGGATCTACTCACTTAGGCTGAGCTCTTGTCTTCTCGGACCTAATCATCTAGGCCGAGATCTTGTCTTCTAGGATCAGGGATTCGGGATCTGGAATCTGGGATCTGCTCACTTATGCTGAGCTCTTTGTCTTCTCGGACCTCATCATCTAGGCTGAGATATTGTCTTCTCAGATTTGGGATCCGAGATCTAGAATCCAGGATCTGCTCACTTAGGATGAGCTCTTGTCTCCTCGAACCTAATCATCTAGGCCGAGATCTTGTCTTCTAGGATCTGGAATCCGGGATCTGCTCACTTGGGTTGAACTCTTGTCTTTTCGGACCTAATTATCTAGGCCGACATCATGTCTTTTAGGATCTGGGATCCGGGATCTAGAATCTGGGATCTGAGCTCTTGTCTTCTCGAACCTAATCATCTAGGCCGAGATCTTGTTTTCTAGGATCTAGGATCCGGGATCTGGAATCCAGGATCTAGAATCCGGGATCTGTTCACTTAGGCTAAGCTCTTTTTCTTCTCGGACCTAATCACTTAGGCCGAGATCTTCTCTTCGAGGATCCGGGATCTGGGATCTGCTCACTTGGGCTGAGCTCTTGTCTTCTCATACCTAATCATCTAGGCCAAGATCTTGTCTTCTAGGATTTGGGATCCGGGATCTGAGCTCTTATCTTCTCGAATCTAATCATCTAGGCCGAGATCTTGTCTTCTAGGATCTAAGATCCATGATTTGGAATCCGGGATCTGCTCACTTGGGCTAAGCTCTTGTCTTCTCGAACCGAATCATCTAGGCCGAGATCTTGTCTTCTAGGATCTGGGATCTGGAATCCGAGATCTGCTCACTTGGGTTGAACTCTTGTCTTCTCGAACCTAATTATCTAGGTTGAGATCTTGTCTTCTAGGATCTGGGATTCGGGATTTGGAATCCGGGATCTGAGCTCTTGTCTTCTCGGACCTAATCATCTAGGTCGAGATCTTGTCTTTTAAGATCTGGAATCCGGGATCTGAGCTCTTGTTTTCTCGGACCTAATCATCTAGGCCGAGATCTTGTCTTCTAGGATCTGGGATCCAAAATCTACTCACTTAGGCTGAGCTCTTTGTCTTCTCGGATCTGGGATCCGGGATCTGGAATCTGAGATCTGAGCTCTTGTTTTCTTGGATCTAATCATCTAGGCCAAGATCTTGTCTTCTAGGATCTGGAATTCGAGATCTGCTCACTTGGGCTGAGCTCTTATCTTTTCGAACCAAATCATCTAGGCTGAGATCTTGTCTTCTGGGCACTAGTTTTGGTTGTTTGTGCCGACATGTCTTGTAATAGGGATGTCGGCTGCATCATGTTGTTCTGCATCATGAGGTTGACCACTGTCTGTAGATCTATCAAAATATTTTCCATGTCTTTCAATTTTCTCGTCTTTTCTCCAGCATCTGTCCTTCCATACCTAAAGGTCCCTTTCACAGTAGTACTCATCTCAGCTATTCTTCTTGTTCCTTTCCTAGCCTTTGGCGACATTATTCGCCTCAGGATTCACTTCTTGCACTTTTCTGTTATGGTCCATTCCTTCAATGTTAGGATCTACATGCTCCTCCTCCTCCTCACTGTGGATATCGTCCACAATCCTCACTTCCTGTCCGTTGTTGGCCATCTATCCTTACTAAGTTCCCACAGACGGCGCCAAATTGTGGGTGTTGATTTCTGACCACACAACCAAACGGGGAACTCAGCTGGAGAACACCGGCAGAATAGATTAACCCCAAACACCTGCCAACAAGAATATGAGAATACTGCGGTGGTTCGTCCACCCGGGAGCACTTCGACGATCAAGTCAGTAATCTTATCTCTCACAGATATCAATACAAGTACTTAAACTTCAACAATGAAAGCATAAAAACATCTCAAATAAAGCATACCTTGGACCCACAAGGGTGCCTTACTTTTATAATGATCAGTGTCCAACTTCCCCTAGAAGTCTTACTTCATAGGACTCTATCCTTTACAAGGATAACATTTATCACAACTCACACTATTTAGATTAAAATAAACTCCCTCAAGAGTCACATCTCTATTCAAATAGGTAGCTTGATGTCATCTAAGACTCTAGTCCTCTATCCAAATATCTCGAATTTCGATATTATCGCACCATATCTCAACACCATAGTCCGCCAACGCGATACCTCGACTAACAATCTCAGCCACGTGGACTACCTAAAAATATGTCCCCACAAGATTTATCAAAAAAAAAAAATGTAAATTTCCGAATCCTTATTTTGCTTTACACCACCCTCTGTTTTGCAAAATAAAATTACACAAAAACTAACAAAAAGAAACGCATGCACACTCATTCATTTGTTACTTTCAGCGATATTGCAACTTTTCCTGTTTTCAAGACCACCATTTTGCCTTCTCACTTCTTCTTTATTATTTTTCTATTCATAATGGGGGAGATAAATTTTCTGGGAAAGCTTTGTCGTTTATTGAAATTCTCTATCATCACCATATTTGATTGTTGAACACAGGGTTCAACCCAGTTTTTTATATATATTATATTTATTTGCCTAAAAAAATAAAATAAAATAAAATGGGATATGTAAAATTCAAAAAAAAAAAAAAAAAAGGGCCAGGGATTTTTGGGATCGGGGAAACCCGATCCCCGTTAGGGGGCGGGGGCAGGGGGTTGATGAGTTCTCCGCCGAGGATCGGGGACGGTGATACCTTTGGGGATTGGGGACGGGAAGTGTAATCCCCAACCCCGTCCCAACCTGTTGCCATTCCTATTCAAAAGGCAATTATCAAAACAACAATGATTCATCCCCTCTTTTTCCCTCACCCCCTTTGACCCCCTCTCTCTTTCATTGGTTACTTTTTCTTTTTCTTTTTCTTTTTTTTCTTGCTCCTCCAATCACTCCCCGCCACGTGGCAAAGGGGGTGAAGGGGTGACCCCCAAAAGGGGGTCCCAAGCATTATTCTTATCAAAAACAACCTCAAATGAGCGCAATATCCACCACACCTTTCAACGCGTAGTTTTCTTCGAGCACTATCTTTTAAAATGAATCTAACGTGTATTTAGCTTCAAGCATAGCCTTATTTTGAAAAGTAGGTTGAAAAATAATTTTTTTTTTTTTTTTTTAAAAAAAAATTGTATAGAAACATAAAAAATGATATGACTTAAAAAAAAATGAAAAATCTTACTTTTAGACTTTTAATCCAATTGTCAAAATAGAAAATTATCCAAAATTATTATCTTGTGATGCAGATTTATTCTATTTATGGATCTCATATTACATAAATTTAACCTCTATCACACAACTATTCACCTAAAAAATCTAGGTAGATAAACCTAGATTCCCAGACTTATTATTTTGAGAACATTCACCTAAAAAATCTAGATTCCCGAACTTATTATTTTGAGAATGATATGGCTCAATAAAAATGTTTTACCTTCAAACAAAAACACTCAGTTAATATAACTTATATTTACCAAAGGCAGTGGCTTTGGTCCAGTCCAAGATTGGACTGGACTGGACCGTGCTGTTGGGCCCGTGGGGGCCCACCACTGGTCCCGTTTTGATAATCCAAACCATTCAATATGTAGAACTCGTCCAGTACTATATGCCTATAAAAAATCACGTTGATCGGATATCGATAGCTATGTGAACAAAGCAGTTTTTATCAACCGTTAATTTTTTCACCGTCCATTTTTTTTATACAAAACTGATTTGATCACATAGCTATTGATATCCGATCAACGTGATTTTTTATAAGCATGTAGTACTCGACGAGTTCTACACATTGACGGTTCGGCTTATCAAAATGGGCCCAAAAAGTAGGCCCCATGGGCTTAACTGGACGGGTCCAGTCTTGATCTCAACTTGAGACAAGCTGGACCCTTTACCAAAATCGATAGTGTCTTTATCATTCTTGTCAACACATTATTGACTTAATAAGTCTCATCATTAATGTATATATCTACAATACAGATATAAAACTAAGCTGATACATTAAATGATAACAGAATATGATAAAAATAGATGGACTGGCTCTCCTATAGATGATTTAGACTGAAGATTGTTGTTCGGAGTGGCCATGACAGCTAAAGCAATTGGTGAAGCTATATGAGGTCTGAATGATCGACTTTTAACTCAGATCAATTTGTCTAAATTTCCTTTCATAGAGAAGGATAGGTTATTTACCATCGTAGGTTCACCTTGATTTGTTTAAATTCGCTAGTTGAGATAAAATAACTCGTAAATAGGGCTGTGCATGGGGTGGTTTGAATTGATTTTGGAGAAAAATCATCAACAAACTGGCTGAATGAATTGAGCATTTCTCAATCCATTATTGACCCATCTATCTCCAAAATCAGCGAATTAATTGAATACCTTGATAATTTCAAACCAGCAAGTTGAGCAAATTAAGAATACACAATGCAAATATATATATATATATATATGTTAGTGAACATATACAACACTCTAATTTTTTCAATATACAAAAATAATTACTAAATTAGAATAACTTATTCAGCTTATCAAATTATACGGAATGATTTGGATAAATTTGAGTTGGTTTCATAACCCTACTTTGAAAGTACATAAAGTAGAGATTTTTCTCTCTCTAAGATAAGAGGACTCTAGCCTAGGATAACTTTCTTTGGGTCTTTCCCAGCTCTTTCTTTCTCTTTGCACTTATCTTCGGCTCTAGTTTCTCCTCCTTATTTTCTCTGGCCCTCCTTATACTGTGTGTAGTTGGGGGATTTGAGGAGGGATTTGAAAAGGAAAATGGAAAAGGTAAGTGAAATGTGAATAAAACATACCTATATTTCACATAGTTTCACACACCTTTTTCCTTTCCCTTTCCAAATCCCTTCCCAAATCCCCCAACCAAATACAACATTACTCTCTTTTCTTATTCATTGCTTTTTCTTCTGCTAGGTTCTCTCTCTCACCACTTTTCTCTACTCTACACCTCTCATCTCGCTCCCTTATCGTAGTTATGGAAGAAGCTTCAAATGTTAGAGCTGATTTTGTCACTATTGAGCTAGAGGACAGCACTGAAGTGCTAGAAGATGTATCCCACCAGCGGTTAGTCGGCAAGATCTTGTCCCTAAAACAGCTCAACAAACCTGCGGTCTCCTCCGTCCATGGTGCTTAGAAAACGCGTGCTCCTTTTTCTATAATGCATTGGGAGGAGAACCTTCTGCTCTTCACTTTTGAAGATGTGGAGGATAGGAGGTGGGTGTTGCAAGAGGCCTAATGGTCTATCATAGGTCACTTGATGATCGTTCAACCTCTGAAAATGGGTACTTCCATCTCAGAGCTTGAATTTATCTGGGGTCCATTCTGAATTCAGGTCCATGGGCTGACGCTAGGGAAAATGACAAAAGCAAATAGGGAGATCATTGGTAGCAAAGTGGGCAAACTTGTTAAAGTTGAGCCCCTAAATGATGGTTTTCTTCTAAATCTTAATTTTCTCCGCATTTGGGTTGCTTTGGACACTACGAAACCTCTACCTAGGGGTTTCTTACTCCCAATGGGGGATTGCCCATCGGGGAGAGTATGGGAATCCTAGGTTTCGTTTAAAATATAAAAGTTATCAGACTTCTGTTTTGATTGTGGACTCATAGGCCATGACCGAAATGTGTGCAAATATGTTTCGCAAAAGATGGCAAAATATCTGGCTATGGCCTTGAGTTACGTATTGGGGTTGCTCGAAGAGGTGGGTTAACATCGGAGTCTCCAAGGAAGAGAGATTTTGCTAATACAGTGGAGTTGGAATCAGGTCTAGCCTTCTCATCATCACCACAACACAACCCACAAAGTTGGTTATGGCAACGCGTGATAATAGGGGCTCAACGTCTACAGGTCTGTGTACCACTCTAGGCACTGCCCACATTGTGGATGCACAAACTACAGAACATGCTACCATACAGTCACGGGAGATCGTGGGTATGTTGGGACAGAGAAATGACAGTTCAATACCTATGCGTCAATATCCGATTGAGGAGGGAGATTTGGTTCTTGGCCCCCATAACTCCATTAGAGGGCTGTAGACAGATGGGCTTGAGGAACAGGCCCTATTAGAGAGAAATACTAGACCAACTTCAGATGGGCCTTTGTCTACCCCAAAGACCCAATATTTTGTAACTGAACCTTTCGAATGTAACCTTTTCTCAGCCCAGTTGCTCAAGCACTCAACCCATATTCCTATACCCATTTCTATTAAGGAAGTAAGCCCAAACTCAAGTCCAGTTAGAAAGGACCTGAGAACGGTTGTTGTAGATGATTGCTTGTCCACTGTCTTTAAAACCATTACTTCGAAACGAAAACCTCTGGATGGGTTGGATGAATAAGAGAAGGTCTCCAAAAGAGCGAAAGAGCTGCAACTTACCTTAGCTCCCCTTCAAGCCCTAGATTCCCCTTTGTTTGCCTCCCCTGGGAACTCACCATCAAACTCTTCGGCAAAACCTCGAAAAAGAAAAAAGAAACCAGTGGTGGAGAACTTACAATCGAGGCAATTGAATCTATTTTTTTAAGTGGATGGGCCAGAATGTACACAAGTGTTTGATGTTCTTAAGGTCTATTGTGAGGTTTCGGGGCAATCAATTAATATTGGAAAGTCTAGTGTTCAATTCTCCACAAACATTTCACCGGCCACCCCAAGCTCGATATGTGCAATCTCAGGTCTCAGAGAAACCAAATCTCAAGCCAAATACTTGGGACTACCTTTGTTCAGAGGCCGATCAAAAGCTGAAGCATATGAGTTTATCATTGAGAAAGTTCTCCAAAACTTACATGAGTGGAGGCTTCACTTGCTATCCCAAACGGGGAGGGAAATTTTGATTAAAGTGGTGGTCCAAGCTAGTCTCTCCTATGCGATGGCTTGTTTCGTTTTTCCAAAAAAAATTCTATACAGAGCTAAATTCTCTCATTTGCAAATTTTGGTAGGGTGGTGATCTAAAGGGTAAGGGCATACATTGGGCATGTTGGGACAAATTGGCACTTTCCAAGTCCTTAGGGGGTTTGGGGTTTAGAGATTTCCACGCTTTTAATCTTGCTCTTTTAGCCTGGCAAGGCTGGAGATTAATGAAATTTCCTCACTCTTACTGTGCCCGCATTATGAAAGGCATTTACTTTTCCCACTCAAACTTTATGCAAGCTACTCGAGGAAGGCGTGCTTCTTGGGCCTGGGCTACTTCTGCTTCAAGGCAGGACAGTACTTCAGCAAGGATTGAGAGTCAAGTGTATAGTGGTGCTACAACCTGTTTCTAGGAAGACAAATGTATTCCATCTTTGCCTCAATTTAAGGTAACCTCCCCAGGACCAGTGGATACAAATGTGGAATTAGTGGCTGATGTTATTGATGAGGCCTCAAAGACCTGGAAAATTGATTCTTTAAGAAACTTAGTCACTAAACAAGAAGTCCAAGCTATTGTTTCTATATCCATTTCTTTGGCCCAAAAAGATGATTCCCAAATTTGGCACTTGGAGTCAAACGACATTTGCTTGGTGAAATCAAGGTATCAATGCTCACTTGATCTGAATATCAAACCCCTCTACAAATCCTCATCCTCATTTCAAGCTCGTAGCAGTATCTGGAATCATATTTGGGCTTTGAAGGTCCTTCCCAAGCTTTGACACTTTTAGTGGAGAGTGTGCAACAATGCAGTGGCTTCCAAAACAAACTTGTGGAAACGCAAATGTGCCCCCTCTCCATGGTGTCCACTCTGCCATAAGGAACCTGAAACTATTGAGCACTTACTGTTCGACTATGAATAGGTAATCCCAATTTGGTTTCGAAGTGACCTGAATTATAAAGTAGAATGAAAGGCCATTCACTTTGCCTTGAGGTGGACCGGCAAGCTTATGTTTTAGTTCAAGCATGAGGAAGATAGGGATTCTTTTTTTAGTAAAATTGTGTAGATCGGTTGGTTTATCTAGAAGACTCGAAACGAATTCGTCTTTAATCATCAGATGGTGAAACCCTCCTTGACTTTACATCAAGCTCGAGCGGCTGAACTGGAATTTTCTAAAGCTTGTTTGAAAACATCCCTAAGTGGCAGCAATCCCATAGGGGTGCAAAGAAATTCTAATGGCTGGTATCCTCATCTCCTTGGAGTTTTTAAAATCAATTGTGATGTGGCTACTAAACAAAACTCAAATATTACTTCAGTAGCTGTTGTTCTTCGGGACTCACGAGGGAGATTGCTAGATGGTCTGACAAAGAGAGTCCATGTTTCTTCCCCTTTCCAAGGAGAAGCTCTAATGTGTCGGTTTGTTTGTCTCCTAGCCACAGCTTGTAATTTATCTGAAGTGGAAATTAAAGGGGATAACAAGATTACGCTGTGTTTATTTGGGGGATTGGAGAAGGGATTTGGAAAGGGAAAAGGAAAAAGTGTATGAAATTAGGTGAAATGTAAGTATATTTTATTCACATTTCACCTAATTTTTTCTTTTCTTTTTCTAAATCCCTTCTCAAATCCCCAATCAAACACAGTATTAGTGTTTCAGAATCAAATCCTCCATGGGAATGTGAGGTTGTTATTTATGATATTAGAAGCATGACTTCTCAAGGAAGGTTCAAACTTGCTTGGTGCCCCAGATCAGCAAATTTAGTGGCCCGCTGGGTGGCCGAAGCCTCTCTCCAGAACCTATCGCCGATTGACTGGATTTCCAACCCTCCCCCTAACCTTGCTAGGCTTTGTAATGTTTCTGCTCTGTTTTCTTGATATTTGTTGTCTTACTTTCTCATATTCAAAAAAACAAAAAAACAACAAAAAATGGTACATAAAGTTACTCTACAATGTCCCATGGACCTCTGACAACGGTAGTTTATGAAATTGGAAAATTTATTTGTCCGTTTGGAAAGGGTTAATTTGGCTATTTTAGTCACAAAAGACAAAATAGGTTATTTTAGCCATAAAAAATAAAACATCACATCCAACCCATAATCATTACACTCTTCTCTCACAAAAAAAGTCAAAAAAGTCAAAAAGTCAAAAAGCCCTTCCCAAATCAGACTTTTTAGCTCAGGCTAAAATAGCCAAAAAAGCCAAAAGTCAAAAAGCCAACCCACTTCCCAAACCAACCCTTGGTGTTGCGGAGACTTCAAGTGACGGTATCCCTCACTAATCATAAATTTTTATGTCCCTTTATGTTTCTTAATTACTTAATACAAATTCGTAAATCTCATCTCCTCTATTAATTATAACACTATTAGAGTATTACGTGGCGGTACTCCAATCAATAACTTTTCATGAAAGTGTGGTGGTCAATAATAGCTAGGAGCGTAAAAATAGTCCGCGTCCCAAGCCCAACCCGAGCCCCTGAGCCTGAGCCATCATTTTAAAGCCTGGCCCATTAGCTCGCTTAAGGCCCGGCCTAGCCCGGCCGAGGTCCAGTGTCTTTTTTAATGGAAAATAATAAAATTTTAGTAGAAAAAATTAAAAAAACAAAAAAGAAATGGTCAGGCCTGCCTAAGGCCCGAATATCCCTAGGCCTAGGCTTAATTTTTTGGCCCATGGGCTAACCTGGCCCAACTTAAATTTTGGCGAGAGCCTGCGAGACCTGATATGGGCCAGGTTGAGCCCGGGCCCAGGTGGGTCTGGCCAGGCCGGGCCTGATTTTCACCCCTAATGATAGCATACTGCACCATATCCACACCATCAGTTGACTGGTCAGAAGATTCCGTTGCCAACGAATTCATACATAAACAAACAAAAATTCAAATAAAGACCAATCAACTTGTTTGATTTGGATTTTCATGATTCGTTTTTCAAAAGATTAAAAATTTTAGTTTTACTGAATTTTTTTAATATTTTAAATTATTTTTTAAATTTTTAGATATACCTAACATAAATATACTTAAGAAATATAATATTTGTGAAAGAAATCTTTTGAAAATTCACTAAATATCAAAAATATAATAAATAAAAAAAATGAGAATTCAGTACATTTTTTGTATTCTTGTATATTTATTGATTTTTTAAAATATTTTACTTTTTAGATACATCTAATTTAGGTACATCTAAAAAAATATAAAAAAATCACTTAGAATTTTAAAAATATTCACTAAAAATAAAAAAAAAAAAAACTCAATTTAAAAAAAATTAAATCTAAAAAATTAAAACCAAACACACTAAATAATATCTCATGAAAGTGTGGAAGTCAATGGTAGTACCATATCCATATCATACAAACAGTCAACTGATCAGAAGATTCTATTGCCAATGAATTCATACCAAGGCCTATTTTGGAAAGATAATTAACAATTAATTTTTAAAATATGTTAAAAAAATAAGTATTAATATGACTAAAAATAAGTTAAAAGTTGACCTTTAACTTTTTTAACTCTTTCCAAAAGAGCCCATACACAAACAAAAATCTAAATAAAATTTTAAGGATGATATGACTCAATAAAAATCTTTTATTTTTAAATAAAATTATTTTTTTATCAATAAAAATTAGTTATTAGTTATTAAATTAACACCTATAATAATTTGACTAACGAAATGGCCTTTGATAGGGTCACGTCGAGAAGAATGATTCATGTAACCGATTCCATTTGATAGGATTTAAGGTTTGGTTTAGTTTGATTTGATTTGGGTTGGTTAATAATTAATCTCTCCACTCTTATAAATTTAACTCTCCTTAAAAGAGTTAGACCTATAACCATTACAACAAAATGTACATTCGGCGACCAAAATTGATGATTAAAAAAAATTTAGTCGCCAAAAGTTGTGGAATTGGCGATCAAAATTTTTTTTAGTCGCCAAAAGTAAAATATTTAACTACTAATTTTTTTTTAGTCGGAGTATATTGGTTTTTGGCGACCAAAAAAAAATTTAGTCTCTAAAAATGCTAGAATTGGCGACAAAAAAAAATTTTAGTCTCCGTATATTGACTTTTGGCTACTAAAATAATTTTGTCGCCAAATGGAAAATAAAAAAATATTTTTTTAACTTTTGGTGACCAAAATTTTGGTCGCCAAAAGTTTATTTTCAACGACAAAAAAAATTCTAGTCACCGTATATCGAGTTTTAGCTACTAAACCATTTAAAAGTTTATTTTCATCGACAAAAAAGAATTTTAGTCGCCAAAGAACTAAAATTTTTTGGAAGGAGACATTTCAAATATTTTGGAGGGATTTATAAAATACTTTCAACGACTTAAAATACATTAGTCGCTATTACTCAATCTTTGGTTGCAAAATATTTAGTCGTTATTTATTGTTATTTGGCGACAAAAAATTTATTTAGTCGCTAAAGGTTGTAGTATTTGTTTTAGAGGGAAACAAATTATTTTCGATATATTTTTACAGTCTGTTCTGCCCTCTCACACACACACACGATATACACTGTTGTCTCAGACACTGCCAAACCTCACCCCCACTTACCACCAGCGCTCACCACCGACGCTCACCACCAGGGGCGGCTCCAAGGCTTGGTCAGGGGTGTCACCCAAACCCCGTGGCTGAATTTTTTTATTTATTTATTATATAAATATTAGATTTTAGGAAAAAAATTAGTAATTGAACCCACTAAAATACAATTTTGAACCCATAGTTTTAAGTCCTACTCTTTTGAACCCACCAATGAAAAAAGTTTACTTTTTAACTTTTACCTATTTTTTGTTTAAAATATTTTATTTGTAAAGTCATATTTTTTTTTTGTCTACTTTTTGTTTAAAATATTTTATTTGTAAAGTGATAGTTTGTATTCTTGCTTTGGAAATTGGAGACCTGACGTCAAGGTGCATCAATCTTTTGTTTACTTTTTGTTTAATATATTTTATTTGTAAAGTGGTTGTTTGTATCTTGCATTGGAAGCCAGACTATCCTTGCCAATGCCATCTCTTTTCATTTCAAGCTTCAGGCAAGGCGGCAGATGGCTTAGAGAAACTCCAAGCTCTCTTTCATTCTTCATCACTCTCCACATCTCTCTGTTTTCATCATCAATATTTTCCAACAACGACATCAACTACTCTAGTCAGTTATTAGGTAAATTTTGTATAATCATTTCTCTATTTTATAGTATTTTGGATAGAATAAATATAAATCAACAATTTTTGGGGTAAAAATTAAGGGTTTTTTTTTGTTCAATAATTGTCTTGCTTGTAAATGTATTATGTATATTTTGTTTGTATATGTTTTGTTAAAACATCAATATTGTTTAACTTCCCCCTTATATTGGGGCTAAAAATTAGGGATTTTTTTTTTCCCTTTAGTTTTGTTTTTTTGGCTCACTAATTGTTTATAATTTGTAAATGTATTATTATGCATATGATGCTTCAATGCTTGGTATGCTTTGTTAGAGATGTTATGTTGCACTGTAATTGATTTATGAGTGGTTGATTTGGTGGTATGTTTTACAATGTTTTTCTTTTCTTTTTTTTTTTTGCCAATTAGTTTTACCGCTATGGACAAATTTCTTAAAAGAAAATCAACAGTAGTAGAAGATTCATCTCCTATAGAAGAAACTTCTTCTAAGCAAAGTCATGTAGATGTGAACAATCTTCCATCTGACCCGAGGCTACGACAAAAAATTTCTTCTTATCATCCTAACAATCAAGATGAAATCAGAAGAGCATATTTACAAAAGGGTCTTTGTCAACCTCTTGACCACAATTTTCCTCAAAGAGACATTAGTGGAGTCATGCGTTGGTTTAATCCTGCTTGGTTTAAAGAAAACAAGAATTGGTCGGAATATAGCATAGAAAAGGATGCTGTATTTTGCTTATGTTGTTATTTATTTAGACCTGATACCGGCAAACAAGCGGGTGGTGACACTTTTGTGGCGGGAGGGTTCACAACTTGGAACAAGAAAGAAAGGCTACGAATTCACGTTGGGGGTCTTAATAGTGCTCATAATCAAGCTGTGAAGAAGTGTGAGGTTCTTATGAAACAAAAGCAACACATTGAAAGTGCTTTTTCTAAGCAATCTGAACAAGCAAAGATTGAATATCGAACTCGTTTGAATGCATCAGTTGATTGCATAAGGTTTCTTTTGCGACAAGGTTTAGCGTTTCGTGGTCATGATGAATCTAATGATTCAAGTAGTAAAGGAAATTTCCTTGAGCTTTTACAGTTTCTAGCTGATCACAATGAATCTATCAATGAAGTTGTGTTGAAGAATACTCCAAAAAATAACAAGTTATGTCATCCTAATATTCAAAAAGATATTGCCAATGCTGCAGCAAGTGAAACTACCAATGCTATCATCCAGGATCTTGGCAATGAGTATTTTTCAATATTAGTCGATGAATCTCGTGATGTGTCGATCAAAGAACAAATGGCTATTGTTCTGCGTTATGTAGATAAAAGGGGTATTGTTACAGAGCGGTTTCTTGGTATTGTACATGTAGCAGATACCACAGCTTTATCACTTAAGGCGGCAATTAAGTCTTTGTTTTCTAGGCATGGATTGAGCTTAGCAAGAATACGTGGGCAAGGTTATGATGGAGCTTCTAATATGCAAGGTGCATTCAATGGTCTTAAAACTTTAATTCTGAGGGAGAATAAATCAGCGTATTATGTTCATTGTTTTGCTCATCAACTTCAGTTGACTCTTATTGTTGTTGCTAAAAATCACATTGATGTTGCTGAAGTTTTTTGCTTGGTTTCCAATTTGGTGAATGTTGTTGAAGGGTCTTGTAAGAGACGGGATATTCTTCGAGAGGCACAACCTACTAAAGTTGCTGACGCATTGAACAATGGTGAACTCTTAAGTGGGCAAGGTTTGAATCAAGAAACTAATCTTAAAAGGGCTGGTGATACACGTTGGGGATCACATTATGGAACAATTATAAACTTGATTTTGATGTTCCCATCTGTTATTGATGTGCTTGAGGTTGTTAAAGAGGATGGTTTACACGCCGAGCGAAGAGTTGAAGCTCGTTCTCTTATGGATTCAATGCAATCTTTTGAATTTGTCTTCACTTTGCACTTGATGAAAAATATATTAGGGATCACACATGAGTTGTCATTAGCACTACAAAGAAAAGATCAAGATATTGTAAATGCAATGACATTAGTTAAAGTGTCTAAGCAACGATTGCAAATGATGAGAGATGATGAATGGGAATCCCTATTGGAAGAAGTGTACTTATTTTGCGGCGAACATGATATTCCTATCCCTAACATTGATGATAGATTTGTAGTTCGTGGGAGGTTACGCCGCAAAGCTCCTGAAATCACAAATTTATACCACTACCGTGTTGAGATCTTCTACACTGTTATAGATATGCAACTTCAAGAGCTTAACAACCGGTTTACAGAGGCAAGTATAGAGTTGCTTCTATGCGTGGCATGCTTGAACCCCAATAATTCATTTTGTGCTTTTGATAAGCAAAAGTTAATCCATCTTGCTGAATTCTATCCATCTGATTTTTCTGCAGTAGATCTCATGACACTTGATAATCAACTTCAAAACTACATTGTTGACATGCGCTCTAGCAATGAATTTTCCGAACTCAAAGGAATTGGTGACCTAACTAGAAAGTTGGTAGAGACAAAGAAAGATATTGTATATCCATTAATCTATTTGCTTGTAAAATTGGCGTTGATTTTACCAGTTGCGACTGCAACAGTGGAAAGAGCATTTTCAGCAATGAAATTCATAAAGAATCGATTGCGTAACCGAATGGGAGATCAATGGTTGAATGATTGTTTGGTTACATATATTGATAAAGATGTATTTGATAGTGTTGATAATGAGCTTATTATGCAACGATTTCAAAATATGAAATCTCATCCTGGTCAATTGTAAAAGCTCGTGTATTAGCATGTCTTTTTGCTTAAACAATAGTATCAATATATTGAAATATTTTTGATTATAATTTTAAAATTTAAATTAATTTGTTGATTTTTTTCTCCATAGGTGATATAATAATTAATGTAAATTTTCTGTAAGATATATGATATTTAAGTTTTTGATTGACACCACTGACAAAAATTCCTAGAGTCGCCGCTGCTCGCCAACGTCGCACTTCGCCACCACCCCCGTAAATCACCACCACCACAAAATCACAGCTATTTTTCTCTCTCTGTCGCTCTTGGGCTCTCTTCCTCTCTGTCGCTCTCAGTCTCTCTCCCTCTCTGTAGATCTCGCTCTCTCTCTCCCTCTCTATCCATCTCGACCTCTCTCTCTCTCTCTCTCTCTCTCTCTCTCTTGGCTCTACTAGTTTCAAGTATATATATTGAACTCAATTTGTTCACGACATTAGCATTTCTTTGGGGTTAGCAAATGGAGATGAGCTTATGGGACCAATGGGTAGAAGAGGCACTTTCCAAGTTGGAATCTCTGAAACTCCTCCGTTCTCTCAGAACCATTCACCTCCCCATCAATAAACAATCAAAACCCAGATAAAGAATCTTGAAACTACGATGAATTCGAGGTGTTCGACGATTTGCGGCAATGGGAGAGGGCATCTGTTGAAGTAGTGATTGCTGATAGCACATGTCAGAGATGGGTTCGTGAGGTTCCGAGTTGTGGTACGGTTAATTTAATTGGGTTTCATTTTGTTTTCTCGTGTTTCATCTTTTTGTGGGTTTGTTTTGATTTGAATGAGTTCCGAGTTTTTGAATTCAGCACATTAACATTGTTTGCATTCAATGTTATTTGTGGGAAAATTATATGGTGATGTATGAATTATGGTCTGAATTATGGATCATGTGGTGCTTTGTTATGAGAATTTGTGGTGAACTTGGTCGTGAGACTTTTTGGTGATTTTTTTTATTTTATTATTATGATTCAATTTGATTTTGGTTATGCCTCTTTGTAGTGTTTGTTTATAAACCGAAGAGGTCTTGGTTATGAGCTTTTGTAGTTTTTTGTTATAGACTGAAGTGGTCTTGGTTATTATGAGTCATTAGTGGTGTTTTTGTTTATGAACTAATGTGGTTTTGGTTATGCTCACCAAGTGTATGTAAAATGTCACAGAGAGGTTTTGAGGACTGGTTTGTGGACTGGGTCACATCTATGGTTTCAAAGAATCGCCCACCATTAGATATTTCAAGTATGTACTGCCCATATCTCAATTCTAGAGATATCATTGCTTTAATTTTCCATTCGTCTGTGTTACATGCAAATGAAATTCTAGTCTTATTGTATTGAGTTAATATTTATCCTGGAAGTCCAAGGTAAGCATTCCACCATTGATTTGTTCTGACCAAATTTGCAACCAGTGAAAAAGACTTGTTCTTGAACCAGCAGTTTAAGAATAAGAATTGCATGGACAATTATGCATTACTATGATAATTCTTTTTACTTGTTCAGTTGGGACACGTGTAATTGTGCAAGTATGAGGTTTAAGACTTTGATATACATTGATGGTTGCGCATCACTACAAAACGCCATTTTGTAGATTTTTTTTTTTGTTACTTTTACGAATAGATCACATACTATTACACTAGAATTCTTGTATTACTACAAGGAAAATGGTGGCATTCCTTGTTAAAGCTCTTTAATTGATTGTGAAGTCTTGAGCTTACCACAGGTCTTCTAATCTAGGCCATTGGGTCAAAAGAATATCTCCAAGAAAAAGGTAGGGGTTCAAGACCTTTTAACTTCTTAATAGAAGTGTTATTATGATAATGTAATCATGTTTTTGATGATACCAACAGGACAAAAGGCCTCAAGATTTAGTTAGTGCTGAAGTCATTGTATTGTAGATCTACTTTGAAGAAATTGATTGTAAATTATGCATTTTGTTTCAATGTTTCATAAATTGCATTTATTAAATTTATTTTTGTTTATCTTTTTGGAGGATGGGAAAAATTATACAGAGTATTGTTTCTTTAATATATCCTTTTCACAAAGTATTTAATGCCTTTCCAATTATAATAAGGACCCAACTCTAATGCAATGGAAATGATGAATATATAAAAAATTAAGTTCTCCATCAATGCTAAGTTTTATACAGATAATGTTCAATTCTATCAATGTAATGGTTCATTTTTCTAGTCTCATAACTTCTTTGTACAAGATATTTGTGCATTTGTTCTGTAACAGGGATGGGAATGTACCTGTTTCTTTTATCCAAAAGTACCTGATGAGGACACTAGATCTTACAAGCAAAGATGAGGTAAGTGAATCATCTTACCTATTTTGCAAATATTATAATTTTGTTTATTAATCTAGTAAGATCTTGTACAAAAGAAAATGAATCAGAGTCATAGGTTGTAGAGTTCTGTTTAATTGTTAAGATGTGTAAAAATCTTTCTTTACCTTAGAAGCATTTGGTTTGGCTATTGTGAATGGCAAGCAGATTATATTTTAATGTGAATAGTTAGTTTGTATTTGTATGCGTCTGTAAACAAAATAAAGAGTTAGAGACAAAGGAAAATTTACAGTTACAAAACATAATTTACATTATTCTACTTTAGATCTTAAATTATGATTATTGTAATTGTTTGACATTTACAATCTTAAATAACTGGATTCAGACAGATTTAGACTTGTCAATTTAGCTAGAAGACAATTTTTTTTTTCCTTTTTCAAGTGACTAGCAGACATTGCTATTTGTGTGGAGGCAATTCTAGCACTCATATTATTTGCTATTTTCAAGTGACTAGTAGACATTTCTTTTTTGGCACCAACATTTTTTCTGCAGCAACTATACTTGCCATCGATGCACGGTCATGACACTCTTGTTTTGCTACTAATTCAAGCGTCTTAGATCACAATACCTAAAATTAATACCTACAATAAAAAATGCAATATAAAACTAATACCTAAAATTTAGAGGATGATTAGGTATAAATCTATATTGTTTCTTCTTTTACCATGCCCTGTTAAAACTACCTTTTTGGCAACTGGTGTTGAAATTGCCAGTTCTCTTTAGAATAATGTTGTGGTAGCTGTATCCTTGTTACTTAATAATTTCTCACTTGTTGCTTACTCAAGGCTCCTGTGGTGGGAGAGTAGTAATAGTAAATGGTATTGATGATTAGCTAGTTATGCTTATTTGGTGCTTTGGACAGCAATTAAATCCTAGAACTTGTTCCACTCATTGCTCTTTGGTGCTGAAATGATGACAATGTGGTTAGAATTTTAGACAGTAACTTATATGAGCTCACCTGATAGAGCTTTGTTATTAGTTATTTTCTTTCTCTTGAAATCCATTTTCTCACAAGGTAAATAAGGCCAGTATGGATGGTACCTCTCATTACTTCATATATTAATCTTTAGTAGTTGTCATTATTTTGAACTTTCATACATCTCTTACTAGGATTTTAAATGGATCCACACCCCCAGTTAGGAGGTGTTTTCACCCACAGAGAGTTTATCAACATAAATCATTTATATTGTTATTTGTTAGATGTTAGCTTAGACTTCATACTTTGATATGCTAGCTAGGGAATCAATCAAATAAGCTCTTTAAAGTTCAAGGAGTTTATGTATGCCTTTATACATCTCTAATTAAAGTCCAAAACCTTCTTTCCATGATTATTCCACAGTGGAAGGTTTATATTTCAAGCTACTTGCATTCCTTATATATCTCTTATCACTGTTCCTTTCGAGCCTTTCTAAAACCCTTTTCACTGAAATTTTTAATTTGATCTTGTGAGAACACGTCGCACCCTTCTCTTTGGTAGGTAAAATTCTATAAGAGTTGAGTTTTAATGACTAGGACCTAACATTCCCTTTGCCAACATGCAGGACTATTGATCTCTCCACTCATGTATCTGAACCTTGCAAGAAAAACTTGTTTTTGCAAAGTTTATACAAAGAGGAGCAGGAGAAATCACATATGACAAATGGTAACAACAACAGGAAGTATGCTTTTCATAGTGACATTCAAGATAAGGATATAGTTGAAGCTCTAGAAAATGAGGTTCAATATTGGACAGACTTTTCAAATGTTTACTATCATCCCCAGAGTCTATACGAATATAATGATTTTCGTATGATTCTCTGTTTTGTATGGAATTATTATTTTAGATTGGAATATACTTAGTTTGTATGGAATTTGACATTAAAAGTTATTCCTTTTTGGATGATTGGAAGTAGAATAGATGCAAATTGTGAAATGATTGATAATATATATATTGTTTTGTTTATATACATGGTATAGGTTGCACGGAATACATACAGGTTATGAACAAATTAAAAAAATAATAATATCATGTTTTTGGCTACTAAATAATTGGTAGCCAAAAAGAAAGTAAATATTTTTAACGACTAAATAGTTAATAGCTAAAAAAAATAAAATGAAAAAAAAAACTTTTGGCTACTAAAATTTTAGTAGCCAAATAAAAAAAAAAAAGATTTTAGGCGACTAAATTTTTAGTAGCTAAAAAGAATTACACTTTAGGCAACTAAAACATTTAGTAGCTAAAAAAAATAAGATGAACAAGAAAAAATTTTGACTGCTAAATAAATTAGTCGTTGTAAATAATGTTAGTTTTGGCGACTAAATTTTAGTCGCTAAAAATGTAATATTAATTTTTTTTTAAAGCTTTTGGCGACTAATAGATTTGTCGCCAATTTAGCCTATCAACGACTAAATTTTTTTTTGTCGCCAATACCTTTACATTTGGCGACTAATTGTTTAGTCGCCAATTTAAGACTTTCGAACACTAAATTTTTTTTAGTCGCCAACACCTTCCCTAACAATCTTCCCACAACTAAGCCGGTGACCAAACTATTTAGTCAGGAAAACTTTTTAGTGACTAAAATCCGACTTTTGGCAACTAAAAATTTAGTTGCCAAAAGTGTAATTTCTTATAGTGAACCCTCGTCAAAACTAAACAAAAGGGATTTGGGTAAATTTGAGTTGGTGCCATAACCCTATTCTCAAACAAAATGTTTTGGAGTTTTAATTTGTGAGTTATAATAGTTTTAATGTGTATGTAGGGCCCATATGATGTGATGTTTTGGCCTTTTTTTTTTTTTTTTTTTCTTCTTTTTGACTTTCTACCTCACTAGAGCTCAATTAGAACTCTAGTTTTAGAGAGATGTATCATTGTTAATCTATATCTATACTATATATTAAGTAAAAGGGGGTTTTTAACCCCAAGTCTTGTGGGAGCTCCAATCTCCCAATCTAAATTTCTTGATTTTTTGATTTAAAAAAAAAAATCTTAGCATTTATTAACTTCTCCCAACTCCCAAGTCTTACCCTCGTAATAACACTTTAATGCATTAAGAACAAGCATAAAAAAAATTCTTTGAAATCCAACATATATGAATTCATTGAAAAGTCCCAACACATATGATTATTATCCCTCATAATAATACTTTAATGCATTAAGAACAAGCATAAAAAAAATTTCTTGAAAAGTCCAACACATCTATCTATATCTATACTATATATTAAGCAAAAGGGGATTTTTAACCCCAAGGCCTGTGGGAGCTTCAATATCCCAATATGAATTTTCTAAATTTTTTATTAAAAAAAAAAAAACTCAGCATTTATTAATTTGGTCAAAATCCCCTGATCAGCATTTAAAATCTCCTCATACAAATAATTATAGATACAATCTGTGTATAGTTACTGAAGTATCCTTTTCAACTTCTCTCATATACTATGGTTAGTGATAAGATTGTTAAATTATTTTTATAAAAAATCTTAAAAACACATAATTTATATATTAAAAAAATCTAAAATAAATATAAATATCTATAATTATCTCGTGCACAGCACGGGTGATAGGCTAGTATATATATAAGGAAAAAGAAACTTTTTAGTGAGAAACTTTCTAAGAGTTCCAAATCCTCATTCTAATTTTCATGATTTTCTTAATTTTAAATGAGTTGTTTAATTTTGATAATCCCACATCGGGAGAAAGAGAAAACAAATGAGTTATTTTACTCATATAAACAGAATTTTATACTCACATCCCATTTAGTGAGGAGCCGTATGAGAGTTTTAATATCTCATACTAATTTTTTTGATTTTCTCAATTTTAAACAATTAAGAAAATCTCAATTAGTTAATTTTTATTTGATAATTTCATATCAAGAAAAAAAAAAAGAAAAAAGTCAATTGTTTAGGTTGGGATAGTTTAGGTTGGAAGTTTTTATCATAGTTTAAGATGGTTCACCACACTGTGCGGTGAAAATATACCTCTCTAATAGGAGGCCAACTTATATAATTTAAAGGCTTTTTTTTTAAATAATTAATGTTATTATTATTATAATAAAAGGTTTTTGAAATTTAGAGGCCGTCACCCATTTCCCCCAATTGGGTCCATCTTGCTTACATGACTACAATTAATTATATTTTTAAAACAATATTTTGCTCCAAGTACAATGATGCAAGTTAATTCAACGATTATGACCCCATGAATGACAATGTAACAAGACACATGTTGGAGAGGAGAAGAGATTAGTTGATTGACTTTAATTTATTTTCAGTTTTTATTAGTAACATTCTGAACAAATTAAAGTTCGATTTACTTTGAGCGAGACTATCATTTATAATCACGTAATTTTATTATATTTAATTTTTAAAAATAAATAATATATATAATTTTATAAATAAATCATATATTTTTATTAAAGATAAATACATTGAAATCACATGAACATGACTTCAGAATGAATTTGATTTTTTTTTTTTTAATATGCATATGAGTTTACAAAACGATTGAGTATGATAAATTCATCCACCTAAACTATGTCTCTCTAATTCCCGTTGGCTAGCTTCCATTTACTTTTTATTTTATAATCTCATATCAGAAAAAGAAAGAAAAAGTGAATTGTTTCACTTACATAAAGTGAATCTTATGCTCCCATTGTCACGACCCGATCCCCGTACCCAAGGGTTAAGCATCGTGATGGCCAGTAACTGGAGTTACCTACGGCCAATTCTTAAACAAATAAATAAACGCGAGCGGAAGTAATATTTAAGTAAGGGTACCAAAATAATCATTGGAACTTCTATTTTTATTACAAAATTAAACTGACCAAAAAGGCCGATATTTACATAGAAAAATATCATAAAAAGTGCTGTGTATGTCTATTCTGCAGCCCCGTGTCTAAAACTTTCCAAAAGCTATTTCCTAAAAATTGATAAACAACTATAAGCACATGGCAAAGTGAGAAATGTTATACCAAGAGTATAAGGGACACGAAATAAACCATGGATAGTTAGTTAGGCCAAAACATTTACATAACTCAGTTTGGTGAATAAATCATTTAAGTAGCAAAACTGAAATACATAAATTATGTAAGTAAATGACTATAACCACAGTACAGAACAGAGGTCACAGGTGTGACAATCAGAACAGAGGTACGGATTCAAGAGGTGGCTCGTACGGATTCTAGAGGTGGCTCCCACAATAGTGTAGCACTTAGCTCCACACAGCACTTTGGTCCGCACAGAACAGAGGTCAATGGATCCATGACAAACAGAGAACCACAAAGTAGTCAAACAGAAGCCAATGGTTATTTAAGTCCCTCAAGGCGTGGGACTCCCGT
The DNA here is from genome assembly GCA_036172215.1 of Camellia granthamiana. NCBI lineage: Eukaryota > Viridiplantae > Streptophyta > Magnoliopsida > Ericales > Theaceae > Camellia > Camellia granthamiana. The sequence continues at coordinate 16,544,869 of CM069903.1, read as the reverse complement.
GGTGGTACTTACAAAACATAATTATATATAAGGTTATAGTCAAATATTCTTTAAAATATAAACAAACATATCCATGGGTTTCATTTTCACAAATAGAGTTCAGAAATAAAACCACGTAACTGAAATCTTTATAAAACATAACTTTTATTAATATACTAATAAAATATAACTTTTATAAATTAGATTTTGGTAAGTCAAAACATACGTAAAATACATTTTGGTAACTCAAGGTATAATATAACTTACCTTAACTTTAATACCTTACTCTTTCTTTTCACTACTAAAGACCCTTTCAACTTTCGTTATTTTTTCCTTTCTTTCCTTTCTTTCCTCTCTTTCTTTTCCTCTCTTCTTTCCTTTCTTTCCTTTTCTTTTTCTTCTTTCCTTCTCTCCAGGTGAGACGCCTTCTCCCTTAAATAGAGAAGACAACCCACTCCCTGGCCAACACGTGCCCGATCCCAAATAATTTCACAGATTCTATAATTAATTATATAGATTCGTTCTTATCTTTAATAGATATTTAAGATAATTACTTTTTGACCCAATATTTTAATATAATTATATAAATAATTTAATTTCTAATTAAATTACACTTTATCGTATATTAACAGAAAATTAATTATTTGTTTTGCTACCACACCCATTATTATTATTATTATTATTATTATTATTATTATTATTATTATTATTATTATCTATATTTATATTATTTATATTTTGACCCCTAAACTTTTAATAATTATATTATTTTATAAAATTACGCATAATAATATATAATAAATTATATATTTTCCGAACTGAGATTAAATAATATTAGTATAAATTCTACAGAATAATTAAAAATCTGGATTGTTACACCCATTTATATAAGCAAAAGGAGATTATAGTGAGAAGTCTTGTGATCAATATCTCATTCATTTTTTTGATTTTCTTAATTTTAAATAATTAAGAAAATCCCCAGTGACACATTTAACTTTTATTTTACAATTCCACATAATTTTGATTTTAAAAATAATTTTGTAGGAAATTTTGAAACTCTCATAATATTTAACTTTAAAATAATTACAATCCCACGTCGAGAAAAAAAAGAAAAAGTGAGTTGTTTCACTTATATATAGTGTTACAATTCCACATCAGAAAAAGAAAGAAAAAGTGAGTTGTTTTACTTATATAAAATGAATCTTATAAAGGGAGTTTTAAGGGAGAAGCCTTTTAGACAGTCCAAATTCTCATTCTAAACTGATTGAATTTTTTAATTTTAAACAATTAAAAAAAATTTCCATTTCAATCCCACATCGAAAAAAGAAAGAAAAAGTGAGTTGTTTCACTTATATAAAATAAATATTATAAAATGAGTTTTAAGGGAGAACGCTTCTAAAAGGTCCAAATCCTCATTTTAAAATTATTAAATTTTTTTAATTTTAAACAATTAAGAAAAATTCTCATTGGTTAGCTTCCATTTACCTTTTATTTTACAATCCCTAAAAAATAAAAAAATAAAAAATAAAAAAAAAAGTGAATTGTTTCATTTATATAAAGTGAATCTTATGCTTTAATTTATATAAATTATTGAAAATACTTAATTTTAAACAATTAAGAAAATTATTATTGGTTAGCTTCCATTTAACTTTTATTTTACAATCTCACATCGGAAAAATAAGAAAAAAGTGAATTGTTTCACTTATATAAAGTGAATCTTATGCTCCCATTTGTACAAGTAAAAGAAAAATTTTAGTGAGAAACCCTATAATCAATACCATTTTTTTTTTTTTGTTGGTGTGTGTATGTGTGTGTGTGTGTTTAAGAACACATGTATAATACTCCTAACATATCACTCGTGCTATGTGAATGTGCTTTTGTAAACACAGTTTTAATCTGCAATCCAATATGCATATACATTTAAGTTCTATTTTACAATCCCACATCAAGAAAAGAAGGAAAAATTGAATTGTTTCACTTATATAAAATAAATCTTATACTTCTATTTATATAAGTAAAAGAAGATTTTTAGTAAGAAACTCTATAATTAATACCATTTTTTTTTTCTTAATTTTAAACAATTAAGAAAATCTCTATTAGTTAGCTTCCATTTAACTTTTGTTGTATAATCTCACATAGACATTTTCATTTTAAAAATAATTTTATATGAGAATTTAAAACTCTCATAATATTTAACTTTTAAATAATTACAATCCCACATCGAGAAAAAAAATAAAAAGTGAGTTGTTTCACATATATAAAGTGAATCTTATACTCCCATTTAATATTATAGTATTATGCATGTTTCAGTTCAAGATGGTTTAAATTTTAAAAAAAAATTTAAAGGTTTTAATTAATTAACTTTGTTGTAAATTGATTAGTCTTTTGACTTAGCCGATTAGGCTGAATCGTTTTCGATTTGACTAATTCACTGCTTTAACCACGGTTTTAGTTTTTTTATCAAAATATATTTTTTAGATTTATTTGATTTGAAATAAACTAAGATTGACTTTATTAAAAATTGAACGACTGAGATTGCTTGATTAGAAATGAACTCCCTATCCAAACAACTGTTAACTTTTATTTTACAATCCCACATCAAGAAAAGGAGAAAAAAATGAGTTGTTTCACTATATAACCCTTATGCTGCCATGTAATATTGTAGTATTATGTATGTTTCAGTTTAAGACAGTTTAAATTTTAAAATTAAAATAATATTTAAAAGTCTTAATTAATTAATTTTTGTATAAGTTGGTTGATCATTTGACCTAACCGATAGGGTGAACTGTTTTTGGTTTGACTGATTCGCTGGTTTAACTGCGATTTTAGCGGTTTTATCAAAATATATTGGCTAAATTTGTTTAATTCAAAATAAATTAAAAATTGGCCTAATTAAAGATTAAACGGCTAAAATTGTTTGATTTGAAATAAACTTCTCGCCTAAACAATTGTTAACTTTTAAATTATTAAGAAAACTTTCATTAACTAGTTTTCATTTAACTTTTATTTTATAATCCCACATCGAGAAAAGAAAGAAAAAGTGAATTGTTTTACATACATAAAATGAATCTTATACTCCCATTTATATAAGTAAAATGAGATTTTTAATTAGAAGTCTTATGATCAATATTTCATACTAATTTTTTTGATTTTCTTAATTTTAAGCAATTAAAAAAATATCAATTAGTTAGCTTTCATTTAATTTTCATTTTACATAATATAAAAAAATTAAATATAATTATCATATTTTGTTGAATAATATATTATTTTATTCTATACATAGCACGGGTGTTATACTAATTCTTAAATAACATAAAGTTACTCCACGATGTCTTGTCGTCGTGCGACCTCCGACAACAGTACGTTGTACCATATCCACCACACCTTTCAACTATGGGGTGTTTTAGGAAGATGGTTAAAAATTATTTTTTAACTTTTTAAAATTTTTATGTAAGAAAAGGAAGTGGGTTAAAAGTTAAGAAGTGATTTTTAACTCACTTCCTAAAATAAGCCTATATATCGTTTTCCTTCTTTTATTTATTTATTTCTATTTTTTTATTCAAACTATATATCGCTCATAATTCCATACATTAATTGGCTGACCAGAGGAATCTAATGACCAGTCCAGCAGTACTCTTCCCTACCAAAAAAAAAAAAAGAATAATGTTTCGTAGCTAGAAACATTATTGGGCTGAATGCCTCAACAACCAAAACGACGTCGTTTTGGGATTTTTTTTTTTTTTTTTCCCTTATGTTTTGTCTCTGAACAGACAGAAGGAGACAGAAGGAGGAGGAAGATAGAAGAAGAGAAGGAGAAGACAAAGAGAAGGACAAGACAAAAGAAGAGAAGGACAAGACAAATTTTTGATTTGGGTTTGATTTGGCTCTCTCTCTCTTCTTCACTCCAAAAGCCTCCTCCTTCTCCGACACCCACAATCCGGATCACTTGCGGAGTCCATGATGAGCTCCTTCTCTTCCCCTTTTATTTTGGGTTTGATTGATTTTGTTTGATTTTGTCTAATTTGGTTTGTTGCTGATTGGTTTTCATTTTTCATTTTTGGGTTTGACTGATTTGGGTTTGATTTCTTTTTCTGGATTTTTGGATTCGATTTGTTAGCTTCCCCAGGTTTGGGATTTAGAAATTGAACACAAAAGTAACAAAGATTGATGAAGAAATGGAGATGAACAGTTACCAAAAAATCAGAAATGAGAAGGATTGCAAGCTTGGAGTCTTTGGGACCAGTGACCTACGTCTTAAGCCCTCAAATCTCTTGGAGATTCCCTGATCCACATGTTAAGCTCAGGCTTGGTGGGTTCTCAAAGCACTGTGGGGTTACCATTTCCAACTCTACACAACCCACAACACCACCACTTGTATACAATATATATATAGGCATATTTGCTAAAGATTTGGACAACAGAAAGAGGGCATTGGTGGAGAAAGACAGTGAAGATTTGTAAAAGAATGAGAAGAAGAGAAGAAACAGAAGAAGGAGAGAAAGGGAGAGAGAGGTTGAAAAGTGAAAAGTCGGGCCACTCGAGCCACCAAAAATCGAGCTACGTAGCATTGTTGGAAAAAAAGAAAGAAAAAAAAAGTCATATATTCTTCCTTCAATAATGTTTAAGAGTTCTAATATAATTCTAATAATGTGGAGAGTATTTATATGAAGGTGGGGCACACACTCCTCTCTCTACTCCCTCTTTCTTCCATCTCATTAGAGCTCTATTTAGAACTCTCAAATTACAGCAATGTATCATTATTCTTCTTCCCTTAAGAAATAAAAATGAAAAAAATAGATAAAATATGAATAAATATATTTAAATTTTATCTAGTTTTATATATTTTCTCTTTTTCTTTTCAAATCTTTTTTTAAATCTCTTAACCAAACACAACGTAAAGGATCAAAATCAACCGTATGTTGATCTTACTTACACTGTGTTTGATTGGGGAATTTTAAAAAAAATAAAAAAAATATACTTATATTTTATATAATTTTATATATATATATATATATTTTCTAAACTCTCTTTTAAATTTTTTTTTTTTTGTTTTTTAAATCTCTCGATGGAACCTAACGTTAATAGATCAAAACTGCATACAGTATTTCACATGGGTGACCAGGGGAGGATAAAAATGGCGGGAACTATGATGCGTCCAGTCAATTATTGGGTTGATAATGCTACAGGTCTCGGGTAAAGTATCAAGCGGAGGACCGAACGCCTCCTGACATATCAGTGAATTACGTGGGGCCGACTACTCATAAACGCCAAAATCTTCACGTGATGTGAGTCGACGCTGATGCTGCTGTTTTCCTTTAGTGAAAGTTCAAGTTGAAATAATTAAAAAAAAAAAAAATTATAGAATAAATTATAAATACATTTTTTAAAATTTGTTTAAAATACGAATTGTTCTTTATAGTTTAAAAAATTATAAATATCTCTCTATAAGATTTTTTTATTTAATAGAATTAATTGAAAAAGTAAAATTTTTAACTACTCACATATACAATAATAAAATTATCTGAATTATTAATTGAAATAAAATTTTAACATTATTAAAAACTGTTATTAACTTGATGATTTATTAATAAAATGATCTATTAGAAACGTTAGGGAGTATAGTATAATTTCTAGAATCATAGAGGGTAATTTGTAATTTAAATAAATTTCAGGGGGTGTATTTATAATTTACCCAAAATTATAGTACCAAAAAATAATATTAATGTAATAATTATTATATGGAGAAATTTATTAAGAATTGTTTTTTCAAGCACTTGTATTTTAATTAATGCATAATCTATTCTTATATTTCAATAAATCTTATTATTTAGATATTTAATTTATTAAATCTTAATTGTCATATTTAAGGTATTTTATAGACAATTTTATCCTTATAAATATTTTTTTTAGCTCTTAGTAACTTTATGATGTGTTTATTTATATTTTACAATATGAATATTCACATCACGGAACATTCACGCTGTCTGTGGTGATTAATTCTGACCTTATTTTGAAGATTCAATCCGTTTATATTATAAAATTTGGGAAAAATTAGTCTAAGGTCTCTCTCTCTTTTTTAGTAATGGAAGAGATCCATAATATTATTTTTTAATGTCTAAAGTCCCTAAACCCACACCCATATATCAGATTAGAAAAATTTGACTCCCTCTCTCTTTCCGATCTTCGTTTTCACAAACTACCACTAGAAGACAACACATTTTTTCTACCAATAGTCCCGAGGAACGTCGAACCAAATCCTCTGGTTATCCAAATTATATCCAAAACGATGAAGGGGTTTTACACTCTGCATGAGCAAAAATTAGTGCATAGTTACATCGCTGCCTCTTTTATTCCATAAAAAACTCGCTTACCCCATTGCTCTTACAAGGAACACTAATATATGAATGTCAATCAATCCAATATCAAATCAAACCGAAGAAGTCCCTCATCTGGATTGATCATGGGGAAATTTGAATGGGCCAAAAACAAATTTCTCTGTGATGTATCTAGAAAAATTTGAAATTTTCTCTGTGATATGTCCAGAGAAATTTGGAATGTCCAGAGAAATTTAGAATTTTCTCTGTGATATGTCCAGAGAAATTTGGAGAGTCTAGAGAAATTTGGAATTTTCTCTGTGATATGTCTAGAGAAATTTGGAATTTTCTCTGTGACGTGTCTAGAGAAATTCTCTGGATTGAATTTTCTCTTGATCGATGTTGAGGGACCTTAGACATTATGAAAATATCGGGTGTCTTTTATACTATAAAATATTAATACCAGGGACCTTTAAAAAAAATCCCCTAAAATTTGTCAAACATAACAATTACCTAAAAGATTAGGTTAATCAAATATGCATAGTCCCATGATTGAATTCTAATTATTTTTCAAAACATTATTAAAATTATGAGAGTCGTTTGTGTTTTTACAAAAGATTATGGTCTTGTTATAGGATTACAAATATTTGATTAATTTGAATTTTTTTTTATAAATAATATATTGAACGAATCTTATATTATGAATGGTTCAGGTCCTCGAAATAGATTCAAAATATGCCCCCACGAGCCTCACAGTATGATAACTCCAGTTCCAGTTTTTTTTTTTTTTTTTTATGTCAAACTTGCATCAAGAAAGATTTTATATGTAATGTAATTATTATTTTTATTGTCCCATTAAAATACAATTACTTCTTCTTCTTTTCTTCTTTTTTTTTTTATTAGCAAAAGTCAATAGTTAGTTGTTAGATTAGCACATTGGCGGAGTTAAAACTCATACCCATACATATTGCAAGGAAATCTTGCCCTCCCATTCTACTCCTTGGAACCTTTAGAAAGGGACTTGGTGACCAAAATGCTAGCCAACTAAACTAAAGCCCATTGGTTTAAAATACAATTCTTAAATAAAAACAAAAAATCAAATCATAAACTAATTTTGAACTTGTTAAAATTGTATTTTTGACAATTTTTTAAGGAAATGGTTTAGCTCCAATTTCAAAAAAATAATAAACTGTTGATTAAAAATAAAATCATTTCAGTTCAATGGTTATACGTAAAAATATTCATCACTATATCTAAATTATTTTGTTTAATAAAAATTAATTTTACATACACAAGTATTCTGGAATTTTTATAAATATGCTTTAAAATTTTAAAATATATAAAAATAAAATAATTTCTTCATATTATGGTTTTGTTTGGCAAAGACTAAAAAAATTAAAGAAATTTGTGTCAACAATATTTTCTTTTAAAGTTTTTTTAGATTAGAAAGATCTCAAAATATAGAAAATAATAATAAATTGAAAAAAAAATTTAAAAAATGCTACATTAACTTCTTCTTCTTCTTCTTCTTTTTTTTTTTTGGTGTTTAATCAAAAAAAAAAAAAATTGGATTTTTCAAAAAACATATTTTCATGCTCTTCTAAACAAGTACTTAAAGTGAAAAATTTAAGGGAGAATTACACATCAGTGGGATCGAGAAAATTATTTACAAAAAAAAATATATGATTTTAATTATTAATATTTATAATGTTTATCACTTTTTTGTAAATAATTTTTATAATCTCCATTGTTGTGTAATTGCCCCAAAATTTAATCAACAATTTCTAATTCCTTTTGAAATTGAAACGAAATTGTTTATTCAAAATAAAATTTGGACAAGTTAAAAATATATATATATATATATTTTTTTTTTTTTGAGGTAATAGCATTTCAGTGGAATAATAAAAGAAATAATAATTACACTATAAATGAAATTTTTCTTGATGCAAGTCTGACATATAAAAAAGACTTGCAACACGTACAGAAAAAGACTCACACTACACACAGAAAAGACTTGCTCCTTAAGAAAATGAAAATATTTTGTCATTATCTTATTTATTAGAAATTTTTTCTATTTTTATCACCTTTAGAGCATCTCCAACGATTCATCAATTTTTTCATCAAATCTGAGTGAAAAAAAAAAAGCAACTTTCTCAGTCTGATATCAGCCATTCCAATAGTTACTGTAGCTTTCACCAAAAGACACGGGACGTCCGACAGGTCGACCGGACAAGGCAACTGAATTTTTTTTTCTCCTCTATTTTTGTTTCCCAATTCGTTTCCCATTTCTTTTTCCCTCCATTAAATTATTTCCATACATCACATGTACTTCAGAATGTGCCAACAATGGTGCTGCTTCTTTTGACAGTTCTCACAAGAAATTTTTTGTGGACAGAAAAAACAATTATCATAGTAACATCAATGTCAATGGAGCAAATCTAATATTTCTTAAGAGACGGTGATAGCAGGTCATGTTTGAGTGATGTATAGGTGCAAGAAAAAAAAAATGAAGAATAAGAAAGAAAGAAAGAAACGGAAAAATTGAATGTATACCACAAGATGTCACCACCATTATCACAAATTGCACAAACAAAATCAAATAAGTCATCATCAGACCCATCATCTTCTTCAATTTCATCTATCATATTTGTTGTAGCTCCAATGTCTTGTCAAACCAACTTTTGAAGCAGTTCACAGGCCAAACACTGAGAGCATTTTTTGTATGTACCGGATGACCGGTGGGACCCACCTCCAACGTAAACGCACAGTGAAATGGTGAAATCTCACGCAGGTCTTCAGTTTGGCGAAACTTTTACTCCGTTCTCAATTTGATGTCAATTTGGTAAAACCATTGGAAAGAGAAAAAGTAACTTTTTTAATCAAATTCAAATCTGATACTCAATCTGATGCAACGTTGGAGATGGTCTTAATTTGAGTATTATGATGTATTTAGCATCTCATAAATTACTATTATAATAATAACATATATGAGATATGAGACCTTTTTAACTAATAAAATAATCTATATAATAAAGTAGGATTGTTTTTGAATTTGTCCTACACACATTTGTCCTACTAAGGCATTTGGATAGCTTAGATCTATTCAAATTATAAAACAACGGCTGAGATATATTTTCCAAAAAATATTTTACACGTACATTTTCTATTTTCCCGCTTCTCTCTCTTACTTTTTCCTTTTTTCACCCATTCTTTCATAATCCTATGATCCCCCCTTCCTCTCTCATTTCTTTTTATTTTTTTATTTTCTTCCATTTTTATTTTTCTCTCTATTTCTTTTTTTTTTCCTCCTTTTTGTTCACTTATTTTTGTTCATATTATATTAAAAAGTCTGCGATCACAGAATTAGGAGCCAAATTTTACTGTGTGTAGTGGAGATTAAATTAATGAATTTTATAGTTCACAAATTAAATGAATTTGAACAATTAATTATTATTATTAAATATATTGAATACCTGATAGACTTCATAAATTTAAATTTCATATGAATTTTTAACATCTATATAATAAAGCAGGATTGTTTTTGAACTTGTCCTACACACATTTGTCCTACTAGGACATTTGAACGGCTTAGATATATTCAAATTATAAAATAACGGTTGAGATATATTTTTCAAAAAATATTCTACAAGTACATTTTTTATTTTCCCGCTTCTCTCTCTTACTTTTTTCTTTTCTTACCCATCCTTTCATGATCCCATGATCCCACCTTCCTATCTCTTTTCTTTTTAATTTTTTATTTTCTCCCATTTTTATTTTTCTCTGTATTTGTTTATTTTTTTTATTTTCTCCTTTTTGCTCACTTATTTTTATTCATATTATATGGAAAAGTTTGCGATCACAAAATTAGGAGTTAGATTTTACTGTGTGTAGTGGAGATTAAATTAATGAATTTTATAGTTCACAAATTAAATGAATTTGAACAACTAATTATTATTTTTAAATATATTGAATTCCTGATAGGTTTCATAAATTTAAATCTCATATGAATCTTCAACATCTATAAAATAAAGAAGGATGGTTTTTAAATTTATCCTACACACATTTGTCCTACAAGAATATTTGGACGGCTTAGATCTATTCAAATTATAAAATAACGGCTGAAACGTATTTTCCAAAAAATATTCTACAAGTACACTTACTATTTTCCCGCTTCTCTCTATTACTTTTTCTTTTTCTCACCCATCCTTCCATGATCCCACATTCCTCTCTCTTTTCTTTTTAGTTTTTTATTGTCTCCCATTTTTATTTTTCTTTCTATTTGTTTTTTTTTTTTTATTTTCTCATTTTTGTTCACTTATTTTTATTCATATTATGTGGAAAAATCTACAATTCAAGAATTAGGAGCCAGATTTTACTGTGTGCAGTGGAGATTAAATTAATGAATTTTATACTCCACAAATTAAATGAATTTGAATAATTAATTATTATTTTTAAATATATTAAATATTTGATAGACTTCATAAATTTAAACATTATATGAATCTTCAACATATTGTAATAAAACATGACGGTTTGTGAATCTTCAACATATTTTTGTCCTATTAGGACATTTAGATGGCTCAGAACTGTTCAAATTATAAAACAATGGCTGAGATATGTTTCTCCAAAAAATATCATACATATACATTTTCTACTTTCCCGCTTCTCTCTCTCTTCCTTTTTCATTTTCTCACTCATCATTCCATGATCCCACCTTCCTCTCTCTTTTATATATTTCCCCCAAAAAATATCCTACATATACATTTTCTACTTTCCCGCTTCTCCCTCTGTTACTTTTTTCTTTTCTCACCCATTATTCCATGATCCCATGATCCCACCTTCCTCTCTTTTTTCTTTTTATTTTTTTATTTTCTCCCGTTTTTATTTTTCTCTCTATTTGTTTATTTTTTTATTTTCTCCGTTTTGTTCAATATATTTTACACATATTTCCATACAATGTATGTGTAAGAGGAGCTAATTTGAGCCCATTAAATTAATTAGGCCCAATAGTCCAAGATTGGTGGGCCCGAATTTATCACAAATCCAAGGTTAGTGGGCCCGGATTTATCGCTATCAAACGGGTTGAATCGCTCTAAGCCTCAAAGGGGTTCGGATCCACGAATTTAGAGACTTAGAGATTTACTCGGGCTCGGGCTCGGACTCGAAAGGGTATTGAACGAGCCTAGAGATCCGAGGCACTCGGACTCGAAAGGGTTCGGATCCACGAACCTAGAGATCCGAAGCACTTGGCTTCGAACGGATTCAGACGCAATCTAGAAGCCGCTCCGTTAATGAGTCCCAGAACACTTGCGGGCTCGGAGTTTTCCGAAATCTACACACCAGAACCATGGGCGTAATGGAGTTCGAACAAAGGACCCGATCCCGAGGACGGCGAGTGGAGATAAATTCACTCTTCGGTTAAACTAGCCTATACCCGAGTCGAGGTGGCACGACTCCGGGGGGTCCATGAGACTCGGCAACATTTTGCGGCAGGACGTCCTCTGGAACTACCCCTGACCCTTTGGGATGATTGGGGATCATTGGTTAGGTGTGGCTAAGAAGAAGGGTTCGCCGAGGGGTTGATCTCCTCTTCGGGGTTTTTCTCATCCTCGGAGAGGTCACCTCCTCGGACAAGGTAGTTAGAGAGAATATTCCCCATGTGCCTTGCACATGGGCTCCATCCTACATCATGAGGTGCCTATAAATAGCACCCATCCATAGCTTTACAAGGGATGGATTTTGGAGATTTAACTCTTGGGAAAGAACTAATTTCCCATCTCCATTATCAACCTTGAGAGTGAAAGTGGGAGATCCATGGGAGAGCCTTGCCATTATTCTCTCTCTAGCCATTTTGCCTTCTTCTTCACCCAATCTCTTATCTCCATCATCTCCTTTGTTTTGTGTTCCTAAGTTGAGATTATTAAAGAATCTAAGCCTCATCATCTTCTAGAGAATTCGAAGTTGTTCTTCATGGATCTTCGAATTTTCTAACTACTTTCTTGAACCCTTTCATACATTTAATGGAGATGGGAAATTAGTTCTTTCCCAAGAGTTAAATCTCCAAAATCCATCCCTTGTAAAGCTATGGATGGGTGCTATTTATAGGCACCTCATGACGTAGGATGGAGCCCATGTGCAAGGCACATGGGGAATATTCTCTCTAACCACCTTGTCCGAGGAGGTGACCTCTCCGAGGATGAGAAAAACCCCGAAGAGGAGATCAACCCCTCGGCGAACCCTTCTTCTTAGCCACACCTAATCAATGATCCCCAATCATCCCAAAGGGTCAGGGGTAGTCCCAGAGGACGTCCTGCCGCAAAATATTGCCGAGTCTCATGGACCCCCTAGAGTCGTGCCACCTCGACCCGGGTATAGGCTAGTTTAACCGAAGAGTGAATTTATCTCCACTCACCGTCCTCGGGATCGGGTCCTTTGTTCGAACTCCATTACGCCCATGGTTCTGGTGCGTAGATCCCGGAAAGCTCCGAGCCCGCAAGTGTTTTGGGACTCATTAACGGAGCGGCTTCTAGATTGCGTCTGAATCCATTCGAAGCCAAGTGCTTCGGATCTCTAGGTTCGTGGATCCGAACCCTTTCGAGTCCGAGTGCCTCGGATCTCTAGGCTCGTTCAATACCCTTTCGAGTCCGGGCCCGAGTAAATCTCTAAGTCTCTAAATTCGTGGATCCGAACCCCTTCGAGGCTTAGAGCGATTCAACCCGTTTGATAGCGATAAATCCGGGCCCACTAACCTTGGATTTGTGATAAATTCGGGCCCACCAATCTTGGACTAATGGGCCTAATTAATTTAATGGGCTCAAATTAGCTCCTCTTACAGTATGTATGTCCGTAATACACTAGGACGCTATGGGCATACATACAACTTTCATATAATTATATAAGCAAAGGTAATATTGTATGTATGCCCGTGGAAATTGTATGTATATCAGGAACATCTATCTATCTAGTTATATATTATATAAGCAAAAGCGAGTTTTCATGAGGAGTTTTGTGAGAAATCCAAAATTTTATAATGAATTTGTGATTTTATCAAATTAAAAAATAAATTTAAATAGTGTTGAGATTACAATTATATTCTAATCCTAACAATATTTATACCGTGCCTTCAGGCACAGGCATACGCTAGTAATAATATATGATTGTATAAACATTTTATAGAGTTTGTAATAAAATAATTATAATATTAATATAATTTTTTGATATTAATATCTTATTTTTTAGTATAACTTGGACTATCACCAAGGAAAAACAAGTAACAGCATCGTCACGATTTTGGTGTCGGCCCCACATCATTTATGTAGCCAAACCAAGTGCCTATTTGGTTCAGCTGTCCACTTAGAGCATCTCCAATGATTTGCCATTAGAACTGTCATTGCTATAATATAGCAGCTGTGTTGAAAAATGATACTCCAATGGTTGAATATGGCAACTGTCAAATTTGAGAAATGCCAAAATTTATGTCAAATTTGACACAAGCTTTGGCAGCTGCCATTTGTGCCAACTCAGCAAAACCAACTGTTTTCCTCCCTCCCTCCCCAGCAACTGTTTCACCATTTTTTTTTTATAAGAATTGAACAAAAAAAAAATTCAATAATATTTTTTTTAATTTACCCAAAATCAGCAAAGGTTTTTGTTTATAGAATCAACAAAATCAACAACAATCAATAAATCATGCTCAAACAAAGTAATAAATATCAACAAAATCAACAACAATCCATAAATCGAACAAGAAAAGTGAAGAAAAGGTACCTAAACAAAGAACTGAAGGTAGAGAGAGTCGGAAGAGAGTGAAAGACAGAGGAGTCTCTTTGATCGTCTATCTCCTGATGAATCGTCGATCATCGATCTAGTGGTCTTTACTTATGCCCATTCACTGTTCTTACTCGCTCCCTCTCTCTCATCCCCAAACGCCTCTGCGAAACCCCCAAACTCTACCCTCATTCGATCTCCAATTCGAAGATACAGAGAAGAGAGAGTCGGAAGAGGGTGAGAAACATGAGTCTCTTCGATCGTCTATCTCCTGATGAACCAGTGATCGTCGATCTGGTGGTGATCTCACTCGCTCCCTCTCCTTCCTTCCTTCAATCGCTCCCTTTCTTTCATCTCCAAACTCTACCCCCATTCGGTCTCCAATTTGAAGCTAGAGAAGAGAGATAGGGTTTGTAAGAGATATAGAGAGAGATAGAGTGATGGGGTGTGAAATCAAAATGAGAAAAAAGAAATGAGGAAGGGCAGTGTCTTGGAATGAGAGAGAGATAGATAAGGTTTGATCTCAGCCGTTAGATCTATATAATCCAACGATAAAGGTACTCTCTTGGAATGTGTAACATGAGCCAACGGCTCTATTTCAATCTTTATTTCAATTCAATGTCATTTTAATATTTTGTAATGAAATTTTATTTTTTATTTTTATTTTTGAGTATTTTTTACAAAAGAATGTAATATTATCTTTGCAATATGTAATATTGACTATTTTTTAGTATAATTCAAATTTTTCAATAAAATATAATGAAAAAATAAATATATTTTTTGAACTGAAGTCAATAAAAAGATAAAATACATGACATTAAATGAAGATAATTTTATTATAATAAAAAGACATTAAACATATTTTTTTCCCAAATTTTCAATTTTTTTTTCATTTTTTATATTTGTCTAGTCGGGAATAATATAAATATATAATTTTTTTTTACAAATAGTTAAAAAAAGGTCACAAAAGACAAAAAATAAACAAAAATAAAATTACAAAAAAACCTATATCCAAACAACACCTACAAATTTGGAGGGAAAGTTGGTTGAGATTTGTCAAAATAGCAAATGACCATTAGATACCATTGTTATAATTTGACAAAATAACACTATTCATTGCCAAATTATAGCAATAGCAATATAGTAACAACCATTGGAGACGCTCTTAGTATTCGTTTGGGAAGCTCAAACTTGGACCTTTTTTTTTTTTTTTTTGGTCACAAAAAATAAAATAGAATTTTTAATTTAATAAAACAAAATATCACATCCAACCCATAATGATTACCTTCTTTCTCTTACAAAAAAGTCAAAAAAGTTAAAAGTTTTTCCCAAAACAGGTTTTTTAGCCCTAAGTTAAAATAGTCAAAAAAATCAAAAAGTCAACCCACTTCCTAAACGAAGGCTTAATAGTTTACCTGGAAGCTATAGCATTACTGGTATTGGGTGGAGAAAGCAATTTTTTTAGGATAAATTAAAAATACATCTTTAAGATTTGATTAAGAGACGAATCACCCTTGTGATTTTAGATATTATATTTCACCTCTTGAGATTTCTAATTTCGTAACAAATTACCCCTTTTATTAATAAATCATGAAGTCAATTAACAGTTTTTAATGATATTAAAAATATGTTTTAATTAATAATTTAGGTAAATTTATTATTGTATTAGAGAGCAATTATGAATGTTATTTTTTTAATTAATTCTGCTAAATAAAAAATTCTGACAAGAGAGTATTTGTAATTTTCAAAACTACAAGAGACAATCTATACTTTAAGCAAATTTTAAAAGATGTATTTATAATCTGCCTATTTCTTTTAACACAAAAAGATCCCTAATCTAAATTCAGTTGACAACTAATGAGTAATCTTTTTTTGCTTACCTCATCCTCATCCCAGATAAAAATCAATTTCTATTTAAAATTTATTTATTTTTCTAGGTCTCAAATGCAAATCAATTTCACCATTGGCAACACTTGATCAAGAACTTCACAAACATCCAGTGCATTGGGTCAAACTAACAAAACCAAATCTGATAAGTCAATCATTTATCAGTCTAAAATTAACACCAAAGCCGACACCTAATTCCAAAGATTTACCAAAAACAACTCCACAGTGAGAAGAATCGAGAAGAATAAAATACCCTAATGCCAATAAATGGGAAAATCTATAAACAATTCATGATAATCTGCACCAAACAACAATTCGCTACTTGATGTGATATGTAAGTATTCTATATCAGAATAAATAATAAATAACCAAAGTCCGAATGCCCTCTATGGGGTACCATACCAAGTGGCTGACCTTAATTATTTCTGGTAGCCTCCGCCAATGGCATTCCTCATCCTTGCCGGACATGTACTCTGCTCCGAGTCGGCGGAGGCCATGGCGGTGGGTGTCCCGGAGGAGCCGAGAGACTCAGTTTTTGACTGTTTGGTTCGAGAGAAAGTAGGAGGGAAAAACGAACGGCACGTGTAATGGGCTCTGGAGCTCAGATTAGTTTCATTCATTTTGTGGGTTCTGTGCTGACACTTTGCCCAATCCAATTGGCACCCTACTGGCCCAATCTCAATTATTAATTTTGCACAAAATCCATTTCACCACCTTATTTGATTTCAGAATTTTGAATTCACTTTTAAAAAATAATTTTTTAATTTTATTAATTTTTTTAATATTTTAAGTAATTTTTAAAATTTTTAAATACACCTAACATAAATATATTTAAAAAGTATAACATTTGTGAAAAAAAAATTTAAAAATTTACTAAATACCAAAAATACAAAAAAAATATATTAAAAATTCAGTATATTTTCGCATTCTTATATATTTATTAATTTTTTTGAACTTTTTTATAATAAAAAAAATTGATTTTTGATACATCTAGGTGCATCTAAAAAATAAAAATAAAAATAAAAAATTGCTTAAAATTTTTAAAAAATATACTCAAAAATAAAAATAATAATAATTTCCAAAAAATTTGAATTCAAAAATTAAAACCAAACAAATTATAATGGAGCAATGCTATTTTATTTATTATTATTTTTTAGGGACCTACGTGTACGTTCTAAGAGGTGGATTTATTATCCAATAGGTTTGCAATAATTAATGACATTTTTTTTTATCAAGTATTATTAAAAAAGTCACTAATTATTAATTTTTAGCGATAGTTTGGAAATTTGTTACAAAAAATATCATTAATTATAAGACCTCGTTTGGGAACAAGTTATTTTAATAACTTTTTGGTTTTTTTGTTAAGATATGAGATAAAGAAAATTAGTATATTTAGAATGACTTTTTGAAAAGATATGCAAAAAGTAGAAAAATTAGAGAATTTTTGACTTTTTTGTATAAGTTATTGGCTCTTTAGTTTTTTAAGTGATTTTTTGACTTTTAGACTAAAACAGTGAGTTACCAAACGAGATCTAAGTTTTAGCGATAGTTTTAAAAAATCATCACAAAAAAAGTTCATCAATTTTCAACTTTCAGCGACAATTTAAAAAACTCATTATAAAAAGTCACTAATCATAAGTTTTAGCGATAATTTATAAAAATGATGACAAGAAAAAAAAGTTATTAATTATCAATCGTTAACGATATATGTCATGTTAGTCGGCTTCAGCTTAAAAATCAATCTGAACAGTAGTGCTTTAATTAGAAAACTTAATAGTTACCAAACTTATCACAAAATATATCAAATTCTTTTTTATAAAAGTTAAATCAACAACCTCATATCATAAAGTGATATTACATAATCAATAGGTCAAACACTGTTAAAAGTACAAAATGGATAACAAAATGATCCATAAAAAATGCAATTGATATAATTAGGATTAAATCCAATTATGATAAGGTTCATCGTCAGAATAAATTTTAACTTCCTAATAAAGTTGTAATCTATTCTGTACGGGGATGAAAAATTCGTTGCCTCCCGTATGTCTTGCTGACAAGCTTGCCATCCTCAGAAAGGACTCCGATTCACTGTAAACAAAACAGAAGTAAGTTACCTGACGGGTGGTGTGCCAGAAAACCCCTTTGACGGTGAAGTCAGCTTTCTTGGAGAAGAAATAGAAAGAGAGTGAATCACTAGAGAGAGAGTGAATTGTAAGAAAATAGCATACCTCCTCCTATCTCTGTGCGCTCCCTTTTATCTAGGCTAGTCATGCAGCTCCAGATTGTACGCCCACTACCTCTGTTGTCCTTTTCAGGACGCATGGTTACACTGCCCTTTATTTTCTCTACACGTATACGCATCAATACTGCCAAACAGTAATGGCCAAATCGCCAAATGGTATTAATGCGTCCTTAGAGCGAATTCACCTTCTCTTACCATTGGACCAGGTGGAAAGTCTCAACCGAGCAATCACTTGTGGCCCCCAGCACGTTAGCTCATATCCGTCTTATGCTGAACCAAGCCAGGCCGGTCACCTAGTTGGTTGTGCTCAGTCGGTGCTGCAAGGTCACAATACTCGATGACTAGTCAACTGGTCAATCACCTTCTCAATCGAAGATCGCAGCCCATCATCGCCCATCGATGTTCCTCTCGGCCCAGTGCAATCATCACGTGTTGCGTTAGCTCGGCCAACACAACACCTCCAATCGATTCAGTTCGACCCAACACCAGATCCAACATCAATTCAGATCAGCTCGAGATCCTAACTCGACCCATTGTTCTGCATAAATCCCCCTCTCACATTCTATTTTTTGTTGTGTGTTCAGTATTAATGTTGTATTATGCTTGCTTCATAACACTTCACCCTCTCTCATTTAAAAAGGTCCAATTTTATTATTATTTTATCTTTTCAATTTTAGTAAGGAACAATGGTATCACTCAATTTATTTATTTTTAATTTTTTTAAAATAAGATGTATAAATTTATAGAGTATGCCTAAATGCATTGCTATATAAAACACAAAAAATAAATTTCAATTTGATTTGAAAAAACTTTAACCATTTCATTCTACGAAAATATTTTTTAAAACATAACATCAAAGAAGAATTTATGAGTTATAATGCAAGCACAACTATCGGGAATAAAAGTTGAATAACAGTTTATTCGAAATGAATAAATCATACTATTTTAGGTAAAGAACAAGGAAGCAAGTATTTCTCTACTATTTGTAGAGGGTCAGAAATTAAACCTCAAATTAAGTATGAGCTTAAGTGCTGAGGTCGCCCCTCTGAGGCGACCAGGAATAAAAAAAGAGCATGGGCTAAAGCCCAAGGGAAGTGGGCCAACAGTGGACCGAAGCAGATCCGACCCACCAAGGGTCCAAACAGACTCCACAAAAGAAAATGCCTAAGTCAAGTTGTAGAGCCAGCTCTTGCAACGGCCAAGTTGCAAAGGCACTTTGCCTCAGCGCCGTCATTCACAATATTGTCAGTTCCTCCGTTATCTGAAATTGCTGAGGGAAAGAGAAAGCCGATACAACTAAGTTGTAGAGGTGACACTTACAGCGCCCAAGTTGTCAAGGTACTTTGTCTCAATGCCGCCATTTCAAATATTGTCGGTATCACCGCCATTCCAAGTATTGTCGGTGTCGCAGCTATCTGAAGTTGCTGAGGGAGAGAGAAATCGAAGCAACTAAGTTGTAGAGGTAGTACTTGCAGCACCCAAGTTGTGGAGGCATTTTGTCGGTGCAGCCATTTCTAATATTGTCGATTTTGCCATTTGAACTTGCCGTGAGAAATGACTGCTGCAGCAACTATAACCATCGCAACTAACGTGCAAAAGGAACATCCTGCCAAGGTGACAGTAGCCTTTCGAAGAAGCTCCCCCTCTGCAAGTTGAGGCTAATGCTTGGCGCTGATAGCAGGCCCCAAGACATTACTAGCCCAGGGCTGATAGCAGGGCCTAAAGTTTATTAACTTGGCATTGATAGCAGGCCCAAGACTTACTGGTTAGAGCTAATAGTACACCCAAAAATACCAGTTTACCGCGACAATCCCGCAAAGATGGGAGCTGGGTAGCCCGAGTATTAGGGACTCCCTTTCCATTACCCAGGTCATGGACCTACCTTAGTCTCTTAGGCAGGACTAAGGAAGCCCACTTGGGCTTGGTACTAAAGCACAACACAACTGATAGCAGGCTTTGTTGTGGCCTTCGCCCTGGGAAGCTAGGGAGTTTGTGGTTAGGTGGCTAAGGGTGGAGGTTTCGCTGAGGTGAACAGAAACATAGTCTTGAGAATACATGTACCAGCTAAATAAAACTGAAAAGGCAAGTGCAGTAGCAAGGTTTACCGCTACAAGTGCACTTGTTGAGGTTCGAGGTGAGAAGGCAAGTACAACGGCAAACACTCCTGCCGTAACTGCACTTGCTGAGGCTCAAAAGGGAGTTGTAGTGCCAAATACTCCCATCGCAATTATACTTGTTGAGGCTCAAAAAGGTAGTTGCGGAGGCAAATGGATAGTACACAGTACATGTAGAGAAACACGTAGCACATTCAGCCTGATGGCTCAGGACAGAATATTCTATGTGATCCTTAAGGACACTTGTCTTCTCTCTATTTGGCCACTTGGTGTCCTCTTGATACCAAGGAAGAGCCTATAAATAGGACCCATTTCCCAAGGTCCAAAGAGAGGAATTTTTGAGATTTGTGAGAGATACTGCCTATTTTGGTACTGCCATTGTCTTCTTCTTGAGCTACCTGCTTCACCCTCACCCAATTACACACTCTCCAACTGCCCAGACAGTTACTGTTGCTCATTCTCCAGCCATTCCACCATTGTTGGACCATTAACATAGTTTTGTCTCTCTAATCACCTTTCTAACCTTGAACCCCTTTACATTTCTAGCAACTTCACTGGGGAGGCTACTTTGTTGATGGTTCATACTCGCAGTGGAAATACTTCACTGGAAAAGATGGCAGATGATGAAGTTTAGCAACCCCCACGGCAACAAGGCTCTTCCAATGACGAAGCAGCACATGCTGAGGACCATGACCACAGTGTTGTGGTTGAGACAGTCCAATCGCTTCAGGAGACGTAGAGGGAGATCCTAGCAGCTTTACAAACCCTCACTGAGGCTATTATGGCCATAGCTTCTAGACCAGCACCAGTGCAAGCACTTCCACCTATAGCAGTCCCAAACCCAGTGCCTAATATGTTCCCTGTGAATCAGGCTCCGATCCAGGTTCCTCCGGTGGTACCCCAAGCGAACGATACAACTATTGGTTCCATTACCCCGGAGCAAACTGGACCATTCTAGCCCACTTACTTTGTTACTCTAGCCGATGTACAAGCTATGCTCGAGCAAGAACGTAACAAGAAGTAACTACCATCTCTCCCCGACCCAAATATGAAGCCTCTATACTCTCCGGAGATATTGGTTATGCCATACCCAACTGGGTATACAGTACCCAAGTTTATCAATTTTGATGGGAAGCAAGGCAATGCCAGAGAACATGTGGTGAGATCCATTGAAACTCTTGGTGTCCATGGTAGTGACCACTCTTTGCACCTTCAGAAGTTCTCCAAATCGCTTACTGAAAGGACTTACAGTTAGTATGTGAACTTGGCTCCCAACTCGATCAAGAGTTAGGAGGAGATGGTAAACAAGTTCCACACAAAGTTCTTCCAAGTCCAAGAGAAAGTTACAACCCTCACACTTGGGGGAGATGTCCAAAAAGAAGGTGAAGATATACTGGACTATGTTAAGCGATTCCAGGATAAGTGTGGACGTGCCCCGAGGGCCTTATGCTACCACAGTTCAGACTCGTTTGTCATGGTTCGTAATCTGAACCAAAGAGTCCAAATCCGGCAAATCGTTTTGAGAAAATAGATTTTTAGAAAAGAAGTGCCAAACATGGACTGCTTTGCCAGATACAGAGTCGCCACCTAAATATTTTTTAATGGGGGAATTTAGGAAACCCTGACTCGTTTGCCTAAGGCCACGTGTCCGTCATCACTAAAGTTGCCTTGGCTCGGGAACTTGGGTATGATTGGGGAAGGTCAGCTATGAGCACCCCCTCTCGCCCGATCCGAAGATCGGCCTCTACTAACCATGATATCCGATTTTGAAAACGTTATGTGTTCTTATTCCAATTAATTAGCTAGAATTACTATGTGATGCGCACAACACAAAAGTATAGACTAGATTGCCTAATTTGGAACGAAGCATTGCATATCCGTTTGTTTGACAAATGATTTGAAATTTGCTACTCGCAAGTAGGCTAAAACACGGATTACAATGAGTTGCTCCAACTCAAACAATCCAACATTCACCCACAGGCATTCATGCAGTTAATCAAATAAGCATTTAGTCGCATAGTAAGCATGTTAACATTCACACTCGTGCAAGATGCTAAAGCATAAATACTTACATCATACTCCGAGCCAAAACAGAGAACATGTTAGCAATCATGCATGATCCAAGTCCATGTTAAGTGGCTAATGCAACACATACAGAATGTCACTAGAATAGGCTCGGCTAATCCTAGGATGGCATGTGGAATACAACAAGTAGCACGTATTCAAGTTAGATTTGAAATACTATGCAGTTAGCATGATGCGCCGAGCCCGGTGCATGCAATACTGATGGATGATGCACGCATACATAGCATAAGGTATGCTAAAGTAAACATGTCCTAATACTAACCATCAAAAGCAGGTAAGTAAAAGCGAGAAAGAAGTGGGGGGAGGGGGTTAGAAGACATACACACACGCATCCACACTTATTACAAATTTGCCCTCGCTCGGAGGGACCGAAAGGATAATACAATTAATTAACCTACAAGCTAATTAAATATTACAGGCTAATTAAACTAGTTAAGCAAATTAACTAATCTAAGAAAGCAGTAAACAGCAGCCTCAGGAAGAGGGTCCAATGCATGCGCGCTCGGTTCCGCTCGAAAGGCCACTGCCATGCACAAGATGCCTCTGCTTTGACTGTTCTACTCCTCTGAGGACTGCACAAGCCCTAGGATATGTTCTCTGCACACTGTGGAACACCATCGGCTAGGAGGAATGGCCACCGGCCAAGGGGAATGGTCACCAGCCACTTGTTTAAGCTATCGGCCATTGATGGTGTAATAACCCCGACCCGTAATTAGCTATTAATCGGTAATTAATGATGCTAATTAAGTGAATAAGATTAAATACGGGATTAGTATGTAATCTGCGTGATAATTGGCTATCTATCTGTCACTTATAAAAATATCTGCTTAGAATCCCGCTTTAAAATGAAAATGGAAAGCCTTATCGGCATCCAAACCCGGAATTGATTATACCATTGTATTATTTGGAATTTTTAGAACCTTATGGCGTATTTAATTAAAGTGTGAATTGGTATGATAAAATTAGATTAAATGAAGCTAATTAAATAGTTGGCGTAAATTACAATTTTGCCATGTTAGTGGCTTATTTCTCCAACACCTTTGAGCCTTATTTTTGTTGTTCAATTCGTTGGTCCCTTAGTGTAAAAAATCTGAGGAATCATTTTAGAGAGAGAGGGAGAGCAATTCTAGAGAGAGAGAAGGAAGAATTCAAAGAAGAATTGGAGATTTTGCTTGTACTCACTAATATTGTGCTAGAATAAGTGAGATTCAAGACTCTAGGTGAGAGTTCAACCCCTAATCTGTAAATCTAAGTCTCTAACATGAAGATTTTGTGATTAAATATGAGCATTAAGCTTGGGTTTAAGAAATGGGTTGCAATTCATGCATGCATGCTCATGTAGGTGCTAAATCACCATGATAGTTAGGACTTGTACCATTTGTGTTAATTTTTGGAGGTTGAAGGGTACATGCATGCATATTTCATCAAGTTTTGTAAGACTAATTCATGTTTTTGAAGTCTTGGAAGAGAATTTGGAACAGAAATCCACATGCATACATGAATAAGTGGAGTTTTGACATGTTGAGGATGGTTTTAAGCATCTATGTTGTTATCAAGAGTTATTTGACTCATGCATGGGTAATTCATTATGTTTTAAGGTTTAAATTCATGTTTTGAAAATGATTTCTTGCATGCATGGAGCTTAGGAGCTCAAATTTCAAGTTTCATGAGTGTTGAAGACAAAAGCTTTAAAGAATTCACATGCAAGTCTTACCTCTTGAAATTCAAGTTGAAAATGTGAGTTTTTAACAAGTCCTTGGGCCATGATTTCTTGTCTTAATTCTTAAAACATGTTGTTTTATAAGTCTTCATATGTTTCCTTCATTTGGGGCCCAGAAAAATGAGTTTTGAAAGGTTGAATGTCGGTTTTGAACTCAGGGATACAATCTGGAAATTCCAGATTCTGCAACCTCGCTCGAGCGAAGGTGTTCTCGCTCGAGCGACCACTCTGAAATCGTGCACCTCGCTCGAGCGACCAAAGTCCGCTCGAGCGTAAATTTCAAGCTCCCAGAAGTTTGCATCATTTACAGATCGCTTGAGCGAAGGAATGTGCGCTCGAGTGACCAGTCACATTTTGCATGCTCGCTCGAGCGAGGAAAGCTTCGCTCGAGCGAGGACCTAAAATTCTGAAATTTTGCCTAAGTGTTCCAGGGCATGTTTTGACATCCTTATTGCATCTTAGGCATTCCTAAGCCTTAATTAAGCTATAGTAATGAGGTTATGGGCTAGAAACACACACTAAGAAAAGAATGTAACAAGATATTGAATGACAAGTGTGTGTGTGAGTTGAGCATTGTAACAAGTGTTAATCACACTATGAGATTGCAAGGGTGTGTGTGTTCTAAGCCATGTGATAAGAATAAACATGAACCAACGTGATGTAAGCTAAGCCTTAATGGCCACATGAATAAGTAATGATAAGATTCGTTGGTGCTTTGTATTTTGTGATTGTAGGTCAACGTCCAAGAAGTAATTGACCATCTACGGAACCACTGTGAGTAACGTTATCGTAAAGATACGTTCATATGAAACTATGTTCCAAATGAGACAAGATATGCTATGATTTCTGAAATGATATATGTTTCTGTGAACAAACATTCCAAGTTTGAAATCTATTATGGCATCCATAGATAGTCCCAAGTCATGGGGGACGGCATGAAAATGCGGGTCCATGACATTTACGAGATCTCGTTAGCTACTTCATTGTGGTGATATGTGTTTAATCGGTGTCCGGGACCGGTTACTCTAGTCGGAAGACGTTATGTGTTCTGTGATATGTTCTATGGGATATGCCATTATTATGTTCTGATATGAGATGACTATGATTATGCTATGATCTGTTTTGTACGTATAAAATGTTCGGATTTCGTTCACTAACCCCTTTACCTTAATGTTATTCACTGGGCTTTAGCTCACTGTTTGTATATATATATATTATAGGTGAGCATTCTGGAGTGCAAGCCCGAAGGTTTTGCGGGGGTCTGTGTTTCTGTTGTCAGCCAGCCTTTGTGCCTCACGTGGAGGTTCCCGAAGTGTCTTGGGTTCAAGGGTTGATTAATTCTGTTTATGTATGGGACCTTATTTTTAATCATGTTGTCTGTACGGAAATTACTGTAAGGTGTGTGGTATAATATAATGTATGGTTGACTTATGGTTATGTAAAGAAAGTTTTAAATTATTCTATTACATGTAAGTCAACACAGCTCATTGGACAATTATAATTATGTATCTACTTCCGCTAGCCCCTTATTTTATATTAATGTCATCAGAGGCCGTAGGTAATCCAAGGATTACTGGCCGGTTACGACGCTAAACCTATAGGGGCGGGTTCGGGTCGTGACAGAGTGGTATCAGAGCACGAGTTATACCGCACACACGTGTCCATATGAGCTATAGGATGTCCTAGAAATGAAATAGGGACATTGCATTATCATGTGTCACTATGTGAACATAGATGAATTGAAATTGAACCTATATGCATGATCACAGAAGTTAAATGGAAAAAACATGTCTTGATGATTTCAAATACCAAATGTGAAATCTGTATGAGCATGAACGTATGAAAGTAAGGAATCATGTGACTGTATCTGAATTGAACTTGAAGTGTAAACACGTCTGAAATGAAATGTGAAATCTATAAGAACTTTCCTTGTATTGATAAGCACCCTGTTTCTGTATAGATCAATGGAAAGAACAAGGAACGTAGACGAATCTGAAACTTCTGACGCTAGAATTAGCCGGTTAGAGGAAATGGTTGAAGCCTTAACTGAAAATCTGAAACAACGGCAACCAGGGCAAACATGTGTACTTGAACCAGCTAATTATGATATGATAACACTGACACAGAAATACAATAAGATGAAACCACCTGAATTTCTGGGGGGTATCGAACCGTTAAAAGCTGAGGCTTGGGTTTTAGAAACCGAGAAAATATTTGAGGTATTTCCGTGTACTGAGGCACAAAAAGTTTTGTTGGCAACATTCACACTTAAAGAAGAAGCTAGGAGATGGTGGATGTTAGTTCGAAGTGATAATGAGGGTGTGACATGGGATAGGTTTAAAGAAATTTTCTTCGAAAAATATTTTCCCCAATGTATCCGAGATAGGAAGGTATCTGAGTTTATGCAACTGAAACAAGGCAAAATGACTGTGGCCGAATATGAAACCAAATTTACTGAGTTAGCCCGATATGCGCCCCATATGATAGACACTGATGACAAAAAGGCTAGGAAATTTGAAGGTGGGCTTGGCTTAGAGGTGTATGACCGAGTTGGCATCTTAAAATTACCAAAGTACGTGGATGTTCTTGATAGAGCCCTAATGTCTGAAACAAACATAGCAGCTTTGAAAATAGCCAAATCAATTGAATTGGAAAGAATGAAACAGAAGAAACAAAAAGTTGAAATGTCAAGTAATTCAATGATCAACGTGAATGAGAAATTTAGGGCAATAACTGTGAACAAAGAAGGTCAGGGGAGCAATGTGAATAATGATAGACCTGTCTGTAGAGAATGTGGGAACCAACATTGGGGCATTTGTCGCCGTCTGTCAGGAGCTTGTTTTAGATGTGGTCAGAAAGGGCACTTGGCTAAATCTTGCTCGCGAACTCATCCGAATAACAAATAAGCCTAAATCTACACCCTAGTTCCAGAAAATGCTCAGAACACCGAAATTACTAACGCAGGTATTACCCTAACCATGTGTAATTATTTTGTGGACATTTGTGTGTGAATCATATGTTTCTTAACTTGATGCAGATTGTGGACATACCAGTGGGTAAATTGAATTGCTAGAACTATGAACTTATGTTATCTGAATCTTGTGAATTGAACGAATCACTTGTGTCTTGGAAATTATTGGAACCTGTGAACAGTGGGAATTTGTCGGGTTAAACCTTTGTACCGTATTGCGAAAGATTTAATATGAATTGTTAAGTGTGACTTTTGAACTATGCTAGAACTGTTGAACGTGGGAACGCATTATGATTGACCTTAACTTGGGAAATCTGTATGACCATGACTAGAATCGAACCATTATGTATCGGCTGACATCATCGAATGATTAGACTCGTGACCTCGCATTGAGTGTATATGAACCAGTCACGTAGGGAATTGCTGAAATTGAGAACCTATGCCAGTTGGGAAAAATGAACTATTGCTTATGAATTTGCGAACGAATGCTTATATGGCAATTGATCCTAGACTCGTATCTGTACGTATATATGTCCTCGCTTGTGAGCCTATTAGAACTGATGGGATTGAACTGTGGTTAATGAATACTCTGAGACCTGCTGGTTGATGTGAACTGTATATGAAATACTGTGAACCTTTGCTAACAATTACCTGTGCTTGTGAACGTCATTAGACTTTGGACATGTACATATATGGCTATACCTTTGCTCGGAATGATTGATATGATATTTGTTTTGATAATTTGACCATTGGAATTTTGACTCTGGGATTGTGAGACTAAGTAAAAACCCCATATGATGACCTCTGAACTGTAGAGAACTGTGTTCTGTTGACTGATGTTTACTTTTGATGTGAACAATCATATACCTGTGCATCTACATGTGAACTTACTAGGAAAAATGTAACATTGTACATGACCTGAACTCTTCGATATGAACTACTGTGATACATAACTCTACTGTGATTTGAGAACTGGGGAACTTAGAACAACTGGAAAACTACTGACTATACACCTAAGTGAATGGAGTATGAACTATAGAATTGATGTACCTCGTCGGGGAGTGACAAGGAAAGAACCTTTACCTGATCTAATCTGATAGAACTGTAGTTTGACGAGACCTTTGCTTGACTGATAGAACTTCTGTTTGATGACTCACGCTTGAACTGTTATTTGAGATGATCGGGTAGAACTTTTATTGATTTGATCTGAGAAGATCCTTATTGAGAACTACTGTATGATTTGCTTACATTATGGGGGATTGTAAATTGCTTATGACTGAATGACAAGACCGTGCTGCTAAGGGAATTAACCGAATGAAAATTTGAGTTGATCCTGAACACTTAGGAGGAATGTGAACCGTCAGTAACAGACTATGTGACTATGAAATCTGGTACTTTATGCTTGGGAGACATGGGAATACTGTATATATTTGACATGTGATTACTTACCTGGTATTACCATTTGACCATGAACCTGTTTGACTAGAGAATGACTGCCGTGGTGTTACTATACTTCAGAACTGATGAGATTTGTTGACAACAGGCTGGTTTGATTATAAACTTTGACTATCCGGGGGTATATGTAATCAATATGACCGCTTCCGTATCAACACGTAGTATGACTGAATCTGTGAAAACTGAGACTGGGGGAAAGTATATGAATGGTTACTTCGGAATTCCGTTTACTGATAACTTGTACGAAATTACCTTGTACTCCGGATAACTTCAAAATGACTTGGACTGACTGTGATGGACTATCGAACTGGGAACCAAATTGAACAAGACCGAATGATTGACTCAGAAATTAATAAATCGAATTTCTGTAACTTAACGGAGAAAAATTACTTATGAAAATGAGATTAGTATAACCTATAACCCCGATAAGTGCTTGATATGTGAAGTGTGTGTAATAATGCAGTAAAATTGTGTGCAACTGTATTTATGCTCTATGTCATGAAAGAAGTTTTGCTTTCTGAAATGTTATATGTTGCATACTGCATGACTGTTCAATTCTCTGAAAAGTTTTGTGGCACCCTTAGCTCTTATGGCCCTTGCTCGGGGGTAAGAATACCGTAGCCGATGGCCCTTGCCTGGGGGTAACAATACCATGGCTATGTATGTGGTCTTCGGACCTACCTGTTGTGGTCTTTAGACCTACCTGATCTGATAGCTAATGGGTGTACCACGTTTGACCTTGTGCGAAATCCGAACATTTATACGTATATGAATCAGTATATGTTCTGTTACGCTTATACGTTCTGTTCTGCTCTGTTAGTGCTAATGAATGCACCATGTATGCTTGAGTAAGAAATATGACATCCATGTATGATCTGGGCAAGAATATGAAAGTGAGCATGTATCTGAATCTGTTCTAGAATGAAATTTGAATATGCATAAGACCCTGTGTTAATGCGAACTCTAACTCCTGTATAAGGTTATGTTTCTGCCTTGTAAAGAGTTGGAACTATTTGCCTGATATAAGATAACTCGAGTTTGGGGACCAAACTCTTTTAAGGGGGGAAGACTGTAATAACCCCGACCCGTAATTAGCTATTAATCGGTAATTAATGATGCTAATTAAGTGAATAAGATTAAATACGGGATTAGTATGTAATCTGCGTGATAATTGGCTATCTATCTGTCACTTATAAAAATATCTGCTTAGAATCCCGCTTTAAAATGAAAATGGAAAGCCTTATCGGCATCCAAACCCGGAATTGATTATACCATTGTATTATTTGGAATTTTTAGAACCTTATGGCGTATTTAATTAAAGTGTGAATTGGTATGATAAAATTAGATTAAATGAAGCTAATTAAATAGTTGGCGTAAATTACAATTTTGCCATGTTAGTGGCTTATTTCTCCAACACCTTTGAGCCTTATTTTTGTTGTTCAATTCGTTGGTCCCTTAATGTAAAAAATCTGAGGAATCATTTTAGAGAGAGAGGGAGAGCAATTCTAGAGAGAGAGAAGGAAGAATTCAAAGAAGAATTGGAGATTTTGCTTGCACTCACCAATATTGTGCTAGAATAAGTGAGATTCAAGACTCTAGGTGAGAGTTCAACCCCTAATCTGTAAATCTAAGTCTCTAACATGAAGATTTTGTGATTAAATATGAGCATTAAGCTTGGGTTTAAGAAATGGGTTGCAATTCATGCATGCATGCTCATGTAGGTGCTAAATCACCATGATAGTTAGGACTTGTACCATTTGTGTTGATTTTTGGAGGTTGAAGGGTACATGCATGCATATTTCATCAAGTTTTGTAAGACTAATTCATGTTTTTGAAGTCTTGGAAGAGAATTTGGAAGAGAAATCCACATGCATACATGAATAAGTGGAGTTTTGACATGTTGAGGATGGTTTTAAGCATCTATGTTGTTATCAAGAGTTATTTGACTCATGCATGGGTAATTCATTATGTTTTAAGGTTTAAATTCATGTTTTGAAAATGATTTCTTGCATGCATGGAGCTTAGGAGCTCAAATTTCAAGTTTCATGAGTGTTGAAGACAAAAGCTTTAAAGAATTCACATGCAAGTCTTACCTTTTGAAATTCAAGTTGAAAATATGAGTTTTTAACAAGTCCTTGGGCCATGATTTCTTGTCTTAATTCTTAAAACATGTTGTTTTATAAGTTTTCATATGTTTCCTTCATTTGGGGCCCAGAAAAATGAGTTTTGAAAGGTTGAATGTCGGTTTTGAACTCAGGGATGCAATCTGGAAATTCCAGATTCTGCAACCTCGCTCGAGCGAAGGTGTTCTCGTTCGAGCGACCACTCTGAAATCGTGCACCTCGCTCGAGCGACCAAAAGTCCGCTCGAGCGTAAATTTCAAGCTCCCAGAAGTTTGCATCATTTACAGATCGCTCGAGCGAAGGAATGTGCGCTCGAGCGACCAGTTACATTTTGCATGCTCGCTCGAGCGAGGAAAGCTTCGCTCGAACGAGGACCTAAAATTCTGAAATTTTGCCTAAGTGTTCCAGGGCATGTTTTGACATCCTTATTGCATCTTAGGCATTCCTAAGCCTTAATTAAGCTATAGTAATGAGGCTATAGGCTAGAAACACACACTAAGAAAAGAATGTAATAAGATATTGAATGACAAGTGTGTGTGTGAGTTGAGCATTGTAACAAGTGTTAATCACACTATGAGATTGCAAGGGTGTGTGTGTTCTAAGCCATGTGATAAGAATAAACATGAACCAACGTGATGTAAGCTAAGCCTTAATGGCCACATGAATAAGTAATGATAAGATTCGTTGGTGCTTTGTATTTTGTGATTGTAGGTCAACGTCCGAGAAGTAATTGACCATCTACGGAACCACTGTGAGTAACGTTATCGTAAAGATACGTTTATATGAAACTATGTTCCAAATGAGACAAGATATGCTATGATTTCTGAAATGATATATGTTTCTGTGAACGAACATTCCAAGTTTGAAATCTATTATGGCATCCATAGATAGTCCCAAGTCATGAGGGACGGCATGAAAATGCGGGTCCATGACATTTACGAGATCTCGTTAGCCACTTCATTGTGGTGATATGTGTTTAATCGGTGTCCGGGACCGGTTACTCTAGTTGGAAGACGTTATGTGTTATGTGATATGTTCTATGGGATATGCCATTATTATGTTCTGATATGAGATGACTATGATTATGCTATGATCTGTTTTGTACGTATAAAATGTTCGGATTTCGTTCACTAACCCCTTTACCTTAATGTTATTAACTGGGTTTTAGCTCACTGTTTGTATATATATATTATAGGTAAGCATTCTGGAGTGCAAGCCCGAAGGTTTTGCGGGGGTCTGTGTTTCTGTTGTCAACCAGCATTTGTGCCTCACGTGGAGGTTCCCGAAGTGTCTTGGGTTCAAGGGTTGATTAATTCTGTTTATGTATGGGACCTTATTTTTAATCATGTTGTCTGTACGGAAATTACTGTAAGGTGTGTGGTATAATATAATGCATGGTTGACTTATGGTTATGTAAATAAAGTTTTAAATTATTTTGTTACATGTAAGTCAACACAGCTCATTGGACAATTATAATTATGTATCTGCTTCCGCTAGCCCCTTATTTTATATTAATGTCATCAGAGGCCGTAGGTAATCCAAGGATTACTGGCCGGTTACGACGCTAAACCTATAGGGGCGGGTTCGGGTCGTGACAGATGGATGGCCGGTCGGCACTGAAGATGGCCAGGCGGCCAAAGCTTCCTGCAGAATCTGTTTTTGATAGCAGCAGAGGGCAAAACATAGCATGGCAATGCATTTCAAGCAATGTATGCACCAATCACACTCCTTATCATATTTATGACTCAAAGGGGGATGGGCCTCGATTCTCGGACCACCAATCGCGCATTTCAATGCGTGATGGCCCAAGAAACCAAGTGTGCATTTTGATATGGAATGCAATGCACATAATCAAACAAAGAAGCTCAACCTCTATCACACTCAACTCAAGAGGCAAAGCATGCATGCCAATGCAATGCATCTTAGGCATGTGAGCTAGGTATGCAACATGGGAATGCAAACACGAATGTATGCTAGGCAAACAAGCATGCAAGGTATGAAGCAATGCAAGCAACAAGTATACAAGACACAATGTGGATGTTCAATCATGCAAACAAACATGTGACTTCATTCAATCATGCAACAACACACAAGTATGCAACAATACACAAGGTGCAAACATGTAACAACATGCTAAGGGATGGACTTAGACCAATTTAGGCAGCCCTCAAACAAGCCTAAAACAGTGGCCATAAACTATGAAAATGGGGCTAAATGCACATACAAGCATGCATGCACACAAGGACCAACACTTAGGCATAAAGGGACAACTTCTAAGCGCACTTAAAAGGAGGTAAACATGGACAATTACCATGCAATGTAAGCTCTGAAAATCATGAAAGAGAGGTGCCAAACCAACTAATCAAAACAAGCAAAGCATGCAATAATGGTCCAAGCACTTAAGGCAAGCCAAGGAGGCTTAAACCATGGCTAAGTCAACCAAGCTTCACAAAGCTAAGAGGACTTAAAACAGGTCCAAGGCAGACCTAAACAATGCTAAGGGTGCACCTAGATGGCATCTAAGTGGCCTAAACATGCAAGTGTACACAAGGGCCTAAGCAAGGGGCATAAGACAACAACCTTATAAAGCATTAAAGGGGCATCAAATGCGAGCATACAAGCATGCTATGAGGACTGAAATGATGCTAGAAGTGGTGCCAAACCACTGGAACAAGGCAAGTAAAGCATGCTACATACTCAGACACCTAAGGCTAACAAGCCAAAATGCAAGGTGGCTATACTAAGCATGTGATGGTCGACCAAAACAACCAAAAACAGAACTTAAGCATGTTAAAACAAACACAAAAGCTTCACAAAGCTTGGCCAAAATCATGCTAAAACAAGGATCAAAACCAAAAGCATGTTAAGGTCTAAACATGGCATTACAAGGCATGTATGCTAAGCAAGCATGGTGTACCTAAACCAAGTAAAAACAGTGTTGTAGCATGACATAATAAGCACAAAAATCAGTTAAGGCATGGCCAGCACACACTTAACAATGATACTCACACATGAGGCAAAAATGGCCCTTTTCAAGGACAATAAGGAGAGGGGGTGGTCCTCTCCTTCTTGAGACCTCAAGGCACCATCCTCACCACTGAAATCCCTCAAGATTTCAGTGGTGAGGAGGCCCAAACACAATGGTCCCGGAGCTCACCAAAAAATGCACAAAAATGGAGCCTAACAAGGCTTAAGAGGGGTCAAACAACCTCAAAGCTCAAAACACTCTTAAGCAACTATTTAGAGTAGGCAAAAACAAGACTTTTATATGTTATACACCAAGTCTAAAAACAGTTGCAAGGTAGTCAAAAAAGCTATGCAAAAATGGGGTAAAAAGAGCAAGAATGTTACCCTTGAAGACCCTCTTCACAAATGGTGGACCAGCTGCTTCTTTGAGCTCAAAACCACCCAAGAACACCAAGAACAGACCTCTGGCCCCTCAGCAACCAAGATAAGGTGTAATGGTGGGTGTTTGTGTGCAATACTAAGACTAAACACACACAAATACACAAAGAGAGAGAGATATAGAGATAGGATATATGCAAACCCTAACCCTAGAAGTCAAAGCTCTGGAAAAATGTTGTCTAACCTAAAAGAGGGAGAAGAGACCTCCTCTTATAGACAATCCAATCTTGTAAAGCTTCCAAGGTAAGCTAACAAGAGGGAGATCCCTCCATACACGTGTATGGAGGGGAGCAAAGTGTATGCCAGCTAGCACAGCTGGCATAAAAATATTTGCAAAAGCAGATGCACAGTAGTCGGTCGGCCAAAAATGCAATTTGACCAAAAAAGATGGCCGGCCGGCCATCAAGAGTGCCGGCCGGCCAAACATTTGGCCGGTGGCAATAAAACACAGCCGGTGGTCTCAAGCCATGGCCGGTGATGTGTGGGGATAGCCCACAAGCCATTCCCTGCCCCTCAAAGGCACAACACAAGTGTTTGGTGCAAAACCAAACACAAAACAGTCGAGTTGAGAGATCCTGAGGCAAGGCGCGTAGCCGAGACCTCCGGGAACTCAAAACGAACACAAACATGGATGATCACCGAGTGTTCAAGCGGTGACGTCTAAGTCTTGAGGACGGTCAAAAATGGGGTGTCTACAGTTGCCCCTCTTTGACAGAACTCGAAAGTCATAACAATGACGAGAGTGAATGTCAAAACCCAGAGACGACCCATTTTTGACAAGGCCGAAGACTTAGACAAAGCATGCAAGACAAACAAGATATACGCCCGAAGGCAGGGGCAAAATGCAATTGACAATGCAAGAAGCCGAGCATAACTTATGATCATGCAAAGAAAACTGTAACGAAGCATAACATGCGACAGTTTTAAGCTAGCATACACCAAACTACACTATAATGCAGAAAGGATGTAAGAGAATTATGCAATTCTCGATACGTCTCACTCGGAGGATACAATACCTGTCTGGTTCGTCTGGTTGTACCAGCTTCAAATGAACCGTACATACAATATCATGCCTGCAAAAGAAAGCAACTTAACAGGTACGATATTGTTAGCAACGTGCATAACATGCAAAATGAATGCAAAATGATGTGCAATATATACGAAACTAATGTAAATGCAAAAACATACAAAATTATGTATGAACAATGCAAACGATATGCAATGCAATTGAATCATGATCCAATCATGAGCGGTTCAAAACCACACAAATGTCAAATAGATTGATGGAGATGCAAAGTCCGTCTACCATAGAAAAGGTGCCGCAACCCTCAAACCACAATATCAGCAGTGGAATAGGCGCGTACACATGCAGAACTATGAATAATGTAGATGGACACAAAAACAAGTAATTGGGTGGAATGACATAAGTGGGGAAATAACCCGCTAACGAAAGAACAATGATCTTAATGCTGGATGCAAAAATTACACTACAATGTAATATGTACAATGGATATGGCTCGCGGGCCAAAACATATCTTGCCTAGGAAAGGCATGGACACAAACAAACCACATCTAACACGGAAAATGGCGCCATCACCCTCAAACCAACATACCAGCGCGGAATAGGCGGCGTACACCAAATCTCATAACCGTGTTTCAACAAGAAAAGTATGGGCACATACCAGACCAAGCTCAACATGGAAAGGCGCAAGCCATAGATGGAAGTGATGCAGTGAATGCATGCAAGCTACAATGCAATGTTTACAATATGCACTGGATAGACTATATACAATGGATAAGGCCTGCGGCCAAACTGTGTCTTGCCTAGGAAAGGCATGGACACACACAAACCACGTCTAACACAGAAAAGGTGCCGCAACCCTCAAACCAAGTTCAACATGGAATAGGCGCGTACACATGCAGAACTGTGTTTTAATGTGAAAAGTATGGGCACATACCGGACCAAGCTCAACATGGAAAGGCGTAAGCCATAGATGAAAGTGATGCAGTGAATGCATGCAAGCTACAATGCAATGTTTACAATATGCACCGAATGGAATGTATATAGTAAAATGCATGACATATGCACTATATACAATAATATACATGACATATGCACTACCTACAATGAAATGCATGACATATGCATTACTTAAAATGATACATGACATATGCATGTTTTTTTTTTTTTGAAATGCAAATGATGCATGTTTTTTTTTTTTGTTGTTTTTTGAAATGCATGTTGCATGGAATGCGCGACAACGCAAGTCGCTTGAAATGCATGACAATGCAACCAAGCGGATTTAAGGTCTCGCTAGACCAAGCGGATTTAAGGTCTCGCCAGACCGTGAATGGAGGAAATGCATAACAATGCAAGCGAACTTGAAATGCGCAACAACATGCGGCGTTTGAAATGCAAATGAAAGATACATATCAAT
The DNA here is from genome assembly GCA_036172215.1 of Camellia granthamiana. Classification (NCBI taxonomy): domain Eukaryota; kingdom Viridiplantae; phylum Streptophyta; class Magnoliopsida; order Ericales; family Theaceae; genus Camellia; species Camellia granthamiana. The sequence goes on along the minus strand of CM069903.1, from coordinate 16,508,369 downwards.
GTGAATAAAAGTACGTATAACCAACGCATGTTCACGACGAAACATTGCGAAGCAACGCACGCGGGGCAACTTTCGAATCTTGAGAGAGACAAAAGGATACAAGAAGGATACGCCACGCACGTACTCGAGTGCTTCGCATAGAAAACACGGCCTGAGGTCAAAATGGAATCCGGTTGAGCTTCGGAAATGCACTGTCTTGCACTGTGTTGAGAAATAGAGGCCCCAAACTACACATCTGACCCAAACAAGGTTGTAGGAGGCTCACCGGCCATAAGAGGAGGTCACCGGCCATCCACCGGCCATAAAAACATTCTGTCGGCCAAACATGCCTGATTCGGGGCAGTTTGGTCTTTTGGCCTTGGGTCTTTTAAAATAGGGTTTCAAACCCTATTTTTCTCACTTTGCTTTGGCCGAAAATTTCCCCTCCCTCTTTCTAGAGTATTTTCCGAGCCTCTATTCTCCGTTTTCTTCGGTTTTCACGCCGCTTTGATGTGAGGTGCGTGCAGAGGCCCCGGGAGATGTTTATCTTCTTCCGCCGCTACTTCGACACCATCACCCCTGTGGAGGTATGTTCAACTTTTAGAATTTACTTCAGCTTCGCTTCACACTGTATTTTCAATAACAGTAGATAACAAACTGTATTTTATTTTCAGATCACCTGGCAGCCTTGGGCTCCGTTGCCAGCTGAGATTCGGGCGCGATTTGTCGGTGCTGAGGAGACCGCTCGCTTTAGAATTTTACTGGAGGGCCCGGTCTATCGGGCTTGGTACCTGGGTGAGCGTTTCCTACGCCAGACCCTAGGTTTACCGGAGCAGATAGTCCCGGTTCACCCTCCTAAGCATATGAGGGACACGGAGCGGTTCACTCCCAAGCAGATGGCCGACTACATGATCGGCTAGGATGCGATCCGCTTCAGAGGTATAGGCGACTACTCGGAGTACGTCCGGACCTACATTATGCGGCCTCTGAGCGGTGGCCGTTGAGCTGAGAGAGAGAGGCCAGCGGCGCCGGCAGCTAGGGTAGGAGGAGAGGTAGGGACATCGAGGACAGCTCGAGTCCGTGGCAGGAGTGGAGTTTGGAGAGGGCGGGGGGCTAGTTGGCCAGCACTGCCCACTACGATGACATACCGAGGGCGTGGTGGGGCGACTTATCAGATCCCTATTGCTCCCCCTCCGGCTGATCATGAGTTGGTCGGGTTCTACAGCTTGCCTCCGGTATGTACTACTGTAGTTTGCATTCTGCACAGTTAGTTCATTTCAATTCATTTGATATTCCGCAGAATACTGATGCTTCTAACCCTTTTGCAGGCCTCTTCCGAGTACACTCGCCAGTCCCTGGAGCTGACTGCTTCTGTGATGGGGATGCTCCAGCAGAGCCTTGACCTTCTATCCATTTACAGTATTTCAGTATGTTCTTCTGACCACGGTCTCAAACTCTACACAATCTGATGCATCATACTGCCAACGCAACACCCGGTACACAGCCCCCACGGCATCTGATATACTGCAGCCCACAGACTGTTCACAGCATTACTCACGGCATTCATACACTGCATTCAAACACTACATTCTGTACTGATAAACTGCTCACAACATTCACACACTGTACTCATACACTACATTCTGTATTGATAAACTGCTCACAGTATACTGATGTGTTCGCCTTTTGTACTTTTCAGCATCCTTTCCAGATCCCTACTGTAGGAGGTGCTCCAGCTGGACCTGCTGCTCCTACCGGAGGAGATGACAAAGTATACCCCCGCACCAAGGCGGGACGCACCCATGTTGGGAGCAGCTCACGGGCACCCGTCCCTGATAATGATGATGAGTCCGAGGCTGAGGCAAAGGAGGAGACAGAGTCGTCTGAGGAGGAGACCGGAGACGGCTCGGGCTCAGACTCAGATGACGACGCTGATGACAATGCTCCTGGACCTTCGTCCAGGAAGAGGACGAGGACGGACCCCTAGACCCGAGGCCCTTTGACATTGATCTAGATTTTGCTGCTTTTTCTTCCTCTTTTGTATTTTTCTTTTTTGCTGGTAGCTAGATGTAGACGTCCCCCGAACGCCCCGGGAGGATGACTCCCGTTCGGTTCACATTGGGTTCACTACAGTTCAAAGGACTCAATTTGTCACGGTTCTAAATCTGAACCAAAGAGTCCAACTCTGGCAAATCATTTTGAAGAAAAACAGATTTTTGAAAAGAAGTGCCAAACATGGACTGCTTTGCCAGATTACAGAGTCGCCACCTAAATATTTTAAAATGGGGAAATTTAGGAAACCCTGACTCGGTGCCGAAGGCCACGTGTCCGTCATCACCAAAGTGATCTTGGCTCGGGAGCTTGGGTACGATCGGGGAAGGTCAGCTATGAGCACCCCCTCTCGCCCGGTCCGAAGACCGGCCTCTACTAACCGTGATATCTTATTTTGAAAACCTTATATGTTCTTATTCTAGTTATTAGCCTAGAATTACTACGTTATGCGCACAGCAAACAAGTATAGACCAAATCGCCTAAGTTGGAACAAAACACTACATGTTTGTTTTGAAAGCGGTTTGCTACTCGCAAGTAGGCTAAAATGCAGGTTTTGCCACCCTCAAGTGGGCTTTAGAAAAGATGGTTTTGCCACTAACTAGTGGGCTTAGAACTCACAGTTTTTAATGCATTGTCCCAATTTAGGTAATTCAACCTCCATCCACAGGCATTCAAGCAGTTATATCACATAAGCAGCTAGCCTCATGGCAATCATGCTGTCATGGCAACAATCACACACATGTGATATGCTAAAGCATAAAAGCTCACCTAGTACTCCGAGCCAAAACAGAAACCAGTTAGTAATCATATGCATGATCCTAGTTCATGTTAAGTGGCTAATGCAACACAAACAAAGATGCAATCTAGACAGGCTCGGCTATCCTAAACATGGCACGTGGAATGCTACAAATAACACGTATTCAATTTGGAATTGAAATACAATGCAGTTTGTATGATGTGCCGAGCCCGATGCATGTGTAACAAATATATGGATGCACGCATGCATTGCATAAGGCATCCTAAAATAAACGTGCCCTAATACTAACCATCAAAGCAAGTAAATAAAAGGGAAGAAAGAAATGGGGGTTGGAAGACATGCACACACTCACCCACACTTATTACAAATATGCCCTCACACAGAGGGACCGAAAGAATATACAGTCCAAAAATAATACAGTCCAAATACGGAATAAATTAATTATTACAGAAATTTCTAATTATCAAATTAAATGTTAACATAAGAGAAAGGGGCCTCAGCCCCGCCTCGGGATGCGTGAATGATGCATGTTCGATCCAACTTGCCCAGAAAGCCCACACCGCACCACTGCTGCCTCTGTTTCCACTGTCCTGCCTTTCTGAAACTCTGCCAAAGTCCCAGAACATCTTCCAAATGCACTGAAGTACACCACCGGCTAGAGGAGATGGCCACCGGCTGCTTAAATTGACCACCGGCTTCTTGTAGGGTTCATCGGCACAAAAAGTGTGCCGGTCGGCACACTGTACTGCCGGTCGGCAGAAAGTTCCTGCAGAGGACAGTTTGACAGCAGCAGCAAACCAGCAGTGCATGGCATGGATTTTGAGCATATGTAAGCATGGCCAATGCCTCCTATCATGCTTGGGGACTCAAGGAGGCATGACTCTTGGCTCTTGGGCCATCAATTATGCATCTTGATGCATGATGGCCTAAGGAACCAAGGTTGCATTTTAATGGTATTATGCATGCAACATACAAATGAAATCCAAGGCCTTATCATGTGTTGGTCAAGGGCCTTGGTGACCAAGAGGTAGGACAAGTTGCATCACTTATGGCATGAACTCATCCTAACCCTCAACTTGGCTTGACACCCCAAACCAAGTAATGCAATGCATGTTATGCAAACATGGCTCCACAATACAACCTAATGCTAAGATGCAAACATGCCAAATGTAATGCAACATGCAAAGTGCAAATGCAATGCAAACAAGGGTAAATCAAGCATAGGGTCATCATGCTACACACTTAATGAACCAAACATGTAACAAGCATAAGGCAAGCATGCAATGGCGGACTAGACCATAATGGGGCAGACCTCAAATCTCCCCAAAACAGTGGCGAAAATGGACTGAAAAGGTGGACAAATATTCATGCAAACATGCAAGCCAAAAGGCCTAAGGCTAAGGCACAAAGTGGAGCATTCCATTGTCTACAAACATGACCACTCATGGCCTATATTGGACAAGAAAAAAACAGATTTTTGGTATGCAAGAACACACCCAAAACTCACACACATGGCATCCCAAAAACTCTAAACACACAAGCATGCATAAGACCCTCTTTAAAGCATAAGAGGCCAACAATTCAAAGCATGAATAAGATGGTAAATGGAGACACATGAGCATGATATAAGAGCTGAAATATGCATGTTAAATGACTCCAAATCACTCAAATAACATAACCAACGCATGTCCATGGATCACATACTCAAGGCTAACAAGCCATAATGCAAAGTAACCATGTCAAGCACATCAAACATGATAAAATCAGTGGCTCACAGCCCTTATACATGGCAAGTCAAGATCAAATGCTATAACATGCAAGGCTAAAACATGAGGATATGGTAGGCTAATGGCATGGCACACTTCCAAGCAAAGTAAAGCATTACAAAGCAAGTATGAGAGGCATGTTAAGGGCCACAAATCCGACCAAAAACAGAGGTTAAACATGCTCCAAAACACTCAAAAAAACTCTGAAATGAAGCCATACAAGGCTATGCCCACATGCTATCTTTTAGGCCAAATACAAAGGCAAGCAAAGGACAAGGGGGAGAGGGGTGTCCCTCCCCTATCTAAGACTTGAAAGTACCTTCCTCACCACTGAAAACCCTGGTTTTCAGTGGTGAGAAGACCAAGAACACCAAGTAAGCAAAGCTTTACCAAAGAGACACCAAAATGGCCAAACAAAGCCTAAAAGGGTGAGCCTTTACTCCAACCACAAAATGACCTTAATGAAGGTTCAAGAGCAAGTAAAAACAAGAGTTTTTTCAGTTATAGACAAAGCTCAAAACACAAAGCAAGAGGGGTAGAAACTAGTTGCAAGAATGGGGAAACTAAAGTAACAAACTCACCCTTGAAGATCCTTTGAAGAACAGGTGGAGCAGCCCTCCTCTAGTGATCAAAACCAGTCCAAAATCACAATAAACAACCCTCCAAGTCCCTCAATCTCGAGCTAAGGTGTAGTAGTGTGTGTAATGGTGCAAAAGTAAGGTAAAACCACACTTTTAGGCCTAAAAACACACACACAAGAGGAGAGAGAGGGAAAATATAGAGAGAGGAGATATATGACAGAGGTATAGATACACAAGCTCTGGTTTTTCTATCTCAAATGGCTAACCCTTGAGCAATGGAGAGGGGTGGTCTTTATATAGGCCAAGACCAAGCCAAGACTTAATGGCTAAGCAAAGGAAAAGGTTCAAAGGGGTCAAGGGGGTGCAAGGCTTCTTGGAGAAGCCAAAACAGCTGGCCAAGCTTCTCCAAGAAGCTTGGCCAAAAGGGTTCAAGCTTCTAGAAGCTTTAGGGGGGTTAAAGGTGCATATGGGCCAATCCTATGCACGGGGAGGAGAGATGGTGTAATCCAGCTGGCACGGCTGGCATGCACCATCCTCAGGGGGGTTCAGAAGGGTCACCGGCCAGCCAAAAACGTCACCGGCACAAAAAAGTGCCGGTCGGCCACATATAGTGCCGACCGGCCAAAGTTTTTGAGAAAACAGTGCCGACGGACAAAAGGGAGTGCCGGTGGGGTGTGGGGGCAGCCGGTGGGATTCAGGGATGGCTAACAAGCCTCCCCCTACCCTCAAATGCAAAAACACAAGTGTTTGGTGCCAAAACCGAACACGAAGCAGCCGAGTCAAGAGGTCCTGAGATGAGGCGCCCTGCCGAGGCCTCCGAGAACTCGAGACGAACACAATCATGGATAATCACCGAGTGTTCAAATGGTGACGTCCAAGTCTTGAGGACGGTCAAAAATGGGGTGTCTACACTAGAGTACCTTGTACTGCCGTAGGCAGGTTTTTGTTTCCAAAGCTTTGTACTTGAAAAAGATGATGAAATGAAACAAAACTTTTTATCTGAAAAAGTGTTACATTTGTACATTTCATATATAGCATCGCATTGCATCATGTTACACCTTAATGTAGATGGAATTGATCCTTTGTCTGAAAACTGAACACTTGTATTGTAATAATCAGATAACGAACCAACCAACAGCAAAACAACCCATACAAACCACTGCTCAGCCTGAACACTCGGCCCATACTCTACTGGGGATTAATCTACATACAGGCCATTTTGTTTATTCTGCACACGGCGGATCCTGAACAAACAGTCCAATCTAACAAGACGGACTACAAAGGTTGAATCTGCTGACGTTGAAACACACTCAGATGCCCCAAATTGCCCCCTTCTTCTTTTGCTTCGCATAAATGTGGAGAATGGCACAGCGTTCTGAGCACAAACTGATTTTTGTGAAATTGAAAAAGTTTTTTTTTTCAAACCTGGGTATTGAGCCTACGACTGAACACAGTAAGAAAGACTCAAAACAAAAGGTACACGGCCTAAACACAACGAGACACGCTCGGAAAAGACTCAAAACAAGAGTTGGGCTAAACAAAACAAAAGACACGACACACGGACGTGTTTACAAAAACGAGAGACCTCAAATCATGAGGAGCCAGTTCCTCCTGGTATGATTTCCCACCCTTTCTTATTTGTGATTCTCACATCACTCGGCCCTCAGGCTCGGTTTTCTGAAAATGTCCTTTTCTCACTTTTTCTCTCGACTTACACCTCTCTATTCTTTATTCTCTCATTTTTTTATCCCTCCCCAGGGTGATTGATAGATGAATAGGAAGTTGTGGGTTCACGCTCAACATTATTAGCTCGCGACTATTTCCTCCCGGGACGTCTAGTCGAGGTTCCGGATGGAGTATCTTGATCCATATCAATTTGTACTTCGCATTTGGTTTGATACCTCGTTGCTTGGAGGTTGTTGAGAGCTTTCAGTCCTTTACTGATAGCTTCAGTTGTGTCTTCCTCTGGCAAGTATGCTGGTGACGGGGGAAAGACAGGAAGCCTGACTCAACTGTGCCCATAGTTCATTACTTTGACCATTTTTGTTTTGGTTTTCTACTAAAATAGTTTTGACCAAGGTGAGAGTTAGATTAACATACTTTTTCGATTTTTGATTTGAAAATCATGCAAGTCAGGCTGTAAGCACTGAAAATTTTCCTTTTTTGGGTTCAAAAAAGTGGTCCAATTTTGAAAAAGATGGAATAGTTTTTGAGAAAATAGTCAACCTCAGTAAAAATTTTCAAAAACTATTTTTTGGCAAACGGCCACCGCTCGACGAGCGTTGAACTTACCCTTGAGATGCGCAACCTCAAATTGGAGGCAATGGAAAATTGCCCCTTGCTTGAAAGAGCTGCATGGCAACGAAAAGTTGCCCCTAGTTTGAACGGCGACTCGTGGCAACTTACGGCAACGGAAAGTTGCCCCTTGTTTGGATGATGCCGCAGTATATTGTAAACAGTCTTCATCAGTGATGATCATGACCGAACTCTCGGACACGGAGAAGACGAAGATGGTCAGAACCAATATATGGACGCAGTCACTTTGAAAGCGTTGGTGGCTGGACTTCAGGATGAAGTTGCCTACGTATCCCAAACATGGAAGTCAAGCCTTACGTAGTTCCGGTGTCACAACCGAACTATCGGATTCAGAGAGGGCAAGGATGATAAAAAACCATTACATGGACATGGTCGCTATGAAAACGTTGGGGGCTGGACTTCAGGATGAAGTTGCCTACGTATCCCAAACATGGGAATCAAGCCTTACGTAGTTCCGATTAAGGTACACTCGGGTATTTTAACCTTCACTTTTTAGGCTCTAACTTTTGCCAAGGCGCCTGATGCGGGTTTTCGACCTTGCGAGCTTCTGTTTTTCTCTTTTCTTCTCTTCTCTTTTCTCTTTTTTGCTTTATATATTTTTTTTTTGGCATTTTTTTTGTATTTTTTTCTTCTTTTTTTTTTTGTTTTTTTTTGTATATATTTTCCCTTGCTCTAACTTTTGCCTGGGTCGCCCTTCCGGGTTTTCGGCCTAGCGAGCCTCTCAAAGGGTAAAAGTGTAACAAGTCCATGCCAAATGGTTTTGAGATTGAAGCCCTCTGTATCCAGGAGAGTGGCTGTTGTATTGATTTGCAGAAAGATCCACCTTTGGCTCTTTGAGCACATCGGACATTTTGCCCCTAGTTCGAAGGGTACTTCTGTTCTAGCTTTGCAAGCTTCTGTTGACGACGTCTGACCTCTTGATCTGACTTTGGTGCCTCTTGTTTCTAGGGCTGCTCCAAACCTAGCCACACAGGCCTCACATGGCGGTTGACCGTTGAACGTTCTGAATGGGTTCAAGGTTCGAAAGCAAACGGACTGAATCTCGAGGCTGAGGGCGATCCTAGGCTATACAATCTCAAGAGCAATTCCACACAGGTCTTCGCAGGACCGCGCAAAACATTTTTTTTGTTTTTGAAAGTTTTTACGAAAGCGACAAATCGCTCGCGCTAAAGATAGTGTGGAACCAGTCTGGGTCAAGCCAGGGTCCTTCTCAGTACTTACGCTAACAAGCATGATTTCATTCATTAAAGGCTTAGCACGCTTATCTTTCTCTCAGATTGATCAAAGTTTTGCAAAACCCGAGGAATTCCTTCCTCTTCGTTTTCATCATTACAGTGTTCAAAAAAGTTTTTTTGAAAAAAACTTAGGCCATCACAATGATTTTCAAGGCACAAGAGAGCAGGTGGAATGTACTGTCGTTCCATTCGGATCCTCTGGCACAACTAGCTCAAAATTAGCAATAAGCACGGAAACATGATAGTCGCAGCTGTTTCATTTAGATTTCCTGGTTGCCACTGGCTCCACAGCAGAGACAGACTCAAAAGAAAGCAAAAGGGTAATTACAAAACAAAACGGTGTTCGAGGCAACAACCTCGGAATCACCTGACATTCTATACAAGGGGACCGACTCGCTACAACAAGACAGACCCTTAAGCAAAAAGGACTGACTCAAGACGATGAGACAGACTCAAAACAAAACAAAAGACTGACTCGATACCCAAGCCAGAAGTTACAAAACTAGCATTCGCAGATGCTCAAAAATGCGTGCCAGACGCCACATCCAAACACACTGAGGGTCGCCCGCAGGTGGTTCACTCTTTGATCACAAACTCACAGTATCTTCGAAATCCAATAGCTGGGTAGTAACAGACTTGGCTGAGGTGGGTGGGAGGATAACCTCATTGTCGATCAAATCTTACACCTCATGACGAAGGCGGAAACAATAATCGGTAACATGACCAGTTTGCTGGTGGTACGCACGGTACAAAGTAGCATCATGTGTGAGAGGGAGATTCTTCGGGAGAGGCCGAGGCTCGAGGGGTTTAAGATGCCCTCTTTCGGCCAGGATCTGGAGTGCCTTAGACAAAGGCATGTAGAGAGCGTGAAAGACCCTGCGCCCTCGAGGCAGGTACTTTGAAGTCTGAGTATTCTTGCTAGACGCACTAGCGAAAGGGTCGGCAGGCACTGCCTTGACCTTCTGATCTTTCCCAGGTGCAGGGTTGAGAGTGGAAGGAACTGTTCTGGCATGACGGGGCCTATCCTGGTTTTCTACCTGGCTCGAACTGCTTTCAGTTGGAGTGGGGAAAACATCATCCACAACCTTGGTCACAACTGAGGACACTTGTTGTTTACTCATCCCCCCGGCTTTCAAAGCCTCGACTGCCCACAGCAGTTGTTCAACGAGATTGGCATCTGTCCCCACTTTGCTCTTGCCTCTGGCCTCAGCCTGATCGAGATTTTGGGTTGATGTTGACACGTCATTGCCGTAGCTGGAGGCAACCTCAAGTTGGCTAAGTTCAATCACGATCCGCCCTAATAACGGGGGATCCTGTGGTACGAAATTCCCGGCATATGGTGCAGCTGATGGTGAAGCCGATATTCCGTAGGTGAGATCCGCCACAGACCTCTAGAGGTCACCAATCATCCCCATTAATTCGAACGTAGTGGGCTCAAGAGCCTGGTACAACTGGGGTTTCCAGATCGGGCGTGCGGCAGGCGACCTGGGTGGATGCGGCACATCGACATTGGTCTCACTTTGCAAGGTGATTTCTTGATCTAATGCGGCTGTCATAACCACGATTTCCTCTGAATTCTGTGTCATGATAAGTCCGCTGATCTTTGAACAGTGACTAACGGATCAGATATCTGCCTTGCCTCAGCGAGGGAAAACACTGGCTATTCTGTACTTGATTCTCTGAACCTTGAAAGAGAAGACATGCAGCATTTCAGCCCAAACGGAACAAACACAGGTGTAGCTGAACAGCGGTACTCTAATACTGATCACTGTTCCCAAAAATCACTGCCCCAAAACACTGAATCGGTTACCCGCAGATATAACTGTTTCTCAAAAACACTGATATTGAAGCCCGCAGGCTTGATGCTCAAATTCACAGACTGATATGTACGTTCCTGTAGAGATACACTCTAAAAGCACATAGCAAATAACAGAGAGCCAAAACACCCCTATGTTGGGGTAGGGTTTTCCTGTCCTATTTTTTCAGGAGCTAGGGTTTCACTACGCACGCAGCGGTTTCAAACAACCTATATCGGGTAAGCAACCTGTCCTAGTTTGGAATGGCCACTATGGATTCCGAATATGTACTAGGTCGAATGGTCAAAAGGGTGCCCCGGTAAAACCGGGGTTTGTGTTCCCATACTGGCAGAGCCCACAACCGGTCAGCCACATGGTCATACCTTGACAAGACAAGCCTCTGGCAAACTGCTTAGGAATAGCAGATGGCCAACACGGTGTCCTAGGCGCACCAATGCACATGCAATGCAAAGAAACACATAAGTGTAGTCAAAACAGGATATCACGAGTTCGAGTCAAGCTCTCTAAACTCCCCAGCAGAGTCGCCAGAAACTATGGACGCGCCCCGAGGGCCTTATGCTACCACAGTTCAGACTCGTTTGTCACGGTTCTTAATCTGAACCAAAGAGTCCAAATCTGGCAAATCGTTTTGAGAAAATAGATTTTTAGAAAAGAAGTGCCAAACATGGATTGCTTTGCCAGATACAGAGTCGCCACCTAAATATTTTTTAATGGGGGAATTTAGGAAACCCTGACTCGTTTGCCTAAGGCCACGTGTCCGTCATCACCAAAGTTGCCTCGGCTCGGGAACTTGGGTACGATTGGGGAAGGTCAGCTATGAGCACCCCCTCTCGCCCGATCCGAAGATCGGCCTCTACTAACCATGATATCCGATTTTGAAAACGTTATGTGTTCTTATTCCAATTAATTAGCTAGAATTACTATGTGATGCGCACAACACAAAAGTATAGACTAGATTGCCTAATTTGGAACGAAGCATTGCATATCCGTTTGTTTGACAAATGATTTGAAATTTGCTACTCGCAAGTAGGCTAAAACACGGATTACAATGAGTTGTTCCAACTCAAACAATCCAATATTCACCCACAGGCATTCATGCAGTTAATCAAATAAGCATTTAGCCGCATGGTAAGTATATTAAAATTCACACTCGTGCGAGATGCTAAAGCATAAATACTTACATCGTACTCCGAGCCAAAACAAAGAACATGTTAGCAATCATGCATGATCCAAGTCCATGTTAAGTGGCTAATGCAACACATACAGAATGTCACTAGAATAGGCTCGGCTAATCCTAGGATGGCATGTGGAATACAACAAGTAGCACGTATTCAAGTTAGATTTGAAATACTATGCAGTAGAATGATGCGCCGAGCCCGGTGCATGCAATACTGATGGATGATGCACGCATGCATAGCATAAGGTATGCTAAAGTAAACATGTCCTAATACTAACCATCAAAAACAGGTAACTAAAAGGGAGAAAGAAGTTGGGGGGGGGTTAGAAGACATGCACACACGCACCCACACTTATTACAAATTTGCCCTCGCTCGGAGGGACCGAAAGAATAATACAATTAATTAACCTACAAGCTAATTAAATATTACAGGCTAATTAAACTAGTTAAGCAAATTAACTAATCTAATAAAGCAGTAAACAGTAGCCTCAGGAAGAGGGTCCAAAGCATGCGCGCTCGATTCCGCTCGAAAGGCCACTGTCATGCACAAGATGCCTCTGCTTTGACTGTTCTGCTCCTCTAAAGACTGCACAAGTCCCAGGATATGTTCTCTGCACACTGTGGAACACCATCGGCTAGGAGGAATGGCCACCGGCCAAGGGGAATGGTCACCAGCCATTTGTTTAAGCTATCGGCCATTGATGGATGGCCGGTCAGCACTGAAGATGGCCAGCCGGCCAAAGCTTCCTGCAGAATCTGTTTTTGATAGCAGCAGAGGGCAAAACATAGCATGGCAATGCATTTCAAGCAATGTATGCACCAACCACACTCCTTATCATATTTATGACTCAAAGGGGGATGGGCCTCGATTCTCGGACCACTAATCGCGCATTTCAATGCGTGATGGCCCAAGAAACCAAGTGTGCATTTTGATATGGAATGCAATGCACATAATCAAACAAAGAAGCTCAACCTCTATCACACTCAACTCAAGAGGCAAAGCATGCATGCCAATGCAATGCATCTTAGGCATGTGAGCTAAGTATGCAACATGGGAATGCAAACACCAATGTATGCTAGGCAAACAAGCATGCAAGGTATGAAGCAATGCAAGCAACAAGTATACAAGACACAATGTGGATGTTCAATCATGCAAACAAACATGTGACTTCATTCAATCATGCAACAACACACAAGTATGCAACAATACACAAGGTGCAAACATGTAACAACATGCTAAGGGATGGACTTAGACCAATTTAGGTAGCCCTCAAACAAGCCTAAAACAGTGGCCATAAACTATGAAAATGGGGCTAAATGCACATACAAGCATGCATGCACACAAGGACCAACACTTAGGCATAAAGGGACAACTTCTAAGCGCACTTAAAAGGAGGTAAACATGGACAATTACCATGCAATGTAAGCTCTGAAAATCATGAAAGAGAGGTGCCAAACCAACTAATCAAAACAAGCAAAGCATGCAATAATGGTCCAAGCACTTAAGGCAAGCCAAGGAGGCTTAAACCATGGCTAAGTCAACCAAGCTTCACAAAGCTAAGAGGACTTAAAACAGGTCCAAGGCAGACCTAAACAATGCTAAGGGTGCACCTAGATGGCATCTAAGTGGCCTAAACATGCAAGTGTACACAAGGGCCTAAGCAAGGGGCATAAGACAACAACCTTATAAAGCATTAAAGGGGCATCAAATGCGAGCATACAAGCATGCTATGAGGACTGAAATGATGCTAGAAGTGGTGCCAAACCACTGGAACAAGGCAAGTAAAGCATGCTACATACTCACACACCTAAGGCTAACAAGCCAAAATGCAAGGTGGCTATACTAAGCATGTGATGGTCGACCAAAACAACCAAAAACAGAACTTAAGCATGCTAAAACAAACACAAAAGCTTCACAAAGCTTGGCCAAAATCATGCTAAAACAAGGATCAAAACCTAAAGCATGTTAAGGCCTAAACATGGCATTACAAGGCATGTATGCTAAGCAAGCATGGTGTACCTAAACCAAGTAAAAACAGTGCTGTAGCATGACATAATAAGCACAAAAATCAGTTAAGGCATGGCCAGCACACACTTAACAATGATACTCACACATGAGGCAAAAATGGCCCTTTTCAAGGACAACAAGGAGAGGGGGTGGCCCTCTCCTTCTTGGGACCTCAAGGCACCATCCTCACCACTGAAATCCCTCAAGATTTCAGTGGTGAGGAGGCCCAAACACAATGGTCCCAGAGCTCACCAAAAAATGCACAAAAATGGAGCCTAACAAGGCTTAAGAGGGGTCAAACAACTTCAAAGCTCAAAACACTCTCAGCAACTATTTAGAGTAGGCAAAAACAAGACTTTTATATGTTATACACCAAGTCTAAAAACAGTTGCAAGGTAGTCAAAAAAGCTATGCAAAAATGGGGTAAAAAGAGCAAGAATGTTACCCTTGAAGACCCTCTTCACAAATGGTGGACCAACTGCTTCTTTGAGCTCAAAACCACCCAAGAACACCAAGAACAGACCTCTAGCCCCTCAGCAACCAAGATAAGGTGTAATGGTGGGTGTTTGTGTGCAATACTAAGACTAAACACACACAAATACACAAAGAGAGAGAGATATAGAGATAGGATATATGCAAACCCTAACCCTAGAAGTCAAAGCTCTGGAAAAATGTTGTCTAACCTAAAAGAGGGAGAAGAGACCTCCTCTTATAGACAATCCAATCTTGTAAAGCTTCCAAGGTAAGCTAACAAGAGGGAGATCCCTCCATACACGTGTATGGAGGGGAGCAAAGTGTATGCCAGCTAGCACAGCTGGCATAAAAATATCTGCAAAAGCAGATGCACAGTAGTCGGTCGGCCAAAAATGCAATTTAACCAAAAAGATGGCCGGCTGGCCAAACATTTGGCCGGTGGCAACAAAACACAGCCGGTGGCCTCAAACCATGGCCGGTGATGTGTGGGGATGGCCCACAAGCCGTTCCCTGCCCCTCAAAGGCACAACACAAGTGTTTGGTGGAAAACCAAACACAAAACAGTCGAGTTGATAGATCCTGAGGCAAGGCGCGTAGCCGAGACCTCCGGGAACTCAAAACGAACACAAACATGGATAATCACCGAGTGTTCAAGCGGTGACGTCCAAGTCTTGAGGACGGTCAAAAATGGGGTGTCTACAATAAGGCTATTAACTGTCATGAACCAATGGACGAGGCCCACTTAGTCAGTATATGTGTGGAAGGTGCCATACGTGACTATAAAATTTTCTTGGTAAACCATAATCTGTTTACCTTTTCAGCCTTGATTGAGGCAGCTAGCAATCTCAGTACCACTGGTCCTTTGCATAGATCTCGTGACAGTAACCGCTACTCTCGTAGTAGCAGAGTTGTTGTGGTAACCTTCATAGGAGGGAGCCGCTCGCAAGAGAAGGCATCATCCTCTCGAAAGAGGAAGAGTTATGAGGACAGAAATCCATATCCTTACAGCCTTAAGAACGTCAAAGCCTTGGTTAAAGAATGGGTGGCCGATGGTGAACTTACTTTGCCTTCAGTTGATGTTTCCCCAACCAAGAAGGACAAAGAAAGCCCAGATTATTGTATCTATCACAGAGCCACCAAACACCCTATTAGGGACTGTTGGACTTTGAAAAGTATCTTCAAGAAGAAAGTTGTCGCGAATGAGCTAAAGTTTAAAGATGCCGGTAACCGTGATGTAAGGAAGGACCCTTATCCTAACCACAAGGAGAAGGGGAAGAATGTACATATGATCGGCTACCTTGGGCCTGTGCGCAATAAAGTGCACAAGGCATCCTACTATGATGAGTTAGAAGAAATTACAACTGGCCAACTCCCTGAAACAGTACTTGCGGAGGCAAAACTCGCAGAGGATACTCATGCTCAAGCCTTGTAAAATTCTGTCAAGTTTCGTACCTTCTTTGACTAGTTGGGGCTAAGCCAAGCCGCCAGGTTGGAAACAACAAAGGCGCTCATCAATATTTCTGAAGTGCATCATACTGACGTTGCGGCTAAGGAGTATGTGTCTTGGCATATCTAGGAGGACTATGGGTCCATTACTTTTTCAGAGGCAGACAGAGCATACCCATTTCTCCATAATTGTCCTCTTTTTGTCACAGCTTACATCAATGATGTGGAGTTCAAGCGTGTTTTCCTTGATAGCGGAGCGTGCATAAACATCATCACTACTGACACCTTTGCAAAGACCGGTATCCCAAAGTCCAGGATGGTCTGCCAACCCATTACTGTGACAGGTTTTGGTGGTGAGAAAAAAGCTACTAAGGGCCATGTTGTAGTGGACTTAGCAGTTGGCGAGATCCGTTCCACAACTGAGTTCCATGTGATTGAAGCAGACACAAATTACCACATGATACTTGGTAAAGCTTGGATGCACCGATATAGGGCTATCCCGTCAAGTTCTCACTAATACGTAAAGGCAAAGTTGGGCAAGTGCACAGTGACCATAAATGCGTCTGACAAACCATTTGGAGTGGTAGAGGCACACTATTCTGATGTAGTTTTCTTTATTGAGCTGTCAACGGATAAAACTCCAAGGACTGGTAAAGTTGTAGGGGTAAAGTTTCCGAAGTGGGAAGACATTCGAGATGCAGAGGCTGCTCCAGAAAATAGTGGGCACAAGAGAAGCAGCAAGTCCACAAATCCTCTGCCCAAGATTGTTAAGGTGAGTGAGGGCGGCAAGACAGTTTACTACCTATGATGGTCTTGGGGGCCAAACTTCATACCTTGGGAGGATGGCCCTGAGGCAAATAAATGTGATGGTGACAAGTCCCAAGAAGGGCTGGTGGAGACTCCTGAACCCGCTCCTGAGTGCATGCAAGACAGACTCAAACCGCAGCAGGAGGTACTTGTTGAGGTAAATCTCAGCGACTTGCCAAGCCAGAACAAACATGTGTTTATTAGCGACACAATGGCTCTAGCATCCAAGGCAGAATTGATCACACTACTGAAGCGATACAGCGACGTCTTTGCTTGGACATACGACGAGATGCTTGGTCTTGACCCATCCCTTGTCACCCATCACCTCTACACTTTTCCTAACTTTAAGTCCATAAAACAGCATGCTCGAAAGTATCACCCTGACCTTGAGGCGAAGATTAAGGAAGAGGTAGAAAAATTACAGAGGGCCAAGTTTATTGAGCATATACAGTACCCAACTTGGCTAGCAAATATTGTGCTTGTGAAGAAGAAGACCCACTAGATCAAGGTCTGCGTAGACTTTCGTGACCTGAACAAGGCCTGCCCGAAAGATAAGTTTCTACTGCCCCATGTTGACACACTTGTCGATTCTACTGCGGGCCATCAGATGTTCTTCTTCATGGACGGGTTCAATGGTTATAACCAAATCGAAATGGCACCAGAAGACGCAGAAAAGACAGCTTTCAGAATGCCCCTAGGAAATTTTTTCTATACGATGATGCCCTTCGGTTTAAAAAATGCAGGGGCAACCTATCAATAGCCTATGACTACAGTGTTCCATGATATGTTATATCACGAAGTCGAAGTGTACGTGGATGACCTAGTGGTAAAGTCTACTGAAACAAATCAACACCTTTGCGACTTAGAAAAAGTTGTTCAGCGTTGTCGAAAATTCTACTTAAAAATGAACCCTCTCAAGTGTGCCTTCGAAGTTACCGCAGGCAAGTTCCTTGGCTTTTTGGTAGATGGGGATAAGATCAAGTCAATCGTGGAGATATCACCGCCACACTCTCAAAAAGCCTTGAAGAAATTCCTAGGCAAAATGTCATACCTTAGGAGGTTCATCCCAGCCCTTGCTGAGATAACATTTTCCTTTAGGACATTACTAAAAGGGAATTACAAGTTTGAATGGTTGCAAGAACACCAACAGGCATTCGATATGGTGAAGTAAGCACTTACTTCTCCACTTATAATGATTGCCCCACAACCTAAAAAGCCTCTGCTACTGTATCTTACCTCCACACCTCGGTCTATTGGAGCTCTACTTGTCCAAGACGTAGACAGCGTTGAGAAACCAGTCTATTATATCAGCCACAAAGTCAATGGTGCCGAATCACGGTATACCGCAATTGAAAGGCATTACTTAGCCTTAATATTCACCACGCAGAAGTTGCGTCATTATTTTTTGGCACACCCAATCCAGGTTATGACCATGAGTGATCCAGTTCGTTACTCACTGAGCAAGCCCGCTCTGACCGAAAAAATGGCAAGATGGCTTTTGGCTCTAGCAGAATATAACATCACATGTGTTACTCCTAAGGCTATCCAGAGCCAAGCGCTTGCAAACTTGTCAGCACAATTCCTATCTGGTGAACATAAACCTGCAGAGTTACCCTTACCTGGTGAGGTCCATGTCTTAGCAGCAGCAGCAGTTGAGACTTATGGGGATTTAAAATTTAATGGAGCCTCTGGAGCCGGGAAAGGTGGAGCTGGCATAACACTCACTAGTCAAGAAGGGGAGAAGTTCCATTTGCTATATAAGCTTGACTTTGAATGTTCAAACAACAAGACTGAATATGAGGTGTTGATACTGGGTCTGATTGCTACTTAAAAGAAAGGCCTCCACAAGTTAAAAATTTGAGGTGACTCCAAGTCAGTTGTCAAGCAAACAATGGGTGATTTCGCTTTAAAGGAGCCCCTGTTGGCCCCGTATCGCACCATAGTTCAAAAATTGCTCACTCAGTTTGATGATGTCCAAATCTAGCACACCCTTCGAATACACGACCGTTTCCCCAATGCCTTGGTTACACTGGGGGCAAAGGCTGATATACCAAACGATAGTATAACCATTGTCGTCGAGAAAAAAACAACACCAGCAGTGTTAGCCGAAGGACATACAGAACAAGATGCTGAGGGGTGGAAAGTAGACATTATCCAATAGTTGAAAACAGGCCAAGGGATAATCAGACTAGCAAAACTTGTATCATTCCTGATCCTCAGATGAGAGTTGTATTTTTGCGGTCCCAACAACCTGCTAGCAAGGTGCGTCGGTAGACAAAAAACAACTTATAGACTTAAACAGATCCATACTAAGTCTTGTGGAAATGGAGATATCAATCTATATCGACGAATGTAGAAACAAGGGTACTACTGGCCAGAGATAGAAAAGGAAAGTATTGAGTTGCAGAAGCAATGTACAAAATGTCAGTCCCATCCTAAAGAAGAGGAAGCCCATTTCTTAAACAATGAAGAATGGAGACAGCCATATATTGACTATCTTGGAAATGACACACTACCTGAGAATAAAGCCAATGCAATTAGAGTTAAGAGGCAAACCCTCCACTTCTTCCTTGACCAAGGCAAGCTGTACCTCAAGAGCTTTGAAGGGGAACCTTTGGCGTGTTTATCAAAAGATGAAGCAAACGAAATGTTGAGGGAAGCCCACAAGGCAGAGCATCAAAGAGCGCAACAATTATATGGGCATCTTATTCACCTCGGCTATTACTGGCCGACAATGGAAGAGGATGCTAAAAACTTTGTAAAGAGATGCCAATCCTGCCAGAAGTCTGGGAACTTGATACATGCACCGGCGGTTGAACTGTACAACATCAAGACTCCTTACCCCATTTCATACTTGGGCATTTGACCTAGTAAGTCCTATAACGCAACAATCCAAAGGCCATAGATGGATACTTACAGCGACTGAAGTTAGTACCAAGTGGGTAGAGGCTATACCGATGAGGAAAGCAGATGGGGCAGGAGTGGCCAACTTCATCAAGGAAAACATAATCTGTAGGTTTGGCATACCCAACGTGATGTTGTCTGATAATGGGACCCCCTTTGTAAACCGCCATGTGAGAAGATTGCTAAACACCTACCAGATCAAGCACCACAAATCTACTCCATACTATCCTCAAGAAAACGGACAAACTGAGGGAACCAACAAAACCCTCATCCGAATACTAAGTAAAATGATGGATGAAGTAGAAGGCACGTGGTCCGAACAACTCTCCGTAGCACTCTAGACATATAGAACGTCAAAAAGAAAGCCAACTCAAGCAATCCCATTTTCCCTAGTGTATAGGTCCGAAGCTATGTTACCAGTTGACTTGGCAGTACCCTCAGCAAGAATTGCTATGTCAGCATACTTAGTTCTAGACAGCATGAAAAATGACATAAAGGCGGCCGAAGAAAGAAGAGATCGAGTCTCACGGGCAATGGAAAAGTATCATCAGTCCATAGCTCGCGCCTACAATCAATCTGTTCAACACAGGGAGTTCAATAAGGGGGACTTGGTATGGAAAACATTGGACATAATCATACGTGGGCAACTAATCCCCAAGTTCTCGCCAAGATGGGAAGGCCCCTACAAAGCTACTGAAGCAAGCAGCAGCGAGTATTACAAGTTGGCAAGAGTAGATGATGAGTTCAGAATGGGCCCTATTAACGCTAAGTATGTAAAGGAGTGTTTTCGTTAATTTCCTTTTGTTCAGAAAAAGAGTTGTAAGTTTCTTTGTTAATACTTCCAAAACAAAGTGTAAGAAAATGTCATACACTTAGTAAACCTGTTACTCTTGTAAACATTTAGTGTGAAGAAAGTTTTCCATACTTAGTGAAATTTTGTCCATGTGAAAAGCATAGTCATGACAAAGTTTTGTTCATGGCACGAGTTTTGCTTGTCTTTAGAAGTTATGTAAAAGACAATGAAAGAAAGGTAGTAAAGTAAGGCTCAATATCTTTGCTTCTCATAATTACAGTGTTCAAAAAAAAAAAAAAAAAAAAATAGCAACAGTACAAAGAAAAATAGCCACAACAAAGCCATAATATATCAAATCAAACCCTTCATGAGGGAGTCTATCAGGATCACATCCCGAGGCAAGTGAGCAACGAGCACGAAGTCCTTTTCCTTGAACTGAGCCAGGTTCTGTCGATGTTGCTCCAAGGCACCCTTACACTCCTTCATAATCTCCTCCAAAGATGCAATCATCGCCACGTTGTCTACGTGCTCAAGGAAGCCATCGATTGCCTGAAGCCTATCCTCCATTCTCGATAGGTCCAAACCATTCCTCTCAAAGCCGCTCAGATTGGCCTCAGCACTCTTTACAAACTTGCTGGGAGTTGTTAGAAACTTCTTCGTAGCAAGGTCATGAATGAAACTGGCAAGTGACTTTAACAACGTTGTTTGCACCATTGAGCCCGGAATGTTGAAAGTAGTAAAGGTGCCAGGGTGCAGCACTTGAATACGGGCAAGAATGGGAGCAGCTTCGAAGGAGACCTAATAACTTAGAAAATAAACTTTTCCTAAGGACTGAGGGGACTCTCTTATACTACTGTTAGCTTCAATTACTGAAGGGAGACTGGCAGAGCGACCAAAGGTCAGAGGGCGACGCACCTTCTCTGAAGATAACTGCCCATCGGCATTGGAATGGGTAAATGCTAGGTGGCGACCAAGCGAACTGACTTCGCGAGAAAAGCTAAAGCTGTTTGCACCATCATGTCGCTCCAAAAAAAGGTCGTCCATGAGGTAGTCATCAATATTCAGATCTAGCACAACAGTGGTGTCTATGTTCACATAAAAGTCTCATGATCCCCCAAGATTAGTTGGCACCTCAGGGAAGTGAGTGGGGTACAAATCAGTGAGCTGCTCAGAAGTTGCTAAGGCAACTAGGTCAAAAGTATCAGCAACAGTAATGGTACCATGAGTGGCCAGATTGACAACTACCTCTGCGAGTTAGGCCAAATTGGGGGGGCCCACAGCAGGAACAGCCGCTACATCTGCACCTCCCTCAGTAACTTGAACATTGGGAAATAGGGTCTATAGAACCAGTAGAGACTCAATGGACTGGGAAGAACCCCCAGATACAGCTCCCTAGGGGAGTGGTGCAACTTCTAGTGGCTCTCTTACGCCACGCTCCTCTCTCGGAGTCTTTGGAACAAAATCATCTCCTCAGACGGAGGAACAGTCAGAATGAACAGAATCAACAGGGTTTGGAGGTTCTGCACCCTTAGCAACTATACCACTCACTGCAACTTCCACAGCAGGAAGGACTTGTTCGTTTTCAGCAACAGGGGTATCACGACCTCCTTCCATGTCTGTAACCTCAACAACTGGCTCAGCCTCAGCAACTGGCTCAGCCTCAATAGTTGGTTCGACCTCAACACTTGATTCTTCTTCAACGTCTGGAAGTACCATTCTGTGGGTTCTAAGTCTTGTGACCCTTGAAGCAATGGGAAGGTCGTCGTTGTCGTCTAAATCTGAGGAAATTCTGATGGTAGTAAAAGAACCTCCGGGGCCTGAAGGTAGTATAGCCGATAGGCCCTGAAAAGGAAAAAAGATCATATGATTACTAAAGTAAAGATAAAAAGCCCAAAGAAGTATAAAAAATGCAAAATATTTTCTAAGTATAGATACCTTCCGGAGTCTCTTCCTACTTGGTGAGGCACGAGCCTCAGCAACTGATGTCGTTGCCTCCTAGACTGCCCTCAAATGGGAGCAGGTCATGCGCATTGTTGTACCGATTGGGGGGAAAGCAACTTGGAGAGGCTAGACAGACATTGCTCCAAACGAATGAGGCTCCTCTACTGCAGATAAGGACAAAACTTGAAACGGAAAAATACACTGGTCTGCTTCCCGCGACAAGAGAGGAGACGAAAGGATAAGTCAGGTTGCAGAATGGGTTCCACTGTAAGGACAACTAGGTCACTATTGCAAAAATTAAAAAAGGAGTTGAGGTTGCAGTGCCAAAATAGCCTGTTGCTAGGGGTGAAAGTGCCTTCTCTTCCAAGCGGGGGCAACTCCATGAGGCCTAAACCCTCCACAAGTAAAGCAGTGTAATCACGAGCAAACCACTAGAAGCTTTGATGAAAATCTATCTAAGACGAGGGGGCATGTGAGATGCCCTGATCTATGCCAAACTGTCTAAGGACTCTATCCAATCGATAGACGACGCTGGACATGCCCTCCTCGTTCCATACGGGCAGAAACCCAGGGCGTATCATAGCAGCAACAAGAAGGGAGTTGGCCTGGACGCTGTCAAGAGAAAATCAACATGACGAGCCTCAGAAAAATAAAACGAAACAATAGAGATGCCTGGAAGAAGCTGGGTAAAAGGACGGAACACGCACTCCTCTATGCGGTCAATGTAGTCCACGAAAGGTCTGTTGGTGCCAACACTAGACCACCTGGAGATGCGAGGGAGGGAATGGCACACTTTTCTTGTGATAGGCCATCCCTCTGCATCTAGGACATGATGACCCTCTGCATCAAAGACTTCGTCGGTAAAAAAGGGCTCATGCTCTTTAGGGACGGGGCCTATGGAAGGAAACCGCTTGTAGAAAAAGGCGGTCAGGAACTAGATATGAACAAAGCTCCATACGTCGTAGCGGCCCATGGATCTCTTCATGTCCAAATAAATGAGGTCCAGACGGAAGTATAAATTCCCCAAGAAGAGAGGAGCCAAAGGGATCTGACTGCTGTTGCAAAGTTTGACAACGAGAGGGAACACCAAGGGATTAATGCTCTCAGCAGGGTTGCTTGGAAGAACAAAAAAGAAAATGAAATAACTAACACAGGCGGCCAGGTACAAGTTGCCGCGGTAGCCCGACCCAACTATGGACTTACGGCTGTCTTCGGTAATGTCACCCACAACCGGTTACATGTCCTTGAAAAAATGTTTCAGCCAGGAGAGGTAGGTGGTCTTCTCCCTCTTGGGCCTCTCTTGAAGCAATTCCCCAGTTCTAAGATCGTACCAAAAGCCATACTTTCGTGCCTCTCGAAAGGCACCTTGGAGAGCAGTGACAGCAGTCTGTTCCGCAACAATCAGGGATGCGGGATCAAAAGGGTAATCCTCACGGGTGCTCAGGCGAAGGAGAACAACAACATCTTCAAGAATTGGGGTTATCTCCCCCCAAGCCAGGACGAAGGTACGAGTGTCGCGGCTTTAGTGAGAAACAACCGTGTCAGTATTGGTCTGTACCTTGTACACAGACAACTCCCTTGAAATCAAAATGGCATTAAAGAGACAAACATCCCTCAAGCGCTGCTCGAAACCGTCATCTGTGACGATGTCATCAACCCAAATGGACCAATCTGCTAAAGGGCCCAAGTGAGTGCGATAATAGATGTATGAATGAGGAAAATCATCACGCTCCACACGAAACTGGAACACAGAAACTGGGTTCACCATGTCAGCGTCATCCAGATAGGCCTCACCAAAAAGGAGTAGAGACTTTTCTAGAAGAGTAGCGTCAGGAACAAAGAAATCAACGGCCTTCCAAAATGGGTCAGGAAGCCCCCAAAATATAGGGTCCTCCTCCACTCAGTACTAGGTGGGACAGCCCTGTCGAGTAGAAACCTGGTAGTAGCCATGAAGAAGGATAAAGAAATAGAAGAAAACTTTAGAAGGTAAGGGCCAGAAAGAGAAGAAAACAAGGAGGCAAGAAAGTATGTTATGGTAGAAATGGGGGACCACTGGACCCAAGAGGCACTATTTATAGAGAAAGTAGTGAAAAGGCGCCAACACGCTTCCTTAGGCCATTATGACTGTCAGTCAAAAGGCACCTTTTTAGAGCCATTATAACTCTGCAGAAAATCAACGCAACTCCTGGCCCAACCAACGCAACTCCTGGGCTAACCAATGCAACTTCTGACCTAACCGACGTAACCCCTAGGTTACTTGTTGACATCATGCATGCGCTAAAAACAAGGAGTGTTTCCCCCACGCGCGCAGGGGGCAAATGTAGGGGGTCAGAAATTAAACCCCAAATTAAGCATGGGCCTAAGTGCTGAGGTTACCCCTCTAAAGTGACCAGGAATGAAAAAGGAGCATGGGCTAAAGCCCAAGGAAAGTGAGCCAACAGTGGGCCGAAGCAGGTCCAACTCGCCAAGGGTCCAAACAGACTCCACGAAGGAAAATACCTAAGTCAAGTTGCGGAGACAACACTTACGACGACCAAGTTGCAGAGGCACTTTGCCTCAATGTAGCCATTCACAATATTGTCAATTCCTCCGTCATCTGAAGTTGCTGAGGGAAAGAAAAAACCGACGCAACTAAGTTGCAGAGGCGACACTTGCAGCGCCCAAGTTACAAAGACACTTTGTCTCAGTGCCGCCATTTCTACCACCGCCATTCCAAGTATTGTCGGTGCCGCATCCATCTGAAGTTGCTAAGAGAGGGAGAAAACCGAAGCAACTAAGTTGCAGAGGTAATACTTGTAGCGCCCAAGTTGTAAAAGCATTTTGTCGGCGCCGCCATCTCTAATATTGTTGATTCTGCCATTTGAACTTGCCGCGGGAAATGACTGCCGCAACAACTACAACCACTGCAACTAACGTGCAAAGGGAACATCCTGCCAAGGAGTTGAGGCTAATACTTGGCGCTGATAGCAGGCCCCAAGGCATTACTAGCCCAGGGCTGATAGCAGGCCCTAAAGTTTATTAACTTGGCGCTGATAGCAGGCCCCAAGACTTACTAGTTGGAGCTAATAACAGACCTAGAAATACCAATTTACCGCGGTAATCCCGCGAAGATGAGAGCTGGATGGCCCGAGTATTAGGGACTCCCTTTCCATTACCCAGGTCATGGACCTGTCTTAGTCTCTTAGACAGGACTAAGGAAGCCCACTTGGGCTTG
The DNA here is from genome assembly GCA_036172215.1 of Camellia granthamiana. NCBI lineage: Eukaryota > Viridiplantae > Streptophyta > Magnoliopsida > Ericales > Theaceae > Camellia > Camellia granthamiana. The sequence goes on along the minus strand of CM069903.1, from coordinate 16,483,102 downwards.
GTACTAAGGCACAACACAACTAATAACAGACTTTGTTGTGGCCTTCACCCTAGGAAGCTGGAGAGTTTGTGGTTAGGTGACTAAGGGTGGAGGCTTCGCTGAGGTGAACACGAACATAGCCGATAGTAGGCTAATGGAGTCTTGAGAATACATGTACCAGTTAAATAGAACTGAGAAGGCAAGTGCAGCAGCAAGGTTTACCGCTACAAGTGCACTTGCTGAGGTTCGAGGTGAGAAATCAAGTACAGCGGCAAACACTCCCGCCGTAACTGCACTTGCTGAGACTCAAAAGGGAGTTGTAGCGCCAAACAGTCCCGTCGTAATTACACTTATTGAGGCTCAAAAAGGTAATTGCGGAGGCAAACAGATAGTACACAGTACATGCAGAGAGACATATGGCACCTTCAGCTTGGTGGCTCAGGCAGAATATTCTGTGTGATCCTTAGAGATACTTGTCTTCTCTCTATTTGGCCACTTGGTGTCCTCTTGGTACCAAGGAAAAGCCTATAAAGAGGATCCATTTTCCAAGGTCCAAAGGGAGGAATTTTTGAGATTTGTGAGAGATATTGCCCATTTTGGCACTGTCATTGTCTTCTTCTTGAGCTATCTACTTCACCCTCACCAAACTACACACTCTCCAACTGCCCAGACAGTTACTGCTGCACATTCTCCAGCCATTCCACCATTGTTGGACCATTAATATAGTTTTGCCTCTCTAATTACCTTCCTAATCTTGAACCCCCCTATACTATTTTATTATAAATTAAAATATTTATAATTAAATATTAATTTCAAAATAATAAAATATATATAACATTTTTAAAATTTCGTCTTTTTCATTCTCTCTCGCTTGAAAAAAACTTGTTCTTAAATTTTCATTACTTAAAATAATTTGATATTTTCATATTGTCTGCTTTATACTCGATATTGATATTTTTCAATACCTAATTTTATTAATTTATAATAAATTTATTATTTTCACTCTGGTTACTTGTGAGGTGCTCTGTCACTATTAATGTCCTGTGCTCAGGATCTAAAATTTAACCCATATAAATTCCTAGAATATGTCAGTCTTTGGAGGATTCGTGAACTTTGGTTTGATCGTCTAACAAATTGGATAATGTGTGTGATTTTCAGCCAAAGCATTTATAAACACATTTGGCATACGCAAAGTCAAAATCCCCTTTTTTTTTTGTTTCATCTTCAGTTGGTTAAATTTGGATATACCTAGCCCGCCCGCCGCCCCACAAAACCCCCCAAAAAAAAGGATATATATAAATAAATTAGCCAGAAAATTGAAATTTTCAATTAATTTTGAAGAAAAAAATAACCAAATTCAAAACTTAAGAGATAACGGTTATTTTATTTTTCTAAAAAAATGAATTGAAATTCAAAAAAAAAAAAATCAAATTTAGCATTAGAAAAAGTTTAGAATATTCAAATAAGGTTACCAAATTAAATTATTATTATTATTTTTTAAAATATTGGTGACAAGTTAAACATGGTTTAGGAAAGGCAAAAACCCTATGTTGTGTATTGAAAACACCATTCCAACATTTGGTATACAATAATAATGTTAAACACATATAATTAAAACATAAAATGAGAAAGACAAATTATTGATTTGAAATTTTTTTTATTTTTTATTTTTACCCCACCACCACGGATTATTAGAAAAGTCATCAGAGGTTGCCGATGGCAACTAGTGGTGGAGGTGATATTGACGGATAGGCAGATTAAGCGGACAAATATGTGACGCGTGAACAAATAGGTAAATGACACGTAGACACACAGATGAATGTGAATATATAAATAATATGAATAGATAGACAAATAAGTAAAGATATGATATTTCAAATTGTTGTTCTTAGAACCCTAAAAATTTCAAAATTAGAAATATGAGGTGACTGTCCGTTTTTATAAACCATTATCTAACCTATTATGTGTACCTAACATTGGTGTAAGATTGCACCCAACAAATCTTTGAAGATGAAACCAATAATTTTCTACACAAGGCGACTGGCCAAGGAATCCATTGACAACCAATCCATGTATTAATTAGCCACAAATGTAATAAAACAAGGAATTGGGAATACTATAAAAGAACATACAGTTAACGACAATTGAAGGGATAAACATATAAATCATGCAATTGGCTTATCCCATTTGGTTTTTTCGGTCTTTATCTTAGTTGTGGAGCCTCGTCCATATTCTCTAGGGATATGCCTTTTAATTATGAAATCTTTTTTTTTTTTTTTTTCTAGTTAATAAAATTCTTACTTATCCACAAAAAAATAAGAACATAAAATAAAATAAAAATACATATCATTATATACACAAACCCCTGAACATACTCGTTTGGGAACTTGATTATTTTAATTGACTTTTTGACTTTTCAAACCTAACTAAAACAGTTATGTTTGAGATGATAATTTTTTATTTTTTATTTTATAGTTTATTTGATGATTGTGAGAGAAAAAATAAAATAATTATGATTTAGGTGTGATATTTTGTCTTATTAACTATTTTAGTTTATTTTGTCTTTATTGACTATTTTAATCAAAAACCATATTCCCAAACAAGAGATAATCATAATTGATGAAATACAACATAAAATAATCTAACAATGATACATCCCCTAAATTTTGAGCTCTACACTAGCTCACTAGAGCTGGAAAATCCCCCCCACCCAAAAAACAAAAAAAAAAAAAAAAAAACACCGACGACAACAACAACAAAGCCAAAACATAACAATGGCAGAGTTTATCATAAAATATATAGTTTCATATTATGTCACAATGGTAGAGTTTATAATAAAATATATAGATTCATAATTTCATTTTATCTTATTAGTTCTACGGTTGGTTATACGTCCGTAGAGTTATTGGATGGAATAAAATACAAATCATATATATATATAGTATTAAAAGTAAGGAGTTGCTATTTTCAGTTCACTTTTTTTCAAATACATTTCATTCTTTGTCTTTTATTATATATAATTACATTAATACCTTTTCACACAAAATATGTTTCCTAAAAAAATCAAAATTCCAAAGGTATTAATGTAATTATGAATAATAAAAACAAAGAATGGAATATATTTCAGAACAAAGTGGAATGTAAATAGCACAAAGAATAGAGTATATTTAAAACAAAGTGAAGTGTGAATGGCAGCCCCTAAACGTGGTGTATTTCTTCTTCTTTTTTCCCTCCATGTGGCTTTTACTTGGCACTCTATAGGGGGATGTTTGGAAAAAGACTTTTTTTGACTTCTTAGACTAAAAGATAAAATAAATTAAAATATTCTACAAGACAAAATATTACGCCAAATCCATAATAATTTTATTTTTTTCTCTCACAAATATCACATTAACTATAAAAAAATCTAACACTATTCCCACACATAATTATTTTAGCCAGACTAAAATAGCCAACTACTAACACAGCCAACTTCTTAAACGGGGTCATAGTCTTAGTACTTTCTAAAAAATGGAAAATATTGAGATTTACAATTTAAATCTTACAATTACATGATATTTTATGTGTCAAACTTTTAATTTATCACAACCCTAATCATGTAAGATCCAACTCGTGAAATATAAATTATGAGCTTCTACCATTTCTCATTAAAAAAATATCGCATCATATGGATATCAAAGTTAGCAAACTCTATTGACTTATGAGAAAAGTTAGAGATCGTGAAATTTTTTTCATGAAAGTGATCATGAAAAATTTATGATCCTTCGATTACCTTGATTAGTGTGTAGTGCTTTATTCTAAGTGTAATCTAAGAGTCACAAAGCTTTCATGATTATTTTTATGAAAGGTTTTTCATGATACCTAACATTGCTATTGACTTATTTATTATCAGATTAAGATCTCTATTCATATAAGTTTTAATACAATACACTCCATAACAAAGAATCCTATATCGATTAATCCAAAAAAATTCTTCCTAATCCAATCAGAGGTATATCACCCATTATTATAATGAGTTTTTCATACTATAAAAACAATCAAATCAACCAGAAAGTTTCAACAAACACCACCACCAACTTTCTACTTTTCCTTGAGCTGTTTTCTCTCTCAGGGCAACACAACCCAATACAATGAAGGTGGTTGAGGTTTGCAGAGTGACTCCAATTCCTAGCACGGCCACCTCAACCTCACTTTCTCTTACTTTCTTTGATGTGTTCTGGTTAAGAGTGTCTCCAATTCGGTGCCTTTTCTTCTATGAAACCTCCCATCCGAGCACTACATTCTTAGAGGAAGTTCTTCCTAAACTCAAGCACTCCCTCTCTCTCACACTCCACCACTACCTTCCGCTCGCCGGAAATCTGACGTGGCTCCCAGATTCTGATAAACCCATTACCCAATACGTTGAAGGTGATGATGCACTTTCACTTACCATAGCCGAGTCTGAAGCTGATTTCTACTATCTCTCAAGCAACAGCTCTCGCGAATTCAAAGAAATTCAACCCTTTGTACCCAACTTACCGGCCTCTCACACACGAGTACCGGTGATGACATTGCAAATCACTTTGTTTCCAAACGCTGGATTTTCTATCGGTTACACCACACACCATGGAGTACTGGATGGGAAAACTGCAGCTCTGTTTATGCATTCATGGGCTTCCATTTGCCGACACAGTGGAGACTCAACTTTAATGCCTGAACTAACTCCATGCTACGACAGGAGTTTGATCGATGACCCAAATGATCTTGAGAGAAATAACCTAGACTTTGTGTTGAAATATATTGAACCCAGAAACAAAAGCCTCATGATACTGAACGCAAATGCTCAACCTGATGCAATGATTTGCACGTTCCAATTGACACGGGCAAACATAGAGTTGATCAAGAAGAGGGTGAACGCTCAATGGCAAGAGAAGTATAAACACAAACTAGCCATGCACGTGTCGACCTTTACAATAACAAGTGCCTATGTATGGGTTTCCCTAGTTAAAGCCCGAAAAATAAGGACAGGGAAAGTTCATCTGGGATTCAGTGTCGATTGCAGGGCTCGTTTGGAACCCCCTATCCCTTCAACTTACTTTGGGAACTGCATTTCAGGCTGTTTCATAGATGCAGATTCAAATGACTTAATAGGAGAAGATGGGGTGGCTGTGGCAGCAAAAGCTATTGGCGAAGCTATAGAAGGTTTGAATGATGGAATTCTAGATGGGGTTGAGTTGGCTAAACTGCCTTTTATGGACATGGATAGGTTATTTAGCATTGCAAGTTCACCACGCTTTGAGCTGTACAAGACTGACTTTGGATGGGGGAAACCGAAGAAGGTGGAGATGACATCAATTGATAAAAATGGAGCATTCTCTCTTTTTGATTCCAGGGATGGCAATGGTGGGCTTGAGATTGGGATAATGTTGAAGAAACAGGAAATTAAAGCTTTTGCCTCTCTCTTCGCCAGTGGTCTCGACGTTGAAAAAATGCAGTGACGAACCCTAAATACAGTATCGACACGATAATAAACAACTTTCATACAAATGTGGTTATCACAATAATGCTACATGTTCACATGCATTTTTTTAATAATTTTTATGGTTTAATAAAGTGCTATAAATTTTTTATTTTACTAACATGTGTGGCATGCAAAGATAAACTTTAGAATTTAAAACAGAACCTGCTTAAATAATTTGATAGAAACAACCGATGTAACGGAGACAAAAAAATTGTAAAATTTATTAGTTTATAGAACATTAATCTTAAATAGGGATGTGCAATTTGAGTTGATTTTGGAAAAGATCATCAACAAAACTATTGTAAATGGATTGAACATTTTTCACTGTCGCAAACCTACCCATCCTCAAAATCAACGAGTTTGATAAACATTTTGATAGTTTCAAACCAGCCAATTGAGCTAATTAGAAATACTTGATGGAAAAAATATATATATTAGTGAACATAATATGACCATAATTTTTTGGAAAAGTTACCAATAAATCCTAAATGTTGAAATTGTGCTCCATTTAGTCCCAACTTTTTTTTTCTTTTGATCTATTTGGTCTTTTATAATGCTAAATGACATAAATACCACTACTTATTAGTCTGACCGGGTGAGTAAGTGATGTTTTGGTGTGGCACATCCTCATGTTTGTGTATTTTCGAAATTTGTGCTTGACACGTGTCATATTGAGGGTGATTGGTAGGTGCCACACATCAATAAAGTGCAATAAGGCTCTTTATGCTTTTTGCCTTGGAATAATGTATGGCATGTGACGCACACAATTGTATCACAACCACTGCAAATTGTGCCACACATCAACAAAGTGCACTAAGGTTCTTTATGCTTTTTGCGTTGGAATGATGTATGTCACGTGACACACACACGGAATGGTATAATACAATTTCAATATTTAGGATTTATTAGTAACTTTCCCCTCTTTATGAGGGTGATCGGTGGGTGCCACACATCAACAAAGTGCACTAAGGCTCTTTATGCTTTTTGCCTTGGAATGATGTATGTCACGCGACACACATACATAAGGGTATAATTGACCACTCAATGTTACCAAAAAAAGGAAATAGGATCAACTGGTGAGATATTTCCCCATTAATAGGACTAATAAGAACAATAGAAATAACTTAGGACCAATCGGTAAAACTGTTTGTGAGATAGGATTTATTGGTAAATATCCCTAATTTTTTCACAAATTCAAGCCCCCCACACCCCCCCCCCCCCCCCAAAATATATATATATATATTATTTCAAAATCCCAACACAAAACTCCCAAATTAATTAAATTCATGATATTATTATTTTTTAATAAATTAATATACAAAATAAGTTATCATAAAAAAATTATATACAAAATAATTATATTAGAATAACTTGCTCACCTTTTCAATTATTCAGCTTGATTGGTGTTGGTGACCAATTTTTTTACAACCATGTGTTTAGTTGAGGGATTTGGGAAGCGATTGTAAAATATGAATATATTTTACCTAATTTCACGCACATTTTTTCTTTCCCTTTTCAAATCTCTTCCCAAATCCCCAACCAAACATTGCATTAGATTCGTGTTTCATATTCTAAAGAAGATGACAATGGAGGGCTTGAGATTTCGGATAGAGTTTGAAGAAACATGAAATTGAAAATTTGGCTTCTTGTGTGCTAATGGTTTCAAAGCTCATTGAAATCTATAAAAACAACAACTCGCTACTTGACAAGTAAAGTTAAAAGTTGCAACTATTCTATTAAAATAATATCATAATAAAAATAAAAAATCCTAAGCCCCAATATTCGATGGGAATATCAAGTGGCTAACCTTATTTGACGTCTAAATTCTTCTCCTTCATCATCATCATCATCTCTCAACGTCAGCCTTCTTCAAGGTGATGCGGCGGATTGCGGCATTGGTCACGGTGGCGGTGCAGCAGATGCAGCGCTCGGCTCAGGGGCTGGTGGTCTCCCGTGGCTTCTTGACATAGTGTTTCACGGTGTGCATGAAAGATTTCGAGGCGGAGGCCATGGTGGTGGCTGGAGGAGCTGACACTATGTTTGGGAGCTTAGGAGGGAAAAGAAAAGAAATGATTACTTAAGTTACAAGAGAAAAGAAAAGAAAAGAAAAGAAATGATTGTAATTTCTCTCCTTTTTGTTTGGATAAGGAATAAATAAAAGAAAAGAAATGATTTTAATTTCTCTCATTCTTGTTTGGTTAGATTTCATTAAGACGAAAGAAAAGAAAAGAAAAGAAATTATTTTATGTTATATTACTAAAATAACATTTTTATATTTTCAATCATTTTATTTCTTTTATTTTTATAGGGACAAAATTGGTATTATAAAAATAATAGTTTCTTTTGTCTCCCAATCTCTCCACTTTTGGGAAGATTGAAAATGAGGCTTATAAGAGAAATGAGTTTCTCTCCATTTCTCTCCATTTCTTCCTATTTCTCTCCATTTAGATTATCCAAACAAGTAAGAGAAATACATATCTCTCCATTTCTTTTCTTTTCTCTCCAAATCACTCAATCCAAACATAGCGTGAGAGAATCATGAGTAATGACTGTTTGGTTCGAGAGAAAGTTGGAGAGAAAATGTGAGAGATCGGAAGGTGTTTTTGCTTGCAGTTCGGCTTTGAGTGAACTGGACTATGGCCGTCTTAAGTTTGGGCTGTAGTGGGCTGGAGTTTCAGATTTTTTATTTTATTTTTATTTTCTGGATTCTGGGTTGGCCTTGTGCCCAATCCGATTAGCACCCTAATGGCCCAGTCCATCATTAATTGTGCACTCGTTTCGTTTTCACAAAATAGTCAAAATGCCCTATAATTTTGAGACTACCCAAAAGTCAGAAATTTTAAATTTTTTTGTCCTTAGTTCAAAATTTTAAAAATTATTTAAATTTTTTACTTACAAAAAATATATAATTAAAAAATTATAGGATTAAATTGATAATAAAAAACAAACTACACGAGGCCTATAGATTACGTTAAGACTAACTATCAATCGATTTTAATAGTTTGATTTAATTCTCATCAAGTCTTATTAAAATAAGTCTTAGTATTATTGTTGCTAAAAATAATTTTTTGTGATGATTTTTTTACATATATTGTTAAAAATTGACAATTAGTAACTTTTTTTTGTCACGATTTTTATAAATTGTCGTTAAAATTTACAATTAGTTAAATTGTTTTGTGACGGATTTTTTAAACTGTCACTGAAAGTTAAAAATTAATGACTTTTTATGACGATTTTTTTAAACTGTCGTTAAAATTTATAATTAGTGATTTTTTTATAATAAAAATTTTAAATTATTATTGAAAATTAATAATATATAATAAAATTATTATTAATTATTATAAAACTTATTAAATAATATATTTTCTTAAGAGGACCTACACTCAACTCTTCCTTAAATTAACACTATCAAAAATTAAATTATTGGACTAAATTGACGGCTATAATTTGCCATTCAAATATAAAAGATATAAAGTGTTCAAACACGTAAAATATTTTAAAATAGATGTGGTCCATGTTTTTTAATACTCCCGTGCCACACCAAAAATAATAAATAAGTAAATACTTTATTATATTCTCTCGCACTTTGACTAATGAACGGTCCTGAATCCTGATGCTACATTCTTTGACTAATGAATGGTCCTGAATCCTAACACCCCCTCGGTTCCAAAATAATAATTTTTTTTTAAAAATTCAACTTTTTTTAATAGTATAATTATTGCATTTAAAAAAAATTAATTTTTCAAAATTATTCTTTTCATAGTACATTTTTTTGAAATATGAATGTCATAATTGTACTTTTTATATTATTTATTAATTAAAAAGAAAGGCAAAATAAGAAATTTATATTATTTTTATACTTAATTTTTGAAGAGAGATTAATATTTTGAGACAATAAAAAATAAAATAAGGGATTAATATTTTGAGACGGCGGGAGTACTACATTCCAAAAGTTTTGTGATCAGTAAAGAATTTCTTTATAGGGTATAAAAAAATTAATAATTTGTATTTAGAAAAATCTCCTACAAATCAAATGTAAGACATAGGCCAATTATTATGTTCCTTCCGTTTTAAAATATTAATTTTTTATTTTATTTATTATTTTAAAATATTAATTTTTTAAAATTAAATATTAAAATAACATAAATTTTATATTCCGCCATTCTTTTAAATTTATTAACATTAATATACACATAAAATATAATTATGACAATTGATATTTATAAAAAAAATCAAATGATATTTTGAAAAGTTAGTCAGTTGTTTGGTTTTAACTTTTTAGAAATTGAATTTTTTATTTTTAATGTTTTTTTATTTTTAATGAATATTTTTAAAATTTTAAATAATTTTTTTTATATGCACCTTACTTAAATATATCTAAATAGTAAAATATTTGTGAAAAAATATTTTAAAATTTTAATAAATACACAAAAATATGAAAAATGTATTGAATTTTTAGTATTTTTTATATTTAGTGAATTTTTTAAATATTTTTTCACAAATATTATACTTTTTATGTGTATTTATGTTAGGTGTATCTAAAAATTTTTTTAAAAAAAATTACTTAAAATATTAAAAAATTCAATGAAAACAAAAATATATGAAAAACGAAAAAGTTGAATTTTTTGAAAAGTAGTTATGGAAATGAAAACTAAACAGAAATATAATAATTGTATTATCAAAAAAATTTAAATTCTCTAAAAAGAACTAATGTTTTAGATCAAAGAGAATATTAAAGATTTTTAAAGCATGCTCTAAATTTAATTACTTTTCAATTTTCTTTTTTTAATGATGTGATAAGGCGATGAGTTTTAAATGGTTACCTTTTTTTTAGATGGATTAAATGGTTAATTTTTAAACTAATAAATAGTTGATATAAAATATTTTGTATCATTTGAGTAAATTTAACAATTCTTTGTAGGGGACTCAAGTTTTTGTTACTCTATTATGCCACAAGTTAAGGGCTCACTAATATTATGTAATTTTTTAAATTTTATTAATATGTCCTCTTAAAAAAAAATTATATAATCTTTTTTATTATATGAACTTTATATAGTTTTTTATGCATATATTTAAAGACAGGCATTAATAAGCTTTTAAGTTTTAATCATAGTTAAGACAATTATTATCAAATCAAACAATGCTTTTTGTAATGAAGTACAATACTGAATTATTCTGAATAACTAATCGTCATTGCAATCATCTACAAATGAAAAAACTAATCATCTATGCATTGATTAGCCTTAATTGTTAGAGTAATGGCTAAACGGAAAATTATTCAATATTTATGAAAAAATAAATCTATGTGCATAGAAATTAAGAAGGTTGTGTCTCATTTTATGTTTGAGTTTTATATTTTTATCATTATTGCTACTAGAACATTGCTAAGTGGCACTCTAAATTAGTAATTATTGATTTAAACTATAAGATCCATTATTTTTATATTAGAATTATAAGAGACAATTGATCTTATATTTAACTTGTAAATGAAAAGAAACAATATTCTAACAGCGTTGAAGCTCCGTTTGGAAAGTGGGTTGGTTTTTTGACTTTTTTAGCCTGGGGCTAAAAAATCTGGTTTGGGAAGGGCTTTTGATTTTTTTGATTTTTTTATGAGAGAAAGAATATAATGATTATGGATTTGATGTGATATTTTGTCTTATTATACTAAAAAAATTATTTTATTTTTTGTGATTATTTCAACCAAAAAAGTCTCCAAACCAACTTTCCAAACGGGGCTCGAATAATTTTCCATGACTAGACATATATATCATTCTAGGGTCTTGCTACATCCCCCTAAAAAAATTCCCCCTAATCCCCCTAATTTCCATATCAAGTAAAAAAAAAAAAAAAAAAAAAAAGGAAACAGTTGCCTAAAATGGAAATTAGAGGGATTAGGAAGACAGTTTTAGGGCTCCAAATCATTTTCCATCATTCTATTATCTTAGTATTTAGGAAAGAGGACATCAAATGTAGTTGTGATTTGTTAGCTAACAGTGTACTGCCGTCTTGTCTGATAATCGAGGATTAGGAAACGTACAATTATTTAAATATTAAAAATTATAATGTGAAAACATAAATTAAGAACCCATAAAAATAAGATGAATTTATATACATCAACATAATAGAATATGGGACATGAAAAATTAAATGAATTGTAACAAAATGAGACTAAACATTCTTATTTTAAAATTTATTCATTTTAACTTGAATTATCAAGTAAGATCTTTTTTTTTTTTCTTTTTTTTTTTTCCTTTTCTAATATGTGAGATGTTGGGCTATAGAGTGATGGTTAGTAGTGATTATGGTGAGAAATAAAGAAAAATTAGATTTTGTAATCATGGGAATGGAAGAGACATATGCATTAAGAAAATTTTTCATCTTAGTATTGTGTTTTTTTAACGGATAGAGAATCGATCATAAAATCAATTATACAAAACAATTACAACATATATGTATGTTATAATTATTTTGATTGGTTATATGATATACAGTAAGAGACGGATGTATCTTTTATTTTTATTTTTCAAAATACTACAAAGTCAATTTTTTTTTTTTTGGAAATATTAGGGAAATTACAACCAAAAAAAAATTAAAATTAAAAAAAAAAAATCATAAAACAAAAAAAGTTTTGGATTGTTTGGAAATTGGAACCATGTGAACCATATTCCCTACCTTACTAGTAGTACTAGAAGAAAAGTCCGCATACGCCCTTTTTCGTGCATTTTTCGGAAGGAAGAAAAAAATAATTTTTTTGTTGTTGTTATTTTTTTTTTTAAATGTGTAAAATTGTAAAGTAATGATGTGACTCACATAAATATAAATTGATTTTTTTTCTAATTGTCAAATTAGCAAATAAGTTATCATTTGGCCCAAAAAAAAAAAAAATAGTTGAGTTTGTAGAGTTTGGGAACTTTTTTTTAAGTTAAAATTAAAAAGTTCGTTTAAATTAATTTTTAAATTTTTTTTAAAAAATAATTATAATTAAAATATAATATTTTATTTTATTAAAATTTTAATTATTATAGAAAATTATAAAAAAAAATAAATATAATATTTTATAATATTTTTAATTAAAATATATAATTAACAGACGAGACTGTATTAACTAATTTATTCCCAACCTAACGCATCCCAACCCACGTAGCTAAAGGAGCCAGTCAATGAGCCAAACTGTTCCTCCATTCCATTCCATCCCTCTCCATCTCTTTCCATCTCTCTCTCTCTCTCTCTCTCTCTCTCTAAAGCACACTCTTTATTTCTCTCTCTACACTGCTCTGAAGGCACTGAATCAATCTTCTTCTCCTCATCATCACCATCTCTCTACCCTTCTCAAGCATTCAACCAACAGGTACTTCTCATAATTTATTACTTATTGGGTCTTTCGAATTAAAAAAATGCGAGCTTGAGAATGTTCTGTATGAGTCACACATGCATTGATTATCAAATCATTGCTTAGTTAATTCATACAAAGTTGTCACATTTATATTAGGTAATTTGACATTTTATTTTTTTATTCTTTAATTTTTCTCGAATGATCACCCGTTACGATACTCATTGATGTGGCAGTTCAGTATTTGAATTTTGAAAGATTCTTTTTTTTTTGTCAAAAATTTATTTTATTTTTGCTTTTTAACACGATTATTGCTTGAATTACTAGTATATTTATGTTTTCTATTCAATTCATTGTTCTGGGTTTTAATTTTTTAATTTTGTACATTTAGGTTCCAACGGTTGTTTGAGAGATCTAATGCTCGCTTTCCTCTGTTAGCTGTAGTCGAATGGTCTTTCCTCACAAACTCATAAATTGTTTAAATTTTATTTATTTTTTGTTATAATTTTTTTAAAAAAAATTTAGGGTTTTTTGGGAAATGCTAATGTGGGTAATTTTTATTCCAATTTTGATCATGATATGTATGCACATTCATACATCCTCTAATTTCCCTATGCATATTTCCTAAATTTTGAGCTTGTTTAATTATTGATATATTTTGACCAATCGGTATTAACTCTTAGGGTTTTGGGCTTCGGTCAACTGTCATTTGGTAAATCTGAAAATTTGTGGTGTGAAAAGCATTACTATCAATAGGTAACCTTTTACTAACTTCAATTTCTTCTTTAGTGAAGTTTGGTCTTTAATTGAAGTTGTACATCTGTTTTGTTGCTCATTATCCAGATTTCAGAAATCAATTATCAGATGGGGACTTTGTTTTTCTTAATTATCTACAATATGCAAGACTACTATGCTAATTTTGTTTGTTTTTCTTGTTTATATTTGCAACTACCACACCCAAATTTGTTGCAGAATCTGTTTTTATGTATATATATATATTTTTATATATTTTTTCTAATGAAAAATTGGGAGATAATTTTGTAGTAATACAGGATTGTTGGGATTTCAGTAGAATGGCCATGCAAACAGCAACTCTTCCTATTCCTCCCACTGCTCAAGTGGTTGGAAATGCTTTTGTCGAGCAGTATTACCATATTCTTCACCACTCACCGGAGTTGGTTCACCGGTTTTATCAAGATTCAAGTGTGCTAAGTCGGCCAGAGACCAATGGTGTAATGATGTCGGTGACGACGATGAAAGTAAGTTTATTATAGACTTCTGTTTGAGTTATTGATGTTATCGTCTTTAGATAAATTATTTACCAATAAAATTGTAATATGGAGGCATATGCTTTTTGTAATTTTTTATTTTATACTTTTAATACATATGTAGATTTAATTTAGTGGTAGCACTTATGGAAGTAATGAGGGAAAATAAATTAAGATGGTTTGCTCATAAACAATAAAGACTGATGATGTACTAGTTAGGAAGGGTGATTTTATCCAAATTGATGGTAATGCTAGGAGGTGAGGAGACTGAAATTATCATGGGATGAGATAATACAAAAAGACATGTTATCTAGTGGTTTAACTAAAATTATGGCTCTTGATTGAGCAAACGGTAAAACAGTTCATGTATCCAATCCAAGTTGAGTTGAGATGAGGTTTAGTTGTGTTGAGTAACGATATAATTTATTATAGCTGATTATCTTTGGTGGTGATGATACTTTGTTGTACCAAAAGCTATATAAGCACCACAAATATTGCATCCCCTGCTACACTTGGTGTTCTTTTTGCCTGTGCCATCTATTGGCTACCATGTATTGAAATCCTGGAGACAACTTCCCACGTGTTGTTCCAAATTTTCTGATGGCTAAGGCTACCGCTGAAATGCTGGTATGAGGGTCGTGTACATTGTTCTTAAAACATTAAGCCAGTTTGATTGTAGATGGATGCTCACTCAAATTCAGGCTCATTCTTGTTAATATGTTAAGGATGGGGTTTATATTCTCTTAGATTCATTAATAACCAGTGCAACAAAAAGAGCAAAGTAGCTCCAACTTTGCAGAACCACATCCCATGTCAGTTTAGGTCTCTCCTCCTCGAATTTTTTCATTTATGATGATGGTATAATTCTTGTTTATAGTTTCATCTACAGGTGTTTGTTGTATAACATGTCTAAATACTCTTTTAAGTTTTTATAGTGTACACTATTCCTCTGACTCTTTTTTTGGATTTTGTTGATACTTTGAGTGGTTGATCAGTGAATAGGGATATATATCTTCCTCATTTTTGTTTGCATACACCGGTGGTTCTCCTCAGCATTGTATAATTTAGTAAATAGTGTCTTTCTTGTTAATAACTCAATTCTGATTATACATCCATTCATTCGAGCAGGGCATCAATGACAAGATTTGTTCCCTCGATTACAAGAACTACAAGGCAGAGATAAAGACTGCAGATGCTCAGGAGTCTTTCAAGGATGGGGTGATTGTTCTAGTCACTGGGTGCTTAACTGGAACAGACAACATAAGAAGGAAATTCGGACAAACTTTTTTCCTTGCTCCACAAGACAAAGGGTACTTTGTCTTGAATGATGTTTTTAGGTATATGGAAGATAGTGATCCATTGGAAAGTAATAAGGTGACAGTTAATGGAATGCATGAGGCCCCGTTAGCTCCCCAGATGCCTGATCCAGGTAAGGTGTACTTTGGATTTTCTTGTTCAATTAATTTGAAATTATGAGAAAAGCTTTTGGCATCATCTTCATTTTTGTTTCTAGAGTCTGTTCATGTTTTTGATCCTCCAATGGTGGAGGATTCTACAACTTCTCTCATAGAGGAGGTTCAAAATGTTGAGGAGAAAGCTCATGATCCAATGGACAATGAGAGACAATTGTTTTATGAGAAAGAAGTGATTGTGGATCCTGAACCTCTTTCAAACAAGAATCACCTCCCTGCAGTTACAGAATCAGCTTCATCTACTGCCCAAGAGGATACTCCAAAGAAGTCTTATGCGTCAATTGTAAGTTCACAAACAAAGAAAGGGGGTTCAGGGACTATTAAAGTTTATGTACCAGCTAATACTTCCAGAGTGGCTCATTCAAAGACTGTGAAACAGACTCTGGGTTCAGTAGCACATGCTCCAATGCCTGAAGCATCGTCACCTAGTGCTTCTGGTAGTGTCAATGCCCTTGAAAGTGGGAATGCTCAGGAGGAAGGTAGTGATGCTTTTTATTACTTGCTGTTTCAAACCACAGAGTGACCCTCTGTTTAAAAACACTGATGCTTTTTATTACTTGTAGTTTAAACAGTGTGGCCTTCACTTCTCAAAAACTTGTTTCGTTGAAGACACGTATACATGAAAACAAAATTTTGTGCATCTATTCTTTTATGCCAAAATGAAATCATATTTGAGATGTGAAGACTGTGTTGGAATGATTTGGTATCATGAAACTAGCTCTCCTGTTACTTCTTCCTAACTCTTGCATTAAAATATGTTGCATTTTTTAATAGTTACTTTTACTTTTAATAGTTGAGGGTCACTCCATTTATGTCCGGAACTTGCCTCTAAATGTGACGGTTGCTCAGCTGGAGGTGGAGTTTAAGAAATTTGGACCAATTAAGGAAGGAGGTGTCCAAGTTAGAAGTAACAAGGTCAGATTTATACAAGTGATTCTGTATTATGTATTGTGCTTCATTTGATACAGCAGTTGCTTCAATGACCTTCCATTGACTTTGTTTTGTTTCTTTCTTGTCCAGCAACAGGGTTTCTGTTTTGGCTTTGTTGAATTTCTAAGTTTGAACTCCATGAATAATGCAATTCAGGTGTGTGTTTAATAAATTATCAACTTCCAATTTTTCTGTTGATTTTCATAAATTTTGGTTAGTATTACTATTAGGATACAAGATTTGTGTTTCTTCTTCATGCGTGTGCAGATATAATTCTTAAGTCCAAAATTAAATCTTTAGCCATACTATTTGGTGCACGCCTTGATTTGGATGCCACTGTCTCCAAACCAGGCAACCCGAAAATTGGTTGCCACATCAGCAAAACACAAAAATGACTAGTTAGATTGAATTTTGCTCCAGTGCAAGTCATGTGAAGAATGATGGTATGGTAAGCACATATTGATTTCTACTTGCCATTGAGGTGTGGCAGCTTCGACGCTAGACGGATACTTTAGCTTGTTAATGTAATCATTAGTGCTTTATTAATTTTAATCCAGCTTGATATGCACAATGCGTTGTTTTCCATGTCCAATATATACATTTCATTTTATGGGGATATTCTATTCCGACCATAGGAGACTTGAGAAGAAGTAAATTTAAAGAAAAAGGTGTGGGTACATATGTTAAAATCTCATACATGGCATGCCATGTCACTATCTCCAAGAACTTTTGACCCACATGTCAGCTTCATGAAATGACTCATGGACCAATCTGACATCTCCATGTATTTTAATGTTTCCCTCTGAGGCCAAGCTATGTCAGCCGAGGCTAACATACACCATTCCTTAGCCTCGAGCCTAGACGCCTAGGACCATCCTCTAGTGCACCTCAGCACCATCGGTTCAACTGAGCAACTCTGTATCCGAGCGTGTCCCCAAGTCCCTTATCTCCAGTGATATTGCCAAAAAGCATCTTGATTCTCATGTCAGTCCAGGTCAGGAGCAAGGCCTGGGACCTTTGGGGATAAATGGCTTGAGTCTTGACAGCTAGAGTGAAGGGTTTGTTAAGGATCTCATCTTCCTCCAACAAAATACTTACACTTAGAGAAAGAGATCTCCACAAGAGTACAACTCTAGACCATGACAAAGACGGATGGCGTGCTCCTTTCTTTGCTATACTTTAAGAATATTTTAGACTATTGTTATAAGTTATAACCATGAAGACCTTTTGAAAATTTTGGTATTAAAAATGGCCTTTACCTCCATGATGTCAAGCTAAGGAAAGCGAATCACCTTTCCTCTTGTTTCTACTCAAGCACATGACATGGTGCATTCAGGTGAACTGTCATCCAAGGCTGGACTCTCCTATAAATAGGTCACCACCCCCATGATTTCATACATATAGGGCCCTTCTCCTCCAACTAGTTTGGAGAGTTTGATTCTCTATTTCTACTCTCTTTCCATCCAAGACCGGTTCAACTCCTTTGGCAGGCTTTCTTCATCTATATGTTTATCATAATTTCTCAAAGGGCTCCACAATCAACTTACTCACCCTCTGGGAAAGAGTAGTACTCACTTTGCATAGTGTCTCCTTAAATGAGTGGCGAGCCTCCCTCTGACACCCACTCAGTCTTAGCCCATTGTTCAACTGGGGGTTGACCAGCTCAGCTATATGTCTGATAGTCTTTCTAGTATGCATCAGGCCCAACAATTCACATTTGAGACCTTGTTGGCTTTACGAAGGGGCCACATGATCCCACCACCATCAGCTTAACCCATAACTCTTCCCGCTCTAACTGATTCTGGTTGTGAGCCCTCTATGTTAATCCTCTGCCTCCTAATGGGAACCACTTAACCAGAGGCCCTACTCCTCTGGTTTCCTCAATCGAGGGTCCCTCCTTGTGGATGGCCTCCATTGTCTTCCCTTAGATTCTCACACAGCTCCTTCCGTCAAAGCCTCAACTTACCTGGAATCAAGTTAAGGATCACGTCCGAGCCTTCTTCCAGCAAGAGAGCTCATCAGTCCCCGTGGGCTCCAACCTTGACCTTCATCCAACATCCACCATACCCCCATAAAAATTGTGAATATGCCCTTTTCGGAGGGCATATTCACAATTTTTCCTTTTCGCAAACAAGGCTTATAGTTGGTACACTAACCTTCCTTGGGTTCCGTCTCCTCTTGAGAAGACAGTGTCAAGAAGTTCCATGCAAAGCAACATCTATAACAGGGATTTTGCTGTGTACCGAATTTTCCAAAATATTTGTTTCCCCTCAATTCTGATGGTGGAGATATCAGCAATTGCTAGCTGATTCACATGAAGTGATGGTCTGTGATGTGTAATTTAAGAATAATGTGGTGTTCTAGTAATGAAGTGCTGTTATATTTATTGAGAGAAGCATACCAAGCTGTATTCTGGTAATAATGAATTGCTGCATCCTTGGATATGGAAGTGCCGAACAGGCTTGCAAAATCACAATGTCGTACGGACTCTTGCGCCCAGTTTCTTTTAACAGCATTACCAAATTTTCATTCCTCTCCAATAGACCAAGCCTTCTGCCAAAAGAAGACATCACTTTACAAATGATCTTTGAGGAAAGTACAACCTTTTCAATTCAGCACTTGGGAGGGTGTCAACCAAAATCTATTTTTCTACCAATTTAGTGAATCCACGTGTGCAAGATGGGCTTTCTTCCAACGAAATTCCAACCGCTTGTATCGGTCATACCACTTGGGAGTAAATCAATATGTATAGGTCATAGCCATAGATATGCTCAATATGCAATATATATTCAAGACTTCTCTCCATACCATGCCCAACTTTTTGATACATATCCCAGTATCCTAAGATTTAGGTTTAAGATGATTGATGTTTGGATATGCACCCGCATCCGATACACATATGAGAGTCCGTGTAAACATAGCTTCTAGGTGCAACTTTCTTCCTTTCCTTCCTTTCTTTTTTTGTTCCCCTTTTAATTGATTTCTTTTCTTTTGTTCTTTGTGGTTCATAATACATATTACACTAGTCAATGAAGATTCTATTAACAAATATGAATATCAGAAAGAAAGTCAAAAAGTAATTGGGGGAGGATAATTTGGTTTTGTATGTTTATCAAATATATATAAATATATTCATATTCTAATATACTAACAAATTCAAAGTAAGGTGTTTTTTTTTTTTTTTTTTTTTTTTTTTTTTGTGTGTGTTGGTCTCAACACTACATAGCTAAAATATTCTTGATGCACTTGACACTTTACAGTTTCATGTCTCTTTAAGCTGGCTTATATTGCATTTGATATTGATATTTTGATCCATGGTATGAAGTTGAGTGGATCATTCAATGTACATGAACAAAATTATTCTTCTTTTGCCTTTAAAATTGCTATTTATTCCCTTTATTATTTGAGCTTCTTCCCGAAGTCAACAAATACAATCTGTGTTTCTGGGTTTGGATGGCTGATATAGTTTTGGTATGCCATTAAGCTGACATTTATGTGAAACTTTGCTTGCTTGTCCTAGCGATCAAATGTCTGTTAACTGCAGAACCGTTGGCCATTTTTTTATGCTAACTTTAATTTATAACTTTCAGATAGCTTATTTGTTTGATAATATGGAAATATGATTTCAGGCTTCACCCATTTCTATTGAGGGCAGGCAAGCTGTTGTTGAGATAAAGAGAACTACCACTCGAGGCAAGTGAAAGTTTATCAGCTTTTTGATAATTTTTTTCCTCTGTTACTTCCAGTGTAAAAAAATTGACAGTTAATTTATAATCGATTAAAAAAAATTGAAAAATCATAGAAGGCAAAACTTCTTGATGGTTGACTGTTGGTTAAGAACTTGAAATGATAGTTTTGGATGCTGCTGGTTCTTGCAGTTGGCAGTGGGAGAGGTAGGTTTCCTCCTGTGAGAGGAGGGTTTCGAAGCGATAGTTTTAGGGGCCACAGAAACTTTGCTGGTGGACGGGGCTATGGAAGAAATGAATTTGGGAACCGGGGTGACTTTTCAGGCCGAGGTAGAGGTCCAGGTGGACGCAGTGGAGAAGGTTATCAGCAAGGAAGAGGCAGAGGTGGTCATCGAGGTGAATTTAATCAGAATGCCGTTTCAGCGTGAAGAAGTGCGTGTAGAGATTTTTTGACACCAATTTTTGCCAAGTGTTGTTTTTCTTGCCATGATCAACACTTGAAAGTTAATGACTTAATCGTAGCGACTTCATCAGAAAGTTAAGAAGGTTTCTGACTCTTGAGTCGGGGTTGGCTGGAGAAAGGCATTCGCTGTAGTTTCACGTAATTCTTTTCTAAAAAATTGTGTAGGGTGGTGGCCTTTCCTCACAGGGTAGATTGTAACTCAGCAGAATCTTCATGTCATTTTCTGGTTTATGATAGTAATTCTCTCATTGAAGTTGAGAAATTGTAGATCTAAACTGTTCAGTAGATAACGATGGATATCATATGGGTTTTTGTATTTTGCAGTTGCTTTGGTTTTCTTATGATGATGACAAACCTTGCTTGATTTAGACTAGGTCAGTCAACGGATTAGATTTAATCTCAGAATCCGATCTGAAAAAAAATCAAAATCCTTTAATATTTGTCTGGAAAATCCGACAGCTAATGTGTGATATTGTGAAGCTTGTGAGTGAATACCAGGGGGTTTTGAAATGTTTGAAATCTTGTGCTTGTGTCATTAGGTTTTAATAGTTGGCTGAATTTTCATGAAGTTCTAATTTTTAACTATTAAGATTTATTAGTAGTTTATTTAATAAGTTTTTATTATAGTACCTATTTGATAATAAATTTACTTATTAAAACATATACGTAAATTCTCTTTTTATTTTTTGAATTTGGTCTTTCTTGTAATGATTTTACTCCCTGTGTGTTTTTTTTATTTATTACAATAACGTGTTATTAAAGTATATAATTTAATGATTTGAGTTAAAATTGAAATACAATAATATTAAAATCTCAAAATAAAGTAGTTTGTCTCAATTTTTTTTATTACAGAGAAATCTCTAATTTTTTTAGCTGAGTTGTGTATAAAAGGAAGTAAAATAATTCGTATAATAATACAACATCAAGCACAATAATACAAGTTGCAACAATTGAACTTCTAAAAAACTAAAAAAGAAGTGTGACGAATATGTATTTTTAAATAATATAAATATTTTTAATACTCAAGTTGAGGAGTCAAACATGAGCAAGGATTTCTTCCTTGTATTTCTTACTTGGAAGGTTATTGGGTTCACTTTTAGGTTTAATTTTGATAATTTGAATCGTTCATATTTTAAGATTTGTTCAGTATATCATACTTTTAAAAAATCAAGTTGATCGGATATCAAAAAGTATGTGTTTGGAAAACTATTTATTAAATTCTTTAAAAAAATAATTTTTAGTTTGATTTTTCCGAAAATATACTTTCTAATATCCGATCAATTTGATTTTTTACAAGTATGATATACTGAATAAATCTTAAAATATAAACGGTTTGAATTATCAAAATTGATTTTAAAAGTGGATCCAATGACCTTAAAAGTAAAAAATACAAGGGGGAGATCCGATTCGTCAAACACCCCGTCCCGCTCTGCTTCGCTGAATCGCTGCCAACCCACTATGGGTGGGTAGGAATAAAAAAAATTAAATTAAATAATTTATACTTTTAAGACTACCATAATATATATATATATATATGGATAAAAATTATACTATGATATGAGATTACGTGTCATTTTTTTTTTATTTCAATCATTTGTTTGGCCTATCGGTCAAAGTAGTATTTAACGTCCGACTTTTCTTAAGGGGTTCCAAGTAAAAATTTGAATTTTATGTTATTTGAAGTGACTGATCATAAATTATGTTGGTTTGTTTTTTAAGATTTATATTTAAAATGTTATAAATTAATTTGATAATAAATATTATTTTTTGGAAGAACAGAAATAATTTTTAAAAATTTAAAAATATATTTTTTTTGATATTTATTTTTATCAAATTAATTTATATTTTTTAAAATAATTTTAAAAAAATCAAATCAAACCCGATGCATGTCCTTTTTAAAAATGATGGGGGGTGGTTACAGATAATTGAATGGGTTGGGAATGAATTAAGATTTTTTATGTTTTTTTTATCAATAATAATTTTGTTGTGATAATTTTATTATTTTCAACCTCAATTTTTTAGTCTAAAAAGACAAAAAGTGCACTTATTTAGTCTTCCCAAACAAGCCCTAAAATGACATCATTTTGAAATAAGTAATTTATAATAAAAAATATATTTTAATATTATTTTACTTTAATTTTGAACTTATGCTGGTGAATAATAATCGTTACTATCATGTCTTTCATGAAACAAAATAATGGTTGAGAAAGCATATCTAATTTTTAAAAGAGATATGTTACATTTCCTAATTCAGATCTTTTAAATCTACAACAACGATAGAGACCACTAATTTTGGAGCTCTAAAGAGACCACTAATGACATGGCACTCAATAAAAAAAGAAAAAAAATACAACACCAAGGCCAAAACATCAAATCATTCATAGTGGGGCCTACTGCCACATAATTAGTGGTAGCACTAATTAGTGCTCCCACTCATTTTCCTTAAATCTATCCCTAATAACATGATTAAAACTTATGTGAAGCAATCTCATATTCTCATATTTTTTTCTCTTAATTTCATATTATTGAGGGTGAAATTGAAGGGATAAAATAAAGGGGATAAATAATTTTTCTTCTTAAAAAAAATAATTATATTATAAAAAAAATTATAAATAAAATATAAATTAAAAGGCGCTAAGATGATAAATTCATTTTTAAATCTTCTTTGATATTTTATCTAAAAGGACGCGATTAGACAATACCTTTCACTTCACCATCACTCTTGTTTCGAGTAATGTTAGGTATCATGAAAAAAATATCATGAAAATGATCATAAAAGATTTTTCATTGTAAGATTACACGTACAAAAAAATACTACACACTAATCAAAAGATAAAAAATCTTCATAAAATATTTCATGATATTTTTTTTCCATGATGCTTACTATTATTCTTCTTGTTTCACTTTCATCTTCCATCTCTCTCTCCTCTTTATTCTCTGTGTTCGGAGCCGACAATACCTTCGGCTTCAGCTTCAGATTCGCTCCGGCGGAGGGACGAAGAAGACTGGCCACTGAACCCATCGCCAAGGACACTGCCATACGGCGGCGCGGCGACCCCGATCTCCATCTGGGAGTCGAACAAACGGCTTTGCTTGTTTTCTTTGCAGCAACCCGAGTCTCTCTCTGTTAGAAAATTTATAAAGAGGTAGTTGTGAATTGAAATAGATTCCATTTTGAATGAAATGGTGTAATTTTTCATGGTGTCTTTTTGTCTTAAAGGAAGGGTCAAACCTCCATTTGAATGAAAGGGTGCAAACCTTTCATGGTGCCTTTTTATTTTAAAGGAATGGTTATCTCCATTCTTCATACCTTTTCTATTCAAATTGAACATGTGCCAACAAAGCCTATACAAAGGCAGCCCCATTCCAATTTTGATTAATTCCGAAAATTCATTTTCCTTGCCTTCATTTTGCTCTCTTGCGTCCTTTATTCTTCATATTAGATTTAGAATAAAATTTCAGAGAGTTAGAACACAAGTTTGGTTCGCCGGACAAATTTGTTTGAAGTGCTTCTACAAATTTGTGAAGATCATTGTATCCTGGGAGATAGACGCCACTCAACCGTAAGCACCATAGCGGGGCGAATCTGTCTTAAGGATAGAGTGTCACACACTCGACTTGGTCTTTAATTATTTATTTGGTTCAACAAAATAAATTCTGTAAGTTTTATTTTATTTGTTTGGATTATTTCAGTTTATTTTATTTACACAAAATATTGTTCCAACAATCTTAAGACATATTCGAATTATTCTGTTTACAGAATTTTTCTTTTGTTTCCTTTTCTCTTTCTTCTTTTAAGAAAATTATTTTCTGTGAATTTACAAAATAATATTCTAGTTGAAAAAATAAATAGTGATTATATGCTATTTGACAGATAGTAGTAATATATTGTCTATTTTCTTTGACAACTAGTAGTACGACACTGGTGTCATTAACAATTCAGAATAGATTTTTGTGAAATTTTTTCAGAAATTAATTTTGGGTTTTAGAAATTATTTTCTGAGTTTTCATTACTTAAAATTCTGTTTTAGTATTTTAATTATTGAAGTGTTACAGAAATTAATTTCTGTGTGGAATTAATTTGGTTAAATAAAATTTTATTTTATTTCCAAATTAATTGAAAAAATAAAAGTTATTTTCTTATTTCTTTTATTTTACAGAATTTAATTTTCTGTGTGGAATTAATTTGGTTAAATAAAATTTTATTTTATTTCCAAATTAATTAAAAAATAAAAGTTATTTTCTTATTTCTTTTATTTTACAGAAATTTAATTTTCTATGTTGAATTAATTTGGTTAAATAACATTTTATTTTATTTCCAAATTAATTGAAAAATAAAAGTTACATTCTTGTTTCTTTTATTTTTTACAGAATTTAATTCTGTAAATTTGGTTTAATTTTCTGTGTAGTGTAAATTCTAATTCTAATTATAATTTTGATTTATAAATTAGAATTGATGGCTACTGAAATTAATACCCAAACAAGTACTACTGTGGTGGCTGCAATTGCACCAACCCCCTCTCCTGTGGTGACAGTACCAATAAATCATGGAGAGAAGCCAGAGAAGTTCTTAGGAACTGACTTTAAAAGATGGCAACAGAAAATGTTGTTCTATCTTACAACTCTGAATCTGGCTCGTTTCCTCCGTGAAGAAGCTCCTATCCTGAAAGAGGATGAAACCAACCGGCAAGTGGTTGCTGCGGTTGATGCCTGGAAACGTGCCAATTTCCTTTGCCAGAATTACATCTTAAATGGACTTGACAACACATTATACAACGTCTACAGTCCAATCAAGACAGCAAAGGAACTTTGGGAATCATTGGAGAAAAAAGTACAAAACGGAAGATGCCGGCTCAAAGAAATTTGTGGTTGGCAGATTCTTGGATTTTGTAATGGTTGATTCAAAAACTGTGATCAGCCAAGCTCAAGATTTTCCAACTCATTCTGCATGACATTCACGCAAAAGGCATGTCTCTCAGTGAATCCTTCCGAGTTGCAGCCTTAATTGAAAAATTACCAAAAGGTTGGAAGGAATTCAAGAACTACCTCAAACACAAGCGCAAAGAAATTTCTATAGACGAATTAATTGTGCGTTTGAGGATTGAGGAGGACAACCGCAATTCTGAAAAGCGAGCTGGTAAGCATTCTATGGAGTCTAAGGCAAATGTGGTAGAACATGCTTCAAAAACCAAGAAACGAAAGTCTTCTGGAAAAAGTTCATCACAAGGCTCTAAAGGGGGGGATAATAAAAAGTACAAGTTAGCTTTTGGCTTTGAACCTTCCCTTGTGAAACACTATCGGATTTACTAGCTAACCAGTGAACATGATGTCTTGAACTGTTCAGCCGTTTGTGTAAACCAAGACAATAGAACTCACACAGTATATCCCCAGACATAGTTTAGTTCTCACTATTGTGTTCATTTTGGCCCTAAACAACCTAGTCTTTCATGAGTGCTCTAGAGAATTTGTAACCCTTCACAAATCTCATAGAACCGGCCCAGTTCACACTCATATAGGTGATTCTTATGAAGAGTATCCTGCTATACTCCACTAGGTTTACCTAGATATAAGAATCATTAAAATTTTACTTAACCTAAAACGCTACAGACATCACTATTTCATCAAAGAAATAGGTAGGAGTTAGACTCCCCAGTGATCCTTCTGAGTCATTCACAACTCGGTTGTCCCTTTGAACCTAGATCTTGGGATCTCCAGTCAACTAGGTTGGGTTGCCGTTGTGGTAACTCTTATTTAATAGGTTTAAGTCCCATTCCCCTCGATGAATTCTCAACTAACTCTCTTGCTAATCTTTTGGTTAGTGGATCCGTTATGTTGTCTTTAGACTTAACATATTCTACGGAAATAATTCCATTAGAGAGTAGTTGTCTCACGGTGTTATGTCGACAACAAATGTGTCGTGACTTACCGTTATACATATGACTCTGTGCTCTACCTATAGCTGATTGACTATCGCAATGTATGCATATAGCAGGCACCGATTTTGGCCATATTGGAATATCTTCAAGGAAGTGGCGAAGCCATTCTGCTTCTTCCCCAACTTTGTCTAAAGTTATGAATTCTGATTCCATAATAGACCTAGCAATACAAATCTGTTTAAAAGATTTCCAAGATACAGCCGCCCCACCAAGAGTAAAGACATACCCATTGGTGGACTTTGAGTCTCTAGTATCCGATATCCAATTTGCATCACAGTATCCTTCAAGTACTGCTGGATATCTAGTATAATTAAGCCCAATGTTACGAGTAAATCGGAGATATCTCAGAACCCTTATAATTGCTTTCCAGTGTTCTACTTTTGGATTACTCGGATATCTACTTAATTTACGTACCACATAAGCTATATCTGGGCGAGTGCAGTTCATCAAGTACATTAAGCTTCCAATGGATTTGCCACCATGTTGTAAACTTCTTGGGTACAAGTAGATTTTCAAAAGGAAATTGAAAGCGGATGGATCAATAGACAAATACAAGGCAAGACTTGTGGTCAAAGGTTTTAGACAAAAAGAAGGTCTTGATTATTTTGACACATACTCACCGATTACTAGAATAACATCCATTAGAATGCTAATTGCCATTGCATCTCTATACAATCTAGAAATTCATCAAATGGATATGAAAACCGCTTTCTTAAATGGTGAGTTAAATGAAGAAATTTACATGGAACAACCAGAAGGTTTTTCTGTTCCCGGAAAAGAAAAGAAAGTGTGTAAATTGGTTAAATCATTATATGATTTAAAACAAGCGCCAAAGCAGTGGCATGAGAAATTTGACAAGGCAATGATGTCAAATGGTTTTAAAATTAATGAATGTGACAAATGTGTTTATATTAAAAATACAGACAAAGGTTATGTCATTATATGTCTTTATGTAGATGATATGCTCATCATTGGTAGTAATAATGACATGATTAAAACTACCAAGAAAATGTTGAATAAACATTTTAACATGAAGGACATGGGCATTGCTGATGTAATTCTTGGTATAAAAATTACCAAAACATCAGAAGGATATACTTTGTCATAATCTCATTACATTGAGAAAATACTTGACAAATTCAGCAAAGATGATGATCATCTTGCTAGAACACCTGTAGATGTTAATTTGCATCTTTCTAAGAATGTACAGGAAAGTATTTCTCAATTAGAGTATGCCCAAATTATTGGAAGCTTAATGTACTTAATGAACTGCACTCGCCCAGATATAGCTTATGCAGTAAGTAAATTAAGATATACGAGTAACCCAGGAGTAGAACACTAGAAAGCAATTATAAAGGTTCTTAGATATCTCCGATTTACTCGTAACATTGGGCTTAATAATACTAGATATCCAGCAGTACTTGAAGGACACTGTGATGCAAATTGGATATCGGATACTAAAGACTCGAAGTCCACCAGTGGGTATGTCTTTACTTTTGGTGGTGCGGCTGTATCTTGGAAATCTTCCAAACAGACTTGTATTGCTAGGTCTACTATGGAATTAGAATTCATAACTTTAGACAAAGCAAGGGAAGAAACAGAATGGTTTCGCCACTTCCTTGAAGATATTCCAATATGACCAAAACCGGTGCCTGCTATATGCATACATTGCAATAGTTAATCTGCAATAGATAGGGCACAAAGTCATATGTATAACGGTAAGTCTCGACATATTTGTCGTCGACATAATACCGTAAGACAACTACTCTCTAATGGAATTATTTCCATTGATTATGTGAAGTCTAAAGACAACATAGCGGATCCACTAACCAAAGGGTTAGCAAGAGAGTTAGTTGAGAATTCATCGAGGGGAATGGGACTAAAGCCTATTAAATAAGAGATACCACAACGACAACCCAACCTAGTTGACTGGAGATCCCAAGATCTAGGTTCAAAGGGACAACCGAGTTGTGTATGACTCAGAAGGATCACTGGGAAGTTAAACTCCTACCCATTTCTTTAATGAAATAGTAATGTCTGCAGCGTTTTAGGTTAAGTAAAACTTTTAATGATTCTTATATCTAGGTAAACCTAGTGGCGTATGGCAGGATACTCTTCATAAGAATCACCTATGTGAGTGTGAACTAGGCCGGTTCTATGAGATTTGTGAAGGGCTACAATTCTCTAAAGCACTCACGAAAGACCAGATTGTTCAGGGCCAAAATGAACACAATAGTGAGAACTAAACTGTGTCTAGAGATATACTATGTGAGTTCTATTGTCTTGGTTTACACAAACGGGTGAACAGTTCAAGACATCATGTTCACTGATTAGCTAGTAAATCCGATAGTGTCTCACAAGGGAAGGTTCAAAGCCAAAAGCTACCTATCCTTTGCAGAATATTTTCAATTTCTGTACTCTTTGTATTTAGATCATGTTGTTACATTTTCTCTCTGTCAATTTCATTCATGTGGGGGATTGTTGGAAAATTTATAAAGAGATAGTTGTGAATTGAAATAGACTCCATTTTGAATGAAATGGTGTAACCTTTCATGGTGTCTTTTTGTTTTAAATGAAGGGTCAAACCTCCATTTGAATGAAAGGGTGCAAACCTTTCATGGTGCCTCTTTATTTTAAAGGAAGGGTTATCTCCATTCTTCATACCTTTTCTATTCAAATTGAACAGGTGCCAACAAAGCTTATATAAAGGCCGCCCTATTCCAATTTTGATTAATTCCGAAAATTCATTTTCTTGCCTTCATTTTGCTCTCTTGCGTCCTTTATTCTTCATATTAGATTTAGAATAAAATTTCAGAGAGTTAGAACACAGGTTTGGTTCGCCGGACAAATTTGTTTGAAGTGCTTCTACAAATTTGTGAAGATCATTGTATCCTGGGAGATAGACGCCACTCAACCGTAAGCACCGTAGCGGGGCGAATCTGTCTTAAGGACAGAATGTCACACACTCGACTTGGTCTTTAATTATTTATTTGGTTCAACAAAATAAATTCTGTAAATTTTATTTTATTTGTTTGGATTATTTCAGTTTATTTTATTTACACAGAAGATTGTTCTAACACTCTCTTCATCCATTCTCTCTGTTCCTCTTCCTTCGCGATCACCACCACTGACAGCGGCACTGTTTACCAAGAGTGCCACAAGCACACCTCCGCCGTCTATACCCTCAAAGTAGTCTACGGCGACATCGTGTTTGATCGACGATTCCGCAAAGAAACAAGTCGCTAGGTGGTGGATTGATCTGGGCTCCGTCGCTGCTCAGTCGTACACGGTGATAGAAAACCCCCTCTCTCTCTCAACATATTTGGATCTGAGTAACTCCATAACTATACACATTCATGCATGCATGTATGTATATATACGTGTGCGTTAATCTGGAACTTTGATGATGGTGATGGTGATGATGATGGTAATGAAACAGATTGTAACAGATTAAAAAAATTTGACAGATAGGATTTGAACAGATCGAGGTTCAATGTATTTCAATCACAAAAATTTAAATTTCAATAGATAAAAAATATATATAAAATGACTTTTCACAGATAAAAAGATAAATCGATAGAAAAATTAGGGTTGTAAAATTCAACAAATAGCAGAAAATAAGTTTGAATTTCAACCCCTAAAAAAATGAGAATAAAAATCTTTACAGATAAAGAAAGATAAGACAAAAATTTTAACACAAATAGAAATTTTAACAAATAAGAAAAAATAAGATAAGAATTTTAATAGATAGACAAAATAAATTGAATAAATAGAAAAAACAAATTGAACAGGTTGAAATTTTTTTTGAACAGGTAGATATAAATTTAAATAGATAATTAACAAAAAGTCAATAGATAAAAAAGTTAATAAATAAATTAAAAGGTTAAATTGAAAATAAAATATCTTCTAAAATCAAAGAAATGACTTTTTATCAAACTATTTTATAAATAAAGATTTTTTCCTAATAAAAAATATTCATTAAATCTAATGGCTTATAAATATTTCAATAATTTTTTCAAAATTTTTAACAAATAACATAAAAGAAAAATAAAAAAGTGCGGTACACGCGCTTGGCGCGAAGCTAGATTGGTGGCAAAACGCTGTAGATACGTATGACGCGATGGGGTTTCTCATTAATAGCCGGACACGTCGCCTTCATCAAGTTGGTGCTTGCTTAGCTGTTGATCTGCAACCACGTTGAGACACGTGTATCCAACAACTACTTTTATACGCGTGGCAGTTACCCAGATGACTCGTACCCATTTGAAAAAAAGTGCAAGTTGATCCTCTTGGGGTCCAGCCCTGATCTCAGATCCTTGATTTTTTTTGTTTTCTTATTACTTTGCTTTGTTGTTTGGGAGATTCCTCTTGGCCCAACTTGACATTTAAAATAGTCTTCAAAAACATACCACTTTGTTTAATTAAACTATACAATACTGATTAATCTAACTTTTGTTATGGTCAAAAGAAATCTAAATTATCTCATCTAGATACAAATATAAAATCCTTATACCTTAGAGAGAGTTGTGGTGGGGAAAATTTTAATGGGTGTATCTAGATTTTCTTGGGAGTTGGTTAAGAAAATGTAAAGTATGATTACTTTGTTTTAAACTTTAAAGCATATATAGTTAATTTTATACTTTTAATATTATATTAATTTTTAAAAAAATTTAATTTACATAATATTTTTATCATTTTTTATTAATAATATATAAATTATATAGATAAAAAATTCTGTGGGTGTTGATTTCTGATCACATAACTAAGCAGAAAACTTAGCTATAGAGCACGAGACAGAATAGATTAAGTCAATCACTTGCCAACAAGAAGAATATCTCGGTGGTTCGTCCACTCAGGAGCACTCCGACGATCCAGTCAGTCAAACAATCTCTCAAATATATCACACAAGTACTCAATACATAAGTCAAAGCATACCTTAGACCCACAAGGTGTCTTATTTTATAATGATCAGTGTACAACTTCTCTTAAAAGTCTTATTTCATGATACTCTATCATTTACAAGGAAAACATCTATCATAATTCACATTATTCAGATTAAAATGAATTTTTTCAAGAGTCTCATCTTTAACCAAATAGGAAACTTAATGTCATTTAAGACTTTTGTCCTCTATTTAAAAATCTCGGATTTAGATATGATCACATCATATCTCAGCGACTTGGTCCATCCACGTGGCACCTAGACTAACAACCTTAACTACATGAACAACCCAAAAAATATGTCCTCACAAATAATATTGTCAGTTAATTACATTCACAGTCTACTATTGGTCTACGATTGGCCTCAAGTATTTTATTCGTGAAAGAATAAAAGACAAAAAGAGAAAAACGTGAGGCCTGGTTTGGCATACCAGGAAAAATCTAAAAAATAAAAAACTTACTAAAAAAGTTAAAAAGTTATCACTATTCAAAAATTAAAAATATAAAAAAATTATTTTCCCCAATATTTTAATACAAACAACGACTGGACAGCGTTGGTACTGTCAGTACGTATTGGTCTGTCCAAATGAACAAAAAAAAAAATTAGATGTATATATTTATTAAGTTGGAGAGTAATGTTGGGCCCGTGGGGGCCCAACACGGGTCCGGTTTTGATAATCCGAACCGTTCAATGTGTAGAGCTCATCGAATACTATATGCCTGTAAAAAATCACTTTGATTGGATACAGATAGCTATGTGATCGATTAAGATTTTTTTTCAGCTGTTTATTTTTCACCATCCATTAATTTCATACAAAACTATTTTAATCACATAGCTATCGACATCTGATTAAAGTGATTTTTCATTGATATATAGTACTTAAGGAGTTCTACACATTCAACGGTTCGGATTATCGAAACGGGACCCATGGTGGACTCCACGGCCCAACAGTACCCGTGAAGCCTCATGCACCATTTCAACCCGGCCGTATTTTCCTCTGCCGCCTGTCACTGATGATTCTGCCATGTAGGGGTAAAAACGTAATTTTGTCATTTTATACAATATTTTAATACACATTTTTTCGTAAAAAATATAAAAAATTATCTCAAACAATCACATTTTTTTTCTTAACTTTTTAGTCCAAAAAGTCAAAAAGTACACTTATTTAGAATATCTCAAACAACCCCAACGTAAACAGGGCGGAGGGGAAAAGGGTCCAGGGGGGTCACGTGCCCCCCTGGGTTTTGAATTTTTTTTTTTTTTTTCGGGTTTTGGGGCAAATATAAAGAAAATATTTTAAATAAAAAAATTTATAAAAATATTATTTAAAGTGAAATGTCAATGACATTTTTAAAATTATAAAAACAATAATGATTGTTTTGAAAATATTATTTAAAGTGATTGTTTTCGTGTAGCTGAATTTGAACGAGAAAAAATTATTAAGTGGTGTTTTGAAAAGTTAGTAAAAAGTAAATTTTTTTGATTTTTTTAGTTTATTTTATCTTTTTATAAGTAAAAAATGTAAGAAATAATATGATCCAAAATTGATAAAAAATAAAAAATTAGTTTTTTACTTCCCAAAAGATCCCTAAATGATCTTGGAGCGTCGTATTTATACGTTTTATTAACCATTATACATTATATTTCTCAAATTTTCTAATTATTTAATATTGGATTTTATTTTTTTACCAATTACAATATTTTTTATACACCACGTGGTCGTGTGAGAAACACCCAATAATTACTCATGACGAGACAGAGACGAACTATCGTATGGCGTGGCTCCACAGGCGAGCCTGTCAGCCACGTGTTGAAATTCAGTTCCACCACGGTTCTCTGTTCTGGAAGACAGCTAATGTAATTAGTACTTTTAGAGAGAGAAACAGAAAAAGAGAGAGACAGAGAGACGTCGCGGCTTTACGATGCCGAGATTTTGTTGCCACTTGGCAGGTTAATCCAGTTCCACGTACTACGACCGACACGTGTGATGTCGAAAACCCAAACATATT
Source organism: Camellia granthamiana (assembly GCA_036172215.1). Classification (NCBI taxonomy): domain Eukaryota; kingdom Viridiplantae; phylum Streptophyta; class Magnoliopsida; order Ericales; family Theaceae; genus Camellia; species Camellia granthamiana. Next base: position 16,449,587 of record CM069903.1, on the reverse strand, counting down.
TGACACCTTTCGCAGAGGACGGGGACGCTTGTTTGGCGTCGCCTCAAAACCAGGTTATCATAACCACGTGGTCTGTGTGTGCTCTCTTTTATTACTCGACGTGTCATCTACATGCTCGTTTTCGTTTCCATTATGATGGGTATTTTCGTCATTTCAGTCTCATGGAAATTAAAAATCTTCTCTCTTTCCACTTCCTTTTCCTCTTTCTCCTCTCTCCATCTCTCTCTCTCTCTCCATCTCTCTCGTTTTTCCTGTCATGGCCGCCGGCGATATTTTCCGGGAAAACAGCAGAATAATCAGAGGTTGTGATTCGTGGAAACGATGTCAATTTCGTTAAATTCTGTAAATATCGTTAAACCCTTCAATTTTCCTTATCATTTTCCCGAGAAAATCTACTTGTTAATTGAAACAACCCATCTGGGTAATCTCTGATTTGAAAACCATCGTTCATCGTTGTATTGAAATGGGTGAAGCTCAAAATAATCATATAACCCCGCAGAAGAACGGTCACCCGAGAGATCTAATGCAAAGATTTATACCCGGGAATTATTTTCCGAGAAAATTAACAGCAGATGAGGAGGAAGAGGAGGAAGAGGAAGAGATAGAGCTGAGTCTTGGGCTTTCGTTGAATGGTCGATTTGGGATTGACCCAAAGAGGGCAAATACGATGCTGACTCGTTCATCTTCCATATCAGACTTCATGTTGACCACCACCACCACCGACCACAACAACACGAAGGCGGCGCGTGTGGCAGAAGGGATGGCGTATGCGCCGCTGATAAGGACGTGTTCGCTTCCTGCGGAGACAGAAGAGGAGTGGAGGATGAGGAAGGAGATTCAGTCGATGAGGCGTATGGAGGCGAAGAGGAAGCGATTGGAGAAGATGAAGAATGTGAGGACAACGGTGGTGAGAGATCAGGTGGGAATAATGATCAGTGGTGTGGAAGCCAATGGTGAAGAGAACGTTGTTAGTGGCCCAGTGGCCGTGAAGGGTTCAACAAGAGGCGGCGGAGCGGACGGGTTGCCACCACAGCCGTCGTCGCAGGGTTCAATTGGGTCCAGAGGGAGTGGGTCTTCTGGGATTTCTGAATCTGAGACTCAACCGACTCAACCCCAAGGTACTGCATTTTTAAATATATATGTTTTTTTTTCTTCTTTTATCTTTCTTCGTCTCACAACATATATGAACTAATTACCGGTTTTAAATACGAGGTAATTGCTGGATTTAAACCTTAGAATGAAGAAGAAATCAAATTTGTTTGTCCCTCAAAATCATGACTACGATTTGACCGACTGAGACAAACCCAGTTGGTAGTGAGTTTAGATTACTATGATTTTTTTGTTTACTTGGGCCTCGGCGGGGAACATGCAAATAACACGCTATTTTAGTATTTTTTTAGTTTTTTAGTTAAAATATGAGGTAAAAAAATTAGTATATTTAAAATGATTTTTTAAATTTTTTACCAAAAAATGTGAAAAAATAGAGAGAAATTTTTTTTTTTAAAATTTTTGGTACAAGTTATAGGTTGTTTCATTTTTTAAAGTAATTTAACACTTCCATGCCAAACTACGTCTTAATGGTCAATAAAATAAAACAAAACACTCCAATCACATTATTCTCTCAATTTTTTTTTATGTATCTTTTTGTAAAAATCTATTCACAGACGGGGCCTTAAATGCACCTTATCACTTTATATGAGTTTAGATTATGGTGTGAAATGTGTAATTATTCAGTAATTTTAGAAGTACTTCCGGAGTATCACATAATATTGCTCTCAACAGTCATCCATGTTAGGAGATAAGAGATAACTTGTCATTTATGAGACTATCAAGTACTAAATTTTGATTTTCAGCTAACCGAGCTCCGACTATTCGATATGTTTCTTGCTGGAAGTACCCTGATCTCATTGATAATGAGTGGGCCAAATAATTCAATCGGGTAGGTAGCTGAACCACACCACATAGTTCTAAAAGAATGAAAGTTGCAAGAAAGGCAGCAGCAATATACTAGAAAGAACTTTTTCAATATTGCCCATATGCAATCCATTGTATAGATGTGGGGACCTGTGGACGCTAAGACAGAATAGACCTGCTAATAAAGATGATGAGAGGTTATTCCTCTCATAAGGAAAGGATTAAAACCTTCTACTCCCCATGTTAAAAAAGCTTAACCATAGAAGGGTGACCTTTGAGATAGACCCTAAGGAGTCGAGGCCCGGAGGCTATATTTTTCTTGTTAGTTCACAAGGATCAAGCACATGTATTCCAAGACTATATAAGCATGTTACATGTACATGAGATGCACTATGTGCTACTTTAGACCTACTAATAATTTTCCTAGTGGAATATGGTACAATTGCTGCTTATTTACTCCTCATCTCTCTAGTTAAACTTTCTATCTTAATTGGTGTAACTTTATGTTTGTGGATCATATTCCTCCTTTCATTATTTTGTGAAATATGGTACAACTGGTTCTTATTTACATTGTTGCCCTTCCATCTTTGTTACTGTATTTTGTTCAGTTAAACCTGCTATATTTACCATGTGAACACTGCCTAAGCACAAGATCCAGAGTTTTAATTTTAATTTTTATAGTTATTATTTTTTTTAATAAAAAAATGATGGGATTTGCTGTAAAAGCTAATATATCAGCGGTAAGAGGAACTTATTCATTCGGAATGTGGCCTCAAAGAAGGAAAAGGATATGCTTTTGGCAAATAGATATATATGGTTTAGTGCTATGTTACATGGCTAGGATATGAGTATTGATTGTAGGCATCGAACCTCTTAAATCCAATCTTAAGATATATGGACATGTAATTGAAAATTCTGTACATAGGCACATCCTACACATTTGCATTAATTGCATATTGTATGGCTTATCAAAAAATAAACAAATAACTATGTTGTATATTGTATAATATTGAGACAGTCTTTAAATTAAATGGGATCTAGGGGGTTAAAGGGCAATTCTATATCTCATCCATGTAAGACCCTATAATTTTCTTTTACTGTCCAATAAGAAATTCTTCTTCTAACATCCTTTAGAGAGAGAGAGAGAGAGAGAGAGTTCTGATATTTAATTTGGATTTAAGTATTCAAGTAATCCATATTCTTACCCTCGTTGTTGCTCTATAACCTTTACTACATATTCTTACCCTCTTTGTTGCTCTATAACCTTTACTTCTTGTTCATTTTTTTCCTTCTTTTAAATGGTAAATGAAAATGATTCTTTCAAAAGGTGCCAAAAGGGGCCCAACCTGTTCACATCATGAGTATACAAAAGATGGATTTTAAAAAAACACCCATAGAACATCTACAAAAGATAAGTGCCCCATAAATTCAATAAAAGCAAAAGCAGAATTACAATATTTTGCTTCTAACCAAAAAAGGAAGCAGTGTAAAAGTGCCATTTTGAGTTTGAATCCCCACATACACTTCCTCAAAAGTCCTCTGGTTACACTACTGCTTCCGTAAACTTCGCATTAAGCATAAATGAGCAACCATTTTGTTTATATACTTCAAGTTACAGTGAAGGATGGTAGTTTAATTTTTTCCTCTCAATAAGGAACTGTTGAGAATGTGATTCAAAGCTAGGCAATTTCAGTGTAGTGCCTGGTACGAGCGAGTAAGTCCAAAAATTTGTGCGGCTAGATTTCAACAAATATGCCACCATGCATTGGTACAGGTGGCACTGCTTGAAGATGAGCTTCAATACACAAGTAATGATGGATCCTTTTTTGTATACAAGAAATTGATACTGTTCTAGTGACATTAATTAGTTAGTTAGTTAGTTAGTTTATTTATTTATTTGCTTGTTACTCGTTTAAACCAAACTAAATACTGAACTTAAGAGTAGAGTTGGCCTAGTGAGGTACTACCTTATTGGGTGTGATGTCTACATTAGAGTCTTATTGTTGAGTTATGCAACTTTCCTATCCCTATTCCCCTCCTGTATGTTGTTAAAATAAGAATGCAGGTGCATAATACTTCAGAGTAGTTTAGCCCCACAGTTTTCTTGTGGAGTTGACCATGGTGTGTATAAATAAGGTTTCAATAAGACTATGCTTCCAAAGACAATTTCTTTGGTAAGTAAAGTCGTTTAACATGACTATTAAAGGGGAAATCTAATTACTTGAACTTGAAAAGCATATCATCAAATCTTGTTAAAACCAACAAATTTGTAATATTTTGATTAAATGAAACCAAAGTATTGCGACTGTAGACAGAAATTTTCTTTTAATGTGTGTTTCTTGTAAGCGAGTAGATATCAACATAATTTCTTCTTGATTACCATTAAGTTTGTTTGGGATTATATAAAATCGCTTAACAACTCATCTCAAAGAGCTCCATGCCAAATCTTTAACAGGGCAAGGTGTTTTCTCTTTTAGAAGCCCATTATAACACCCAATGAGCCAGTAAAAGATTAGCCTCCGTTTGGGAAGTGGGCTGGCTCTTTGGCTTTTTGGCTTTTTTGGCTATATGAGCCTGGGCTCAAAAGCTTGGTTTGGGAAGGGCTCTTGGCTTTTTGGCTTTTTTGACTTTTTTTGTGAGAGAAGAGTGTAATGATTATGGGGTTGGATGTGATATTTTGTCTGTTGTGGCTCATGAGCCTGTTTTGTCTTTTGTGGCTCATGAGCCACTTGAGCCCTTCCCAAACGGACCCATGTAATTATTTTTTTTTTTTACTTGTACACGACTGTTTGATTTCCTTATCATCATGTTTTTGTGTCACATCGCAGGGATGAACATATGCACAGAAGATAGAAGCCCCACCAATGACCAGTCTCTGCCAATGCAGAATGAGCAAAAACCAGTAGTCACCGCCCCTGGAACAGCAACTGGGAAATCAGTCAAGCTTGCGACGGAGAATAACGAAGCCATCACAAGGAATATGATGGCGGATATGCCTTGCGTATCGACACGTGGTGTGGGGCCCAACGGGAAAAGAATTGAAGGTTTTCTATACAGGTATAGGAAAGGAGAGGAGGTGAGAATCGTGTGCGTATGCCATGGCAGCTTTCTCACACCGGCCGAGTTTGTGAAGCATGCAGGTGGTGGTGATGTGGATCACCCGCTCAAGCATATAGTTGTTAGCCCTTCTCCACTCTTGTAATGGCTAATAATGGCCATGCCAACTCTTTTTAAGAAAATGGTGAGGAACAAACAAGTAGCGCCTTTTGTAATCTTTTCTTCTTTATCTTTTCCAATGTTTGAAAATTTTTCTAATCTTTCAATGGATTGGGAAGCCCTAAGGCATTTACTGAAGCCTTAATGTTGGGAAGGATTAAAAATGGTTATACAGGATAGAAGATATCCTCAGGCATATATGCTAATATAGTATTCTAGTGTGTACCTGGCTTGTTGGGGAGGGAAAATTATTTGGTGGTTTTGAATTTTTATTGGTTAATATGGTGGGGCTTGGTATTTTTTGTCTAGATTACGAGACAACATAACAAATGTCATGGGTTGAATGGTATAAATCAATGTTGGGTATTTGATAGTTTTGGACTAATGTTTCATACTATTTATTCATCACATGATATTTATCATGTTGTCTTTTAAAAAGCATAAAAAAGTATTTTGAATTTTATTATTTTAATCAATAAAAATTAAGTTGGGACATTACATATACATGTCCGTCGTTGGGGGGTTGTTAGATAGCGTTTGGTAAATTAATTGGGTTGTATGAGACTCGTTAACGAGTCTATGATTTGCATATGAGAAGTCATAGGATCAAATTTTGTAGAGTGAATTAATGGTTAAAATTTTCAGTCAATCTTTTCTTGAGGCCACCTTACAATTTAGGCATACTACCAGGCTGAGAGACTACACCTGAAATTTTTTGGGAAAAGGAAAATGGCGAGAGAATGATCTCATTGAATAATTTATATGTGAATTATAATTAATAGTGTTTAGATACAGTTTTATATTATAATTTATTTAAAATATACAACTTATTTAGTTCAAAAAAGTTTCTTTAGTTAGAATTCATAACTTTTTAATTTAATTGAAACTGAGATTTTTTGGGGGTCTTAATTATAATTTGAGGGCATTTTGAATATTTGTCAAAAAAAAATAATAATAATTATATGAATTTATCTAATTAAACAGCTTTAACTGTTCTCATAGACCATGAAAAGTTACATGAGAATTATTTTAATTCTTTTAAACTAATAATTTAAAAAATTATAATCATAAATTATCTTCAAAGAGATAAGGTCAAAATGTTTGGCTGATTGAGCTGAGCCAAACCTCTCTCAACAATACAAGTGTTCAATGAGAAACAAGGATGAGAAAAAGAACAATTCTATATGAAGCCACAAGCGATTGATTCTGAAAGAAAGGACGACCTCAATGCAGCAAATTCATAGGTTGAACTGTTCAACAACCAAACTCCAGTAGCTACAGATACATGAGGTTAACTCAAACCACCTTTAACATTCTTCCATATCCGAACTCAGAAAAACATCATCAAAATTTTTGAAACAATATGCTTCATGCAACATATTTCACCTGCGGAGTATAACCAAGCTGATTCGAAAAAGCAATCAGCAGGATTCCTCAGAAACATTCACATTTTTCGGTTTTATTAAAAACAAGAAATCAAAGTGAGATACACGTGTACAACGTGCACCACAAATACCTGCATTCTTCTGCAGACCTTAACCAGGGGCATGACATTGAAAAATGGGGGAAAAAGTATAATACAATTTACATGTGGATTAACTACAATTCATAACTGAATCTAAGAGTATGATAGCCAGCGGATAGAAGAACCAAGAACACTTCTTTTTTCTTTTCTTTTTTTTCTTTCTCAGAGAGTGCAAAGCAGAACTTACAATTGGGCTTTTTACCTTCTACACAAACTATGTCAATCCATTGATGCCTCATCAAAGTACCTAACATGAAGGAGGTTGGAGTTGCTTCAGCCGCCGTACAACTTGCTTCATCGTAGGCCTGGTTGAGAGCGAGTCCACTGTACACACCACAGCCAAATGCAAAACTTCCACCAAATCATCATGTGGACCTGCGTCCCATAAACCTGCAGTGAAGAACTCCTTGGCACGTCCCTGTCGCAAGAGCATGCACGCCCACGCAACAATATTAAAACCATTGCCAAATGATGAAAATGATGGGTCAAGGGCTTTCTTGTCCGAGATTAACTCAAGCAGCACCACTCCGTAGCTATAAACATCAGCCTTGTCTGAAACACGGCATGTCATTGCGTATTCTGGAGCAACATAGCCAAAAGTTCCGGCCACACCTGTAGTGGCATGTGTTTCTGAAGTACCCAGAAGCCTGGCCAATCCAAAGTCGGATAAATATGCATTGTAGTCATCATCTAATAAGATGTTACTAGGCTTGACATCTCGATGGAGGACACGTGGCACACACTGATCGTGAAGGTAGGCTAGTGCACGAGCTATGTCCAAAGCAATTTTGTGAAGTATCCTCCAATCCACAGCACGCGTGGACCTTTCGTGGATGAACTTTTCCAAATTACCACCGGGCAAATAATTATATATTAGGAACATCTCTGTTTCACTGGCATGGTAACCTATTAAGGTCACAAGATTTTGATGGCGAAGCCTCCCGAGGGTTTTGATTTCTGCATCAAATTGTTGAACCCCTTGGAACCGTCCAACTGCAAGCCGTTTTATTGCCACCAGAACTCCTGGAGAAATCTCAGCCTTGTAGGTTGCCCCAAAACCTCCACTCCCAATGCAGTTGCTTGCATTGAAACTCCCAGTGGCCCGCACAACATCCTCGAAAGTCAATGGAACTCCGATAATATCAGTGAAGATGGTAACTTCTTTTCTGACTGAAGACCCACCAACTCTGGACCTTGGGTTCCACTTTCGAGTGTAAAAGAAGAGGACAAGAAGAGCAAGAAGGACTGACAAAATGGCTGCTGCTGAGGTTATGGAAGCAATCTCAATTGAATTGAAACTATTATTTTTCTGGGGTGGGCTTGAAGATGGAGCAGCAGCATAATTTTGTGAATAACCCTGTGGATCTGAAGATGGGGCCGTTAAGGAGTACATAGGGCAAGATCCCAGATAAGGGTTTCCAAGAACACTACTGCATTTCATCAAGTTGCTATTCAATGGCAGTGGCCCAGATAAGTTATTGAAGGACACATTGAACGTTGAGAGTGTAGTCACATTTGCCAAACTTGAGGGAATCCGCCCCGAGAGCTTATTGTTGTTGAGTAGAAGAACAGTCAGGTTCTTCAAATTCACAAGATCTTTTGGAATCCCACCAGAGAGAGAATTTGATGAAAGTTCAAGCACTTGTAGAGAATTCAACCGGCCCAAGCTTGTAGGGATGGATCCGGTGAGGTTATTACCAGCCAAAGAAAGAAACTTGAGACCACTTATCTGGCCCAGGCTGCTTGGAATTGGCCCTTCCAACATGTTCCAACTCAAATTAAGGGCAACTAGAGACGACAAATCCCCAAAACTGGGAGGAATAGTCCCAGTAATTTGATTCCCAGAGGCATCCAAAAGTTTGAGAGATTTGCAAATTGAACCACTCTGAGCTGGAAGTTGACCAGAAATTTTGTTGTTGCTGACATTAATAATCACTGAATTCAATACATTGCACTTCTCAAATAGATCTCCAGGAAATGGCCCTGTTAGATTGTTTTCACCAGCAAGAAATGCATAAACAATCAGATCTGCTAATCCGTCAAGTCCAATTGGCATTGACTGCAAGGCACCAGTGAACTTGTTACCACCAAAGTTATGGTACACTGCAAGACCACCATCTCCAATAAATGGAAAAACAATTCCAGCCTGTGTTTTATTGGCAAAAAATGACAGGTATGCAGATGGTAAGTCATATGGCTCAAAAGGATATCCACTCAAGGAAGGAATATGGGGGCAAGCACTGTAATTGAATCTAGGAATTGATCCTGACAAGAGATTTCCACTGACATCAAAAACAGTCATACAAGGTACCGGAAGTTTCTCAGTGAGCTCCCCAGTTAGCTTATTCAAGCTCAAATCAAGAATATGCAGATTCTTGCAGCGGCTAAAGTCCTCAGAGATTCCCCCAGTGAAAAGATTCTGGCCAAAGTTCACCATCTCTAAGTTATCGCAAGCACCCCAGTTGCTGGGCAAACTTCCCTCCAAAAGTAACCTTGGTGCCCATATAATCTTGAGCTTTGGAAGTCTCACAATTTCATCCGGAATTCCACCTTCAAAGAAATTAAATTCATCTTTAGGACTAGATTGCTCTAACAACAAATCAGCTTCTGAATAATTAGCCTTTGGAAGAGGATCAAACAAACTTGAGAGTACAAGAACAGATAATTCAGCACAATTTCCAAGGTCACGAGGTATTGGACCACTTAGGCTGTTCCTCGACACATCCAACACTTCAAGCTTAGTCAGCCGACCAAGTTCAACAGGAATAACCTCTTGCAAGAGGTTCGAATACAAGACAAGCGACCGCAACGCGCTACAATTTCCCAAACTACTTGTGATCGCACCAACCAGGAAATTACCAGCAAGCTCCAAATGCTCAAGTGTCCCACAATTGTCCGCAATCTCATTTGGAATTGATCCACTAAGTTGATTAAAAGACAAGTAAAGCCCCCTCAAATCTCTAAAAGCACCAACAAACCCCGGGATCGTCCCATTCACTCGATTCCCAGCTAAATTCAAGACTTGCAGATTCCTACAACTTGACAGTGAATGTGGTATCTCCCCTACAATGTTATTAAACCCCAAATTGAGAACCCTCAAACTACTCGAAGCCCCAAAATGAGATGGCAACGACCCAGTTATCGAATTCCCTTCGAGATCAAGAACTTCCAATTTCTCCATACCCCAAATCAAACCAGGAATTCCACCACTCAATTCATTGAAAGGAAGTGATAAAACCCTAAGTTCAGAAAGGTTCCCAATCACCGGAGAAAGCAAACCCACTAATTTTACATTACTATCAAGATAAGCCCTCCTAATACCAAACCCATAAAGTGGAAATTGAGCAAATTTAGGGCAAGAGGAAGAGCTCGAAATACCTCCACCAGTGATGTTGAGAGCCACAACCCGAGAATTCGAATCGCAAGCCACACCGAACCACGAACAGTGATCAGAGCCACTTGAATTCCAGCTCGCGAGCACTCCAGAAGGGTCTGAGACTGAGGCCTTGAGCTGCAAGAGGGCCGATTTGTCGGAATCGGCGCCGGAAACAACGTTGCAGTGAGCTTGAACCAAGACCCAGAAGAGAAGGAACAATTTCAAGGGTTTGTGAAGATGGTACCATTTGATCACAGACCAACCACGACCCATCACTCAAACCCTAAAAGTGTCAAAGAATAACCCTAGAAAAACCCCTCAACCCCTGTCACTCTCTCTCAAATTGTTTAGCGGACAAAAAATGAGGGCTTTTTGGTTCAAAACCCTAACCCTAACCCTAAGTTGGGAGCTCTGTGGGCAGAGGAGAGACACAGATAGAGAGAGAGAGAGAGAGAGACTCAACAGTGGGTTCTATGAGAAAACGCGTTGTTCTTGTATTCATTTCATTCTTTTACTAGCCACTTTTTGTTTTTGTTTTTGTTGTAGGGGGGTGAGCTCCAAAATCTTTTTCTTTTTTATTTTATTTTATTTTATTTATATTTTTTAAAGATTTAAACTTTTGTGTTTAGATATGAATTTAATATAAAATATAAATTAAATGTAATTATATTTTATTTGTTTTTTATTTTTTCTTTCAAAATTTCTATTTGTAAATTGTAATTAGGTTATCACAACGAGACCTCAGTTCGTGATTTTGAAACAATACTCTATCTATTACTTATCCAAAAAACAACACTCTATACCATTTATTACTTAGATCTTAACAAGTTGTCTCTAAAAAATTCAACAATAAATATTAAGTTTCATTGTTTTAATTAATAAATATCAAGTTAAAATATTTTTAATGTATTGGCTATTATAATTAGTCTCATTCTATTTTATTTAGTCTAATGAATTAATTATTACAGTAATTGTTCTAACAAAAAAATCTTCCAATCTAGCTACATTTACGTTGTGTTTGGTTAGGAGATTTGGGAAGGGATTTGGAAAGGAAAAGGGAAAAGGTGTGTGAAATTAAGTAAAATATAGACATGTTTTATTCACATTTCACATATCTTTTCTATTTATTTTTCCAAATCCCTCATCAAATCCCCTGATCAAACAAAGTATTAGAATCTTGAGAAATCTTTTAAACAAATTGTGTGAATAAATAAATATAATAAAGAAAAACGTTGAAATATATAAATACAAAAATATAGTCAATAAATAATGAAAAGTAACATTGAAATTACTCTTAGAACACCGTATAGACATCCCAAGATTAGTAAATAATTTTTCCATGAAAGGCTACATTTGTAGGAATCAAAAGTAAAAACGTTAAGGGTGTGTTTGGTAACGTTTACGTTTTCAGTTTATATTTACAAAAATTTTATAAACTGATTTTTGTTTATTTTTAAAAAAACATAAACTACAAATGCGTTTGGTAATTGACAAAATATTTAAAAAAATTAAAAAATATAAAAAAAAAGTGAGAAATGGCAAGTCGTGGCAAGTGGCGGCGGAAGACGGTGGTGGAAAGTGGTGACGGTGGGTGGTGGCTGGGTGACGGTGGCAGGTGGTGGGTGGATGGGTGACGGTGGCAGGTGGATGGGTGGTAGCGAGCGGGTGGGGGTGGTGGTGGTGGTAGCGGGTGATGGGTGGTGGGTGGTGGTGGCAGGTGGGTGGCAGATGATGGGTGGTGATGGGTGGTGGCGGATGGGTGGTGGTGGTGGCGGCGGGTGGTCGTGGTGGGTGGGTGGGTGACGGTGGCGTGTGGGTGCCAGTGGGTGGTGGTCGTGGTGGTGGTGGTGGCGGCGGCGGGTGGTGGGTGGTGGTGGCAGGTGGGTGGCTGGTGATGGTGGGTGGTGGCGGGTGGGTGGTGGGTGGCGGGTGGTGATAGTGGATGGATGAGTGATTGTGGCGGGTGGTGGGGTGGTAGCGAGTGGATGGTGGTGACGGGTGGTGGTGGCAAGTGGGTGGCGGATGGCTGGTGGTGGCGGGTGGTGGTGGTGGTGGATGGGTGGGTGACGGTGACGGTGACGGTGACGGGTGGTAAGTGGTAGCGAGTGGGTGGTGGTGGGTGGTGGCAAGTAGGTGGCGGGTGGGTGCAGGTGGGTGGTGGTGGTGGGTGGATGGTGGTAGTAGGTGGGTGGTGGTGGTGGGTGGATAGTGGTGGCAGGTGAGTGGTGAGTGGTGGTGGCAAGTAGGTAGCGGGTGGTGGTGGCGGCGGGCGGTGGATGGCAATGGCAGGTGGCGGGTGGATGGCAGGTGGGTGGTGGTGGCGGCGAGTGGGTGGCAAGTGGGTAGTGGGGTGGTGGCGGGTGGTGGTAGGTGGGTGGTGAGTGGTGCTGGCAGGTGGTGGTGGGTGGTGGGGGGTGGGTGGTGGGTGGTGGTGGTGGAAGACGGTGGTGGAAAATGGTAACAGGTGGTGGCTAGTGTTGGGTGGTAAAAAAAAAAATCAAAACTCAAAACGGAAACACATTTTTTGTGTTTTCATTTTTTGGCCAAATTTATAAACTGAGACCACTGATTTATAAATCAAAAATTTTACCAAACAAGTTTTTATTTGAGTTTTTTAAATTTTTGTAAATATAAACAGAAAACTGAAAACGTAAGTGTTACCAAACGGCACCTAAACACCTTAAATATTTTATCAAAAATTTTATTAAATTTGGAGTGTGGGTTGTTATGTTAAAAATTTGATAAAGTATTTTGTATCCTAATTTTGCTGAATCGAAAATCTACGTGGACAGACATCGCTGTCGACCCACGTGTCAGACATAGAAACAATTTTTTTCTAGTTCAAAAAAAAAAAAACTTTTACCCGTAAAACCCAACCGGTTTGGCCGGTAACTCTCCTTGGTCTGGGCCTTTGACTGGCTGATGCATTTATAGACCGGCAATGGGCCCCACCGTCAGCATACCCCCAAACAAAAAGACAACCAGCAAAAATATATATAGAATTTTTTTATCACATGTTATTAATGTTAGATTAATATAATTTTTTAAAGCATAAATTGCTTAACAAGCTTTGTAAAATAAATTATTCAAATCATAGAAATAAATCAGCAATGAACCTCCATCGTGCACAATAGTTGTGCTCTTGGCACAATAATAACACTATATTCACATTAATCTCATCTATAACTAATTCTCTTACGATTAATCTTATTAATCAAACAAAGTTTTTGAGTAAATTACACTGATTTTTTCTTAAATTAATTAAAAAATATAATAAATTTTACAATTGTGATATAATTACATTGATTCTATTTTTAATATTAAACAAATTAAAACTAATGTAAATGATAGAAAGAATTAAACATATATATATTTCAATATAAATATGGTTAATAAATTATTGATAAAAATAAAAATAAATATTATGAAAATTAAAATTTAAAGAAAATTAAATATAATAATTATTATGTTAAAAATTATGAAATTTATTATATATATATATTTGGTTGGGTTGTGTTTTTGTTTGGGATGTGCTGATGGTGGGGCCCATTGCCGGTCAATAAATGCAGCAGCCCGTCAAGGGCCCAGCCCAAGGAGACTCTTACCGGCTAAACCGGTTGGTTTTTACGGGCTAAAAGTTATTTGTTTTTATGTCTGACACGTGTGCCGACAAGTCCACGTGGATTTTTATGCTTACAGATGTGGTCCTTATAGAAAAATTATTTGGCCATTGTCCTAAGGCCAAGTTTGGCATCATCAAAAAAATTTAAAAAGTCAAAAAGTCACTATCCTATTTAAGTCACATCATCTTATTTAAGTCACATCACCTCTCTATCACATCACTTCAAACTCAACCCATATCCAACCCATATTTCATAAAAAGTCAAAAAGTACACTTATTTAGGACACCCCAAACAACCCCTAATTTTATATTCACCCATGGTAGAGGGCCACAATTTTTGTTGCTCAAATGGTTCGAAATTGTCAAAACGATATCGTTTTGAGTACAAAATAACATCAAAATTGCCAAAACGACATCGTTTTAGCAATTTTGAGCCATTTGAGCCATAAAAATTGTGGCCCTCAAACATTTTTCTTTTATATTTATTAATTAAAACAGTGAGATTGAATATATTTTTTTGTTAAGTTTTTAAATGATATAGATTATATAAAATTTTATCAAAAGTGTCTTATATGGGTGTGAGTCTCATATAAAAAGGTGATTTGAATGATCTAAATAAATATATTTTTTAATTTTTTATGAAAATATGTATAAAATAATAGAGATATAATGTGACTTAAAAAAAATATATATTAAATTTTTATAAGAGATGTCAAATAGTATCTAAGCGTGGATCCACACATTATAGTGGTAAAAAATTTGGGACCACTAATATTTTTCAAAGAGTATTGCTTGAAAATCACCGATTAATCTCTTTGTCTGTGATAACAGTGATTATTCGATAATTTTGAAGCAATACTCCACACCATTCATAAAATGACACTTGTTATCTCTCAAAAAATCAACAAAAGAAAATATTAAACCCCTATTCAACGAATCAAAATTATATTAAAATTATGTCAAGGCACTACATATATTATTATTTTGGAGGACTTATATGTAGGTCCTAATATGTAGGCTTATTATCTAATAGATCATGTGAGAATTAATGGTATTTTTCATCAAACATTATTAAGCGTAACTAAATGTTAATTTTCAGCGATAGTTTGAAAATTCTCACAAAAAGTCACTAATTATAAATTTCAGAGACAGTTTAAAAAAATCGTCATAAAAAAGTCACTAATTTTCAATTTTCAGTGACAATTTGAAAAATTCATTATAGAAAAATATCATTAATTACAAGTTTTAGCAATAATTTATAAAAATCGTAACAAAAAGTCACTAATTTTCAATTTTTAATAACATATGAAAAAATAGTCCAAAAAAATTATTTTTAACGACAATTTTACTATAATTTATTTTTAATAAATTTTGATAAAAATTAAATTAAATTATTAGCACGTATTAATAATTTACCCTATTCCGCCATCAAATAATTTTTTAAGTGGGCCTACTCTTTAACAGTCCAAATTCTTTCGTAAAAGGTCTGTTTGAGTATATGGTACGTTACATCATTTTCCGTGGACATTCTTCATTTCCAAAGATACATAGAACCCAAATTTGAATATTTATAACAAACTTGTTACATATCTTTGTTGAATTACCAAAACTTTTTCACATGATTGTGGTCCACACACGTATGTAGGTGCATACTCGTATGAAGGTGTAGTAATGATTTAAACCCCTACAAAACATCACCCCCACAATTCTCACTCACTTGTGATTGGTACAAATAAGAATTTAATTCGAAACCGTTCGTAGCATGCTTGAATTAGTCAAATTTGGGTAATTTATTTAGATGATTCAGTTATTTGAACACTTCTGACTAGGAGCATGTATATTTCAAAATATGCAGTCAAAGATTTTTTTAGCAAGAGAGGAGCATATGCTTATATGGAAAATTACAACAAAAAAAAAGAAAAATAAAGAATAAAGAATAATTTCAAATCGGTGGTATGTTCCTTATAATTGCAACATAAGTGGAAGAACATGAAATCTTTAGTTGAAAAGACCAAAATAACCATTTCATCTTCTTGTCTCCTTGTCAACCTTTATCTACTTACCCTATGCAACTTTGGTGGATGCCACCGGCCACTACGTCAAACCGTCCCTCTGCCATCCCCTACTTTTTCTTTACCATCCCCCTGTCTCTGTTACCATTGATGCTCAAATAAACCCTCTATCACACTCTTAGAACCACCATCACTTGCCACCATACTATCACCCACTACTACTGAAACCCTCACCCATTATTCTTTCCTCACAATACAACATATAAGAGTTTTAAAAATCAAATATTTTGGTCTCTAACATCGAAAGTTTTGTTGTAAAAAACATTTAATGACCAATTTCTATCGTCATGAGGATAATCGCTAAAAGGTCATCCTGAAAAATCAAAATAAGGCTTTTAGCGACAAAATTTTAAAAATGTCACTAATAAATAGACTTTTAAAGACAAAATAATTTGGTCTAAAAATGATTTATTTTTTGAGACAAAATTTGATCCCAAAAAGATAATAATACATCACTAATGTCCAATTTTTGTTGCTAAAAATATAAAGATGACACTTTTCGCAACAAAATTATTTGATCCTTAAAAAATAATTTTGTTCATAAATTTTGATATCTAAAACCTTAATTTTTTATAATAGCAATGATTTAGACCCCCTCAAATTTCAACCCCCACCACCCTCACACACACGTGGCGAGTGGTGATTGGAGGGGGAGAAAAAAAAGAAAAAGAAAAAGAAAAAGAAAAAATGACCAATCAAAAAAGAAAGGGGGTCAAAAGGGGGTGAGGGAAAGAGAATCTCAATCTTTATTCTTTTTATAATGCCAACTAATATGTTCACCATCAAAACCCTAGCTCACGACCCAAACCCACCCTTCAACCTACATTACCACAAAACTCCACCACCCACCATCATCTCAAAAATCCTAAGTGCCATTAGACACCACAACCTTAAACAAAATCCTAATGATGTGTTTGGTTTGTGAATTTGGAAAAGAATTTGAAAAGGAAAATAGAAAAAGTGTGTAAAATTAAGTAAAATTTATTCATATTTCACCTACTTTTTTCATTTTTCTTTCTAAATCATTCCTCAAATCTTCCAACCAAATATAATCTTCCTCAAATCTCCCAACTAAACAGGGTCTCCCAACCAAACATATAGTATAAAAGAGAGAAAGAGAATTAGATCTCAAATCTCAAAACCCTAAAAAAAAATAAAAAAATAAAAAAAATAAAAAAAAGAAAGAAACATCGTTGCTAAGGTTTCGCGATGGTCGTAATTTGGTCGTGATGGTTGCAGACTTGCAATGGTCACAATGGTGGTTGGGATTTCAAAGAGAGTGAAGAAAGCAAAAGAAAGAGGATAGGAGAGGCACTGGCGATGGCAGGCGAAATTGGGAAATGAGAGGAGAGAAGGAAATCAAGAGAACCACTTTTGATAATTTTACATATTTTTGTCATACCGTTAGAAACTTCCATGTATGTTGTAATTTATTTAATTCTCCCATTACATATCAATAATCTATTCCTCTTTCCATTTTACTGCAATTTTTCCCTGTTTATATGCTTAATCTGGTGCATATCACTTATCACATTTCTATAAGATATGGTAATTAAAGTATGAAACCAAAAAAGAGAGTTATTATTGGCCTAATCAGGTTAGCTTAGGTGTTTATTATTTTTTTATATTAAATTTTTTTAATTCAATTATGACTAGCAGATACATTAGATTTTGTTAAGGTTCCATACCTAATAACAAACTAATACTCCTTATGATAAATAAAATATATATATATATATATTTTAAAAAATTAATAATTTAATATTATTTTTCAAAAAAATAGGATTTTTTATGGTCCAATTACAATGCACCAACAACAATTTTGGTGTATCGTTCCTTGAAAAATGTAATAAATAATAAAAAGATCGTATTGTGTGACAAGTAAAATTATCAATTCCAATAAGAAGTAAATATTATTTTTTTATCACATTATATATAGCAAGTAAAATGAGTTTTAGTAATAAATAGGACCACAAAAATTACTTCATTTTTCTTCTAGTTTTACACATTACTAATAAATTTTCTTCTCATCCAAGTTTAACTGTTAATATTGATTAGTGTATGATACATCAAAATAACCACTGGTGCACCGCAAAAAATGGGACCAACTAGGGTAAAAAAATGATGGGTATGTTTGGTTTGTGTTTGAGAGATAAAAAGTACGAAAACATGTTTGGTTTGGTTTTTTGGGAAATTTGTTTTGGAAAATTGTTTTGAGAGAGAGTTTTGGAAAAAGTGATTGATTTGATGTGTGTGTGAGAGAGATTTGTTTGGAAAACTTGTTTGGTTTGTGTGTTTTGGGAAATTTTTTTGGGAAAATTTGTTTGGTTTGATTACTTTTGAAAACTTATTTGTAGAGAAAATTTCCGAAATTTTTTTCAGAAACGCAAACCAAACGAACCCGATATTATTTTGGATCCAATGTCACTGCTCTGCGTGAAGCACAACAGTAACTATTGTGCAATCTGTGAAACTCATTTCGGGTCCTATTTTGATGATTCGAATTGTTCAAATTTTAAAAAATATCAAGAACAATATACCTGTAAAAAAATCAAATTGATCAGATTTAATAACATCTTCATCAAATAACATTTGTATTTAGTTTGATACATACATGTTCATTTTTTTATATAAAGATGTGATTTGATGAACAAGTTATTAATATCTGATTAACTTGATTTTTTACAAGTATATTATTCTCGATATTTCCTAAATTTGAACGATTCGGATCATCAAAATGGGATCCAAAATGAGTCCCACAAGTTGCACAATAATCACTGCTGTGCTTTACACACTACACTGGATCCAATTATTTCATGATTAGAAAGAAAATAAAAAATCAAAAAAACAAATTGCCAAATCATCAACAACAATCATGTAATGAGGAGCAAATGTTTAAGTTGTTCCATGTGAAGGCAGAATTGCCAAATCACCATCCAAATATTCAATTCAATTTTTGGCTATTCATGGCAAAGGCTAATTCCAAGAACTTGTACATCAAACAGGCTGTTTAGGTCCTTTAAATAAATATATTAATGGCTGATTAATTATATTCTAAAACTTCAACATCAAACAGCCTATTTGATCCAACAACATGAGAAAAATTAGCAAAAATTTTGACAGGTTGTGTTAAATAAAAGTATTCCTATATAGATTATTGAAGAAATAATCTTCTTTTATACCAAACATGCCTCTCATATGATTGCATTTTGCACATAGACATGACTTCAAATTGTACAACAAAATCAAAAAGGAAAGAAAAATAATTCTTGCATCTAATTATCCAATTAACATAGATGAGGAGTATATAAGATTCTTTCTATTTTTATTTTTTTGGGAGGGTGAAAAGGAATTTTCTCAAAGGAAATGTAAACGGGAAAAAAAAGAAGAGCAAAATCCTTAACATTCATAAGACCTAATCCTACTTTCATTTCCAAAGAATACAAGTATAACAAAATAAGAAATTAAGCATATTTAGGGTTCTTATATCCAAGAAGAAAAAAGAAAAAAAAGGATAAAGGACTGTAGACCACATTATTTGACTGATTAAAAACTCCATCAGAACCATGAATTGCAGATTACAAACTAAAGGAATGGACAGACGACTAATAAAAATAGCTAGACTAGGCCTGTCAACGGATCGGATTTAGAGCAGATCTAGAAGAATCCAATCCGAATTTAACAGATCCGATAATGGACAATCCGAATCCAAATCCGCCTCATACAGATTCATATAGTCTAGCTACAAACTAAAACCCAACTGCTCAACATCAGATGCACAAACATGCAAAGGAAACTGTATGACCCAATAAATATACAGAAACGGTTAATAATTAGCTTCAAACTCCGAAACTTCTCATTTTTTATTGGACTCATTATGCTTAAAAAAGGGCAATAAACTTGTAGTCATAGGCCCAATTTCAGATCTCCAAATCAGGAGAACAAGTTAGGAGGCATTCACCGTCTCAACAGCCAAGCGAGCAACAAGGGAAGCAAGAGAACCATTTCGTCTCAGCAGGTTTTGGGGGGTTTGCCACCGGGGCTTGTGGCTGCGATTCTGGTTTCTCAGGGGGGTTTGACTGTAAATTTTCAGGAGCAACCTTCACTGAGGGAATTTTTCCAGCTTCACCGGTCAATCTGAAATGAAGACAGAAAGAAAGTATAATGCTTCAGGTAACACCAAGGAACTATACTTCACATAATATTCAGAACCAAGATCATTTTAGATAATAAAAAACAGTTAGATTATGTACTTCAAGTGCACAAAAGGTATGAATTCCCTACTAGAGAAAAAGAAAAAAAATTGAAAGACAGAAAGAATGTTTCCATAAGTCTATGGCAAAGGAGACAAGGTACAGAGGCATTGTGTTGAGAAAGTGAAAATAAAGTTCATGGGTAGATGAAAACAAACACGTTAGTTTGGCCAAATTCAAATCGTTAGACAATGCTCAAACGAATGGAAGATTAGGAATGTATGACAAAAAGTGCTTAGGAGACATTCATGCAACCATAGTCATTCGTGCAACCGTAGGAAATTCACACACAACTGTTTCCACCCAGATGTGTAAGAACGAAACAACTTACACTGGGAATGCAAAAGAACTGCTACTGTTACCACTCTCAGCAGAAAGGCGAGGGGTGCTAGCAGAAGTATGTACACCATCAGCAGGAGGCGTTTCTTTACCATCAGACACATTCGAATCACTTGTTGAAATATGGACCCCCTCAGCAGGAGGCCTGCTTCCCTTACTCTGAGTTTCCTTTGGCATTTCATCTGCTGATGCTTTTACATGAGAGTCCTCCGCATTACTAGCACTCCCATGATTGTCGGATGCTACTTCATTTACAGTGGGCAGGCTAGATGGTGCATTGTTCAACTCATTGGACTTAGCTTCAGTAACAGGTCGTTGGTTGGATTTAAAGTTGTTAATATCATCAGGCTTGGTTAGTTCTCCTGACTTGTACAACATAATAGCATGATCTCTAGAGAAACTGTTATTCCCCATGTGAATGCTAAACAATGACTCATTTGAAGCAACGCTCCATTCCATAGGTGTGGAAGGTTTGCTAGCGAAAACGGATGACGGAATTCTATTTGGGTCATACCCAGAACCAGCTCGCCCCATCATTTGTGTAGGAGGGGATTGCTTTGGAGATGCACTTAGCGTTCTCCACTCTGGAATCTGAAGGGAATGTTCTGGTGATGATAAGGGTCCTGGTCCAGCCCTTGGCGATGAACTCACCATGCTCCAATCGGGTGTTTGAGACAAACCTTCAGGCAATGAATTAGAATTATCAAGAACTTCCTTTTTGCCGTTGTCAGATTCAGTTAAAGGATCAAAAGATGAATCAGATGATGAAGAAGAGGAACGTGACAGTTTTCCTTTAACAACTGGATCACCATTAGCATGAGAAGACTCAGTAGGCACCGTAGAATGCTTAATATTTCCACTCCCAGGTTCTGACTCCATTGCTTGTGTAGTTTAGGACCTATGCCATCTCAACAATAGCAACCGTGCTGCACAGTGGAGGCGAAAAGGCACAAAATTAAATTTACAAGAACACAAAAGAGTCCATAGAAATGGACAAAATAAGGCTGATCACGAGCATTTAAATTAAACATTTAGGATAAATGAAGGACATAAATACTACAAAATAATGTATCTTGAACCTCGCACCAAACTGAGGAAATTGTGAAGTAATTTTACTTTCATAAAATTCCATCAAATGTTTTCAAGTGCTGATGTTTATACAGCTCCTACGGCTATGAGCTCTGAACTCTCTTCTCTAAGACCAGGTTAGATCAAATTTAAAACTTAGCCTAAAAATGTCAAAACGAAAATCCAGGTTGTGAAAGTTATTAAAGAAAATAAATAAACAAATAAACGACGGGAAAAAACAGTTTTTCCTTTGTTTGGGTATTGGCAAGAATGTGACAAGATAACAGAAACAGGTTTAAGAAACTTACTGTATAAATTTGACCTCTTTAAGCATTCCTTTTCAGTTCCATCAATTCTTCTGAAAGCCAAATTGAGCCTTAGGGTACAGCCTGGAAGAGGTTTAAGAAAAAGTTAAAAGGGAGAACTGCTTGCCTAAATGTCAGAGAGAGACGTATTTCAATTTTCTAACAAATTTAACAGAATTTGGTGACGATGCCCTGAATTAATGAGGCTAAAGTCCTGATGTTGTGCTAGCAGCAAATTCACAATTGCTATAAAAATAATTAGCAAACTATAGCAAGAAATTCCAAGAGACATATTACATTGTTCTCGAGATTGTTGAATTGAAATGGGTTTTGTTGTTGTGTTGTTGTGCAAAAGTTTTAGAAGTAAATGGAATTGTGAAATAAGAAATAATAATCGGTATGTTTTGAGTTCATAGGAGGTGGGATAAAATAAAAACATAAACTTCCATAAAATTCAAAAATTCTAACTTGGTATAGGGCTTTGCATTTGTAGAAGTTCAATGAACCCATTAACCACAATCAATTTAACATGGAATGAAAGCTCTTTTGCTGTTTCTCAGAGCAATTAACCCAAAATTTGGAGCTTTGTATTGGGTTTTGGGGTGTAATATTGAATTTGGATTACAACATGTTCGATTGGGCAACTGGGTTTTCTACAAAGGTTTTTGCATGATTAATGATTATAAATACAGACATTGTAAATTAAAATAAACAAATAAATAAAAAGAGTCGAAGAAATTGAACTTACTTGATTGAATACAAGAAAACCCTAAAGGCCCCAAGGATTGTTGATGATCAGCAGTTTCTCCTTTGCCAGTATGTCAACCCAAATATAGACTAGAAGAATATGCAAATGTAGAATAATAACAACAAAAACAGAAATTTATAAATAAATAAATAAATAAAATTGTAAAATCCAGATGATAACACACAGGATTAGAGCCAAAGAACGGGATTTTACAGCAATGGACACGGGGAAGCAGCCGAGGAGGTATTAGGGTTTGATCTGATAATATGTGCAGTGAAAGAGAGGGTCGACCGCCCATTTCGCTGATCACAAAACCCTTTTTTTTTCCCTTGTTTTTTCGTATATATCGTAGTGGCCGTTCGCGCCAGTTAACTACTCCCCCGTTTCAAAATATTTTTTTTTATTTTTTTTTTCAACAATGTTACGTTACTTGAATTTTTTTTTGGATTAAATCGATTGAATGTAAAATAACATCGTTTGGATCATTCAAGTCATACAAATTCGAGTCATTAAGTATTTTTCTTTTGCTTTTTCTTTTTTTATTGTTTCAAAATATGTCCCTTCTTAAAAGTTAACAAATAAAATAATAGTAAATTTTTTATTTCAACTTTTTTTTTTAAATTCTGTTGACTTTTTGACTTTCGAAGGTTATTATTATAATTGCGAGCGTGCCAGCAAAGATCAATCAATCCTTACAGAAAATTAATTGCTAACCAATTATCAGACGATTGTGTTTTAGTTCTTTCAGCCTCAATGAAGAGGACTTTTACTGGTGGCTTGATTTAGGAGAATTAAGCAATGTAACAATCAAATGAAGAACAGTTGAAGTATTTCATTAAAATGAAAAACTTACAATGATCCAAACTCAGTCTCGTAGAGGTATACAGCAACAATCTACTTGAAACTACTCCTATGAACGAAGTGCAGTGCATGAATTTAAAGTGCAGGAAATGTAAGACTGGAAATGTAAAACTGGAAAGGAAAAATAAGTATAATAAGACTGATTTTTTGGATATGAGTCTGGGGTCTTTTTCTGGGGCATTCTCTGCTATTTGTACTGCTCAAGGATGACCATCGAACTGCATTTCTAACCGTCGAACTGCTCCTCCACGATCGCTGATCATGTTGCCTCAAGATTAACTCCATTACGCCATTACTTGAAGTTAGGCTTCCCTCCTAAATTTGAATTTGAAATGTGAGTAACCGTTGAAACCACATCACCTTGCATCTTTTTGTTGATCCACTGCTACTCAGATCTCGTAATAACTAATACTAACTGCCACGTATACGATCAGGATCGAAGACTTGAATAGTCTTCCTATATTATCCTTATTTTGCCACGCGTCGAATTGTAATTGGCTTGTACAAAATATGTAGCCAACATTACCCCCCGCACTAATATACCCAATACTTGGTGATATTAGTGGATCAAGGTCCTTTTCCCACGTCTTAGAACGTGCATGGGTTTTGCATTCTCCCAGAAATGCAACTGTCATTCATCATCTGCATTAAACTCTCCTTCAATCTTTTGAACACCCCCACCACCTTAGTATTCGAACAGACTGATACATTTTTTATGGCCGAATCAATTTTTCTCTCCATTGATCAAGCACACGAAGAGTCATATGATGATGTTGTTCTTCCTCGAAAGAACCTCCATGCATTAATTAGCCACCTTTACCCACCTTTCTATATTCAGGTCATAGATGCCTTTGCAAATTATCAACCCTTGAACTTCGAGCATATTGCCCTTAATCCTTCGATTCAAAAACTTACAAATATGGACATGGGAAATTCTTCTTCTGACTCACCCTTGGACTACGAACAAACCGCTCTCAATCCTTTGATTCAGAAAGTCGCAAATATGGACATGGGAAGTTCTTCTTCACAACCCTCTACATGGGATAAGGCTACAACTTCTTCCTCTTCTGGGGCTTCTGACTGGATAAGCTGGTCAAAACCTGAGGCCTGTGATTTGAAGGAACGAATCAACCATCACTTTGTCGAATTTACTGACCCTTTAGAGTTCCCTTCTTATGCGCGAAGCTCGGTGGTCTATCCCTACGTGCCCATTGACCATCGACGCAGTTTGGAGGAGAATCTGCTTATGGCATTGTATACATCCTCTATGCCTACAAAGATAGTGCACGCCACCCGACACCTAGAAGAGGCACAAGGATACAATCCATCATTCTTAGCCCAGAAGGCGAAGATTTGTTCTTCTGACTGGCTCGATTATATTAATGCATTTGTTCCTTCTGCCTTTGTTCCATCTCCTGAAATAGAAACATCCACACCTTCTCCTCCGCCAAATCCTTGCTGGATAGAGAGACTGAGGCTTGCCCTCTCCGCGGATAAAATCTTTCCACCTTACAAGCCTCCACCTTCCCCTAATCCAACTGAGCGGAAGCAAGCTCAACTTCTGTTCGCAGCTTTCTCTCACTTGCCCTTCAATGTTCTTGAGGACGAAGTCCCTCTCAAGAACCTTCAATGGGCTTGTGATATTCTGACTCGGGGTCATGTCCTCAATCCCCTCGCCCAAGCAGAGCTTCACATGTTTTTGGACCAATTTCCATTGCTTCTCCACTGGCATCAGACCTCTATGGCCACCACATAATCTCTAGACCAACTCTCGTTCCTTCGAGTTCATGCCCAGTACGAAGCAGAGAACTTCATTTGAAGAATTCGATGATTTCAAGAATAAAGATTCTATGTACTAGGATGACTTGGATATAGACGAATTGGAACAAGGATTGAGAGAAATAGCATTCGAAATAAAGGCTGAAGAGCTCTTTTACGAAGTGAGAGCACATCAACTCATGCAGCCAATGTTAGAAGAAATAGAGGATAGAATAAAGAAAGAACAAAAATTCATTAATCATAATTGGACTAAATTTTATGATCTTGTTATTTATTCCATTCCCTATTTTTATGAGCTTGAGTTTGTACCCAAATAGTGCCATTCGATGTAATTGCTTTTGCTTTAATACCACTAAGACTTTTTCTTTGTTTGGTATGGTTTGATCTTGTCCCCATTTGTCTTTAAAGCAAATTCAGGGCTTCGAACTAAACAATCTTATCCTTCGAATTTGGACTCAATCGTTTTAAATGAAACACTAAAAAGAACCAACAATGAACCTTTCCAATTTATGGAATACAGTTAACAATTTCTGCTGATTTTCATTTAGAATTAGTGCTTCGAATTTAACAATCTTACCCCTTAAAGCTTGTTTTAATCATAACCAACATATGGTCATGATTAGTATGATCAACCAACTTTAAATTGACCATTTTTGCTTCGAAGAACAGTCCATGCTGTTTTTTTTTTTTCTTTTCAAAAGACAATCTCTGTCTGTATGTATATAAACCAAATATTGGTTTTGATATTTCGAATACCAATTCCCATTCTCAATGGGTCTCAAGTTTTACTTCAAAAAACATTACTTTTGTTGAGAAACCTAAAACAGGTATTCAATCCTTTTAAAGCAAACAAATACTTGAATATTCTTACATCTTTAGGTATGGAATGTGCTTCGAAACCGGCTTGGTAGTTTCGAAGCCATTGTTATTTGACTTTTAGCGCCAAAATCTGGTTTTTTACGTTTCGAACACCAATTCCCATCCTTAAGGGGTCTCAGGTTTCACTTCGAAGGACATTACCTTCATTAAGAAACCTAAAACAGGTCTTTAATCCATTTGAAGTAAACAAATACTTAAGTATTCTTACATCTTTAAGTATGGAATTTGCTTTGAAGCCGGCTTATCTGCTTCGAAGCCGTTGTTATTTGACTTTTGGCGCCAAAATCTGGCTTCGAAACCAAATATTTTACTTCGAAGCTGGTATCAACATCTGGGATGTGTTTTTCCCTCCAAAAGTATCAATGTTGAAGGAAACTCTTCATGTTTGTACTTTTAGTACTTAACGAATTACGCGATATATCTTTCAGATACAAAGGCTTTTAAAACCCTTTTATTTCGTGCTCTGAAATCACTTGCTCGCTCAACACACAAACCCTTTATCTCTACCGATCTTCCACTTCTTTCTACTCCCTTTCCCAGCTTTGTCATCTGAGAAAGCGTTCTATCAATGGCTTCCTCTTCATTGAAAGTGCCAGTTGTAGAGCGTGCGAGCCCGTCTGTAGCCCTAAAAAGGCTCATTGATACAAAATGTGAAAAGTACAAGGCTGGGGAGAAAAGTGCCATCGACGGACGTATCTTCATCCTTCGTCGTCATGTACAACAAGACTATGTGCTTGGGCCCATATTCAAGGAGATTCCTACTGAGCTTCCAGCTCTATATCCTCGTTTGGAAGACCATTGTCTCCTTTATGAAGGTGGCCTTGACTGGAGGAACTGGAGGATGAACCGCCCCCACCGATGCTGGCCCACGGTGAAACCGGAGTGGCAAGAATAGTATGATCGAATTGTCCCTAATAGGACCCTGGACCTTTAAGAACTCTGCCTTCTCGACGCCCTCCGACTATCCAGGTTAACCATCTCAGAGGACCCTTTCTTAATCCTTGCTGCCCTGTGCTTTTGGAATTCTGCTTTTAATTTCTTTCAATTTAGATGTGGGATGATGGCCCCTACTGTTCTTGACATTTTCCACCTATTAGGATTATCCCCCATTGGAACCCCCATTGGACCAGATTATCCTGACCTAGCAGTCCCATTTTCCCTCCTCTCTCTTAACTCATCCTATAGTGACTTCGTCAAGGCTGAGAATAAAAGAGAGGGTCCTGTGACTGATAGGGAATTCTTTTATTTCCTACTATATTAGCTTTGCAAGTTCCTTTTCTGCACTTCCTCTCAAAGAATCATGCCTGAATTTGCCCCTCTTACCAAAGCCTTTGTTTTACAGAAAAAGGTGGCTTTAGCTCTATACGTCCTAGGTCACGTATATAGAGCATGTTCTCTCTTTTGTGAGAAACCCTTAGATGCCAATCAAGGGGGACCATTTTGGATTCTTCAGCTTTAGCTTTTTGCTTATTTCACTGAGTTACAATCCAAATGTCTTAAATTTTTTGAGCCAAATCCTCCTACTCATAGCATGAGGCTAGCCAATGCTTCACTTTATCATTCTACCTTTGCTTTTTACTTCTCTTTTTTCCATCAGCTTCCAGCTTCTCCTCATTCTTACAGCTTTCGTCCCTTCGAACCCATTACCATTGGCCCATATTGGTTGAAGAACTTCCTAAGTGATAGATTCTGCGCTTCACATGTTCATAAAGATATATGGGCTTCTATTCTGCTCCCTAGAGAATTATTCATTGGAACCATGAACCCCAGAGCTTACAAATGCATTGCTGAGCCCTATTGTCCTGCTCAATTTGCTAGATAATTTGGCTTCTCATAAAGGGTCCCAATACCTCTCTGCAGTAACACCAATCTAAGTCTTACCACCAAGGATTTGAAAGTTCGAAGATCCAGACTAGAAGAGGCAACTTCTAAGTTTATACAGGACTTGGTCGAATTTGAGTACATCCATTTCCTTCCTCAAGGTAACATGTTGAAAAGATACCAAAACTGGTGGGTGACCAATATGGAAGTATACTTGGCCATTTCTCCTAAAGATCTACTAATGGTATTGGATGTGCCCAAGCCCAAAGGAGTTAGAGTTGTTACTTCTTCCACTGTTCTTATCACTCATGTGCCTGCCCCACACAGCCTATTCCTGCTGCCTCAACTCCTCCTAGAGTTACTCGGGCTGCTTTAAAGAAAGGTAAATACGCTTGTTTTCTTTTTTTTCTCCTTTTGCCTTCTTTATAATGCTTTTAGCCTCATCTTTAATTCTTCTTTTGTGAAGGTGGTGCGGGTGTCTCACAGGGAGATTCTCCTCAGAAGACCCAAGCTTTACAGCTCCTCAGGAGCAAACAGCAAAAGAAGAAAAGGAAACTCTTGCTTGATCCTGTAAAGGAAGTGCCTGAAGTTCAATCAGCAGAAGAAGAAGAAGTAGAAGAAGATCAAGAGCAAGAGGCACTCGTACAAAGAAGGAAAAGAGCAACTGTCTCTCCTTCTGATTTGGATCAAGATCCCACTCATGAGACAACTGCCAGAGTAGCAGAGGAACTCACTTCTGAGGAATCTGAATCCCAGATTGAGGAGAGAGAAATTGAGAAAGAGCAGGCAATACCAATACCGAGGAAAAAGATAAGGAAGATGACTATCTCTCCTTCTGATTTGGTCGAAGACCCTATTCATGAAGCAGCTGCTAAGGCAGTAGAACAAGAGCATTCTAAGGCCATAATTGTCTTTGAGAGAGCTGAGAAGAGACGGCAGCAGCAATTCTTAAGAGATGAAGCAGCTGCTGCTGATGCAATCCAAAGGGAAACTGCAAGAAGGCAACATATTGCTGAGCACTATTCCTTTCGAAGCTCTCCTATTGCTGCTATCACTTCTGAAACAAGTAATTTCTTTCATGCTTCTACTGTTTCTCCCTTATCAAATTTTTGGTATTAAAACTTGACATTACTTTACATCTCTTCTTTTGCAGCAACAACTACTGAGCCTATTCTTCCAATAAGGACTCCCTCAATTTCAGTTGAAGTTGATCAGATGCAAAATGTGAGGACTATTCAGATAATACTCCCACTTCCTAGGCCTACATTCAATGTACCCTCCTTGAGGCCAAGCATTCCTGCATCTCTTTTCTTTGGATTAAATTCGTATCTTCCTTACTTATCTTTGGATCTACCTCAATTTAATTCTCTTTCGAGCCTTGCTCTTCCCCCTCCTCCTAAGGAAATTCCAACTGCTGCTCTATCTCTGATGGTAGCTAATTCCCCTACAGAGGGTGCTGGCAGCTCTCCAACCCATGGTTTATTACCTTTACCTACTTCCAGCCTTTCTTCCCTTGACCTATTGGTGGCTAGGACCATAGAGACTGTTGAAGATGCTCCACCCATTTCTCCTATCCCTATACAGTCCTCTGTGCCTTCCACCACTGCTCTTTCTGCACCCCTCATGTCCACGGATGAGGTAGATATCTTCGAAGCAAGACTAGCCAGTCTCTTCGACATGCCTTCTACCTCTCCAATAGCTAATGATGAGGCTGAGCCATTAGTTCTGGCTGATTCCTTGTTAGAAATTCTTGAGAGCTCCTCTTCCTCCAGTAGTAAGTCTTTTGCACCTCTGATGGACTTAGACAGCTGTCTGGAGTTATTGATATCTTTTTCAAGGATTCCTTTCGAGGCTTTACAAAGGCCTATAATAAGAAATGGCTTCCTTCAGTACTGCAAAGTTGTTGAGCAATCCAGTATAACTGTCTCAAGTCATCTATCTCAAGCAGCAGCTACTATTGACTTTTACATCAACATTTGTCATACTGCCAGGGCTGTAGAGGAGAAATTAGTGAGAGACCAGAGCTTTGTTTCCACAGTTCATGCTAAAGTCTCAGGGCTAAAGGAACAACATTCCTCTGTCTCCCATTTTCGAACTCAACTATTGGAGAGGAAAGCTCAACTTGAGGAGGAGCTATCTGCAGTGAACCAGGCCTTGATCCAAACTGACACCAAACTGCAGATCACCAACCAAGGACTGGCTGACCGAAAGCAGGAAATGACCACAGCCATTCAGTTGTTTTCATCTTTTAATAATAGAGCATCCATTGTAAAAGAACAACTGAGGCATTGTAATGATTTCTGGGCCAATTTATGGCAGAATGTATTCAGCTCTTTATGAAAGACAAATTCTTATTTATCATTTGAGTATTTTTTGTGTTCTTGTACTTGGCATTTATTTTACTCCTTGTGTTTCCCATATAGTTGGAAAATAAGGTTTCAAATACCTGCCATTAATCTTTTTGGGATGTACATATCCATTCAAATTTCTCAAATGGTATGCTCCAAAAGGAAGGACTCTATGGACTTGGTATGGTCCTTCCCAGTTAGGTGACCATTTGCCAAACTTATGGCTTTTAATCCCTATTGGGAGTATGGTTTTCCACACCAAATCACTTTCATCAAAGCCAATGTGTTTGACTTTTTTATTATAGTTTTTGGCTACTTTCTTCTTTTGGAAAAGAATGTTATTTAATGCCAGAATTCTAGCTTAATCTATGCTTTCTAATTCCAAGCACATACTCTGATGGTATTGCTCAGGATTTAACTGGTCTTGGCATCTTACCCTCAAGGACTTAACATTAATTTCCACAGGTAACAATGCATCATGCCCATATACTAAGGCATAAGGAGTGACTCTTGTGCTTGACCTTGGGGAAGTTCTATAAGCCCACAATACATCCAACAACAAGTTATGCCAATCCCTAAGATTGTCTTCCACAACCTTTTGTATTCCTTTTCTCAAGGACTTATTGGATGATTCAGCTTGACCATTGGCTTGTGCATAATATGGGGTGGAATTCACAAGGCTAATTCCAAACTCTGCCACAAAAGACTTTACCATTTTCCCATCAAACACAGTCCTATTATCAACAGTTATAGTCTGTGGGATACCAAATCTGTGGATTAAATCCTTAATGAATCCAATAACCTTAGTTTGGTCTACAACCTTGTATGGCTTGTCTTCGACCCATTTAGTGAAGTAATCAGTGGTCACTAAGATGAAACAATGATGCTTCGAAGAAGGTGAGTGTATTTTTCCCATCATATCCATGGCCCATCCTCTAAATGGCCAAGGCTTTACTACCGCATGCAGGTCAGTTATGGGCACATACCTGATTGTGCCATGCTTTTGACATGCCTGGCAACCCCTTGCATATTCTATGCAGTCTTTAAGGATAGTTGGCCAATAATAGGAATGCCTTCGAAGCAACCACCTCATCTTCACACCTGGCTGGTGAGCACCACAGATACCTTTATGAACCTCAGCCATAGCTGTTAGAGCTTCTTTTGGGCCTAAACATTCTAGCAATAAACCATCTCCCCCTCTTTTGTAGAGAGCATTACCGTATATGATGTATTGCATAGATTACAATTTAATTTTTCTGCTGGCCTTCGAAGATGGGCCAGTCAAGTACTGCATTATTGAATGCCTCCAATTTTGTTCCTGTAAGTCATTATGATTGACTTCCAGGACCACATTCATTTTATTTAAAGGTGGTATTGATTTCTGGTATGTTGTTTGGCTCATGTCCCTTTGAGTATTATCCATTCTCTTGAAATTCGAAACTTTCTGAGCCACATCATTAGCTCTATTATTCAAGAATCTTGGGACATGAGTTACATTTGCTATTTGAAATTGAGAAAGCAGATGTAATGTAACAACATAGTATGGCAACATACTTATACTTTGACATTTGAAAATCCCTTTTACTTGGTTAACCACCAATTAAGAATCTCCAAATATGTCAACTGCATGAACTTGTAGTCCAATAAGAATTTCCAATCCAACTATTACGGCTTCATATTCAGCTTGATTATTAGAACAAGTAATTTCATCCACTCTGAAACCAAGTGTGGTTTCTATTCCTTGTGGTGACTTAATCACAATACTAATTCCAGTTAGGCCATTGGCTTTCGATCCATCGAACCACATTTGTCATGGCTCAACACTAGCCATACCAAGTTCCATTATGTCTTGGCTTTCTGTTTGAGATGGATGGTCTGCCAAAAAATTGGCTAAAGTTTGTCCTTTTACTGCCTTTTGGGGAACATATTCTAAATGAAATTCTGATAAGGCTAATATCCATTTGCCAATTTTTCCCCTCAAGGTCTAGATAACATATACTTAACTAAATCTGTGGTTACAATTACCAAGATAGTTGTAGGCAAAAGATAATATCTTAATTTCATTGCAGCAAAATACAATGCAAGGCACAGCTTTTCTACAGCTGAGTATTTACATTCACAAGAATTTAAAAACCTACTAAGATAATAAACAGCTTGCTCCTTGTCTTCTTCATTGTCTTGGGCTAAGAAAGCTCCCAATGAATCTTCTGCTGCAGCTATGTACAACTTCAAGGGTTTATCACCCTTTGGTAGCATCAGCACTGGAGGGTTGGCCAAGTAGGTTTTGATTCCTTCGAAAGCAATTTGATACTCCACTGTCCACACAAATTCTTCTTCATCTTTTAGCCTTAACAAGGAAGAAAAGACTTTAGTTTTCCCTGCAATGTTAGAAATGAATCTTCGAAGAAAATTAACCTCTCCAAGGAACTTTTGTAATTCTTTCTTATTTGATGGAGGTCTGGCTTCAATGATGGCTTTGGCTTTATTCTGATCAATCTGTATTCCTTTTTGGTGTACTACATAGCCCAAGAAGTTTCCAGATGATACGCCAAAAGCACATTTGAGAGGATTGAGTTTCAACTTGAACTTTCTCATTCTTTCAAAAGCTGCTTCTAAGTGAAACAGATGTTCCTCCATAGATTGGGATTTAACTACAATATCATCAATATAACAGTCTAAATACCCACCAACGACGTCATGAAAGATAGTGTTCATAGCCCTCTGATATGTAGCTCCAGCATTCTTCAGGCCAAAAGGCATTTTAACCCATTTGAAGGTCCCAATATTCCCAGGACATCTAAATGCTGTCTTGTAAACATCTTCCTCTGCAATGCAGATTTGGTTATAACCAGAGTGCCCATCCATCATTGATAAAATTTGATGCCCTGCTGAACTATCTACCAATAAGTCTACTATAGGCATAGGATATTCATCTTTTGGAGTTGCTAGATTTAAGTTTTTAAAATCAATGCATACCCTCATTTTACCATTTTTCTTAACTACAGGTACAATATTGGATAGCCATTCAACATACCTGGCTGTCCTGATAAAGCCTGCCTTGAGTAGTCTAAGAATTTCTTCCTTAACTTTCTGAATCACTTCTGGACTCATTCTTCTTGGCTTTTGCTTGTATGGCTTGAATTAGGCCTCATAGGGAGCCTACGTTCCACTAATGACCTATCCAATCCTGGTAGTTCATTATAAGACCATGCAAAATAATCTTTATATTTCTTCAAAACAACCAACAACTGGTCCCTGTCCAGAGCATTTAAACAAGCACTTATATAGGTGGGCTGTTGCATAGAACCTTCCCCTAAATTTATTTCTTCTAAGGAGTCTTGTGTCTGAGAACTTACTGAAGCTTCTTCCTTGATCCCTTCTGCCTTCGAAGTAATCTTCTTGCTTTGTTCTGCTCCTAGGTTCTTTAATTCAACATCTTTAGCCTCCTCCTCATAGACAAAGTCTGTCCATAAGGCTTCTTCTTCCTGTATCTCCTGGACTTTTGTTTCAATATCCAATGCACAGTATTTGTCAAGGACCAAAACTCTGGCCTGTTGTTGCTTCTGCTTGCAGCCAATTATTATGGCTTCTTTCTCTTGCTCTTGTACTCTCTGGACTATTGATTTTACATCCAATATTGAGAACTTAATTAGAACCAAAGACTTGACTTCTTGAACTTCATTTCTTTGCCTACAACCAGGCATTATTGTTATCCTTAATGACAACATCTTCATCAGCACTCTCCTGGACTAAGTGCTTCAGGTGTGTCACTTTCTCATCAGCCGTCACTTCGGCTGAGCCATCAGGTTTCCTCAGTATACTGAGTGGTGTCACTCCCTCAATATACAATTTGGCCTCTACGAAGTCTGCACAGGCTATGAAGGGTTGAGAATCTGCATCAATTTCCTCTGTCTCCCCATTGTCCAAGGCTATCATTATTTTCTGATGCAAAGAGGAAGGCACACACTTGTTAGTGTGAATCCAATCTCTACCAAGTAAAGCATTGTACTTAGCATTGCTGTCGATGACGAAGAATGCTGTCATGCAGTCCCTGGTTCCCACACTCAGGTTGATAGGCAGAATTCCCTAAGCCATCTGTTTGTCTTCAGTGAAACCAGCAATGGTTGTGGTGGTTGGGATTAACCTGGGGTTCCTTTTCCCTAGTTTCTTCAAGGAAGATGTCGGTAGTAAGTTCACCGCTGCCCCATTATCTATCAAGACTCGGTTCAATTGTATCCCATCGAAAAAGGTCCTGATATACAAAGGCTTGACCTGCTGTGTCATAGAGTTCGAGGGATATTCAAAAGGATATGAGAGATTAATGCTCACCTCTTCTTCACTCTCATATTCAGTTTCCATTGGGGTAGCCATTCCGGAATCATCTTGCACCATACTCACTTGTGAGTCTTCACTAGAGACTGGAATTGGGTCCATTTCCTACCCCTCTTGGTTCTCATCTCCAGCTTGGAATTCATGCGGTAGTATGTGTACCATATTTACTAATACTGAGCCAAATTGGATGGCTGGCTGTGCCTGTTTATCCTCTTGGCCATCTTGTTCAGTTACTTCAGAAGCATCCTCCATACTGCATTCTGGCACTTCCTTACTAACAAGCTCTTTCAAATGGTCTTTTCTGACTAGTTTTTCAACCAAAAATGTTTGTTCAGCCATGAAGGCTTTGAACATTTTTTCTTCAACCATCTCTTTCTTTTGGCGTAGGCCAACTTCTTTCTCTGCCTCGCTATCACTCTCCATCAACGCCTTCTCCAATCCTGCCAAACTGGACTTCTCTCTGGCTTTTAGTTCGGAGTGAACTTTGGCCAACTGTTCTCTGCTACAACTCATTTTGTCTTGTAGAGTTGGTCTTGGAGAATGGTCTGACTTTGGATTCTTCTTTCCTTCTGTCTAGACCAATGAAGAACTTTCTCCACTTTCCTTCAAGTCTTGCTAGTACTGTGTGTACCTACGCTGAATTTTCCTCCTTTGTGATCTAGAAATTACGGGGACCATATCTGGTTCCTTTGTTTTTGGGTGTTTAAGCAATACCCAATTGTTTGGAGCCACCAAAGGAGGCTTGACCATCCTGCCTTGGTTTCCAATTACATCTCTTTGGGTAAACACTTCCCCAGGTTTGTTCTGTATCACAAACCAATCTGGGACCCCAGGTACCCACGAACTTACTGACCCGGCTGTTAAACTGCCTCTTTCTTCCTTCGAAGTCACCTTCGAAACTGGCTGTGAAGGCCACTGTTTAGCCCTGACTTCATGCTTTGGGCCTAACTCAGGCCTTTGATGAAGGTGTCCATTTTCTGTCCTGCGTGAGGCTAGTCTAGGGGTCCAATCTCTGGCTTTGACCCTATAAACTGAACCTCTCTCCAGTCTCCTCTCAGAATGACTGCTCTCCATTCTGTAATAATTAGGTGGCATGGACTCATATAAAGGCCTCTTGCCTTTGGAATGCATTCTATCAGCTGTTGGTTCAACCATCAATGGCTACTGCCTAACACCAGATGGATATGGCCTTTTATTGTAAGCATTGGCTGGTTTAGGACGTCTCTGCACATCCTTGTAATATTCCTTCCCATCAATTGGAAGCCCTTTCAACCATTTGTAGCTCAGTCTGCACCTGGGACACATTATTTGCATTACAGCTGCTTCTAAGGAGTCATTATCCAGTGCTTCTTTATCAGAGTCTTCCCTCTGGTGTGAGAAATCTTGTCCAATAGCTGGCAGATTTTCAGTGTCTTTCTTGATAGTTGTCTGGTTAGCGAAATGCATCTGTACGTTGACTTCTTCCAATTCTTTCAATGACAAGCTCTGAAAGTCTGGCATAATGACATTGGCTGCCACCTCTCCAATTTCTGGAAATGGATTACTGTCGATCCCCATAGCCTTTTCTGCTTTGGCTGAGAATTTCAAACTTCCTTTCCGAATTTGTTCTTGGATCCTGTCTCGAAAAACAATACAGTTCTTAGTCGAGTGAGACCAAGAATTATGCCATTTACAATATACTTTTCCTTTAAGTTCATCAAGAGATGGAATTTTGACTCCTTTTGGTAATTTAAGGAAGTTTGCCGCAAGCAAATGATCAAAAATGTCATCTGCCTTAGTTAAATCGAAAGAGTATTTCCTATGAAGGTCTTTCTTTTTAAACTGTTGGTCAATTGTTGTATCCTTATGAATTAATGCTTCACAGATTACAGGTTTTTTCCCCACAATCTCTGCTGCATCAATCTCATAATTAGGATTTCTATAATATGTCTTGTACGATGCATTGTTTCGATCTTGTTCCTCCTCTAGTAATGCTTCGTACCTAGACACCTTATAAGTGAGTTCCACTAAGTCTCTGAACTCAGTTGAGTCAAACTTCTTTCGAAGCCTAAACTCTAAACCATTTTGAGCCAATCTTACGAATTCTGGCTCTGGTAAGATGACTTTACATTTATTTCAAGCCCTTTTAAATCTGGCAATAAACTGAGTAGCCTTCTCATCAGGCCTTTGACTCAATCTTGCCAAGTCTGCCATGGAAACCTCTGGCTCTGATTGGAAGAATTGGGCATGAAATGCCTCTTCCATCTGTTGCCAAGTCTGGATAGAGCCAGGTGTAATGTTAATATACCATACAAATGCTCCCCCAGTTAGGGAATTTGGAAATAACCTTAACTTCATATAGTCATTATTGGTAAATTCACCGCATTGAGCAGCAAACCTAGCAATATGTTCTATTGTTGATTGGTTTTCATTCCCATAAAAAAGGGCAAAATCTGATATCCTGAAACCTCTTGGGTATTCATGTACCCTGTCTACCCATTTTGGATATGGTTTCCTGCACATAGGAGTCTGGACCCCCCGAGCCATCGGTCCACACATCTCTCTAACAATATCTGCAATTTGGTCCCTAAGGACCATATTTTGTGCCTGTTGAACCACTACTGGAGGGGCAAACATAGGATTTTGTGGGCAAACTTGTGCCTGTGGTCCTCTTGGTCCATAAGGTGGTGTATTTGGGACTGGTTGTCCCTGTGGTGCAGGTTGCTGTTGGGGGTGTGGGTAATCCCTTTGAGCCTATCCTGCGAAAGGACCTGCGAAAGGTGCTGGAACTGGTGTTGTGTCTCTTCCATTTGTAGGAAAACCTTCCAACCCCCCGGGTGTAAATTCGAATAAGGGATTAGTGAACCCCCTTCGAACATGGGATTTGGAATAATTCTTATGCCATTTCTTGTACTGGGCTAGATCCACCAAATTGCATGGCTTCACTGTTAAGTACTGAGGCATTTTGACCTGCTATAGGCCTCGGAATAGGCTCGTACCAAGACTGAGGTGATGGTCTTTCATAGTTCTGATTACTAGTTTGACCATTAAAATGTCCATTAACTTGCATAAGCTGTTTATCTCTAGCCAATCTTTGCTGAGGGACATTTGGAATTTCTTCCATATGTCTTGCATTTGTTGGTTAGTGGTTATTCATTCGATCCAAAAAGGATGTTGCCGACCTCTCCATTATGTTCATTAATTGTTGTCCCATAGCATCTACTAGGCCACTCCATGGATTTATTGGCTGAGTAAATGGAACAGTAGATGGTCCAATTCCTTGGTGTCGTCCAATATTATAAACATGTGGTATTTGTTCCGAAGTGCTGGTTTGTTCGACAATAGGTTCTGATAAAATGGGAGTTTCCACAGGATGTGTTATCACATTATCCTCTAGATTAGGTATTTCTACCTCTCCTTCCACGCCTTCTTCCAAGCGTTCATTTTCTCCTTATCTTCTACGTCTAGCCATTTAAATATAGTCCCACTGGGCGTGCCAAAAATATATGTTGGCTTTTTGGCTTTCGAAGGTTATTATTGTAATTGCGAGCGTGCCAGCAAGGATCAATCAGTCCTTACAGAAAATTAATTGCCAACCAATTATCAGACGATTGTGTTTTAGTTCTTTCAACCTCAATGAAGAGGACTTTTACTGGTGGCTTGATTTAGGAGAATTAAGCAATGTAACAATCAAATGAAGAACAGTTGAAGTATTTCATTAAAATGAAAAACTTACAATGATCCAAACTCAGCCTCGTAGAGGTTTACATCAACAATCTACTTGAAACTACTCCTATGAACGAAGTGCAGTGCAGGAATTTAAAGTACAAGAAATGTAAGACTGGAAATGTAAAACTGGAAAGGAAAAATAAGTATAATAAGACTGATTTTTTGGATCTGAGTCTGGGGCCTTTTTCTGGGGCCTTCTCTGCTATTTATACTGCTCAAGGATGATCATCGAACTGCATTTCTAACCGTCGAACTGCTCCTCCATGATCGCTGATCATGTTGCCTCAAGATTAGCTCCATTACGCCATTACTTGCAGTTAGGCTTCCCTCTTAAATTTGAATTTGAAATGTGAGTAACCGTTGAAGTCACATCACCTTGCATCTCTTTGTTGATCCACTGCTACTCAGATCTCGTAATAACCAATATTAACTGCCACGTGTACGATCAGGATCGAAGACTTGAATAGTCTTCCTATATTATCCTTATTTTGCCACGCGTCGAATTGTAATTGGCTAGTACAAAATATGTAGCCAACAAATTCATTAATTATGTCAATTAATATTCTTAAAAAAAGTCAAAGAGTAATTTTGAAAATTTATGGTTGCGTTTGGTAGAGTTTTGTAAATATGATTTGAGAGTAGGAGTTGTATTTTGAGTTTGTGAGTTGTGGAATTATGATTTGAGTGTAGAAAATTTGTTTGGTTATGGTTTTTTAATAGAGTGTTGAATTGAGTGTTGAATTGAGTTTTGAAAGTTTGATTTGACATGTGAAGTAAGAAAATTTGTTTGGTAATGAGTTTTAGAAAGAATTTTCAAAACTTAATTCAAATTGTTATAACTCATAACAAAACACACTACTTTCACACTATTGAAAATTCTGATCAACACTCATAACCAAGCTCTTTTTAAAATTTAATTAAAAAAATTTATTATTAACAAAAAATAACATTAATTAATTTTTTAATTGAAAATACTACAAGAGAAATAATTTTTTTTCAAAATAAATATTCAAAAAATTTAAATCATAAATATTTAAATAATTTAAATAATCTAAAAAATTTAATAAGTAAAAAATTAAAATAAATATTCAAAAAATTTAAATCGTAAAAATTTAAATAATTTAAATATTCAAAAATTTTAAATAATTTAAAATGTTAATATTTTAAATTTAAAAACAACTCTACACTCAAATCATAACCAAACACATAAAACAAAACTTAATTAAGAAATTATTTTTAAAACTCATAACCAAAAACATAACTCGAAACTCCATACTACTTTCACAACTCTACACTCAAATCATAACTAAATACATAACAAAAAAAATTAAAATATTTAAAAATATTTTTATAAAATAGAGTTTGAATTTATTTTTATAAAATATTTTAAAGTTTAAAAAATTAAAATCATAATATTTTGAAATTGAAATATTTAAAAATATTCAAAAAATTAAAAAAATCGTAACATATTTAAATATTAAAATATTTGAAATCTTAACAAAATTAAAATATTTAAATATTTAAAATATTTAAAAAAATTAAAATATTGATTTGAATTTAGTTTTAAAAAGAGTTTTGAATTATATATTTGGTTATGAGTTTTGAAAAGTAATGATTATGTTTTGAATTGAGTTTTGAGAAATGAATGTAGAATTATGATTTGAAAGCTCAAAACAAACAGCACACTCAAATCAATGGGTGGAACTATAATTCAAAACTCTTACCAAATATTTTTAAATATAATACTTGTACTATTAAAAAAAATTAAAATTTTCAAAATGGACTAATATTTTGAGATGGAAGGAGTATGTGGGCCTTCTTTAATTTTTTATTTATTTTTCTTTTTTCTCTAATATGTTTTGTAGAATATTTTGGGGAAAAGTATTGCATATCTAAAAAAAAATCGGTGTGTTTGGTTTCAATTTTCTAAATTCAGTTTTTTTTAAAGTGAATTTTTTGTTTTTTATATTTTTTTTGGTTTTTAGTGAATATTTTTAAAATTTTAAGCATTTTTTTTTTACTTTTTTAGATGCACCTTACTTAGATGTATTTAAATAGTAAAATATTTGTAAAAAATATTTTAAAAAATTAATAATACATAAAAATACGAAAAATATACTGAATTTTTGTATTTTTTTTATATTTTTTTATATTTAGTGTATTTTTTAAAGATTTTTTTCACAAATATTTTTAAATGTATCTATGTTAGGTGTGTCTAAAAATTTTTAAAAAATGCTTAAAATATTAAAAAAATTTATTGAAAACATTAAAATACGGAAAATAAAAAAATAGAATTTTCTGAAAAGTGTTTTCTGAAAACCACAACCAACTGCATTTTTTTTGACAAAAATTAAAATAAAAAATAAGTGAAAAGTACTATAATATTTTCAAATTAATGGGGAACTTTTTTATATTGCAATAGAAATTACAAATGGTTAAATTTAGAGTTATTTACACCATGACCCAATTAATTATTAATGAATATTAATTTACATTCTGAACTTGTACATTTTGATCCTCTTCAATTATACAAATCTTACAAATGCACAATTTTAAAGGTAGTCTAGAGAGGGTTTGCACGGGTGAAAATTATGCATTTTTATAATTGAATGATTAATATATCTGAATTCATCGATGAGAAAGGTTAATTAATAGTTAAAGATGTCTTCATATAATTAATCCTTAAATTTACCCATTGAATTGACCAAATTGTCTCTCATCTTCCATATCTGCCTATCTGTTGCCACCACAATTTGGACAAAAAATCTTTCTTATTTGTGTTTGAAAATAATAATCTAGCTCAATTTAATATATATATATTTTTTTTCAGATTCAAGCTCAGTTTATTTATATAATCGAGCTTGGTTCAAGTTTTTCAATAATTGACAAGCCAAGCTTACAATTAATTTCAATTCAGTTCAAACTCAAATCCAAACTCGACTAATTTGAAATCAAATTGAGTTTGAAGATCAAGAAACTTAACTCATTTATTAGCCTTACAGCCTTACAAAAGTTGCAATATAACCATTGGATGGAAGGCCAGTCAAACTAGGGTGGCAGCTGCACTGCAACTCATTAACTCAGCATGAATTACTAAAACATTTTGAAAAAAACAAAATCACCCCCTTTTCTATTTTCTTAAGCAAAACAGAGGACCACCATGACTACCATAAGAGATCTTGTTTCCACATGTATTGAGAGTCTCAATACATGTGGAAGCTAGGGCTGTCAATGGATCAGATCTAATCCGACTCTGACTAGAATCCGACTCGAAAATCCGAATCTGTTT
The DNA here is from genome assembly GCA_036172215.1 of Camellia granthamiana. Lineage (NCBI taxonomy): Eukaryota > Viridiplantae > Streptophyta > Magnoliopsida > Ericales > Theaceae > Camellia > Camellia granthamiana. The sequence continues at coordinate 16,408,132 of CM069903.1, read as the reverse complement.
ACAAAAATTCTGATTCAATGATCCGAATCCGTTTAATCTGTTTATTAAACGGATTGAATATGTAAAAATCCGATCTGATTATTCTCAATTTAAATGAAGAAAACAAAAAATGAAAAAAATAAATCAAATTATATAAAATTGTAGCTCAATAAATATATATAAATGGATCAGATCGGATTATCGGATCAGATATCCAAAATCATCGGATTCGGATTCAGATTCGGATATCTATAATCGGATATGAACTAAATGTATTCGAATCGGATTCGAGTTTGCCTTAATCGGATCGGATTCGGATTTTGCCAAATCCTATCTGAATCCGATCCATTTATAGGCCTAATTGAGAGCATTGACTATTTTTTTTTTCTCTCTTTCTCTCTCTTCAGCACTGCTACAATTACCAGTCTCAAGAGGAGTCCAGATCATCTGCCATCCATTTTTGCAGCGCTTTCTGCGGCCCGCAAAAACGACGTCGTTTTTTTTTTTTTTTTTTTTTGTCTCATTCTTTCTTACTTTTCTTTTCTACCCCTTTTCGTTTTTGAACCCAGCCCCTTTGAGAGAAACAAACAGAGAGGCGAGAGGAGTGAAATGGGTGCTCAATTTCAATAGGTAACTCTGCACATGAAATATAGAGCAAACCCTTACACTGTAAACAAGCATAAACCCAATCTCCATCAACAGTCGTCAAAGGAACTGCAAGTATAAATCAAGTTCTTATCTTTATTGCACAAAATCAATGGATATGGGTGATTGGGTTGCTGAAACTCAATCTTATTCTTCTGGGTATTGTTGTTTTGCTTCGGATTGAGCAGAGCACACTTGAAAAAGCATCGGATTGACCTACGAAATGAATTTGTGGGTTTAGGTCAGAAGGTGGAGATTGATTCGGCGTGGGTTTTGCATCTTTTTAACGAAGGATTTTAGAGAGAGAAAGAATGGTGATGGATGAGAGATGGTGCGCGGCCATTGATGGGTTTTGATAGGGTTTTTTGATGGGAAGTTATGATTTTATGTAGCATTTTGATTGTTGAGATTGAAAATATAGTGATTGGGGTTTGAGATATATGTATATACATATAGAGATAGAGATAAAAGAGTGGATATAGAGAGGAATTTGGACTGAGAGAGAGTGGAGAGAGAAAGAGAGGGAGTTGATAAACAAAACGACGTTGTTTGTAGGGGGTCGTAGGGAGAGCCGCAGGAAATGGCGGTCGATCATCCTTACTCGGAGTAAAAGTGGTTGCCTTGTGAGATCGGAAAACAGATCCTCGGTCGCCCTTTCCTGCCGCCTTCCCTGCTGCCCGCTCCAAAACGACGTCGTTTTGGCCAAAACGACGTCGTTTTGGCCAAAACGACGTCATTTTGGTTAGTTGTTATGGTTTTATTTTTTTTTATTTCTTCCCCAAAATTTGAATTTCCCGCTTCTTTGACTATCATCTTCACCCAGTAGCTCTATGTTTTGTTTTATTTAGCCCTAACAAACTGAGAGAGAAACGATAGACGAAGAGAGAAAGAGAGATAGTAGAGGGGCGCGACGGCGAAGGACAAAAGATGGCGGAGGGAGGAGACGACGGCCACGGCGAAGGACGGAGAATGGCGGAGGGACTCGACGCCACGGCGAGGCGATATTGCGGCCATGACGAGGTAAAATAAGCAACAGAAAATAAGTGACATTAATCATGATCATCATTTCAAATTTTTATCACTGATATATACATATATATATATATCTGTCTTTGTTGTCGAAAATTTCTAAAATTTCGGAAGCTATGTGTGCATTTCTGTGTTCTTTGTGATCGCCATTCATGATTCATGACTGGGTATTATTTGATTATATTATGATTTTCCATTTGAATTAAGCCTAAAAAAAAATAAACCAAACACTACTTACACAATTATCCACCGAAAAAAACAAAGCTCAAGCATATATATATATATAATTATGCATATACTCCATTATTTTAATATTATAATAATATTCAAATAACATTTTGATTTGTGGAATAAATTTATTAATTATGCTTAATAGTTGGGTAGGATTTATTAATAATATTCAAAAATATATTAATTATGCTTGAGCTCTGTTATACAAAGTAAAACAGAACTAAAATGTAATAATATTCAAATAAATGGAAGAATAATTAATAGAAGAATAATATATTAATCATGCTTGACCTCTGTTATACAAAATGTTATACAAAGTAAAACAGGTTCAAATAAATGGAAGAATAATTAATAGAAGAATAATATATTAATTATGCTTGAGGTCTGTTATACAAAATGTTATACAAAGTCAAACAGAACTAAAATATAGCTCTTTTGATTTCTAGAATTACTCAGTAGTATTTGTGATATGCTTGAGCTCTGTTTTACTATGTTTCAGCTCTATTTCTGATGAGCTCTTTTGATATGCTTGAGTGTCAATTCTGTGAATCTGGAATTCCTAATTTTTTTGATTTCTTATTTTTAGCTCTTTTGAAAGAATGTTAATTGCTCTGTTGTCAGCTTATTTGTTTTTTGTTTTTTGTTTTTTTTTGTTATATCTTTGGAAACTTTGGCAATTGATGGGAATTAGCTTAATTTGTGATGATCATTGCTACAAACACAAGACAGAAACCAAACACTACTAGGACAGAAATTTACAAAATTTATTTGTAAGCCCGCTTCTAAAAAATCCTATCCATAAATTTTTGGGTATTAGCTTATTTTATTAGTTGTATGGTACTTAATTGTAGGTAATGGAAGAAAATAATGTTGTTGATGAGTTGGGTAGTTGTGGTTGGAAGCCGAAATTGGGCATGCCATTTGACTCTGAACAAGTTGCGTATGACTTTTACAATAACTATGGCGAAAATGTGGGCTTTAGTATTAGGAAGTCGTATGCACACAAGAACAAACAAACTAAGGAAATAACTTCACAGACTTTTGTATGTTATAAAGAGGGAAGTTGGGGTATTGACAAGCGAGATCCACTAGTAAAATTTTCGAGAAAAGAGGTGAGATGTGGTTGTGGTGCCCGATTGAGTATCAAGTTAGATAGAAATTTAGGAAAATATGTTGTAATTGATTTTGTTGAACATCATAATCATGACCTTGTGCGTCAAGAGTGCATTCATATGTTGTCATCCCAAAGAAAAATATCTACCACCCAAGCAATTGAAGAAGAATTGGCTTCAGAATCTGGAATTCCTCTTAGGTCTGCTTATGAGCTATTGGGTAGGGAATCTGGTGGAAGAGCATCACTTGGTTTCACCAAATTGGACCAAAAAAATTATTTGAGATCGAAGAGACAAAAAGACTTGGAATATGGAGAAGCGGGTAGTGTGTTGCAATACTTTCGTAAGAAAACTGTGGAAAATCCATCCTTTTATTATACAGTCCAATTAGATTGTGAAGAGCAAATAACTAATATATTTTGGGCCGATGCTCAAATGATAATGGACTATGCTCAATTTGGTGATGTTGTGACCTTTGACACTACTTACAAATTAAATAACGAGCATAGACCTTTTGGGACCTTTGTTAGATTTAATCATCATCGAGAAACATTTATATTCGGTGCAGCGTTGATGCATGATAAAACTGCCGAATCATTCATGTAACAACCCCTATCCGTGATTAGCCACTAATCTGTATTTAATGATGTTAATGAGTGGATTAAAATAAATTATGTGCTTATTCTGCACTTTGTATGATTTTGGCTTTCTATTTGTTACTTATAGGAATTTCTGTTTGGACTTCCGCTTTAATATGTGAATCGAAAGCCTTATCGGCATCCGAAACTGAAATTGATTACGTCAATATGTTATTTGGAATTTTTAGAACACTATGGCAAATTTTATTAAAAATTGATTCAGAACGATTAATTAGGTTGTGTTTGGTTAGCCTAATGTCCCAATTAATGCATTATATCATTATAACTATATATCCAACACATAAGCTCATTTTCTTTTATCCCTTGAGTGGAAAAATATGGTGAAACATTTTAGAGAGAGACGGAGCACAATTCTAGTGAGAGAAAGGAAGAGATTGTAGAAGAATTGAAGGCTATAGCTTGAATTGATCCAAGATTGTGCAAGTACCTAGCTAATTGAAGACTCTAGGTAAGGATTTAAGACTTAATTATGACTTTTAACCATCAAGTAGATCATTTCAAGAAGAATTTGTGATTATGTACAAAAGTTGAACCAAAGATGATGAATTTAGAGTTAATTCATACATGCATGCTTAGTTTAGCTTAATTTCATCATCTTGAACATGATTCATATCATCCATGTTTGCATTATCATGTTTTGAACCTTGAATTCATACTTTGAAAAGGGATTTCTTACATGCATGGGGCTTATGAGCTCAAATTACAAGTTTCATGAGTTTTGGAGCAAGGAGATTAAAAAGTTTTGCATGCATGTACATTTTCTTACAAATTGAGCATGATTTCCATGAATCCTCTCTTGCATGTTTGAAATTGATCTTCATTTGGGGAAATCATCAAGTTTCAAGTTGTTTTGTGGTGTTTAATCATGTTTTGAGAAGTTTGATACAAGAAAACCCATGCATGTTGTGTTCATGAACATTCATCATGTTTTAAGTTGAAATTGTGAGTTTTTAACAAACTCTTTTATGTTTTACAAGTTTACTATGTTGTCTCTAGTTTTGGGGCCCAAGAGATGTATTTTGGATGGTTGAATTCGAGTTTTGAGCTTGGGAGGTCAATCTGGATTTTTCAGAAATTTGACCTACGCTCGAGCGGGGACTTTCACGCTCAAACGTGAACCCTGAATTCATGAACCACGCTCGAGCGAGGGTCGAGCGCCCATCGAGCGTGAAAATCTTGCATCCAGTACTTTTAGAGTTTACAGTCCGCTCGAGCGGGGAAAAACACGCTCGAGCGGAGCTTCATTGTCTACATGTCTGCTCGAGCGGGGAAACCCACGCTCGAGCGTAGACCTCATTTTCAGAAAATTTGACTAAGTGTTCCAAGGCATGTTTTGGCATCCTCATTACATCTTAGGCATTCCTAAGCCTTAATTACGCCATAGTAATGAGGTTATGGATTAGAAACACACTAAGGAATGAATGTACTAAGTCAGGGAATTGCAAGTGTGTATGTGTTTAAGCATTGTGATAAGAAAGAACAAGAACCAACGTAAAGAAAGCTAAGCCATGTTGGCTACATGAATGTGTAATGATAAGGCGTGCTTGTGTTATGTATTTTGTGATTGTAGGTCAAGACTCGAGGATTGATTGACCGCTTACTGAAACCACTGTGAGTAACGTTATTGTGAAGATACGTTCATGTGAATTATGTTCTAAATGAAATATGATAAGTTCTGATTTCTGAAATGATATCTGTTTTCATGAACGAATATTCCATGTTTGAAATCTATTATGGCATCCATAGATAGTCCCAAGTCATGGGGGACGACATGACAATGTGGGTCCATGACATATAAGTTTACGAGATCTCGTTAGCCACTTCATTGTGGTGATATGTGTTTAATCGGTATCCGGAACCGATTACTCTAGTCGGAAGACGTTGTGTGATGTGTTCTATGGATGTACCATTATTAAGTTCTAATATGAGGATGATTATGCTATGATCTGTTTTTAATTATGATATGTTCGGATTTCGTTCACTAACCCCTTTACCTTAATGTTATTCACTGGGCTATAACTCACTGTGTGTATATATGTATAGGTAGGCATTCTGGAGATCAAGCCTGAAGGCTTTTGCCCGAAGTCTGTATTCTGTTGTCAGCCAACCATTGTGCCTCACGTGGAGGTTCCTGAAGCATCCTGTGTTTAAGTCCTGTGGTTTATGTTTATATAAGACTTGACTTGATGTCGTTGGCTGTACTTACAATACTGTAATGTGTGTGGGTATAATGTATGGTTGACTACCGGTCATGTATATAAAGTTTTAAATATTCTGTTTCATATAAGTCAGCACAGCTCATTGGACAACTATATTTATGTTTTTTTGCTTCCGCTAGCCCCTTAATTTTGTTAATCTGTTCAGAGGCCTTCGGTAATCCAAGGATTACTGGCCGGTTACGATGCTAAACCTATAGGGGCGGGTTTGGGTCATGACAATTCACATGGTTGTTTCAGATTTTTTTGGAGGCAATGTCAAACAAAGCTCCAAAAACTATTTTCACAGATCAAGATGCTACAATGGCTAAGGCCATTCCAATTGTCATGCCTAATACAAACCACCGACTTTGCACATAGCATTTGATGCAAAATGCTATGAAGCATGTAAGTTCTCTTTTTGGAGATGTAGGGGTGAAAGGTGTGTTTTCAAAATTTATGCATGAAATTGATGATGAAGAAGAATTCAGAATACAATAGGACCAAATGCTTGATAGGTATGATGCACACAACAATCATTAGTTAAAGCAAACTTTTGGTGTGAAGGACAAATGGGGATGACCATATATTATGAATTCTTGGGCAGCTGGAATGAGTACTACTCAACTAAGTGAATCATTCAATGCATGTTTGAAGGATTATCTCAATTGTGATCATAACTTGATGGAATTTTTCACGCATTTTGAGAGGGTGCTCTATGATAAGAGGTATAAAGAATTGGAAGCCGAATATAATTTGTCCCAAAAATTGCCAAGGGTTTCCATTCCAACTTTGATGTTAAAGCAAATGGCAGACATTTACACCAAATTTTTTTTTGAGGAATTCCAAAATGAGTACGTACAATCCATTGAAGCATCCATTGTAGGCACTCTTAATGATGGTGAGAGTACCATATTCACAATTCGAACAATGGTAGATGGAAAAAAAGATAAGAATGTGATAATGGATAGAGATGGTTCTTTGAGTTGTAGTTGCAAGAAGTTTGAAGTGAAGGGCATAGTGTGTCGACATTGTTTGATGGTGCTTAGAGATATATTTAATGCAACGGACCTTCCTGCATAATACATATTGAAACGATGGACTAAAAAAGCAAGGGCTGAAAGTATGAAAGATAGCCGTGGGTATGACGTCAAGGCCGATGTGAAACTACATCAAAGCGATCGATATAGGTCATTGATGAATATATTTAGAGCAATAGCAAGTAGAGCCGCTGAAAGTGAAGAAAATTATCATTTGTCACTTACAAAAGGTGAACAATTGAGTGTAATGGTTGAAGACAAATTAAGTGTGCACACTTGTGGTCAAGTGGAGGTCACTAAATTAAGCAATTCCCCAGAGAGTAATGAAGTAGATTGTTCAATCCAAGCTAAGGGACTGAAGAAAAGACAAGCAACTAGTAAGGGAAGAAGGAGGATCAAGGGCGGGATGGAAAAATCTATTGCGAAGAAGAAAAGAATGCAATCTAAGCAGGTAATTAATTTTGTTATGTGTTATGTGATATGTGTTATCAATTTTGTGTTATGTGTGTTTGGAAAATAACGAATTAAATAAATTGGTTATTTGTAGGGTGATGGTTTTTGTACTCCCGAAGGTCAATCTGAGCCTCCTGTCGCCATGGGTAATATTTCTAGTCAGGTAATATTTACTATTGTGTGCAACCTTGTATCAATCTTGTTGGATTGGTTGTTCTTGCAACTAGTAGCGTGATATTTATTATTTTGGGTCTTTTGTGATGCATTTAGGGTGGTTCTTTTTCTGCTTCTCAAGGTCAATCTCAACCTTTTTCCGCCATGGGTAATCATTCAATACAGGTAATATTTAATTTTGTGTGTAACCTTTGACATGCATAGACCTTACGGAAATTGAACCTCATACGGAAATTGAACCTCATGTGATTTTTTTTTTTTTTTTTTCGTGCATTGGTTGCATAGGGTGTTACTGTTTACACTGCGCAAGGTCAATCTCGACCTCCTTTCGCCATGGATAGTAATTATGTTGAGGTAATATATCATATTATTTGGTTTTTAAAATGAAAATGCATTATTAATTTTTTTTCATTTTACTTATTCTTTTCTTTATGTTGGTTTACTTTAGGGTTTTTACACTGCACAAGGTCAATCTCAACCTCCTTTCGCCATGGGTAGTAATTATGTTGAGGTAATATATGATATTGTTTGTTTTTTAAAATGAAAATGCATTATTAATTTTTTTTCATTTCACTTATTCTTTCTTTATGTTGGTTTACTTTAGGGTGTTTACACTGTACAAGGTCAATCTCGACCTCCTTTCGTCATGGGTAGTAATTATGTTGAGGTAATATATCATATTATTTGTTTTTTAAAATGAAAATGCATTATTAATTTTTTTTTCATTTCACTTATTCTTTTCTTTATGTTGGTTTACTTTAGGGTCATGGTCATGCAATCTATATTTCTCAATCTCAATCCCAATCTCGACCTGAATCCCAATCTCGACCTCCATTTGCCATGGGTCGTACAAGTGTTCATCATGTCATGTATCTTACATATGATGTGAGTTGTAATTGCTTACATACTTTACATTGAAATGGTAGTATAGATTCTATAAATATTTTAATAAATGTGTCACTGTTGTAGGGAAATAACACGCCTCAATTAATGCCACCTCATTCAATGCCTTTAGTGTATCCCACTCAAACATCGTTTCAGGAGTTGCTTCGAGGTACTAATGTCCAACTGTCACAAGCCTCACATAGTCCTGCTAACAGTCATGCGGATGGACATCCTTGGAAGGCTTGCACCGAACGATGATGTTATTATATTTGTAGATTTTGGTGTATTTTTATATGTTTGGTGGGATTTTGATATTTTTGATGGACATCTTCTGTATGTGTTTAATGTTTGGTGGGATTTTGAATTTTTGATGGACATCTCTGTATGTATTTTTAATGTTTGGTGGGATTTGGATATTTTTAATGGACATCTTTTGTATGTATTTTTAATGTTTGGTGGGAATTGAATATTTTTTATGGACATCTTTTTCATGTATTTTTAATGTTTGGGAACAATGTTCTTTTGTTCATGTGTATGCATATATAAAGTTCTTATTATTTTCAGCAATGTTCTTTTGTTCATGTGTATGCATATATAAAGTTCTTATTATTTTCATCTAGAATGCTTTTATTGTGAGGATCACATTAATGTTTGTTTTAGTCAATATTTTCTAGTGGTTGGTGATTAGGGAAGTTGGACAGGTTAAATTCCTTGTGGCACAGGTTCAATTCCTTGTTGTTTGTACAAGCAGGCTTTGCCTTCATTTCCTGTTCTTTTGCTTATCTGAACTTGTTACTGTTTCACAACATAGAGAAATGTTTAGGAGTTGAAGAAGCTAGGCATTTTATGATTTTACATGCTAAAATCCATGGAAGAATTGAATCTTCATACATCATATACATCATATTCACTTTGTGCTCACATAACATCATATTCACTTTCTTTTCATATCATCAATTTTCATACATCATATACATAACACCCAATTTCATTAATTAACACAATTGACATAGCATAGTAACTTCATTAATTAAACATTGTTTGGATTTTACATGCACATATAAAAGTTTCAAAACTAAATACAAGTTCTACAAGTAGTAGTTTACACTCAGTATAAATGCAAGTTTACTTGAATTGCACCACTAGCATGATAAAACCAACCATCACTATGGTTGTCAACATCATGAATTTGATAGCTTCAAGTCGTTCTCGTTGGTTTGCCTCAAGTCGTTCCAACATATTCACAACTTCATTATTTCTCGCAAAATCATAATTATACCCGCTCTTTTGGATATTTGATCCATTTCTAGTAGGAGGCACTCCCCACGCAAAGTATTCACAAGCCTTATTTGTACACTTGAAATACAACTTTCTTGGATTTTTCTCTGATTCTGATATGTACACTCCTACTTTTTTCTCACATTTGCATCTTTTATTTTGAAAGAATCCAGCATCGTTGTTAGAACTCGTTGACATGTCAATCCTAATTACAAGTAAACACAAAAGTCAATTTCAAATGCAACACAGATCTAACCACAGTTGAAGTTAAGAGATGTAGGTAACAAGCACGTAGACAGTCCAGTCAACATAAGTTCATAAGTTGATGTTAATCCTATTCACTTCAGCCAACATCAGTTCATCAGTTTATATTACTTCATCAACAACTTGCAGACAAGCATAAGTTGCAGACAAGCATACTCACTTCAGCCAACATCAATTCATAAGATCATATTACTTCATATTACTAGCCATCAGTTTTCATCAACATCAGTTTTCATAAGCATACTCCTTTAGTCTTGGATTTCCTAAACGTAGACTTCTTGAAAATAACCTGTTATTATATTAATTTTTATCAAATGTATAAATGGTGACAAAAGTGATCTCAAGATTGTCATGTGTTTATATCCAACTAAAGCAAAATTTAACTGCTCTAATAGTAGACCTTCAGAACTTAGCAATACCATATAAATTTAGAATGGAAAAAATAGAAGAAAAGTGACTTGTGCGTGATTAGTTTCAATTGAAACAAGGGAGGATTGAAGTTTCCTTCAGGTTTCTTCATAGTTTTTAGCATAAAAATACCATTTAATGGAAATATCTTTGAAGTCAGAGATGTTCTTAGCATGCTTTAATAACTCATATATCATATCAACTAAAAATGAAGACTTCAATGGATACAAAATTAAGTAGAATCATCTCATGACCTTCAAAGCTCTAACATTGGAGGTCTTTCTTTGTTTCTCAAGGTTTTGAACAAATTTCAATTAATAATTCATCACTTTGTGAACTGTAGAGTTCTATGGACTTTTGCTGAAAGCTTCTGATCCATAGTAATTCTCTTCACAAAGGTTTTGATCCGAGCTTGGTTAAACATTGTTTACCAAAAGTAAAATCTGTGCAACTTAGGAAGCGATGGTACTAAATTGCTAACAATATACACCATGGCTCCTTTCTATCTCAATCATGTTATATCACATTCCTCAGCTTTGATCATAATCAGTGACTAAGGCAATGTTGGTGATGGTAGCAGTAAGCTTATACTACACCAACTGTTATGAATTCGAAAGGCTGAATAGCACTTTGATAACTGCCCACAAAAATCAACACATAAAATGTAAACCAAATGTGTATATATATGTTCACAATAACAACCAAATGTGTATAACTGACTCAAAATTATACTTCTACACCAACTGTCACAAAATTATGCTTCTAAACCTGTAGAATAACTGACTCAACTCAACCCAACAACCACAATTTCACAAAAGTCAACAAAATGTGGTAGTTTGAAGGCTCTTTTTGGATGAATCACAGAAGAAGGGAAGAGAGAGAGAGAGAGAGAGATGAAATGAACCTCATCAAACCAAATGTGTGTTCGTCTGTCGCCTCTCTGTCTTCGTCTCTCGCCCTCGCGTTCGTCGCCTCTCCCATTCGATCTATCCAGCTCTGTTCGTCTCTAGCTCTATTCATCTCTATCTATCAAAAGGGCTAGGGCACAACCAAAAGGGGCTGAAAAATAAGAGGTGGGAAAAAATATATATATATATCAAAACGACGTCATTTTGATGCGCGGCAGGAACGGCCGCAGGAAAGGGCGACCAAAAATCCGAACTCGTGAGGTCGTCCCTCTTCAACTTCAGCACTTCCAACTACTCACTGGTTGCTTCTGCCACTCTATGCCACAGCCATTAATACAGATAATTATTGAATATTTTTGAAATAACATGTGATAATATTTACTTGATGGTCTAAATCTGTAGTGCGAAATCTAACAGGTGAAAATAGTGACTTGTCATTGTTAGATATTTGAGAGATCAGAAATGACTCACTGTAGACACCCCATTTTTGGCTGTCCTCAAGACTTGGACGTCACCGTTTGAACACCCGGTGATCATCCATGTTTGTGTTCGTCTCGAGTTCCCGGAGGTCTCGGCTACGCGCCTTGCCTCAGGATCTCCCGACTCGACTGTTTTGTGTTTGGTTTTGCACCAAACACTTGTGTTTTGCTTTTGAGGCGCAGGGAATGGCTTGTGAGACATCCCCACACATCATCGGCCATGGCTAGAGGCCACCGACCAGTGTTTTGTTGCCATCGACCATATATTTGGCCGGTCGGCACTCTGTTTGGTCGACCGGCCATCTTTATTTGGCCGATTGACTCTTTTTCTGGCCGAGACCTCTTCTTGAGGGGGTTTGAACCTTTTGAACCCCCTGTTTTAGCTTCTTGAGGAAGCTTGACCCTTTTGAACCCTTGGTTCTAGCTTCTTGAGAAAGCTTGAACCTTTTGAACTCTTGGTTTAGCTTCTCCAAGAAGCTTGAACCTTTTGCACCTTGGTTTAGCTTCTCCTAGAAGCTTGAACCTTTTGCACCTTTGCCTAGCTTCTCCAAGAAGCTTGAACCCTTCTAAGCTTCCAAGAGAAGCTTGCATCTCTTGAACCTTTTGCCTAGCTTCTCTAAGAAGCTTGGCTCTTTTGTCTAGCTTCTCCAAGAAGCTTGGCCTTCTTGGCCCTTTTGCTCCAAGCTTCTAAGAGAAGCTTGACCCCCTTGACCCTTTTTGCTTAGCTTCTCTTAGAAGCTTCAAGCCTCCATCTTCTCTATAAAAGAAGAACTTCTCTTCTATTGCAAGGGTTCCAAGATTTGGTCTAAGGCTCCATACATATATCTCTCTCCATATCTCCTCCATTTTAGCTCCAAATTGCTTGGTTCTTGGCCCCTTTGCACACCACCTCTCAACCACACCTCTCCATCATCCATCTAAGCTTCTTGGAGGCCATTTTCAGAGGCTAAGGAACTGGTTTTTGGGACCAAAGGCTGCTGTCCCCGTTGGTCTACAAGGGTGAGTATCTAACCCTCTTTTATTCCCCCTTTTTGCACAAGCTTTTATCCTGTCTTGCTTGCTGTTTTGAGCTTTGTGTATAACATAAAAAAGTTCTTTTTTTTTGTGTTTAAGATACTTCATTAAGGACACTTTTGTGTTTGGGGTTGTTACCCCCCCCTTAGGCCTTGTTTGGCCCCTTTTTGTGCTATTTTTGGTGAGCTCCGGGACCACCTTGTTTGGGCCTCCTCACCACTGAAATCTTGAGAGATTTCAGTGGTGAGGATGGTGGTTTAAGGTTCTAAGAAGGAGAGGGCCATCCCCTCTCCTATTGTCTTCAATATGTGCCATTATAGCCTCATGTGTGAGCATCATTTTTAAGTGCATGTTGGCCATGTCTTAAGTGTTATTTGGTAGTATTTTGCCATGTATTACCTCTGTTTTTACTTGGTTTAGACACACCATGCTTGCTTTGCATACTTGTCTTGTAATGCCATGAAATTGCCTTAACATGTATCTAGCATTTAGACCACTATGCTTACTTGTTTTGGCTTAGCCTTGTGAAGCTTTTATGCATGTTTTAGTGTGCTTGAGGACTGTTTTTGGTTGTTTGGGTCATCCATGATTTGCTTTGTATAGCTACCATGCAACCCCTCTTGTATGCCTCAAGCATTGACCCCTCTAGCATGCTATCCTTGCATCATTTCAGTGGTTTGCAACCACTCAACATGCCATTTCAGTCCTCATGGTGTGCTTGTATGCTTGCATTTGATGTCCCTTTAATGCTTTACAAGGTTGTCATCTCATGCTCTATGTTTGGCCTCTTTTGCACGCTTTTATATTTGAGCCATTTAGATGCCATCTAGATGTGTTTTCGGCCTTGTTTTAACATGCTAAAAATCTGATTTTAGTTGTTCAACTCATGCCATGTTTGGTTTTGTTAAGGGTAGTTCAATACCCCTTTGGCTTGCCTTGAGTTTTAGCTTTGCTTGCATGCTTTGATTGCCTTGTTTAGATTGATTTGGCATCATTTTATAACATGATTTTCAGAGCTTTCTATGCATGCTATTTGTCCACGTTTGCATTCTCTTAAGTGTGCTTGAGGGTTGCTTCTATATGCCTAAGTGTTGGTCCTTGTTGCATACTAGCTCACATATCTAGGATGCATTGCATTGACATGCATGCTTAGCCTCTTGAATTGAGTATGATAGAGGTTGAGCCTCACTTGTTTGTTTGATGTGCATCTCATTTGAAATCAAATGCACACTTGGTTACTTGGGCCATCACGCATCGAAATGCGCGATTGGTGGTCCGAGAATCAAGGACCATGTCCCTTTGAGTCATAAACATGATAAGGGATGTGTTGGTGCACACATTTGCTTGGAATGCATTGACATGCCTTGTTTTGCCCTCTGCTGCTGTCAAAACAGGTTCTGCAGGAAGATTTGGCCGGCCGGCCATCTCCAGTGCCGACCGGCCATCCATCAGTGGTCGATAGCTTAATCAGTGGCCGGTGATCATTTCCCTTGGCCGGTGGCAATTCCTCCTAGCCGGTGGTGTTCCACAGTGTCCATGGAGCATAATTTGGGAGTTGTGCAACTTGCAAAAGAGCAGAGCAGGGAAAACAGAGGCAACTTGTGCATGGCGACGGATTTCCGAGAAAACCCGAGCACGCATGCATTGGACCCTCTTCCGAGGCCTTTTACTGCTTTCTCAGCTTAGTTAATTTGCTTAACTAGTTAAGTGGTCTGTAATATTTAATTAGCTTGTAAGTTAATTAATTTGTATTATTCTTTTGGTCTCTCTGAGCGAGGGCGAATTTGTAATAAGTGTGGGTGCGTGTGTGCATGTCTTCCAACCCCCACTTCTTTCTCCCTTTTACTTACCTGCTTTTGATGGTTAGTATTAGGGCATATTTAAATTAGCATACCTTATGCTATGCATGCGTGCATCCATACATTTGTCTTGCATGCACCGGGCTCGGCGCATCATACTAACTGCATTGTATTTCAATTCCAAGTTGAATACATGTTATTTGTAACATCTCATATGCCATCTCAGATTAGCCGAGCCTATTCTAGCTGCATTTTGCCTGTGTTGCATTAGCCACCTTAACATGAACTAGGATCATGCATTGATTACTAACTAGTTTCTGTTTTGGCTTGGAGTACTAGGTAAGCTTTTATGCTTTAGCATCCTTACATGCGTGTGAGTGTTTGCCATGATAGCATGATTACCATGAGGCTAGCTGATTATGTGATATAACTGCTTGAATGCCTGTGGATGGAGGTCGAATTGCCTAAATTGGAATAATGCATTAAAACTGTGAGTTGTAAAGCCCACTAAATAGTGGCAAAACCCTCTTTTCTAAAAAGCCCACTCGAGGGTGGCAAAACCTACATTTTAGCTTACTTGCGAGTAGCAAACCATTTTCAAAACCAACACGAAATGTTTGTTCCAATTTAGGCGATTTGGTCTATACTTGTTTGCTGTGCGCATCACGTAGTAAATCTAGGCTAATAACCGGAATAAGAACGCATAATGTTTTCAAAACAAGATATCATGGTTAGTAGAGGCCGATCTTCGGATCGGGCGAGCGGGGGTGCTCATAGCTGACCTTTCCCAATCGTACCCAAGTTCCCGAGCCGAGGCAACTTTGGTGATGACAGACACGTGGCCTTTGGCACCGAGTCAGGGTTTCTTAAATTTTCCAAAATAAAATATTTAGATGGCGACTCTGTATCTGGCAAAGCAGTCCATGTTTGGCACTTCTTTCAAAATCTGTTTTCTCAAAACGATTTGCCGGATTTGGATTCTTTGGTTCAAGATTTAGAACCGTGACAATTTGAATCCGAACTGTAGTAGACCCACAAACGAACGGAACCGGGGGGGGGGTTCACCCTCCCGGGGCGTTCGGGGACGTCTACACTCACTTAGTGTGAGTTAAGATTTTTCATTTTCCGAAAGCATCACATAGCTAACACCGAATGATACTTCAAGACTATCTAATAATTTTTCATAAGTACCTTATTCAATTATGCTACTCTAGGCCTCAATAATCTAAGTTTATTTTTTCTTATGTGTCAAGTAGATTACATGTGTGAAAAATCAAGTTTTATTCATAACGTTTATATTTTTAAGACAAATGTGATTTAATTTTATAATTATCGACACCCAATCAACTTAATTACTTATATGAACAGTTAAACTTATCGATGTAAGTCAACAACCTATCAACCAGGAAAAGTTGATCCCTCAAGTAAACTGAATCAAGAAATTATTTTAGTTTTATTTTTAATTATTAAGTTGTAAAAATTACACTTAAAAAAAAAAAACCAAGGTAACAGTGAAAGTAATAAAAAGATAAAATGTCAAATTTATTTTTGTGCAAGCAAATTACAAGTACAGAAATGCAAGAAGAAAAAGAATGAGAGATTGAGTAAGTAATAAAAACTAACCATTAGAGTTGTGTTTGAAATATGAATTTAAAAAGAAAAAAATATATAAAATGTAATTAAATTTTATCCATAATTTACTTATATTCTTTTAATTCTTAAATTCATACTTTAAACGCAATCTAAAAATTTATCCCATCATTAACTTTAAAATTTCAAAATTTGTCAGAATGCACATAAACTGATCCGATCATCAAATTATACATATATATAAAATAAAATAAATTAAAAAATTAAAAAAAAGAAGAAGGATGATGGTATGGACTATGGAACGACACCAGGGCTAAATTTAGTAAAGAATAATGAAAGTGGGGGTTGAAGCTGGTGACATTTCCACACCCTCATATGGAAGGGCTTTTTGACATTTCTACTTTCACGAGCCATCATTACCATCTCCACACAACTAAACCCTCTCCATCATGTTCTGTGAAGCCAACCAATGACTCCCTCCTCGCGTGCACACAAGTACAGTGACAGAAAGACTCCTTTTTATTTCAGGAAAAACAAAGGTTCATTGTGTTAATGGTTTCAACTGTAGTTGAAGCAAAAATAATAATAAAAAAATTTATTTAATGGAACATAAATATATTTTTTTTTTTTTGAATTGAACATAAATATAAGATAAAAAATAAATATTACATTTGTATTTCACGGTCATAAGAGACTGAAGTTACAATTAAGCCCCATTTGAAGAGCGGTTAAAATAATTAAAAAGTTATTTTTTCTTTTATATATAAAGTCAATTTTTTTTAAAAAGTCAATTTTCAAACACGCTCTGATAGTTGTGCATTTGTTTATTTTTAGATTTTGAAATAATAGTCGTTTTGAGTATTTTGAAAAAAGAAAAATGATTTTTACTTGAATACTCTCAACTTATATAAGAAATATATTAGACTACTATGAATAATTAAATAAAAAATCAAATAAGGAATCTATTTAAGTATTGTATTTCTATATGTATACTCTACTTTCAAGATTGTTGCATGATTGGAGACAAAAATCTTATGCAGGAAATTTAGGATAATCTTACCGAAAATGTTATAGATCTTAAATTTTCTACCAAATAACCCTACACCCATGTAAAATATTTAGTCATTTATTTGGTAGAAAATTTGGTATTCCTAGTATTATCCTTAAACTAAAATTATTGTGAATATAATGGAGATGAATAAGATTTATTTCTAGTTTTTTAGTATGTCCATTTTGATTTTAGATTTGCGAAAAGAAACTAAACTAAAATAAATATGTGAAAAAAAAAGGGTTAATTACACTAATAGTTTCTATAGTTTGAGACTTGTGTCATTTTGGTCTCTAACTTTTCAATTGTGACACATTTGACCCTGAAGTTTGAATCTTGTTCCAAATAAGGAAAATTGAAAATATTATTAGATTTTTCAAGAGTAAAATCGTCAATTTGATAAAATATAAACTAATTTGACAAAAATAAATGTAAAAAAAATATTTTTAATTTTTTTAAAATTATTTTTATCCACCAATGATAAAATTATTTAAAATTAATAAAAATTACATGATTAATTTTTTAAAATTAATTTTACATGATTATCATCCAAACACATAATAAAAATTAATTTGGTAAAAAAAATAAATAAATGTCTAAAAAATTTATCAATTTTACATAATTTTATTTTTAGTAGGTAGAAATAATTTTTTAAAATTCAAAAATATTTACTTGACATTTATTTTTGTTAAATTAATTTATATTTTATCAAATTGACAATTTTACCCTTGAAAAATCTAATTATATATTCAATTGTCCTTATTTGAAA
This sequence comes from Camellia granthamiana, assembly GCA_036172215.1. Classification (NCBI taxonomy): domain Eukaryota; kingdom Viridiplantae; phylum Streptophyta; class Magnoliopsida; order Ericales; family Theaceae; genus Camellia; species Camellia granthamiana. Next base: position 16,390,173 of record CM069903.1, on the reverse strand, counting down.
CAAGATTCAAAATTCATGGTCAAATGTGTCACAATTGAAAAGTCAGGGACCAAAGTGACACAGGCCCCAAACTATAGGGACTATTTGTGTAATTTGTCCAAAAAAAAAACTAAAATTTATTTTATTTATATATATTATAAATTTAAGATCCAAACGTAGCAAATCAAACATATCGGACAAAATGTTAAAAAGGGAAAAACATTTTTACACGATAAAAACAAAAATAAAAGGAACAAAAAAAGGAAAGAAAAACGAAGGAGAAAGAAACAAAAATGGTGGGGGAGTAGAGAAGGGATAGAGACAATGAAGAGGGTAGGTAGTCAAAGTCTATTCTCTTCTCTTGTGCAAAATTACAAGAGGAATTTATGGAGGATTCCACAGGACTTGCTTCCTGAGTGTGCAAATACCATGTGACTCCATTTCACTTTTATAAAAAAATCCACTATTATTTTTTTGTTAAATGTTGGCCTTTGTTAAGGGAACTTTCTTTTAATATCAATAGATTCAACATTGCTTTTGGAGAGACAACTGCCCTGTTTGGTTTGATTTGCAATTTTTTTTTTTTAAATTAAAAATTAATTTGATGAAAAAAATAAAAAATACTTATCATTTTTATATAATTTTATCTTTTGAAAGACCATAAATAATTTCCAAAAAGTTCAAAATATTTTTTTGATATTATTTTTATCAATCTAGTTTCTATTTGGACAAAAAAAAAAATAGTTTATATTTTTTCTTCATATTTTTTTAATTTTTTCTGAAAAACAAATCAAACATAGCCAACATCTTCTTCTTCTTCTTTTTTAATTCACTTTTAATTATAAAATTATTTTTGAGAGTCTTATATAATTTTATGATTAAAAATATATTAAGATATAAAGACAAAATTATTGGCTTACTGAAGAATCCAGCATCACTACTGTGCGTGAAGCACAGCGGTAACTTTTGTGCGACTTGTGAGACTCATTTTGGATATTATTTTGATGATTCGAACAATTTAAATATTAAAAAATATCAAAAATAATATATTTATAAAAAATTAAGTTGATCAAATATCAATAACTCCTTTCCTTTGTTGAATTGCATTTATTTTCAGTTTGATACACATATATTTATTTTTTTATATAAAAATGTGCTTTGATGAATAAGTTATTGATATTCAATTAATTTATTTTTTATAAATATATTATTTTCGATATTTCTTAAAATTTAAATAATTTAAATTATTACAATATAACCTAAAATGAGTCTCATAGACTACCCAACAATCACGGTTATGCTTCATGCACCTTATCCCCCACTAAAGGAATACTATTATAGGTATAGAATTGGCATTTTGTAGAAATTATATTTATCGGCGGATTTTTTCATAACATTATTTTATATATAAAATTAATAATATTTAAATCATAATAATTAAATGAGATATTTATACATAAGTCTTAATTTATGAACTTATTTTCCATTAATTAAGATTTTTTTATAGTCAGACTTTCAAGTCACAAGTCTTAACTAAGATTTCCTTTGGACTTTTAAGTTATATTAAATTTTTAATAGTCAGAATTATCTTTCAGACAATAATTATTTATCATTTATGATTATCTATAAAGGAACATGATAATTTGACATTTATTTTGATTTTCAAAATTTTAAAACATCAACTTTCAAATTGGTAAAACTAATATATATATATATATATATATGTGTGTGTGTGTGTGCAAAAAAAAATATGAAAAAATTGAAAAAACTGAATTATTTTTTTATGCAAAGCTAAAAATTTTGTGTTTATAAAATATCATGATGATGGATCATTGATATGTAAAATTGAAAAAAAATATTAATAATGTACTCAGTTTTAAAATTAAAAAAAAAGTTAATAATCTTCTCAATTTTATTAGATAGTTGAATCAAACCAATTAGTAGAAAAGCAAAAACGTTTAATCTTATCTACTGTTTTTTTTATCAGTTAGTGAAACAATTATTTGAAATACTATACTATGCAATTAACAATGTTCTTAGTTTTAAAAATTAAGAAAAACTGATAATATTTTCAGTTTTACAAAATAAGACTTATTAGTTCAAAAAATCTTAGGTAAAACCTGAGTTACCATAATATTTGTGAATAGGACTTTTAAATAATTAACTCTTAATATTTTCATTCATCCAACGTATAAAATTAACCAATCTCTTTGCCTCTGCCCCAATATGATATGGGATGGAGTAGATTACTACAACTCGCCACAAATTTGACCCATAACCATTTCTACTTTTACGTAGAAATGTAAAAAAAAAATATTATAAATAATAAAATGAAATCTTTCATTTTTCTGTTCCACTTTTGAATTTTTTTATTTTTTTTATTTTTTATTTTTTATTTTTTACTGTATTAACCTTGATGACACTTTATACTCTCTCTTTATGTATCTCGTACACAGAGGTAGCAGTCCTTGTATACTTGGCATAACACAAACATCTAAACAACTAGGACACCATTTTTATTTTCCTTTTAGCTTCTTCACATTTGAAGGCCATGGCCATGACCAAAGGAAAGATGTTTGTTCCCATGGTCTTTGTTTTACTACTTGTAGTGCATTATGTGGGTGGTGCTACATACGAAGTAAAAGAAGAAGAAGCTGAAGATGACCGAATACTGGGACTTCCTGGACAGCCAAAGGTCTCCTTTAAGCAGTATTCAGGGTACGTGACAGTCAATGAAGTAGCCGGTAGAGCTCTCTTTTACTGGCTCACTGAGTCTGTTCATCTTTCCTTTTCCAAACCTTTGGTTCTTTGGCTCAATGGAGGTTAGATTTCTCTCTCTCTCTCTCTCTCTCTCTCTCTCTCTCTCTCGGGTCTGGATTTGTTTTCAAAATCATGTCTCAAATGGGTCATTTGAAGTCATCAAGGCCATGTTTGATTGGTCTTCAAAATCTAGTCTCATCATCATCTTCATTTATTTATCTTAGAAGGGCTCATTTCAAGTCTTAACTAAAACTATTATATACCTTGACACTGTTGGATTGCTTTTCAGTTGTTTACTTGCCTTACTCGTCATATATTATGGGGAAAATTATATATCAGTGGAAAGTTTACAAAATATTTACATATTAATGAAATAATTTATTAATTTAATTATTAATATTTATATAGTTTTTCGTTAATTTAAAATTTGTTTTGAAAAACTGCACTGATGTGTAGTTTCCTCGTATTATATGCACTCTCTCTGTGATAAGATGATTAGAAATAAATTCTCTATCTCTCTCTCTCCATGTGATAAGATGATTAGAAGTAAATTCATTCTTGTGTAAATATAGATTTTTATCTTTATTTTCTATTTTTTGGCTAGAAAAATAACATTATTAAAACATAAAAGAAAATTTATATATGTCCTATATGCGTATGCAATGTTTCCTTTGAGCCCGTGACGATACATTGCTCAATATTTGATTGTGAAAATAGAGATATCATTTTTTCCCCCCCTTCTATTGAAGAATTAACACATCCAATGATATCTATTTTGGATAATGTTAGGGATGTCAAATTTTTTATCAAATAAATGGCGAAATGTCTCACATGGGTGTATTTGGTAAAAATTTGGGACTTATAGCATTTTCCATCTATTTTATGATAGGATCAACCCAAAAAAAAAAAAAATGGTAATTACATTCAAGTGATGTCAAGAGAAAAAGTTATAAATCCATGAAAAAATTTATAATTTTAATTATTAATATTTATAAAAAAAAATTCACTGATTTATAATTGCTTTTTCAAAACTCCACTAATGCAATATATTCCAAAAAAAAATTTAACCGTTTTAAAATAAAATTTCTATTAAAGTATCATTTAATTTAATTATACAAATATCCCATCACATGTGTATTTTTTTTTTTTTTGCAAGAATAGTATTTCTCTAATAGCAAATCCAAAAAATATATATATATATAATTATTTTTTAAAAAATAAATGATCTATTTTTATTATAAATGTGACTTATATTTTATTAATTTTAAATCCACATTACACATTCATTTTCAAGATAATATTCACGACACAGTTTCATGTTGTATAGCATTGTTGTTTCTTTAATGGTTGAGGCACCAAAGTCTAACCCTATTTTCTTTCATTTCAAAAAATGCTTATATCAAAGCTTGAACATAGAGAGGGGTAGCTATATAGCTTTTGGAGTGAGAATATTCTATTTGTGAACATTAATTTCTTAAATAAGGAAAAGGTCTTTTGGTGGTGGGGAAATTACTGTACTCCCTCACTAAACCCACTCTCTGACTCTCCACCTATAATGTGTTGATCCAAAAAATACATCATGACCTAACCACCGACGGACAAGTTTGAAGACTACCCTCTCTCTCTCCACATTTGTATTGCATGGATGATGGAGTAATTAGCAATGAAATTCAATGCTTGAAAGCAACCAAAATGAGGCCTCATTTATTGAGTCCTTTACCCATTACGATTTTTTTAGCTACACCTTCCCCATGTACGTAGTCAACAACCATATTTACTATAGTATAATTCTAGACTTTGAAAAAAATAGCAAAAATTATGTCTAAAAAAAAATTGGAATTTGACCGACCCAACAAGAATCAAACTGTAATATTTTAACAAAAATGCTAGACATTCCAAAAAAAATTCAAAAAATTATATCAAATGTCTCACATGGGTGTGAAATGGGACTCACATTGTATGAATCTCATATCCATGTGAAATATTTGATAAAATTTTTTATATTTCTAACAATATTCATATTTTAATTGTTTCAAGTTAAAATTATTTGTTCGTTATCATTAACAGAACAAGAAAAAGTTAGATAATTTATCTTTCTTTTTTTTTGGTGGTGCTAAATGGCGGAACAGGAAAGATATTAATTCTAAGTAGCCTCTGTTATGTCTCACCACGGCCTAAGTTTTTGTCATGTGGTTTGAATTTGAGTTTGATCAGCTACAAAGAGCAAATTTTTTTCTTTGCTTACTTACCTCCTAACAAATAAACAAAAAACAAAAATAAATAAATAAATAAAAGAACAAAAAATTGAAAAAATCATTCTTTCTTGAGAGACTTATGTCATATAAGTTTCTAATGTGTTATATTGTGCATACATTAGTATAGATCACTTTTGATATGTCATTTGGGATTAAAATTTGTTGATTTCACCTGATGTTAACTTTATTCCTTTGTTTTATTTCTCTATATGTATGGTTAAATTGTAGGTCCTGGATGCTCTTCTGTGGCATATGGTGCATCAGAGGAAATAGGACCTTTCAGAATAAACAAAACAGCCGCAGGATTATATCTTAACAAATTCTCATGGAATACTGTGACAAACCTATTGTTCCTCGAAACTCCTGCCGGTGTCGGCTTCTCTTATAGTAATAGGTCATCAGATCTCCATGACACCGGTGATCTTCGCACCGGTATAATCCACAACCTCCTCTCATTGCCATTTTTCACCTCCAAACTTCGAAAAATTTACAAATATAGAAGAATTTTTTTTTTTTTTTTTTTTTGTCCCCCGGTGGTGTTCCTAGCGTTATTATTGTTTTTACTTATCTAAGGCATATTATTAGAGTGTACAAATTGGTAGGGCATGTTTAAAGTGACTAGTAAGACTGAGTTGTGATGAATATTGGTGATGCACTTTGAACATTGCATGGCCACAAATTAATCTGTTGTTGACCACCTTTAGCAAATAAATTAAGACAGGACAGGAATGGTTAACATTGCTCAAGTAGGGTGAGACATCTATATGTGGTCCCTTTGGGGACATTCATGGAGTCAATGCTGCATCAGCTATCATCCACCTTATGATTTTTCACAGTATCATGATTTTTTTTTTTTTTTTGTTTGGGTCCAATATTAATAGTATGAGTAATAATATTGCAATGGGAGATTAATTGTTATATATATGCAGCGAAGGACTCACTGCAATTCCTAATCCGATGGATGGAACGGTTCCCACGTTACAAAAGCCGAGAAGTATATCTCACCGGAGAGAGCTATGCCGGCCATTATGTCCCTCAGCTGGCTAAAGCAATTGTCACCTACAATGCCAACTCTAACAACCACCCTATAAATTTGAAAGGATTTATGGTAATTCATCAGTCATATATATGTCATATTCTCATTTTTAAAAAAATCTAAAAATGATCTATTATTGACAAATTTGTTTTGATTCAAAAACCCATTTTAAATTTCAATGTTCAGTTCATGATTACTGGACTTAGTAATTTACTTTGTGAGTTTAGGATCAAGTTATTTTATTTTATTTTGAATTTTGTCATCTTTAGTAATTTTTTAAAATTTATGTCAAGATTTTTTAATTTTCACATCTGTCTAGAGTAGATAGATCTAAAAATAAAAATAAATCCAAAGTTTTAATTTTTTTTAACTTTTTTGGTCTATCTACTCAAACATCAACAAAATTAAAAACTCAATCTCAAACACACCTATGAGTTCGTTTGACAAGTGATATTCTGGTTAAAATACGAGTGAACAAAATTGAATATGAGTGAACAAAATTGAAATATTTCAGAATAACTTCTTAATTTTTTATTACTGAAAACATACTAAAATAGAAAGAATGAAAAGGAATCTTTGAATTTTTTTTTGTAGAGTAACGATAAATAAACAAAAAAATTTATATATATTGATATGACTTAATAGTGACTTTTCACTTTAAAATATATAATCATAAAAATTATTTATATTTAACAATATATATATATATATTTTTTTTTTTGAGGCTTTTTTGTATGAATAGAATTTTCCATTTTATATGGCTTTTTCTAATAGCTTTTTAATCTTTTTTATTCACTTCTTAATTTCTTTGGTTAAAATAACTAATTGCCAAACCACTCCTAAATGGGCATTGGAATGCAGGTTGGCAATGCAGTGACAGACAACTATTACGACAACCTCGGAACAGTGACATACTGGTGGAGCCATGCCATGATCTCCGACAGAACATACCGGCAACTAATAAACACTTGCGATTTCAGCCACCAAAAGGCATCGAATGAGTGCGAATCATTGTTCAATTATGCGATGGATCAAGAATTTGGAAACATTGATCAGTACAACATTTATGCACCCCCTTGCAACAACTCCGATGGAAGCGGCACTCACACCGGCCGCCATACCATACATTTGCCTCATCGACCCCATCCGGTATATGAAAATTGCTATGTATATATATACAGAAGAAGAAGAATTTAGATCAGCAAGAACAAAATGAATATATTTTTCCTACTGACATAAGTGCAATATTAGTGATTAACAAAAATCTGTAAGATTTTATTAGTTTGTATAGTTTTACTTCCACACTATTATATAGTCTTGTTTGACAAAGCTTGTTTATAATTAATTTTCTTTAAATTTTAAAATCACATACTTAACTAATTATACTTTGAAAAGATACTTGGTGTTTGATAATTTTTTTTATTTTTTATTTCAATTTGTTTACTTTTCAGTTCAAAAACTGGAAATTAGAGCAAAATGCCAAGTTGGGTTAATGATAACTTTTTTAAGCCAGATTTTTTAAGTTGTTGGCAGCTTAAAATTTCAATACCCAACTTTAAAAAAGTTCCTTTTTTTTTTAAATAAATTTTGAACTGAAAAAAGGTAAATGAGTTTTTTTTTAGCCCAAAAAAAGTAAATAAATTAGTTGAGATTATGAAAAATCTTACCAAACAATAAATATTGTCAAAAAAGTACAACAACTAAAACCACCATTTTCAACACTTTGTCAATAAGTTTACCAAACTGAATATCACATAAATGATAATGATTAGTAAACTGCAATTATTCTTATTTCCTAAAATATGAAATTATTAATCTCTCTTTTGTAATTTGGTCAGATATTCAGGCAGATATCAGGGTATGATCCTTGTACAGAAAAGTATGCAGAGATTTACTACAATAGGCCAGATGTGCAGAAGGCTCTCCATGCCAACTCCACCAAAATTCCATATAAATGGACTGCTTGCAGGTTATTTTAATTTCCATTTTCATTATATATTGAAATATTTGAATGGCCATTTCTTTTAACTATGATCACTAGGTGCTAATGAAAAATGTTAAAAAAAAAAAATTTACAGCGTAGAATTAAATGGAAATTGGAACGACACAGATATATCGATTCTTCCCATATATCGGGAATTGATTGCTGCTGGTTTGAGAATTTGGGTTTTCAGGTTGGCAAATTTCAATTTATTACTCCTATATATAATCATCATCACCTTTCTAAATTAAATATCATTATGGTTATGCATTGAATGTACTTAGACAACTAATTTCTTTCTTGGCTATCAAAATTTTCTATTCTAGCGGCGATATCGACTCGGTAGTACCAGTGACTGCCACTAGGTACTCCCTAGCACAACTCAAGCTTCCTACCAAGATTCCATGGTACCCTTGGTATGTTAAGAAACAGGTTAGTAACTAGTACTTTTGGTTCTCAATGTCATAACTTATAGTGATATGGAAATTTTTAGAGAAAAGTGCACAAAATGCAGTATTGGTAACACCGATCTTGTTGGGCTGTGAGCCCCATTCCAGATGAATACAGTGCTGCTACTATTGCATTTTGTATATTTTCTTTTTCAAAAATTGTGTATTTATTGTTATTGCATATAACTTAATAAATGTGGGTTTTTTGGGGGGTTGATGAAGGTGGGAGGGTGGACCGAGGTATATGAAGGGCTAACATTTGCAACAGTGAGAGGGGCAGGTCATGAAGTACCACTTTTCAAGCCAAGAGCAGCCCTTCAACTCTTCAAATCATTTTTGAGAGGGGAACCCCTTCCAAAGTCCTGAAATATTTATATATATATATGATTGGAAGAACAATTAATTTTTATTTTTTATTTTTTTTTTATGTATTAACTGCACTATAGGTAGGTACAGAACTTTTATTTCAATTATTAAAAAATATATATATATATCTTGGAGTGGGGGGCAAGGGAGAGAATTGAAAAGAAAGAATTGTACAGGAGCAATGGAGTTGGCTTTTGTTTGTAACTAAGGCCAAGTTTGGCATCTACTAAATAATACAAAAAGTCACTATCCTATTTAAGTCACATCATCTTATTTAAATCACATCATCTCTCTAACACATCACATCAAACCCAACCCAAACCCAACTCATATAAGCCAATAAATCAAAAAGTATACTTTTTTAGAACATCCTATACCAACCCAAATGTATTGGTTTCAAGCTTTATTAGTTCTTCAGGAGAAATAATCAACAAAATAAATAAATAAATAATAAGGAAAAGAAAGGTGAAAGAAAGGACATTAGTTGATGCCATATTTTTTTCATTTGGAACATTGGAAACATGATATTAATAAATAACAACATTACATAAACAAGACTTTAATGTTGTGTTTGGTTGGGGAATTTGATGAGGGATTTAGAAAGGAAAATAGAAAATGTAGGTAAAATTTTAATAAAATATACCTAAATTTCACCTAATTTCACACACATTTTTCCTTTATCTTTCCAAATTCCTCCCCAAATCTTCCAACCAAACACAACATAAAGGGCCATCGCAACTAAATAACAAAAAAAAAAATTACAAAAAAAAGAAAAAAAAAACAGCTACAATCCAGTTGATGTCATATTTAACTGCTTCACGGTTATGTTAATTTGTTCTAATGGTAATGGCTTTGGCCCCTTACCTTTAAAATACCTTTAAAATTCCATTTTTCATTGAAGCTATACTATAGCACTCTAAAAACAGTATGGACGAATTTAATGTAAGTTCAAAATATGAACTGATTTTTAAAAGTTAAGTTGTCATAAAGTTTAGTTTTTTGCAAAGGTAATCGTATTGTTGTAAAAAATAAATTAAAAAAACAATTAAAAAAAAAAACAGAAGAGGTCCCCAAAGGTCCAATTATTATTATAAATAATATAATTATGTGAAAATTTTAAAATATCACAATTTTATAGGAATGAAAGCTATAGCTCACAAGATTGAAGTATACCACCACTTCTAAAATACAATGATGAATTGATCGCATGTTGAAAAGTCCTCGCACTGAACACTTATTCCCACATATATAAAAGAAAAGTAGACCAATAAACCACTGCTAAAAAATATCTTATCAAGTACTAGTACTAGTTAGTGAAAACAAAATAATGGCGTGGCTTCGTGAATTTCTTTTTTAACGTTGTAATAAATGATTTTCCTTACAACAATTAAAGAATAAGTTAATTATCTAAAAATCATATTTATAAATGTTGCGGTAGCTCATATCATATTTTAAAAAAAATTAATCAATAAATTTCATTTAATAAAATTGAGAATATTATCAATTTTTTTTTAATTTTTAAAATTAAGAATATTATCAATTTTACATAGTAATATTCTAAATAATTGTTTCGCTAACTGATAAAAAATTAGAGTATGAGATCAAACGTTTTTGCCCTTCTACTTATTGATTTGTTTCAATTATTCAATAAAATTGAGAATATTATCATTTTTTTATTTTTAAATTTTTTTTCCAGTTTTGCACATCAACATTCCATCATCATGCTCCATTATAGATATAAAAATTTTTAGTTTTGCACAAAAAAAATTCAACTTTTTCAATTTTTTTCAAAAAATAAAAAACATTTGTTTTTTCTTTTTGCACATTATTTTATTTTATTTTTTTCAATTTGAAAGTTAATTTTTAAAGTTTTGAAAATTAAAATAAATGTCAAATCATTAAATGTCTTTATAGATGAATCCGGATCCTCAGCCGCCCTTCTCGGCGGCCGTTCCCAACAGCCCCCCAAAACGACGTCGTTTTGGGGGTTTTTTCATTTTTTTTTTTTTTTTTCTTTTCTTCTTCTTCGCTAGGGCTGGAGCCGCCATGGCTGCTCGAGGCGAGCTCGCCGTCGCAGCTCGTTGAGCTCGCCAGCCGTCCGATCGTCGCCCGATCCAGCTCGTCGCAACAGCTGCACCGCCGTCGCCTCCGCCTCCTCCTCCTCCTCCCCTTGTAATTATGGCCCCCTCCAGTCCGGCCCACCGGCGGCTCCCTCTTCTTCTCCCTTCCTCTCTCTCTTCTTCCCCTCCCCTCCCCTCCCCTCTGGTTCTGTTCGAACGAACGAGGAAGAAGAAAAGAAAAAAAAAAAACCAAAAAAAAACCCCAAAACGACGTCGTTTTGGGGGGCTGCTGGGAACGGCCGCCGGGTAGGGCGGCCGAGAATCCGAACTCCTTTATAGATAATCATAAATGATGAATAATCATTGTTTGAAAGACAATTCTGACTAGAAAAAATTTAATGGGACTTGAAAGTTCAAAAAAATTTACTTAGGACTAATGGAGTATAAGGCCTCGTTTGGGAACATATTTTATTAGTAATTTTTTAGATTTTTTATTAAAATATGATGTAAAAAAACTAATATGTTTGAAATGACTTTTTAATTTTTTACGAAAAGATATGCAAAAAATAAAAAGAAAATGAAATCTTTGACTTTTTGGTATAGGTTGTTAGCTTTTTTATTTTTTTAATGACTTTTTGACTTTTAGGTTAAAAATGTTACTTCCCAAACGAGGCCTAAGTTCATAAATTAGGACTTGTGTGTAAATGCTCCTTAAAAAATTTATATTTTTTTAATGAAAAAAAATCTAAAAATAGTTCATTAAAAAATTCGACATAAATTTTTTTATAATAATTTTTTATTATTTTTTAATTTCAAAAAAATCAGTAGAATTTACTAAAATTTTCCCAAAAGATCCACTAAAAAGAAGTCAGCAAAATAATTATTTAAAAAAAAAATTGCCAAATCCCCCATAATAGATTTTTGGGTAAACTACCAATAGGTCCTACTTTGGAGACTTATTACCCAATAGGTGATACTTTGGAGACTTATTACCCATTAAGTCCTATTTGATAAATTTATTAAGTGATAAAGATAAATTTATCAGTCTTTTTTTTTATGAATAAATTTATAGTGATAAATTTATCAGTCTCTTTGTTTTATGAATAAATTTTTAGTGATAAATTTATCAATATCTTATTTTTATAGTGTTAAATTTATTAGTTAGGACCTGTAGGTAAATAAATCTAATTAATAGGACTAATTGGTAAGTACCCCTAGATTTTTTTCTATTTCATCAAAAAAAAAAAAATACGCCATGGGGACATCATATTATTCGCAAGTCCTATTTTCGAAGTTGTCGATCAAATTTAATCCTATCTATAAAAAAAGACCCACCATTCACATATCCATTTACACACCACAAAAAAGTTAAATATCAACCAAAATACAGCACAAAACCTCTGCAAAAAGAATATACCCCCAAAATTCAATCCTGCCTCACCGCTATAAAACAGAATGCAAACCCCCCATACTGGATCAATCATACAAGATTCAATGGCCGACAAAAATGTCCAAAAATTTTTTTTTTTTTGGGGGGGGGGGGGGGGGAATATTATTTTTGGAGCAAACACAAATATAGGGATATTTTGAAAAGTTAGTAAAAAGTTAGGTTATATTTGGTAGAATTTTGTAAATATAATTTGAGAATATGAGTTATATTTTGAGTTTGTGAGTTATGGAATTATGATTTGAGTATAGAAAATTTGTTTGGTTATTGTTTTTGAAGAGAGTGTTGAATTGAGTGTGGAATTAAATTTTAAAAGTTTGATTTGACATGTGAGATAAAAAAATTTGTTTGGTTATGAGTTTTGGAAAGAATTTTCAAAACTTAATTCAAATTGTTATAACTCATAATAAAACACACTACTTTCACACTATTGAAAATTCTGATCAATACTCGTAACCAAACTCTTTTTAAAATTCAATTAAAAAAATTTATTATTAACAGAAAATAACATTAATCAATTTTTTAATTGAAAATACTACAAAGGAAATAATTTTTTTTTTCAAAATAAATATTCAAAAAATTTAAATCATAAATATTTAAATAATTTAAATAATCTAAAAAATTTAATAAGTAAAAAATTAAAATAAATATTCAAAAAATTTAAATCGTAAAAATTTAAATAATTTAAATATTCAAAAATTTTAAATAATTTAAAATGTTAATATTTGAAATTTAAAAACAACTCTACACTCAAATCGTAACCAAACACATAAAACAAAACTCAATTAAGAAATTATTTTTAAAACTCATAACCAAACACATAACTCGAAACTCCATATTACTTTCACAACTCTACACTTAAATCGTAACCACATACATAACAAAAAAATTAAAATATTTAAAAATATTTTTATAAAATAGAATTTGAATTTATTTTTATAAAATATTTTAAAAATTAAAAAATTAAAATTGTAATATTTTGAAATTAAAATATTTAAAAATATTCAAAAAATTAAAAAATTAAAAAAATCGTAACATATTTAAATATTAAAATATTTAAAATCTTAACAAAATTAAAATATTTTTAAAATATTAAAATATTTAAAAAATTAAAATATTGATTTGAATTAAATTTTGAAAAGAGTTTTGAATTATGTGTTTGGTTATGAATTTTGGAAAGTAATGATTATGTTTTGAATTGAGTTTTGAGAAATGGGTGTAGAATTATAATTTAAAAGTTCAAAACAAAAAATACACTCAAATCAATGAGTGAAACTATAATTTGAAACCTAACCAAACAGAGCCTTAGTTTTTTGGCTTTTGTAGTTTATTTTGTCTTTTTGTGAGTAAGTTATGTGAATGGTGATGTGACCTAAAATTGGTAAAAAGTTAAAAATTGACTTTTTACTAGCTTCACAACAGAGCACATAAAAAAGAATGGCACTTTTGTAATTTGCCTCACAAACAAGCACTATTTCGGGTAATAGAATATATTTTCTTTCATCTTCCTACGAGACTAGAAAGTCAAAACCCAGCAGTGCAGAAGAAAGAAAAGTAAAGAAATATCTCCAAAGTTGCGGAGACCACCCACACACTTATAGCTTCAAATCTCTGAATAACGTTTTCCTCAGATTATCACTCCCAAAGGGTCAGTTTCTTTTCCCTTTTTCTCTCTCTACCCAATCACTACTTCAGGTTATATACATATATATAGTTACTTATATAAAGTGCATATCTGTTACTTGCATCAAATTTTGTCGGAAATTTTGTATATGTTCAGCTCTTTGATTCTTTCTCATGGCAATAGTTTAAAAACCCATTTGTGTGATTGACATTTACTGTACTAGTTTTTTGATTTTTCCCTTTTATAACTCCTATGTCTTTTATTTGACTAACCCTCCAAGAGATTGGGATGGAATACTTAGATCTTCACAATTTTTGATTCCTATGTTGATGTATTGGGAAATTTCCAATTTTCATTGATCAAGTCACTATGAATCTAAAGGTGTAGTTTTTAGATTCTGGTTTTAAGGTTTCTGTTTTGGGTGTTTTTTTTTGTTGTTGTTGTTGTTGTTGTTGGTCTTGGGACTGTTATATGATATGGGAGATTGCAAATCTGCAACTCCAATGTTGGAAGGAGAAGAAAATTTGATTGCTGCTGCCCAAAACCTTGTAAAGGCATTAGAGAATAGAAAGAATTTAACGAATGATGCGAGGAAAATATTGGCAGATTTAGGCACCCAATTGTCCTCCATAACTAAAATTCATGAAAACAAGGATGAGGAGGGATTGAGTGAGGTTGAGCATAGGCTAAATGTTGTTCAAGATAAGATCATGAATTGGGAGGTAGATCAGTCTATGATATGGGATTGTGGTTCTGAAGAAGCTTATGAGTACGTAAAGACGGTGGATGAAACCCGAAAATTGACTGAAACTTTAGAGAGTTTGTGTTTGAATCGAGATAGTGAGGAAAACGAGCTTCTTCGTAGGGCTCATGATGTTCTCCAGACGGCTATGGCAAGGCTTGAGGATGAGTTCAAGCATATGCTTGTTCAGAACAGACAACCCTTTGAGCCTGAGCACGTTTCTTTTCGTTCTAATGAAGAAGATGTTGTGGATGAGGGATCGATTCTTTCTTTTGGGGATTACTCAGTTGAGGACGTGCTTCAGAGAGACAGTATCAGCAGAAGCTCTGAGGAATTCATTGTTGATTTGGTCAATCCACATATAATTCCTGACCTCAAATGCATTGCCAATTTGATGTTTAATGCGAATTACGATCAGGAATGCACTCAGGCCTTTATTAGCATCCGGAAAGACGCCTTGGATGATTATCTGTTCATACTCGACGTGGAGAAGCTAAGCATCGAGGATGTGTTGAGGATGGAATGGGGTACCCTGAATTCCAAAATCAGAAGATGGACACGGGCTATGAAGATCTTTGTGCAGGTCTATCTTGCTAGTGAGAAATGGTTGAGTGATCAAGTCTTTGGAGATCTTGATACAACTAGTTCAATTTGCTTTGCTGAGGCGTCGAAGGCTTCAATGTTGCAGCTTTTGAATTTTGCTGAAGCCATAGCAATTGGACCTCACCAACCAGAGAAGTTGCTTCGTATTCTTAGCATGCATGAGGTGTTGGTGGATCTTAGTCCTGATATTGATGCTTTATACATCAATGAGGTCGGTTCTTATGTGAGAGCCGAATGCCAACACGTCATTAGTCAACTGGGCTATTGTGCGAAGGCAACATTCATTGAATTTGAAAACGCTGTGGCATCAAACATATCGACAAACGCTTTCGCTGGTGGTGGAATCCACCACATTACTAGATATGTGATGAATTACATCAGGGCTCTCACTGATTACGGTGAGACCCTTGATTTGGTCCTCAAGGATCCCGATAGAGACGTGGCAGTTTCGCTTTCGCCTGACTTGAGTCCAGTTTCCGAGGATGATAGTGTAAGTGGAAGCTCGTCTCGCTTTGTCTCGCCAATGGCTCGCCACTTCCGATCCCTCATTTCCATTCTAGAATGCAACCTTGATGACAAATCCAAATTATACAAGGATGATTCTCTTCAACACCTCTTTTTGATGAATAACATACATTACATGGCTGAAAAAGTTAAGGGTTCAGAGCTGAGAACTATCTTAGGGGACGAATGGATTCGCAAGCGTAATTGGAAGTTTCAACAGCAAGCGATGAATTATGAGCGAGCCACATGGAGTTCAATCCTGTCTTTGCTGAAAGATGAGGGAATTCACTATCCTGGTTCAAATTCTATATCGAAGACTCTGCTCAAGGAGAGGCTGCAGAGCTTTTATGTTGCTTTTGAAGAGGTTTATAAGAGTCAAACTGGATGGTTAATCCCTGATACACAGCTTAGAGAAGATCTGAGAATCTCAACATCACTCAAGGTGATCCAAGCTTATAGGACATTTGTGGGAAGACATACAAGCAATCTTAGTGAAAAGAACATCAAGTATAGTGCTGATGATTTGGAGAATTATTTGTTGGATCTGTTTGAGGGGTCTCCAAGATCATTACACAGTTTTCACAGGAAGTGATTGACAGCATTGGTGATAAGAGTTTTCCTATCATAATGGGTATACAAGTTTAGGACTCCCTCTCTCTCTCTCTCTCTCTCTCTCTCTCTCTCTCAAAGAGAAAATTTCAGTAATGTAATAAGGATGCAAGAGTTCCAGTGTTGTAATCTATTGTATTATCTTTTTTGTGATAATAGAAATTGATTGTATAAGCAGAGATTGTTTGAATTTTGTATGTGGTGGCTTTGGTTGCATCTATTTGTCAGTGTTGTCAGATTCTGTATATTTATTTGAGCATAAACAAGTCCAAAGACTGTAAATCACATCCACCAAAAAGGCCTAACTTTTGATGAACATACATGTTCTCTGAATAATAACAATTGCCTACTCTGGCATGTATCTTCTAGGAGTCTTTTAATAAACGTAAGTGATTTTAAAACATATTTCTCAAAATTCAAACACTCTTGAAATTTTATTTTATTTTATTTTTTGAATTCTAGTTAAATTGTGAAATAAGTTTTTTCTGAATTCAAGTTTGGCAAGTCACTAGCAAAAATTCAAATTTCTCTCAGTAACTATGAAAAATTCATTCCCATTTGCAATCTTGCGTTCGTCCTTTCAAAACCCCAAACGGAGAAAAAATTGTTATAATTCTGATCAGTAAACCTATTCGTATCCAACTCTCTGAAAAAAAAAATGGCAAGTACATCGAAACCAGAAGCTTTGGCAGTTTGAAGGGGGACTACTTTTCTGATGAGGCCTTGTTAATATCCCTCAAGTAAAACATGTTTCTATTGAGCTTTTTGTGTCCACAACTTCAAATAAGGAAATTGTGAGGGAGGTTGCTTTCTGTGGAATTAAAGTCTTTGTAGGTCCAGAGTCAATAGTTGTCTGCAATCTTCGTTGAGATATTTGTTTGCTAAAAACTAAGTTCAAAGCTAGCCTATCACAAATATTATGTGGCTGAGAAAACCACTGTCTTGTTGATAAGTCATTTATGATCACCAAATAAGAAAATTTAAAATAATAAATAAATTAATTTAAGAAACTTCCTTTTTTTTTTCTTTTTTCTTTTTAAAAAAAAAAAAAACAAAGAAACTTCCTTTGTCAGTCAACAGATTTTAAAAAAGAGAAGATGGGTTATATTCTTGATGATTTTATTTAAGGCAAACTTCATTTTACTCTTTTATGGTTTAGGTCATGTGCGGATTACTCCCTGACGTTCGAATATCACCACATAACCCCCTGTGATTGATGGAGTAAAGTGTATAGTTAACACCGTTAATGACAAACGTAAAAAGACTAATTTATCCTTGTATATATAACCCTTATAGTGAAGTAAAAATCAAATGAAGTATCTAAACCACATCCTTGCAATGTTATTAAACTAAATGGTTCATCACCGGATCTCATATTTTCAAATTGGTATTGTTCTTGAGGTAGGATTTTGTTGACATTTCAACTGCTCCTCTCTTGTAATAATCTAAGAGTTACAAAATCATTCTGTTTTTAGATCACAAAAGTCCTTCTAAACATCATCACATCAATTCACACAAAATCATTACATTTTCAGTTACAAAATAAATCATCACATTTATAGTAGGGGAAATGTGATGATTTTGATTTTGTTCTCTTTCTCTTAATTTCTTATGATAGTAACACATCAATCTAGAGAGAGAAACAGAGAAAGAGAGAAAAAAAAAAAAAAAAAAAAAAAAGGAAGAAATGGAGCAAGTTAGCAAACTTTCCAATGAAATCCAATGTATATAATTTGTAGCTATATATATATATATGTATATATAACCTTATTTGATTTCAATGAAGATCCAGCTGACTTGCTTCTTCAATTGGTGAGCATGGTGAATAGTTGGCTTTTGCACAACAAACAATTTACATGTGACCACAATATAATCAACAGCTGCCCTTTAAGATTGCACTAATAGAAATCCAACAATGAAAATGAACCAAGATCAACCACTATATATATTCTATTTCATCTCCATATCAGTACCAACAAAATTGGATAAACCAAATAAACTTACCAATCCTAAGAAAATTGAATAACCAGAAAATTTTCTAATCGGTCGCTTCTTCTTCAATCACCACAGCCTACTATACTTAATCACAACCAACTAAAATTTGGGACTTCCGTTCAGATTTGTCTATTTTTCTTCATGCTGAATAAATATGTTTGTGTTAGGTTGACTGGACTGGACAGAAGAATCAAACAGACACTAGTGAGTATTTTCTTCAATTGAAGATGAAACCCAGTAAAAGCTCTTGCTTCCGCACCCAATGGATCTAGATCTGGAAACTCCCCGACCAAACGCCGCCAGGTTCGGACTCTCACTATCATCCACCACCACCGTCGTCGCCGCAAACTCCTCCATCTTCTTCGATCTCTGTGATAACGAACCAACCAACAAGGAATCACTTCTCTATCTCTCTCTCTCTCTCTCTCTCTACAGTATTTTAGAATTTGAATCAAGTTCTCCTTCTTGCTGCCCTTTCAGAGGTGCATAAAATTTTCAATTTCTATTTTTTGGTGTTCATGAATTATGATTGTAGTTTAGGTTTTGAAATAAAATTGAATTGCTCATTTGGAATTTTAGGTTTTGGTCTAAATTCTATGATTTCTTTATTTGATGAATATAATTAATTGAGTGATTTGGTAAGAAATAAAGAGAGAGAACAAAATCAAAATCATCATATTTCCAGATCTAATGATGAAGATGAAGAAAATAATATGAGGGTATTCTTTAAAAATTGATGATGAAGATAAGGACATTTTAGTCATTTAATTCGGAGAAAAAATTATATTTTCGAGTCCAACAGCACCACATTCGCGTGCACTGCACAGCTGGTTAGAATACATAGAAAAGCTAACAGTGCACTTTACTCCATCAACCACAGGGAGGTTATGTAGTGATATTCAAAAATCATGAGGATAATCCACACGACTTAAACCATAGAGGGGTAAAGTGAAGTTCGCCTTTTTATTTATTTGTAACAGGACTGTCCCATAAGGATGAATGAGTGAGGTTGAGTTATACCTCATCTCAAAAGGGCTACTAGTGTCAAAAATCACACTACGCTAAGATTCCCACCTTTCTCAAACTAAAAGTGGTGTTTTTTCAGCAATTCCCTATGCAAGTTGAATGATAGCGGCACTGCCAATAATTTAGTATTTAACACTGCCTCATCTCAATTGATTGTTGCATTTCGAATACACTATTTGTACCGAATAATTCTATATACACCAATTAGTGTACTAACTAAAATACTAATTGATGATGTAACATAATTTAAGAAGTTTTTAGTATTTATAATGTGATTAATGAGTAGAGTCAATAATAATATCATAACTAGTGTTGGTACAGTAATTAGTGTATTAATTGGTGCATGTAGCACCACCGATTTGTACCTTTAATTCAACTCAATTACCAAAGCGAAAAGCAAAACAATAAAACGAAACAAAACAAAAAAGGCTACTCACTCTGCCTGATTGTACAACCACATAGTTACAATGGCCAGAATACAACACAGTTCTCCCCGCCCCACAATGCTTGTGCACGATGCCAAGGCTGGGAAGTACAGACCACCAGGCTAGCAACCTCCAATTTTATACTTCACAAAGCTGTTGCATTTCGATTTTCATCAATAATTCATGCCAGCTGGCTAACAAGCATGCATTTTTTGCGCTTCCCAACCTCCAATCCAAAACAAATTAAAACACTTTGTGTGTTAACGCCATGCCCAGAACCAACCAGTCAGATGCAACTTGATGCTCATACAGCCCAAAATGGTTTTGGAGCTGCCGATCCATTTGAGTTGCTTTTGTATGGTTCTTCAGTTATTTCATCAGGTTCATCATCTTCCTCTCCATATTCCATTAGCTTGATTAAAGTATCTGAAACAACCAAACAGCAGCATTGCATTTAACAAAAGTGTGAGAAGCATTATATAGCATTCAAGTTTTTTTTATGCATCTCAAACATTCATCATGATGAAAGGTTCAATTTGAACTATAAGACACCAGTAGAGCGAATTTAAAAAACTACCAGGGACGCGCTCAGGTTTTGATTTATTCAGAACACTCTTCTCATGAACTTTTGAGGGAAGCACTGGTGAATTGAATTTTGGTGGTGGTGGTGGCAGGGGCATGGACCGGGGAGGGGGCGGAACCATTCCATTGACCGACTGCTGGACCAACTTTTTTGGAGCCTGAATTGTTGAAATGTTTCTTACCCCCAAATCTGGTGTTGGTTCACCTGCCTTCTGAAATTTTGAACCCTGTAATTAGTTATGAGAAAAGAATCCAACCTGATTCCTCAGTAAAGGTAGAATAAAGATAGAATAAATCCAATTACCAAAAATGAAAAAAAAAAAAAAAAAAAAAAAAAAAAAAGAAGGCAGCAGCGAAGTAAGATAAAAAAAAGTGGCAACTAAAACGTGAGATGGATGGAAGGTAATCAAATGTCAATGGAAATAAATAGAAGGGTATTTCAATAGGTGCAAACTTGAGCTGACGTAGTCCCTACACATTTTAGTGTTGGTCTAGGTACATTCATCAAGTTCACCACCAATTGTTGATATAGAGTGATCTAGCAATAATAGGCCCAGATGCAGAAACAGTATTTTTACTTCCACGGCAAGTTGTGGAACAAGGGCAAGACAGATACAGACATGGCTGTTGTACTAACAAAACATGTCTTCATTTCCAAAATCTGCTATTGTTAAAAAAAAAAATTAAAAATGGTGCAGGTGTGTGGTTTAACTCCGCCTATGTCGTGCTAGAATTTAATGTTTTAGTCCCAAGCCCTGCTAAGGAGGGTTGTGCGTTATGTACTAGCCTAACAACCAATATGTAAAAATTCATCTCAGATCCCATATGAACATGAATCGCAATATGAATACGTGTGCTTGGAATTCATGCCACAGAAGCAGTTTAAAATCAAGCAGCAAAAATTCTGGAATCAGTTCTGGATCAAAGCATTGGAGCAGCATGCACCAATCCCATGCCACCTTCATAATAGAAATCCCTGTGAAACATAGAAACGGTCCAACAGAGGTCCAGTATCAGCCTGTTAGCTTCATACAAGGTCAGAGAAAATACCTGGAATAATAAGTGGTAGAAGTCAGAATGAATAATATTGCAATTCAATAGGAAAATTTAGAAATATAAAAAATTGTTTAGTGGACCTAGATTATCATCCTCATTATTAGATGAAGAATAATAGGGGGAAAAAAAGTTTGATTATGATTGAGTTTCATGCAATTCCGTGAGAGAGAGAGAGAACTCTTAATTAGGCCACTCCTAGACCCAAAATGCAAATGAAAAATAATGGAACCAACCGATCAAGGTCAGAAAAGAATTCACAACCAAGTTGTGAAACCAGACAACAAATCTTTGACCCTTGACTTCAAAGCTGCAAACAACAAGAACCCAACTGCAAAAAGGAGGATCCGGTAGCAGCCTCTATTGATCACTGACAACTTTAAAACAAAGCCCAATTAGCTTTTTTGCCCTCTCTAAATTACTA
This sequence comes from Camellia granthamiana, assembly GCA_036172215.1. NCBI lineage: Eukaryota > Viridiplantae > Streptophyta > Magnoliopsida > Ericales > Theaceae > Camellia > Camellia granthamiana. Next base: position 16,368,253 of record CM069903.1, on the reverse strand, counting down.
ACTACTTTTTATGATCCATTTCCATTTGTTTCGTAATACTAAGCATGAAAAAGTGATACAATTATGTACTCAACACAACACAGCAAAGCCTTATTCCCAACTACTTGGGGCCGGCAACATGACTTCAGTTTTGCCATTCCACTGGATCAAGGGCCATAGTTTCATTAAAATCAAAAGTAAACATATCTTTCAATTATGTAATGCAACAAATAAACCAACAACATTTCAAGGGAAGAGACGGGAGGGGAGTAGATGCATGCAATGCATTTACAAATTTCATACAATTTTGCACCATTAAATTTGGAAGGCTTATCATTGTCATGTTCACTCGCAACCCTAGAGCTCTGTTATCAAAATCTTACGATTCGCGATTCGATTCACAATTTTTGCCAAATCGATACAAATCTATAGGTGAATCTCTCTTTTATCAAAATCTTACGATTCGCGATTCGATTCACGATTCGATTCAAATTTTTTGCAAAATCGATACGAATCTATGGGTGAATCTATTTTGGAAGTAAATCTCTAGTGAATCGCATGATTCACAATCGATTTATGATTCAATTCACTTTTTATGATTCATGTAATTTTTTAAATTATTGTGTCCGGCATATTTTCGACTATTTTTTTCTCCATGTTTTTAGTGAAAATGACATAATACAATTTTTAATAGCGTTTAATACTAAAATAACCAACATATATACATAATTTGTTGTTATTTTAGTGATCATGAAGTTTTTAATAGAATCCAATCAGATTCAGTCAGACCCAACATATTTTTAACCTTTCTTCTCATTTTTTTTTTCCCTTCAAAAATTCATAATATATCTTCTAAAGATGTTTAAGATTAAAGTTACAATATGAATTATCTATTATTATTTTATTAAATTGAATATAATTGAATATTACATATGTGAGGTCTGTTATCCCTTTGAAAATGTTTTAGGTTTTAAAATAAAATATTCTAAATAATTCTTTCTTATTATTTGCCACTGTTACTTAGAAAAGTACGTATGCTTATTGTCCAAATATCAATATCGTTATTAATTATTGTTATTTTGGAAATTGATAATTTGTCTATTTGGTTATTATCTTTATTAAGAATGGTTGATAAGAAATATCTAAAAAAAAAGAAAAAAAGTAAGATAGTGATCTTACATAAGAATCTTTGTTAACTTCTTACCTATTAAACTACGTGATTATCACGCAAAATAACATTTTCATTGATTTAAGTCTAAATATTTCATATTCATAAGATATATTTAACATCTAAATGTGTAAATATATATTTTTAAGTAATTTTAAAAAAGTGACCGAATCTTTACGATTCACGATTCGATTCGATTCGATTCGATTCGATTCGCGATTCGGTACAAGGTCATTTCGATTCACGATACGAATCTCGATTTGACAACTATGCCCTAGAGCATCATACATGCTTTACCACTTCAAGGGACTGAATACCGTCTTAAGAAATCTTTATTCAAAATCTGGTGCAGATTTACTATTGTCGAAATAATCATGACAAATGCTGTAAAATATTCATCCTTTATTTATATTCAACAGGTTGTAACTTCTAATTAATTTAAATTGAAAGAGGGGGCTTTTTCAATCTAGTTATTTCTTCCTTTGTTCTCTTAAAAGGCCATAAAATGCAATACCCTCCAGGACAAGGAGAGTAAGCACAGATACCTGATGGGGGTTTGCATGCCCCTTCGAAGCAACTGGTAACTCCTGAAACTTTCGTTTCTGCAGACGCCGTTTCTCCTCATAAGACAAGGTCTCGCTAGAATTCGCTGCTGTGCTTGCCGCTGTTGTTGCAGGAGCAACTGTTGAATTGACAAGAGAAGGTGACCGTCTAAGGGCTAAGGCAACTTGCTGCAAAGGGGTGGCTTGAGGATATATCCCACCATATCCACTATAGCTCGTTCCACCAGTTAACGAAGGCTGGGAATGGCAAACTATGTTTGGTTGAGAATGCCCACAGCTCAGTCCTATGGATTGTGACAAAGTCCCTTGAAGAAGGGTAGTGGTGATGCCAGGATGTGTAGCTGAGGAAATTGGTGGAATTGCTACAGAGTTCACAGGTACTGATGTCAAACTGGCAGCTGAACTATTATTTGCCTCCACCTCATTCCCAGAACTCTGAACTCCATTCAGCAACTGATGTGGTGGTGGAACAGCACCATACACCTTGCTTGATGAGACCCTGTGACATTGAATAATCACCACGATTTATTCTCCTTGAAAGCGGAAAAGAATATATTGGCATAAAAGCAATGCAACCATATCATACCAGTTAGTCCATACAAACAACACATTCATGCAAAAGTACAGATGGAACAGATACAAAAAACAAAAAACAAAAAACAAAAAAAAATCAACAACAAAACAAATATTGTTGCAGAGAAAAGGAGTACTGAATACTACATGCTCAATGAAAAATTGTAAATATTATGGGGGGGGAAAAAAAAAAAAGTTTATCTATCTTCTAAGAGCTCAGCCTGTTTAGTGCAGCTTATAGGGACTGCTAATTACTTCTTAAATTTTAGGAGTTTGTGCCAATGTGTTTGGTGCAGTGCAGCTTTTTGCTTACAGCTAATGAGGCAAAAATAGGTTGATTATCAGGATGGGTGCTTTTACTTTCTGCTTTCTAATTATTAGCTTTTAGTTGCACCAAACAGACCATCATATGAACTCTCAAAAGAGGATAAAAAATGTTATGCCAACATATTACCCAAAATGCTTACATTCTCCAAGTACCTATCAATTAAGAAAAGAAAAAATCTAAGTTACCCTCACCCAATTTTAGAGGACAGAATTCTTCTATTGAGAATATTCACACATACTCTAATATAAACATAAGCAAAAATTAAACCTAATTACCTAGAGGCACAGCACTCTATGCTGATTGTATCCAAAAGATTTTCAGCCAAAAGCTTTGCACTTTCAATACTTTTTGGATTGTTACTCGACAAGTATAAATGCAGTGGCTGCTGTCCTTCTGCAAGAATAGAAAGTAACAGTAATAATATGGTCAGTGCTTTGAAGAACAATATGCTACACAATCCATATTGTCCAAATTGCAAAACGGTTGCATGGCACCACAAGTACAACCTTCGCCAAATGCACTTTCAGAATTTCCTGAACCACGTCCTCTTAGTAAGACAGTTGCTCCTGTTTCATTCATAATGTGATTTACATACTGGTCCTGCATGTTCAAAAACCAACCACCACCAACACACGAAAAAAACAACTCTCCCAATTGCATGGAGATGTCAGAGAAAGCTTCAAACATTAGAATCTCTCATCTTCATCATGAACAATATAAACTTTGAACTAAATTCATCAAATAGCATAACAGGGACCAAACAAAAAATGACAGAAAGAAAGAAAGGGGAAAAAGAAGAAGAAGCTGCAAAAATGGGTATCAATGCCAGATGAATGCATAAAAAATTCATATATAAAGAAATTAAAGCAAAACATCCATATATGACCATACAATACCCCCTATAAAAGAATAAGCACAAGCTAAGCAACACAATCAGAAATGCACAATCGCACGAGGGGTGAGGCTCACATTTGGCCCACGAATACGAGCAGCGATGTTCAAGGATGGGTCTGCTTCAAAACCCAGATACACACATGTGCTCAGATGATTAGTAACCTGTTTCAAATAGTCACAATTATTTGTCAACCCCATTCTGCAGGCTTATAGAGCTTAAGTGCGAGACATTTACCGTTCCAACATTGTTGACAGGACCTTGTTTCAGCATCTCTTCAACCATGGCAGCTGCAAGGTCAACAGATTTTATCCGTTCCACTGTCGTCTCCAACTGCAAAAGCAAACCATAATTTAAGGATATTAAAATCAAGCTAAATAAAAATAACAATAGAAGGAAAAAATATAATTGGTAAATAGTAATACAATAACTTGCAACTGCAATTTTGAGTGATGAACTGATCCATACCAGCAAGTTGAATTGCCCTGATCAAAATTGTAAGTAACATTTACAAGTAATATCTAAAATTCATAACACTTTATTTACAAGGAGTCAAAGACAACAAGTGGAGATCTGTGAGCCATCTTTGGAATTGCTGATAAACATATGTATTAAATAAAAGGAAAATCTCTTTATATAAGAAAAAAGTTCATAATACAAGATCTACAAGGACAAATAAAGTTGAGATTTGTGAGCCATTTTTGGAATCATTAAGAGCCATAGATATTAAATAGGTTTTTTTTTTTTTTTTTTAATGAATAATAAGCTTTATTGAGAGAGAGCATCAAGCGAATACAAGCTGTATACAAAAACAAAAAGAAAGAACTTCACAAACAAACAAGAGGTCAATGAGAAAGATATACACACGCATTACACATCTATGGTTTCTAAATGACCAAGGTTGGGATTAACCCTTTTTGAAAGTCAATTATAGAAAATAACCCAAAAAATTATTCTTCAATATATATATAGGCTGCTCTATACCCTTGAGAGTTCTCCTACACTGTTCTCCCCAAATAAACTACATCAAGCAGAAAGACAATACTAGCAATGTTTTCCTCCTCTTTTCCCCGCTCTACCTCCTCACCAACTATGCAACCCCTCTAAAACCCTCCAAAGGAAAACCCAAGGAATCCCTAAAATGGTTGGAATCAATACCCAAAACTACTTAACAACAGCAAAATGAAGGAAGATAAGAGGCACAGATTCCCGGTCTTGCTGGTATAAGTAACACCAATTAGAGGCCCCATAGGTAAACACAGAGCCATTTCAAATGTTCAACCATTTTATTCAACCTTTGCCTCAGATGGAGAGAATAAATATATATAAAGCACTTACATGTGCACCAGCAGAAATGTGAAGATAGAGTGGCTTTTCACCATCAGGGGCTGCGTTTGGAGGACGATATTTGCCCCTGCAAACATAATTTGATCAAATGCATTATACACAAGAATAAGATATCAGTACAAAGGACCTCATTACAGCCTGCAATGACATATTTACCTTGTTATTACTACGGCCCCAGTGCACTTTTGGATCTGCAAGGTTAGTAGAAGAAACTATCAATCCCACAAGTGATAATTTTTCAAAACTAACTTAAAGACAGAATAGAAAGTTATCCTTCAATCATGAAAACCAAATGAATAATTTTCACCTCTTCCTGGGTCTGACGTTTTGTGAGTTTGTAGCGAACAGCAGAATCAGCATCATTAATGACAATTTCTCGAGCTATCAACTCATCTTGAATTTTTTGCTACGGCAGAAAAATAATATTATTCAAAAACTAATAGAGATTTAAAACAAACCAATAATCTATGCTCTAAATAAATATATAGTGAGGACAAGGAAGATTACACTTCAACAGATTGGAGCTTTAACATTTATAAAACATGATGATTAAACCAATAAAACAAAACTATAATCTAGGCTGAAAATAAATATATAATAAGGACAAGGAATGTTACGCTTCAACCCTAAACCCTGGTACTTCCCCTTCCCCAAATTCACCCATATCACCATATAATAATGGTAAGGAGGAAAGTTAGCTGAATACTCCACCACATTCTATCCTACCCATCATCTCCAATATGTATTTGGAACCTCACACACATTAGAACATGTTTGGATATACTCCACCTTCCTCTCTGCTTCCTTCCCTGTCAAAGATGTGGCAACCCTACATTTGAATACCCACTTCAATTTTACCATGTTGCATCACTCCTTAGTCCTCTAAAGACCTCATCCTCTCTTATAGTGTTCAAAAGACATAAATTTTGAGCAGCCTATTGATTTAATTCTCAAAAATAGGGAAAGTTAAAAAGTAACAATATTAAATAAAATAGGTTAATCTTGCACTCAACTCGAAGCATTTTGCATGCCAACCCTCCATCTTAATATACCTCAACTATATAAGAAACATTTGAGGATAAACTGATTATTGTGTCATTGGGGTCCTCGCGTATGATGAATCACTTAAATAACTCAGTCACAAAGCTTTTTTGCTGAACAATGCACAACACTAAATTTACTTTTCATACTATTTTGTATATATTTTCCACTACCCACGGTGTCTTCAACCCCACTTTGGAAAAGTGGATAGCTGCTATAGATACACCTACCACTCGCAAACCTTGTGCAGCAAACAAATCCAAAGAGAGGTGAACCTAAGATGTCCAGTTTTGGAGATGTCACCCATCAAACCCAGCTACCAACAATTTCCAATGAACTCACCTACCAATAAGTAAACATGAACATTTGAAACATACATTTAAATTAAAGATAAAAAGACCCCGAATATCAAATTTAAGAAACAAACACAGAAAACCCATTCTTAATCATCTTCATTTCTAATCTACACCATTTCACAAACAACACCCAAAGTAAAACACACAGTTATTATGAAATATGAATAAAAAAGGACTGTCGCAATTCCCGTTAAGGCATCTTACGTGATTTATCTTTTGGACCACCACAGTGGCATGTGGCTGCATTAAGGGAGCCTGAAACACCTGTAATATAGTTGCAGGGCTAGTCGTAAGAGGATTTGCCAAAAGAGCTCCAGAAGCTGAAGAAGCACCTGGAAGATTAATCGCAGCAAGGGATCCAATGTTGCTCAATGGAAGAATCCCAGGTACTGCTACTCCAGCTGTAATCAAGGATTCAGCAGGCTGATCCCACTTTCTCTTTCTCCTGCAAAATGTCCTAAAAGTATAAATATCACTTGAGCCAACCATTAACTTAACTATTTGCAAAATTTATGACTCGATTAAATAATAAGAATAGTGTATGCACCAAGCTATGGATTTGTGACTTTGCTCAGTTGAGTTAAACTCTATAGAACAGTCATAACTAATGTCATTCCAATTGCAAATACTCAAAATCATGGTTTTATCAATATGGAATAATTTTGCCTTCTCATCAGCATATGTGTCAAAAACCCCGCTTTGAATTGAAACTACTATTTCTCACGTAAAGTGCATATGTAAATTATACCTTTCTCTTTCTTTCCTCAAAGAGAACAAATAGTTCAGAAGATCCTTAATATACCCAAATGTAACATAAATCACATAGGTCCATTAAAAATTACACAGCTGTTTCAATAACTCCATACAACAAAACTCAAAACTCTTAGTAATTGAAATAATAAAATAAAAAGAAAAAGAAAAGGAAGAGGAGCCCTAAAAAGATAAAACCCTAATGATCATCAACCAAGACAAAAGGGAGCGTCAAATATATATGTACATAATTGGAAACTTATAAACGTGTCCAACGTGGTAATTTGATATGAATCTAGCAAAATCAACAATCTTGATGCATACAGCCTCAATAAATCCATCTTTTGGTTGAATTGCGATAAACGAAGCGTCGAAAACTAGGGTTTTTCACCTCTGCTTAGTTGTTGATGATTCGGCGGCGGCCATGGATTCGGCAGACGAAACCCTAGAACAATTGTCCTCCGTCATTCTGTCGATGTCGCCCTCGTCGTCTGATACTTTTCTTCCTTCGCAGAAATTTGAAGATACAGTGAATATATATGCGTGTATATACGTATAATTTAGGGTTTGTAATCGTTGCTTTGTGATCGATCTGTGTTTTGTGAAGGGTTGGTTTTCTTGCTCTCGAAACGAACGAGTAATGGGAAGCGTATATTGCTAATTTCGTTGGGTGTGAAGAGCTACGGACAAGAACACAGAACACAAGGATACATCCAATCAAAATAAGCCATGTCGGATAAAGTCATATGACTTGCACCTGATTCATGGCTCCTCTATTTTTTACTTTTTTAATGCAAATCTTAACTCCGTTAATAAAATATATATATATATATAAAAGAAGGGCAAATCTTAACTTATAAAATAAAGGGTTAATTACACTAATAGTCCCTATAGTTTGGGACTTGTGTCACTTTGGTCCCTGACTTTTCAATTGTAACACATTTGACCCTGAATTTTGAATCTTGTTCCAAATAAGGACAATTGAAAATATTATTAGATTTTTCAAGGGTAAAATTGTCAATTTGATAAAATATAAACTAATTTGACAAAAATAAATGTCAAAAAAATATTTTTAATTTTTTTAAAATTATTTTTATCCACCAATGATAAAATTATGTAAAATTAATAAAAATTACATGATTAATTTTTTAAAATTAATTTTACATGATCATCATCCAAACACATAATAAAAATTAATTTGGTAAAAAAAATAAATAAATGTCTAAAAGATTTATCAATTTTACATAATTTTATTTTTAGTAGGTAGAAATAATTTTTAAAAATTCAAAAATATTTGTTTGACATTTATTTTTGTCAAATTAGTTTATATTTTATCAAATTGACAATTTTATTCTTGAAAAATCTAATTATATATTCAATTGTCCTTATTTGAAACAAGATTTAAAATTCAGGGTCAAATGTGTTACAATTGAAAAGTCAGGGACCAAAGTGACACAAGCCCCAAACTATAGGGACTATTTGTGTAATTTGCCCTAAAATAAATAAATAAATAAATAAACCTTTTTTTGTCCATTGCATGCTTAACTCATAGGATAATGACGCCCTTTTTTTTTAATCCATAAGATAATGACTTCCTTTTTTTGATCCATAAGATAATGACACCATTTGATAAATTTTTTTTCCATTTTTTAAGTTTTTTTAAAATAAGTTTAAATAAAAATACATATAAAAAATTATAATAAATTTACTTGGAAACTTGGCTACAAGCCGCTTTTAGAGACTTAAGGTGAAACTAAAAAAGGAGACCCATATTCAAAAAAATAAATAAATAAATAGAAAAATAAAAAATCATCTTGTTTAATATTACTACTGTTTAATAATATCAAAATACATATCAAAATATATTCATTCTAAAGTATCAAAAAAAAAGTTACAAAAAGGTATAGTTTAAATCAACAAAACAAACTAATTAATTAACAAATCTAATTAATGAAATGTTCTAGCAGTATGAAGTAAACATAAATCAAAATGAAACATTACTATATAATTAATTTTTCACACAAAACACACAATCCACTCGCTATTTGATATGTGATAGTAAATAAATTATGGAACACAATTTAATGAAACAAAATTATGACAAAAAAAATTAGGGAAATTTTATTCAATTAAAATATGATAAAGACATAGAATTAAAAAAAAAAAAATAGGGTCAAATTATTTACTCCATTAAGATATGATAGTTTATGAGAGAGAAAACTATGGCAAAATTATTTATTCTGTTATTTGGGTTAACTATATTTGTATATGTTTTAATTCATTTTTTTCAATTGGCCTAACTACATTTGTGATTAAATATTTTTTTAAATTGGATCCAACATAATTTTTTGAAACCTTTTAGACTGGCCCTAAATCAACAAAAATAAATTAAGCCTATTTAAATTTTAAATATACTACTAATGAATTTGGGGGATCTATTTTTTGGCCAAATTTTGGGACCTAAGACACAAGTCTTAATGACCTTAGCCCAATATCAACCTTAGAGCATCTCCAATGGTTTAGTATTTTTTTCATTAAATCTGAGTAAAAAAAAGACAATTTTCTCAATCTAATACCAGCAGCTCTAACGAGTGCACTATAGCTTTCATCAAAACACAATGGACGTCCGGAGGACCGGCCGGTCGACTGGACATGGAAAATTAATTTTTTTCCCCCCTTCCATGGTTGCTGTTGCTTTTCATTTTCTGTGTAATCCATGGCTGTTACTCTTTCAGGGGATTGGGATGAACCCAGAGAGTGGGGAATTTAGAGCAATCCATGGACGTCTTTCACAACTGGGAAACCTCCAAGATAAGATATTAAAAATAAAAAAAATAAAAAAAAGAAAGAGATGGGCCTAGATACGAAGACCTGTATCTACAGATCTTTGAGTTGCAGTGAAACAAATACAAACGTATTTGAAAATAATAAGGTGAGAAAGAGAAAATGAGGAAATTGCTTGATGAAGAAGAAAATGAAATTAAAACTTGCAAAAAATGGGGTCCTCTCACCTCATCTTCCTCTTCTTTCAATCCATCAGATTCTTTCACAACTCACCAAATCCTCATCCATTAACCCCCACACATACCACTTAAATATCTCTCTCTCTCTCTCTCTCTCTCTGTTACGAAATGTACGAGCACGAAATATTATTCCCGTATAATCCTATTGATCAAGTCTGCGCTCCTCCGTACGTCGTCGCTTTACTCCCTTGAAAACACAAACGTGAGCTAGCCAGCGGGTGTGTGCCGAATACCTCTCCGATGCCTAAGTCAGCAAAATAGACAAATAGACAAAAAGCTCTGTGTGTTCGGGAATCAAAGTTGTGTTACCTCTTCAAAGGTAATGTTATGAGCTTTTATAGGTTCCGCGTGGCATAATCCAAGTAGGACCCTTACTCCTCCATGTAGAGTCCTCCTAGGAATCACATTCTTGAAAGATAATATGACCGAGGTAAGCATAGCTATGCTAAACCGTAGGCTAGACCGAGCTATCTTTAGCCCGGCTCTTCCATTCACTGCTCTTACCCCGGTTTCTCTAGTACTAACCATGGTATGTTCAGATCGAGATAACAAACATCAAGGTCCTGATCGAGCTAACAAATAGCTAGGTTTTGACCGGGCTAACCACAATACGCCATGACCGGGCTAACTCCAAGTGCGGTGACTGAACTATCCACAAATCTCTCCCAGACCGGGATAATAACAAGCCTCTCTGGACCGAGATAACAATAGGGCTTACCAGGACCAGGCTAACCTATAAGCCCCTTTCATCCAGCCCTTCTTACTGCGGCCCAAAGAATGGCCCATTTACCCAGCTCAGCCCATTTACTTAGCTCGGCCCAATTTAGGTATAAATTACTGTCACGACCCAAACCCGGCCCTATGGGTTTAGTACCGTAACCGGCCAGTAACCCAAGATTACCGAAGGCCTGCTTAATAGTAATACAGTAAAACAGAGTACAGGGCCTGGCGGAAGCCAATATAGTAAATAAACAATGTCCAATGAGCTGTGACAGTCTGCATGCCAAAAAGATTTTCATATACATACATATACTCAGTACAGAACAGTATGCACTTTATTTACAAATATATAGTACAGGGACTTAATCCCTATTAAGCAGTACAGTAACAGTCTATACGGTATTACAAAAACAGTCTAAGATAGACGGGGAAATAAAACACCCCTAAGCCAAAGCTTGGCAGGCTCGGAACCTCACAGTGAGGCACAGTGGTTGGCTTGACAAAACTGGAGTTTACCCCGACGCTCCTAGCTGCGGTCTGGTGCCTGTACACCTACATATATATATGAGCAGTGAGCTAAAGCCCAGTGAATAACATAAAGCGTAAAGGGGTTTAGAATGAATGTCCTTACAGTAATGAAGACAGTTCATTTCAATCAGTATATCAGTTGTTCAGTACAGTAAACGGTCATATGTGGTACATCCATTAGCATAACAGTACAGTAAGCATTGGGTCTTAAAGACCGAACAGTAATGATGGCCATCAATCAGTAAACAGTAGTGGTTCCAACGTGGGAACCGAATCGATTAGACAAATCCACCCGTTCATAGACCGTCGGTGGGGCCATCCGTTCACAGACCGTCGATGGCAGAAATTTCTTAAACGGTAGCAGTAACGGTAAACAGTAGTTGCTAAGGATGCCACAATACAGCTCAGAATATAGGACATACATTCATTCAGTAAACAGTATCAGTTCAGTAAACAGTTCAATTTAACAGTGGGAAAATATTCACAGTTGAACATATCTTTACACAATCGTTACTCACTGAGTTCTGGGCTACAGTATGCTAGAGCGTGTCTCCCTGGAATGCCAACCCTATACAGTTAACAGAGTGAACACACACTAAGTTCATAGTTGGGGAAGATAATAACTTAATCCCTAAATGCCTCGGTGTGTTCTACATCTATATCCACATTAAAATGTCTTAAACTAGGCCTAAGAATGCCTAGGATGGAATGAGGATGCAAAGATGTACTTAGAAAACATTTTCAGAAATTTCAGTGAAACAGGGTCCCGCTCGAGCGCAGGTTTCCCCGCTCGAGCGTACAAGCAAACAAAGGTCCCCGCTCGAGCGGCAACATCCCCGCTCGAGCAGACCAAAAAGTACTGGATATGTGAAATCTCCGCTCGACGCCCGCTCGAGCGTGTCACCCAGTCCTCCGCTCGAGCGAACTGATGCACAGTGCAAGATGCTGGGAGCTCGATTTTCCCGCTCGAGCGGACGACCAAAATCTGGAAATTCCAAATTTGAGTCCCAAGCTCAAAATCAAGTTTAAAAGCATAATTTTCGATCCTCTTGGGCTAATTTCTGGAAAAACTCTAGTAAACACATAGAATGACATGATTCAAAGCTCAATTTGAGAAATCAAAGCCCAAGGGTGTTTAATTCAAACACAACTTCAAACCATTTTCCAATAACATGCTCCAACCATGACATGCATGAATTTTAAATCAAATTAAAGCTTCAAAGCTTGCTCAATTGAGCTCATTTCTTCAAGAACATGATGAAATCATGGATTATGATCAAAAGATGGACATGCATGCAAGGTCTCCATGAAGTCAAGCTCAAAACTCTTCCCTATACACATTCATGCAACAATTAAGCTACAATTCAACATTACAAGCCATAGATTGGCTCTAGACTTCAACTTAGCTCTAAACCATGCAAGAACTAAACTCAAAACATATATAAGAGGGCAATGAACCTACCTCAAGTCTTCAATCACTAGACTAGAAGCTCTACTAGGCAATTAACACTTCAATTTCTTTAAGCCTCCAAGTAATTCAAGATGAACTCTCTCTAACTCTCTATCCTCTCTCTCTAATTCGGTGGGTACAAAGGAGGAGCTGATGAAATGTTTTTGTTAAGTGTAAATAAGCTCAACATGTTTTATAGATAGTAGGCCACTAGGTGGCAAAGTAGTAAATATGCCAAACAATGTAATTCATCAATAATTAATCTAATTTAAGCATACCAAATCGACTCTCAGATAATTACACCATAAAATCACATAAATTATGATGATCATGAAACACTAAACAATTCTCGGTTCGGCCGCCGATAAGGCCTTCAATTAACAGTTTAAGCATATAACTATGAACAGATAATTAAATGGTCAAACAGATAAAATGCAATTTAACATATATATATTCAATCAATTCAATTCCAGTTTCCAGTCAGTCAATTCAGTATTCTATCCAGTTCAATTATCAGTCATAATCAGTTCAATTTAGCGGTAATCAGTGGTTATTCGGTAAACAGTGGTGGGGGTCATTACAATTACCCTCTCAATTGCCCCTTAATTCCATCTGTGCAACATGATAGGGATTACCTGCCTACCAATCGAGCTAATAACATTGCCTTACGACCGAGCTAAACTCTTTAGCCTTTTCAACTGAGCTAAAAACCCTTTAGCCTTTCCAGCCGAGCTAAATTTACACCGGGCTCTATCTGTCCGGTCAAAACGTCCCTTCAATCGCAGTAACTGAATCGTTTCTCATTCCAATGACACGTGGCATACTCTTATTGGCTGAAGGCAGCTGTCACGCCGTCTTCGTATCTCGCATTTTTTGAACAGTCCCGTCCAAATTTTGGGCCTTCCATCAAAACAAATCTCTTCGTCATTTTTTGAATCATTCATACCACTATTCACCTTCCTCTCTCTCTTCCTTCTGAGTTTCTTTGTTCTTTGATCTGTAACTAAGGAAGCTTCGTGGTTTTGCTGCCATTGCTCCCATCTTCAGTTTCTTCTCTTTAATCTGGTAAGTGATTTGAAGCTTCCTCTCTGTTGATTATGTAGCTCTTGTTTTGCTTTTCAAAACATATTTTCAACTTTTGCTTCCATTTTTTGCTCTGCCTTTCGTTTTCTAGAAAAAAACCTTGTAATAGAACCACTTGAATTCGCAAAATAAACTGTAGAACACTGTATTTGATCCAAAATCACAATACAACCGAACTAGGAAGTTATTTGTAGTTGATGTCAATCTAGTCAGACTACCAACCGGACAAGCACTTCATGCTAAACTAGTAGTTTCATCAGGTCGAACCATCTTTTGTTTCATTTATCTTAGCCGGGCTATTGATCCATACTAGGTTTGTAATAGTACGTTTGAAAGCCTCGACCATGACCGAGCTACAACTCGAGGCTAATCCAACCCTCTTAGTTCAAACCTGAACTAAGAATGCTGCCCCTAGAGGCTCAACCGGGCTAACAAATCCCTTGTTCACACCGAGCTAAGAGACCCCTCCCTCAAACCGAGCTAAGACACGAAGCATTCCACATAGCCGAGCTAGGACTTCATTTATCTCGCCCTTGTTTCTTTTAGCACGGTCCAACGATCTGTGCTTAACACCTTTGTTTTTCACTTTACAGACTTAGGTTGCCCAAGCACTCCTTTGAGTGCTCAACTGAGCTACTCAGCACCATTCTCCGACCGAGCTAACACCCTAGTATAATTTATTCATAACTTAAACCACAAATGGGAAAGTATAGGTTTTTAGTTAATTTACCTGGTGCAATGGCTGAATTCCGAAAGGACTATAACATCCCTGACGATGTTCATCTCACCTTAGCCGACCTAGATACCACACCATAAGGAAACCCTGGCTTCGTCCCTTTCACCCTTATATCCATAATAGAAATCGACCTACGATTCCCTGTACAGCCACTCCTCTGCGAATTCCTTAGGCAAACCAAACTATGCCCAACCCAGCTTTCCACAAATTCCTACCGCATAATAAATGGCGTCGCCGAGCTAAACTGCCGGCTTGGTATTAACCTCAGTCTAGCCGAAATATTCCATCAATACTCCCTAGGCTCAAATGAAGATGGATGGGTTTATTATTTAAGAATAAGGCGCCGTCGTGAAAAAATAATAAAGAATACCCCGGATAAGGATGTAAATGATGATGACTTTTTCTGGGTTTTGGACAATTTTGAAGATCAAGAAGCCCAAATACCTGAAAATCGAATCAATTGGAACAAAGGCGTACCCGGTATAATTACCTCGGCTAATTATTATGCTTTCATTTACCTCGGCTTCCTTTTCTTTGAACCGCACTAACTGTTGACCTCTTTATGCAGATCTGGACTTTCTTAAGTCCCAGTACAGTTACCCAAACTGAGCTGCACTTCGTACCGCATTACGACATCCAGATCGGAGCTGGGCTGAGCTATTGAATTTTGAGCCGACCTACCAATATAGCAGCCGACGTAAAACCAGGGTGACTAACTTCTTGTTAGAAGCCTCTCCTGAACCGGACCCAACCTTGCCCCAAATCAACTTGATCCCACTGACTACTGAGCAAGAAATGGCCAAAAAGAGAGCCGTGCGAGCCCTTTTGACCGAAACAAATCCGACCGAGGTACCACCAGCTAGTCAAACTCAAGAGACCGTGGTAGCTCTGCCAACCCAACAGCCTTCATCATCGCGGCCAAGCAAGCGTGCTCGGACTTCCGTAACCGAGCCACGCCTTGTTGATGAAGACGAAACCGTGGTCCCACAAACAATTTTGCCAAGCCCTCCACCGAGCCCAGAACCGGAGCGCTCTGACCGAGCTACCTCCTCCAAGTGGGCTCCAAAAATTACTTTTCAGAACCATGCTATCACGGATTCTGACTCAGTGGTCGCAGAAAAAGACCACATGATGGCATTCAACCTGGCTAAGGGTGTTTGTCTTCCAGCCGATATGAAGCACCACGACCACCTAACCGAGCTGAAGGCCTTTCGCTCGTCCACAAAATCGATGGTGCTGGTAAGTTGCTCTTTTGCCTATCTTCTAATTTTCCCTGACTTTTCCAACTCTCTGCTCGGTTTAAAAGTTACACTCTACTCTCTGGCAGGCTATACAGAAAAACCACATCGCTCATAAGCGAGTGTTGGAACTTAGGAAAACAACAAGGCAGGCCATGACAGAAGCTGAAGCCAAAACAGCCGAGCTAAAAGAGTCCCAACAGAAGACGACCGAGCTAGAGGCCGAGGTAACCCGTCTAACCGGACTAGTTTCCTCGGCTAACGCTGATAAACAAAGGGCTCTGACCGCGATGAAAGATAAATACCTGCGTGAGCTAGCCAAGCTCGAAGAAAAGAAGAAAGCCGAAATAACAGAGCTTGAGAAAAAGTTGGAGGATGCAGAGGACCGGGGCTTTAAAGAGGGTGAAGCCCTATACACTGAGCAGTGTGAAGCTGCAAAGGATCTTTTCTTTAAATGTGGTGGAGGGGTGCCGTGGTGCAGCTCGGTTATGGGCCTCAGACCGAGGTTTTCAATCCTCATCAATACTTCATACCGAGCTCATTGGCAGAGTATGCTGCTACTACTCAGCAACAATTTCTCGAAGCTTCGGACGATGAAGAAACCGAGCCCAATGATACCCCGGTCGTCAATGATCCTGCCAATCAGTCAGCTCGGACAGAGCCAACGGTGGAAGACCTGACTGTCGAACTACCAACTGAAACCGTGCTTCCAACCGAGACCATACTCCTGACCGAAACCGAGCTTCCAACTGAAACCGGGCTGCGAGTTGAACTTGATGCTGATCTTGATGATCTGTTTGCCTGATTTTGCATTTCTCTTCTTTTTGCTTGATTTCTGTATTTTTCTTTTCTTTGCTTTTGGACACAGATTGTAACCGGGCTGATGGGTCGTTGAACACACCAAAAATAATCACTAAACTATACCAAATTCTTTTAGAATAATGGCAAGTCCAGCTATCGATCCACATGGACAATTGTGAAATTAATCTAATTTAATTGTTAAATTCCTAAATTAATTTTGATAAAAAGATTAATAATAATTGAAATTGAGTTTACTGAATTGGGGAAAAATCCTAGGGTGGAGAATTCACCACTAACCACATAATTAGGGTTTCTAATTGAAATCAATTATGCTATGGTTTGAACGAATTAATGTTTCGCAACTACAAGTTCGAAGCATTTGACAAGAAAATCATCACATTCAATGTACGAGCACGAACCATCTCAAGTAATCTGAATCATTCACTCTAAACTAGAGTAGTGATACGACTCGTTCCTCGTAGTATGGTTCGTCCCATACCTTGAATGTGAAGGAAAAGAAAACAATTGTATGGATAACATTCAACAATCACAGAAAGTCAAATATTCGAAAGAATAATGAAAATTATATAAAAGAAACTTCTAAATCACCATACAAGTGTTCAAACCTTTACATAATTTAAAATCAAAAAGAAAACTACATAATTACATGGCTAGGGTTTCATCAAAACCCTAGAAAAGACGACTAGCCACTCATGGAGGAGTGGAAGGAGGAAGATGGAGAAGGAACCACCATGGGAGACATCTTGGAGCTTTTGTTTTCCCTCTCTTTCCCAAACCCTAGCCTCTCTCTTTAGGTCAAAACAACTTCAGAACCCTAGAAAAGCCTTTTCCTTTTCCTTTTATACTTCTACTCACTTCCAAACAGGTTTAAAACATCAGTTTGACTTTTCCAGAAAAAGTCAACTCTATCCAAAATTTGTCTTTTTGCCCATTTTATGCTCCGACGATGTACAACCTGATTGACATTCAACACACATAAAATATACGATTTGACCAGCAAGTGAAGTTAAGAGATTCTAATTAACGGCCTCAATAATGTACATTTCGGCCTTAATCACGGGCTGAGGCCCCATCCTTTGTACTTGCTTTGAATTTTCAATGAAGTCTGCTTTTTTGTTCGAACTCTTATTTCGGTTGATCTTTATGCTTGTACTTTACTTTCTAACTGAAGTCTTGGATGAGGTACAACATTCTCTTGCCGAGATACTTTATCACGGTCTTAACATTGCAACTTATAAGTATACCTGCCAACCACTCTTTAGCCGAGATCTTTACCTCGGTTGAAGATTACCAAGAGTTGGTTTAATCCAGCCAACCATTCTTTAGCCGAGATCCTTACCTCGGCTGAAGAGTACTAAGAGTTGGTTTAATCCAACCAACCACTCTTTAGCCGAGATACTTACCTCGGCTGAAGAGTACTAAGAGTTGGTTTAATCCAGCCAACCATTCTTTAGCCGAGATCTTTACCTCAGCTGAAGATTACCAAGAGTTGGTTTAATCCAGCCAACCACTATTTAGCCGAGATACTTACCTCGGCTGAAGATTACCAAGAGTTGGTTTAATCCAGCCAACCACTATTTAGCCGAGATACTTACCTCGGCTGAAGAGTACTAAGAGTTAGTTTAATTCAGCCAACCATTTTTTAGCCGAGATCTTTACATCGGCTGAAGATTACCAAGAGTTGGTTTAATCCAGCCAACCACTCTTTAGCCGAGATAGTTACCTCGGCTGAAGAGTACTAAAAGTTGGTTTAATCCAGCCAACCTCTAAATTGGTTATTCCTGCCATTTTAGAATAAAGTGTTTGGTTATTCCGACCAAAACGTCCTGCAACCTGGATCCTTATCCTGGGATTAGGAAGGGTGTTGGTTTTTCCAGACAACCTCTAGATTGGTTTTTCCAGCCAACCTAGAGTAAAGTGTTCGGTTATTCCGACCAAACGTCCTGCAACCTGGATCCTTATCCTGAGCTTAGGAAGGGTGTTGGTTTTTCCAGCCAACCTCTAGATTGGTTTTTCCAGCCAACCATGTTTTCAATGCCCCTAACTCACTAAAACAGCTTTTACAGAATAAAACACTTATGCTGAAAAGAAAACTACTTGTTTTATTGGGGAAAAGAAAAATTACAAAAAGAAAAAGCTAAAAATAAAACAGTTTGAGATTGGCGGTGTTCCATGGTCTGGGAATTGCTTTGCTGTCTTCGTCTTCCAAGTGGTAAGCACCCTTTCCGGCTAATCCGACCACTTTGTAGGGTCCTTCCCAATTAGGCCCTAATTTGTCATCTCCTGGTACCAAGCTGTTTCCCATCACTTTGCGCAGTACCCAATCTCCGATCTTGAATTGCCTTGGATGCACCGTCTTGTTGTACTTTCTGGACAACTTTTGTTGGTACGAGGCGATGTGAACCAGTGCTTTTTCTCTTCTTTCTTCGGCGAGGTCGAGTTCCAATGCTATGGCTTCTCCATTTAAGTTTGGATCAAAATTTTCGCTTCTAATTGTGGGGAGGCCAACTTCCAGTGGGATTACTGCTTCCATGCCGTAGGCTAAGGAGAATGGTGTTTCTCCTGTTGATCGTCGAGGTGTGGTGCGGTAAGCCCACAAAACATAAGGAAGTTCCCCAGCCCACTTGCCTTTTGCCTTCTCTAACATTTTCTTCAGTCCATCCAAGACAACCTTGTTTGATGCTTCTGCTTGGCCATTTGCTTGAGGATATGCCGGTGTAGAATTGTAGAACTCTATCTTGTATTCTTCACAAAAGGCTCTAAAGATTCTGCCGTCGAACTGAGTGCCATTGTCTGATATTAGAGCATTTGGTATGCCGAACTGAGTGATGATATTCTGCCAGACGAACTTCTTCACATCTTTTTCCTTGATTGATGCCAATGCTTCTGCTTCCGCCCACTTTGTAAAGTAGTTTGTTGCTGCGAGAAAGAACTTCCTGTTTCCGGGTGCTGTTGGAAGTGGTCCTACTATGTCCAAGCCCCACATTGCGAAGGACCATGGGCTGGTCAATGGTAGGAGCTCCCTGGCTGGCTGATGTATTTGGTGTGCGAACTTCTGACATTTCTCGCACTTCTTCACATACTTCTCCGAGTCTGCCTGCATGTATGGCCACCAGTATCCTTGCGAAATGGCTCTGTAAGCTAACAATCTTCCTCCTTGGTGGCTTCCGCACGCACCTTCGTGTATCTCGAACAAGAATGCTTCCACTTTGCTGGGGTGAACACACTTTAGATAAGGTCCTGAGAATGACTTTTTGTACAATGCCATAGAAGGGGAGAGCCAAAATCGCTGCGATTTTGCTCTAATTTTGTTGGCTTCTTTCTTTTCTTCCGGTAAGACGCCGTCTTTTAAGAACAGTATGATGGGATCCATCTATGAAGGGCCTAGTTCAGCGCAACATACCTCTTCTGCTTCGGGGTCTTCAATGCTTGGTCTTGATAGGTAGTCGATTAGCAGCGGATGGGGGATGGATGTATCTGCCATTGAAGCAAAACCTGCTAGTTCGTCTGCTCTGCTATTTTCCTCCCTGCCAATCTGTTCTATCCTTACTACTTCAAATTTCTTGATCTCTTTTCTGATAAGTCTTGGTACTTAGTCATCCTGTCATCCTTTGCTTCGTAGTCGCCTGAAATTTGGTTTACCACCAGTTGTGAGTCGCTGTAAACCATTAGTTTGGTGGCCTTCATGTAGAATGCTGATTTGAGACCTGTAAGAAGCGCTTCATACTCTGCTTCGTTGTTTGATGCTGGGAAGCCAAGGTTGACTGCTTGTTCCACAACTAGGCTGCCTGGTGAGATGAGGACTATGCCAAGTCCTGCGCCGTGCCAGTTGGATGCTCCATCTACAAAGAGTTTCTACATCTCTCCAACGAACAACTTCCAGCAAGTGGAGGGATTAGATGATGCCGTGGGGTCAAGAATGTTACTGGTGTTTTCTTCAAGGTCCATACTTGCTGTCTGTCCCTCGCTGTCTGATTGTACTAAGTCTTTATTTGTTGGTGAGTCTTGGCTTGGTGTAGCATGGCTCGCTTCTTCCTTGCTTTCTTTACTCTGGTCTGCCTTGGGATCTGACTGAGTATCCTGCACCAGGGGTTGCGCTATTCCGACGTCAACTTCTATCCCTAGTTCGATTGTGTCAGTCAGGTCAACTGGGCAGATATGATGACTTCCTGGGGTAAATTCTGCGACAAAGTTTGCCAAAGCTTAGGCCTTTATCGCGGTTTTAGGTTGGAACTTGATGTCGAATTGTCCCAACTCTACTGCTGTAACACGTCCGCGGGGGACCTCGCGCTACAGTTCGGACTCGATTTGTGTCACGGTTCTAAATCTTGAACCAAAGAGTCCAAATCTAGCAAATCGTTTTGAGAAAAACAGATTTTTGAAAGAAGTGCCAAACATGGACTGCTTTGCCAGATACAGAGTCGCCACCTAAATGTTTTATTTTGAGAAATTTAGGAAACCCTGACTCGTTGCCTAAGGCCACTTGTCCGTCATCACCAAAGTTGCCTCGGCTCGGGAACTTGGGTACGATTGGGGAAGGTCACTTCGTGAGCACCCCCGCTCGCCCGATCAAAGATCGGCCTCTACTAACCATGATATCTAGTTTTGAAAACATTATGTGCTCTTATTCCGGTTATTAGCCTAGGATTACTACGTGATGCGCACAGCATACAAGTGTAGACCGAGTCGCCTGATTTGGAACAAAACATTTCATGTTTGTTTATTTGAAAATGGTTTGATGGTGCTACTCGCAAGTAGGCTAAGACGTGGATTTGCCACCCTCGGGTGGGCTTTAGAAAATAATAATTTTGCCACTATCTAGTGGGCTTAAAACAAACAATCAACGCATTGTTCCAATTCAAATGACCCAACCTTCACCCACAGGCACTCAGGCAGTTATATCACATAAGCACATAGCCTCATGGTAAGCATGCTATCATGGCAGTCACTCACACGCATGCAAGGATGCTAAAGCATAAAAACTTACCGAGTACTCCAAGCCAAAACAGAAGCTAATTAGAAATCCATACATGACCCTAATTATACAGAAATGCCTAATGCAACACATGCAGAATGCAACTATAGCAGGCTCGACTATTCTAAACATGGCATATGAAATGCTACAACTAACAAGTATTCAACTCGGAATTGAAATACAATGCAGTTAGTATGATGCGGCGAGCCCGGTGCATGCAAAACAGATGAATGAATGCAAATATGCTATCATACTGTATGCTAATTGAAATATGCCCCAATCTAACCATCATAAAGCTGATAAATAAAAGGGAGAAAGACTTGAGGTTGGAAAACATACATCACACACACGCACACTTATTACAGTTATGCCCTCACGCAGAGGGTCCGAATAAATAATACAGTCCCGAATAAATTATTACAGTCCGAATAAATACAGAACCCTAATTAATTAACAAATTAATTCTAGGAAAGTAATAAACTAGCATGCAAGCTAGGGACTGCCTCGACTCTACTCCGGATGATGGATGATACATGTTTTGAGTTGCCTTGCGCGGAAATCCACTGCGATGCCCCGATTAGCCTCTGTTTGCAATTGTTCTTGGAATGCGTGCCAAGCTCCGGAAGGCTGCTGATTCTTGATTTGCTGCAACAGAGAGCAAGAAAGGGGCACGACAATGTATTTTCACATATGTATGCATGCATCGATCCTCGTGCCACCAATCACGCATCTCGATGCATGATGGCCGAGGAGTCGAATTGCACAACTCAATATGAGATGAATGCACATAAAAAAAAATGATAAGACCGAGACTCCATCATGGATAATCCAGAGTGTCGGTGATCGGGAATTGAGACACGTTCCGTCACTCGGAGTACGAAACGTCCCTCGTTTCCCGTGCTTGGGCTACCTCCTATCCCAAGCACAATGCAATATGCGTGGCATGCATGAATGCAACTAAGATACAACCTAACATGTCAGTACGAAAACAGTCTTACAGATTACATATACTTCCAGACAGTCAGAGTTTATGATTAAAACCAGTCTGTGGTCAACAGATCCCACCAGTTCTGAAGTACAGTAATCACCAAAACAATCATTCCCTAGTCAAACAAGTTCACAGTTATAACGGTGATACCGGGTAATAAATCACATGCCACTTACCCAGTTTTTCCTACATTATAACAAATCCGGTAATAGCTCTTAATAAGAGTTTTCTCAGATCAAATCGATGAGAGTTCGACTAGGTCATTTCAGATGCAAGTTCTGTCCAAACATATCAAATAAAAGTTCGAAGCGCAAGCATCAAACAAAAGTTCCATCAGTTACACAAAAGGGTTTCATTAACCCACGGTTCCATCAGATTAGTTCAGATCAAAGTTCCATTCTTATCGTTTCCAGATCAGTCAACATTAGTTCATACTCCGGTCATTTCGGTACATAGTAGTTTCACAATCAGTCTGAGTTCATCAATTATCAAACTTACATCAGAGTCCGGTACCAGTACAATTCATATCAGAGCAGTACAGGTTACATACAGTGTGTTCCTCCCAATAAGTTTACAGACAATGCACAGACACGCAGTTAGTCATATCGAGAGGTAAGCATCACAGTCGATATAGCAATTTCCAAATAAATCCTTCATATAAGCATATGGTATACAGTAATACATCACACAAAGTTCTTGGTGGCACATAATGGTGAGTTGTCATACAAGGGTTCCAAATCAGTCATATAGTCACTAAAGCATAGGCTCGCAGATCAACTCCAACAGTCATGTCAATTTTCCACAATCACGATTCCCAGTCAAGAGTTTATCGGTTAGGGTCTTTGTTCAGTCATGCAGTTACAGAGTCATAGCCCTAACGGTTAACTTATCAAACAAATTAATCAGTCATTCCGAGCAAAGGTACAGTCATATATGTGCATGTTCAGAATCTACTAATAGTCCCATTACAGGTTCACGGGTTCAATGTACAATGCAAAATAGTCCCTCCAGATACGATAGTTAAGATAACCAGTCATATATCTATTCAGTCTAGTAATATCCTTAAGCAAAGGTAAGCAGATATGTATACAAGTCTAAGCGGTTTCCCTAGCATAGGTGAATGTTAACATGAGGTTTTACAGTGTCGCACATAGTCCGCATCAACGGTAGATTTCAAAGATCCATTATTCACGGTCCATTCCTCTCAATCTTAACAGTGTTACAAGCATGGGAACATACATATAGGTGTGAGTTCAAAATCGGTTTCCACATAGGCACTCGTTCACAAATTCATAAGCAGAAGTTCATCTTTACAAGCAATATGGGTTCTCAATTTCAGCAGTCCCACACACAAACAGTTCATGTGTATAATTCGAGTTCAAGGGTCCGTTCATTCAATAATGTCCGTCAATATGTAACAGTTCAGTACAAATCATAGTCGTACAAATTTCTCGAATTACAGTCAATCATAAGGTATACCATGTTCAACAGTTCTAGTACAGTTCAAAAGGTCACATATAATAGTTCACATTCAGTCATTGCATTACAATACAAGGACCTAACTCAGCAAGTTCTCGCTGTTCACAAGTTCTAACAGTTCTCAGTGTATGGTTCATAATTCCAGTAGTTCAATTAGCGCAGTCAATATGTTCGCAGTCTACACCAAATTACGGAACATACGATTCCCCACACAAACGTTCGTATAAGCAATTTCATTTGTGTCAGGTAATACCTACGTCAGTCTTTTCAGTGTTCCGAGCATTTGTGGGCAAGACTTAGGCAAATATCCCTCCTGTCCATGCCCAGAATAAATTTCAGATAGGCGGTGGCCACGCCCCATTGGTATTTCCCACATACGGTACAGGTAGGTATATCGTTGTTCACATTACTTCTTTGACCTTCATTGGTCAAAGCTATTGCCGAGATTTTCCATTCACGGAGGTCATTGATTTACCGGTCGTTTCCACTTTCTGTTACTACTGTTTCATTCTTTCTAATTTCAGTTGACGATGTCAAACACATCTAGGTCACTCCCACCTCCAGTTCTTTTCCAGTCAGTGTCTATCATGTGGGTTGCCTATCAGGTTAGCTGGTAAGTTTTACCTCATATTCGACCACAGTCCTATCACTTTACTCCAGTGTTCAAACTCGGATACTTTCCTATTTCAGATGTATTGGGGAAAGCATTTTTTTTTTTTTTGAAGAGAACTTCACATATTTTCTCAGTTTCTAAACCCAAGTCTCAGTTTTCAGTGGTTCAGTACCTCCCAGAAATTCCGGTGGTTTCAGTTTATTTGGGTTTCAGTATTAGTGTCATCAGTTCATATTCAGTTGGTTCAGGCACGTATGCCTGCCTTTACTCTCTCAGATTTTCAATTAAGGCCTCAATCATTCATTCTAGCCAGTTAATCCTCAGATTAGAAGTTTCAGTTCGTTCACAATCCTCGCCCTTGCTGTTGCTATTTCAGATTCTCAGTTAACCTATTCATTCCCCAGGAATTTACCAAGAATTTCCGACTCGAAGCAACGCTGGCCAACGTGATTCCAATCGGACTTTCCAGGTCATTCAACAAAGGCATGAGACTCTACGGTTTAACATTCCACAAATTAGGTTCCCACATAATTCTTTGGTCAACACAGGGAAGTTCTCACTGAATTCACATTTTATTCCATATCAGACGTGTGTATACTTTCATTTCAGTTCAGGTATGGTCACATGACCCTTTACTTTCACACGTTCATTTTCTTATAGGTTTCCACAGTCGGTATCAACATTAACATTACATGGTATTCCATTTAACTTCTTTAAGTATGCATATAGGTTTCGTTTCATTTCACTATAAGCAGTGGCAGCAATTATGAATATAAACAGTTGCATACTTAAACAGTTTATCGTACAAGCAGTCATTCGTTTAAACAATTTAACACGGTAGCATATATTCAGTCATATCATAACCACACACTTTTCATGCTCATGCAATGCCCTACTGTCTTTTCTAGGACATCCTATAGCTCATTTGGACACGTGTGTGCGGTATAACTCGTGGTTAAGTATCGCTCTGATACCACTCTGTCACGACCCAAACCCGCCCCTATGGGTTTAGCACCGTAACCGCCCAGTAATCCGAGATTACCGAAGGCCTGCTTAACAGTAGAACAGTAATACAGAGTACAGGGGCATGGCGGAAGCCAATACAGTAAATAAACAATGTCCAATGAGCTGTGACAGTCTGTATGCAAAAAAGATTTTTCATACATCTATACTTTCAGTACAGAACAGTGTGCATAACAATTACAAACATTCAGTGCAGGGACCTAAACCCTATTAACATTACAGTAAACGGTGCAGTACAGTGTTAACAGACCATACAGTACAGTAACAGTCTATACAGTACAATGATAGTTGGGTGAAGCTAAGACACCCCAAAAGCAGTCTAAGCTTGATTATACTCGGAACCTCGCAGTGAGGCACAGTGGTTGGCTTGACAAAACTAAAGCTTGCCTGACGCTCCTAGCGGCGGTCCGGTGCCTGAACACCTACATATATATATGAGCAGTGAGCTAAAGCCCAGTGAATAACATAAAGCGTAAAGAGGTTATGAATGAATGTCCTTACAGTAATGAAAACAGTTCATTAAACAGTATTTCAGTCTTTCAGTCATTTCAGTCAATCAGTCATTCAGTTTGTGGCTCATATTTCAGGCCATAACAGTTATTCAGTCAAAACAGTGATATGTGGTACATCTATTAGCCTATAAACAGTAGGTCCAAAAGGACCGGGTCTTAACAGACCCAACAGTAATGATGGCCAGTCATTCAGTAAATAGTATGGTTCCATAAGGGAACCGACAGAGCTCTGTAACAGTAACAGTAAACAGTAGGTGCTAAGGATGCCACAGTACAGTTCGGAAATAAAGGACATACATTCATTCAGTAAACAATTCCAGTTCAGTAAACAGTTCGGTTCAGTATTCGAAGATAACCATTTTGAACATATCTTTACACAATTGTTACTCACAGAGTTCTGGGCTACAGTAAGCTAGAGCGTCTCCTCGGTAAGCCAACCCTACACAGTATACAGGATGAACACACACTAAGCTATACAGTTGGGAGATATCATAGTTTAATCCCTAATTTGCCTCGGTGTGTTCTACATCAATATCCTCATTACGATGCCTTAAACTAGGCCTAAGAATGCCTAGAATGGGATGAGGATGCAAAGATGCACTTAGAAAGCACTTTACAAAATTTGCTGAAAATAAGGGCCTCGCTCGAGCGAGCTTTCCTTCGCTCGAGCGAGCTTCCAAAATCAAAGGCTTCGCTCGAGCGGTCTGATGAAACAGTAAAAATACTGGATGCTGAAATTTTACGCTCGAGCCACCATTTCTTCGCTCGAGCGGAGCTCTGAACAAACGATGGTCGCTCGAGCGAGGAATCCTTCGCTCGAGCGAGGAGGCCAAATTCTGGAATTTCCAGATTTATCTTCCAAGTCCGAACCAAGCATTCAACCACTCAATACTCGACCTCTTGGGCCCAAATTCTGGGAAACACATCTCAAATCAATATACAACAAGTTTAAAAGCTCAATTTGAGAATTCAAAGCCCAAGGGTGAGTCAATTAAAACCATTTTCAAACCCATTTTCAAGAACAATCTTCAAACATGACATGCATGGGTTAAAACCATTTCAAAGCTTCAACTCTTGCTCCAAAGAGCTCAATCTTTTCAAAAACAAGATGAAAACATGGATTTAAACATGATTATGAACATGCATGTGGCATTTGACCATGGAATCAACTTCAAACTCACTAAAACCAACATGCATGCAACAATTAAGCTTCAATCTCACATGCTAAGCTTAAAACATGACTTAGCTCATAAATTGAACATGAAACATGCAAAATCAACTCAAACAAAGAAGGTCAATGATCTACCTTAGGTCTAGAGTATAAGAAGGGAAGCTTAAATTTGCAATCTTTCTTCTAATTCTCCAAGTTTATAAGCAATTCTTCAAGGACCAATTGATTTCACTCCAAGCCTCTCACTCTCTCTGAATTCGGTGGAACACAAGAATGAGCTGATGAGTATGTTTGCTAAGTGTATAACAAGGTGTAAAGGCTCAATATAATTGAATAAACAAAGCTCCACTCACCATGGCAATTCCGTAATTACGTCAAACTTTTAAATTGGCCTTATTTAATCTAGTTTAATCACTTTAATCATACCTAATCACTTTCCAATTAAATATGCCATAAAATCACATTAATTATGATGATTATAAAACATTAATCCATTTCTGATTCGGCTGCCGATAAGGCCTTTAATTAGCAGTTTAAACGTAAACACACGAACAGATAATTAAGCAGTCGAACAGATGGAAATGCAATACAATAGGCACACTCAGTCACTTCAGTTCCAGTTTTCAATCAGTCTGTTCAATATTTCAGTTGCTTCAATTATCAGTCACAAGTAGTCTCAATTTCACAGTAATCGGTAATAAATCAGTGGTCAGTAATTAATCAGTAATCGGTAACGAGGGTTGTTACATGTATGCAATGGTTCTTAAACAATTTTTTTCACCCCCCAAAATGCAGCTGGGGCTGCTGGTTTTATAGAGGGAGAGAAGGGAAAAAGGGGGGGAAAATCAAATTCAAATTTCCCCCCCAAAAGGTTGACCCTCGGGTATAATGCCTAGAGGAAAACAAATTGCACAACTAGAACACCCTTGGGAAGGGTACCATGGCCGGCCAGCTCAAAAGGGCAAAAAAGGTCATTCAACCACCTAGGTGCCCGGCCTACCACATTTTCTGGTCGGCCTGCTACTTTCAGGACAAAAAAATGG
The DNA here is from genome assembly GCA_036172215.1 of Camellia granthamiana. Taxonomy (NCBI): domain Eukaryota; kingdom Viridiplantae; phylum Streptophyta; class Magnoliopsida; order Ericales; family Theaceae; genus Camellia; species Camellia granthamiana. The sequence goes on along the minus strand of CM069903.1, from coordinate 16,339,852 downwards.
GTCTGCCGGAAAGAAAGGTGGCCGGCCAGTGATGGGGAAGTCCAATGGTGGCCGTTCAAGTGTCCAAATTGAATCCCCGAAAGTTAGCTTTCTAATGGAACAAACCTTGCATTAAAATTCCTCCTGTGGAAAAAGTTATGCCCTTTTCGGTGAAGCCGCGCAGATTCGGTTCAAATGGAGTGATGCCCTACTTCAATCAACCATATCTCCCCCGTCCGGAATCGGATTTAGGAGATTCTTGAGTGCAAAATGAAGCCCCAGAAGTCTTATTTCCAACGGTGGTGGCCTCATAGCTTGATTCCAAGTATGAAAATGAATAGGCCCGATTCGGCGAGGGCTGCTCGACTCTTTCTTAACAGTTCATGCCCATTTTCTCCCCCAACTGGATTTCTTCCCTCTTCTCCTCTTTTCTTCACCTTCAAATCCCTAAGTAAGGTGTTTTGAAAGATTTTTCAAAGATTTCATCTCTCTTTCATTCATTTCCACTTTGTCCTTGCTCGGTTTACCGAAAAGCGCAACATTTGACAAAATGCGAGCCTCGGAACATCGTAAAAACTTTATTTCAAAAACGTTTTGAAAGAGAGGGTTTTAAGACTAAAATCTTTTGATCAAGATCATTTTGGTCCAAAAAAAGGGGTATGAAGTTGAGATTTGACTCTCTCTCCTTGCCGAAGAAATTGAACCTTTGCACTGCACAACTTCCAAAACCATCAGTCGCTTCCAAGTTTTAAAGGTGGTCAAAAATGGGGTGTCTACAACTGCCCACTTCAAGATTCACCCAGAAAAGTTTGCCCTCTCAAACAAAGCTTTTAATGGGAAAGCTGTGAGGACGACTATGGTGTGGGCGTGAAAGTAGTGCAACAATTTCTTTGAGGCCATCATCAAGGCCAAGGCCAGTTTTTCCAGTGGCAAGTACCTTGTTTCGGCGCCCAGCAATGTCTCGCTGACATAAAAGATGGGTAGATGTTTGATTCCTTCCGCACGGACCAACACTGCGCTAATTGCGTGCTGAGAGACTGCTAGGTACAGGAAGAGTTCTTCTCCAAGTATTGGGGTGACAAGCAGTGGTGGAGAAGACATGTATTCTTTCAAGTTTTCCAGAGCGCGGTCGCATTCTTCGTCCCACTCGAACTTGGCTTTTAATGCTTGAAAAAATGGTCATAGTCTGTCTGACGACTGGCTAATGAATCGGTTGAGTGCAGCTGCCATGCCGGTGAGATGCTGCACTTCTTTTACTGAGTTAGGCCTCTCCAGATCCTGAATGGCTTTGATCTGGGAGGGGTCTGCCTCTATACCCCGGTTGGTCACCAGGAAGCCCAGGAATTTGCCAGATCCTACACCGAACGTGCACTTAGATGCATTAAGGCGCAACTTATGCTTCTTCAGAATCTGGAACATCTCACCTAGGTCCCTTAGATGGTTGTTCTCATCCTTGCTCTTGACCACTATGTCGTCGATGTAAGCCTCCATTGTTCTACCTAACAACGGCTCAAACATCTTGGTGATCATTCTTTGGAATGTTGCCCCTGCGTTCTTTAGGCCAAAGGGCATGACCTTGTAGCAATACAGTCCTCTTGGAGTTGTAAAGGACGTGACCTCCTGGTCTGGTTCGTACATGGCGATCTAATGGTAGCCTCTGTACGCATCAAGAAAGCTAAGTCGGTTGTGTCCCGCCGTTAGGTCTAACAGTTGATCTATCCGTGGTAGGGAGAAGCTGTCCTTTGGGCATGCTTTGTTGACTGTCTTATGGTCTACGCAGACACGCCATTTGCCATTCTTCTTTGGCACCACGACTGTGTTGGAAATCTATCTGGGGTAGTGCACCTCTCTGGTAGCTCCTGCCTCTAGCAGATTTCCCACTTCTTCCGTTACTATCTCGGCGTGGTGGAGTGCCGATCTGCGAGTGCGCTGAATGATTGGTCTGGCGGATGGGTGGATATGATCAATGCCTAGCATGTCATAGGGTGTCAAGGCGAACACTTCGATGTTAGAGGTCAAGAATTCCAAGACCTCTAATCTCTCAGTGCTGGACAACGACGAACAGAGCAAAAAGAACTTATCCTGGTTCTTTTCATCTATTCTTACCTCTACCAAGTCTTCTACCACTTTTTGATCAGCTGCTTTGCCGACAACTGCGAACAGTTCATTGCTCTCAGGTTCTTCCACCGAATGAACATATCCCTTGGTAGCGCGGTTGCCATTTACCGTGACAAAGCATTGCTTGGACATGATCTGGTCTCCAAAGACCTCTTCAATTACCCCAGTTTCGTTGGGGAACCGCATTACTTGATGGTAGGATGACGCTACTGATCGCATGCCATGCAGCCATGTTCTTTCCAAGATTATGTTGTAAGTGGAAGGGACTTTCAACACCCAGAATTCCACTTGTTTCGTCACGCTTCCCGCTCTGACTGGGAGGATTATCTTGCCGACTGGCCATTCTGGCATCGAGTTGAATCCAATCAGGGGAGATACAGTGGGTGCCAAGTCTTTGTCTTGTAGCTTCAATTGTTTAAATGTTTCGTAATACATTATCTCACATGAACTACCTTGGTCGATCAAAATCCGCTTGACGTCAAAATCCTTGACTCGGAGAGTGACCACCAGGGCATTATTGTGAGGGCAATATATACTGGCCAAGTCTTTATCCGAAAAGGATATGACGTTCATGGCCTCTGTTCTCCCCTTTTTGATGGTAGGTTGAGTGCTTAGTACCTCCCTTAAGTGCTCAGCCTTCTTGATCGTTTATCTGAGCTCACATATCTGCTCAGGTTCACATACTCCATGTATTACGTTGATCATGCCTTGAGGTGGAGTGTCAACCGGCATCCCATCTGGGACGTTATGGTTCTGGGGGGCTGGCTGTGTCCCTCCTTCGATGTATTTGTCCAGATGACCAACTGCCACCAACTCCTCTAGATGTTGTCTCAATGGTGTACAATTTTCAGTGCGGTGCCCCTTTTCTTTATGGAAGGTGCACCGTGATCTTTCGTCGTAGTCCTTCTAAGCCTCTCCTAGCTTGGCAGGCCATCTGATAAAAGGTTCATCACGTATCTCGCTTAGAATCCGGTAGATTGGCTTTTTGAATACCGTAGTAATGGCAGTGCGGACTCTCAACCATGTTTTATCCTGGTCTTCTCCGTTGTCCCGCCTGCCTCGTCCGTTTTTGTTCGGACATTCTACCATGTTGACCTTTGCCGTGGTCTTTTTATCTGGTACTGCGGTCGTGCTAGACTTTGCTTTAGCACGGGCGCCATCCTCTTCCACCCTAATGTGCTGATGCACTCTCTCCATTAAGGCCTCCATCATTAGAGATGGCGTCATAGTGATTGAGTCTCTTAGTCTGTTCCCAACTGGAAGGCCCCTTTTGTACTGTGCGATGGCGAGATTGGTAGGACAATCCCCAATCTGGTTGAAGGTCTCCCAGTAGCGACTATTGTAGGATCTTAATGTCTCTTTTTCGCCCATATCGATGGAGAGCAGTTGATCAATCTCCACCGGGGTTTTGGTGTTCGTCCTGAACCTTGTTACGAACGCCTCTGCCAATTACGCCCAGGAGGCAATGCTACCTTCTGGAAGTTTTTCGAACCAAGTCAAGCCTAGGTCGCCAAGGCTTGATGGGAAGAGGATGCACATCAAAGCCTCGTTTCGCCGATATACCGCCATAACCTGGCGGAAGTGGCTCAGGTGCATATAGGGGTCTGTCTTTCCTTCGTACGTGGTGAATTTGGGCTGGAGGAAGCCTGAAGGTAGTGGTGCGTTTTCGATTGCTGGAACGAACAGTGAGGTCTGCAGCCTCGCTAATCCTTTGTCCGTTGGTTCGTAGGCGGGGTGCGATAATGGCATTCCAACCTCAACACTTCTATGCGTCCGAGGAGCCAACCGCTGAAGGGCAGATACCCTGCGAGGGTCGCGCGCCCTAGTATCCTCCTTCCATCGTGCCCTTTCTTCCAGCACGGTCCGTAAGTCGAATGATCTTGGCAACTCCGTCTGCCTGGATGATGTCTGGTGCGTGCGCGAGGGCCGATAGGTGCTTCCCTCAGTATACGACCTCTCAGTCCTCGTTTTCTCAGACCTGGAGCAACGAGTCCTGGAGGTTCTGGATTGAGTATCGCCTGTCCTGAGGCTTTTACTCTCTGCTTGTAATGGTGTGGTATGCCTACCACGGTTTTCTGAGTGGCGAGGGGGCGTCCTGCTTTTGCGCCCCTCTCCTGTCGCCACTCCTTTTCCCCTCATCTGGCACTTCATAATCTCCATGTCCGCCGCCATCCGTCGTATCAATTCGTCCTGCTCCTCCACGCGGTCCTCCAGAACTTGAGGATCAATCATCCCTCTTTGTCTGTCAAGACTTTGTGAACGAGAGCGATGGGGGCTGTTATTCCGTCTCCCCCTAGCATCCCTCCTGGGGTTATGTCGTTGGGGCTCCAAGTCCGCCATGGGAGGGACAGGAGGCAAACCTTCGCGCCTCCCACCTCCTTCTGGGGTTTGTCCATCAATGGCGGACTGTGGCAAATCTTCGTTGTGCGCCATTACTTTTTTCTAGCAAGGAAAACTTAATCAAGAGGTTTTGTTCGTTCTATTTTTTCCCACAGACGGCGCCAATTGTACGAGCACGAAATATTCTTCCCGTATAATCCTGTTGATCAAGTCTACGCTCCTCCGTACGTCGTCGCTTTACTCCCTGAAAACCCAAACGTGAGCTAGCCGGCGGGTGTGTGCCGGATACCTATCCGATGCCTAAGTCAGCAAAATAGACAAATAGACAAAAAGCTCTGTGTGTTCAGGAATCAAAGTTGTGTTACCTCTTCAAAGGTAATGTTATGAGCTTTTATAGGTTCCTCGTGGCACAATCCAAGTAGGACTCTTACTCCTCCATGTAGAGTCCTCCTAGGAATCACATTTTTGAAAGATAATGTTTATCCTTCAACACCCCCCTCACTGTTTAAACCAAGTGAGATGGTTTTACCATGGTCGGATTCTAATATGACCGAGGTAAGCATGGTTATGCTAAGCCGCAGGCTAGACCGAGCTATCTTTAGCTCGGCTCTTCCATTCACTGCTCTTACCCCGGTTTCTCCAGTACTAACCATGGTATGTTCAGACCGAGATAACAAACATCAAGGTCCTGATCGAGCTAACAAATAGCTAGGTTTTGACCGGGCTAACCACAATATGCCATGACCGGGCTAACTCCAAGCGCGGTGACCGAGCTATCCACAAATCTTTCCCAGACCGGGATAACAACAAGCCTCTCTGGACCGAGATAACAATAGGCTTACCAGGACCGGACTAACCTACAAGCCCCTTTCATCCAGACCTTCTTACTGTGGCCCAAAGAACGGCCCATTTACCCAGCTTGGCCCATTTACTCAGCTTGGCCCAACTTAGGTATAAATTACCCTCTCACGCAAAAAAACAAACAATAGGTACTGGGCAAAAAAACACGAAAGCAGTGAATTGGTAAAAACTGTCCAAACCATGGTTTCCGGACAACCCGCCGGACGTCCGGCCGGTCGTCTTGTGGCTCCACACCCAACGGTCACATATAGTGAATTGGTAAAAGCCGAGCCAGGTCCTCAATTTGGTACAAGATTTGAGATATTCTCAATTTGGTATTGTTTTGGTGATATCATTGGAGAGTTAAAAACTGTACTTTTTCACCAAATTTAAATTTGGTGATGAATCTGAGTAAACGTTAGAGATGGTCTTACTTGACTATTTTAGTTGGCTTTTTGACTTTTAACTATTTTAACCTAACTAAAAAAAGTAATTTTTGGGGTGATAATTGGTCTTTATTATTAATTTCCAAACTCAATTAAAAAAAAAAATCACTTCATAAAAAAAATTAAAACGCCATTTTCTAAACAAGGTGTAAAAACCAATTTACTATTGGGCAAATCCTAAAAATATCCAATTATTGACTCTCTTTTTTTTTTTATCAATTTTAAATTTGATAAAAAAAATGATCAAAAATCACTTATAATTATTCTATTAAATATTTGTCAAATTAAAGGATAAACAATTTTTTCCACCAAATTGAGATTTGGCATTTTGTTAAATATTGTGCCAAGTTTAGTGTAAAATTTAACAATGTCATATTTTAACATTTGGCATGCCATTATAATTTGTTTTTTTTTTAATAAAGTTGTTATAGTTTGAGTAATGTTATGTCCAGCAATAACCAACTAGGCCTAGCCTAGTTGGCCACCATGCCTTCTTTAGGGCTTAGTCCTAAGGAAATCATGGGTTCAATTCTTCTCAGGAGGTTGAATTAAGGGAGTGCAAACACTTAGGCCCTTTGCCAAGGGTAGGGGGTGGGAAGGTTGAATTAAGGGAGTGCAAACACTTAGGCCCTTTGCCAAGGGTAGGGGGTGGGGAGGTTGAATTAAGGGAGTGCAAACACTTAGGCCCTTTGCCAAGGTTGGGGGGTGGGGAGGTTTTCTCACATAGATACTAATCTAATCTAACAACTAACATTGGCCGATCAAAAAAAAATAAAAATAAATAAATGTTTTGTCCAGCAGTTGTTTTTACTATTTTTATTTGTCATTTGATGCAGCATAATTTACTGTCATTGGTATAGTGGGTTCTACATATACATATTACTAACATTCAAACGTCATAAAATATGCGACATAAATGATAATTAAAAAAATAGTAAAGGTAAATGATAAGCATTGCATTTTTTGCTATGATTTAGAAAAAAGGACTACTTTAGCAATTCCATTAGAGTTGCTTTAAGCATGTGATTTGTGGATTAAAAATAAATTAATTGAAAATGCATTATATCTGTTTCTATTTTCAAATTATTGATTTGTCCATATAAACTATGCAATAGAGGATAAAGTGGATAATATAATTCTAAAAATATGAAAAATATTGAAAATACATTATATCCGTTTCTATTTTCAAATTATTGATTTGTCCATATAAACTATGAAGGCATTTAAGTAAACTTTATAAATAATGTAAAGGAAGGTTAACACTTTGTTTTAGCCTCCGTTTGGGAAGTGGGTTGGCTTTTTAACTTTTTAACTTTTTTGGCTATTTTAGTCTGGGCTAAAAAGTTTGGTTTGAAAAGTGCTTTTTTGACTTTTTTTGTGAGAGAAGAGTGTAATGATTATGGGTTGGATGTGATGTTTTGTTTTTTGTAACTAAAATAGCATATTTTGTCTTTTGTGACTAAAATAGCCTAAAAAGCCTAGAAAAGCTCTTCCCAAACGGACCCTTAATTAACAAAGGGAAAAAGTAATTATTTTTAAAATATAACATTATGTGCAGATGAATATAAAATATAATATTATAATAAATAAGTACTTGGAATCATTCGAAAACACAAAGCTGGAATAGCTCAGTTGGCTAGAGCGTGTGGCTGTTAACCACAAGGTCGGAGGTTCAAGCCCTCCTTCTAGCGCTTATTACCTTTTATTGCGCCTTTGTCTCTCCAAAATTTTTTCCCCGACTTTTGTCTCATTGGCAACACACAATCACAACGCCACCGTCAAACATAAGGCTTTGTTTGATTTAGATTTCAAAATATAATTCCTTCATTGATTTAAATGTGGTATTTAATTATAACTTTTAAATTATAATTCTACATTCATTTTTCAAAATTTATTTTAAATTATAATCATTACTTTTCAAAATTCATAATCAAACACACAATTTAAAATTCTTTTCAAAACTCAAAAATAACTTTTTTTTTTATTTTTTATTTTAAATATTTTATTTTGTTTTATAGGAATATTTTTAATATTTTAATTTCCATAAAAATATTTTAATATTTTGATATTTTAATTGTAAATTTTTTGATTTGCAGAATATTTTTAATATTCTTAATATTTTAATTTTCGGAATAATTTTAATTTTCTAAATATTTTTAATGTTTATACAGGCCTAAAAAATGAATTGATAGAAAAATTAATTGACATAAAATAATTGACATATAAGTTATTTGAAAAAAAAATTATTCAAAAAAATTACTTAAAAACAATTAATTGAATTTTTTTTTTTTTATTTGAGTATTTTAAAAATAGTTTGGTTGTGACTGTTGATCAAAAATATGGATATCGAGTTATGAGTTGTGTGTTTGATTATCAATTATAAGTTGAATTAAGTTTTGAAAAGGGTCCAGCTTGTCTCAAGTTGAGATCAAGACTGGACCCGTCCAGTTCGGCCCATGGGGCCCATTTTTTGGGCCCGTTTTGATAATCCGAACCGTTCAATGTGTAGAACTCATCGAGTACTAAATGGCTGTAAAAAATCACGTTGATCGGATATCAATAGCTATGTGATCAAATCAGTTTTGTATAAAAAAAAATGGGCGATGAAAAAATTAACGGTTGATAAAAAACTGTTTTGTGTTCACATAGCTATCGATATCCAATCAACGTGATTTTTTACAAGCATATAGTACTCGACGAGTTTTACATATTGAACGGTTCGGATTATCAAAACGGGACTCGTGGTGGGCCCCCACGGATCCAACAACACGGTCCAGTCCGATCTTGGATTGGACCAAAGCCACTGCCTTTTGAAAACTATTTTGAAAACTTATCACCAAACAAATTTTCTTATTTGACATGTCACATCAAACTTTCAAAACTCAATTCAACACTCTATTCAAAAATCATAACCAAATAAATTTTCTACACTCAAATCATAATTCTACAACTCACAAACTCAAAATACAACTCATACTTTCAAATTATATTTACAAAACTCTACCAAACGCAACGTAAACTTTTTTTTTTTCCAACTTGTCTCGCCTTTCTCTCTCACTTCAAAAACCTTTTTTTTTTCGCCTTTTGTTTCTCTGACAGCAAATGCAATCACTACACCACTTTCAACACCGTTGGGCGTATTTATTTATTTTTTCTTCTATCATCTATATTTTATTTTGCCTTTCTCTTTCACAACGGAAAATGAGCGGGTGCTCTAATTAGAGCTATCATTAATAATGTGGCAGTTGGTCTCACCCACTGCCATAGTATGTATTGTGTCTGTTTTTTTTTTTTTTTTTTTTTTTTTACTTTTCTACCTCATTAGTGGTGGATTTAGAGCCACCAAATTAGTGGTCACTAACATTATTGTTCACTTAGTCACATTCAAATCCTGTAAAATTAGCCACTGTTGAGCATATTTATTTATTTATTCTCTTATCATCTATGCATTTTAGTATTTAATAATGAATTGCAAGAAGAAACATAGACAGAAAGAATAAAGGGATGAGCGAGAAAAAAAATGTGGGAGAAAGGTGATGAGAAGGAGAAAAATGTAGAGAAACATAGCATGCAAGAAAACAAATGTTGGTTTTCTACTTTGACACTCCGTGGCAATGAAAAATGTGTCTTGTTATGCTTATGCCAACTTAACAACTGTATGTGATCGGGGGGGTTGGAGTAGAGCTGAATAAGGAATTTATAAAATTCGTAATTCGATTTGGTTAAGTTCAATCTAGTAGGTTTGTATTAGTTTTTTGAATTCATGGTTCGATTTCGGATTGAAAAATTAAAAAATTGTAGTCCACGAATCAGTTTTGGATTAAAATCGATCTGGACCGTATACAAATAGTCTATATTTATATTATATATCCTCCCGTATAGTATCTTCACATATTTCATATAAAACCTACACCCCAAACCCCCATAGTATCTTCTTTTATTACTTTTGTTTGTTAGTTTTTAGTTTTAATTTGTAATGATCTAAATAGTTATTGTATAACCAGTTTTCTTATGATTATTTAAATTTTATAATAATATGTCGTTATTATGGAAAGACATTTTACTATTATGGAACTAATATGATACTATGTTTATATTTTTGTGCAATTAAAATGTTCTATAGTTTTTATTTATATATTTATTTAATTATGTGAATCCGTGGTCATAAATCGATTCAATCCGTATTTAAATGGATTGGTTCAACAATTTAAACGGATTGAATTAGTTTTAATTTTTCAGAAACTATAGATAACGAATTGGTCATGATTTTATCCCAATCCGGGTTATGCTCACTCCTAGGTTGGAGACTGCTACAAAGACCAGCAACCCTTTTTTTTTTTTTGAAACTATTACAAAGACCACCACCCAATTTGAGGTTATTTTACTCACGTAAATATAAAATAGGTTAAAAAATCAATAAGATAAAATGTCACATTCAAATCATAATCATTTCATTTTTTCTCTCACAAAAGTCAAAAAGGTCAAGAAGTTTATCTCAAACGAGACTTTTTAAGTCCAGGGGGTTGTTTAAGGTGTCCTAAATAAGTGCACTTTTTGAGCTAAAAAGTTGAAGAAAAAAATATGAATTTTAAGTTAACTTTTTAATTTTTTATGAAAAAGTGTGTATTAAAATTTTGTATAAATAAGTGTGTAGGAGAAGATACTGTAGTAGGCCGTACGGATTGGCAGTGCAGTCAGCTGGGTGAGTAGATGGGAAAAGATTGCCTCCTTTTTCGGCTTTGATTAGACGGTGTTGTTCGGCCCGTAGGGGCCCATCACGGGTCCCGTTTTTCTAATCGGAACAGTTCAATGTGTAGAACTCGTCGAGTACCATATGTTTGTAAAAAATCACGCTGATTGGATATCGATAGCTATTTGATTGTGTCAGTTTTTTTTTGTCAACTGTTAACTATAACACCATTCATTTTTTATACAAAACTAATTTGATCATATAGTTAGCGATATCCAATAGACGTTATTTTTTACAAGCATATAGTATTAGACGGGTTCTACATATTGAACAGTTCGGATTATCAAAACGTGACCCATGGTAGGCCTCCACAGGCCCAACATTACCATCCAACTTAATGAATGTACACATGTAATTTTCTTTTCCTTCTTTCACTACAGTTGCTTTGACCTCAGTACGTTGATGGGCCAAAAAGTTGATTTGTATTTTAATATTTGTATATTACTTTTTTATTTTTTTTTTTTGTGAATAGTGATAACTTTTTAACTTTTTTGGTAACTTTTTGACTTTTTAGCTTTTTTTTTTAAAGTTGCCAAACTAGAGTTCGTTTGGGAAGTGGGTTGGCTTTTTGGCTATTTTAGTATGGGGCTAAAAAGCCTCGTTTGAAATAAGTTTTTTGACTTTTTTGATTTCTTTTGAGAAAAATAATGTAATAATTATGCGTTATATGTGACACTTTGACAGTGTTTGGGAAGTTGTGGAGTAGGCTATTTTAGCCTCAAGTTGAAAAAAAGCCATGTAGCTCGGCATTGTAGCTACACCATTGATTTATATTAAAAGGAAAAAAAAAAAAAAATTGTAGCTCTACAGCCTATGGTCAGTGGAATTGCAGCCTGCCACTGTCACTTGATTGTTGTCCCACTGGTACAAAACGACACTTTTGCCCCTTTACACTAATTCTGAAAAAAGTGGGATTAGGGACAAATTTGTCATTTCAACCTCAGGCATCATTTCAAACACATTTTCTAATACAACAACTCAAATAAAAATTCTTCCATCTTCCCAAACACAAAAACTAAAATAGCCTATTAAAATAGCCAAAAAGTTTATAAAATAGCCACTTCCCAAACACCTACATTGTCTTATTAGGGTAAAAACTTATTCATTTTTGTGGTTAAAATAATTCCAAACTCAACCCAAGTTTCCAAATGAAGGCTAAAAAAAACTAAAAATACTAAAAAAACATTCCACATTCTAAATGAAGACTAATTGAACTATTTGTTTCCAAGACACTATTTCATAATTTCAAAATAAGACTTTGTAAAACATTGAAGTTTGAAAAACAAGTTAAAATCATTCGGGTGCCGTTTGGTAACACTTACGTTTTCAGTTTTCTGTTTATATTTACAAAAATTTTAAAAATTCAAATAAAAACTTGTTTGGTAAAATTTTTGATTTATAAATCAGTGGTCTCAGTTTATAAATTTGGCCAAAAAATTAAAACACAAAAAATGTGTTTCCGTTTTGAGTTTTGAGTTTTTTTTTTTTACCATCCAACACTAGCCACCACCCGCCACCATTTTCTACCACTGTCTTCCGCCACCACCACCCATCCCCCACCACCACCTGCCACCACCACTTACCACCCATCCCCCACCACCACCTGCCACCACTACTTACCACTCACCTGCCACCACCACCCACCACCCATCACCCACCTGCCACCCACTCGCCACCACCACCCACCTCTCGCCGCCGCCGCCACCGCCGCCACCACCACCAACCTGCCATCCACCCGCCACTACCATCCACCGCCCGCCACCACCACCCGCCACCTACTTGCCACTACCACTCACCACCCACCTGCCACCACCATCCACCGCCAGCCACTGCCAGCCACCCACCACCACCAGCCACCTGCCACCCACCCGCCATCATCACCCACCACCCACCCGCCACCCACCTGCCACCACCATCTACTATCCACCACCACCCACTCGCTACCACTTACCACCCGCCACCGTCACCCGCCCACCCATCACCACCACCACCACTCGCCACCACCACCACCCACTCGCTACCACCCACCACCCGCTACCGTCACCCACCCACCCGCCACCACCCACCACCACCCTCCATCCGCCACCCACCTACCACCACCACCACCACCACCCACCACCCGCCACCACCACTACCACCCGCCACCGTCACCCACCACCACCACCCACCCGCCACCACCCACCACCACCAGCTGCCCACCACCCATCGTCACCACTTTACACCACCGTCTTCCGCGCGCCACTTGCCACGACTTGCCATTTCTCACTCTTTTTTATATTTTTAAATTTTTTTAAACATTTTGTCAATTACCAAACGCGTTTGTAATTTATGTTTTTCTAAAAATAAACAAAAAAAAAAACAAAAACCAGTTTATAAAATTTTTGTAAATATAAACTGAAAACGTAAACGTTACCAAACACACCCTCAGTGTTTTGGTTTGAGTTTCTTGAATTCAGTTTTTTAAAAATTGAGTTTTTTATTTTTCATATTTTTTTTGTTTTTAGTGAATATTTTTAAAATTATAAGTAATTTTTTATTTTTTTATATTCACCTTACTTAGATGTATCTAAATAGTAAAATATTTGTGAAAAATATTTTTAAAAAATTAATAAATACACAAAAATACGGAAAATTATACTGAATTTTCAATTTTTTATATTTTTGGTATTTAGTGAAATTTTCAAATATTTTTTCACAAAGATTATACTTTTAAAGTTTATTTTTGTTAGGTGTGTCTAAAAATAAAAATAAAAATGTTTAAAATATTAAAAAAATTCATTAAAAACAAAAGACAAAATATGAAAAATAAATAAAATAAAATTTTCTGAAAAATATTTTGTGAAAATCAAAATCAAACAAGCTGACTTTCACACTTGTTTCGCAACGACTAGTTTAACTGTATATATATATATTGGCTAATGATTTTTTATTTTTTTTTAGTTGTTTGTACTTTTCGAGACATATTAGCTATAATTCTCGAAAAAATTAAAAATTATACAAAACACGAGAAAGTCGAAGAACCCACAGAAAATACTGGGTTCGTTTGGTTTGTGTTTCTGAAAAAAATTTCGGAAATTTTCTCTACAAATAAGTTTTCAAAAGTAATCAAACCAAACAAATTTTTTCAAAAAAATTTCCCAAAACACACAAACCAAACAAGTTTTCCAAACAAATCTCTCTCACACACACATCAAATCAATCACTTTTTCCAAAACTCTCTCTCAAAACAATTTTCCAAAACAAATTTCCCAAAAAACCAAACCAAACATGTTTTCGTACTTTTTATCTCTAAAACACATCTCTCAAACACAAACCAAACATACCCACAATTTTTTTTTTTTTAATGATCTCCTATTACTGGTCCATTCTTTTTAAAGACCTCTTAGGCCTCGTTTGGGGAGTGGTTATTTTAGCCAAAAAGTCAAAAAGTTACTAAAAGTTGTCACATCACCTCTCTACTTTTCTGCACATCTTTTCGTAAAAAACCAAAAAGTTACTAAAATAGCCTGTTCCCAAACGAGGCCTTAGTGAACTATATTTTTTAGTGTTTGTTTGGAAAGAACTAAAAAAGTGTATTTTTTTATATACATATATTTATTTGGGTCACATCAATCAACATCTCATCTGTATTTTTTTAACCATGTTATTTACTTTTATATACATTTTTTTTATAAAAAGTCAAAAAATACACTTATTTAGAACATCACAAACAACCACTCCTTACCGATTTATTTTTGTGTGTGTTTTAGTTAATTTTTAAAAAAAAATTGTCAAAGTTTTTAAAATTTTACCAGGTCACTGACCTAATAGGTAGGAATAGATAAATATCATTTTAGTAGTTTTGATTTTTTATTTATTTTTTTTCTGGGAAATGTAGTTCAAAATATTGATGAATTTGACAACCCCCCAAAATTTGGGATAAAGTTAAGTATAATTTTTATTTAAAAATTGCTTTTGTTAGTTAAACGTAAAATAATTAATTTTATTTTTTAAATCAAATAACTAACAATAACGGGTATGTTTGGTTTGCATTTGGGAGATGAATTTTAGAAAAAAATTTCTCAAAAATTGTTTGGTTTGAGTTTTTCTCAAAAAAATTTCAAAATCACTTTCTCTCTCTTACACATTAATCAATCACTTTTTCTCTCTCCTCTCTCCTTCTCAATCACTTTTTCTCCCACACACATCTACTCAAATTCTCCCAAAATATCAAATCATCCCAAACTCCCAAAAAAACAACTCTCCCAAAATATACAACCAAACAAACTAAAAAAATTTCTAAACTCTCTCCCCAAAATTTTTTTCAAAAACAACTCTCCCAAAAATAAACCAAACAAGCCCGATGGGTATTTTTATGTGGGTATTTTTATGTGGGTATTTTTAAAGGTTGTTCAATTTTATGTGGGTATTTTTAGGGCTCTGGCTTTGGTCCAGTCCTTAATCGGACTGGACGGTGCTGTTGGGCCCGTGGGGGCCCACCACGGGTCCCGTTTTGAAAATTTGAACCGTTAATGTGTAGAATTCGTCGAGTACTATATGCCTGTAAAAAATCATGTTGATCGGATATCAATAGCTATGTGATCAAATCAGTTTTTTATCAACCGTTAATTTATTCACCGTCCATTTTTTTATACAAAACTGATTTGATCACATAGCTATCGATATCCGATCAACGTGATTTTTTACAGGCATATAGTACTCGACGAGTTCTACACATTGAACGGTTCAGATTTTTAAAATGGAACCCGTAGTGGGCCTCCACAGGCCCAACAGCACCGTCCAATCTGATTAAGGACTGGACCAAAGCCAGGCCCTATTTTTAGACTCGCATTATTGTACTTTTTGTAAAGGAGGACATTTATTAATCAGTGTTTCTGTTTAGGTGGTCCAAAAATGAAAAATCATACCGACGTAGAGGGTGGGTTTAGTTTGTGTTTTGAGATAAATTTAAAAAAAAAAAAAAATTGGATTAATTTTTTTTTTTTTTTTTGATTTGTTTAGTTACATATTTTGAAAATAGTTTTGGAGTTTGTAATGATTTGATATTTTGTTGTAGTTGAGTAAATGTATGTGAGAGAAAAAATGATTGAGAAGGAGAGAGAGAAAAGAGAAAAAGTAATTGATTGATGTGTAAAAATAAAGTGATTTTGAATTTTTTTTAAAAAAAATACTTGAACCAAACAAAATTTTGAAATTTTTTCTTAAAATTGTATCTTGAAATACAAACCAAACAAACTCAGAATATTTAACAAAATTTTTATTAAACGTACCGTATGGAACACAATCTCATGTGTGTTTTACATTCGTGTGAGATATTTGATAAAAATTAAAATTTTTTTTTTGCATCTCTGACATTACTCTAAAAAAATATCACCTGACAAAACTTTAGGGATGGTTTGGGATATTCTAAATAAGTGTACTTTTTGACTTTTTATGAAATATGGGTTAGGTATGGGTTGGGTTTAAAATGATGTGGTAGAGATGTGATGTGACTTAAATAAGATGATATGACTTAAATAGGATAGTGACTTTTTAACTTTTTTAGGTTATGAGAAACAAGGCCTTAATTAGAGATGACAAAACCAACTAAAACCCATGAACTTGCCAAATTATATCAATTTTAAACTCATAAAAACCAACTTAAATTACTAAATGGATTTAAATAGTTTTGCTCATTGTGAACTTAATTAAAATTGGATTTACGTAGATCAGACATGAGTACCAATTTAAGTCAAACACTACTTCTATCACTAATCTATCTCCTTTACCGCCACTTCAACAGCACTGCTACTACATCACTGTTGACACATCTCCTCCTCCACTACTGCCACTCCACCGCAGCCACCATCACCACTTTCTCTACTACCGAAACTTCACCACTATAACCACAACCAAGACACCACTTCCTCATCTACTACCACCACTCTACCACCATTGCCGTACATCATTGCCGCCACCACTCTACCACTAACATCCTCGTCATAAAAAATTTTAAAAATTAAAAAAAAAATATAATTAAAAAAAAAAAGGTGAAATTAAAAAAAAATTAAAATATTATAATAAAAAAAATTCAAAATAGAAAGATTAAGTAAATGGTTTGGTTTGATTTGGCTTATTTATCTAACCTGTATCCAATTAAACTCAATCGATTTAAGCCCATTTATTATAAATAGGGTAAATTACTAATAGGTCCTAATAGTTTGACTTAATTCTCATCAAATCCTATTGAAAATAAGTCTTAATAAATTTGTTGTTAAAAATAATTTTTTTGTGACAATTTTTTATATATGTCGCTAAAAATCGACAATTAGTAACTTTTTTTGTTATGATTTTTATAAATTGTCGTTAAAACTTACAATTAGTAACTTTTTTTATGACAAAACTTTCTCATAGGACCTACTAGACAATAAATTCACTTATTAAGATCTACATGTAAGTACCCTATTAAATAAACAGTTTGAATTAGATTGTTTTAAATACAAAATTCATCTTCACCTGCAAATACTTGTCCATTTGCCACCACTAACTCTAATCAATCACTAAAAAAAATGATATTCATAAATAAAATTTATATGAAAAAATTACAAAAATAATGTGGCAGCAGTATTGCTCTCAATATAAATCATAATTAAAGGTTATCCTTAAGCCATATCACTGGGGGATTTTTTTTTAGGATCCATGATATTAAGATTTTATAATACAAAGGACATACAATATTTTTATAATGTCTAAGGTCCCTCTACATGGATCAAAAGAAAATTCGATCCAGAGAATTTCTCTGGACCTCCAGATAAATTTTGGGAATTTCCCAAGAAATTCTTTGCCTTTCCGGAGAAATTCTAGGAATTTCCTAGATAAATTCTTTGTCCAGAGAAATTATAGGAATTTCCTAGCGAAATACATAATCCAGTAAGATAACTTGTGAGAGAAGAAGTCTAAACAACAAGCTAGTCAGGAACAATCGCATCAAAAAAATAAAAAAGCAAGAAAGAAAGAAAGAAACTGAGGAAATGAGACAAGAAAAGAATATAAAATGATTAAAAAAAAAAATAGTGAAGAAGATAATGAACGATCACATTATCTAAATACATCCACGCAAGGTCCACTAATAACAAAAGGAAAATAAGTAGTTGCCTGCCTTAGAATTTGAACCTTTGGCTGTTTTTCGATCAGTTTTTGCTTTTCCATACCTCTTTTCCTTTTCCTGTGGACAATCATAAAGAAGCAATATAAACACATTTTTTTCTCCCAGGAGTTGAAGTAGTACGCAAAATAACAAAATACCCTAAGAATTTCTCTGGACTCTAGATAAATTATGGGAATTTCCTAGAGAAATTCTTTGCCTAGAGAAATTCTAGGAATTTCCCAAAGAAATTCTTTACCTTTCCTAGAGAAATACACAATCTAGTAAGGTAAGAGATGAAGTCTAAACAACAAGCTAGATAGGAACAATTTTCGATAAGCTTCTACTTTTCCACACCTCTTTTTCTCTTCCCGTGGACAATCATAAAGAAGCTATATAAATACGTTTTTTTCTCCCAAGCGTTGAAGCAGTACGCAAAATAAAAAAATACGCAGAGAAATTATGGAAAGCGAAGGAATGAGCTTAACCATACTAAATGATGCATTTTGTTTTCTTTTCACATCATCTTCGATGAAAACACCACAAAATCGTTTCAAAGAACCACCAAATCGTGCGGGTTCTGCAAAATCGGCAAACAGGTCTTCGGGATAGAAAGTGGGTTTTTTCCCTTGACAGCATACATCACAGTATAAAAGAGCTTAGTCGAAGAAAACCGCCATTTCGCTGATTTTCTAGCAACATTTTCCGGGAAAAAACTGGCGGGTTTTGGAGGGAGTTTGGCCAGAAAATGGACTTGAAAGGAGAATACAATGGCAACATTGTAAGCTAAGAGGAAAAGAAGAATAAGAGAGAGATGTGTAAGTACAAATGTAACAACCCCGACCCATGATTAACGTTAATCCATGTTTAAGTATGCCTAATAAGTAATTAAGAAAAAATCCTGAGTTAATTACGTGTGCATTGCATTATTTGTGTTTATATCTGTTTAACGTAAAAAGATCTGTTTATGTTTTCGTTTCGGTTTGTGAATTGAAGGCCTTATCATTATCCGGTTTAGAAATTGACTTGATTTATTATTTAATTGAAAATTTTAGAATTTTATGGTGGGTTTAATTAAAATTCAGTTTGGAACGATTAAATTAGATTAATTTAATGGTTCATTTAATTAGTCATAATTAACTATCATTAGGCAAGCCTATATAAGGCTTCTTAAGTGCTCCCACTCATTTTTTTCTTCCACTCCAATACATCTTGAGCTCACACACACACACACAAACGTGTAGAGAGAGTGAGAGACCTAGGAGAAGTCTTCAACAAGGAATTTGCTAGAACATTAAGAAGAATTGAAGAAATTGAACAAGAACTCACTAAAATTCAAGGAGTTGAGAGCCTAAGGTAATAAATCAGGTCTTTGGTTGTGCAATTAGGGTACTTATCATATGTATTCAAAGGAATTAAGTGAGTTGAAGCAAGAATTAAACTTAATGAAGCAGAAGAGAAGAGTACATACTTGCATGTGCATTACATTGCATTTAGAGCATGTTGTCTAAGAATTTGTTCTATGCATGTTCATATTTTGGTTGAAGTTTAAAGATTCATTGTGTTTTTAAGTAAAATATCTCATTTGATCATGTTTTGGAAGTTATGAATTCAAATAAATACATGCACGACATGTTCACATCATGTTCTTACTTTTTAAGTTGTATTTTGCATAATTGGCATTGTTAGACTTATTTATTTTGATGATTTATTTAATTATGTTTAAATTTATTTGAAAGAGAAAAATAGAATCTAAAATTTATTTTGATGATTTATTTGAAAGAGAAAAATAGAATCAAAATTTATTTTGATAATTTATTTAAAAGAGAAATATAGAATCAAAATTTATTTTGTCCAATTATTTTTCACTTAAACCTTTATCATAAATGTTGTTAGAATGTATTTAATATTTAATAAAATTAGGAGTTCAAATAGCCCAAAACAAAGGTTCAAACAGTCTAGCACAATGGCAGGCCAAAAGGTTCAAAAGGTTCAAGTGGAAGATATTCAAGTTAGTAATGATGGAAGTATAACGGCTATAAACGGCTATAAAGGTTCAAAAGCCCAAAAGGTTCAAAAGGTTCAACTGGAATATATTCAAATTAGTAATGATGAAGTGGAAGATATTCAAATTGGTAATGATGGAAGTACAACGGCTATAAACGGTTATAAATTCAAATGACTACAACGGCTATAAACGGCTATAAATTCAAATGAATACAACGGCTATAAACGGCTTTAAGTTTCATTATATATACCAAAGCCTCTAATGTAAACAAGTAACAAAAAAATCAGAAAATATTCTTTGATCTATAATCATTCACATCTATTCTCTGAAAAATTCTCTAAGAAGTGTTCTTCAATTTTTGTTTACATCCTCTCTCAGAAATTATACGCTGAGCCTTATAGCATTAAGCTCATTTTTTCTGTGTGAGATTTACAGAAAAATCAAAGCTTCATTTTACATATCTATCTTTGAAAGATATTTATTGTAAGCTTTCTTTGAAAGCAAAAATACAATTTCATAACACTGTGTTCTTGAAATCTTGAGAGTGATTGTGAATCACCTAAGATTTGCAAGGGTTTGGGCTTGTGAAATTTGTGTAAAATCCGTAGAGGATTGCTCCATTTGTAAAGAGGTTGCTAGCAATCCTGTGAAGCTAGAAAATAGTGAAAAATCTCAAGTGAAGCTTGAGGAATGGATGTAGGCTTGGTTGAAGTTGAACCACTATAAATCTGTTTGTCTCCTCTTCCCTAATCTCTTTACTTTCCTACCACTGCTATAGCTATCTAATATTTATGTGTTAATCATTTAATTTACCCTGTATGTTAGTTATACTTCATTGTTATTTTGCTTTATCATTTACTGCTAAGTTCATCATTGTACTTATTAATAATTTGTTGTACTAGTAGTTAATTTTATTGGGGTATTATTAATTTTAATTTGTAGAAACCTAATTCAACCTCCCTATTAGGTTGCTTTTTGGGTAACAGACATGCTTTTGGGCTTTGATTTTATGAAATGATCTTCAATTATTTACGTTTTCCAAGGTTGGACATGTTTTCTCAAGTTTTTGGGCCCAAAGGTTGAGTTTAATGGCTTTGAACTTGAGTTTTGAGCTTGGAAGCAAATCTGGAAATTCCAGAATTTTGCTCATACGCTCGAGCGAAGGAATCCACGCTCAAGCGACCACTCTGAGTGTGTGCATTTCTGTTCGAGTGACCAGAAGTCCACTCGAGTGTGAAATGCATGCTCCTAAAAGTTCTTATGTTTTGCAAACCGCTCAAGCGACAAAAGTTACGTTCGAGCGAGGAAATGTCTCTCACGCTCGAGTGAGCGATGAGCGAGCATCGAGCAGAAAAAACAAGCAACCAGCACTTTTACAAAAGTTTATAGATTGCTCGAGCGACAGATCTTGCGCTTGAGCGACCACTCACATTTTCCATGTCCGCTCGAGCGAGGACCCTACTTTCAGCAATTTTTATTAAGTGTTTTCAAGTGCATTTTTGCATCCTCTTTCTATCCTAGACATTCTTATGCCAAGTTTAAAACACCATAATGAGAATAAAGAAGTAGAAACACACAAAGACAAGAAAAAACTAAGTTTATGATTCCGGGTGTGTAATTTTGTACGTAGTCGATCTGTATTTGTGTAGGTCACGCACCACGAGATATCTAAATAGCCTACTCTGTCCATTACTTTGAGCCATCTGTTATCTGTGAGTAATAACTTAGTAAAACTATGTTCAAATTAAATTATTTTCTGTATATGAAATAATATCTGTTTTATGAAATGCTATGTTTTATACTATGAATGATTGTCCAACTCTGATAAATATTTGTGACATTATGCTATGATTCAAGTATGCTACTTGTACCCGGACTGGAGGTTCCTTATGGAACTGATAAGTTATTGTACCCGGCTGGAGGTTCCTTTATGGAACTGACAAGTTATTCGTACCCGATTGGAGGTTCCTCTATGGAACTGACAAGTATAATCTAAGATGCTTTGCAAATGATTTGTTAGCGCTAACGGATAAACTATGTATGATCAAGCAAGAATTCCAAATTCTGTGTACGCATTGAATAAGAATATGGATATGAATTTATTCTATTTACAAGCTTAGTCATGAGACATTATTCATTTAACCATTCACTCTGTTATTATTCACTGGGCTCTCGTTCACTATTTATAGGGGAAATTACCTACAGGTCCCATGTGGAACATGTGGACACCATTTAATCCCATAACTTTTTGAGTACACCCAAAAGTCCTTTCCTCTCTCTCTCTCTGCTTTTTGCTTCCCTTCCTCTCTCGTTTTTTTTTCTGCATTTTTCTCTCATCGTCTTTGTCATGGATGACGACCGGTGATCATGCCTTTCTTCATTGATCGGGGTTCACTGATAACCGCCAACCATCGAAATCAACTCGTGACTTCACTCTCACCGACGACGAAGATAATATATTTTTGACGAAGAAGATGATATATTTCCGACGAAGAAGATGAGTGGATCTACTTAGATCTGATGTAGATCTACTCAAATCTACATCAGATCTGAGTAGATCTACATCAGATTTGGCTAGATCTAAACAAAAAATAGTTGCCGGAGTACAATCCTCTATCTACATGCGCCTTTCTCCTTCGATCTCTTTTTTTTTTGTTCTTCTCTGCTATACTGTAGACGTCCCGTGGGCTTCCATCTAACAGTTCGGACTCAATTTGTGTCACGGTTCTAAATCTGAACCAAAGAGTCCAAATCTGGCAAATCGTTTTGAAGAAAAACAGATTTTGAAAAGTAGTGCCAAACATGGACTGCTTTGCCAGATTACAGAGTCGCCACCTAAATATTTTTAAAATGGGAAACTTAGGAAACCCTGACTCGGTGCCGAAGGCCACGTGTCCATCATCACCAAAGTGGTCTTGGCTCGGGAGCTTGGGTACGATCGGGGAAGGTCAGCTATGAGCACCCCCTTTCGCCCGGTCCGAAGACCGGCCTCTACTAACCGTGATGTCCAATTTTGAAAACTTTATGCGTTCTTATTCCGGTTATTAGCCTAGAATTACTATGTTGTGCGCACAGCAAACAAGTATAGACTAGATTGCCTAATTTGGAAATAAGCATTGCATATCCGTCTTGTTTGGAAAACAGTTTTGAAATTGCTACTCGCGAGTAGGCTAAAACACGGATTTCAATGAGTATTCCCAACTCAAGTAATCCAACCTCCACCCACAGGCATTCAAGCAGTTTATCACATAAGCACTTAGCCGCATGGCAGGCATACTGTCATGTTAACATTCACACGCATGCGACATGCTAAAGCATAAAACTTACATCGTACTCCGTGCCAAAACAAGAAACCAGTTAGCAGAACATGCATGACCTAGTTTATGTTAAGTGACTAATGCATCGCATACGGAATGTAATCTAGACAGGCTCGGCTATCCTAAGCATGGCACATGAAATGCAACAACTATCACGTATTCAATTTGGAATTGAAAGTACGATGCAGTTTGTATGATGTACCGAGCCCGATGTATATAAACAAATGCATGAATGCACGCATGCATTGCATAAGGTATGCTAATTTAGATGTGCCCTAATCTACCATCATAAGCAGGTAAATAAAAGGGTAGAAAGAAATGGGGGTTGGAAGACATGCACCCACTCACACACGCTTATTACAAATTTGCCCTCGCTCGGAGGGACCAAAAGAATAATACAAATTAATTGACTACGCAAGCTAATTAATTATTACAAACTAACTAAATTAATTAACAAATTAACTAAATTAATTAAAGCAGTAAACGCCTCGGGAAGAGGGCTCAAATGCAGCGCACGCTCGGAATTGGCTCGGAATCGCACTGCCATGCACGGATTGCCTCTGTTTCCCCTGCTATCCTCCTCTGAAAATTGCCAAAGTCCCAGGAGTGCCTCTCAGGGCACTGGGGAGTACCACCGGCTGGGGTAGAGCACCACCGGCTGAAGAAGGAGGCCACCGGCACTAGATGAAGTTATCGGCTGGCAATTGACTGCCGGTCGGCACTAAATAGTGCCGGCCGGCACTTAACACCTGCAGAACCTGCAACCCACAGCAGCAGAGGACAACAACATGCATGGCAATGTGATTCAAGGTATTTATGCACTATACACACCCCTTATCATGTTATTGACTCAAAGGGGCATGTGCCTCGATTCTCGGACCACCAATCGCGCATTTCCATGCATGATGGCCCTAAGAACCAAGAATGCAACTTTGATTTCAAATGCATGCAATGCAAACAAGCAAACAAGTGTGCTCAAACCTCTATCATGACTTGGTCAAGGGGCTTAGCATGCATGTCGATGCAATGAAGTCCTAAACATGTCAACTAGTATGCAATATGGCAATACAATGCAATCATGCAAGTAAGCATACAAGACAAGCATGCGAATCAATGGAAGGATGGTCTTATACATGAATTAGGCAACTCAAATAGTCCTAAAATCAGTGGCCAAAATGCTAAGTCAAGAGGGCCAAACACACATGCACACATGTATAAGTTAAGGCACCAACACTTAAGCATAATTAAGCAACTCTTAAACACATCTAAGAGGCACAAACATGGACTATTAGCATACATGAAAAGCTCTGAAATCATGCAAAACATGGTGCCAAACCAAGCTAAACAAGACCAAACAAAGCATGCAAATAGCCCGAGTGCTTGAAGCAAGGTAATGAGGCTTTGAACCACACTTGACAAGACCAATCATGACAAGACTCGAGCAACCAAAAACAGGTTTTCAGCATGTGAAAATACACCCAAAACTCACACTCACGGCATCCTAAAAGCTCTAAACACACAAGCATGCACAAGGCACCCTTGAATGCATAAAAGGACACACCCTTAAAGCATGAAAGAGATGACAAAAATGAATATGTGAGCATGGATTAGGGTCTGAAATAGCATGTAAGAGGGTTCCAAACCCTTGAAATCATGGAGGCAATGCATCCTACACATGCACCTACTTGAAGCATACAAGCTACAATGCAAAGGGGCTATACAAAGCATGCCAAGATTGACCCAAACAACCTAGGACAGACCTTATACATGGCAAAACAAGCACATTTCCAGTTTATGACCAGCCACAAAAATAGAAGCAAGATAGGCTAACAAAGCATGCAAAATTACGGTAAATAGAAGAGATTATGAAACAAGTGCAAGATAGGGGTCCCAAACAGGGTTGAGCCCTTCTTCAATGTTGAAGAAGGGCTCAAAACAAGCCTCTTTGTAGTTTACATCGAAGCTCAAAAATACATGCAACTATGGCTTAGATATGAACCAAGAAAATGCTAGTTTTGGGGAAAAGTGTGCTTACCCTTGTAGACCAACAAACCAGCACCCCTTGGTCCAAGTTTCTGAGCTCCTAACCTCTGCAAATGACCTCCCAAATGCTGGAATGGAAGATGGAGGTGTTGTGCTAGGTGTTGTAGAGCAAATGATACAAGAACCAAGGTGTTTGGAAGCTTGGATAGGATAGATATAGAGAAGGAGGTGGGATATATGTATCTATATCAAAATATATGTATATCCTCTGGTTTTTTGCTTAAGAATCTCCAACCCTAGACAAAGGAGAAGGAGTGGTGCTTATATAAGGCAAGGAAAGCACTTATCTTAAGGGCTAAGCAAAGAGAAAGGTTCAAGGGGGGGGTGCAAAAGAGTCTAGGCTTCTTGGAGAAGCTAAGACAGCTGGCCAAGCTTCTCCAAGAAGCTTTGGCTAAAGGGTCACCTTCTAGAAGCTTAGAGGGTTCAAAGGGCTCACAAGGGTGCAAAATGGCTACATATATGCACGTGGAGCTGGTTCTGTGCATCCCAGCTGGCACAGCTGGTATGCACCAGGCTTGGGGGGTACAAAGGGTTCAGGTCGGCCAGAAGGTTTGATCATCGGCCAAAATAAAGTGCCGGTCGGCACTATATATTGCTGGCCGGCTAAATAGAGTGCCGACAGATGATTCCAAGGCCAAAAAAGTGCCGGTGGGTATGAAAATCGAAGCCCCGGAAGTTAGCTTTCCAATGGCGCAAACCTTGCATCAAAATTCCTCCTATGCAAAAAGTTATGCCCTTTTCCGTAAAGCCGCGCAGACTCGATCCAACCGGGATGATGCCCAGCTTCAATCAATCATATCTCCTCTACCCTGACTTGGCTCTAGGAGATTCTTGAACCAAAAATGAAGCCCCGGAAGTCTTCTTTCCAATGGTAGTGGCCTCATAGCTTAACTCCAAGTATGCAATTGAATAAGCCTGATTCAGCGAGGGCCGCTCGACTTTCTTTTACCCGGATTCATGGCGAACTTCTTCTCCAACCTATTTTCTCCCCTCCTCTCCTCTTTTCTTCAACTCCAAACCCCTAAACAAAGTGTTTTGAAGGGTTCGCCTCTCTCCTTGCCGAAGGAATTGAATCTTTGCCCTGCACATCTCTCAACACCGAGCAAACCATCAGTAATGCCCAAGTCTTGAGGGCGGTCAAAAATGGGGTGTCTACATATACACTTCTGTTTTTCTGTTCTAATGGAGAAAATTTTCGAATTCTGAACAAGTAGTTTTCGAGTTTTAGTTATAGGCGGTGAAAACTGTAAAATTTTGCAGTTTCAAATTTTTTTTGTACTGGAATGAATCATGGTATAAAACTGTAAAATTTTACAGTTTCATAACATGTTTTTCAGTTTGATTAATAAGGATAAATGCTTAATAGATTTTTGTTTTGAAACTGTAACATTTTACAGTTTCAAAACTTACTTTTCAGTTTGATCACTATTTAGAGATTATTTGCTTGAACCTTACAAAAATTGAAAAATAACATATGTTTTCCCCATTGTTGCTGTTTTTTGTTGTTTCATTTTTTTTCCTTTTAGTTTATCAATATTTAGCACATTTTGCTATGTTTTTTTTGCTATAATTTATCCATTTATTCTTTTTTTTTCCCGGCAATATTCTAGACATTCCGGTGAGTCTCCAATGATGTTCTTAACGTCCAGTGAACGTTCTGAACATTCCGGCGACTTCCATTAACGTTCTTAACACTCCGGCGAACTTCCGGCGAAACTCCGGCGACTTCCCGGTGATACTCCGGCGACTTCCCGGCGATGTTGAACATTCCGACGAGTCTCCGGCGACCGTTTGACGGAAGTCCTACGGTAGTAAGATGTGAACAGTGTTTGTAAATTAAAAAAAAAAAAAGGATTTTTTGGTAACAATTAAAAATGTATTGGACTAATTGGTGCAAGTATTTTGTTTTGGGATTAGCTGGGTTTTGAACTTGGTACATGGGACTTATCAGTAAGTTCCCCCTATTTATATTATGTATGTAGGTGATTAGACATGTGACCAGGCTCAGAGTTGAGGACCTGTCATTTTAGTTTTTGTTAGCCAACCTTTGTGCCTCCCAAAGAGGTTCCAAATTAAGTCAAGTCTAGTGGCTGTGTTATTTATGACTGTATAAGACTTTGTTCCTCTTTGCTCCATGATCAAGATTTTTTTTTTTTTATGTACATGAAGTGACGTGTAAATACTGTATCTTTTGACATGACTCGTATGTGTTATAAAAGGGAAAATGACTTGGACCCCCAGTGGGGGTACTGGGGGTCACTCCTTATTGGCCAAAAAAAATTGTTTTTTTTTTTTTTAGTTTCAGCCACTGGCAGAGTGCCAAGTGGCGCTGGGGGTGTCACTGGGGGTGCCCCCAGCTGGGGGTCCAAATCACAGCCCTTTATAAAAGTTTAAGATTATCAGTCTCATGTATGTCTTTACAGCTCAATGGTCTATGTATATTTTATGTATTTGCTTTCGCAACCCCTAATTATTCATTATTATGTTAAGAGATCTTTGGTAATCTAAGGATTACTGGCCGGTTACGATACTAAATCTATAGGGGCAGGCTTGGGTCGTGACAACAAATCTCTTGCTTTTTCTGCAAATTGTGGTGAAGAGAGAGAGAGAGAGTGAAGAAGATGAGATAGGTGGTGGTGGTGGTTGTTGTTTTTATTGTTGGTGGTGTTCATGAATGATTGACGAGAGAGAGAAGAGCAGCAGGAAAGAGAGATAAAGAGCGTGAGATATATCAAATTTCTCTGTAATAGATGGACATGGGATTGAGGGATCTTAAACATCAAAAAATAATATTGTAAATATCTTCCATTACTAAAAATGGAAGAGGGACTTTAGACCCATTTTTCCATTATTATTTTAGTCAAGAAGTCAAAAAATCTTTATAAATTATCACATCACTTTATATATTTTTATATACTTATATCATAAAAAAATTAATTAAAATAATTCAGCATGTTTGTTTCAGTTTTTTGAAAATTGAGTTTTTTATTTTTCGTATTTTTTTGTTTTTAGTGAATATTTTTTAAATTTTAAGCAATTTTTTTTTTTAAAAACTTTTTTAAATACACCTTACTTAGATGTATATAAATAGTAAAATATTTGTGAAAAATATTTTCAAAAATTAATAAATATACAAAAATACGAAAAATATATTAAATTTTTATTTTTTATTTTTTGTATTTTTTGATATTTAGTGTATTTTTTAAAGATATTTTTCACAAATATTATAGTTTTTAAGTGTATTTATGTTAAACATGTCTAAAAATTAAAAACATGCTTAAAATATTAAAAAAATTCATTGAAAATATTAAAATACAAAAAATAAAAAAATAAAATATCCTAAAAATTATTTTTTAAAAATTAAAACTAAACAAAGTGATTAATTTTCAAACTAAACTTAAATACCATTTTATTATTTTCATGACGCAATCCAATCATGATCCTACTCTTTATTTTCACCAAGAACAAGACTTCTGGGTATCACCTACCTAGCAATATCAGAGGACCACCAAATAACTTCTCAAAAATGCATACGATTATCATTTTTTTTTTGGATAATTACCATTACCAACTTTTTTAATTTTTAATGCTACAATTACCAGCTTGAACGCGGCTACATGCACAAAATTAATACGCACAAACAAAAAGTCTACAATACCCAAAAGAAAAATGATTTAGATTTCTAAAAAAAGAGCTCTAATGGAGCTCTTTTTTGTCTTTTTTCTCCTCTTTTTTTTGTCTTTTATTTTACTTTTTTTTTAAAAAAAAATTTCATGGACAGCTCATTAGAGCTGTACTGCAGCAGCTCTAATTAGAGTTCTGCAGCAGCTCCGTACCTAAAAAATAAATCAAAATTTTAGATCAATGATTTACACGTAAAGTTATTTCTCATGTATAAAAGAAAAAGTATGGGAATTTAGACAAAATTATATAGATTTTTTTGGATGAATAATTGTGTGGTAAAAATTAAATTTATATAATATTGGTTTATATATAAAATAAATCTGAATTATAAGATGATAATTTTAGATAATTTCTAAATAGTTAAATCTAAGTTTGTAGTATTGCTATGCACAAAAACTCTTAAAATGGGCCCCATTTAAAAAAATAAAAAGAGTAAATTACAAATACATTCTTTGAAATTTACTTAAAATACAGGTTGTTCATGTGGTTTGAAAAATAATAAATACCCCATTATAAAAAAATTATTTAACATAATTAACTAAAAAAATTAAATTTCTAAATGCTCTCTTATATGATAATAAAATTATCTAAATTATTAATTGAAATAAATTTTTAACATCATTAAAAATTATTAATTGATTTGATGATTTATTAATAAAAAGAACTATTTATTTTGAAATTAAAATTTCCAAAAGACAACATGTAATTTTTAAAATTATAAAAAATAATTTATATTTTAAGTAAATCTCATAAAGTATATTTATAATATTTTTTTTTTTTAAAGAAAAATTGTGGAACCACACTTTCATGTGCATTTGAGAATCCCTCTGCAAGCAAAATCTCTGTTGTGCATAAATAATAAGAGTAATGCTATATGTATTAATTAATATATTAATTAATATATTAATGGATGATGTGAGATAATTTTAAAAGTTTTTTGGTATTTGTAATTTAATAATATTTGAGACTTCTAATTTGAAAGTTCTAATGATATGGAGAGTGCCCATGTGATATGGGGCCTACACTCCTCTCTCTATCTCTCTCTACTCTTTTTTTCTTTCACCTCATTAGAGCTATTATTTTAAAATTATGTATCACGACTCTTTGTAATTTGTATAATGGATGAGGTCATAGTTTTAAAATAACAATATCATAATATATATTGGTACACTAATTGATATATCAATTGATGCGTATAGAACTACTGAAATAATAAAGCTCTTAACGTTCATTTAGCCAGATGGTTGGAACTAATTTAGGTCATTAAAAGACAAAATATATTAAAAAGTTAATAAAATAAAATATTACATTGAAATTATAATCATTTTATTTTTGCTCTCACAATATTACCAAAAAAAAAAAATCAAAAATTAAATCCAAACAACTTTTTTGACCAAATTAAAATATCTTAAAAAACAAACTAAGGCCAAGTTTGGGAAGACTAAATAAGTGTACTTTTTAACTTTTTATGAAATATGGGTTGGATTTGGGTTGGGTTTGAAATGATGTGTTAGAGAGATGATGTGACTTAAATAAGATAATGTGACTTAAATAGGATAGTGACTTTTTGACTTTTTAGATTTTTTTGAGGATGCCAAACTTGGCCTAAAAAATTTCTTTCTAAACTGGCTTTATTTGGGATAAACTAAAAGAGTCAAAAAATTATTACAAAAAGTTAAAAAGTATATACTATTCCAGAGTAGATTGTGGGAGAAGCCACTTTTGAATTCAACTTAAAAAAAAAAAAAAAAAAGTCAAAAAGTTAAAAATCAAAAAGTCAAAAGGGTAAAGTGGTGTTTTTGATTTTATTATAATATTTTATTACATATTTTTTCGTAAAAAATAAAAAGATTATCCCAAACTATAATATTTTTTCCCTACTTTTAAAAAAAATAAAATAAAAAAATATATTTATTTAACACGTTTCAAATAACTACTTAAAAAGCAAGAAAAGAAAAAAAAAGCCTGTCAGATATATGGACATGCATGTCACCGCACCGGTGTACGAGTACACACATTTCGCACATTTTGAAGTAGTCTTGGCAGGAGGACCTCTTGGGATCCAAACGCTTTTTTTTTTATTTTGACACACCACGTCACCGACCATGGTGTCTTTGACATTGGGATTTCCGTTGATCGGAGGGGCAAATCTGGAATGCGGTACAAGAAGTTTGATTTCTGCAACCGCAAGCGGCGGCGGCGGAGCTGGGTTTCCGTCGTTTCTGCCGAAAGAAGTGCACAAAATCAAAGACCCATTTGCTCGAACCCTAGCTCAGAGGATCCAAAGGCTTCCCGTACAGGTCTGTTTTCTTTTGTGTGTGTGTTTTTGTCATTGTCTTTAGGTAATCGTAAGGGGATTAAAAGTACAAATGAATTTCTATTATTGTGTTTGGGGAAGAAAATGAATGCCTGTTTGAAGAATTTCACCCTTTTGTTTTATTTTTATTATTTAGATGTTGATGCTTTTAATTAGGAAGTAAGAAGGGCAGTATGGGTAATAGGATTATATAAGATTTTGTTAAAAATTCAGGGTAATGGGTCCTAATAATTGAAATGCATCCCACCAAATTATATTCTTTTTTGAATTCCACGCATGCCAAACACGTCAAATTTCATTTTGAAATGTCAGTTTCATCAAATTCGGTTAAATTCCCCTACTTTGCAACGAGAACGAGGTAAATTTGTATTATTTAGAGCATCTTCAATCATTTACCAATTTTTTCATCTATTTTGATTTTAAATTTGAGTAAATACTTGATTTGATATCAACTACTATTGCAATCCTTTCATCAAAATCTTTAAAAAACATGCCCACAGTATATTCCAAATTTTACTTTTCATCAATTTTGATTAAAAAAAGTCATCTCTAATGCTTCATCTTTCTAAGAGCATCTCCAACGTTTCATTACTTTTTTCACCAAATTTGAGCAAAAAATAGGTGATTTTCTCAGTTTGATATGGCTTGCTCCAACGGTGTGCATCAAAAGGGAGGGTCGTCCGGTGGGTCGACCGGTAAGATTATAAAATTTTTTTTTGGACTTGTTTGAACCTACCTATTTGAACTTGTTTCTCAAAATAAATCAGTTCAAACCAGTTTGAAAATGAGGGAACCGGTCGACCGGTGGGTCAACCGGCTGGACATCCGGCTGGTTGACCGGTTGGCCCACCCCAACGGTATAGCACAGTGCAATACTGAAATCTAAAGCTTGTCCTCAGTTTGATGAAAGTTTTGTTTTGTTCTGTTCTCATTTTGATATCAATTTGGTGAAACTATTGGGGCGAGAAAAAGTGACTTTTTTATCAAATTTCAAATCTGATACAAGGTTTGATGCACCGTTGGAGATGGCCTAAATTTTCATCAAATTTGATGAAGGTTTTGATGATTTTTCAATTTGATGAAAAAATTGACTCTTACTTGATTTGATGAAAGGATTGGAGATGATTTTTGAGTACTATTTGATGAAAGAAAAGATAAAGAATTAGAGCTTCTCCAATCATTACTTCCTCGTTTTTTATTTATTATTTATTTATTTATTTATTCCATCAAATTTGAGTGAAAATATGGTTAAAAGCTTGATTTGATATGGAACACTTCAATCCTCCTCCTCTCTCTTTGTTTGTTTGTTTGTTTTTTTTTTTTCTTTCCTTTTTTTCATCAAACATTTTTGAAAAATTCCATACTTATCCTAAAAATTTGTTTGAGCCATCTCTCTTTAAATTTGATCAAATTTAATTTGAGTAAAAATATAACGGTTGGACATTAGGTGAAAGATTTGATTCATCACACGCTTTTAGCTATTTTTCTTCAAATTTGAATTTCATGAAAAATTTGATGAAGGATTGGAGATGCTCTTACATGTCTTTGGTATTTCCTGCCTTCTTGTCACTTGTGTTCTGTTTTCTTTACCTAGTAGAGGTTATGCTTTATTTTACAGTTGATCATTTGATTTTAAACATAAATTGTTTTTATTTTTGCCTACAAACAACATACATTTTTCTACTTAATATTATATCAAGGTTATATTTTTTATATTAAGATTGTCTTTGATAACCCAGTCAAGTATTGAAACTGTAATAAAGTAACATTAAATATTACATCTCATTAATAAAGGGCATGGATTTTAAGTGAGAATTATTTTTTACTAAATTCTGAAGTTAAATTTCAATCTAAACTGACCTGACATTTTTTCACTTTGTTAAATGAGATCTTAAATTTGAAACTAAGCTCAAAAGTTTACAACCAAAATTTCAGATCTAAGTTTCTTACTAATTCACCATAGTTTCTGTAGTCCAAATTTGTATTTATCAAACAGCACTTCTGTTATTGTTGTTGTTTTGGTAATTCAATCAAGTTGTCATTTGCTAAGTCTCACTAAGTAAATTATCTAAACAAATAATATAACCTGATGATTTTTGGCATTTGTTTTTGTACTTTTTCTAAGAATATTGTTTAAAGGATTTCACATATTCATTGAGGTTAAGCGGTTGAAGTCAGTGAGTCCAGATTGAACAAGAACAGCAAACAGCTCTAGAGTTATTTTTATTCAAGGGGAAAGTTGCAATCGACTGACTTGTGTTTCACTGCTTTGGATGTTGCAGATTGAATTTTCTGGAAGTTGTATTATGAGTAGTTGTGTGAAGCCAATAAGACAATGTGCGTCCAACCCTGTGGTTCTTCTCCACTGTTTTGACAGGTTTGTAGCATGCACAAGTTATACTGCAAAAAGAGTAATGCTACAAAGATCATGTTTATATACCACATTTAGTTTACCATATGATGTGTCATCATTGTATTGGTAACAAACATGTGTGGTGGGACCCATTCAACCAATGCAATTATGAAAATTGAGATGGTAAATCTAATGTGATATATAAACATAGTCATTGTAGCATTACTCCTACAAAAATTACCAATATTGTTCCCCACTGAGACTTTGCCATTCTGTTGAATTCGTAGCTCTTGTTTAGAATGGAGATGCACATATCCCTTGCTTGAGGAGGCGGGCTTGGAGGTTTGGGCTGTTGATGTTCTTGGGTGGGGCTTCTCTGATTTAGGTTAATTCCCCTACTTCCAACTCCTCTTTCGGCTTTAATGTACTTACCCGCTTGTTGGACCATGTTTTATCTTTTCTATTACTAATTTTTTGTCATTCTATTCTTTCTTATTCTGACTCTACCAGAAACACTTCCACCATGTAATGCCGCAACAAAACGATATCATCTCTATCAGGTATTTTTATGAAGTTTTCTTTTCCTTGTCTCTTGGAAGTGTGAGTAGTATTACCACTTTATTAAGCTCCACACCGGCAATGCTTTATTATTCATTCTATGCATCCCGATAAATCTATACATTATATTATTAGATGTGGTTAGTTTTCGATCATATAATTTTTCCATCTGTGACGGTATTTAATATTCTTTTGTCGAACAATTAATTGACTCTCTCTCATTTACATCATAGCTTTGGAAGACCCACATTAAAAGGCCAATGATCTTGGTTGGACCAAGCCTTGGTGGTGCTGTTGCAATTGATTTTGCTGTCAATTATCCTGAAGCTGTGAGTATTTCTAATCAATTGAGATTATACCATGGTTCATGCACTCTACATTCATTGACTGGTTAGTCATAGTTAGTATCTTCAAGTTCAGAAGTTTTTGAAATTTTAACCGTAAATGCATTAATATATTGTGTTGTTGAGCTCTTTTGGCTATGCCAACTGTCAAGACTGTTGTATGGAACAATGAAATAGCAAAATTCTACAGTTTTTGGCAAAATACAAAGCCTCGGTGATCAAATAAGGTTCCAAGATATGTTCGGTGTGAAAATATTAGTGCTACTACTTCCTGATTGAGTCTTTTTTTTTTTTTTTTTGAACTGGGACTTCAGAGTTGGTAGAGAAAGAAACTTAATTTTTCTTTATGGACTGGATCTTTATACGGTAGTGATCTAATAATAGCTCTTTAGCAATCCAATAATAGCTTTTTTGATGCTCTTGCTTCTGCTCTTATGCTATGATCTGACCACTTAGTCACTGATGTTAGTGCTTATGGGATACGTTCTCTATTCTTCACAGGTTGAAAAACTAGTTTTGATAAATGCAAGTGTCTATGCTGAAGGCACAGGACTACTGACAAAGTTACCTACAATAATGGCCTATGCAGTGGTGAGTTTGTTATTGTATTTCAACTTTAGCGTTTAGTCCTGATGGTTTTGGTTTTGTCCTAACATGTTGTGATTATGGCCATTGGCCATAAATGTGTGATTGCTTGTGAGTTAGTTTGTGCTTACTTGCATGAATTTGTTGGTTCTCAATTTTAGTTGGCAAAAATCAAAATAGCAGTTGACCGACTCTAATTTTGGATTTAGAAATCTTAATAGAAACTTTATAATCAAAAGGTTGTATAGAATATAAACTAATAAAACTGATAATAAAAATGAGGGAACAGTGTTCACGGCTGTTTGGTCATTAGGTGCACTCATTTATTTTCCCTTTTTCATGAAATCTTAAATGTAACTTTACTTATTCCTGAGTTTTATGTCTAAAAATACAAAATGCTGTAGCTGGAACTGTTTATGCCATTATAACAAATTAATATTCACATATTGTGGCTGATTGTGAGATTAGTTTGATTAAAGGAGATGATACATTTTTTCTATAGGAATTCATAGGCTTTACGTTGATGCAACATTTTTTTTAATGTCAAATATGAAATGGAAATCTTCCATTGGGATTCTAATTCTTATCTCAGAGCAGGTCTCATTGTTGAAGAGCGTACCACTACGACTGTATGCAAAGTTTTTGGTCTTTGGCTATATCCCGTTTACTACGAGCTTGGATTGGACCAATGTAAGTATATTATTTATTTATGTACTGATTAATAGTGGACACTCGTGAGAAGTGGAAACCACATGTCATTGTTGAATTTTAATGGGGTATGTATGGAAGTTCTGGGCCCGATTTATAATGTGCAGGGTTAAAAACATTGTTTTTCTCATCTTACTAAATAGGTGGGCCGCTTACACTGTTTGTTACCTTGGTGGGAGGATGCTACTGTTAACTATATTCTTAGTGGGGGCTATAACGTTGTTGCCCAAATAAAACAGGTATTTGAGCAATTTTAAGTGTCTTTTAGATAAATTCTGCAAATTTCTTTTAATTTGTAAGCATAAACAGGCATGATTATGATGATTGCATGGTGCAATTTTATCCAAAATGCTTAAGCTTAGGGGCTCATTATGACCTGTCATACCTTGTCATACCTGTCATACCTTGTAAATAGATCCATATTTCTATTTACAACGTTAGCTAACGTTAATCTAGGCCTACCCCTAGATTAACGTTAGCTAATGTTGTAAATAGAAATATAGATCTACTTAATTTGACTAAAGAAATGGCCGTTGATAGGGCCGCGTGGCGAAGGAGGATTCATGTAGCCAACCCTATTTGATGGGACTTAAGGCTCGGCTCGGTTCGGTTTGGTTTGGTACTTGTCGTCCATTTTTTTAGAGACAAAAAATGATAAAATCAATCTTATTTTTTTTCATGGATGATAGACAACGAAGAGCCATACAAAATGAACGGTTCAAATCATCGAAATGAGACTAGTGCTGGCCTCATGGGCCCTCAAGTTCTCTCAATCTGAGAGAAGCCCAACCATGTGGTTTAGGTCACTTGTGACACTGACAGGACATTACCCAGTGGTGGTCCTCACTAATTGAGGAGAGGTAGGGTACAAACAACCCTCATGCCAGAAAATGTTCAAAAAAAATCTTTTACTTGCTATATTTGTTCATGTGCACTTGAAATCTGATATCATATTATCTTGCTATATTGATATGAAGAGAATATCTGAAATTGCATCTTACTTGGGTCATCTAAATAGCTGTTAGAGACGACAATGACACCATGAATTTTTGTCAATGGTTACATTTTAAAAATGTATGTATAGGTTTCATTTTCAATATTTTTGTTTTTTGTGTATTTCAAAGCAAAAATAATTTTCAAAAATTCATACACAACATAAAAGTGTTCCTAAAATAAGGGTATAATAAGAAAATTTTATTTATTTATTTATTTTCAAATAGCTTGCCAATAATTTTTTCATGTCAATTTCCATTTTTTTTAATAAAAAAATTGAGAACTGAAAATAGAATACAAAAACGATATTAAATGCTCTCCAAATTCTACAAATTCTATAGAAAATTCACATGTCAGTATCTGTGAACTTAAAATTCTACAAAGCATTCTTAGACATCTAATTCTACAAAACATTTTTAGACTTTTTTTTTTTAAAATTATTTCTGTCAATTTCTACATCTGGTAGGTAAACTACTTTAAGTATGTTGGAAGAATATGTTGTTTAATGATAATCTATTAAATAATCCTTTTGTTATCCTACAGGTGAAGCAGAAAGCACTTATCATTGGGGGCGAGTGCGATAACATTGTCTGCAGTAAGCTTGTGATGGTTAGTTTTCGAATGTTTGACATTTAAGATAAAAATGTAATAATTTAATAACACAAACACAACAAAGCAGCAGATGTTGTTTTTGAACGGTGTTAAAAAAAAATTATATTAGTTACCAAGGAACTAAAAGAGGATGAGCAAACAACAAAGTGCCCTATTCTTCAATATTTAGGGTAAATTACACTGACCATTCCTCAGGTTTTGAAAAAACACAATAAGCTCAATAAGTTTAGTATAATTACATTGACCTCACTTTTAATAAGGTTAAAACGGCTAGAACCAATTGTAAAAAGTATATGACAACTTCTTGACTAAAACATTGCTTAAAATTGTTTTTCGTCACAGAACACAAAGCTATAAGGCAACCAACAAAGACTGGAGTTAGATTTTTCTAACTATTCTTTTTCATTTTGTTGTTGAACATAATGCAGAGACTGCACTGCGAACTGCCAAATTCAATTATGCGCCAAATACCAGATTGTGGTCATCTTCCTCACGTTGAGAAGCCCAATGCTATTGCAAAGTTGATCACTGATTTTGCTCAAGGTGATAGCTGCTAGAAGGCCTTTTTGCTCGTCAACTAGATGGTTTTACTTTCTCTCACTTGTGTTGTGTCTCATCGTGCGTATACATTGCTGGCCGATGCATCTGGAGGGTGAGCTTGTTCTAGGGTTTTAATAAAGAAAACCACTGCCAGTCATCTAATGGCCCCGTTTGGCAGAGCTGTAGCAGATTATAACTTATAACTGTGAACATAAACTGATAACCTGTTTGGTGCAGCTGTGAGATTATAGATTTAAGCAGCAGAGTAGTGTTTGGTAAATAAGCTGTAAAATAGTTTTTTTGCTGTAAATAAGCTGATTTCATTTATAATATATTTTTTTCTTTTTCTTTTTCTTTTTCATTTTATTTTATTTTATTTTCTTTTTCACCTTATTTTCTTTTCTTTTTTTTAAAATTTTTTTTCTTCCCTTCTTTCTTTGTTAATTTTTTTAGATTTATTAATTCATTAAAATTAATATTCATGTTCTAATTTATATTAATGTTGTGATTTCATTACATATTATTTTCATATATTTATTTTTATTATTTATATCTGTATTTCTTTGCTTTATTATTATTATTAATTGTGATTTTAGTATAAAATTATCAATTGCTCATCAATTATTAAAATTAGTATCAATTATTATTATTATTAATTTGTTCATCAATTATTAAAATTAGTATCAATTGGCCATCAATTATTATTATTATTATTATTATTATTATTATTATTATTATTATTCTTAGTAAAATTAGTAAAATTATTATTATTAGTGTCAATTAATGGATTAATTATTATTATTATTATTATTAGGCCAAGTTTGGCATATGCAAAAAAGTCAAAAAGTCAAAAAGTTATTCAAAAAGTTAAAAAGTTAACACTATTCACAAAAGTCAACAATTACGGCTGCACAACTCTCAATCCTAATTTTTCCCTACAAATCAATTTTTACAATTTTTTATTACACATTTTTCCATAAAAAGTCAAAAAGTTAACCCAAATATCCATATTTTCTTCCTCAATTTTTTAGTCTAAAAAGACAAAAAGTACACTTATTTATGACACCCCAAACAGCCCCTTAGTATCAATTAATATTAATTAAATATTAATACTAATTTATTAATATTAATATATTAATATATTAATACGTTAATTTAATTTATTAATTTATTAATACATTAATATTTATTAACATTTTAGTTTATTAATATTTATTTTTTAATACTAAAATTATTTAATTCTATCAATTATTTTTTATTAATATTTATTTTTTTCTACAATTATTTTAATTATTTAATACTAAAATTATTTTTTAATTCTAAAATTATTTTACTTTCCTTCTCCTCTTCGTCCATATGTCGTTGGTGGCAAAACGACGACGACGAAACGACGGACCAGAGACAATGGTTAGTGTTTCAGATCGAGGAGCTAAGGTTTCATCACTTTTGGCTCGTGCGAGAGAGAGAGAGAGAGAAGAGATCGCGATCGCGGCGACGCTAGGGTTTTCTCTAGTTTGTGCGAGAGAGAGAGAGAAGAGAGATCGCGATCGTGACGGGGCAGATCGAGATCACGATGGTGCTATGTTCCACTCGATCGCGAGAGCGAGAGCGAGAGAGAGAGAGAAGAGAGGTCGCGATGGAGCAGATATGGATGTTGTGTTGTGTTGACCCCACATCGTCGTTCCATCCATAGCTGGAAATCGCCAAAGTCCTTTCGTGAAAGGGAGAAAATGAGTGTATTTTATTTATATACCTGGTTCACTTGTAATTACTTCAAAGTATGAAGGACATTTAAGTCTTTCACATGCAGCTTGCCGGTTAAGCTGAAAATTAAGCACCCCTTCCCCCCACTCAACCAAAAAGCTCATTTTCCACTTATAAAAAACTATAATCTACACCCATTAAGTTACACCGAACACTCCAAAATCACTTATTTTAAGTTATAAGTGGATTTAAGTTGAAAATAAGTTGTGCCAAATAGGCCAAATGTATGATATTAAGAATCTGAAACAGCATGGCTAGGTTGATGAGGCAGATCAAGTGTACAGAAAATGGTAAATAATAAATGTTATTTGGCCTTCGTTTGGCAACTTGGGTTGGGTTTTGGCCTATGTTAGCCAAGATAAAAAAATAGATTTTTTAACCTAATAAGATAAAATGTCACATTTAATTCATAATTATTACATTTTTTCTCTCACAAAAAGTTAAAAAAATTAAAAAACTTATCCCAATTGAGACTTTTTAACCCTACGTTAAAATAGTCTACCTGTCACAACTTTAGAATTTCTTGAATAATTTCTAGCTATAAATAAATTCTCAAAGGACAAGGTTTAATGCGTTCAAAAAATAAAATAAAATAGAAGTACAAGGTTTAGAATCACTAGAAAAAATTTAAGGCAGTTTTTTTTAGAATTTTAGAATTATGATTTGAGAATAAAATTGTATTTTGAATTTATGAGTTTTGAAATTATGATTTTGAATATGGAAAATTTGTTTGGTTATAAATTTTGAAAAGAATTTTGAATTGATTTTGAAATGAATGATGTAACATGATATTTGATTGAAAAATTTACAACTCATAACTAAACATATAACTCAAAATTTTATTCAAAATTCATAAAAAATTTTAAAAAAATTTTGAAAATATTTTTTGTTGAAAATATAAAAATAACAGGTGCAAAAAAAAAAAAAAAAAAAAACAACGAACAGTCTTCTGGTCAACCAGTCAAATGTCCAGGGGATGACTGGATAGACGTGTTTTGAAAAGTGGGTGTGGAATTAAGTTTTAAAAGCACTAACCAAACACGACACTCAAAGTAAGGAGTGAAACTACGATTCCAGAGTTTTACCAAACAAAGGTGTTTTGCAGAGTTTTAGAATTATGATTTGAAAATAGAGTTGTATTTTGAGTTTGTCAATTTTGAAATTATAATTTGAAAAGAGAAAATTTGTTTGATTATGAGTTTTGAAAAGAGTTTTGAATTTTTGATATGACATATGAAATGAGAAAAGTTGTTTGGTTATAAGTTTTGAAAAAAAATTTCAAAATTTAATTCAAAAACTTATAACTTATAACCAAACACACAATTCAAAATTCTATTGAAAATTTTATTCAAAATTTATAACCAAATTCTTTTTAAAATTCAATTCAAAAAAATAATTTGTCATTTTGGTCTAAAAAAATAATTTGTATATTTGAAAAATATCAAAAACAAATATATTTTCTTTTTTCCAAATAACAAATGGCGATTGAAAATTGCAAAAAAAAAATTGTACTGTTCCAGTCAGACGGCCGAGTAAACCAAAAATTCAAAAATTATCTGTTTCACCAAACATGTTTTTAAAATGTAATTTCAAATTGATTTAAAATCATAATTTAAAAATTCAAAGTAAACATAACGTTCAAATATAAAGATAAAATTAATTTTCAAAAACTCTACCAAACATATATGATTTACAAAGTTAGGCAACATCTAAAATAGTTACACTCCTTGGCCAATTTCGTGTTTGTATTTTGTAATTTTTTTTTTTGGCGCCGCATTTGAGAATATCTCCCAGGCCAAAGGAGTTCTCTGGAAGGATTATCTTTTGAAACTGTTTGATTTTTTGACATACTTGATTAACTAAGTTGAGCTCATTAGGGGTGGTTTGAGAATATGATTTTTTAGTGATTTTTTAATTTATTGACTAAAATATGAAATTAAAAAAAATATATGTTTAAGATATTTTTTAAGGAAGAATTATGTGGGTATAGAAAAAATAAATTACAAATCAGTGGTAAAACTTATACACTTTAATAATTAAAATGTTATACTTTTTCATGATTTTATAATTTTTTTTTCATTTTACATTGTACAACTATTTCTCTATTTTTTAAATTCTTTATGAAAATATATGTAAAAAGTAAAGTAAATAGAAATGATTTTTTTGATTTTTTGATATTTGTTAATTTTTAAATTTTTTATAGTAATTTTTAAGTGAAAATGTTAACATGCCAAACCAACAAATCTACGACACACAATTGATTTTCATGGGATTTAACCATTTCCATGTAGAGGATATTGCAGTGACAATTCAAACCTATGTTTATATTTTTTTAAATATATATTTTTAGAACTCAAACATAATTTTTATGTAAATTAATTTTGGACGAATTTGAATTTTAAAAAATTTCCCATCCAAATACTGCATTAATGTTGCAATTAAAATTTTAATCTAGGCCTTGTTGGAGACTATTTGGACTATTGGGTTCACAAATACGAGCGTTATTATCGTATCAATTATATTTGAGCTATGTGTACAGACCCAAAAAAAATTCAACATCATGAAAGTAAAAAGCACGAACGCTCAAGGGCTGAGTTTGATTGTGATGAAAATAGTGAAAAATTATAGAAAGAAAAAACAATGAAATTTTTCTCGCATTTATTTAGCAAGAATGTGATGGAAAAATACAAGAAAATTAAATTTCTTATATAATACATATCAACATGGTAACTTGACTCTTATTTTCTTGCAAATAATACATGATTTTTTATTTTAGTTTTTGTAAAAGTAACAATTGAAAAAATCATTTAAATAGGATCAAATTTCTAATGCAATTTTTCTATAAATGGAATAGGAAGGACAAATTGTATCCACTTTTTTGTTTGGGCTAAAACCCCATTACCTGAGCCTGATAAGGCCATCCAACCCATAACTAAACTTTGCATTGTGAGCTAGGTTAGCCCTTACAAAAATTCACAATCCAAAAAAACGGCCCATATTGCATTAAGACTTCCTCTGCCCTAATTTATTGGCTTCCCTCCCTTCTTCTCCACTGAGTTTTGTTTTCTGTCTCTCTGTTGTGTGTGTGTGTGTAGAGAGAGAGAGAGATGGATATCAATGGAGATGTTGAAGAGTTTTCAAGGCGAATCCAAGTCCGCTTCGTCACAAAACTCCAGGCTCCTTTTAAGGTTCCAAGCACTTCCATTGCTATTCCTTCTAATCTCACTCGCATGGGCCTCTCCGCAATTCTCAACAACCTTCTTCAAGCTGGTACATATCTTCTCTTCTCTTTTCTGTATCTATGTCTATATGTATGTATGTACATATGTGTGTTGTTCTGTGATTAATAGTCAATGGAGTTTTTTATTTTTTTATTTTTTATCTAGGTTTTGTGATCATACGATAAGATAAGAGATTGTTTTTTTTCTTGCTAATTTGAATTGAAAAATGATTGACTATTGATGGTGTGAGCTCTTATTAGGCTTTAGAGAATTGTTTGCTAGACAATTGAAGATTGCATTAGCTTTTATGCTAGTGCTTTGCAATACTATTCTCTGTTTGACTTGAATATTTTTATCTATATTAGTCAACTTGCTTGTTCATAAATCAACACTCACACACATGAATGTGTGGATATGCACAAATTGTTTATTTATTTACTTTATGATTTTAAGTTTGTTGTCTGATCATCACCAGGAAATGCTGATTGGAAAACTGAACCATTTGATTTTCTGATCAATGGAGAGCTAGTTCGGATGTCGCTTGAAGAATTTCTACTCGCCAAGGGCATTTCTGCGGTACTTT
This sequence comes from Camellia granthamiana, assembly GCA_036172215.1. NCBI lineage: Eukaryota > Viridiplantae > Streptophyta > Magnoliopsida > Ericales > Theaceae > Camellia > Camellia granthamiana. The sequence goes on along the minus strand of CM069903.1, from coordinate 16,296,626 downwards.
TTTTATTCTTCCTAAAATTGGTGTTTCACAATTTTACAAGTGGAATATTATTTGTGCTCTTTAAAAAACTTGGCTTATTGTTTCACCGCTTGATTTTTACTAAAACGAGAAAGAGATGAACCTGCTTTCAAAACTAATAGAGAATGAAAAATGTGATAATTTAATCGAATTCTCACATCTATTGTTATACCTTTTATTTGAACACCCTAGTCCAAAGTTCCACTGTTCTGTGGCTGCTGATGTTAACCTTAAGCACGAAAAGTGCTCATGTAGAATTTCATGCATAAAACCAGAGTGTGAGCTCAGCAATAAAAAAGGAAAACCAGAGTATGAACTAAAGAAAGGGCACATAAGAAGCTGAAAATACCGTGTTTATTCCATAGAGAATTTTGTTTCTTCATCATGAATTTGTCCTTTTTCGGCACATTCCTAACAAGAATCTTCGAACTATTGCAGGAGAAAATATTAGAAATTGAATACATAAAAGCTGTGGCCCCACGAAAAGAAGAAGATCCTTCTTTACATGATGATTGGGTCAGTGCTGTTGATGGCTCAAATCCTGGGTAAGCCTGTGAATTTGTAAGAGTATCCATGTTGCTTTATTCTTTCCCCATTCTATTTTTTCGTGTATTAAGTACTTTGATGTTTATGACCTTTTGTTGTTAGGAAGATTTATATCCGTTGGAAGGGAGTTGTTCCCTCTTGCCTGTTGTGAAAATGGGACACACTATGGTGACATCTAATGTTTGATGGTGCCAAATTTGACTGTGGCATTGCCTGAATTTGATTAGATTGAATCGAACATTTTATCTTTCGATCATCCAGTAAATTATGCACCTCTATATTAGCTAGCTCTGAGGATGATCTTTTTTATGGTCTTTCCAATAAGACCAAATCAATTGTCTGTCTTAAATTTTGTTTGTATGATGTTGGTATAGGGCATGTGCTTCTATTCATTCCAAAGCAATCAATGAGCAGACTAGGACAAGAACGGATAAGAAAACGTGATTTGTTAATTTTTCTCCATAGATAACATTTTCTGCATTTTTCCATGCACAAATGGATTTATGCAGTGTGACTGTGATATACTATCATCTTGGTTCCAAAAGTTATGAAATGTACATTTGGGTTGAGCTCATTCCCATCTGGGGTGAGTTCATTCCAACCTGCTTCAGTTTGTGAATTGTTGACAATTATCCACTGCCTCACCTAGATAACAGATTGTTACAAAAGTTTATTCCCATCCTTGTATAAGCTCTTAATCATATAGTTCCCATAGATGGCAGAGACTGTACTGTGTTGTAAATTGTCAGGCTAGATATCTAGCCCCAACCTTAACTTACGTGTATTGGATGGAACTTTGGGGCTAAATATCACGTTCACTTTTTTTGAGGTCTTTTGGAATCCGTATTTCACATCTCCTATTTTCTAGATGAAATGGATATTTTTACTAGCAAATATTGAATACAGTAGCTTATTTGCTATGAAGAGCGGGAGGTTCTTCCCAAAATTTTAGACCTGGCAGTCTTAATATGGTCAAAGATTTAAAGCCTGTTTTGCATATTTTACAATTACGTGTGCATTAGACAATGTGGAATATTGATGTGTTATTAGTATTTCGCATTCTTAATTGCATTAATTTCCAAAATATATCCTTCCTTGTGCCATGTTTCAGGTTCATTCTGACTGGGTGCTATGATGGCCTAGGAAGGTAATACTGCAAGAATTTTGGTGCATTCTAATTCTCTCGTGGAACTACATTATGTTTGTTTTAGTTTTGTTCATTTCTTCATGAATAGAAACTTGATAAATTTTTTATGTTCTTTTAATTCTGTTAACTTGTTAGGGTATGGAAAGCTGCTGGGTTGTGTTCACATGTATTAGAGGGACACAGTGATGCTGTAACTTCCGTTAGTGTCATTAAGCCAAAAGGTACAAAACAGGATAGATGTTTTCTTCCAACTTGCTGATTTGGGTTATAATTTGCCATGTTTATTACTGTAAATGTTATGTGGTAACTGGTAAGAGGTAGTTTTGGCTGTATTTGAACTTAAATCTTCACTTATTGAAAAGAAGAAAGGGCTACCAAGTTTCCAAATACTGACGATCTAATTGGTATGTTTTCATTTTCAGTGTCATCATTTTTCATGTTTTCAAAAACAAAAACAATCAAAAGTTTGAAAACACCCCATTGTTTTTATTTTTGTGCAAAAACAATTTCAAAAATTTAGAAAACAAAACATCAAAAGTGTTCCCTAAAAAATGGGATGTTTTCAGAAAATTTCCTGAAAACAGCTTGCCAAACAAATTTTTGTATCAATTTCTTTATTATTATTATTTTTTATAATAAAAAATTGAAAACCAAACTGATACCAACATACCCTGAACATTTTTTTTTTATATCCAATTGATTTTTGGCTCCTATCAATCATACATTACCAATTTGTTAAGTGCCCACCTTGTCATTTGCTTCAACGAATGCCACAGCTTCCTTTGTTCCATTGAATCTACAACTGGTACTACTTGTAACAAAAATGAAGACTTCAATACATCATTGTGATTAATAATTAATTAATTGTTGATAGGGAGTATACTTTAATTATTATTATGCCTTCATCATGCAATTTAGTGTTATTTTTTCCACGGTCTATCCTTTTGAAATTTATTCTATGTCCTGATATGTGCATATGCTATCATCATCTTTCCTTTTTTGTTTATCTACTTCTGCTGATTTACAGGCGTGGAAAGCAGTACTGATGTATCTGTAGCCACTGCTTCTAAAGATAGGACATTGAGGCTGTGGAAGGTATTTGAAAGATGCTATAACTTTTAGAAAGAAGGATAATACTTTTGTTTCATAGTTAACTAAAACGCCCTTGCTTTCTAATAATTGCTTTGTCCCCTTAAAGTTTGGTGTAGATAAATCCTTTGATCATCCTACAAAGATTAGAGCTTATAAAATTTTGCGTGGGCATAATGCGTCTGTACAGTGTGTTGCAGCACAGCCTGCAGGAGATGTGGTATCATTTATCTTCATCTTCTACATAGGTGTCTTTGTTTCAAATTCGAAAGTTGTCTTTGTTCACTTTCCTTCTTTTGTTACATTTACTCAGGTGTGTTCAGGTTCTTGGGACTGCAGAATCAAGTTGTGGCAGACAAATGAACTTGATAAAGGAGGTGACAGTGTGTCAATTAAGAAGAGAAAAATGGACAGTGAAGATGAGAAATCTCAATCAGAGGTAGCACGCCTTTTGGGAATTTGGAATTCTACAGATTTAAACAAAAAAAATAAAAAATAAAAAATCGGCATCTACATGCAAAAACGTTCTTTAGTATGTGTAACTGGGAAGGGAGGATATTAGTTGCAGAAGTTCAGTCTGTGCTAGTAATTAATATAAATTATGGTTATTTGGACTCACTTCAAATACTATGAAAATCAAAATGGGCAAAATTTATGGGGCATGCACAATATTTAAACATGATATAACTGTTTCACATAATGGGGCGTTTAGCTATGCACTGATTAATGATTAACATTATTCGCAGATATTTCACATTACTTTCCACTTGATATTGCTTTGTTTAGGGATTGGTTTCATAAGAAAAATAGACTTCAAAGGTTTTTATAGAAGGGAAAGTAGAGATATCAATCAAACCTAGGAACCATGCAAGAGGATTTTCCTGTATGCACACATTTTTTTATATCAATTGCATTGGTTTCTTTTTCCTTTTCACATGTTCTTTGCAATAATTGTGCGAGTGAACTTAAGATTTCATTCATTTTATTCCCAGCCATGCTATTTACATTTTAATATAGAGTTTCCTGTTGCATACAGGGAGAGGCTGTCTCTACACTTGTGGGTCATACACAATGTGTGTCTTCTGTGGTTTGGCCGCAGCATGAAACAATTTATTCTGCATCATGGGATCACTCAATTAGAAGATGGGATGTTGAAACTGGCAAAGATTCGCTAAACATGGTGAGTGAGAATGGCTATATGTTAGTTTTTTGAAGGAAACCAGTGTGTGCTTTTTTCTTCACTTGCATGTGTGCTTTTTGAATGAAGCCTTTCGTTTGCTTTAAACTTTGTTTCCATGTTTACTGTGGGTGAGAGGTGTGGTTAGAGGTGGTCTGGGAAGATGGCGGGCATTTCAATAGCATGAGATCACCGGAGGTGGAGAGGAGAGGAGGAGGTCAAGGCAAGCTTGGAGAGGGAGAGACTGGCAATGATGGACCTTGAACACTAATGTAGAATGTGAGAGGGGATGTTTGAGTGCGAGACTTAGTGTGTTAGAATTATGGAGTTGTGTTGATGTTTTTGGTGTCTTGCTGCATATACGATACGTTATATAGGTTATAGGAGTATTGGAGCCCAAGCAAACTGTTGAACAGGTGGCTTGTTCTCCTCAATTCTGCCAGAAGTGATATAAGCCCTTCTGCTGTCTGTGGCTTGACGGCAGGCGGAGAGCAACATTTCATGGCAGGCGGAAAGTAACGTTTTGTATATGCATCGGATGACAAGAATGTAAGGTCATTGTTGCCTCTTCTCCAAGCCTGGTTAAAATGGAGTTGTCTTAGCAAGAAGACAACCATCTCGACGATCCCATAACCTTAGCTGCCAGTCCAATATCCTCTGATGATCCCGAGTAGTAGTGCTTGGGTCCTGCTCCCAACCCAGACATCCAAGTAGGTGAATGGGCCAGGGCCCACCTCAGTGTTTAGGAGAGCCAGGGGCTCGCTTCCAAGCAACCAAGTAGGAGAATGGGCCGCGGGCCTATCTCAATGTTTAGGAGAGCCAATATTTATCAATCCTAGTCCAAGTGAATCGGGGGTTGATTATGTTATTGTTTGGTCTTGGAGTGAGATATAAAGGACTATGGGTCTTGTGGGGCCATGGTGCTGCCTGTTGCAGGGCTCTTCATATTTAGATATGTTTGGGCTTATATGTATGCTCTCGCTTAGGCTAAACATATAGCCTTTTGCATGGTGCCTTGGCACACATGGGCTTGCCATGTATCAGACATATGACATGCCCACGTGGTGCCATATTGGTCTGCCACGTGGGTGGGGTTTTGGTGATGTGGCATCCGTAGTGCTTGCTGCGTATTGGGCTTGATACAAGTACCCACATTTACTAAATGAAATTGTTTAAGTAGCCAGTCATTACTAACAATTTTAACAAAACCTGCCCTTACAGAAATCATTTTCCAGAAATTGGCTTCCACACCACTATTAGAAAAGATTCGTGCCTGCTTAACTTCTTAGCTACAATCATTTTTGTAGTTCTGCTTTCTGTTGAAAAAGAGGTAATGAGTTCCTTCATCTTCTTACAGTTTTGTGGGAAGGTCATCAACTGCCTTGATGTTGGAGGTGAAAGTTCTGCCCTTATTGCTGCTGGTGGCTCTGATCCTATCCTAAGAATATGGGATCCCCGCAAACCAGGTGCATTAAACTAGCAAAAAAGCCATAGTACCTATCAGTTCTCTCTCTCTCTCTCTCTCTCTCTCTCTCTCTCTCTCTCTCACATAGACACACACCTGCTATATCTTACAAAGAATGGCATTGTTTTGGCAGGAACTTTGGCTCCTGTTTTTCAGTTCTCATCTCACACTTCCTGGATATCAGCTTGCAAGTGGCACGATAAGTCATGGTTTCATTTGGTTTCTGCATCCTATGATGGAAAAGTTATGTTATGGGATCTAAGAACTGCGGTATGCTATTGTCTCCAAATTTTTGCCCCATTATAATTCAGATGCATGGATCAACGCCATATTTAAAAAAAAAAGAAAGAATAGCATGTTGATATGATTTAATCTAAAGGATATGATTTCCTGTTGCAGTGGCCACTAGCAGTCATTGATTTACACAAGGACAAGGTATTCCATTTTTCTTTCTTTGTTTGAGTCCATGGTATTCTGTCAATCAATCTTGGAGTTCCTTAAATATGGTTGTCGTTTCAAAATTCAGGTATTGTGTGCTGACTGGTGGCAAGGTGATAGTGTGATCAGTGGTGGGGCAGACTCGAAGCTTTGCATTTCCTCTGAAATTTCTGTGCAGTGACGTAGAGATATATAATGTGAGTACTAATAGTAATTGGTTACGGGCTACTTTTTTCTAGTTGGAGTTGCTTCTTTCTTGGTGTCACTTTCTTTGTTATTAGGAAACTTAATTCGATGTCTTCAATTTTTCATTCTTCCAGCTAAGAAAGAAGTGCCACAGTCGTTCTTCAGAATGGAAAGACGGAACAGACCAATGCCAGTGGATGATTGAGATTGCATGGAGCATCCCTTTTTACTATCCATTTCAACTAGAAGTGATGGCAAGCATGGGCGGAGCTATGCATAAAGTAGTGGGTTCAATTGAACTCACTGAACTTTGATTTTTTTTTTCTTTTCCCAAGAATTATGTAGTATTATATAAAAATTTTAGATGTTTTGATAAATTGACACCATTAGAATTGTTCAAAAAACTAGATTTATTAACCCAAAAAAAATGTTTTAAAAAATAATTAATTTTGTACTTATCATATTTTTGTATACTATTAATGGTTGAATATGAATATGAATATAAATACAGATATGAATGAGATTTGTATGGATATCATTACAACAATTATTGTGTATGTCATACATTAGATAGTAAAAATATGGCGAGTATAGTTTTATTGACATAATAAATATCATGATATCATTTTTCTTTTGAATAATGGTATAAAAATAAAAAATGCATAATTAAAAAAGAAAGTCATAACCAAACTTATTAAAATAATGTCATAATTAAAGAAAAGTTGTCATAACTATAATTAAAAAAAAGTTGTCATAACTAAAAAATAAAGGGCAAAATTTATTCGGTAATGTTAGGGATATAAAAAAATTTATCAAATAAATGATCAAATGTCTCACATGAGTTGATTCTATTTTTTTTTTGTGCTACACTTATGTGAGACGTTTAGTCATTTGTTTGGTAGAAAATTTGGGACCTATAACATTTTTCAAATTTATTTTACCTCTATGTAGTATGGCTTGATAGCATTTTACCCCTTTATCTTTTAAAAGTAGCCATACCTCCACGTGAATCTCGACTAAAATGTAATCATTAACATAGTTAATTATGAATGTAAAATGATTATATTGCTCTCAAATCTTATATTTTTTTGTTATTTTCTTTCTTTTTTATACACATAATTTATAATGTGTAGTATTAATTCAATTATATCAAAAGTAATTATAAATTCTTAATGATTTATTTTAATTCTTAAATTTTTATTATAATTTTCTTTTAAATTCATCTTAAATATTTAACTATTTATTGTAATTACTAACTTTTTAATTTAATTATATTTTAAATCACAAGTAATCCTAAATTCTTAATTATTTATTATAATTTCTAACATGTTAATCTAATTTTAATTTAATTACATTTTAGATTAATTCTTAATTATTGTTTATTTTATATTTTATATAATTATATTTTAAATAAATTCTTGATTATATTTTAATTAACATATTAATCTAATTTTAAGTTTAGAGAAAATTGAGGTAAAATTATCATTTTGTTGTATTAATTTCATTCTAATTTTTCAAAAACCAAAACCCATTCTAAAAAATGGCGTTTATGATACACCTTCCGTTAGTTTGAATAGAAAAACTAACAGTAGTACTTTAGTCCAAAACCACGGTAGCACTTTAATTCAAATCACATGAGCATTTTCTGACTATATTTAAATGATAGGGGGTAAAATGTTCTAGTCTCAAATTACAAGGGATAAAATGAAGGGAAATTTAGTCAAAATCCCTCCATTGGACTCTTATTCGGTGAAAAGGACAGCCCAATTTATTTTTCTTCATAAACCGCTTAAAGAGAAAACACATAATTGAGTAAGAATAAAGTAAAAATATATATTTTCTCTTTCATTGACAATATTGCTAGAGTAACATGTTACTGTGAATCAGAGTAACATGTTACTGTCAAACAGAGTAACATATTACTGTCAAACAGAGTAATTGTTGTTGGCTACATATTTTGTACAAGCCAATTACAATTCGACGCGTGGCGAAATAAGGGTAATATAGGAAGACTATTCAGGTCCTCGATCCTGACCGTATACATGGCAGTTAGTATTGGTTATTACGCGATCTGAGTAGCACCGGATCAACAAAAGAGATACAAAGTGATGTAGCTTCAACGGTTACTCGCATTTCAGATTCAAATTTAGGAGGGAAGCCTAACTGCAAGTAATGGCGTAATAGAGCTAATATTGGGGCAACATGATCGACGATCATGGAGGAGCAGTTCGACGGTTGGAAATGCAATTCGATTGTCATCATTGAGCAGTATAAATAGTAGAGAAGGCCCTAGAAAAAAGCCTCAGACTCAGATCCAAAAAATCAGTCCTTTATACTTATTTTTCCTTTCCAGTTTTACATTTACAGTTCTTTACATTACTGTACTTTAAAATTCCTGCACTGCACTTCGTTTCATAGGAGTAGTTCCAAGTAGATTTGCTGTATATCTCTACGAGACTGAATTTGAATCATTGTAAGTCTTTTCATCTTAATGAAATAGTTCGACTGTTCTTCAATTCATTGTTATCTGTCTAATTCTCCTAAGTCAAGCCACCAGTAAAAGTCCTCTTCATTGAGGCTGAAAGAACTAAAACACAATCGTCTGATAATTGGTTGGCAATTAATTTTCTGTAAGGACTAATTGATCCTTGCTGGCACGCTCGTAATTACAAAAATAACCTTCGAAAGCCAAAAAGCCAACATATATTTTTGGCACGCCCAGTGGGACTACATTTAAAATGGCTAGACGTAGAAGACAAGGAGAAAATGAACGCTTGGAAGAAGACGTGGAAGGAGAGGTGGAGATACCTAATCCAGAGGATAATGTGATAACACGTTTTGTGGAAACTCCTATTTTATCAGAACCTATGGTCGAACAGACCAGTACTTCAGAACAAGTACCATATGCTCATACTATTGGACGAGACCAAGGAATTGGATCATCCACTACTCCATTTACTTAGCCAATAAATCCATGGGGTGGCCTAGTAGATGCTATAGGACAGCAATTAATGAACACGATGGAAAGGTGGGCAACATCCTTTTTGGATCGAATGAATAACCACCAACTAACAAGTGCAAGGCACATCGAGGAATTTCAAATGTCCCTCAGTAAAGATTGGCTAGAGATAAACAGCCTATGCAAGTTAATGGACATTCTAATGGTCAAACTAGTAATCAGAACTATGAAAGACCATCACCTCAGTCTTGATACGAACCTATTCCGAGGCCAATAGCAGGTCAAAATGCCTTAGTACTTAACAGTGAAACTATGCAATTTGGTGGATCTGGCCCAGTACAAGAAAATGGCATAAGAATTGTTCCAAATCCTATGTTCGAAGCCATACCTGGCACAAGGGGGTTCACTAATCCCTTATTTGAATTTATACCTGGGGGGTTGGAAGGTTTTCCTACAAATGGAAGAGATACAACACCAGTTCCAGCACCTTTCGCAGGTCCTTTCGCAGGACAGGCTCAAAGGGGTTACCCACACCCCCAACAGCAACCTGCACCACAGGGACAACCAATTCTAAATGTACCACCTTATGGACCAAGAGGACCACAGGCACAAATTTGCCCACCAAATCCTGTATTTGCCCCTCCAATAGTGGTTCAGCAGGCACAAAATATGGTCCCTAGGGACCAAATTGCTGACATTATTAAAGAAATGTGTGGACCAATGGCTCGGGGGGTCCAGACTCCAGTGTATAGGAAACTGTATCCAGAATAGGTAGACAGGGCACATGAATACCCAAGAGGTTTCAGGATACCAGACTTTGCCCTTTTTTATGGGAATGGAAACCAATCAACAGTAGAACATATTGCTAGGTTTGCTGCTCAATGTGGCGAATTTACTAATAATGATTATATGAAGTTAAGGTTATTCCCAAATTCCCTAACTGGAGGAGCATTTATATGGTATATTAACCTTACACCTGACTCTATCCAGACTTGGCAACAAATGGAAGAGGCATTTCACGCCCAATTCTTCCAATCAGAGCCAGAGGTTTCCATGGCAGACTTGGCAAGATTAAGTCAAAGGCCTGATGAGAAGGCTACTCAGTTCATTACCAGATTTAAAAGGGCTCGAAACAAATGTAGAGTCATCTTACCAGAGCCAGAATTCGTGAGATTGGCTCAAAATGGTTTAGAGTTTAGGCTTCGAAAGAAGTTTGACTCGACTGAGTTCAGAGACTTAGTAGAACTCACCTATAAGGTGTCTAGATACGAAGCATTATTAGAAGAAGAACAAGATCGAAATAATACATCGTATAAGACATATTATAGAGATCCTAATTATGAGATCGATGCAGCAGAGATTGTGGGGAAAGAACCTGTAATCTGTGAAGCATTAATTTATAAGGATACAACAATTGACCAACAGTTTAAAAAGAAAGACCTTCACAGGAAATACTCTTTCGATTTAACTAAGGCAGATGACATTTTTGATCATTTGCTTGCAGCCAACTTCCTTAAGTTACCAAAAGGAGTCAAAATTCCATCTCCTGATGAACTTAAAGGAAAAGTATATTGTAAATGGCATAATTCTTGGTCTCACTCGACTAAGAACTGTATTGTTTTTCGAGACAAGATCCAAGAACAAATTTGGAAGGGAAGTTTGAAATTCCTAGCCAAAGCAGAAAAGGCCATGGGAATCGACAGTAATCCATTCCCAGAAATTAGAGAGGCGGCAGCCAATGCCATTGTGCCAGACTTTCAGAACCTGTCTTTGAAAGAATTGGAAGAAGTCAATGTGCAGATGCATGTGGCCAACCAGACAACTACCAAGAAAGACACTGGAAATCTACTAGCTATTGGATAAGATTTCTCACACCAGGGGGAAGATTCTGATGAGGAAGCACTGGATGACGATTCCTTAGAAGTAGCGGTAATGTAGAGGATGTGTCTCAGGTGCAGGCTAAGTTACAAATGGTTGAAGGGGCTTCCAATTGATGGGAAACAGCACTACAAGGATGTGCAAAGACGTCCTAAACCAACCAATGCTTACAATAAAAGGCCATATCCATTTGGTGTTAGGCAGCAGTCATTGATGGTTGAACCAACAGCCAATAGAATGCATTCTAAGGGTAAGAGGCCTTTGTATGAATCTAGATCACCTAATTATTACAGGATGGAGAGCAGTCATTTTGAGAGGAAACTGGAGAAGGGTTCAATTTATGGGATCAAAGCCAGGGATTGGCCCCATAGATCAATTTCACACAGGACAGAAAGTGGAAACCTTCATCGAAGGCTTGAGTTAGGCCCAAAGCATGAAGTCAGGGCCAAGCAGTGGCCTTTACAGATAGCTTCGAAGGTAGCTTCGAAAGAGGAAAGAAGCAGCTCAACAGTTGGGTCAGTAAGTTCGTGGGTACCTGGGGTCCCAGATTGGTTTGTGATGCAAAACAAACCTAGGGAAGTGTTTACTCAGAGAGAAGTAATTGGAAACCAAGGCAGGATGGTCAAACCTCCTTTGGTGGCTCCTAACAATTGGGTGTTGCTTAAGCACCCAAAAACAAAGGAACCAGACATGGTCCCTGTAATTTCTAGATCACAAAAGAGGAAAATTCAGCGCAGGTACACTCAGTACCAGCAAGACTTGAAAGAGAGTGGAGAGAGCTCTTCATTGGTCCAGACAGAAGGAAAGAAGAATCCAAAGTCAGACCATATTCTAACACTAACTCCACAAAGCAAAATGGGTTGTAGTAGAGAACAGTTGGCCAAAGTTCACTTTGAACTAAAAGCCAGAGAGAAATCTAGTCTAGTCGGATTGGAGAAGGCATTGATGGAGAGTGATAGCGAGGCAGAGAAAGAAGTTGGTTTAGGCCAAAAGAAAGAAATGGTTGAGAAGAAGTGTTCAAAGCCTTCATGGCTGAACAAACATTTTTGGTTGAAAAGCCAGTCAGAAAAGACCATTCGAAAGAATCTGTTAGTAATGAAGTGCCAGAATACAGCATGGAGGATGCTTCTGAAGTGGTCGAACAAGGTAGCCAAGAGGAGAAACAGACACCGCCAGCCATCTAATTTGGCTCGTTTCCTCCAGTATCAGTAAATATGGTACACATACTACCACATGAATTCCAAGCTGGAGATGAGAACCAAGAATGGCAAGAAATTGACCCAATTCCAGTCTCTAGTGAAGAATCACAAGTGAGTATGGTACAAGATGATTCTGGAATGGCTACTCCAATGGAAACTGAATATGAGAGTGAAGAAGAGGTGAGCATTAACCTTTCGTATCCTTTTGAGCATCCCTCAAACTCTATGACACAGCATGTCAAGCCTTTGTATATCAAGCTTTCTTCGATGGAATACAATTAAACCGAGTCTTGATAGATAATGGGGCAGCGGTGAACTTACTACCGAAATCTTCCTTGAAGAAACTAGGGAAAAGGAATCCCAGGTTAATTCCAACCAGCACAACCATTGCTGGTTTCGCTGGAGACAAGCAGATAGCTCAAGGAATTCTGCTCATCAACCTGAGTGTGGGAACCAGAGACTGTATGACAGCATTCTTCGTCATCGACAGCAATGCTAAGTACAATGCTTTACTTGGTAGAGATTGGATCCACACTAACAAATGTGTGCTTTCCTTTTTGCATCAGAAAATAATGATGGCCTTGGGCAATGGGGAGACAGAGGAAATTGATGCAGATCCTCAACCCTTCATAGCCTGTGCAGACTTTGCAGAGGCCAAACTGTATATTGAGGGAGTGACACCACTCAGTATACTAAGGAAACCTGATGGCTCAGCCGAAGTAACGGCTGATGAGGAAGTAACACACCTGAAGCACTTAGTCCAGGAGAGTGCTGATGATGAGGTTGTCGTTAAGGATGACAATGATGCCTGGTTGTAGGCAAAGAAATGAAGTTCAAGAAGCCAAGTCTTTGGCTCTAATTAAGTTCTCAATATTGGATGTAAAGTCAATAGTCCAAAGAGTACAAGAGCAAGAGAGAGAAGCTATGATGATTGCCTACAAGCAGGAGTAGCAACAGGCCAGAGTTTTGGCCCTTGACAAATACTGTGCATTGGACATTGAAACAAAAGTCCAGGAGATACAGGAGGAAGAGGCCTTATGGATAGACTTTGTTTATGAGGAGGAGGGTAAGGATGTTGAATTAAAGAACCTGAGGACAGAACAAAGTAAGAAAATTGTTTCGAAGCCAGAGGGGATCAAAGAAGAAGCTTCAGTAAGTTATCAGATTCTAGACCCCTTAGAATAAGTAAATTTAAGGGAAGGTTCTATATAACAGCCCACCTATATAAATGCTTGTTTGAATGCTTTGGACAGGGACCAGTTGTTGGTTGTTTTGAAGAAGTATAAAGATTGCTTTGCATGGTCTTATAATGAACTACTAGGATTAGAGAGATCATTCGTGGAACATAGGCTCCCTATGAGGCCTAATTTCAAGCCATACAAGCAAAAGCGAAGAAGAATGAGTCCATAAGTGATTCAGAAAGTTAAGGAAGAAATTCTTAGACTACTCAAGGCGGGCTTTATTAGGACAGACAGGTATGTTAAGTGGCTATCCAATAGTGTGCCTGTGGTAAAAAAGAATGGTAAAATGAGGGTATGCATTGATTTCAGAAACTTGAATCTAGCAACTCCAAAAGATGAGTATCCTATGCCTATAGTAAATTTGTTGGTAGACAGTTCAACAGGACATCAAATTTTATCAATGATGGATGGGCACTCTGGTTATAACCAAATCTGCATTGCAGAGGAGGATGTTCACAAGACAGCATTCAGATGTCCTGAGAATATTGGGACCTTCGAATGGGTTAAGATGCCATTTGACCTAAAGAATGCTGGGGCTATATATCAGAGGGCTATGAACACTATCTTTCATGACCTCATTGGAGGGTATTTAGAGTGTTATATTGATGACATTGAAGTTAAATCCCAATCCATGGAGGAGCATCTGTTTCACTTAGAAGTAGCCTTTGAAAGAATGAGAAAGTTCAAATTAAAACTCAATCCTCTTAAGTGTGCTTTTGGCATATCATCTGGAAACTTCTTGGGCTATGTAGTACACAAGAAAGGAATACAGATTGACCAGAATAAAGCCAAAGCCATCATTGAAGCCAGGCCTCCATCAAGTAAGAAAGAATTACAAAAGTTCTTTGGACAGGTTAATTTTCTTCGAAGATTCATTTTTAACACTACAGGGAAAACTAAAGTATTTTCTTCCTTATTAAGGCTGAAAGACGAAGAGGAATTTGTGTGGACAGCAGAGCATCAAATTGCTTTCGAAGGTATCAAAGCCTACTTGGCCAACCCTCCAGTGCTGATGCCACCAAAGGGTGATAAGCGCTTGAAGTTGTACATAGCTGCAGCAGAAGATTCATTGGGAGCTTTCTTAGCCCAAGACAATGAAAAAGGCAAGGAGCAAGCTGTTTATTACTTTAGTAGGTTTTTAAATTCTTCTGAATGTAAATATTCAGCTGTAGAAAAGCTGTGTCTTGCATTGTATTTTGTTGCAATGAAATTAAGATATTATCTTTTGCCTACAACTGTCTTGGTAATTGCAACCACAGATTTGGTTAAGTATATGTTATCTAGACCTATGTTGAGGGGAAGGATTGGCAAATAGATATTAGCCTTATCAGAATTTCATTTAGAATATGTTCCTCAAAGGGCAGTGAAAAGACAATTTTTTGGCAGACCATCCATCTCAAACAGAAAGCCAAGAGATGATAGAACTTGGTATGGCTAGTGTTGAGCCATGGCAAATGTGGTTCGATGGATCGAAAGCCAATGGCCTAACTGGAATTAGTTTAGTGATTAAGTCACCACAAGGAATAGAAACCACACATGGTTTCAGAGTGGATGAAAGTACTTGTTCTAATAATCAAGCCGAATATGAAGCCTTAATAGTAGGATTGGAAATTCTGATTGGACTACGAGTTTATATAGTTGACATATTTGGAGATTCTCAATTGGTGGTTAACCAAGTGAAAGGAATTTTCAAATGTCAAAGTATAAGCATGTTGCCATACTATGTTGTTGCATTACATCTGCTTTCTCAATTTCAAATAGCAAATGTAACTTATGTCCCAAGATTCTTGAATAATAGAGCTAATGATGTGGCTCAGAAAGCTTCGAATTTCAAGAGGAAGGATGATACTCAAAGGGATATAAACCAAACAACATACCAGAAATCTATACCACCCTTAAATAAAAGGAATGTGGTCCTGGAAGTCAATCACAATGATTTACAGGAACAAGATTGGAGGCATCCAATAATGCAGTACTTGGCTGGTCCATCCTCGAAGGCCAGTAGGAAAATTAAATTGCAATCCATGCAATACATCATATACAGCAATGCTCTCTACAAAAGGGGGGGAGATGGTTTATTGTTGGAATGTTTGGGCCCAAAAGAAGCATTAACAGCTATGGCTGAGGTTTATGAAGGCATCTGTGGTGCTCATCAGCCTGGTGTGAAAATGAGGTGGTTGCTTCGAAGGCATTCTTACTATTGGCCAACTATCCTTAAAGATTGCATAGAGTATGCAAAAGGTTGCCAGGCATGTCAAAAGCATGGCACAATAAGGCATGTGCCCATAACTGACCTGCATGCAGTGGTAAAGCCTTGGCCATTCAGAGGATGGGCCATGGATATGATGGGAAAAACACACCCACCCTCTTCGAAGCATCATTGTTTCATTTTAGTAGCCACTGATTATTTCACTAAGTGGGTCGAAGCTAAGCCATACAAGACTGTAGACCAGACTGAGGTCATTGGATTCATCAAGGATTTAATCCATAGATTTGGCATCCCACAAACTATAACTGTTGATAATGAGACTGTGTTCGATGGGAAAATGGTGAAGTCCTTTGTGGCAGAGTTTGGAATTAGCCTTGTTAATTCTACCCCCTATTATGCACAAGCCAATGGTCAAGCTGAATCATCCAATAAGTCCTTGAAGAAAGGAATACAAAAGGTCGTGGAAGACAATCCTAGGGATTGGCATAACTTATTGTTGGATGTATTGTAGGCTTATAGAACTTCCCCAAGGTTAAGCACAGGAGTTATTCCTTATGCCTTGGTGTATGGGTATGATGCAGTGTTACCTGTGGAAATTAATGTTAAATCTTTGAGGGTAAGATGCCAAGACCAGCTAAATCCTGAGCAATACCATCAGAGTATGTGCTTGGAATTAGAAGGCATAGATGAAATTAGAATTCTGGCATTAAATAGTATTCTCTTTCAAAAGAAGAAAGCAGCGAAAAATTACAATAAGAAAATCAAATACATTGGCTTTGATGAAAGTGATTTGGTATGGAAGACAATACTCCCAATGGGAATTAAAAGCCATAAGTTTGGTAAATGGTCACCTAACTGGGAAGGACCATATCAAATTCATAGAGTCCTGCCTTCTGGGGCATACCATTTGAGAAATTTGAATGGATACATACACCCCAAAAAGATCAATGGCAGATATTTGAAGCCTTATTTTCCAACTATTTGGGAAACATAAGGAGTAGAATAAATGTCAAGCAAAAGAACACAAGAGTACTCAAAAGATAAATCAGAATTTGTTTTTCTTCATAAAGAGTTAAATACATTCTGCCATAAATTGGCCCAAAAATCATTACAATGCCTTAATTGTTCTTTTACAACAGACTTCCTATTCTTAAATGAGGGAACCAACTGAATGGCTGTGGTCATTTCTTGCTTTCGATCGACCAATTCTTGGTTGGTGATCTGCAGTTTGGTGTCAGTTTGAATTAAGGCTTGATTCACTGCAGACAGCTCCTCCTCAAGTTGAGCTTTCCTCTCTAGTAGTTGTGTTCGAAAATGGGAGGCAGAGGAATGTTGTTCCTTTAACACTGAGACTTCAGAATGTACTGTGGAAACAAAGCTCTGATCTCTCACTAATTTCTCCTCTGCAGCCTTGGCAGTATGACAAATGTTGATATAGAAGTCGATAGTAGCTGCTGCCTGAGATAGATGACTTGAGACAGTTATGCTGGATTGCTCAACAACTTTGCAACACTGCAGGAAGCCATTTCTTATTATAGGCCTTTGTAAAGCCTCGAAAGGAATCCTTGAAAAAGATATCAGTAATTCCAGACAGCTGTCTAATTCCATCAGAGGTGCAGAAGGCTTCTTACTGGAGGAAGAGGAGCTCTCAAGAATTTCTAACAAGGAGTCAGCCAGAACTAACGGCTCAGCCTCATCATTAGCTGTTGGAGAAGTAGAGGGCATGTCGAAGAGACTGGCTAGTCTTGCTTCGAAGACATCTACTTCGTCCATGGACATGAGGGGTGTAGAAAGAGTAGTGGTGGGAGACACAGAGGACTGCATAGGGATAGGAGAAATGGATGGAGCATCCTCAGCAGTCTCTATGGTCTTAGCCACCAATACGTCAAGGGAAGAAGGGCTGGAAGTAGGTAAAGGTAATAAACCATGGGTTGGAGAGCTACCAGCACCCTCTTTAGGGGAATCAACTATCATTAGAGATGGAGCAACAGTTGGAATTTCCTTAGGGGGAGGGGAAAAAGCAAGGCTCGGAAAGGAATTGAATAGAGGTAGATCCAAAGATAAGAAAGGGAGATATGGATTTAATCCAAAGGGAAAAGATGCAGGAATGGTTGGCCTCAAAGGGGGTACATGGAATGTAGGCCTAGGAAGCGGGAGTATTATCTGAATGGTCTTCACATTTTGCATCTGATCAACCTCAATTGAAACTAAGGGAGTCCTCATTGGAAGAATAAGCTCAGGAGTTGTTGCTGCAATTTACAGAAGAGAAGGACAAAGTGATGTCAAGGCTCAATACCCAAAAATTCAACAAGGAAAAAACAGTAGAGGCTTTAAAGAAGTTACTTGTTTCAGAAATGACAGCAGCAGGAGGAGAGCTTCGAAGAGAGTAGTGCTCAGCAATGTGTTGTCTTCTTGCAGCATCCTTTTGAATTGCATCAGCAGCAGCAGCTTCATCTCTTAAGAATTGCTGCTGCCGTCTCTTCTCAGCTCTCTCAAAGACGATTATGGCCTTGGAGTGCTCTTGTTCCACTGCCTTAGCAGCTGCCTCATGTATTGGGTCTTCGACAAAATCAGAAGGAGAGACAGTCATCTTCCTTCTCTTTTTTCTTTGTACTGGCATTGAATGTTCTTCCTCAATTTCTTTCTCTCTAATTTGGGATTCAGATTCTTCAGAAGTGAGTTCCTCTACTTTGACAGTTGTCTCATGTGTGGGATCTTGAACCAAGTCAGAAGAAGGGACGATCACTCTTTTCCTTCTTTGTAGGGGAGACTCTTGCTTTTGGGTTAACTCTTCTTCTTCTTCTGCTTACACCTCAAAAACTTCCTTTTCAGGCTCAAGTAAAAGTCGCCTTTTCTTTTGTTGCCATTTGCTTTTGAGGAGATTTAGAGCTTGAGTCTTCTGAGGAGAGTCTCTCTGTGAGGCACCTGCACCACCTTCACAAAAGAAGAACTAAAGATAAGACTAAAAGCATTATAAAGAAGGTAAAAAGAGAAGAGATGAGGGTATATACCTTTCTTCCAGGTGGCCCGAGTAACTCTAGGAAGATTTGAAGCAGCAGGAGCAGACTGTGTGGAGGCAGGCACAGGAACTGAAGCGGTCAGAACAGTGGAAGAAGTAGTAACTCCAGCTCCTTTGGGCTTGGGCACATCCAACACCGTCAATAGGTCTTGAGGGGAAATGGCCAAGTACACTTCCATATTGGTCACCCACCAATTTTAGTATCTCTTCAAAATGTTACCTTGAGGAAGGAAGGGGGTATACTCAAAATCAATCAAGTCCTGTATAAATTTGGAAGTCGCTTCTTCCAGTCTGGACCTTCGAACTTTCACATCCCTTGTGGTAAGACTTAGATTGGTGTTACTACAGAGAGGTATTGGGACCCCCTGAGAGAAGCCAAATTGTCTAGCAAATTGTGCAGGATAATAGGGTTCAACAATGCATTTGTAAGCTCTGGGGTTCATGGTCCCAATGAATAATTTTCTAGGGATTAAAATGGAGGCCCATATATCTTTGTGAGCAGGTGAGGCACAGAGCCTATCATTTAGGAAATTCTTCAACCAAAGTGGGCCAATAGTAGTGGGTTCGAAGGGATGAAAGCAGTAGGAAGGAGGAGAAGCTGGAAGTTGGTGAAAGAAAGAAAAGTAAAAAGCAAAAGTAGAAGGATAAAGTGAAGCATTGGCTAGCCTCATGTCATGAGTAGGAGGGTCTGGCTCAAAAAATTTAAGGCATTTGGATTGTAACTCAGTGAAATAAGCAAAAAGCCAAAGCTGAAGAATCCAAATCGGCCCCCCTTGATTGGCATCTAAGGATTTCTCACAGAAAAGAGAGCAGGCTCTATATACGTGACCCAGAACGTATGGAGCTAAAGCCACCCTCTTCTGTAAAATAAGGGCTTTTGCAAGAGGGGCAAATTCAGGCATAATTCTTTGAGAGGAAGTACAGAAAAAGAACTTGCAAAGCCGATATAATAAGAAAGAGAAGAATTCCCTATCGGTCACAGAACCCTCCCTTCTATTCTCAGCTTTGACAAAGTCATTATAGGATGAGTTAAGAGAGGGGAAGGAAAAAGGAACTGCTAGGTCAGGATAGTCTGATCCAATGGGAGTTCCAATGGGAGATAATCCTAAAAGATGGCAAATGTCAAGAACAGTAGGGGCCATCATCCCACATCTGAATTGGAATAAATTAAAAACAGAATTCCAAAAGCACAGAGCAGCAGGAATTAAGAAGGGGTCCTCTGAGATGGTTAACCTAGATAGTCGGAGGGCGTCGAGGAAGCAGAGTTCTTGAAGGTCCAGGGTTCTACTAGGGACAACTCGATCATACCATTCTTGCCACTCCGGTCTCACCGTGGGCCAGCATCGGTGGGGGCTGTTCGTCCTCCAGTTCCTCCAGTTAAGGCCACCTTCGTAAAGGAGACAGTGGTCTTCCAGACGAGGATATAGAGCTGGAAGCTCAATAGGAGTCTCATTGAATATGGGGCCAAGCACATAGTCTTGTTGCATATGACGACAAGGGATGAAGATGCGACCATCGATGGCACTTTTCTCCCCAGCCTTGTACTTTTCACATTCTGCATCAATGAGCCTTTTCAGGGCTACAGATGGGCTCACACGCTCTATAACTGGCACTTTCAATGAAGACGAAGCCATTGATAGAACGCTTTCTCAAAGGACGAAGCTGGGAAAGGGAGTAAAAAGAAGTGGGAAATGAATAGAGATAAAGGGTTTGTATGTTGAGCGAGCAAGTGATTTCAGAATACGAAATAAAAGGGTTTCAAAAGCCTATGTATCTGAAAGATACATCGCGTAAATTCGTTAAGCACTAAAAGTATGAATACGAAGAGTTTCCTTCAATATTGATACTTTTGGAGGGAAAAACACATCCCTGATGTTGATATCAGCTTCGAAGTAGAATATTTGGCTTCGAAGCCAGATTTTGGCGCCAAAAGTCAAATAACAACGGCTTCGAAACTAAGAAGCCAGCTTCGAAGCACATTCCATGCTTAAAGATGTAAGAATACTCAAGTATTCATTTACTTCGAAGGGGATTAAAGACCTGTTTTAGGTTTCTTAATGAAAGTAATGTCCTTCGAATTGAAATTTGAGACCCTGTGAGGATGGAAATTGGTGTTTGAAACATAACACACCAGATTTTGACGCCAAAAGTCCAATGACAACGGCTTCGAAACTAAAAAGCCGGCTTTGAAGCACATTCCGTATCCAATGGATGCAAGAATGTTCAAGTATTCGTTTACTTCAAAGAGGTTAAAGACCTGTTTTAGGTTTCTCAATGAAAGTGATGTTCTTCGAAGCAAAACTAGAAATCCCTTAAGAATGGAAATTGGCATTCGAAACATCAAAACCAATAGTTGGTTTATAT
Source organism: Camellia granthamiana (assembly GCA_036172215.1). NCBI lineage: Eukaryota > Viridiplantae > Streptophyta > Magnoliopsida > Ericales > Theaceae > Camellia > Camellia granthamiana. Next base: position 16,275,691 of record CM069903.1, on the reverse strand, counting down.
ATATTCAGAAAAAGTTGTCTTTTCAAGCTAAAACAGTGCAGCCCTTAAAAGGAGCTTCCATATTTTTGAAAGTATGGACTGTTGTTCAAGACAAAAAGATCAATTTAAAACTGATTGATCATATTAAATCATTAACCATATGTTGGTTATGATTGAAACAAGTTTTGAAGAGTAAGATTGTTAGATTCGAAGCATGGATCCTGAATGGAGAACATCAAAAACTATCAACTGCATTCCATAAATTGGAAAAGTTCATGGTCGTTTTTGTTAATATTCATTTAAAACGATTGAATCCAGGTTCGAAGGAAAATATTATTCAGTTCCAAGCTCTGAAATTGCTTTTAAAGACAAATGAAGACAAGATCAAACCATATCAAACAAAGAAAAGTCTTAGTGGTATTAAAGCAAAAGCAGTTACATCGAATGGCCCTATTTGGGTACAAACTCAAGCTCATAAAAATAGGGAATGGAATAAATAACAAGATCATGAAATTTAGTCCAACTATGATCAATGAATTTCTGTTCTTTCTTTATTCTGTCCTCTATTTCTTCTAACATTGGCTGCATGAGTTGATGTGCTCTCACTTCGTAAAAGAGCTCTTTAGCCTTTATTTCGAAAGTTGTTTCTCTTAATCCTTGTTCCAAGTCGTCTATATCCAAGTCATCCCAGTACGCAGAATCTTTATTCTTGAAATCATCGAATTCTTCAATAAAGTTTTCTACTTCGTACTGGGCATGAATTCGAAGGGACGAAAGTTAGTCCAAAGATTGTGTGGTGGTCATAGAGGTCCGATGCCAGTGGAGAAGCAATGGAAGTTGGTCCAAAAACATGTGAAGCTCCACTTGGGCGAGAGGGTTGAGGACGTGGCCCCGTGTCAATATATCACAAGCCCATCGAAGGTTCTTAAGAGGGACTTCGTCCTCAAGAACATTGAAGGGCAAGTGGGAGAAAGCCGCGAGCAGCGCTCAGCCGGAGTAGGGGAAGGTGGAGGTTTGTAAGGTGGAAAGACCTTATCCGCGGAGAGGGCACGCCTCAGTTTCTCTGTCCAGCAAGGATTTGGCGGAAGAGAAGGTGTGGATGCTTCTATCTCAGGAGGTGGAGCAAGGGTAGAAGGAACAAGAGCATTGATATAATCGAGCCAGTCAGAAGAACAAATCTTCGCTTTCTGCGCTAAGAATGATGGATTGTACCCTTGTGCCTCTTCTAGGCGTCGGGCGACATGCACTGTTTTTGTAGGCATGGAAGATGTATACCATGCCATAAGCAGATTCTCCTCCAAACTGCGTCGGTGGTCAATGGGCACGTAAGGATAGGCCACCGAGCTTCGCGCATAGGAGGGGAATTCTAAAGGGTCAGTAAACTCAACAAAGTGATGGTTGATTCGCTCCCTTAAATCATAGGCCTCAGGTTTTGACCAGTTTGTCCAGTCAGAAGCTCCAGAAGAGGAAGAAGTTGCAACCTTATCTCATGCAGAGGGTTGTGAAGGAAAACTTCCCATGTCCATATTTGTAACTTTCTGAATCAAAGGAGTGAGAGCGGTTTGTTCGTAGTCTGAGGATGAGTCAGAAGAAGATCTTCCCATGTCCATATTTGTAAGTTTCTGAATCGAAGGATTAAGGGCAATATGTTTGAAGTCCAAGGGTCGATAATCTGCAAAGGCATCCATGACCTGAATATAGAAGGATGGGTAAAGGTGGGCTAATTAATGCATGGAGGTTCTTTCGAGGAGGAACAACACCATCATATGACTCTTCGTGTGCTCGATCAATGAAGGAGATAATTGATTCGGCCATAAAAAGTGTACCAGTCTGTTCGAATACTAAGGTGGTGGAGGTGTTTAAAAGATTGAAGGGGAGTTTAATGCAGATGATGAATAACAGTTGCATTTCTGGAAACCATGCACGTTCTAAGACGTGGGAAAAGACTTTGATCCACTAATATCACCAAGTATTGGGTATATTAGTGCGGGGGATAATGTTGGCTACATATTTTGTACAAGCCAATTACAATTCGATGCGTGGCGAAATAAGGGTAATATAGGAAGACTATTCAGGTCCTCGATCCTGATTGTACACGTGGTAGTTAGTATTGGTTATTACGAGATTTGAGTAGCAGCGGATCAACAAAAGAGATACAAAGTGACGTAGCTTCAACGGTTACTCGCATTTCAGATTCAAATTGATGAGGAAAGCCTAACTGCAAGTAATGGCGTAATGGAGCTAATATTGGGGCAACATGATCGACGATCATGGAGGAGCAGTTCGACGGTTGGAAATGCAATTCGATGGTCATCCTTGAGCAGTATAAATAGTAGAGAAGGCCCCAGAAAAAAGCCCCAGACTCAGATCCAAAAAATCAGTCCTTTATACTTATTTTTCCTTTCCAGTTTTACATTTACAGTCTTACATTTACAGTTCTTTACATTACTGTACTTTAAAATTCCTGCACTGCACTTCGTTTCATAGGAGTAGTTCCAAGTAGATTTGCTGTATACCTCTACGAGACTGAATTTGAATCATTGTAAGTCTTTTCATCTTAATGAAATAGTTCGACTGTTCTTCAATTCATTGTTATCTATCTAATTCTCCTAAGTCAAGCCACCAGTAAAAGTCCTCTTCATTGAGGCTGAAAGAACTAAAACACAATCGTCTGATAATTGGTTGGCAATTAATTTTCTGTAAGGACTAATTGATCCTTGCTGGCACGCTCGTAATTACAAAAATAACCTTTGAAAGCCAAAAAGCCAACATATATTTTTGGCACGCCCAGTGGGACTACATTTAAAATGGCTAGACGTAGAAGACAAGAAGAAAATGAACGCTTGGAAGAAGACGTGGAAGGAGAGGTAGAGATACCTAATCCAGAGGATAATGTGATAATACGTCCTGTGGAAACTCCTATTTTATTAGAACCTATGATCGAACAGACCAGCACTTCAGAACAAGTACCATATGCTCATAATATTGGACGAGACGAAGGAATTGGACCATCCACTGTTCCACAATATGCCTGGTTATAACAAAAGCAGTTATGAAAATGAAAGTTTTTTTGTTCAAATTTTTTTTCACGATTTTAATTCGGTAAACCAGTGCCGAAACATGTTACTTTTTTCGAATATCAACTACCGAAATTATTAATTCTGTTCGAAAATCAACCAAATTCGGAACTGAACTTTCAAATTTAAGAATTTATTTCAGAAACCAAATTCCAATTTTTTTTACATGTTTTGGAAGTTAAAAATCGAATAAACTTTTTTCATTCGGATAACTAGTACCGAATAAGCAAAATCGAATTGCTTCCAAAAAAAAAAAAAAAAAAGAGTTTATGAAAAATAAGAGATAGATGGAGTTGTACGTCTTCAATGAAGTTTGATACAAAACGATACTGTTTCAAGATCTATATTGATACAAGCCCATGCCAATTAATGACTTTTTCGATGCTAACTAAATTGTTGATTGAAGGAATCAGTTTGATGATGTAACTGGAAATCAAATGAGGTAGTTTGTTGTATAATCTGAAGATTCATGGAGCGATTTGCTGAGGGATTTCTTGTGAAAGATGTTGCTGTATTTTCAAGGTGGATGGAATAAAAAATGAGTCTACACCATTGATTTTCTGTGGAACAAATGGTTTAAGTGATGTGTGTACAAGAATGTTAGTTTATGGTATAATTGGAACATGTGAGGTGTGGACTAAGAACAAAAGCATAAAACTAATTTCATAAAGGTGTGCATAGAGAAATTATATACACAGAGATAAAAAAGTGTGTATTGTAGAATTATCCATAAAATTATATTAAAAAATATATATTTGGGGACATAATTTTTGAATGACAACACGTGGCCGAGGTGACACCGAAGTGTCAGCCGAGGTGTCATGTGTCCTGGTCATGATGCCGAGATGATCTCGGCTAGGCCGAGGTTATCTGCAAGGATACCGAAATCCGGGATAAACGGATAAAGGACAAGAGTCCTAGAATGGAAGAAGACTTCAGTTTAGGTAAAGATAAGACTCTTAGAGAGTTTATCCCAATACTACTAGGAGTTCAAGATTAGCAGTAATCCTAAGTTCATTAGAGCTAGGCTTCTATTGGGACTAGGATTGTGTTGGCTATAAAAGGGAGGCACCCCCATGGGTCTAAGGTATGTCTTTTATACTCTGTCTAGTGAGTTAAGCACTATTGGTTATCTTTGAGAGATATTTTACTGACTTGATCGTCGGAGTGCCCCCGGGTGGATGAGCCACCACTGGAATCTCTTCTTTCTGTTGCAGGTTGTTCGAGCTTAACCTATTCTGTTGGTGTTCTCCAGTTGAGTACTAAGTTGGCAGTGTGGTCGGAAATTGACACACGCAATATATAAAAATATTGTAAAATACATTTTAAAAAAAAAGAGAGTAACTTTTTAATCATTCGTTTGGGATGTGGATTGACTTTTTAGCTTTTTGACTATTTAACCTGGGTTTAAAAAGTCTCATTTGGGATATGATTTTTGGTTTTTTTGACTTTTGTGAGAGAAAAAATGAAATGATTATGGATTAGATGTGACATTTCGTCCTATTTGACTAAAATGATCTATTTTATCTTATATGGCTAAATTAACCCCAATCGGCATGAGTTGAGATCCTCTCCTTGAAGCCTTTCCTTCACTTCCTACTGGCAACGGCTAAGATCAGCCAGTCTAGATCCAATGGCTATAAATAAAAAAAAAATTAAAAAAAATTGAAAAAGCTGTTTTTCCTGCCCAAAGCTATACAACTTATACATAGAGTTTTGGAGCTCACTCTCACTCAGCCTCTTTCTCCTCCACCGAACCCACCCTCATCGGCGACCCACTTTTGACAGCGACCCACTCCCGATGACGGCGAGAAGCTCCTGAAATACCGACGACCCACCCTCACCGACGCATTTCCTTCTTTCTCTTTCCTGACGCCTTTCCTTCTTTCTATCTCCTACTTTTGTTCTAAATCTTACACAGGAAAGCTCTCTCTCTCTCTCTCTCTCTCTCTCTCTTTCTCTCTTGATTGTGATTTTGTTTGTTTGGGGATATAAGATTAGAATATCTGATTCAAGTAATTTGGATTCAGTTTTTTGTGGGTTCTGGCTGGAGTGAGATTTGTGGAAAAAAAATTATTTCTATTTGATTCACTTCACATTTGTTTTTCTTCTTCTTTTTTCTACGCGAATCCATGATTTAAACAGTGTTATATATCTATTTTGCTTAGAGGACATATATATATATATATATCAATTATGTTGGTGCATATTTTAGTTGTTTGTGTTGACCTCTTGGGAGATCCAATTTTTGATGCAACTACCATAACAGTAATTGAATGCCCAATTTAGAAAATCCTTTTTAACTTCTATTGAGGTTTCAAGGCATTTAGATTGAAGATATTGAAGGGCTTTTGTGGTGTTGGTTTTGTTTGCTGCTGGGAGTTATTGTGGGTTCTTGTCCTCTATGAGGGTTTTCTTGTTTTTACATAACTAGGGATGGCAATTTGAAACCGGCCCGACGGGGACCCGACCCCCCCGACCCCGATTAGAGCGGTTTTTTCCCGAAAAATACCCCCGATGGGCCGGGGATGGTATTTAAAAATAAATCCCCGCTAATGTTCGGGCCGGGGACGGTGATACATTTTCTAGTCCCATCTCCAGCCCCGCCCCACCCCCGACCCCCGCCCCATTTTTTTTCGAAGTAAAATTACTATTCTACCTCTGTCTATATATATTTGTGTGTCTGCTACTCTGCTCCCTCACACAGTCACACTCACACATGGCTTCGTTTGCATGAGAAAAATGTGTGTGTGTGTGTGTGTGTGTGTGTGTGTGTGTGAGAGAGGGAGAAAGAGAGAGAGAAGAAAGTCGATCCTCGCCGATCTCCTCCGCCGAGAGAAAAGCTGTCCTCTACACAGCGTCGCTCCTCCACTGCCCTCCTCTGTCGATCTCCTTTGCTGCCCTCCTCTACGATCTCCTTCGTCACCCGACTCTTTTCGTCTCTCTTTCTCTGTGTTATATATATATATATTAGATTGCAGCTCAGATCTGTGCGATCGATGATGATGATGATCAGTTGTTATTGATTTATCGTTTTTTTTTTGATCTGTTCCGTGTATATATATATATATTTTTGTGATCTGCTATTGTTGAGCCGTTATTGATGATGATGATCTATGGTTTGTTGCTGTTCTTCTTTCTCTTTCGCCATGTGATTTATTTTTTTGATCCTCCATAGAGCTTCAAAGCAGTTTTGAAAAAAAAAAAAAAAAGGTCGGGGATTTTTCGGGGTCGGGGAAACCCGATCCCCGTTAGGGGGCGGGGGTGGAGGGAGGTGATGGTTCCCCGTCAGGGATCAGGGACGGGGACGGGAAATTTTGTATCGGGGAGTGTAATCCTCGGCCCCGCCCCGGCCTGTTGCCATTCCTATACATAATTGTTATGAACTGTTGAGGCCTATATGTATTTCCTCTGTTGAAAACAAAAAAAAGAAAAAAAAAAAAAAAAACAATTCATTGACAAAAGGAATTATTTGAATTCCTCCTTGCAATGCATTCCACCACTAGGGAATTTCAGTAAACTTTATGGGATGAAGTTTTCTTTCAGAGTGAGCAAATTCTTATATTGGAATGGCTTGTGCCTCATCTGGATCATGATCTATGATAAGATAAATATGGATGTGCAGATTGAATTTTTTATTTTCATTCCTAGTTGTGAGGTGATAGTATTGCACACACAAATACATATTGCAAGAACCAATGAGCATGGAAATCAATGGCGTTTGTACTTTGTTTGCCCTTCAAAATATGTAAGTATGTATTGTAAATATTAATCCTTTAGTAGTTACAAATTAATTTGTCTTATTCGTCTAATTGATTTTCATGCATTGTAGAGTAACATTGCCCATTGCAATTACTTAAAGTTCGTGGATGAAGATGATGAAGACATTATGTCCACAATTCATTGGCGTTTGTAGCATTTTGGATTTTATGAAATTTAACGGATGTATTGTTGGCATTTGTAGCATTTTGGCTTTAATTTTATGGAATTATTTTGGAAGTTTGTAGCATTTTGGCTTTAATGAATGGACGTAATGATTTTAGATGGTTTTGATGAATGTAAATTTGATAAATGTAGTTATGGATTTGATAATTATAGGACTTGTAAATTATAGCATTTTGGTCTTGTTGGCATCAGCTTCTGTTTGTCCTCTTGGTCACTCAGTTAAGTCTTTATGCACACAGGACTACAAATGATATAGATAATTAACAACTAAACCTCCCGCCAACTGCATAATATAGATAAAGCTAACATCAACAACTCATCTATGTTAAATCCACTGTGAAGAAATATTGAAGTTCTATGGCTCTGTTTGGATGTGTTTTGAAATTACATTTCTACCCTATCACTCCCGCTTCATGTTTGGATACCACTTTCAAAATAGAATTCCACCATATAATTCAAACTACAATTTGAAAACCCATTTGGCAACTTTGTAATTCATTTCTCCACTTTCAACGTCTTCAGCCTTCTTCCTCTTCCTTTCTGAAAAGCTTCCATATCCATCGTCTCTGAAAAGGTTCACGTGAACTGATCTACTCATCTTTCTTTCTCTGTTTCAAAGATCAGACTGAAGATTCGTCATGGGTAGTGTTCACAGAGAACTCAGACCATTTTATAAATCATGAATCCTGTGAACCCGCTCCCTACTCATACCATCTCCCACAAATCAAGTGACTTACAATTTGTGCGTTGTGGAAGATTCCTTCTACGGGCAACCAAACAACGAAGACTGCGAGGTCAAATAAATCACAAATTTATTTCACATATTTTCTTATAGGTCACTGATTTGAAAAAATCATCCCTAATTTTATTCCCAATTGTTTTTTGTCTCAGGTCAAATTTATCAAACCTATTGTCGAATCAGACGATTACGAAAGAGTCGCACATTCAGCCACTGCATGCACTCCATCACCGGTGATAACTATTCAACTCCCACTAATCTGGTAAATATTTCCTTCAATCATCTGTTATGTGCAAATGAGTTCTGAAATGATTTCTAAGAATTCCAAATGAGTTCTGAAATGATTTCTGAGAAGTCCAAACGAGTATAGAGATAGTTTCTGATTTGTTTGAACTCTTTGCACCTTTTGTCACCTTTATAGCTGAGCCGGTTGACCTCCCTGCTGGCCTCCTCCTTTTTCGGCTTATTTCTTCTTCTCTTCTTCTGCTTATTTCTTCTCGTAGCCTTCTTCTTCTATTTATTTGTGGTTATTTTTTTACTATGTAAACTTGCTTCACAAACTTTTTACAGATAATGTTACGTGATTTTTATTTTGTCTCTATTTTGGCCTTCAAATCATCTGCCTTTCCTACAGTTCAAATAAGCATGGATGTATGTGTTTTTATTTTCTCTCTGTTGCCCTTCAAATCATCTGTTTCTCCTAACATTATTTAACAAGTTGAAGTAAACATTAATGTTATGTGGTTTTATTTTTTTTATTTGTGTTGCCCTTCAAACCATCTGCTTTTCCTAACATTATTTACCAAGTTGAAATAAATATTACTTTTGGTTCTTACATAAATAATTGTACTTGGTTTTTGCTATGCTATTTTTTTATATCCACTCCAGAGTAGTTTGCTTTGTTATTGTCAAGATGCATTGCTAGAGCTTGGGGACATACCACCGGTGCAGTACGTTAGGGCACTGACACTGTTTAAAGACAATGAATGGCGAAGGTTTTTTATGCGTACTCCTACCCATATGCGCCTAGCTATGATCCTCACTTTGCAGTGAAATGAGAAGTTGTGTTTTGATTGTGCTAGTGAATCTCCTTGTTGTTCTACAAGATGATTTTATGATTCCTGATTTGTTTTTTATCATTTTTTTCAATTCCATGAGATGCTCTTTCTTTTCCATCTTCGTATGTTTAATTTTATTGAACTTTTAAGTAGATTCTGTTTTACATCAATATGTTGTGTTATTACAAGATGACTACATATTAAACAAATTTTTTTCTTGTATACATTTTAGTGGATGCTGGTAAATGACTAAGGTCGACTATTCATGTAGCCACTTTTTAATTCAGTTTCTCCAATAATGGTAAGCGTTACCATATTGTCAAACATTATTTTATAATTATGCTTTTACTATGATGTAGACGAAACCATATGTCATTCGACACAGAAAACAATGCAATGGAGATCTCATCAGTGGATGATGAGGTTATTGAAGATTTTATAGATTTTTTGATAATTGCTTTCATGCATGACCATATCAACGCGTCAAGTAGTCGCCGACCGCAGTGAACTTGTCCATTCAAATGTGATGATTACATCTTCAGCTTATTAAATGGCCATCTAGAAACAATGATGGACATTATGCGAATGGATGCACAAACATTCATTTTATTGAAAGACACCTTACTCTAAAATGGCTTTGTCGATACTGAACATATGCATATCAGTGTGGAGGAATTGCTTGGAATTTTTTTATACACTTTTGCACAAAATGATCGCCATCGACTACTGGTAGATAGATTTCAACACTCTATGGAAACAATTTGTCGGCACATAAAATTGTTATGCGGGCATTGTGCAAGCTTGCATCGACGGTTATCAAACCACGTAACCAAGACAAGATACTGGCAAAAATTTTAAATGATAGGAGGTTTTTTCCCTCGTTCAAGGTATGCATTTAATGATTGTCCTGTAAGTTCTACATAACAATAAAGGACGATATTTTTTTTTCTCCTGTTATAAAAGTAATATCCAAGTTTGTTTCTTTTTAATGTCGAACAAATATCTTTCAATTAGGATTGTGTCGGTGCTATTGATGGCATATTGGTGGATGCACGGGTCCTTATTTCAAGACAAAATACTTGCCGCAGTCGCAAATCTACGGTATCGCAAAATGTACTCGCAGCTTGCGACTTCGACATATTATTCACATTTATTAATTCTGGATGGGAAGGTAGCGCTCACGACAATGCTATTTTAGTTGACTCTATTATAAGAGCTGATCTGCAGTTCCCACACCCACCCAATGGTTAGTGTCCCGATATAACATACAGTACACTTTTTGGAATTACTTTTTTGTACATATGTTTGACAGAACAGTGCATTCATTATTTACATGTAGGCAAGTATTATTCAGTGGATGCTGGTTTCACGAACATGCCTGGATTTCTTGCCCTATTTCATTCCCAACGCTATTACCTGCAAGAGTTTCGTGGCTGTCATTATTCAGGACCTAAGGAATTGTTTAACCATCGACATTCGTCATTATGCAATGTTATAGAAAGAACATTTGGTGTTCTGAAGAAGCGATTCCCAATATTGGTGTAATGTATAATATGCAGGGTCAAACACTTTATTGAATTTGATGGTTGAATGATGCATGCAAAAATTGAAGTTTATGATATTCATTTAGTTTATGATGTTCATTAACTTTTTATTAAAAAAAAAAAAATTGTTGGCCATGGATAGATTTGTTATTAATTTTAATAATTTTATTAGACATATGTATACGACATTTTTTTATTACTTTATTTTTTTCATTTTATTAAAATTTTGGCTTTGTTATTAATTTAAATGTCTTTTTATGAATTTTTTTTTTGTGTTCATGTTATTAACATAATGGTTTTGTTAGTAATTTTTATACCAAACAAGTTTTTATTAATTTTTTTCCTTTTTATTAAAGAAAATATATAATTACTAGTTTTTAACTTTGTTTATTTCATTTTACCCAAATTTTTTTTTCTTAATTTGTTTTTTTCATTTCATTAAAATAATGGTTTTCTTATTAATTTAAATTTTTGAAAATTAATTTGTGGACGACATATTTTTATTAATTTACTTTTCTCATTTTCAAACAATTTGAAGGCTATGTTATTAATTTTAATTTCTTTTTATTAATTATTTTTCTGTTCATGTTGACATAATGGTTTTGTTATTTTCAGATATCATACCAAATAAGTTGTTATTAATTCTTTTTTGGGGTGTCCTAAATAAGTCCACATTTTGACTATTTGGACTAAAAAGTTGAGGAAAAAAAGATGGCTGTTTGGAATAACTTTTTGACTTTTTATGAAAAAATGTGTATTAAAAAATTGTATAAATTAATGTACAGTAGGTGGTACGGTGGGTTAAATGCAGGGACATTGTTGGCAGAGTAGAGGCTGGGAGATGTTTCCTTGCTTTTCGGGCATTGAATGGGAGGTGTTGTTCGGCCCGTGGGGACCCATCACGGGTTTCGTTTTGTTAATCAAAACCGTTCAATGTGTAGAACTCATCGAGTACTATCTTCTTGTAAAAAATCACGTTGATCGGATATCGATACCTATCTGATCGGATTAGTTTGTTTTCAACCGTTAACTATAACACCATCCATTTTATAAATTTTAACTGATTTGATCATATAATTACCGATATCTGATCAATGTGATTTTTCACAGGCATATAATACTTGACGATTTCTACACATTCAACGGTTCAGATTATTAAAAAGGGAGCTGTGATGGGTCCCCACAGACCGAACAACACTAAGTTATTAGTGCACCTAAATAGAAGCTTGGTTCAAAAAAGTGAGCTCTGCCTGCAATACATCAAAGTTGTTTGACAATTTGTTTTGTGTAACATTATTTTTTTAATATTTTTTTTTTGTGAATAGTGATAACTTTTTAATTTTTTGAGCAACTTTTTCAACTTTTTGGCTTTTTTTTTAGATCCCAAGCCAGGCCTAATTTTTTTTTCCTTTCATTAAACAAAATGTATAATTATTAATTTTTAAATTTTTTTATTTCATGTTAGCCGAATATTTTTCTTAACTTGTATTTTTCATTTTTTTAAATAATGGTTTTGTTATTAATTTAAATTTTTTATAATTAATTTGTAGACGACATATTTGTACTAATTTACTTTTCTTATTTTCAAACAATTTGAAGGCTTTGTTATTAATTTTATTTTTTTTTATTAATTGTTTTTTTGTTCATGTTAACATCATGGTTTTGTTATTTTCAGATATTATACAAATAAGCAATTCCCAATTTTTATTTCCTTTTTATTAAAAAAAAAAATAATTATTAATTTTTAACTTGTTTTATTTCATTTGAGCCGATTATTTTTTTTAATTTATTTTTTTTCATTTTATTAAAATAATGGTTTTGTTATTAATTTAAATTTTTTTATTAATTCGTAGAATTTTTTAATTTTAATTGTAATTTTAATTTTTTCATTTTATTGAAATGAAGGATTTGTTACACATTTATTAATTTCTTTTTATTAATTTTTGTACGATTTTTTTTTTAATTTCATAATATAACTCACAGATTGTTATAACATTGTCACTGGTTAATTTTACAGTGTAGAAAAAAATTGACTATTCATTACGTGAATACAAAAGATTACAACAAAATAACAAAATAAAATAACCACAACAAAATGAGAAAACAAAATAATCACAACAAAATAAGAAAACAAAATGTAACCACAACATGTATGAACCATTTAAACGCTCATCGAAACAAGTCAAGCATCATTGTCAGGTAGTGGTGGAGGTGGAGGGAAGTAGTGATGGTACACCTGAGTGACTCGATGGTCAATTTGATCAATGCGGTTCCTTGTCACTTCATCACGTCTCCCTGAGTCTACACGAAACTCACCAAATTGTTAAATTAGTGAGTTCTGAGCGGCGACAAATTCATGGAGTCGAGTACCCAATGTATTGACCTAATTAGCCATTTGTTGTTCTCGTTGTAGGTGCTGATTGTACCGTTCTTGTTCCAACGCTAAATAATCAGTCCAGTATTGAGGTTGTTCATTTGGTGGCATGGCATTGTCATTGGGTTCTTTCTCATCAGGTATTGGTTCATTTTCAAAATTAATAGAGCCCAGTAAGTTTTCAGCACCACCAGCTCGTGTCATTGTGTACTCGAAAATTGGTGAAGTGATTTTCACATCTACTTCACCTTCAAGGTTGACATGATGCGCTCTGAAAATTTTGGTTAACAAAGCTCCAAAAGATAGTTACCGGCCACTCAGAGTACCAAGTTTTGCAACCATCATTTCTCTCAGTAATATGAAGCATAAATCTAATTTTTGTCCAGTTTCAAAACAATATAACTAATAAACATTAAAACACGGAACAATATCAAAATGTCCTTTTTTGGGAGTGACATTTTCAACTATCCATCGATGAAGAATACGAAGGTAGGGTTTTAAATGTCTTGCTTGTAAATTAGTGCCGGTGAATCGGCTTTCACAAAATGTGGTATAAACCTCAGTTAGATCATCAACAATGTTAGCTAACTTAGCCTCAGTTTGAAAATGGCATTGCAAATCTCTTGTTTCAACTCTAACAATTTGTGCGAAAGTGCGGGGGTTGAGTGTGATTACTTTTCCCTTCACATAAGTGGTCAGACTGAACGGTTCCATTTGCTCCTCAGCAGATGTCAAGTGAAGGTAAAATAAATGTACAAGACGGGGATATACCTTATGTGGTAAATTAGTTACAGGTAACCATCCCATTGTATCCAATCTGCCAAGCAACAATGGATCATATTGAGAAAGTAGATTTACCTTTCTCTCCGTAACAATTGGTCGATTAGTGAAATTTGAATAAGCTTGTTCATGATGAAATGTGAGAAAATCAACAGTTGGATAGTCATGATGTTGTTGCTGTGGTTCACGTTGTACAGGGTTAAAGGTTTCGCCACGTTCGGGTCTCACTCTTTTTGTTCTTGGCATGATGACTGCAAAAGTTAAGAAAAATGTATGAAAAATATATAGTAAAATGTCTGATGTTGGTGTGAAAAAAAGAAACAGATAGGGAAACTGAGCCTCTGCTAAAAGGCAACCAATAGATAACGAAATTGAGTAAGGTAGGCGAACTGGTGGCTGAACCGAAGGACTGGCTGGATGACTGGCCGGTTGTCCCGCATGGTGATTCTTCGCCTGCAATTCGCCTTCTTGCAACTCAGCTTTGAAGCTATTTCAAACTAACATCTTCTTTCTTCCTTCACACGGATATGTACACTGAATGTAATTAATATTGTAGTGTGATGGAGTTGCTGAAGGTGTTGGAATGAGATGGTGAAGATGGTGTGGTTAAACGAATGCAGACTCAGATGACTTCTATAAAGGCTGAGGTTCAGAAGGTCCAGAAGGGTTTTTATTTTTATTTTTATTTCTTATTTACTTTTCATTTCTTACTGATTATTTTTTTTTTGTTTTCCTTACTTATTTTTAATTTCATCCGTATAGTGATTACTGACTATGTATGCAGGTTTTTGGCTTCTTCTTTATTTTCCTTTATCACATAGTGTTGAACAGACACCTAGGATAGAAGGGGTAGGTGTATTGGTTGAGTGAAATTACAGTATTATCCTTTTCATTTTGTTCTTATATAACAACCTGCCATTCAAATCAAGAGGGGTGAATTGGTCATTTTGTACACAATTATCACTCCTTCCCAATCATATGACCTTCACGGGTGGGTGACATTCAAAGTACAATAATGCACCAACAAAAAGAAATTATTTTTTTATTAAATTAATAAAATGTAATAAATGAAAAAATATTGATAATGTTTGGTAACGTTTACGTTTTGGTTTGTATTTAAAAATATTAAACACACTGATTTTTGTTAATTTTTATCAATATGTATTCTCCAAAGTTGTTGACTTCAACAAAATTTTTGAAAAATATTAAAAACATATTGTACAAAATGTTTGTACAGGCCTAAAAAATGAATTCACAGAAAAATTAATTGACACAAAATAATTGACATAGAAGTTATTTTTTTAAAAAAAAATTATTTGAAAAAAAAAATTATTCAAAAAAATTACTTAAAAACAATTAATTGAAAAAAAATCATTTTTTTATTTGAGTATTTTAAAAATAGTTTGGTTATGACTGTTGATCAAAAATACGAATATCGATATATGAGTTGTGTGTTTGATTCAAAATTAATAGGTTGAATTAAGTTTTGAAAATTATTTTGAAAACTCATCACCAAACAAATTTTCTTATTTCACATGTCACATCAAACTTTCAAAACTCAATTCCACATACAATTCAAAACACAATTCAACACTCTATTCAAAAACCATAACCAAACAAATTTTCTACACTCAAATCATAATTCCACAACTCACAAACTCAAAATACACCTCATACTTTCAAATCATATTTACAAAACTCTACCAAATGTAACTTATATGTTGCCATGAATTAACCCCACTTGAAAGGCTTGAGGTGACTAAAGCTAGATTCATAACCAAAAAAATGAACCTCAAAAATCAATTAAGGTTACACCATGGTTTGTATTCTGCAATCATGAAACTTTGTTTTAAAACAAACTGAAAGTCAAATAGAGAACTAAGCAAGATGAGAAGGTGAGGAGGTATATCGGCCTCAGCTGCTATATGACTCAACTAAGTACTTCAACAATGCCATCATGTCATTATATTCATGTAAGTATGTTGTTTATCTAAAGCTAAAGCTATAACAAATAAACAAATCTAAGTGTCATCCAAATCGCAAAAAGAATTATTTTTCTCATATCTACTAAACAATTGACAATCATGCCTTTGACAAAATCATGCTGTAAAGAAAACAATAATGTTGTTCATTTCCAATTCCAAATTGTCAATACAACCCATAAGTTACATCAACAACATTAACAAAACACACATTCCAGCCCAATTTCAGCAACATGAACAATTTTCAGCAACATTTTTCAGTATGATGAACAGCAACAATTTGACCAACAGTTTTAGCAAATTTTTTAGAAACTTTTTTAGCAACATTAAGGAAGAAACTTTCGTTTATGAGCTGCTATGACTGAAATTTCCAATGCATTCCACCTCTTTGTGCCTGTCGATAGCCTAAAATGGAAAAAAAAATTAAAAAAACACATAACAAATTCAGCAACTAAAGCAATGAGGTAAACTGAATTTCCCAAAAAATATATATATATATAAAAAACACACAATGGACACAACAAATTAAACACACAAGCTGAAATAAAAAACTTAATAATCCATCCTTCACCAAATCTGCTGCTGAAAATCAAAAAATAAAAAAAAATAAAAAAATCATAATCAAAATCAAAATCAAGTCAAGAAATTTCAGAAGTTTATAGCACTACAAATATCAAGAAAGCGAATAAAAGAAAAGTAAAGAATGAGATTTGTAAGGTCTATGTACTAGTAAACCTCTTGGGGAAATGGTAAAACACAAATATATTTCTTTTGTCTAATCAAAAAAATACAAAATATATTTCTTCATATATTAATTTCCTTCACCATTGTTTTCGTAGCAGCCAAACAGACCATTAGATATTTGTGAACATACAGCTTTTCAAAATAAAATAAAAAATTACAGTTAAACAAAAGAAAACTGGAATGTAACTCAAAAAAAAAATAAAAATAAAATAAAAATGGAAGATACCCAAGTGCATTATGTGAGCAAAATCAGCATATTCAAACCAAAGATACAACAACCCATGTTCCAAAATTTTGCCAAGTACAAAGAAAACCTAACTAAATAACCTCACAAACACCAATTCAAAAATACCCAGAAAGACCAGAGCACAATCAAACAAAAAGCTTGACAACTCATATCAAGAAAACTCAAAAGAAAAGCAAAAAAATGAGATTTGTAAAATCTATGTACTAATAATCCGCTTGGAGAAGTGGTCGCAGTCGAGAGAGTGAGGTGGAGGAGAACAGCGTGAGGGCTCTGGTTTGTGAAGCAGACATAATCAATCCACCTTGATTGATTGGGTTTCAGGAGTGGGTTGCTGGTGATAGTGGGTTCAATGGAGGCAGGCCCGGCCCTAAGATTTCCGGGGCCTAAAGCCGATAATCAGCTAATAAATTTCTGAGGCCCTTCACATTTTTTTTTTCATTGAATGAAAAAAAAAAAATCAAGGTAAAGGATAAAAGATTTGTGTCAAAATTACAAAATTTTCAAATTTTCATCCACCAAAATTTCATTCTCATTATTCACCAAAGTTTCAAATTCTTCATTATTCAAGTCTTCAACTGATTATTCTGCTTGTTTGTCACTCGTAAAGAACTTGTTAATAGCTCACCTTTGACACTCGACTAATTTTTCGACTCTTTGCTTCTTTTTCCTTTTTGTGAATCCAAATAGATAATTTCTTTTAAGAGTCTTGATGAACTGCGATCAAAATAATTTTTTAGATTAAAATTCAAAACAAGAGCACCACCACCATTTAACAAAATAAAAAACTTTTAAATTATGTGATGTTACGGAGAAGGCCCTATGAGTGACATGGAATAATTGTCCACAAGGAAAAGGAAGAATATATTAAAATTTAAATTATGTGATGTTACTAAATTGAACAAATAATTCCAAATATTGCAAACTAAAACACAAAGTATAGTCTCATCTAAACAGTCTTAGCCTCATAATATATAAGTCCCATTAAGCAATTACCAAGTCAAATAACAAAATTTATATAAATCGGCCAAATAATTAACATAGCTTTAACACATAATTCATCAACTCTAGGGTTTCAATCTATCAGAAAAATAAATTTTCAAAATTTGTTTTGTATGTGCAAGTCAACAAAAAAAATATATATTTGTATATAAATAAATAAATAGATCCACGACTATATCTGTTTGGAGGGAAAATATTCTCTAAATTTTTCCAAAAGAAATAATCATAAAATGGTGGAAAATTTCTAGGAAAATGTTTCTGCTGAAACAAACAAACCTTAAATTTCAATAAAGGAAAAATGGACTACAACTTCACAATGAAGAGTGATAAAAATAAAAAAAGATAAAAAAGTGACAGAAATTTACTCAAAATTGGTAGTAATTTGGATGAGTGTGCTGCTGCTAGGTTTGCTTTTTGTTGAGCTGCTGTTGTTAAGTTGTTGAAAAAATTGGATTAAGAGTAGTTAGGGTTAGGAATTAAATAGGGAAAGAGAATGGGCTTTTTTAATTTTGAATGGGCCTTTTAATTTTTTAATAGGTCAATTTATTTTAAGTTAGTTTTGGCCTTCTTTAATTTTTTTAGACCTAAACCATACATAATATATTACACTAAATTATATTAGGAGGAGATCCCTTTTTTGGATCTGTTTTGAGGAGCCCTAGGCCATGCCCTAGTGGGCCTATGCCCAGGGCCGGGCCTGAATGGAGGAGAAGTGGTAAGTGTGAGGTTGAGTGAGAGTGAGTTTCAAAACAAAATGTGTATAACCTGTATAGCTTTGGGCAGGAAAATTTCAGTTTCAATTTGTTTTAATTTTTTTTTTTCTTCAAGATTTAGACCGTTGGATCTGGGTTGGGGCATCAAAGTCGTTACACATAGGAAGTAAAGGAGAGAAGTCAAGTAAGGGATCCGGACTCAATGGGGCTTTGTTTGGTAGAACTCTCTAAACTTAATTCTACCATTACATTCGAGTGTGGTGTTTGTTTACGATTTTCAAAAATTAATTCCATACTCACTTTTGAAAACTCTGTCTAAGGTAGAAAATTTTGGGCTAACTGATCGTTTTCCCGGACATCCTCCCGGACATCCAGCCGGTTGATCAAAACAATGCATTTTTTTTTACAAATGCCACATGTTATTTTTTATATTTTAAATTAAAAAAAAAATGATCCGGACTCCCTCCAGAGGTGACCCCCACGACCCCCTCTGGCCTGTGATTGGCCAGAATTTTTTTTTTCTTTCTTTCTTCTCCTCCTCCAATCACCAACCTCTGCGTGTGTGTAGGGGTGGTGGGGGTTGGTGATTGAGGGGGTCTCAATCACTTCTGTAAAAAAAAATTGGAATTTTTAAAAAAAATTTATGAGTTTTAAATAGAATTTGAATTATGTGTTTGGTTATAAGTTATAAATTTTTATATCAAATATCATATGTCACATTAAAATTTCTTACTCAATTCGAAACTCATTCACCAAACAAATTTTCTACAATCAAATCATAATTCTAAAACTTACAAATTCAAAATATAACTCTATTCTCAAAACATATTTAAAAAACTCCACGCTCGGCTTATAATTATAAAATTCATAAGTTGAAAATACAACTCTATTTTTATATCATATTTAAAAAAGGGTATGGTTTCTGTCCAGTCCTTCATTGGACTGGACCGTGCTGTTGGGCCCGTGAGGGCCCATCACGGGTCCCGTTTTGATAATCTGAACCGTTCAATGTGTAGAACTCGTCGAGTACTATATGTCTGTAAAAAATCACGTTAATCGGATAATGATAGCTTGTGATCAAATCAGTTTTGTATAAAAAAAAATGGACGGTGAATAAATTAATGGTTGACAAAAATCTATTTCAATCACATAGATATCGATATCCGATCAACGTAATTTTTTACAGGTATATAGTACTCGACGAGTTCTATACATTGAACGATTCAGACTATCAAAACAAAACCTATAATAAACCTCTATAAATCTAATAACACGATCCAATCCGATTAAGGACTGAAGAAGAGCCATTCCCTTTAAAAAAAAACTCGCAACGTAACTTTCTCAAACCCCTTGCTTTCGGAAGAAACACAAAAAATCCAAACTTCTATAAGTGCTTTAGCTTTTACTGGTACACATCACATGCGACACCCATGCTAGAACCCGTGAAGTTTCGTATTCATTTTCGCAAATAAAAATCTAGTTAGTTTCCCAAATTTCAGTAAAATGCCAGTGTGTTCAACTGATAATTCCACCTTTCGTTTTCAAAAAAACGAGTGTCTCTACTTTGGAAGAAGAATATAGATATATATATATACAGAGAGAGAGAGAGTTTAGAGAGTTTGGGGATTGCAACAACATTCAAGGGGGGTGTTTGGTAAGTTGGACCTCGAAGTAAATCCCTTCTCTCTCTCTCTCTCTCTCTCTCTCTCTCTCTCTCTTAAAATAAATGCGCAACAAACCCCTGTTTCAGAATTTACGAGAGCGAATCAAATGATGTTCGTAAACGCATTCAATATTTTGAATTGAATTCACCATCTAAATCAGGTGTTTCTCCAATCTCTATTTATGTTGTTTGTTGCACTAATCTTCAATCTCTTTTGCCATCATGATCTTTGCTTTTACTTCCATCTTATAACAATGTTTAATATCCAAATGTTTGCGTATTTCTTTATCTCCTTCCTAAGATTGATGCTCTATATGTGTCTAATTGCCCATTCTTCGTGTTTCCTAATCTATGTGTTTTGTGTGTGTTGTATTGTATTATACTAATGTGCAAGTGGTATAGTGATACTATTCGATCTGTTTGATTGATAATGCAATTTGTTCTTTGGGCGCGATGTTTGTAAAAACTAGCTATCCTGCACACACAATGCATATGCTAAACAAACTAGTGCGACTGGATGTTTAGGGTGAGTTTAACTCAGATTATTTTGGCATGAATTTTTTTTTTTTTTTTTAAAACATTTTTGCCCAATTGTAAAAAGTTGTATTTTTATTTGGATAATTTCAATATAGGATTAGCGTTATCAACTCTTGTATTTTTTATCCAAAATGAAGGATAAGAAAGAAACGAAAATAAAATACAAGTTACTGTCATTTTGTATGATTTGTTCACTTTATAATATAGTATAGATGTAAATGCAACTGTTATCTGTACATGTTTTATTGTTGTTACTACCATTATTTGTATTATTTTAATTTTTTTAATGAATATTACTGGAATTGTGTTTCTATTTCTACTGAAGTTGTATATGTATTCTTTGAAAAAATTTCATGGGAAAAGTGAAGTTTGAAATGGATCAATTTATTCTTAAATTTTGATCCGAGAAATCAAAACTTGATTTTGGTGACAGGAAGATATGGGTGCAGCAGTTCTATTACCTGGTAGGGTATTCAGGATTCTTTCATGCCACCCTGTTGTTTCTTCAAGCACGTATCGTGACCATGGCTCATATTTTGGTCATAGCTGGCAACCTCCAAGCTCAAGAAAAAACTCCAATCGAAAGAGGTTAAACACATCCTATATACAATGCACCTTAGGCCTTATGTGATGTTTGAGAAATTTATCACACTCAAAGATGCAATTCTTGCAGGAAACTTTTGTACAGAGGCAAATGGCTCTATAAATCAAGACCTGTTATTTATTCAAGCATGGTTTGTATATACTTTGCTTTTCTTACTTTTTTTCTTTTTTTTTTTTTGTTGAACTGAAAGGGTGGGTTTGCATGCGATATGCACATAGGCAATATTCCCAGAGTTTATATTTATGGTCTCGCAGTGTTACGAAATTTCTTGGATGTGAAGATAAATTAAGTAAATAATCAAATTGCTTTTACAGTTATTCTCAAGTCTATGTAGTTCCTAGAAATTTCTGGAAAAACTCAGACAATATTATAGTTGCCTCTGTGCACCACCTTGGCACCTTGAGAAATATGGTGGCGGCTTGATTTAAACAAAAGTATAGTTTTTTCATTTTAATGAGGAAGCCAAAGAGAGAAAACACAGGTGATTGAGGTAACTGACTAATGGCTATTGATTTTTATTTTTTTTCATTTTCTTTGACAGGAGGATTCTAGTGACACCTTCACAGATGTTCACGATGGGGATGGGGATGGTGATCCATCAGTCAGGAGTGAAGTACTAGAAATTAACGAAGGTGAACTTATGGAAGCTAGAAAAGCTCTCTCTGAGGCGCAAGCCAGACAAGAAGCCATTGAAAAAGAGAGAGATCAGATACTTGAAGAATTGGCCCGTTCTGAGGCTAAACGGCAAGAATATGTGGCTACTGTAATGCATGATGAGGACCTGGCCATTACAGAGCTGGAGGCAGCAAAATCTCTGTTCAATCAAAAGCTGCAGGAATCTGTAGAAGAGAAATTTAACTTGGAATCTAAGTTGGTTCTTGCAAAACAAGATGCTGTTGAACTTGCAGTGCAAGTTGAAAAAATAGCAGAAATTGCTTTCCAGCAGGCCACGGCTCACATATTAGAGGATGCCCAACTGAGAGTTTCAGCAGCTGAAACTTCTGCTGCTGAAGCAGCTTATCAGATTGAAGAGCGAATACAAAATGCTACTGAAGGTACCATAGTATCTATTGTAGAACAAGCAAAGGATGCTATAGAGAAGGCTTTGTCTGTTGCAGAAACAGCCAGTGACCATGTTTCGAAAGCCATGGCATTGTTTATGGATACCATAAATCCTGTCGATGAGATTGCTTCCATCAAGTCA
Source organism: Camellia granthamiana (assembly GCA_036172215.1). Taxonomy (NCBI): domain Eukaryota; kingdom Viridiplantae; phylum Streptophyta; class Magnoliopsida; order Ericales; family Theaceae; genus Camellia; species Camellia granthamiana. Next base: position 16,253,502 of record CM069903.1, on the reverse strand, counting down.
CAGAATATTAGGTTGCGAAATGCTATCAATGATTTAGAATCTGAATTACTGCTTAAAAGAAATGAGGTTGACAGTTTGAAGTTGGAATTGGAACAAGTCTGTGAACAAGGAAGTGCATTCCAACATCATGCAAATGATGTTGACAAAATGCTCCTTGAAATTCAGGAGTCAAGCAGGAAAAAGGCTTTTCAAGAGGAGGAAGAGATTGAATCATTGCTGGTGAAGACAAAGAAAGATGTAGCAGAGAGAAGGAAAGCTGCTTCTAAGGCTTTGAAGGGTGAGTTGGAGGCCATCAAGGCTGCTATAGAAGCTGCTAAACGAACAGCACGTTCTAAAGATGAGGCCTATATGCGAAGATGTGAAGCACTGCAGAGATCTTTAAAAGCATTGGATGCCACTTCGAAGATGTGGAGACAGAGAGCAGAGATGGCAGAATCACTCTTGTTGAAGGAGAGACCACTTGGTGAAGTGGATGAAGATACAGTATATGTTGTTAATGGTGGACGGATTGACCTTCTAACTGATGATGATTCACAAAAATGGAAACTACTATGTGATGGTCCTCGCAGAGAAATCCCTGACTGGATGGCACGAAGAATCCACTCCATTTGTCCTAAGTTTCCACCTAGAAAGATTGATGTTTCTGAAGCCTTGACATCAACATTTAAATCTTTGCAACTGCCAAAACCTGATGAAGTATGGTCCATTGCTCAAGAAAAACCGAGGGAAGGAGACACACTTATTGAACATGTGATTGAGAAAGAATTTATTGAGAAGAAGCGAAAGGCTTTGGAACGTGCTCTTCAGCGAAAGACAGTACAATGGGAAAGGATGCCAGAACAAACAAAATTAGGTGCTTTTTCTGTGTCATGACATTTCGCTAATCCATTTCATTCCCGTAGCATGTTTTCATGTATAATTTTACTTGGTCTTCAATGCAGAGCCAGGAACTGGTACTGGACGTGAGATTGTGGTGAGTGTATCTCTTTTCACTTAATACAGTTACTTGCTGGTAAATGATTGGTTCTCAGTTGTTATTGTTACATCATCCACATCAAATGTGAACTGGCTTTGAGTTAGATGGGATAGATTCTGTGTGCATGCATTATATTAAGTGGCTTTATTTGAACATTTATTTTTTTGGGTAAATTACAAATACACCCCCTGAGGTTTGTTTAAAGTACAGATTGCCCCCTGTGATTTCAAAAATTACAAATACCCCATTATTAGAATTTTTTATTTAACAAAATTAACTAAAAAAATAAAATTCATAATTGCACTCTAATACAATAATAAAATTACCGAAATTATTAATTGAAACATATTTCTAATATCATTAAAAACTCTTAATTGACTTCATGATTTATTAATAAAAGGGGCAATTTGTTACGAAATTAAAAACCTCAAGGGGTGGAATGTAATTTCCAAAACCACAGGAGTGATTCGTATTTTAATCAAACCTCAGGTGGGGTATTTATAATTTACCCTTTTTTTTTAATTAATTTTTTAAAGTAGGACTCCAATCTATAGTATGGGTTTGTCTTCGGATGCTGTAGGGAACAAATTTCAATGATCTGATTTCCATGCGATGTTAAACATGCTCTAAACAAATGCTTGCATGAACTTTTCACTTACTCTTTTAGTTTTCAAACTTGGGCTTTTGTGTGTGCAGTAGTATTTTACAAGACAGTCATTTCCAATTTCTATACTTTTTGCTCAGGCTTTACAAAGTTTCTGAAACTTCCAGTGAGGATCCCCAATCTTTCTTTATGCTTTTGGTGTAATCCCAACTTTAGGTTCTTGCTTCTACTCTCTCCATAATCGCCCTGTTTCGGCATCTCCAAGTATCATGTGCACTATCACTATGTTATCGGCATCCCTTCACTTCTCTATTAGTTTTATGATCTGTGTCCTGTTAAGCTATAAGGATTATAAGAACCAGAAATTTTGAGGATTATATTGTGCTTATTGAATGTAATATTATTTTTTGGTAACTGTATACAAATTGGAAAATGCAACTTAAATAGATTTTAAGTTGTGTAACTTTTATCTATGATTTGGCTTAATCAAATGCTCTTTACTTTAAAAGTTTCAAGGTTTCAATTGGGAAAGCTGGAGAAAGCAGTGGTACCTGGATCTAGCTCCTAAAGCTGCTGATTTATCTCAATGTGGAATCACTGCAGTGTGGTTTCCACCACCAACAGAATCTGTTGCTCCTCAAGGTTTTCTTACTGCTTTCACTGATTTCTTTTCTACAGTTTTTCTTATTGTCATTGTTTTAGCTATGTAAAACATAAGGACACTGCTTTTATCCACTTGGGTAGAGTCATTTCATGTTTTCCTAAGTCCATGTTGTAGAGGTAATTTCTTGTTGTTTTGCTTCTCCATTTGTGTATGGTCATTGTAGGGATGTTGGACGATAATTTGTCATACAATTGATAGTGTCTCCCTTCTCGTGATTGATGTGTAACTGATCATGAAGGTTCTACTTATTTTCCTTAAATAAAATTCACATTTGATTAACAATAAAGAATGAACTGCAGGTTATATGCCTTCTGACCTCTACAATTTGAACTCAGCTTATGGTTCTGTGGAAGATCTTAAACATTGTATAGAGGAAATGCATAATCAAGATCTGCTGGTACATCTTCAATTGTTGATTTGACAAGATAAATGTTAAGCAATGAACACCAAATTTTTAACAATTTAGTATTTCTTGTGGCATTTCTTTTATAATATATATATATATATATTTGTTATTTCTAGGAAAAAAGAAGGAACATTTTCTTTTATGAATGTTTAAGAGTATGTTTTCTAAACCTTTATCTAGTTATTACTAAAAAAATATAGTTCATTTTTATTTCGGATTGATGATTTGATTTCTTTGTGGACATAAAACTGTCCATTCCTATAGCTATTTAATGTTTCTTGTGTAGTAAAAAATGTAGTTCATTTTTATATTGGAATAACGATTTGATTTCTTTATGGAAACAATAGTCCATTTCTTCGACACATGAAGTGCTCTACGTACGGCATCTGTTATAAAAAATAGATAAACAAACACAAGTGGCTCAACCAAGTGCCTAAGGATAGTTGATTTCATATGTGAAATCATTGACAACATACTAATGAGTCCTCCGTTTTATTTTTGGAAGTTGTAAAATTATTTTTAATAAGTTATCCAAGTATTAAAATAAAAAAGAACATCGAAAGCATCGTTATATGGTATCCCAAATGTGTCAAGTAATTTGAATGACATGTTTTCACCTGTTCTCTGGATTTGTGAAGTCAATTTAGTTGGCTTCTTGCAAAAGAGGAAGAGCTAAGCCTTCTTTGTTCAACATGACACTTTATTTCTTTATACTATTTTGATTATTACAATACTATTATCTTCTCTTTGCCTTCACATTTGGCCTATTCATGTGTAATGAGACTAGTTAGTTAATAAATTTGTTTCCATGGTAGAAGGATTTCTTACTTATTCTGTTGTGTTTTTTACAAGTGTGTAGTTGAGCTTCTGTGATCATAGATGCCTTGTATTTGCATTTGTTACAAATTGATGCTCACGTTTGCTAATGTGTTGGAATGGATTTCTCGATGTCTTACATGTGTCCACAGGCCTTGGGAGATGTTGTACTGAATCATCGATGTGCACATAAACAGGTGACATATTGTTTCAACTGAATTCACAGTGGTCTTATGGATTTTATTCAAAGTTTGTTTAGCATTCTAGATATGGTGCAAATTGGAGTTAAGCTTACTCAACTTCAGTAGGTTTTACAGCTAATATAGTTGTTCAATACAAGTTAATCTTACATTGCATTTGACCCCTTGATTTTGCAGATAGATATTGTTGGTTTCAAGTTGAGACTAAGTAGATGCTTCATAAAAGACCAATGTAGATGAAATTGACACCCTTTGTTCAAGTCTTCTGAGTAGATAATTCCATTGTAGAAAATTTCTTCATGGACGGCACTTCATGATGAGTGTTGTTTGTCATTTTGATAAATCTGACATCCTCACTTTGAGACCAAGTAGATGCTTCATAAAAGACCAATGTAGATGAAACCGACACCCATTGTTCAAGTCTTCTGAGTAGATAATTTCATTGGAGAAAAATTCTGCATGGAGTGCACTTCATGATGAGTGTTGTTTGTCATTTTGATAAATCTGACATCCTCACTAATTCCAGAGTCCCAATGGTGTTTGGAACATATTTGGCGGCAAGCTTGCATGGGGACCTGAAGCAATTGTTTGTGATGATCCAAACTTCCAGGGCCGTGGAAATCCTTCAAGTGGTATGGAAATTCTACCTGTGGATACATTAAAATATGGTCAATTCATATGCATTTACTTAGCTGCTAGAAATTTGTAGTCTGGTGACAGAGTTTTCCAACTCTACTTCATCTTAGGCTTCCTGGCTTTCCAAGGGACCACTGGTGAGAGAGATCTGAAATCTTGACGGAACATGGCTATGCATCTTTTGCTTATGCACTTATTTTCATTGTGTAGGTGATATATTCCATGCAGCACCAAACATTGATCATTCCCAAGATTTTGTACGAAGAGATATAAAAGAATGGTTAAACTGGTTACGAAATGATATTGGTTTCGATGGGTGGCGCCTTGATTTTGTGAGGTGAAAGGCCGCCTTCTGCCTATTTTGATACATGTAGATTTTTTCTTCATACGTTAACCAACTTAGCTTTCTCTTGTTTCATTTTCTCTATGGTCTATTTTCTAAGAAGGAATTTTAGAAGCAAATAAACAGGAATCCTGTCCTCATTGCTGTTGGAGTACCTCTTCGAGCACTCTTACTTTGTCAGAAGGCAATTGCTGGTTGATCTAATATACTTCATTCAAAAATATTTAAGGCTGTTTCATTGACAATAATGAACATATATAAGTCCTGAAAATGAATGTTCTATTCTTTTAACTTTTTTTGATCAACTTGATGTGCTAATGCAACCTCCAACTTGATGTGCTAATGCAACATCCAACCTTTGTTACCACAATCAATTTATGAGTGCAGAAACGAGTTAGAGTTGTTCTATTTTCAATCTTGTTTTGCTGAACTGTATGTTAAGTCATTGTTCTACCATTATTTTAAGATTATTTATAGGCTATATTTAACAAAGACTGTTTCTGCACTCATAAAGAACCACTGAAACATCCACAAAGACCTTTATATACATCCACAAAGACCTTAAAATTTGTGGATGCATTGAGCTAAAGACCTTATACTGAAAGAAGACCATGGTTATATATGTCAAGAAGACCTTGGGTTATTTACACGAAGACCTGACAAAAGTATTTGATTATTAGAACCACTGAACTTTGATTTTTTTTTCCTAATCAGAATCCATTTGTCTTTGCAATAAATTTGGCCCTTATTTCTTGCCCATAAAAATAGAACCAGGGATAATTGGCCAATAATGCAGAAGCCCTCTCACTAGTGCAAGCATACTCTGCCTTTTGATGGGTTTCTATGTGACATTTCTTTTTGTCCATTAATAGAAAAATTAACACTACATATACAAAACGATGGCAAAACATATTAGACCTTTCATGGAGATATGTCACACCTTTATAGAAAATATTCTTGTCATAGCCATTATTAAGTCATTTAATTGATTTAAGAACCCAGTAAGACTAAAGTGCTCAAAAGATAGCTGAAACAAGAGTCTTGTACTTACTGCTATTTACTATGCATAACTTTCTCCTTGATGAAGCCATTTATGCTCTTCCTGTTCAGGGTCACTATTTATTCCTCCTCCATGGCAGGAGATTGCTTACTCCTTTCATGTTGTTCACAGAGGCTTCTCAGGTGGATATGTGAAAGAATATATAGAAGCTTCAAATCCAGCTTTTGCAATTGGAGAATATTGGGATAGTTTGGCTTATGAGGGTGGTAATTTGTGTTACAACCAAGGTAACCGCTTAGTGTAAGTTGATTTATTTATGAACTAGTTTTGTCTTGCGTGAATGCCTAGGGAGAAGAAAGGAAACTCCAATTTTGTGTCCAAATGCACTTGTGATCATTCCCCAGTGGTAAAATACTTTATATTTTGCTTATCAATTCAGCTTCTGATAAGCATTGTCACAAGCATTATCACACTTGATTATGATCTGATTTTTATGTTTGGAAAGGACCATCAAACCTCTTTTGATGATGATGTATATGCTGAAAGAAAGCATCATTGACATCCCACATTAATCCAGAACAAAACTCCAATTGTTTTATATTAAATCTTTATAGTTAGTTTAAAGTAGGTAAAATACCCTCGAGACCTTTATTCATGCAAAACCGTTTGAACTATTAAATGTACCTGTTTAAATCAAGTAATATCAAAATTATCTCAAAATTCCAACTATCCTGGGTTTTAGACAACTGTATCGTTATCTTTTGGTCAAATGACTAAGAGGTTCTGACATTAAAACTTATTATTTACCTCCTGAAGGGAATTTTCAGATTGGTGGTTGGGGTTTTAGAGGCTTGAATGTCATAATGGTTGAGGTATTTAACCTTTCGAATTGTGTGAAAATATATTTCTCAAATATAACAAGCTCTCAGATTATTGCAGCACAATAATCTGTAAAGACGTTCAAAATTTAGTTGGATGTTAAATTTTGATTTTCTTTTTAAAATATGATGTGTTCTTATTTTGACTTAACTGACATATAAAACTTGATGACTTCTTGGGTAGAGAAGTTCTTAAAAGCTGTAATCTGAATACATTCCTCAAACACATATTACCAAACCAAGCCCTGTGTCCCAATCAATTGGGATCAGCTACATGAATCATTTTTCTCCATCTTGCTCTATCGAAGGCCATATGCTCAATTTCCCAAAAACATTTTAAGGAATGTTTTTTTTTTTTCTTCATTTGCAGTGTCATTTTGTTGAGCATAAATTCATCTTTCTTGATGATCTGGATTATCATGCCCAGATGCTCATCGGCAGCGGATAGTTAATTGGATCAATGCCACTGGCGGTACATCATCAGCATTTGATGTCACAACAAAGGTACTTTTTGAACTGCATCATTGAGTTTTTTTTTTTTTTTTTAATATATGTATTTATTTTTCTAACCTAGATGTCGTGCTTGTTTTAAGTAGGCATTATGGAAATTTTATATTAAGAAAGATGTCTATTTATTTCTGTCAATTATTATCTAGTTATGACAAAGAAAATATTTTGTAAGCGTGAACTATTAGTGATGCAAATTAAATGCTTATGTTTGTTTGAATGATTATGTAAGATACTAACAAATGGAAATTATTCTTGTTATGACAAATATTACTTAAATACCACTCTGGTGGGTATTGAGTCAATTGGGTTGTACCAACTGCTTTGAGTTGAAATCGGCATTTCAAAGACACAAATAGCTCAAGCTGAATTTTCTGGAAAGGCACTTTCCATGGAGCAATAATCACATACTCTTCTTCATATGTTTTATCCAATATGGATTGCAAAAATGTGGATGTTGAAATATTGAATGGGAAGAAAAGAGGGGGTAGGCCCGCTAGGGGTTCTAAACTGATTTAAGATGGTGTGTCCATGAGAATCAACAGTGAATCAGTGCAGTGGCAGGGAGGATTAACATAATTTAGGTCATAACTATATCCAATTTGATGGTTAGTACATGTTAAACTAGGTTCTAAGTTACTTTTTATTTTTTTTATGAATAAAAGTCAATATTGTTAACAAAAAAGCATTTTTGGTGATTTTGTATAGTCAGGTTTTGGAAAAAGTGTCCCTAGATTTGTTTGCTTTTGTAGATTTTATAGATACTCTTCTTACTAGTTTTGGTTTCCCCTTAGTTTTGGTTTCTCTGTTGATTCTTTGTAGGTTAGGTTCTAACTTACTGTTAAAAGAATTTAAAGAATATAAAATATTGGTGTAGCTTCTTAAAAGGAATACTACCTTGTTTAATTTATCAGTCTTTTGCAGGGTATACTACATTCTGCTCTGCATAATCAGTATTGGAGGTTGATTGATCCTCAGGGAAAACCAACAGGGGTAATGGGATGGTGGCCCTCTCGTGCTGTCACATTCTTAGAAAACCATGATACAGGATCAACACAGGTACTCTCTCACTCTCTCTCTCATGCATCTGTTGGTGTGATTTGGAGTATTAAGTTTAACGATCAGCATGGTTCTCATTTATGAAGTGTTAAGTAGATTTGTATGGGGTATATGAAGTTAAATGTGATCATGAAGGTGTATATGATGACTTCAACGAACTACTGAACCTTTTTTTTTTTTAAAAAAAAATAAAAAATTAATTCAGGGTCATTGGCCGTTTCCAAGGGACAAGCTTGCACAGGGATATGCCTACATTTTAACCCATCCGGGGACGGTAACTTCTTAATCCATGAAATGTGATATGATATCATTAGGAAATTCTCTTGGGTTTTATTTGTTACTATAGAAAATTAATATAGGGACTTTTTCACAGAACCCCCTCTACTTTCTGATTTGGAATCAAAGAAATTCTGTCTTTTCTTTTCTTTCTTTCCTTTTTTTTAAAAATTTTTTTTTTATACAGAAAATTAGATATAGAACCTTTTCGGAGGACTCCCAATACTTTCTGGTTTGGACACCTTTCTAATATCACCAATACATCCCTCCCTAGAACCATTTTTAGGAGTAACTGAGACCCATTGGCTGTTGAATAAATCCAAGGTTTTTTCCTAGTACCATGTTGATGGTTTCACTGATTGCCTTTACGTTGTGTTTGGTTGGAGGATTTGGAGAGGAATTTGGAAAGAGAAAGAGAAAAGGTGTGTAAAACTAAGTGAAATATAGGTATGTTTTATTCATATTTCACCTACCTTTTCCATTTCTCTTTCCAAATCCCCATTCGAATCCCCTAACCAAACACAGTATTAATGTCTCAATTCTAGATTAAGCTATCTTTTTGGAAAATTGTTGTTCCCTGGTTGGGATGGATAACCAGTCTTCTTGTTCTTTGCAGCCTGTAATATTTTATGACCATTTCTATGACTTTGGCCTCCGTGACATCATAAATGAGTTAATTGAGGCCCGGAGGCGTGCTGGTGTACATTGTCGGAGCCCTGTCAGGATATACCATGCAAATGATGACGGTTATGTTGCACAGATTGGTGATACACTTGTAATGAAGCTTGGACATTTCGACTGGAATCCAGCAAAGGAAAATGATCTGGATGGAAGTTGGCTAAAGTTTGTTGATAAAGGCTCAGATTATCAACTCTGGCTAAGACAATAGTATATATATATTTTTTCTTTGTGGTACTTATCGGATATGACTATATTACTCTATTTGTAAAATTACCGGTATTTAGATTTGAGATTTTCAAAAATAAAGATAGAGGGAGGGAAAAACCACCATTTCTCCATCATTGTAGTAAATAAAATGTCGTAAGATAATATAAATGTGGCATTATTATATATTTATTAGGGATAATTATATCAATAAATCAATTATTTGTCTTGTACCTCTCGCAATGGAAGTCATTTTGCTCAATCATTTTAGCTACATTCCCAGCTACATATAGATTGAAAACCAGGTCGGCTTTTGATCAAATAAATAAATAAAATATTAAGGAATTATATGTTAATCCTACATTACATAAACAAGTTGTTAGTGTCACACGATTACAAATATAATAATTTTATTTGCAAATGATATTCAACAACACACCTAATGTGAGAAGTTAAAAGGGAGTGTAAATATAACTTCTTTTTCTTTTTATTTTTATTTAAATAAAAGTCTTCTCTTATATTATTGAATCTTTAAATGCACTTTACATGAAACAATGATGATCAAATTAAAATACTAAATTTTGAATATCTTCTTATGTATTACCTCAGACTAGTTAATATAAACAGTAATACTATGGCAACCAATTTTTATTTATTTTTTAATTTTTATAGTATGGCCTCCAAATTTAGATACTAATAAATTTTGAATATATTCGCAACTGAGTGAGAGAGAAGGCTCTAACAAAAGAGCATTACTATTAGTATCTACTTAATTTCTTTGAACCTCCCATTTCTTTGAACCTCCTATTTCTTTGAACCCTCACCTTAACTCTAAATTTTAATAAGATTTCTTTAAACACTCTACTTAATACCAATTTTATCCATATTCATAATATCATCGTATCCACGTGCACACTCACCTAATTTTGCACTCTCTGTTCTTCTTCTCTCAGTAAATGATGAATGATTGAGAACAACAAACGATTGAGAGATAAATTGACTATCCCTCTTTTCTCCTTATCTTATAAATGATGGTCTTTTTCTCCTTGTCACCATAAACAAAGATATCTCAGTCGAAAATCTCGTCGACGATCTCTTTTTTCTTCTCTCAAGTAAAATCTAACTCCCCATCACATACTATTTTTTATTTTATTTTATTTTTTAATTTTGGGGTAAAACCCTCGATATAGAGGATTTTAGAAAGAAAAATCCTCAGGAAAAAAAAAAAAGAAATAAGGGAAAAATCCTACAAAGATGAAACCGTTCGGTATTCCAGTGCCGAACAAAATATTTATTTTCAGCACTGTATTACTGAACAGAACCGTAATAGTTGGCAAACTAGTACTGAATCGAAAATGACTCAGAATCGTAAATGCAAGATAGATAACCTTTACCAATGCAACACCCACTTTATTAGAGTTACTGTCATTGTCCTCTATTACTCTATAAGTATCAACGAATGGTGAGAATGACCACAAATGTAGAAATTCGGAGTCTGTAATGAGATTGTTTGTAATGTTAACTGATTTAGAACACTGAACACATTTGAAATCACCGAACAAAATGTTAACTGATTAGGTAGTTTTAAAAGTTTTTCATTGAAGATGAATACATGGGTTTAGGATGGTGATGAAAAAGAATACGATTAAAGTTTAGATTGGTAAGAAATATATATAAATTAGGATGAAGGTGTGTGTACAATACCGTAGAGTGTCATTCTAATTGTTTTCATTGGGTGGGTAAATGTTTCATTAAAAGTTATCTTTTAATATAATTTTATTTCAAAGCATAATTATGATAAAAATAAAAATAAAAATTAAGGATATAAAAAAATAAAGTAAATACTAATAGCAATACTCCTAACAAAAATACAAAAGCTCAGGTTCGAAGACTTTTGGGACAACCATGTTTCTCCCCATCCTAACCCACCACAAGTTACTACTTTGTTGCTATCCTGTTCCTATAATATAACAAACAAAACAATATTGATTTGACTTCCATTTTCAACACAAAAAGAGCATGTTCGATGATGACCTACCTAAGACAAATCTTTGACTTCAAAAGTGACTTCGATGTTAATTAATGTATATACACACTCATAGAGAGTGAGAGAGAAATGCATGCATGTGTACTTCCCATAATCTAGGAGTACTAGTCTCATCATCCTACATGGAGAAGTTATTCCATGCCCTATGAACATGATTAGATAATGTGCCAAACAGACTATGATGGGTTGATATGGTGAATTCTGGAATTCATTCTCTTATGTAATATTTAATAATTGATTTGTGACATAAATCAAATAATTAAGTTCGAAAGTTTATACATAAAACAACGGAAAGAATAAAAGGGAAAATATAATTTCAGTGGAAATTAAAATACGTATTTTACATTTAAAAAAAAACTTTGCAAACGATTAAAAGATTAATTCATAATTATTTTTTTTAACTTACCATTTGAAATTATTTTCCCAAGAAATAAAGCCAGGATGCGGAGAACCGTTTGGACAAAAAGGAAAAAAATGACAGCAATAATAATAGAGGTCATGAAATGTTGAAAACTAAAAATAAAATATGCTGTGATACTATTTAATGAAATCTAAGATTATTTTAGTACTTTAACACATTTACACTGATCTAATCACTATCACACTCAAATGCTTGCAAGTAAGTACTGTACAGGGTGTTGAATGTTTTAGACAGTGATGGCCCATTTAAATTTCAAACTGATTGTGGATTTTCTGTTGGAGCTTGGAAGCAATTACCAGCTTGATTGAGCTATGATTAATTAATTATTATTATTTTTTTTGTTTTTTGGTAAGAAGATTCTTAAAAAATTATTAGGTAATAGGTATGCCAAAAGCATTAAATATTCTTGTCCTAGTTAATCCATTAATATAAAATTATATTTATTATTTATTTTTTAATACAAACATAATAAAATAAAAATATTATGATCATCATATCAATTTATTTTTTTTAATAAATGATATACATGAATTTTTTTTTACAAATTTAATAATTTAAATTATTAAAATAATACCTATAATAAGTCCACAAATCCAATCATAACCGTCAAACTTAAAAAACAACAACAACAACAACTTGTTATATACGGATAATTACTACAAATCATTTTAAGAAGGAAAGTGTTATTAGTTTCAAATTTTTTACTAAATAAATGATCAAATATCTCATATAAATGTGGAGTCTACAAAATTATAGACTCTACATCTATATGAGATATTTAATTATTTATTTAATAAAAAATTTAAGTTGCGTTTAGTAGAACTTTAGAATTATGATTTAAGAATAAAGTTGCATTTTAAATTTGTGAGTTTTGAAATTATGATTTGAAAGGAGAAAATTTGTTTGGTTATGAGTTTTGAAAAGATTTTTGAATTGAAAGTTTTGAATTTTTATATGACATATGAAATGAGAAAATTTATTTGGTATTTTCAAAACTTAATTCAAATACTTATAATTCATAACCAAATACATAAGTCAAAACTCTATTGAAAATTCTATTTAAAATTCATAACTAAACTCAAAATACAACTCTATTCTCAGATTATAATTCTAAAATTCTACCAAATGCAATCAAGATTTTTTCTGTCAAATAGTCCATGCATTCATTTTCTTTGTCCAAAACGACAGACTGATATATAGTCTAAATCCTAATAGCACTTACACTCACACTCCCTTTTTTTTTTCTTTTTTCTCTCTCTCTCTCTCTCTCTCTCTCTCTCTCTCTCCCATCACTGTTGCCACCCCCACCTCCATTGCCGCCCTCTCTCCTTCCAAATTTGCATAGAGCAAGTCTGATTTCTCCACCAGACCTCACTGTGGGTCAAGAATCTCAATTGGTTCTCTAGATCATAGATCCACACCCTTCTCTCTCTCTCTCTCTCGCTCTCTCTTCAACATGGCGGCGATGACCTCTATTACCGGTCCATGGCAGCTCACAGCAGTACTCACAGTACTAAGTTCTGGTGGCATTACTCCTCAAATCCAAGGGTTTCAAGCACTACCGGTGTGATCGGAACATATCCATGGGGATGAATGCGAAATGTATGAATATATATATATATATGTCTGTGTTGGTGTTTAGTTGTTGAGAAAATAAGGAAATTCGAAAAATGAATTTTTGCTCTCTCTCTCTCTCTCTCTCCCCCTCCCCTTCCAATTAAGGCACTGACGCCACCGTGGTAGTAGGCGGAGGTGATGGCATAGAACCACTCTTGTAACCGAATAGGAAATTGGGGAAAACATTGGAAGGTGTCAAAGTGATTAGATTAGATTCACTAATTTGTGATCTCAAACAAACACTCATACACACATTAGATTTGGATTTTGATTTTGGTGATCCTGAATTAGTTCAATCCACCGATGAAGAATGTTCAAAATCGGAACAAAACAACATGTGATCAATTGCAAAAAAAAAATTATACTGTTCCGGTCAATTGATCGAATGTCCGGGGGACATCCGAGAGGAAGACTGAGTACATCTAAAATTTAAAAACTCTGCAGAAGACGAAATGTGAAAGAGAAATATGTTTTGAAAACTTCATTCAAACAAGAAAGAGAAAATTGTTTTGAAATGTGTGATAAAACCAAAATTTTAAAATTTCATCCAAACAATATAGGTAAATAGAAAAGTGGAATCATAATTTTCAAACCACACCAAGGTCAAGTTTGGCAACTAAAAAATAATCCATCTTTTTATCTTTTTTTCATCACATCATCTCTTTATTTTTTTGAACATATTTTTATAAAAAGATAAAAAATACATTTATTTAGGTTATTTCAAACCACCCCAAATAAAACAGTAATATCTCTAAGATTATCCTTTTGAGAATCAATAGTAATGAAGTATGACTGGTGACAGGTCTAAGAGCACTTATTATTATTATTATTATTATCATTATTTTTGTTGATTTGTAACAGCATATGCCTGCAATTTCCAAGCACTGGCAAAGATCCTCATTTTCTGTGCCCACAGAGTCAGAGAGACATGGTAAAAAGCTTGTCCTCAACATCACAGGTGTGCTCATTCATTTGACATTTTCTATGCCATAATAAAGTTGAAAAATGCTGGGAGCATTAATTAGTGCTCCCACTAATTAGGTGGCAGTGGGTTTCGCCAGAAATGATGTGATGTTTTAGTCTTGGAGTTGTATTTTTTTTTATTTTTTTTCTATTTTTTTAATGCATTAGTACTATTAGTAGTGATGTTTTTAGTGGGATGAATCATTGTTGAATAAAGTTACATATATGTAGGATTTGTTTGGCTTTAACTTTTTGACTAAAACAAATATAAAAGATAAAAATCTTTATTTGATGAAATTTTTTAAAATTAAAAGTTAATAATTAAAAACGAGAAAGTAAGATTATTCTTATTTTAACTTTTAAATAATTAATTTTTTTAATTTATTTAAATTATTTCTAATTAATAAGTTATAAGTAGAAGTTATATTAAATAGTCTGTCCAAATCAAAATAAGTTATAATCACTCCCAAAAATTGTAACAAATAGTCCCAAAATAGATTGGCCTCGTTTGAGAACATGTTATTTTGATAATTTTTTAATTTTTTACAAAAAGATATACAAAAAAATAAAGAGAGTGATGTGTAACTTATAATGATTTTTTGGCTAAAATTGAAGGTTGCCAAACGAGATCGACATAAATTAATAAGACAAAATATCATATTCAAATCATAATCATTTTACTTTTTCTCTCATAAAAATAAAAAAAAAATCAAAAAAGTCAAACCAAACAAACTTTTAGTTCTAGTCTAAAATAACAAAAAAAACTAAAAAGCTAACTAAAAAACTACACAACATAAAGTTTCTCTGCCTCATAAATATTATTAATGAACTCAAACAAGTAAAAATATTTTAATTTTTTCAAGAAATAGTGTTATATAAATTTAAAAAAAAAAAATTATCTTTGTGTTTTATATTTTCAAAAATGTCTTTATCATATTAGTCTAATATAAAATTTATATTTGTGAATAGTTTTTATTTTTTAAGATCATTTAAGTAACTCCTAACCTTTGTCATGTGAATTAACCCCACGAGTGCTTTTAGTGTTTTTTTGGTTTTAAGATCATGGTTTTTATTTATTTTTATTTTATGTTCCGGGTGTTTTTGTTATTTATTTATTTATTTATTATTATTTTTTTCTAGGTGTTGAATCTCAATGTCAAATTGAGTTAAGCCTACTGTCTTGGGCTTGGGCTTCAAGATTGGAAACTAGGTTCAAAATTTGGGCCACAGCTCAACCATTTTGTCTAATGTTGCTTCTTTTATTTTTGTGTGTGTCGCTATAGATTTACTTTTAAAAGAAATCTAATAAGACAAATCCAAAATTTCAATTTGTTAAAAAAAAGAGCACTAAATACAAAATTATATATTTAATTTTTTTTTACTTTAGTATTTCTTTAAAAAAATGGATCTAAACAAAAAGAAAAAACTAAAGAAAATACATATAATTTTTTTTAAACTTTTGTAAACAAAACTTACATTTGGTTTATTTGGGTGAAAAATAGTTTTTGTATTTTCTGATATTCACTACAATAAAAAGCAGAAGTCAATTGAAAATATTTTCATAATTAACGAAAAACAAACTTATTTTAAATTAAAAATATTTTTTCATTTTTAAAAGGTAGCAAATATTTTTTGAACTAAAATTTTATCAATGTTACTATATTATCACTGTTTGACTTTAACCATCAGTATCACCATCACCGCCGCTACCACCTTACTACCATGCCATCACTTTTAGGCCTTATTTGTCATAATGTCATAATTTAAAAAAGTTAAAAAGTCATTAACTTATTTAAGTCACATCATCTCTCTATTACATCACTTCAAACCAAATCCATATTTTATAAAAAATTAAAAAGTGTACTTAGATCATCTCAAATCACTCCGTACTTTCACTTTTGTTCCATCACTATCAAATATTAATAAAATAAAAAACTCTCGAAAAAATATTTTTTAAAAAAGAAAAATTGACATTGTTGAAGTACGACCCAAAAAAATTGCTGTTATAGGATGGAAAGTACAAGTTGTAACCCTACTCCCTTAGATAATACGTAGCACAAAACCGCCGTCAACTCCTCCGTTATCTCCACTGTGACATGCTAAACATGGCGGCGGAAAATAAACACACATTCAACGCACCAAAAAACTTAAATTACACAAAAAAGTATTAATTTTATTTTTGTTTAAAAAAAAAAATGCCCCAGAAAAGTGGACAAAAAAGAGGGAGAGAGTAAATACCCACGCGTGTGCACACGAGCGTGAGGAGCATCAGCATATTCCAACCCCACCTCAAAAGATCAACCGTTGATCCTCCTAAATATCTTCATTGGAGGGAGAATTTGAAAGAAATTTAGAAATAAAAAATAAAAAAATATGTAAAATTAAATGAAATGTAAATATATTTTATTCATATTTTATCTATTTTTATTTTTTTTTAAATTTTGTTTTCAAATCTCAAAATCAAATACAACGTTAACAAAAATTATTAATTAATTTAAAAATATCATATATCATACATCTCATCAATTATAATTCATTATTTTACTTATATTTTTCAATCACTCAATATAAATTTTTAAGCCACACTCCCCCACCAATTAAAAGACCGTTAAAGTAGCACCTGACGGCGTTTAAAACTAATCAATAATTTTTTCTTCATCAAGCGGCTGCGTACACCCCCGATATCGTACACTCTAGACACACGCCGACATTTCTCTTTCCACTTTCAGTACAAGCCTCAAACCGAAGCTAAGCCTCGGCCCCGTACCTAGAGGCGTGAGCCGAACCTGGACTGTTTGCTTCTTATAGTTTCGTTGAAAAAATATATATTTTCACTGTTTCGATCCCTTTATCTTCGGTCTGGTCTGAAAACCATCTTTCTCTCGCTCATCGTTTTCCACAGAGAGAGAGAGAGAAAGAGAGAGTAGTGTAGATAGATAGATAGAGAGAGAGAGAGAGCTATATAGAGAGAAAGTGAAGCATTTGATACAAAACAACTCAGACAATTTACAGTCTGATCTTCATAGAAACGAACCTTCGCAGTAAGTTTCACTCTCTCTCTCTCTCTCTCTCTCTCTCTCTCTTCAACAATCTCAATTCTCTCTCTCTCTCTCTCCCCTCAGATCACACTCGAAAACCTACCATTTAACCTCTTGATGCTTCGTATGCTTCTTTGGTTTGCTTACAATCTCTGTCTCAGCTTTGTTTCAGCTCACTTGTGTTCAACAATTACTAATTCAACTTACAATTGTGTGTTTCGTTGCTTTTATTTCCTTCAATTTGGTCTTTAATTGTTGTTTCCTGGTACTTAATTGGTTTTTCTGTGGAATTGTAGCTTGAGCACTTGTTTGGTTGGTAGTGTTTTGTTTTTCTTTTTAGGGTTTTTTTGGGTGGAGGGTTTTGGGTTTTGCCCTAAATATTTTCAAATGCATGTGAAATCTGAGCTTGAGAACATGTTATTTGCAATTTTGGAGCTCAGATAACCTGAAAATTGATGCCAGTGTTGGTCTTGGAATTAATTTCACTATTTTTGGTGATATAGAGTTGTCTTAATAATTTTTTTCTTTAATTGGCGTACTCTGTTTTTTTAGTAAGTTTTTTGCACTTAATTTTGGCTTCTACTTCTCAAATTAACTTAAGATTGTTAAATTGTTGTCAAATTTCAGTAATCGCCGTCAATTTAGTTGCTATTGATACAAACTTGTACAAGCATAAAATTCACTGTTTGGTTTGGTTGTTGAGAATTCATAAGAGGAAATACAATCTGGAGTCTTTATGATGGTTCCCCTAATGCATATTATTTTTAGGGCTTGATGTTCACATTCCTTATGTTTTCTTGGCAATCTGATGGAGAATATGCTAAAGATAAAGAACATGCATGCAATAATTAACTTTGAAGTGCGCGCCTCAGAGACATTTTTTAGGTTTGCAGATGGATGGCTGCTTTGAATCCCTTAGTCATGCTATATGAACGAAAGTGAAATAGATGTAGTAATGGAGCCTATTTTAATTTTGTATGTTGAGAGGCATGAACCTTCTAGAGCTTGACTTTATTTTACCATATTGTATCATATAAGAGCAGAAAAATTAAACCTTGTGGAGTATTTTTTTTTTCATTGTGTGTGTGTGTGCATATTTTGGAATGTATTTATGATTTATTATAGAACAAAACGTTATTGTGTATAAGAGTGCTTTAAAATTTGTTTAATATGATTGTGATATATTTCATATTTCATATTTAATTGGACCACGAGAAAATATAATAGGCTTTCAAGTGCTGTAATTTGTGTTTCCTTAAGATTTTAGGTATTAAACAGTTTTTTCTGTTCTGTTGTTGAGCTGATTCCCATGTCTTTCAGGGTTGACTGGAAAAGAAGTTGCAGAAAGGATCTATTATTTCCTCGAGGAAGGCAACTTTCCAGGGTGAGCTTCAATCTGAAGCTATAAGTTGGATCTCATCAGTGCTCTATAACAACAGTGGTGTGGAAATCAGTGACAGATCGGAACTGAGTTTCAATCTGGAAAATTACGACTTAGAGAAATCAGGTATCAGTAATTCTGACTACTTGAGATTCTCTTTCATGCTGCACACGTCCTCCATAAGAGTCCTGTGATGGAAGTGAAAAGGGCACTTTGTTGTTTTCAAGAAGCAGATAGTCCTAGCATTTTTATAGACCTTTTATTATGAGACAGAATATGATATCTGTTTTGGTATATGCAGATTCTAGAAAAGGATATGGCTACAAGTCTCTGCAAGGACCATTAAATTAGAACTTCATACCGTCAATTCTAGATCCCAAATTTGCCAGAAACTAATAGCTTTCCCTAATGGCTTTATGCATTGACCGAAGAACTTTTCAGACAAAACATAATCAAGTAGATTTTGTGGGAGACCATACTTGATCTGATTGCTTGATTATCATTGAAGGCTTTGTTTTGTGATTTAGCTAGGAAGCGTCCCAGCCACATTTCTACTCTGACAATAATATTTGTATAGGTTAGAAAACTGTAGAAGCTCCTAGTGCTTAGAACATTCTTGTTTGGCGGCCGCAGCTGCTTGTCTGGTGCTAACAACCCTGTATGCAACAACCTCAGCCAAGGCAGCAGCCTGGGCTTATCGACATGCAGATGTTGCAGCAACACATTATGCTAAAGCAGTTGCAAGAACTTCGGCGGCACCAGCAACTTCAGGAGTTAGGTGATGGAAGGCAGCAGAACTATTTAAACCAGCTATCTGGAATGAATAAGCAGGCTGCTGGGGGTCAATTTTTGCCCCCAATTAATGGAACACCTATTCATGATTCATCACAGACGTTTATGGTTGATAACATGAACTTGGTGGAGCGTGGTGCACCACCATCTATCCAAGGATTTTCAAATGGATTCTGTTCACAGGCTCAAAGTCAGGATCTGCGTTCGGTGAGTCTGGTGCCTCAACAGCTTGAAGTATCTTTATATGGAACCCCTATTGCAAGTGGAAGAAATAATTTGAATCAATACTCTCATCTCCAAGGGTTATCTCATGACTCTGCCAATGTGTTGACCAAGGGTAGTGATAATCAGGCAGAGAAACCTACAATGCAGCCATCAGACTTCAGTAACTCCTTTCTGAGTGAAAACTGCAGTGTTTCTTCAGACCAGCTTTGCATGCCAGATGGAGCTTTCCTATCCAAACAGCTTTTTGATGCGAAGAACTTGCTTGGGCAAGTTCCAATTCAAGGTTTTAGTGGTGGAATTCTACCTGAGAACTTCCAGCAGATGAATGCCTTGCAAGGGAATGCATCAACAAAGGACGGGAGGCAAGAGCAAGCTGGTTATCCTGAACAGTTTCCAGGAAAGACAACACAGATCGACCCTTCTCAGGGTTTGACTACCCTAGATCCACTGGAACAGAAAATTTTGTTCAATATGGATGACAACAGTTGGAATGCTTCTCTAGGCAGCAACACTGACATAGGCACAGGGAGCTTTGGGAATACATTGGAATGTGCAGATTATTTAAGCTCTTTTCCTTCCATTCAAAGTGGGAGCTGGAGTGCTCTGATGCAGTCTGCTGTTGCAGAAGCTTCTAGCAGTGATACTGGGTTACAAGAAGAGTGGAGCGGCCTGACTTTTCAGAACACAGAACTGTCAAATGACCATCAGCCCTCAAATTTTTTGGAGAGTAGAAAGCAACAAACTGGTTGGGTTGATAACAATATGCAGAGTGCCTCTCTACATTGTAAACCTCAACTTCTATTTGATGATTCCAATATGAGCTCTGGCTTCCCTGGGTTCCAGCAATCAGGCATCCAGTTCTCAGCCATACAGAGAGAAGCGATGCGTTCTGATTCCTCACATGAATCTGTGCAGCAGTCTCCTAAAATTGCTGCCAAGTGGTTAGATTGTAATGCTCAACAGAATCAACCCATTGAGGGAATTCAACCAATTCATATAATCCAACCTTTGGAAAATGCATGGCCTGGTCAAAATTTTGAGCATTCAGAAGGCAATGCACGGCAGCAGAGCATATCCTCGTATAAAAATAGTCACCAACGCGGCGATAAACTAATAGGAAGCAAGATGGAATCTTCCTCACCTAGTGGAAATGTCACATTGAATGTTTGCAACAATGAGAAACAACAGAGCTGCTACCAAAGAGAGAAATCTAATGACAGCTATCACTCCAGTGCATCCCAGCATACTATCACAGAAGATGACGTGAGAGAGAACATGTGGCTACATGAAAGTGATTCACAACCTGTGGCACGGGGTAACCGAAAGTCATCTGATCAGGTTTGTCTGAAAGCTTTTTCCTCTTGCAGGTTTCTCTATCATCCAGTGGGAAATTTAGTGGTGAATACTGATACTGCAGAACATGTTATGCTTTCGCAGGTTCTGTGCCGACAAGTCTCCCAAGGATCAAGCAATCACGAGCAAGGATATTTTGCACAGTTCAAGTTTGTTGGTGATGTTTCTAGAAGTGCTGTAGAGTTGGAAAAGGTGAATCATTGTTATTACATTCATCAAGTTCAGTTCTTACAGTTTGTGCTTGCAATATTTGTAATCAGGTAGATTCTTGGTTGTCTTTTTATAGGGATGCTTGCCTGATATTCAAAGGAACTCAAAAGCATCAGAGGAGGTACCTCCTAGGGGCATTGTTGGAGCTAATGTATCTGCCTCCAGTGATAGTTCAGTTGGATACGGTCCAAATCGAACTTCTCAGACAAGGTAGTTATTATATGTCATACTGTTCTCTGTAAGACAGTATCAGAAATGCATGAATCTCTTAGCTGTTTGATTGCTTACAAGGATTATCATGCATTGGAAATGCATTTGTACGATTTTTTTTTCCTTTTCAGCTGACGGATCATATGGGCCTTCTCTATTGTCTTCTTGTTTCATGTTAACTGGTTGTTGTTTCTGGACACATTGCCTCTCACTTTTGTGTCTTGTATCTGATGGAAGCTTTCACTAATTTTAACCATGGCAGTCAAAATATGCTTGAGCTTCTTCACAAAGTTGATCATGGCAGGGAACAAAGAACTGTAACACAATTAAGTACTACCGACTCTTGTCCATTATTGGAGGTGCCAGAAGCAAAAACTCCTGAGGCATTTATGGCTAAATCATATGATCAATCTTTCATTTCACCACGCTTTGGCTTAAGGTTGGCTCCTCCGTCTCAACGGCTGCCCAATTCAAACAGTTTTTTCTCATTGCAGAGCTCTCCACAATCGGTGAGTAGTGCAAGTCTTGGGCACATATATTTATATATATATATATATTCATTTAGGAGATAAGGGGCAGAGCTTGATAGCATAGTCATTCTCTTTCACAGGAATCTTGTCAAAGAAAATGTTTGGATGGTGAATCAATTATTTCTGGACAAAATTATATTGAAGCCTCACATTTGAATATGCAGGGAAACTCTACTGCAACATCCCCTACAGGCCCTTTTAATCTAAGAAATCAGCTTCAATCTCCACAGGCAACATTGCCTGATATGGCAAGAAGACTTCCACAATTTAATTGTGCTACTTCTCCAACATCAAGCTTGTCTGAACAAGTCGGATCTTCAACAAGGCCGCCCAGTGTATGGAGAAATTTACCGACTCAACCACATCTATCTGTCACAGAACCTCACGAGCTTCCCTCTGATTTGCTTTTGTCTGCCGATTCAACAAATACCAATCTCCAGACTCCTTCATGGGCTACACAGGAGCGACATGGTCAAAATTCCTACAAAGGAACTGAATCTCGGGATTTGGGTGCATGTTCCATGAATTCACAAGGCTTTGAATATGGGGAAGAACACCCTGAGAAGGAAAGGTCACAGCAGCAAATTTCTTCAGAAATAGTAGACCAAGCTTCACAGATGGGGGGATTATTTCATGGGCAAGAATCTGTGGCAAAGCATCTCTTGGAAGCAAATGCTGTTGGCTCTGGCTCTTTGATGGCTCGTCCTTACCAGAACTTTAATAGTGCATGGCATGGTGATAAACAAGCGTCAGCTGTTTCTGCAAGAGACCTTGAAGCCTTTGGACGTTCTTTGAAACCATCTAATCTTCATCCGAGTTATTCCCTATTGCATCAAGTGCATTCTCTGACCAATATGGAGACTGATCCAAGTAGGAGGGCTTCAGACAAAAATCACACAGCTGGTTCTGATCTGAATGTTCAGCAGGTAACTGCCGTTGCAGGACATCAGATGATGTATGGACATAATTCAGCTTCACGGCTCAATTCATTTCCAACTAGGGATGTTAAAATGCTAAGCTTCTCATCAGAGATGGGAGATGATCAGTCTGTCAAAGCTTTGTCTCTACCTCTTCAAGATACCCCACAGGAAATGGCCACACATGATCAAAGTTATTTGAGTGATTTGGCATTTAATAGAACAGAACATTCCCAGATTAATGTGCAAATGGCACCTGCCTGGTTTAAGCATTTTGGAACCTTGAAAAATGGGCAGATGTTGCCAATGTATGACGCTAGGACTGCAAATAATTCTGTACAGCAGTTTCCTCTTGGGAGGCCTTTTGAGAATTTGCACATGAATACTTCCGTGGTCCAAGTAAATGTTCCTGGTCCCAGTCAGGTTAGCAGCGTGTGGCCAACTACAGCCACCACTTTGGCAGTGGGTACACTATCACCCCCTTTTGTGTTGTCTAAAGATGCCAGTGATCATAATTTCTCTGTAACGACATCAAAGAAACGTAAAATTGCAGCATCTGAGCTTCTACCATGGCACAAGGAAGTGACACAAAGTTCTAAGAGGCTTCAAACCATCAGGTGTTTGACAT
Organism: Camellia granthamiana; assembly: GCA_036172215.1. Classification (NCBI taxonomy): domain Eukaryota; kingdom Viridiplantae; phylum Streptophyta; class Magnoliopsida; order Ericales; family Theaceae; genus Camellia; species Camellia granthamiana. Next base: position 16,229,920 of record CM069903.1, on the reverse strand, counting down.
GATTAGCATATTTCGTTGGATCAGTCTTACATTTTTGTTTCAATAAATCAAAATCAATCGCACCATTCTTCTCAGTTTAGTTGCTGAAAAGACAGATCAAGAGGAAATAAAAAAAATTTATATTTATTTTGCATTTCTTTAGAAGAAAGCAGCTTCTTCTCTTTGTCAACTCACTTCCCATTGGATCTTTTTTCATCATTTTGAATTTTCTATTGAAGGCTTGAGGTGATGTTCAATGTATTTTAATTTGTTTTTTGTTTTTGCAGTTCGGCAGAACTAGAATGGGTACAAGCTGCAAATCGGCTTGTTGAAAAGGTGTGTTCTTAGTTGGGTTGGTCAGAATAATGAAAACTAATTTTTAAAACATTCAACTGGTTAATTACAAGCTTCAAAAGTGGTTTCTTAGTGCTACTTCTATTGGCAGGTGGAAAATGAGGCTGAAATGATTGAAGATTTGCAGCTATTGGTTCGACCAAAGAAACGGCTTGTCCTTACAACACAGCTTATGCAACAGATGTTTAGGCCTGCACCGGCAGCCATTCTCTCTGCAGATGCTACTTCAAACTGTGACAGTGTGGCCTACTTTGCTGCTAAGCTGGCGTTAGGTGATGCATGCAATTTGATCTATTGCTCAGGAAATGATTCGTGTCTCTTGTCGAATGACAATGACATGTAAGAGTTGCTTTCACCTTAACTGTTATTTTTCTTCGTATTAAATTCCACGCAGCTGAACTTCATCACAAAGAAAGAAGATAAATCTCTTATCTAGGTGCCTGCTGTTTATTGATTTTTATATCTATACTTCGGAGAGAATGTTGACACTTCAAACAAATCTCTATTAAAATTTGTTTAGGATGTCTGAGAAGCCCAAAACTTCTGAGAGAATTGATGAGCAGTATTTCTCAAAAATTGTGGAAGACTTTAGCTGCCGAGCAATGAAACTGGAAAGCGACTTGTTCAGGTATGAATCAAGTTTTCCATTCATGAAAACAATTTTTAGAAACTATTGTCTTGTATCAATTGGAAGATCAAGTATGCTACAGAGACCTGTACATGAAAATGTATCCTACACATGCAGCTTACCAAACCGTATTTTTGTGCTCATCATAGAACTTACCATGTGATTCAACATTTTTTTCTTTTGTTTTGTATATGTTTTGATTCGTTGCTACCAATCAGTACACATGGCATGGGTTACATAAATTTACCCATGAAACCATAATTAGAACTGGGTGAGTAGCCAAATGCAACACCTGAATCTGTACCTCCTGCAAAGTTAGCTAGATAATAAAGATCCCATCTATAATTACGTGCTCTTCCCATCTTTTATGTGGGTCTTGTTTTCAATTTGTGATGCAGATTAAACAAGACAGCATCAATTGTAGACGTAAGAGTGGAATACCAGGAAATAGAGAAGTTCTCTGTCATCAACCGTTTTGCGAAGTTCCACTGCCGGGGGCAATCAGATGCAGCAGAGACCTCATCATCGGGTGGCACAACTCCAACTGTACTGAAATCATGTCCACAAAGATATGTCACTGCATTTCCCATGCCTAGGACAGTGCCTGAAGGAGCACCATGTCTTTCACTTTGATCACTGATGATCAATCACTTCACCTCTTGCATGCCCCTTCGATCCATACTCTGTTTTCCGTTGCCTCTGTCTGTTGCAGCCTGTAGTCTTTTTTCAATAACCTCAATGCCGGTGCACAAGAAAACCAATGAAAAGGGCACCCCCCCAAAAAAAAAAGAAAAAAAAAAGGGGGAAAATTCGGGGAAGGTGAACTGCTAGAAATTGAAGCGGTTTGATCTTTTTGATCAAGCCCGGTTGTTGTCAATTTTGAGGAAGTATATATTGTTCTTAATATATTTTCATGAGAATTTAAGGAGATTCAGGGAGTAACCCAATCATCTTTCCTAGGGTTGTTACATTAATCAACTAAATTTACATGTATTTCATATGAATTTCTGGTAGCTGTGGCTTTGCAGCCATTCTTCTTCTTCTTCCTTTTTTTCCAGGGTTGGTAGAAGAGTTGGCATCATGAAGAAAAACAAGATATTTGGCAACTAAATGAGGCACGGTTTCGGAGGTACCCTTTGGCTCTATTTGATAGCAATGTCGTTTAAAAAAGAATCTATCTACTAATGAGTGTCTTAAATGTATTGGTTAATAAAGCATTTAAGGGTTGTACATTCTTCAACTATCCATTTTTATTGGGGAATGTTCAACCAGTTTAAGCCTATTATTGAGTGCTGTATGAGCACTACTAAGAAATGCCTCCAGTGACAGTTACCCTCTGCTCTAGCATTCTTCTTGGTGGAGTTTTGTTTACTAAATGCAGGTGGTTTTAAATCATAATTTCCTAACCTAGTAGTTTTAAACTTATTTTCCAAACTCAGGATGTTTCATGAAGTTTTTTTATTCAACTATAGTTGTGTTTTGAATCATGACTTCATAAAATAACTTGAGTTTGGAAAATATGTTTAAAACGGCTTCATTTGAAAATTCAATTTCCAAACATTTGTATTTGGTAAAAAAAAAACCTTGGACTGTATATAAATTATTGGCGAAGCTTCTAGAACTCCACAACTGATATTGGGGTTTTGTTTGGTGAAGTTTTATACTGTGTCTATTTGTTGGTTTTGTTTTTTTCTGACTAAAGCACTTTATTGTAGGGGGGGACAAAAGGTCCCTGACAAAGATCTCATGTTTACTATAGTAACTACTAAAATTCTATTGTTTGTTTTGTTTATTCTGATTAAAAGTACAAAGTTTTCAGACAATGATTCTGTGGCCCTTATTTATTAATGTCATCATAAAATCAAGTAGGATAAGATGGATGGGGAGATTGAAAGAAAGACAAAAGGAGAGACTTATTGCAGAGGACCCAAAAAGCTTTTTATTTTGGTTGGAACGATTGAATCGATTCTCCTGTACCTCAATTGTCTTTTTCCATTAAGACTTTTGTTTTGTAATAAAATAAAATTTAAAAAAAAAAAAAAAAAAAAAAAACAAATTGACTAAAAGTGTCACTGACGTCAGTATTGTTCTTAGATTGAGATGCCATTAAATAACTAACTAAACTAACCGACTTGTGATGTCCACCACCACCACCATCACCCTGTCAGCATCATCAGAATCTATATCAGGTGTCTGATTGAGAAGGTGTGATGATGAGAGCAACACAGATTCATTTGAATTGCCCCCTTCATAAAGAAGAATGAAACAAAACAAAAAAAAGGAAGATAGTCAATTCTCTCTATGAAAAAGCATAAAATAATGAGTGGGGTTGATTTTATATATGTATATCCTAAAGAAGATTTTTTGCTGACAACATGGAGGCTTTTTGTGCTTGGGTGGGACACAAAAATCCCCATGCTCACAATGTCCACGTGGGGTGGTGGTGAATTTTATTGAGAGATTTTTGGATTTTTTTGTTCTCTACTTTATCACATAAATACATGTAGTTGTTTTCTATTCTGGGTGGTCCTAAAAGATATTTCGCAACTTGGTATTGGTATTTGGTTGTATATATATGGAGAGAGAGAGAGAGAGAGAGAGAGAGAGAGAGAGAGAGAGAGAGAGAGAGAGAGAGAGAGAGGATAGCTTTTTAATCAACCGCCAACGCGCGAGTGTCTTGGAAAATAACTTTGGATATACTTTGTTGGATTTGAACTTTAGAATGGTCAATTACAAAAAATTATGGTGCTGATGTGTCAGCTTGTTTCATTGTTGGACAGGAATGGATTTGCTTTCTTATTACCATACGATTTCCCATCTTTGAATGTGCATCTCATTGGTAAAAGAATCTCATTCCCAAGTGTTTGAAAAAATTCAATAATTTTATGTAGAAATTTTTTTTGATCTCAATGTCTAGTTTGACTTTTTCTTGGATAGGAATGTGAGATTGGGATCAAACTCCCTCTTAGTTTAGGAAATTGATTTATTGGAAATGGAAAATTAAGAATTACATTTTCGTTCAAAACGGTGGAATCATGAAACTTGGAATCATATTTTTATTCTCCCTCAAGATCATTGTCATTCAAACATAATCTATGAATAAATTTATGTCACAAAATTAGAACATAATGACAAGAAAAATCAATCATAAACGAAACAAAGTACTTTATAGATAAACTCAATCACACAGTATGGATCCATCTGGGTTGTTTTCCCTCCCTCCATTCCCCTATTCTGACTGATATACTCTTTCCACTGCTGATTCACCAGCCTATGAGATTGCCTGCATCTCTCAAAAACTTGCTATGGAAGACTCATTCCTGTTAAAAGCCAAAGCTTTCCAAAACAAAAACAACTAAACTCTCAAAAAATTCTTGCTGATTTTATATTGCTTCAATTTTTGTGAGAAAATTATTTTCAAAATTTAAAAAATTTTATAGTGTTTCCTAAAAAGTTCGATAAATGATTATGTAAATATAGTGCATACTAAAATCCAGTACTTAAGGCCATGTTTTCGCGACTTGAGTGACCGAATTACCATGGTTGTGGGTCCAACCCATAACGTATTTGGTAGTGAAATGTGAGGGCAGATTGATAGTCTAAGCGGCTTAATAATCCCCCTCAGTAGGATGATTAGTTTAGTTGGGTTTTGAGTGGAATTAAGAAAATAGTGAGGGGATTGAGTTTATTTTATATAAAAAAATTATTTTTTCTTACCAAGTGCATCTGTTTGTTTTAATATTTGTTTTAGTTTTTTTAATATAAAAATAATTTATTTATTTATTTTATATAAAAATAATTTAAAATTTTATCACTAACCATCTTCTATACTATCATCAAAACAAACACACTTTTACTTATTTCTCCTAACTAACAATCTCCATGTTAATAATCTCTTCACTAATCATCCTCTCACTAATAATTTCATCTAACCTAATTCCCAAACAAACGTGACCTAAAGGCCTTGTTTGTTTAGGTTGAGTAGGACAATGAGTGCTGGTGGAACTAAGTGAGGGGGGTTAATAGTGTAATAGTATTAAGTTAGAAATGTAAAATAAATTTTGTTTGTTTGTATAATAATATGATAGTATTAGTTTGTTGGAATTAAATTTATGAATTTATGTAAAAATTCTCAATATATATATATATATATAAACTTTATTATTTTTATAAAATAGGAATATAATAATATTTTCACAGTAAATTCAAGGAGAGGTAATAGAAGAGTACTTTTATTACTCACTTGTAGATGCTATCCAACAGTAGGCTATCCAACAGTCGTAGGTTGCTCGCAACTTTTCTTTTTGTTTTTATAAAAATAGTTCTCAAAAATTCAAATGCAACTTTTTAGTATGTTCTAAAATGGATTGCTTTCAAACAATTTTCCTTATAACAGTTTTGGGAAACAGTTTGCTAAGTAATTATTCTATAGTTTTTGGAAAATAAAACATAAAACATAAACATAACCAAACAGACCTCTAGGTTTTTTCTGTTTTTTGGTCATTTACAGGCAGCCCACAAGTCACATGAGCACATGAAAGCCCACCAGTTCTTGAGCAAACCCAGGCCCAGGAACTAACTAGCCATTGGGCCTTGAAGCTACGAAGGGCCTTCTCCAAGGGTGACACCACTTTGGACTGGTTAACAACCCAAATGATTTAAAGTTCAATTTCTCTCAAATTCAAGTATTCATAAAACTCATTATTGATCATATTTTGTTTATCTAAACCATTCATTTTATAATGTATATCATCTCTAAAAAAAACTAAATCAATCTAATAATTATAAGATTTTTATTTTATTATTTTTGTCTCAAAAAAAAAAAAAATAGTCTATTTTCAAATTAAACTTTTTGTCTATTTTTTCAAAGACATGATAAAATAAAAAGATTACATCGAATTGATATATTTACTTAGATTTATAAATGATATATAGAAAAATTTATAAAATAAAAACAGAACCCATAATAAATCCTACAAATTTATTTGCAAGCCTTGGCAAATAAGGATATTATTTTAACGGAACAAGTATTTGGCGGAAGTAATGGGATGGGACAAGTGTCGTCCCCACCGAGATTTGGAAAACTATATATATATATTGGGCTTAAATATTTTCTTCAATTTTCCTCACTAAAATTTTGAAAACGTTATTTTCACCTATAATTTTATAATTTTCTTTGATTTTGTCGCAAGAATGCACTGATTAATGAGGAAAAATAAATGGTACAAATAATGGGCGGATACATTAATAGAGATATGGAAAGATTGGAAATATATATATATATATTAGGTTTTAAATTTTTTCCTTCACTAACACTCTAAAAATGTTATTCATGCCTATTATTATTTTATAATTTTTTTGATTTGCCCTTCTAGATTTCTAGAAAATATCATTTCAATCTATAGTTTTATATACTTGTCCATCTAATTTTGCTTTTGCCCCTCTAGGATTTTCCACACTAAAAATATATTTTTTTCTATAATTTGGTGCATGTTTTTTGCCTCAAGGGATCAAAATCCTGGCTCCGTCCCTAAAACAAATCCATCTGGTTTCCATCGATATAGATTGGAAACAAACATGCATGGGAGGATAGGAATGTCCCATGGAAATTATCTCCCTTGTCATGCCTGGGAAACATGAGGAGTTCATAAAAGAGATAAACGAATCCGAGGGCAACAAAGCTCACTTAATTGCACTATTGCTGATCAGAACCCTCAGTCGGGCCATGGAAGTTGGAGAGAAGATGAGAATCAACTCTTCCAGCAGCTGCCCTGTTAGTCTTACAATGATGCAAAGGGAATACTAAATATTGTGAACAAAAAAGTCCTTGGCAATTCCAAAAAAAAATAAAGATAAGTAAATAGGGTAGGAAAAAATAAATAAATAAATGAACTGCAACAACAGCCAAATAAGGGAGACAACACTAATACATGTCCATTATACAGCAAAGAGACAATGCAAATACCTAAGAATTCTAAGAATACTATGCATGATGGGCTAAGTATGATTCATACCAGTCAAATCCATGGCAAACTTACACAAGCAAAACCAACTACTAGAATGTTACAGCCTTAGTTTTCAGCAAATAATTCGAAGTTGTAAATATTGTATGATTGCTTGATCGATGAGGAAAAAAAAAAGAAAAAAAAAGTAGTAAAACCAACTACTCCAAAAGGCCCCAGCATCATATATAGGCAAAAACCAATTATGCAGCATCAGCTCAGGTACATGGAATTGGCTATTCTTTAGTAATTTTCAACTGATACAATCCAGCAATTAGCAAATTATTGTAATGTCGCTTTAGAACAGGACAGGACAGGATGATTGGTTACATTTAAATCATCTAATAATATGTACGAAAATCAGATTTATTCTACAGTTTCAACTATTAAAGTCAATTAAATCATTTGCTGTGTGAAAAGATGACTTGTGAAAATTTATGCCTCCATCGACCTGCCATTCTCTAAGAAAATGAGACAATCACACGTCTGATGTTGGGCACAGAGAGATTCCATTAATTACTCATTGGAAAATTGAAAACAACTGATAGATACATGAAAGAGAATCAACAAATGTGAAACCCTAGTCCTTACAATACTTCCATGGACTGATATATGGTTTCATTTTCTTAACATAACCAAAAAATAACAATAATAAATCCCCAAAGGTCGATGAAACCGAAGCCAAAATTCCAAAGAACAGCAGTGTAAAGACAAGGTAAACAGGCCAAACAATATCAATAAAGCCAATCACAAAAATGAAAACAATACTGGACAGGAAGAAAGTGACGGAATATATTCCAACTTTGAGCATCATATAAACATTTTTAACAAAAAAACAAATGGACAAAACCTTAAGCACAGAATTCTCAGTCATGCCTCCATGGCTACATTATAAAAGTCCTGCAAACTTCCAGTTCAGGAAGTACTTGCAATATTAGTAGTATCTCAAGTGATTAAGTAAAAGAACAAAGATGGGCAAACCACATGTTTTAGTTATACCTTATCCAGCACAAGGCCATGTAATTCCTATTTTAGAGCTTGCCCAATGCTTAGTCACACACAGTATCGAAGTCACTTTTGTGAACACTGAATTCAATCACAAAAGGGTCATGAATGCATTGTCAGACAAACACAAAGTAGGGGGACATATACATCTGGTTTCAATCCCAGATGGGATGGAATCCTGGGAGGATAGGAATGACTTGGGGAAGTTAACAAGCTCAATCTGCCAGGTCATGCCTGGGAAGCTGGAAGAGCTCATAGAAAGGATTAATGGATCCAATGACAACAAGGTCACTTGCATTATTGCTGATGAGTCCGTGGGATGGGCTCTGGAAGTTGCAGAGAAGATGCAAATCAGGCGAGCAGCCTTTTGGCCAGCAGCAGCTGCACTGTTGGCTTTGGCATTCAGCGTCCCAAAGATGATTGAAGATGGAATAATAAACAATCATGGTAAGACCTCATATACAAACTTACTCTTCTGCTTCGGCATAACACACAAATTTAGCAAAAAAAGGGCAACCCAGTGCCCAAAGCTGCTGCCAAAACAGGGCATGGGGAGAGCAAGGTATACGCAATGCTACACACAGATCTAGCCATATATTAAATTACCATTTTTCATTGGGGAAAAAAATGGGGGTTCAAGAATTTATTCTGCCAGGTGATTAGTGACATGTTTTAGGATTAACATAAACAAGGTGAAAAACTTAAACAACGAACTTGAGTGGGAAAAGAAACAAATGACCTCAATGCAAATTAATAATAATACAGCAGAAAAAAAACATGTTTTTTGCACTATAAAACAATATGAAGCCTGGAATTCTACAAAGAATTTATAAATCACTGATAAACATTAATTACTACAGTAAGCATGGCTATGAATAAAAATGATCTTAACAACAAAAGGCAACAATAAAAAACAATAATAATAAATTTTGGACAATTTATCACTATCTAAGGAGCACGGACACGAACACGAACACGAACACAAACACACGACACAACATGCAACATGCTATCACATCAATTTTCAAAAGGTGCACGACACAACAAGAAATGTGAGGAACACACACAAAGTATATGGTTTTAAATACTGATTATATGTCATATATATGAATTTTTCATTCAAAGAAAATAAAAATTGCAACACAATACTAATTCTTAAAGTTTAAAGGAGGAGGAATTAATAGGTATAAATCTATATTGTTTTAATTTTATCATTTTATCCTCTAAGTTATATTTGTTCAAACTTACAATATGTTTCATGTATGTCTAACCTATGGACATGTACAATTCCCCAAGTGTCCGAAGTGTCTTAGGGTCCAAAATTTTTCTAAAGACAATGGCACATTTGGATGTGTCCAACGTGTGTTAGGAAGCGTCCGATGAGTGTCGGTGCCAAACATGCATCTAACATGAACATGGACACACACAATAGAAGTGTCCATGCTTCCTTTGTAACCAAAAAGGTGATGCATAAATACTATGCCCTGGCAAGGTTCAAATATTGGGAGAAGTAGAAATCGGTTGAAAAATAGAAACACTTAGATGCTACTTTCTTAAACTAGCTAAATTTAATTTTAATCCACAAAAATACCTTTGATTTAAAAACAAATGGTTTGCATCACGCTGTAACTTAAATAATTTGGTTATCCTTTTCTTATATTTACTTTTGATTTAATTCATTGTTTATTTTGTTTTTATCAATTTTTTTATGGCAGGAATACCAACAAAGGATCAGATAATTCGGCTGTCACCAACCATGCCCGCCATGAGCACAACACAATTTGTGTGGGCATGCATTGGGGACTTGACCACACAGAAAATTATTTTTGAAGTTGTTACAAGAAATAACAAGTCCGTGGGACTGGCAGACTGGCTGATTTGCAATTCAACTTATGAGTTAGAGCCTGCAGCATTTAGCTTATTTCCAAATATCTTGCCTATAGGCCCACTTTTGGCAAGCAATCGGCTTGGACATTCAGCAGGTTACTTCTGGCCAGAAGACTCAACTTGCTTGGAATGGCTTGATCAACAGTCAGCAAACTCAGTCATCTATGTTGCATTTGGGAGCTTCACAGTTTTTGATAATATCCAGTTCCAACAATTGGCTTTGGGGCTTGAACGCACCAACAGGCCATTCTTGTGGGTTGTGAGGCCAGATATAGCTGATGAGAACAATGATGCTTACCCAGAAGGATTCAAAGAAAGAGTAGCAACTCGTGGTCGAATGGTAGGTTGGGCACCTCAGCAGAAGGTCCTGAATCATCCTTCTGTTGCTTGCTTTCTAAGCCATTGTGGCTGGAACTCTACCATGGAAGGCCTAAGCAATGGAATCCCTTTCCTATGCTGGCCATACTTTGCTGACCAGTTTCTTAACCAGAGTTACATTTGTGATGTTTGGAAGGTTGGATTGGGGTTTAACTGCAATGAAAGTGGTATCATCAAACAAGGAGAAATTAAAGATAAGGTGGAGCAACTGCTCAATGACAAGACAATCAAAGCAAGGGCTTTGGATCTAAAGGAAGTGGCTGCAAAAAGCGTTAAAGAAGGTGGCTGCTCTCACAATAACTTTAACAATTTTATTGAATGGTTGAAGACGTAGACAAGTTGTTTAGGCTGCAAACAAGCATGGTTTTATTTCTGGGTTTTTTTCCTTTCTGTGTTATCATATAAAAGAGTCAAGCAAAAGATAAGACAGTAAATGCAAAGAGAGAACTACGAAATGTCTTGTGTGTCACTAGTTCTAAAGCAAATAATAGTTTTTGGTGTTGTTACTATATATTAGACAAGACAGTTAATGCAAAAGAGAACTATGAGAATGCCATGTCTGTCACTAGTACTAAAGCAAAAAACTTCTTTTTTTAAATCAAAAAAAAAAATGGCAACCTCACAGCGACATATTAAACCATTTGTCTCGAAAAATAATCAAAACAAAATTAAAACAAACTTTATAGAAAATGAGATAATCAGCATAGATACTAGCAACCATTGTAGCAAATAAGGAACTCACAATTATGCAGTATTTTAGTGTCACCTTACACAACCAGGTCAACAAGCCTCGTAGGATCTCGACTCTTTATCTGAGTCAACTTGTTTCCCATCAGATACTACATGTACAGTCTTCATCTCTTGGAGAAAGCTACATTAAACTGAAGCAATGATTATCACCAAGTAGAGCAGTAGACAAGGTCTATGAAGCATGGACACGGACATGGACACGCATACGGACACGGACACGGACACGGGACACAGCAATTTCTAAAAAATAGGGACACGGACACGGCAGGGGACACGACAATTTTTTTTAATTTTTTTATAAATATTTTTATTTTAATACACATTAATTATTTTATTTATTTATTATATTTTTTAAATAATTAATTTTTTAATTTTATTTTATATACATATGTTTATTTTTATTTATTTATTAATATGTATGAATATATATTATCTTACAATATATATTAAATATATTACATGTTATATAATAACTATTATATAATATATAATAATAATAGTTATTATATAATCAATAAACCCTCTCAGATAAAACTACAGATGCAAGGGAGAGAGAGAAGGAGAGAGAGTGAGGGAGACAGGGTCGAGGTAGCGATCGCGAGAGAGAGAGAGAGACTGTGAAGGCGAGAGAGAGACAGATCGCGATCGTCTGGGGTGTTCGATCGACTGATGGAGCTTGGAGCTTCGATCTGAGAGAGACAGATCGCGATCGTCTGGGGTGTTCGATCGATTGATGGAGCTTGGAGCTTCGATCTTCGACTGGATTCATGGAGCTTCGATCTTCGACAGGTTTGTCTTTCTTCACTCTCTTCCTTCACACTCTCTCCTTTGTCTCTCCCTCCTTGCCGTGTCTCACGCCGTGTCCAGATCTGGACACGCGTGTCCCCTACAAGAAAAACAATTAAATTAAAGGGACACGGCAGATGGCGTGTCCCGTACGTGTCCCCGGCGTATCCACGTGTCCAACACCGCCACGGCGCTGATTTTGCCGTGTCTATGCTTCATAGGACAAGGTAATAAACCAAACAACAGCTGTAGAGCAGCTCAAAGCACAAAAGTAAAACTAGACAAGAAAAAAAAAATTACAAAGAGGAAGAGCAGGTTCCCAATTTGGACCCACATATAAATATTGAAGCATATAAAAAAATTTACAATGAAAAAGAGTTGGTTCCCAACTTGGACCCACATATAAATATTAAAAAACATATGGACAAAACTTTGAGCACATAAAAATAAAAATAAGAACTTGAACCCACATAAAAATATTAAAGCATATAAAAAAATTACAAAGAAGAAGAGTTGGTTCCCAACTTGGACCCACATATAAATGTTAAAAAACATATGGACAAAACTTTGAGCACATAAAAATAAAAATAAGAACTTGGAGCCACATAAAAATATTAAAACATATAAAATTACAAAGAAGAAGAGTTGGTTCCCAACTTGGACCCGCATAAAGATTAAAGCATATGGACAACACTTTGAGCATAAACCTCTGTGGCTACCTATAATAGTAAGAAATTGAGTTATAAAAGTATCTGCCATATTAGTGATTTCTCAAGTAGCAAAGATGCGCAAACCACATGTTTTAGCTATACCGTATCCTGCTCAAGGCCATGTCCTTCCCATGCTGGAGCTCATGCAATGCTTAGCCAAACATGGTTTCAAAGTCACATTTGTGAACACTGAATTTACTCAAGAAAGAGTCATCAACGCATTGGCAGGGAAAGACAGTATAGAGAATCATATACATCTGATATCAATCCCAGATGGGTTGGAACCCTGGGAGGATAGAAATGAATTGGGGAAGTTAACAGAAGCAATCTTCCAGATCATGCCTGGTAAGCTGGAAGCGCTCATAGAAAAGATTAATGGATCAGACAACGGCAAGATCACTTGCATTATTGCAGATCAGCTCTTGGGATGGGCCCTTGAAGTTGCAGAGAAGATGCAAATCAAGCGAGCTGCCTTTTGGCCTGCTGCAGCTGCACTCTTGGCTTTGAAATTCAGCATCCCAGCGCTTCTTGATGATGGGATAATAAACGATAATGGTAAAACCTCATATCCTAACTCCTGATTCTTCTGCAACAGCATAACATATTAAAATAGACAAATTTAGCATTTAGTTTTGATTACCTGTTTGAATAACACAACATGGGGCTCAAGAATTTATTATGCTGGGTGACTAGGGAAACATTTTGGAAAATTATCACGGTGAATAAGCTTGAAAATAAACATGAGGGGAAACAATCAATTCATGACAACAAAGAAATAAACGATAAAAAATAAAATAAGAGGAAACAATGCATATTTTGTCACTATAGAACAATGTTCAGCCTGAAATTTTACAAGTAATTCATAAATCAAGCATCCTACACATGATAACTACCGTAAAGTGGGCTGTTATTAAAGGATGACCGAAACAACAAATAACAAAAGCAAAAACTGGAAAACTTACCACTGTGAATCTGTCAGGGTAACTGCAAAGGTGATGCACACACAGTATAGCCTTGCAAAGTTTTGAATATTGGAAAAAAAACTTTTCCGCTTGAGTCTAAACATAAATATATTTAGATCTTACAGTGATAAAATTGTTACGATTCATTTTGCATCCACAAAACAATTATCCCTTTTCAAAAAGAAAAGGTCCACATCATGCTACAAGGTAATCAATTTTGTTATCCTTTTTCCTATCATCATTGCCGGTGGTATCACTTTATTTTTATAAAGTTATTAATTTATTATTGTCCTTTTCTTTTCTTTTTTTTTTTAACAGGAACACCTACCAAGAATCAAATGATTCAACTATCATCAACCATGCCCGCCATTAGCACATCACACTTAGTGTGGGCATGCATTGGTGACTTGACCACACAGAAAATTATTTTTGAATTTAATGTAAGAAATAACAGGTCTGTGCAAGTGGCAGACTGGCTGATTTGCAATTCAACTTATGAGCTCGAGCCTGCAGCATTTAGCTTATTTCCAAATATCTTGCCCATAGGTCCACTTTTGGCAAGAAATCAACTTGGAAATTCAGCAGGCTACTTCTGGCCAGAAGACTCAACTTGCTTGGAATAGCTTGATCAACAGCCAGCACACTCAGTCATCTATGTTGCATTTGGGAGCTTCACGGTTTTTAACCAGATCCAGTTCCAAGAATTGGCTTTGGGGTTTGAAATCGCTAACAGGCCATTCTTATGGGTTGTGAGGCCAGATATAACTGATAAGAACAACGATGCTTACCCGGAAGGATTCAAAGAAAGAGTAGCAACTCGTGGGCAAATGGTAGGTTGGGCTCCTCAGCAGAAGGTCCTGGGTCATCCTTCTGTTGCTTGCTTTTTAAGCCATTGTGGCTGAGACTCTACCATGGTAGGTGTTACAGGGTCAATTTTTGTTTCAAATTTCCAACCTGTAATGGCACTAAGTTGGGCACTTAGTCTCAGCTAAGCATACACGAATTACTCACTATAAGTTTTGTAAGCAAGCAAGCATACACAAGTAGATTACAGGAACCGTTCCCAACCTTTATTATCACCAAATAATACAAGGATACATGAGCATTCGTACAGATAACATGATTTGTCTAAATCTCTCTATGCCTTAACATTTATAGGCATTTTACAAATCAGTTATGAGCAGTTGACACCCCCAACTGCTAGGGCAAATTCAAACCAACAAGGCTGCTGCAGATTGTAACTGCTGGAAATTGCCTGGAACTGTCTTGGACCAGTCCCTTAATTCTAGCAGGCTTTGTCATGACTGTTGCAAGCATAACTGCTATAAACTGCCCTGTCTGTCAGCTTTGCATCATGCCAAGGAACTGCTATGAACTGTCTATCCATTTCAGCCTTTTGAACCCTCCTGAGTTTAACCCACGAAATTGTAAGTCTTGGTCTGCCATAAGGTGTCTTGCCCACTAATCTGTTTGACCCAACAAGTCTATGCTGCCAGCAGCATTCGGGCTAAGTATAGCCGTTCATTTGCCCACATGAAACATTACTCGCCTTTGGGTCTGGTGGCATTGCCACTATCACATTGTTACCTTGATTTAGGCATGCCTCCCTCATGCCTGACTTGGACCTTGACGTAGGTGCAAGGTGCCACCCCATGCCAAGCTGTGTGTCCAAGTCTTAAGGTGCTAACAGTAGGCCTAAGCAATGGAATCCCTTTCCTATGCTGGCCATACTTTGCTGACCAGTTTCTTAATCAGAATTACATTTGTGATGTTTGGAAAGTTGGATTGAGGTTTAACCATGATGAAAGTGGGATCATCAAACAAGAAGAAATTAAGGATAAGGTGGAGCAACTGCTCGGCAACAAGACAATCAAAGCAAGGGCTTTGGATCTAAAGGAAGTGGCTACAAAAGTGTTAAAGAAGGTGGCTGCTCTCACAATAACAATTTTATTGAATGGTTGAAGACATAGACAAGTTGTTTAGGCTGCAAACAAGCTTGGTTTTATTTCTGGGTTTTTTTATTTCTGTGTTATCATATAAAAGCGTTATGAAGAAAAAACTATGAGGATGTCTTGTGTGTCGCTAGAGCTAAAGCAAAAACAGTTTTTGGTGCTGTTTGTATACATTAGAGAAGACAGGTAATGCAAAAAGATAACTATGAGAATGCCATGCCAGTCACTACTACTGTAGCAAAAACAGTTTTTTTTTTTTCTTTTTTTAAATTGATAACTTCAGAGCAACAAGTTAACAAATTATTTTGAAAACCAATAATAAATAAATAAATAAAACTTTTTAGAAAATGAGACAAGCAGGATACATACTAGCAGCCAGCGTAGCAAATAAGTCACTCACCCTTATGCTAGTGTCACCTTACACAACCAGATCTACAAGCCTCGTAGGATCTCCTCTAATTGTATATGATGGTATGCGAACTTGTTTCCCAGTAGATAATACATGTCCAGTCTTTCATCTCTTGGAGAAAGCTACATTAAACTAAAGGAATGATATCCCCAAGGACAGCAGTATAAAGACAAGGTAAAAACCAAACAACAGCTGTAGAGCACCTCAAACCACAAAAGTAACACTAGACAAAAAAAATTACAAAGAAGAAGAGTGAGCATGTACTCTGAGCATGAAAAAACTTACAAAAAAAATTACACTGGACAACACATTGTGGGCCTCTGAGACTACCAATAATAGTAGGAAATTTAAGTCATTGAAGAATTTGCCATATTAGAAATATCTGTGGTGATTGAGAAAAATAACAAAGATGGGCAGACAACATGTTCTAGCCATACCTTATCCTGCTCAAGGCCATGTCCTTCCCTTGCCGGAGCTCATGCAATGCTTAGCCAAACATGGTTTCAAAGTCACATTTGTGAACACTGAATTTACTCACAAAAGGATCATGAATGCATAGTCAGGGAAAGATAACATAGAGGATCATATACATCTGGTTTCAATCCCAGATGGGTTGGAACCCTGGGAGGATAGAAATGAATTTGGGAAGTTAACAGAATCAATTTTCCACGTCATGCCAGGGAAGCTGGAAGAGCTCATAGAAAATATTAATGGATCAGACAATGACAAGATCCCTTGCATTGTTGCAGATGAGCTCTTGGGATGGGCCCTTGAAGTTGCAGCGAAGATGCAAATCAAGCGAGCTGCCTTTTGGTCTACGGCAACTGCACTCTTGGCTTTGGGATTCAGGATCCCAGAGCTGCTTGATGATGGGATAATAAACAATAATGGTAAGAACTTGTAGAAAATTAATGTATAGATAATATTGATTGATCTCAATATTCTGATTTATGAAGACCATATTACACTCCTTATATAGGAGAGAACAAGAGCTACTATTTGTGCCACTATCACCACTAAGAGCCACTATCTATATCCTTACATATTATATACATCCACTACATCCACTATCTAGATCACTAACTACATCCACTATCTAGATCACTAACAATACATTACATATAATATACTAACAGCCCCCCTCAAACTCAAGGAGGATAGAGACTAGCCAACTTGAGTTTGGAGAGAGTAACAAAGCAGGAAAATAAACTGAAAATAAAATAAAAGTGGATAGGAGACACTGTATGGTCGTGTCAGACCGTTGTAGAAGACCGTATGGTTATGGCAGACCGATGTAGAAGCCAGTTTATAGGGTCATGTCGGACCGTTGTAGAAGATAGTTTATGGGGTCATATCGGACCGATGTAGAAAACAGTTTACGGGGTCATGTCGGACCGTTGTAGAAAACAGTTTACGGGGTCATGTCGGACCGTTGTAGAAGACACTATATGGCTGTGTCGAACCGTTGTAGCAGATAACCGAAATCAATGTCGGAACAGTTTACCGAGTCTTGTGGAACCCATATAGGAGCTAACCGGAATCAATGTCGGGACAGTTTACCGAGTCTTGTCGGACCCATATAAGAGCTAACCGGAATCAATGTCGGGACAGTTTACAGAGTCTTGTCGGACCCATATAGGAGCTAACCGGAATCAATGTCGGGACAGTTTACAGAGTCTTGTCGGACCCATATAGAAGCTAACCGGAATCAAAGTCGGGACAGTTTACAGAGTCTTGTCGGACCCTCAAAAGGCGTGTCCAATCTTATCAAAAGGCGTGCCATCAAAAGACGTGCCATCAAAAGGCGTGCCCGACAGCCATCAAAAGTCGAGCCATCAAAAGGTGTGCCCGACAGCCATCAAAAGTCGAGCCATCAAAAGGCGCGCCGAGCGGCGCGCGATACGCGTGTCTGCCATGCCTATTTAAACCAAGGCGAGACTGCCGCTGATGCAGAGCAAACCAGCTGAAAAAACTCTTCGTTCTCTCTGTAACACTTCTGAGAGAGATAATCTGTAACACGCTGTTGCTCTGAAAATGGCTTCTTCTTCCCGCCCCGTTACCCAGAACATAGCCTCTTCGTCCCGTGGTCTTACTCTCTTTCCCGACCTCAACGAGGCCACAACCCAGAATATAGCCCTTGAACCTCAACCAAGTGCCCCTGGACCAAGCGCCCCTGATTTTACGCCGTTGAACTTTCCAATGTTGTCAGTTGAGCAGAAAATGGCTGCTCAATCTGATATTGAGGCCAATCATTATACTCTGAAGTCATGTGTTGAGACAATGACGGCGGTCAACAACCTGTCGCACCGGCTTCAGAGTAGAACAAATGAGGTGCAGCAGGTAAAAGCCCAACTGGCTCTGCTCCAGAGCATGTATACGGATGCCCGAGCAGAGATATGTGTGCTGAAGGCAGAAAATAAGGAACTGAAGCGGAAGGCCACCGTGATGCTCAGATTTGGAGGTCCGCCATATGTGACAGTTGAGGAGTAACGGGAAGTGAACGTGCTCGGCGGCGTGGGAAACACGGAGGCAGCACCGGCAAGGGACGCCCAAGACAAAGGCAAGAAGAAGAGAACAGCTGAAGAGGCGAAGAAGTGAGGCTGGTTGTTTGTTTGTTTGTTTGTTTTTTTTTTTTTTTTTTTTTGTGGTGTAAAAATGTGATCGGGGTTGATCCCCGAGATGAATAAAATAAGGTAAGGTTTGGTGTGCAAATCTGAATGGTATGAATTTGATTTGAAAAAGATTAAAAATAATGTGAAAGAAAAAATAAAGAAAGAAATTGGACGGATGAGCATTGCCAAAAAAACTTGCAGAGGATGGTGCTGCAAAAACTGATGAACCAAATGCAGGAATAGTTGATGCACCAAAGGCAGATAAATATGAAGCAGTAAAGCGGTTTGACTGCGTAGCTGAGGCACCAAAGCCAATCCCACCTTTATCTCCTGACAGGTAGTCCTCCCACCGGAGTCCTCATCAACCAAACAACAGTTTCTGGAAAGCCCATTTGCTGAGTTATAATTCTGAGTCTAACCCACTTTTCTTTTCCCCTCAAAACCAAAAGAAACTCAACAACCCTCTTCTGGGTCTCACAGATTCAGAAGATATCAAGTTGGTTTTTGAGGTCTTGTTGAGGAAGAAAAGAAGGAACACTGTGATAGTTGGTGACTCTGTGTCCATCACTGAAGGGCTTGTTGGAGAAGTAATGGGTACGATAGAGAAAGGAGATGTACCTTATGACGAATTGAAATCAACTCATTTTATAAAATTTCAGTTCTCATCAGTACCTTTGAGGTTCATGAGGAGAGAAGAGGTGGAGATGAACCTATCAGACCTGAAAAGAAAGGTTGATTCTCTGATTGCATCAGGAAAAGGGGGTGTGATTATCTATACAGGAGACTTGAAATGGACAGTTGAAGACTCAACAAGAACAGTAGTAGTAGCTAGTGATGATTATAATTATGTTTATAATCCAGTTGATCATCTAGTTGCAGAGATAGGAAGGTTGATTTCTGATTACAGCAATTCAAACACAAAGGTTTGGTTAATGGCTACTGCAAATTATCAAACCTATATGAGGTGTCAGATGAAGCAACCTTCTCTTGAGATCCAATGGTCACTCCAAGCTGTTTCTGTTCCATCTGGTGGACTTGGTTTGAGTCTCCATGGCCATGCTACTACTACCAGTGTTGTCCATGAGTCAAAGATAAGTAGCTTCTCACAAAACCCATCAAAAGTAGTGCTGGAAACAAAGGCCTTTTCTGGGAAGGAACAATACCTGGTGTGAATGAAAAAGTACTCTGTTCGAATTCATCATTTGTCTGCTTCTGAAAGGATGGTGCAACTGACTGAGACAATGGGGATTGGGCAGAGACTGATCCAAATAAAGGTGAACTTGATGTGTATTGATAGAGATTACAGCGGAATAGGTTGAGGTCCGGCGGACGGCCAAGGCAAGGTTGCCGCCCGCCGGTAAGGCGAAGAACACCAAAAGCTTAACCTATAGCTCTGATACCATGTAGAAAATTAATCTATAGATAATATTGATTGATCTTAATATTCTGATTTATGAAGACCATATTACACTCCTTATATAGGAGAGAACAAGAGCTACTATTTGTGCCACTATCACCACTAAGAGCCACTATCACCACTAAGAGCCACTATCTATATCCTTACATATTATATACATCCACTACATCCACTATCTAGATCACTAACAATACATTACATATAATATACTAACAGAACTCATATACTAACTCTTGATTCTTCTGATACAGCGTACCATACTAAAACAGAGACAAATTTAACAATTAGTTACGATTACCTGTATGAATATAACACAACATAGGGGCTCGATAATTTATTATGCTGGGTGACTGAAGAAAAATTTTAGAAGATTATCATGGTGAATAAGCTTGGCAAGGAACATGAGAACGAAAGAAGCAACTCATGACGTTAAAGAAATAAAAGACTAGAAAATAGAAAACAAAGCATATTTTGCCACTCTAGAAGGCTGGAATTTGACAAGTAATTCATGAATCAAGCATCCAAAACATGATAACTACAGAAAAATTTGGCTGTTATTAAACGATGACAACAACAAAACAGTGACAATAAAAATTAATAAAAATAAAAAATGGAAAATTTATCACTGTGCATCTATCAGGGTAACTGCAAAAGTGATGCACAAACACTATAGCCTAAGCCTTGCAAGGTTTGATTATTGGGGAAAAAAAACTTTTGAACATAAAAATATTTAGATCTTACTATGGTAAAATTGTTAGGATTCGTTCTGCATCCATAAACAATTATCCATTTTCAATAAGAAATGGTTTGCATCAAGCTGCAAGGTAACCAATTTTGTTATCAATTTTTTCTATTGTTATTGCCAGTAACACTATATTTTTATGAAGTTGATTATTTATTATTGTTATCCTTTTTTCTTTTTCTTTTTTTTTTTATTTTTTATTTTTGTTTTGCAGGAACACCAACGAAGAATCAGATGATTCAACTATCACCAACCATGCCCGCCATTAGCACAGCACACTTTGTGTGGGCATGCACTGGGGACTTGGTGATGGAGGCAAGTGACAGCAGCCTCTTAAGGTGTACAAGAGACGAGGAAGAGATGCCTCTAAGGCCCAAGCTTTGACTTGGTATGCATTGGATGATGAGCACCTCATTTGGGACCGTGGCTAGTTATGTTTTAGGATTATGAGTCATGTTTTATTATTATTATTTTAGTTTCGGGTATTTTGGTAATTTCATAATTTCTAGACATAGGTTATACGGGTTGCCCATGGGTAGTCTTGTGGGTCAAGTTATTTGATTAGATTTTATTTATGTTTCTTATTTGGTCTTAAATTAGTTTTGGAAGTCTAAACTATTATAGTAGTTTTTTTTTTTGGTTCTAATTGGTTTAGGAAGTCTCTTAGTTCTATATAAAGCCATGTAATGCTTTTAATTATTTAGACTTGATATTTCAGAGAATTTAGAGCTTTTAAAGCTTCTTTATGGATTGTGTGACGCAATCAAACCCTAGGTGTGATGCTTAAGGAGTTCTAGGAGTGATTCCTAGACTTATCTTCTTCTTTTCCTTCTTTCCCTCTTTTGTTTTCTGCACTTTAAACAGCCTAAACACTGTTCACGGGTACTTTCACTGCCCCAGAACAACTCTTACAGTGCTGTCCTGCATCAATTTTGGTATCAGAGCGAGGATTCAAAAATGTCTACATGATCGGGGAAACCTTTTAGAGGAAGATTGACTGAAAATCAGCGTGATGAGATCCTTATAAAAATTCTGGAGCAACTTGATAATTGTAATCTTTGTATTAGTGCCTTGGAGGGCCAAACAACTCAAGCGGCGCTATAACAACCGGAGAACAAGGAGAAAACTTTGAAATTAATAATCATGGTGAGAATGGTGAGAATCATGTTGGAATTAAGAAATAGTAATATTATAATTATGGTAGTGTTGGAATTAGGAAATAGTGATATTGTAATTATGGTAGTATGTAATTATGGTAGTAATATTTAATACCTTTTTTATCTTTGTTTCCTATTTTGTTCGTTTCCTATTTTGTAATATTGTTTTATTATAAATATAAGGCTTTACCTCATTCATAGGTAAGTCAAAACAATTCTTTTCATCCTTTTTGGTATCAGAGCCAAAGATCAGCCACCCTAGCCCTCTTCTCCCTCTGTCGGCACCACCCAGTCCCACCTATCACCACCGCTAGCCTTCTTTTTCTCTCTCAGTCACCGACAGCCCTACCTAGACCTTCTAAACCACCCAATAGCCCTACCCACACCTTCTAGACCACCCAACAGCGCTTCTTCTTTCCTGTTTTCTCCTTGGCAGGTCTCCTACACTCCTGCCGAGGCTCGGTTTGCTGCTGCCAGACTTTGTTCTGGTCCTGTGTGCTTCGGCCACCCCTCTAGGGTGGTCTGGGGTCCTTTTCCCCTTCTCGGGGTGTTGTGTTGATGTTTTAGGCACCTTTTTTCTGTCCTCTTGATTCATTAGGCTACCAAATTTATTCGGTAGCATTTATTTGCATAAGCCGTTGAGTTTTTTCCGGCTTCTTGCATTATTTCAGCCATTGTTGCTGTGATTTTGTGTGTTTTTCAACCCCTATTCTTCCACCATGACTGAACCATCTCTTATTGTCTTTTCTGATGTACCCACCAAACCTATTCCTATTGGTTCTGATTTTTCTCTTGCTCATCACTCATGTTCATCGTATTACGAGTGTGATGTTGAATGGGAAAAATTTTGCTGCTTGGAGCCGTTTCCTTAAACTCTATCTTAGGGGAAAGGGAAAAGCCCATTGGCTTTTATCTACTATTACCCTGCCAATTGCGACAGACCCTACACGTGCTTAGTGGGATATCGATAACTGCACTTTATTGGGATGGATGTTCAATTCCATAGAAGATTGGATTTATCATATGTTCCTCTATTGCGATATAGTTCCGAGTTTGTGGCAGGCATTGTCACAGATGTATGCTCATGCTCACAATGATGCACGTATCTTCGAGCTTTACCAAGATATAGTCCAGGCCTCTCAGTCCTCTCTTAACCTTTCTGTAGCTGAATTCTTTGGATTTCTTCAGGCTCGTTGGGAGGAACTTGCTCAATATGAGCCTTTGACTGACCTTCCACCAGAAGCTGCCTCCCTTGTGTCCAAGAGGCTTGCCAGATAGCACACTTATCAGTTTCTCATGGGTTTAAACTCTAAATTTGAATCTCTTCGAATTCAGATTCTCAACAAATCACCCATGCCATCTCTTTATGAGGCTTTTGCCATTATTGACCGTGATGAGCGTCGCCGGCCATTGGTTCAGCCTAGTGTTCCTTCAGTGCCTCCAATTTTAACAAATCAAATGGCTCTTATTGTGAGTTCTAGTTCTCGAAGTTCCACCAATTCTATTACTTGTCATCATTATGGTGCTCCTGGATATGTTAAAGCTCGTTGCTTCAAACTTCATCCAGAGTTGAGGCAACGCCCTTCCCGTCCTCGTGGTCTTGCTACACGTAGTTCTGGCTCTGCTCGTACTGCTACTTTGGTGGAAGTTACTCCTGCTTCTGAGCCTCCTAATGTCCCTAATCTACAGCAGTTACAGACTCAAATTGGTCAGCTTCAGGCCCAACTTGGTTCTCTCACCACTGGTTCTCTTAGTCCATCATCCTCTACTGCCACCCTTGCTACAGGTACTTCTACTGCTTTCCATGTTCGGTCTGCTAGTCCTTCATGGATTCTGGATTCTGGAGCTAATGATCGTATGACTAGTGAGTTTTCTTTTCTTTCATCTCCTGCACCCACCATTGCTCCCCAATCTGTGTGTCTTGCTGATGGTTCTTGCTCTTCTGTCCAACATACGGGTGTTGTGTCTTTATCCCCTGGTATCACTTTATCTTTTGTGTTGCATGTTCCCAAGTTTGCTTATAATCTCTTATCTGTTAGTCGTCTTGCCAAAACCTTTAATGGTGCTGTCATTTTCTTCCGTTCTTCGTGTCTTTTACAGGACCTGAGTTTGAAGAGGATTTTTGGCAGGGGATATGAGCGCTATGAGCTATACTACTTTGGAGATCCACCGGACCAGCCTTCTTTGCATTTAGCTAGTTTTCAGGCGTCTGTTTTGCCTACTTCTATATCTTGTGTTTTTTCTGTTCAAACTTTAGAGTTATGCCCGTCTGGGTCATGTTAACTTTCAATATTTATGTCAACTTTTTCCGTTATTAAATAAAGTTTGCAAGGATTCTAAATTTCATTGTGTTACTTGTGAGTTGTCTAAACATATCCGTACTAGTTATATACCACATATGACACATGCCCCTAGTGCTTTTGACCTTATTCATTCTGATGTTTGGGGTCCCTCTCCTGTTCTTGCTTTTTCGGGTCATCGTTATTATGTGAGTATTATTGATGATCACACTAGGTGCACTTGGGTCTATTTACTTCACTGCAAGTCTGATGTGTTTCCCATCTTTATTCAGTTTTTGCAAATGGTTAAGACACAATTTCGTACCATTGTTAGGAACATCCGTTCTAATGATGGTGGGGAATACATCTCCAATAAGCTTCGTTCTCACCTTAATCAAACAAGTATTCTTCAACAACTTACATGTCCTCGAACCCCTAAACAAAATGGTGTGGCTGAACGTAAAAACCGTCATATTATATTTGTCGTGCATTGTCTTCTTTGTGGTATGAGTGTGCCCAAGTCTTATTGGCATATGGTTGTTCTTACTGCTGTCTATCTCATTAATAGGACTCCTAGTCATGTGTTACATGGCCTTACTCCCTTCCATATTCTTATGCCTCATACTACCCTTTTTCCTCTTTTGCCTCGTGTTTTTGGGTGTACATGTTTTGTTCAAGACCGGCATCCCACTCGCACTAAGTTAGATGACAAGTCTATTTGTTGTGTTTTTTTGGGGTATTCTTCCATGTCTAAAGGGTATAGATGTTTTGATCCTGTGTCTCGTCAGTTTCACCATACTCTGGATATTACTTTTTGTGAGGATCTTCCTTTTTTTAGTCTTAATCCCCGATTGCAGGTTTCCCCTTCAGCTCCTCAAAGTGTTCGCCTGGTCCTCATTTTAGAATGTGGTTGTGGATGAGGTTGCCCTCCTCTCTCATCCTCCGCCTTCGCCTCCTTCCCCTCCTCCCTTGCAGGTATACTCTCGCCGCCCTCATGCTTAGCCCTCTCTTGCCACCTTTTCAGTTCTCGGGATCAACATCCCCCTAATCGTTGGGGTTATCTGTGTAGTACTAATCATCCCATTTCCCAGTACCTCTCCTATGATAGCGTTTCCGACTCTTATCATTCTTTCTTTGGCAAGCTTGAGTCCGAGTCTATTCCTCGGTCTATGTCAGAGGCCCTTCAGAATCCAAAATAAGTGGCGGCAATGCAGACTAAAATGGCAGCTTTAGAACATAATCATACTTAGGATTTGGTTCCTTTACCTTCTGGCGAGAGTATTATGGGTTGCAAATGGGTCTCTGCTATTAAGTACCTCCCTGATGGCTCCGTTAACCGTTATAAGGCCCGCTTAGTAGCCAAGGGCTTCACTCAAGTTCCTGGCAAGGATTTTGGTACTACCTTTGCACCAGTTGCCAAGCTTACTTCTGTTCGTCTACTCATCTCTCTTGCCGCATCCCATTCTTGGCCCCTTTATCAGCTTGATGTCAAGAATACCTTTCTGCATAGGGATCTTCTTGAGAAAATTTATATGACACCTCCTCCTGGTTTTCGAGCTGCGGGGGAGCATTCGGGGCAAGCATGTTGATTGCGCAAATCTTTGTATGGCTTAAAGCAATCTCCACGAGCTTGGTTTGGTCGTTTCAACTCAATCATCCTCTCCATGGGCTTTGTTCAGTGCCATTCAGACTATACTTGCTTCATCCGTCATAATTCTGCACGTCAGTGTATAGTCTTGTTAGTGTATGTGGATGATATCATTCTCACTAGTGATGACTCTATAGGCATTGATCAAGTAAAACGGGATTTGGGACATACCTTTGATATTAAGGATTTGAGGAATCTCAAGTATTTTCTAGGGATTAAGGTGGCTCGCTCACAGCAGGGGATATCCTTATCTCAAAGGAAGTACACTCTTGACTTACTTAAGGATATTGGTATGTTGGGGTGTAAACCTGCTTCTACTCCTATGGATCCCAATGTCAAGCTCACATCAGAGTCCGGCAAATTACTAGAGGATCCAGGTATGTATCAGCGTTTTGTTGGGTGTCTCATCTATCTGACCAATACTAGACCTGACTTAACATTTGCGGTTAGTGTGGTTAGCCAATTCATGCATGCATCTCGTACAAAACATCTTGATGCAGTTCATCACATCTTGAGATATTTAAAGACCTCTCCTGGCTTGGGATCGTTCTTCACTGCTGATCCTCACTCTAGACTCTCCTGTTTTACTGATGCTGACTACGCAGGATCTAGAACGGATAGGCGTTCTACTTCTAGCTTCTGTACTTTCTATGGTGATCATCTTATATCATGGAAAAGTAAGAAACAAGCAGTTGTTTCTAGGTCTTCTGCAGAAGTTAAGTATAGGGCTATGGCACAAGACACTTGTGAGATTCTATAGCTGCGTTCTATTTTAGCAGAGTTAGGATTTGAGGAGACTGCTCCCGCTTCTTTATTTTGTGACAACAAGTCTGCTATTATGTTGTTTTCTGAATCTGTCCTACATGAGCGTACTAAGCATATAGAGGTTGATATACATTTCATTCAAGAGAAGGTTCGAATTGGTATTGTGAGACCATCCTTTGTCTCTTCTTCTCAGCAGTTAGCAGATATGTTCACCAAGTCTGTAGGCCCAACATTACTCCAGTCATCTATCGGCAAGCTGCGTTTATTGAATATCTTCACACCAGCTTAAGGGGGAGTGTTGGAATTAGGAAATAGTAATATTATAATTATGGTAGTGTTGGAATTAGGAAATAGTGATATTGTAATTATGGTAGTGTGTAATTATGGTAGTAATATTTAATACCTTTTTTATCTTTGTTTCCTAGTTTGTTCGTTTCCTATTTTGTAATATTGTTTCATTATAAATAAGGCTCTACCTCATTCATAGGTAAGTCAAAACAATTCTTTTCATCCTTTTAATCAAGGTGAACAAGAAGCAGACCAACGGGACGCTCCTGCGCAAAGACAACAATTTAGGATTGCCCAAGGTCAAGGAGTGCCACAAAATTCTATGTTTGATTGGACCAAAGACTTGTTGAGAGAGGCCACTATGAACCACATGACACAGCTGGAGATATTACAAAAAAGATTAAGATGGAGGTTCCAGATTTTGAAGGCAAGGTAGATCCGATAGTGTTCTCAGATTGGCTTGCTTCCATTGAGAAGTATTTTGAATGGTATGATATGACGGATGAACGAAGAGTGAGTTTGATAAGATGAAACTTGTGGGATTGGCAAAAGTATGGTGGATTGGTGTGGAAGGAGGTATCAGAAGAATGGGGCAGCCACTAATAGGCACATGGCAAGAGATGAAAGCCAAGCTTCGAGAGAAATACATGCCGTCGAATTATCACGAAAAGTTGTGGCCAACTTGTTACTCTAAAACGGGTCAACATGTCAGTAGCAGCATATATGCAGAGATTTGATGAACTTAAGACTAGAAGTCAAATTGTGGAAGATCCATGTCACACCCTTGCTCGATTTAAGTCTGGTTTGAGGACTGATATACAACGAGAATTGCTTCGTCAACCCTTATACAGTATGGAGCATGCATTCCAAGTGACACTTGATATAGAAGAATACTTGAGTTACTCAAGTACTAAGAAATTTGGGTCTCAAGCAGGGGAGATAACATTTAGAAGGTTCACTGATGCAAATAAAAGCACAAAAACAGCACCTTTGCAGCCACTAAATTGACCAAACATATCCAAAGCCTTATCTTCCAGTGTTGTTGATCATGGAAATCAAGGTACTGTGACTGTGAAGCCAAGTGGAAGGGATAAAAGAACTACTTGTTTTAAGTGTGGTGACTCTGGGCACATGGCTTATCAATGTCCAAGGAAAAATACCCTCCATATTGCAATTGAAGAGGACATGGAGCAACTACCAGAATATGACCAATCACAGGAATACGTCAACGATGGGGATGCATTCAATTATAGAGACGGTAGATTTGATGATTTAGGGGAAGATGAGTTAGAAACCTCCTTTCTTAATGTTGTTAGGCATATTCTAGCAACCCCTAAGGTGGAGCAAGAAGATTGGCGACGAACATCAATCTGTCAAATGCTGGTCCGTTGTAGAAATCAACCAAAAAAACTTGTTATTGATAGTGGAAACTGCATGAATGTTGTCTTTGCATCTACAGTTGAAAGACTTAAGCTTCCAATTGAGCCACATCCTCATCCTTACAAGGTAGCTTAGATTGACAACATGTCTATTCCGGTAACTCAACGATGCCTTGTTTCTTTTGCTTCGCCTATTTATAGTGATTATATTTTATGTGATGTACTTCCTATGAATGTCACTCACATCCTTCTTGGTCGACCATGGCTTTACGATCACGCTGTATAACACAATGGACGAGAAAATACATACACTTTCTTACTTGGAAAGAAAGCCAAAGCGTATTGCTGAAAGTCAAACTAAACCTCTCCATGTACTTTCTAAAAGGCAATTCGTAATAGAAAGCAAAGAATCAAAGCTTATCTATGTTGTAGTGGTTAAAGAAGTGAAGCAACCAGCAACTGGTCCTGAAACAAAAAGGCCTTTTGAGGTTGGTAAGTTGTTATATGAATTTGCTGATATAGCACCAGAAGAGCTTCCTAATGAGCTTCCTCCCATGCGTAATGTCCAACACGCAATAGATCTTATACCTGGGTCTCAATTGCCTAATCTTCCAGCTTATCGGATGAATCCTAGTGAACATACTGAGCTAAAAAGGCAAGTAGATGAGCTGTTGTCCAAAGGATTTATTCGCGAAAGTTTGAGTCCTTATGCTGTTCCTGACTTGCTCACACCAAAGAAAGATGGCACGTGGCGCATGTGTGTCGATAGTCGAGCTATCAACAAAATAACCATCAAATATCGGTTTCCAATTCCTCAACTTGATGATATGTTGGACATGATAGCTGGTTTTACTATTTTTTCAAAGATAGACTTGAAGAGTGGTTACCATCAAATATGAATAAGGCTTGGAGATGAGTGGAAAACTGCCTTCAAGACAAAGAATGGTCTCTATGAGTGGCTAGTTATACCATTTGGTCTTTCCAATGCTCCTAGTACATTCATGCATTTCATGACGCAGGTACTTAAACCTTTTACTAGTCGCTTCCTTGTGGTCTATTTTGATGATATACTAATCTATAGCAAGACCAAAGAGGAACACATCTTCCATCTCCAACAGGTTATGAGAGTTCTTCGCCAACAGAAACTCTATGTAAATTTGAAGAAGTGCTCCTTCATGAGTCCAAGCGTCGTGTTTTTGGGCTTTGTTATCTCTTCCAAGGGTGTAGTGGCTGATCCGAACAAAGTCAAAGCTATTATAGAGTGGCCAATTCCTACCACCATGCAAGAAGTTCGTAGTTTCCATGGATTGGCAACATTCTATAGGCGCTTTATTCGAAATTTCAGTACAATAATGGCACCAATTTCTAATTGCATGAAGAAGGGACAGTTTCTTTGGACCAGTGTAGCGACTAAAGCATTCGAAGAGATAAAGAAAAAAATGACTGAGCTCTTGTTTTATGCCTTTGGGACTTCTCTAAGGTGTGTGAAGTGACTTGTGACGCCTCAAATGTGGGAATTGGGGGTATACTCAGTCAAGAAGGCCATCCAATTGCTTATTTTAGTGAGAAGCTTAATGACGCACGACAAAAGTACTCTACTTATGACAAGGACTTCTATGCTGTGATTCAAGCACTCCGTTACTGGCGTTACTATCTCATATCCAAGGAGTTTGTGTTGTATTCTGACCATGAAGCTCTCAAGTACATCAACTCCCAAAAGAAGTTGAATCATCGACATGGAAAGTGGGTCTCCTTCTTGCAAGAATACACATTCGTCATCAAACATAAAGCTAGGACAGAAAATAAGGCAACTGATGCGCTTAGTCGTGTGATGCTAACTCTCAACTCTATGTCCATCCAAGTTATGGGCTTTGATTTGCTTAAGAAAGACTACTCGTCTTGCAAAGATTTCAGCATAATCTACACTGATTTAGCAGCCGGACAGCATACTGACTATCCATAATTCTTTTTACATGATGGGTATCTTTTTAAGGGAACTCATCTTTGTTTGCCTAATACATATCTACGCGAAGAGGTGATTCGAAAATTGCATTCTGGAGGAGCAGCAGGTCATTTTGGCAGAGACAAGACAATTGCAATGGTTGAAGACCGTTATTATTGGCCAAGAAAGTATACACTCCATTACCAGTACCACATGAGCCATGGCAAGACCTAAGCATGGACTTCATCCTAGGGCTGCCACGAACCCTTAGGGGATATGATTCCATTTTTGTGGTGGTGGACCGCTACTCAAAAATGGCTCACTTTGTCCCTTGTTCAAAGACTTCTGATGCTGTCCATATTGCTAAAATCTTCTTCAAAGAAGTTGTCCGACTTCATGGTTTGCCAAAAACAATTGTCTCAGACCGCGATGTGAAGTTTATGAGTTATTTTTGGCGTACTTTGTGGAAGATACTGCATACAAAACTGAAATGTTCTTCTTCTTTCCACCCCCAAACTGATGGTCAAATAGTGGTTGTTAATCGAAGTTTAAGTGACCTTCTTCGTTACCTTATAGGTGATCATGCTGGTAGTTGGGATCAAATTCTTTCTATGGCTGAATTCACATATAATAGTTCAGTTAATCGGACCACTGGTCGCAGCCCCTTTGAGACTGTGACAGGTTTACTTCCTCGTAAACCAATTGATTTGGTTCCTTTACCTGTTGAGGCACGTCCTAGTGTTGAAGCAGATGCTTTTGCTAAGCATATTCATGCGATACATGATGAGGTGCGAAGAAAGATTGTAGTTAACAATGAGAGTTATAAAACATATGCTGATTTGAAAAGAAAGTTTGTAGAATTTGAAGAAGGGGACATGGTTATGGTCCGCATCAGATTTGAGCGCTATCCTAAGGGTGCATACAAGAAACTCCATTCAAGAAGTTCTGGTCCATACAAAGTTCTCAAGAAAATTAGTTCTAATGTTTATGTACTTGATTTGCCGGACAATGTAGGCATAAGTAATGTCTTCAACATTGACGATCTTACATTATACCGAGGTCACGATGATGATGATGATCCTAATGATGGTGATGCTACTCGACTTCCACCCGCCCCACGTTTGAAGGAAGACATTGAAGATATTATTGATCATCAACTTGTTTCCACTACTGGTGTTGGCTATCAAAAGTACCTCATCAAATGGAAGGGGCGTCCATTGTCAGATTGTACATGGATCAATGATAAGGAATTCCAACGCCTAGACCATGACTTATATGAACGATTCCATGCTTTTAATTCGCTAGGGTCGAGTTTTTTTCCGCCGGGGAGAGATGATGGAGGCAAGTGGCAGCAGCCTCTAAAGGTGTACAAGAGACAAGGAAGAGATGCCTCCAAGGCCCAAGCTTTGATTTGGCATGCATTGGATGATGAGCACCTTATTTGGGACTGTGGCTAGTGAGTCATGTTTTAGGCTTATGAGTCGTGTTTTAGGATTATGAGTCATGTTTTATTATTATTATTTTAGTTTAGGGTATTTTGGTAATTTCATAATTTCTCGATATGGGTTATACAAGTTGCCCATGGGTCATCTTGTGGGTCAAGTTATTTGATTAGATTTTATTTATGTTTCTTATTTGGTCTTAAATTAGTTTTGGAAGTCTAAACTATTATAGTAGTTTCCTTTTTTGGTTCTAATTGGTTTAGGAAGTCTCTTAGTTCTATATAAAAACCATGTAATGCTTTTAATTATTTAGACTTGATATTTCAGAGAATTTAGAGCTTTTAAAGCTTCTTTATGGATTGTGTGACGCAATCAAACCCTAGGTGTGATGCCTAAGGAGTTCTAAGAGTGATTCATTGACTTATCTTCTTCTTCTCCTTCTTTCCCTCTTTTATTTTCTGCACTTTAAACAGCCTAAACACTGTTCACAGGTACTTTCACTACCCCAAAACAGCTCTTACAGTGCTGTCCTGCATCACTTGGCCAAACAGAAAACATTTTTTGAAGTTTCTGTAAAAAATAACAAGTCTGTGGCAGTGGCAGACTGGCTGATTTGCAATTCAACTTATGAGCTAGAGCCTGCAGTATTTACCTTATTTCCAAATATCATGCCTGTAGGTCCACTTTTGGCAAGCAATCGACTTGAAAATTCAGCAGGCTACTTCTGGTCAGAAGATTCAACTTGTTTGGAATGGCTTGATCAACAGCCAGCAAACTCAGTCATCCATGTTGCATTTGGGAGCTTCACAGTTTTTGACCAGATCCAGTTCCAAGAATTGGCTTTGGGGCTTGAACTCACCAACAGACCATTCTTATGGGTTGTGCTTCCAGATATAACTGATGAGAACAATGATGCTTACCCAAAAGGGTTCAAAGAAAGAGCAGCAACTCGTGGGCGAATGGTAGGTTGGGCAACTCAGCAGAAGGTCTTGGGACATCCTTCTGTTGCTTGCTTTTTAAGCCATTGTGGCTGGAACTCTACCATGGAAGGCCTAAGCAATGGAATCCCTCTCCCATGCTGGCCATACTTTGCCGACCAGTTTTTTAACCAAAGTTACATTTGTGATGTTTGGAAAGTTGGATTGGGGTTTAACTGTGATGAAAATGGGATCGTCAAACAAGGAGAAATTAAGGACAAGGTGGAGCAACTGTTCAGCGACAAGACATTTAAAGCAAGGTCTTTGGATCTGAAGGAAGTGGTTTCCAAAAGTGCCAAAGAAGGTGGATGCTCTCACAATAACTTTAACAATTTTATTGAATGGATGAAGGCATAGACAGGTTGTTCAGTCTGCGGACAACCTCGGGGTTTGTTTCTTGATTTTATTAATTATATGTCCCTGATACTGAAACTGGACTTTGTAATGTCTTTCTCAAACAGCTACACTGTGCTTTTTCTCTCTTATTGTGCTTTCATGCACCCAAGGCCTCCTGCCCCTTCTGGTACTTTGAAAGTTATTACATGTCTTTCGTTAAGGTGAATAGACTCTATACCAATAGGGCAACCAAGCAAGAAGCTAACCAGACTGCCAAGCCGAAGCACTCACCAGCAAGAACATGATCTAATTGAAGAACCGAAAGCACTCTGACATCAGGTTGGACAACATGCATCTTGGTTGGTGTCACCGCGACTAAATTTTTTATGTTACTAACTTACTATACATTAGACAATACAGTTAATGCAAAAAGAGAACTAGGAGAATGCCATACCTGTTACTAGCACTATGACAAAAATAAAAATAAAAATAATTGATTTTAGAGAAACATGTTAAACAAAAAAATTTGAAGGAAAAAAAAATCATTTTTTTTTATAAAAAAATAAAAAATAAACTTCATAGAAAATGAAACAAAAGCAGCATAGCAGCCATTGTAGCACATACCAGCTGAGTACCAAATATATTATTTCCTCCCACGTGAAGCACTTTCAAAGAAGAGCTCTAAAAGATTGAAGATGGTATGTAACCAGTGAGGCCGACGTTTCTGATAGATAGTATCTTCAAACTAACAAAATTACCCATACCACTGGAATTTTTACCTGCAAAAATATACCAATCCAATGAATCCTGTACTAGTGTTATTGTTGGATAATTAATGAAATTCAAGTGGAACAAACATGTCATCATCAAAAAAAGCCTCTTTCGAAATGGACAAAGCCCTTATGTTGAAAATTCAGATGGAAAAGCAATGTGTTGTATCTAAGCCATGTTATGAAGTAGTTTCTACTAAATTAGGTTATCAGTTTGTAAACTTTGAAATGGCACAAATTTTATTGAATTTTTGGTTGTCACTTTTTGTGACAACCTTCACCACTGATTAGTGCTAATCTATGATTAAGCACGTTAACTGATTGATTGACTGAAATTCTGAACTGATTGATTTAGGCCAAGTTTGGCATGACCTAAATAATACAAAAAGTCAAAAAGTCACTATCCTATTTAAGTCACATCATCTTATTTAAATCACATCACCTCTCTAACACATCACATTAAACCCAACCCAAACCCAACCCAAATAAGCCAATAAGTCAAAAAGTGCACTTTTTTAGAACATCCCAAACCAACCCTTAGTGTATTAGTTTAAATGTATTTCTATCTGCTGACCGATAAATGATCTGTTCATGTTTTATGTTTTAAACTGCAAATTGAAGGCCTTATCGGCGGCCGAATCTGAAATTGATTAATGCTTTGTGTTAATTAGAATTAATGTGATTTTATGGTATATTTAATTGGAAATTGATTTGGTATGACTAAATTAGCTTAAATAATGATAAGTTACAATAGTTGGACTTATTTACCTTAGTGCCATGATAGTGGGCCACTTATCAATTCATGTCTGAAGCCTATTACATATTTGATGCATCAATTGTTCTCTATTTTGTGAGCCTTAACCGACTAGAGAGAGAGAGAGTTAGGAAAAAACTTGAGTTCATCAAAAATTGCTTGGAGACTTAAGAGAAATTGAAGGAGTCTTGCATAATTGAGCTTCTACACTTGAAATTCAAGGTCTAAGGTAGGAGAACCATCTTCTTGAGCTTGCATTTGAGTTATATCTTGCATGATTCATGAAAGTTTAGTGAGTTGAGTCTAGAATTGGCTTAATGAGTTGAATTATCTTGAAGTTTAGAGTTGTTTTCATGGAAATTATTGCATGCATGTCTATATTATTGTTATAATCCATAAATTCACCATGTTTTTGGAAGAATTGGCTCATTTGATCTTCTGTTTGAAGCTTTAAGTTCATATAAGCTCATGCATGTTACATTTGAGTCATGTTTTTGAAGTTTATTGAAATTGTGTTCAAATGGAACTACATTTGGGCTTTGATTTCTCAAATTGATCTTTGAAACATGTCATATTATGAGTTTACAAGTGTTTTCCAGAAAATTAGCCCAAAAGGGTCGAATTTGGTACATTTAAAGTTGATTTTGAGCTTGAAGGTTCACTCTGGAATTTCCAAAATTTGGACTCATGCTCGAGCGGGGAACTCCACGCTCGAGCGTACAACCTGTGTCCAAGCAGTCCGCTTGAGCGAGTAAAGTGACGCTCGAGCGGGAAATGCGTGTACCCAGTACTTTGCATGTGTTTTTAGTCCACTCGAGCAGGGAAATGCACGCTTGAGCGAGGACTTGTGTCTCACGCTCGAGCGGGTATCAAGCGCCCATCGAGCGTGAATTTCGTGCATCCAGTACTTTTACAGTCCGCTCGAGCGGAGGAATCCACGCTCGAGCGAAGCCCTTTTGTCTGCATGTCCGCTCGAGCGGATAAAGCCATGCTCGAACGGGACCCCTGTTTCAGCAAAAATTTGAAAAGTATTTTAAAATGCATTTTTGCATCCTCATCCCATCCTAGGCATTCCTAGGCCTAGTTTAAGGCATCTTAATGAGGATAATGCTATAGAACCACACTGAGCCAAGATAGGGACTAAGTTATTGTTTCCCAAACGTGCAACTTAGTGTGTGTTCATCTTGTAACTGTGTAAGATTGGCATCCGGGGAAGCTCACTAGCCTATCTGTAGCTCAAAACTCTGCGAGTAACAATGTTGTAAAAATATATTCAATCATGAATAGTTTCTGAATGATCAACTGTACTGCTTTCTAAAATGATATTTCTTACTGAATGAATGCTTGTCCTATTTGCGAACTGTATTCGTGGCATCCATAGCAATTTACTGTTACTATACTGTACTGCTACTGTCACAGAGATCTCTGTCAATTCCCATGTTGGAACCACTACTGTTTACTGATATGATGGTCATCAACTGACTGTCCGGTTGTTAAGACCTACTGTACTGTTTGCTATCGGATGTACCACTTATGACTGCTATGATCGAATAACTGATATACTGTTCAAATGACTGTTTTAAATACTGAAAGGACATTCATTCTTAACCTCTTTACGCATATGTTATTTACTAGGCTTTAGCTCACTGTTTATATATATATATATGTAGGCTATGAAGCACGGACACGGACACGGACACGCATACGGACACGGACACGGACACGGACACGGGACACGGCAATTTCTAAAAAATTGGGACACGGACACGGCAGGGGACACGGCAAATTTTTTAATTTTTTTATAAATATTTTTATTTTAATACATATTAATTATTTTATTTATTTATTATATTTTTAAATAATGTGTTGTAATTAATTATTTTATTTTATTTTACATACATACATGTATTTATTTTTTTATTTATTAATATGTATAAATATATATTATCTTATAATATGTATTATTTATTATCTAATGAGTATATTTATGTTATATAATAACTATTATATAATATATAATAAAATAATAATAGTTATTAGTTATATATATTATATATAGTTATTATACAATGAAATAATAATAGTTATATATATTATATATGAATATATAATAATTATAATAGTTATAATATCAAGAAGACCGACGGGGAGAACCGAGAGAGAGGGAGACAAGCGAGGGAGACGATCGAGATCAGAAGCGAGAGAGAGGGAGACGATCGCGATCAAGATCAGAAGCGAGGGAGAGAGAGAAGGCGAGAGAGAGAGAGAGAGAGCTCTGCGAAGGCAAAGGCGAGACAGAGAGAGAGCTCTGCGAAGGCGAAGGGGCTGATTGTCGAAGTCGAATCTGGCTCTGGATCGTCGATCGACCAGGTTTGTTCTCGTTTTCCCCCTTTCATTTACTCATCTCGCCGTGTCCATGGCGTGTCCAGATTCGGACACGCGTGTCCCCTGCAAAAAATAAATTAAATTAAGGGGACACGCCAGATGCCGTGTCCCGTACGTGTCCCCGGCGTGTCCCTGTGTCCCCGGCGTGTCCCCGTATCCGACACCGCCACGGCTTCCATTTGGCCGTGTCTATGCTTCATAGTATGTAGGTGTCTAGGCACCGGAACGAAACTAAGAGCGTTGGGTCAAACTCCCTTTTTGTCAAGCCAACCACAGTGCCTCACAGCGAGGTTCCAAGTCCTTCAAGCTAGGGCTTTTGGGGGTGTTTTAGTTCACCCATATGTATCTGTTTTGTAAGATTGTTTAGATTTGTACTGTACTGTTCTAATAGGGATTAGGTTCCTGTCCTGGATGATTGTATATGTATGTACATACTGTTTCGCTTCTGACTGTGGATATGTTTAAAAAGTCTTTTTGCATACAGATTGTGACAGCTCATTAGACATCTTTTATTACTGTTTTGGCTTCCGCCAGTTCCTATACTCTGTATTACTGTTATTACTGTTAAGCAGGCCTTCGGTAATCACGGATTACTGGCCGGTTACGGTGCTAAACCCATAGGGGCGGGTTTGGGTCGTGACACTTTTCAACTCCAAGGCCTTTTTGCGCTGTTTTATTGCGCCCTTCAGTGATTGGTTGATTTCTTGCCAACCTTTTTTTCTTTTTTCCTTGGACTAGGTGTTGATTTTGTTCATCTGGTTTAGGCTATGATTTTCCAGCTTTGTTTGCAGCTCAGCTTGGCTTTTTTTTGTTTTTTTATTGATGTACTGAGATGCACCTCTGTTATACTCTTTATTTTACATCAATATATTTCTCTTTTTATTGGTCGATCCAAAAAAAAATCACAAGACTCTGGCTGCTAATTGGAAGTTAAAAGGAAGTGGTAGGGCTCGACACACAGAATTGTTCAAGTTTCAAATCTTAAATGGAACAACACAATGTATTTCATAGCTGAAATTGCACAACAACATGTTTTATTTCAGTTTTTAGTGGCTCAGAGATTGGAATTGAGTTTTGTAATATGACTTGACAATTTGTTGTGCTTCTAAAAATCAGCACAATTCAGGAAATTTTATTTAAAAATTCATTATTAGATGAACCAAAGGAATAAATGACTGAAATTTTTTTTTTGGGGTTCATTCCTACTCCACTTAATTTGCAAGCATTAGATCTTTCACATGTACTTCTATATCTTTCAATTCATAAAATACATGTTTATATTACAACAGGGCCAGCCCAAGGGCAAGGCTATTGAAGCCATTGCCTTGAGCCCCCAACAGATGAAGATGCATTTATATGTTTGTTATGTGTTCAATGCAAACCACAAAAACTTGTATGTAACCTTGAGTAGTTAAAAGGCTTCACCAATTTTATTACTATTTTCTTGAGAACATTAATTGTTCTCATCACTAACAGAAGAAGGAAAGAATAAAAATAAAATAAAAGAAGCATTGATTGCTTCTTCAAACTTTTCTTTAACTGGTGCAAAGATTGTGAAAATCAAAACATCAAAAAAATTCCTTTATGTACTAAACAGATTTCAATAATTCCAAAAAAAAAAAAAAAAAAAAAAGTGCTAAAGTCATTTTCGGTTTTTTATTTATTTTCAAAAAGTTCAAACAAACAATAATAATTTCTTGAAAATTTACTGAAATGTAAGAATTTTAAAGATTTAGATTTATTTTCCAAATTAAGAAAAAGAAAATACATCAATTGACTTATTAAATTATACGAAAATTTATATTCTTCTTTCTAATGCATGCATTGATTACAAAATATTATTCATATCTCTATTAGTTGCTTTTTCAAAAAGATTTTTCCAAAATTAAAATAATAAAATCACATATAATATTGACTATGTCACTTAAATAATTAAGTGGATTAGCTAATTTATAAATTGAATAAGACACATTTAAAAAAATTGATCACAAAAGTTTAATTAGTAATAAAGAGCAAGAAAAATTAATTTAAAATGAAAATAAAATATGAAAAATTATAATTGACATTTAAATAACAAAAGGCCTCACTTTAAAATTTTGCCTTAGGCCCCAAAAGGGGGATTGGGAGTGGGTGCTGTGACAGCACCCATGCTGTCACACCCCGTATGGTTTATTCCGACTCTATTTTGATAATCTGAACCATTATATTATAAGATTTGTTGAGTATATTATCCTTATAAAAAATGAAATTAATCGAACAAATATAATCACATGATCAAGACGAATAATAACCCTAAAAAATTATTAAAATCATACTAACCGTTTATTTTTTTAAATATAAACGTAGTCTTGTTGTAAGTTACAGATGTCTAATTAACTTGAATTTTTTCATGGATGATTTAGTCAACGAACCCTACACGATGAATATTTTGGATCATTAAAATAAATTTAGGACGTGCCTTCGTGGGCTCACAACACGGTGCTATGCCCACAAGGCACATCACCAACCTCATTACCCCAAAGGGGTTGGGTATATATCATACTCATAATACCAGAATAGATACACAATATAATACACAACGACAATTAGACCAGAAAATACGAAAGAAATCCAATAACTAACAGTATCACAAAAATACATGTTAACTTCATACATACATACACACGCACATATATAGGTGTGGTAATAAGAAATCACATGCATCAAGAAGGGCAAAATGTGGCTGATGTTGTATTGAAGCAAATGTAATATCCAAAACTTGTGATCGAATTGCAAATATAATTAGGAGTCTTGAACCATTTTTATGGAAAATGTTGATAGCATAAATCATCGGAAACATGAAATTGAGGGTAGTACAAAGATGGAGAAACAGAGTTACCTGTATATGCATTTGGCTTTTCTCAGACAAGTAGGTTAATAATTGCTGTTCAGATCGACGAAGAAGAGAAGCAAATTGGTGAACTAGGGATGTATGAGTTGCAAGCGATCAAAGAACAAACCTTATTGGCGGGAGTGAGGCTAGTCTACAAGGGGTTTAGGTAGTCCAATTTACGTAATAGGCCCAGAAAAATCAGCATTTCTTTTATGCTACGGATGGGGCAATGCATGAAGCATACAAGGGTCATCCCAAATTCCCAATTGACGGTTTGATTTTGAGAGGGAAAAAAAAAAAAGGAATCCTAACGTTTTTTTGGAACTACTCAATTGATTGAATTACTAAAAATGAAAAAAAAAAAAAAATGGGGTTAAATTTTTTTTTTTTTTTTTAAAGTAGAGAACATTTTTCTCTTACGGTATATTTGGATTGAGTGATTTGAAGAGAAAATAAAAAAAATGAAGACATATCTATTTCTCTTACTTATTTGGATAACTTAAATAGAGAAAAATTGAGAGAAACAGAAAAAAACTCATTTTTCTTATAATTCTTATTTTCAATCTTTCCAAAAGTGGAGAGATTGGGAGAGAAAAGAAATTAATAGATTCTTATATTTTTATAATACCAATTTTGTCTCCGTAAAAAAAAAAGAAATCTAACCAAACAAAATATAAAAAGATTATTTTGGTAATATAACATAAAACAGTTTCTTTTCTTTTCTTTTCTCTTATGAAATCTAACCAAATAAGAAGAAAAAAAATCACAATCATTTCTTTTCTTTTATTTCTTACTTATTCAAACAATAATGAGATAAATTTCAATCATTTCTTTTCTTTTATTTTCTCTTATAACTTAAGTAATCATTTCTTTTATTTTCTCTCATAAATTCCCAAGCATAGTGTTGAAG
The DNA here is from genome assembly GCA_036172215.1 of Camellia granthamiana. NCBI lineage: Eukaryota > Viridiplantae > Streptophyta > Magnoliopsida > Ericales > Theaceae > Camellia > Camellia granthamiana. The sequence continues at coordinate 16,189,443 of CM069903.1, read as the reverse complement.
TTACTATATATTTGAATCTTTTCAAAAATGAAAATGTTGACTTTTTATAATATGAAAATTGCCTATCTAAATACCAAAAAAATAAAAAGAAATTACAGTAGTAAAGATTATCTTAGTAAAACAGCACAAGACATTTATTTCCCTCTAATTTAGTCTAATCAAAATCTTTATTTGTTCTCTCTTATTTATTCAAATAATAAGTTCTTTGTTCTTTCTTTTTTTCCTCTACCAACTACATTAAACTGAAGCAATGATATCTCCAATGAAAGCAATCTAAGGACAAGGTAGATAAACCAAACAACAGCTGTAAAGCAACTCAAAGGACAAAAGTAACAGTAGACAAGGAAAAATAATTGCAAAGAAGAGTTGATTAACTCCCAACTTGGACACGTAACTAAAACATATGGACCACACTTTGAGCATATCCTCAGTCGTGCAGACCTCTGTGACTACCATTAATATTAGGAAAATTGAGCTCTGGATGTATTTTCCATAATAGAAATATCTGCACTGATTGAGAAAAATAACAAAGATGGGCAAACCACATGTTTTAGCTATACCTGCTCCTGCTCAAGGCCATGTCCTTCCCATGCTGGAGATCATGCAACGCTTAGTCAGACATGGTTTCAAAGTCACGTTAGTGAACACTGAATTTACTCAAGAAAGAGTCATCAACGCATCGGCAGGGAAAGACAATATTATAGAGGATCATATACATCTGGTTTCAATCCCAGATGGGTTGGAACCCTGGGAGGATAGAAATGATATGGGGAAGTTAACACAAGCGAACTTGCGGGTCATGCCTCTAAAGCTGGAAGAGCTCATACAAAAGATTAATGGATCAGACAACGACAAGATCACTTGCATTATCGCAGATGAGTTCTTGGGATGGGCCCTGGAAGTTGCAGAAAAGATGCAAATCAAGCGAGCTGCCTTTTGGCCTGCGGCAGCTGCAACCTTGGCTGTGGGATTCCGCATCCCACAGCTGCTTGATGATGGGATAATAAAAAATGATGGTAACAACTCATCTACTAACTCTTGATTCTTTGGATACAGCATAACATATTAAAACAGAGACAAATTTAACAATTAGTTATGATTACCTGTATGGATATATAACACATCATGGGGGCTCAAGAATTTATTATGCTGGGTGACTAGAGAAACATTTTGGAAAATTATCACGGTGAATAAGCTTGAAGATGAACATGAGGGGAAACAAGCTACTCATGAAGTTAAAGGAATAAAAGACTAGAAATAATCAAACAAGGCATATTTTGTCACTACAGAACAATGTTCAGCCTGGAAGCTTACAAGTAATTCATAAATGAAGCATCATAAACATGATAACTAAGCTCTACTTCAAAAGGGTTCAATAAGTTTGAAGGATAGTTATTAGAGGATGATCAACAAAACAGCATCAATAACAAATAATAAAAGTAAAAACTGGAAGGTAGGTGTTTGGCATGTCCCTTACTTGCAAACTTATTTAGTAGAGCAGTAGCTTTGGAGGTCCCGTTTCTCACATTTACCGGTGTCCCCAAACTTCATTCTTTCAACATTTGTCTACTTTCTAAATAGTCAAGCATGCCCTTGCCCCTGTCTAGTGTGTGATCCACCGATTCACTCAGTGACCCTTTCTTACCGCTAGAGTCCCTATCACTTGTTAAATCCCTATCAGACTACTGATCCATCCCTTGTTTGCTGATTGAAGAAAGCCTGATATGATCTCAAACAAGCGAGAGAATCCCTATATATTTTATCAGTAAAGCCTAAAAGCCCTGCACTCTTCCTTAATACTATTCATCAATATAAGGATCACTCCTGCTTTTCCCCCACAGGAATGGTCTGAATCCTAGCAAAATGACCTCTCAATCCGACGACCTTGACTGAAAAGCTCCCAATTAGGTCAGTATTTCAATAAAGAGATAGCGTACTTTGAACCTAAAAATCTGAATTATGGCTTCAATAAAGAGATAGCGTACTTTAAGCTTTTGCCGAGTCAAAGGAGATGCGATAGCTGGATTATGGCTTCCTCAAAATCTGAATCCAGAATGTTTACTGTTTAGGAGAAAATTATAGATAAAGACGATCGAAGAAAGCAACAGTTAGCTTGGCGCAGCAGTTTTGTTTCCAGGTGACCCCTTGAATGAACGACCAATAAGTGGCAGATTGGATGAAAGGAAACTAAGGAATTGATATCATTCATATCTCTGGTGTCCCCCACATCTAACAACATTGCATCTGGCATTACTCAAGTTGCAAGTGTTGATTATTCTAAGACATTTGCCCTAGTTGCCAAGACCAACTCCTTACGAGTCCTCTCGATTGCTGCTATTCACCATTGGACTCTCCATCAGTTAGATGTTAAGAATATTTTTCTTCATGGTGACTTACATGAAAAGGTCTACATGCACTTGCCACTTGGATTTTATCCTCAGGGGAAGGGAGCGAAAGGGCGCCATCCAAGATTGGACTTGATAGAGCTCCAGTCGACGTGCTTAACAACATAGAAATAGGTCAAGGGTTCACCTTCATTTAGTATTGCTGGCCCTCTTAGCTTGATGAGCTCTTCGCCTAGTAAGCTGCCTTTTGGCCATCATTGCGCATCTATCAAGGTAACCGCAAAGGTATGCACAAACAGCATGAGCTTGCAAGGTTCAACATTGTGATGGGGGGGGAGACGTTTATTCTATGTGTCCAAACATAAACACACATAGATCTTACTATGATAAAATTGTTAGGAGGATTCGTTCTGCATCAACAAAAAAATTTATCCCTTTTCAAAAAGTAATGGTCCGCATCATGATGTAAGGTAACCAATTTGGTAATCCTTTTTTCTATTGTTATTGTTGACACCACTTTATTTTTAAAAAGTTATTAATCTATTATTGTCCTCTTTTTTTCTTTTTCTTTTTCTTTTTTTTTCTTTATTTATTTTTTTCGCAGGAACACCTACAAGTAATCAGATGATTCAACTATCACCAACCATGCCTGCCATTAGCACAACACACTTTTTGTGGGCATGCATGGGAGACTTGACCACACAAGAAATTATTTTTGAAGCTACTGTAAGAAATAACAAGTCTGTGCGGATGGCAAACTGGCTGATTTGCAATTCGACTTATGAGCTGGAACCTGCAGTGTTTGCCCTATTTCCAAATATCATGCCTATAGGTCCACTTTTGGCAAGCAATCAGCTTGGAAATTCAGCAGGCTACTTCTGGCCAGAAGACTCAACTTGCTTGGAATGGCTTGATCAACAGTCAGCAAACTCGGTCATCTATGCTGCATTTGGGAGCCTTACCGTTTTTCGTGAGATCCAGTTCCAAGAATTGGCTTTGGGGCTTGAACTCACTAACAGGCCATTCTTATGGGTTGTGAGGCCAGATATGGCTGATAAGAACAATGATGCTTACCCAGAAGGATTCAAAGAAAGAGTAGCAACTCGTGGGCGATTGGTAGGTTGGGCACCTCAGCAGAAGGTCCTGGGTCATCCTTCTATTGCTTGCTTTCTAAGCCATTGTGGCTGGAACTCTACCATGGAAGGCCTAAGCAATGGAATCCCTTTCCTATGCTGGCCATACTTGGGTGACCAGTTTCTTAACCAGAGTTACATTTGTGATGTGTGGAAAGTTGGATTGGGGTTTAACCGCAATGAAAGTGGGATCATCAACAAAGAAGAAATTAAGGAAAAAGTGGAGCAACTGCTCAGCGACAAGACAATCAAAGCAAGGGCTTTGGATCTAAAGGAAGTAGCTGCAAAAAGTGTTAAAGAAGGTGGCTGTTCTCACAATAACTTTGACAATTTTATTAAATGGTTGAAGGCATAGACAAGTTGTTTAGGCTGCAACCATGCTTGATTTTATTTCTTGGTTTGTGTCTTGAATTTATTAATTGTATGTCACTAAAGTAAAACTTGACTTCGTAATATCTCTCCCAAACAGCTATGCTATGCTCTTCCTCTCTTATTGTGTTTCCATGCTCCCAAGGCCTCCTGCCCTTTTGGGTACGTTTTGAAAGTTATTACATGTCTTTTATTGAGAAGATTATACTCTATACCAATAAAGCAACCAAGCAAGAAGCAGACCAGACTGACAAGCTGAAGTGCTCACCAGAAAGAACATGATCTAATTGAATAACCAAAAGTACCCAAAGAGTCAAATAGGTTGGGAAGAAATAGTCTGAGCTTAGGTTGGACAGCATACATCTTGGTTGGTGTGTCAACCGGCAAGAACATGATCAAATTGAAGAGACGAAAGCACCCAAAGCATCAAATAGCTCGGGAAGAAAGAGTCTGAGGTCAGGTTGGACGACATACATTTAGGTTGGTGCCAGCGTGCCACCACAACTAGATTTTTCGACCTTACTATACGTTAGACATGACAGTTAATGCAATAAGAGAACTGTGAGAATGTCGTTCATGTTACTAGTTTTATAACAAAAATCATTTTTGAAAAAATTGATTTTAAAGCTAAATGTTAAACAAATTATTTTTAAAAAAAATCAAACTGTTTAAAAAAAAAAAAAAAACTTTACATACAGAAAATGAGACAAGCAACATAGATACTAGCAGCCATTGTAGCACATATCATCCACTGGCTGAGTACCATTGTACCAAATATATTTTTTCCTCCAACATGAAACACTTATAAAGAAGAGATATTAAAGGTTGAAGATGGTATCTAATCAGTGAGACAGAAATTTCTGATAGATAGTATCTTCAAACTAACAAGATTACCCATACCACTGGAATTTCAATATACAAATCCTATGAATCCTTTACTAGTATTATTTGCAGTGTAATTAATGAAATTCAAGTGGTAGAAACATGTCAATATCAAATAAAAGCTTCTTTCGAAATGCACATGCCTAAATGTTGCAAATTCATGTGGAAATTATCTAAGCCATGCTAATAGCTATGAAGTAGTTTGTACTAAATTAGGTTATTGTGGTTTTGTAATCTTGAAAGTGGCACAAATTTCTATTGAATTGTTTGTTGTCATTTTTCAACTCACAATACCTTTCTGATGTTTTATTGCCGCTTCAGTAGGTTGATTTCTTGCCAAACTTTTCTTTCTTTTTCCTTGGTCTAGGTGCTGCTTTTGTTCTGCTGGTAGTCTATGATTTTCAAGATTTGTTTGCAGCTCTCCTTGGCTTTTTATTGGATGTATTGCGATGCACCTGTGTTGTACTCTTTATTTTACATCAATATATTTCTTCGTCTTTTTTACCGATTAAAAACAAAAAAGACTCTAGGTGCTAATTGGAAGTTAAAAGATAGTGGTGGGGCTCAAGAAATATAATCTATCAAGTTTCAAATCTTAAATGGAACAACACAATGTATTTCACAGATGAAATTGTGAAACCAACACCTGAAATTGCACAACCAACAGCTCTTAGCACAAGGTCATAACTGAAATTGCACAACTACCTATTTTATTTCATTCTTTAGTGGCTCCGCCATATGCTGTTGTGCTTTTAAAAAGTCAGCACAATTCTTTGAAAAGTTTATTTGAAACTTCATTATTAGATGAACCAAATTTCAGGTTACGTATGACCAACGAAAATAATAATTTTGGGGTTCATTCTTAATCCATTTGTTTGGGTATAAAATATTTTCTTCTAGTGTTTGGTACAACAAAAAAATTAAAATGAACATAAAAATATTGTCCGTGGTCAGTGATAAAATATTATTAAAAAAAAAAAAAGAAGCCAATTTGCACATAATTTTTTTTACTTTTAAAAAGTAAAAAACATTTTCCAAACGAAAGTCCCGTCAATGTCACCACATTATCACCTCTACCTCCACCCCCCTACTGCCGCCACCACCACTAGACAACCATTAGTGTATTGGTTTCAAAGACGCAACAAAATATGAAAAAAAAGTTCTTGGGAAAAAAATTACTGTAGATATTATTTTCCATTGGAAAAATATTTGATGCCAAAACAAACGAAGCGTTAATATGCACCCATTAGATATCTTTCTTGTATACCTGTGTATCTTTCAATCCTTGCATTTAAGATATTATACTCATGAATTTATGGAATCTAAGGTTAATCAAGAAGTAGATTGTGGAATAGAAGATAACACTACAACATATAAGAGTTTTAGAGACCAAATATTTTAGTCTCTAAAAGTGAAAATTTTGTTACAAAAGACATTTAGGGACTAATTTCTATCGTCAGGATGATAGTCGTTAAAAGGTCATCCCGAAAAATAAAAAACAAGGCTTCTAACGACAAAATTTTGAAAATGTCACCAATAAATAGACTTTTAGGGACTAAAAAATTTGGTCTCACAATGATTTATTTTTTTAGACAAAAAATTTGGTCACAAAAAGATAATAATTCATCACTAATGTCTAATTTGCGTTGCTAAAAATATAATGACGAGACTTTTTGCAACAAAAATATTTGGTCCGTAAAAAATAATTTTGTCTCTAAATTTTAGTCTTTAAAACCTTAATTTTTGTAGTATAGGAATGGACAAGATAAGAGAAGACTTGTAGCAATTAGCTCTCATATCAACATGCATGGCATGATCTCACGAATTTCTTGTTCATTTCTACAACTTCTTGCATGATTCTTCAACTTTGAGGGAAAACGCCATGGATTTTGAGACTTGAATTCATATATGCATCTTTTGAGGGTTTTGCACTTTAAGTTCAAGATGTGAGCTTTGTTTTAAAGTTATGGTTTGAGTTTGAAGTTAAACATGGGTAATTCAACATGTTTTTAAGAGTTTTAGGCTTTGATTTGCATGAAAATGAAGTTGAGAGTGCAAAAGCTGAGCTTCAAAAGATGAAGCAGATTTTCAGATTTCACTCAACCCAGATTGCACATGTGGCCTAAGGCCTTGCACGTGCGGCTAGACCTCTCTTGTGTCGAGCTGCTTTCTGCAAAAATTGCACATGCGGGCGCACGTGCGGTTGAGGTTCCGCACGTACGGCCAAGACCTCCGCACGTGCGGTTTTCAAAGCAGATTTTCAGTTTTGTTTTCTCTTCGTTTTTCTGAGGTTCGGGCCTCCATTTGCATGGTTTTCAAGTGTATTTCAAAGTCATGTGCATGTCAAGAACACGAAAGAAATTAAAGAATGAATAGAAACAACCGAATGGAATGAATTGAATGTGCTTTAAGATATTATGCCATAAGTCAAGGTTCGTAAACTGATCAACCGCTTATGGAAGCACTGTGAGTAACAATACTGTAAAGATATGTTCATATGAAATATATTTGAAATATCATTTGATATGTTATGTTTCTAGAACGTTATTTACTTAAGTGAACGAATATTTGATTTTAAATCTACTAAGGCATCCAAAGGATAGTCCCAAGTCATGGGGGGACATCGTATTAATGAGGGTCCATGACATATATGTGATTACGAGATCTCATTAGCCAGTTGACAAAGTGGTGATATGTTTAATCGGTATCCGGAACCGATTACTCTAGTCGGAAGACGATATGATATGTTTTATTGGATATACCATTATTATGTTCAGATATGAGACTGATTTGTTATAATCTGTTTTATGTATATGACATGTATGGAATTCGTTCACTAATCCTTTTACTTTAATGTTATTCACTGGATTTTAACTCACTGAATGTATATATATGTATAGGCGAGCATCATGAAGAGCCAACCCAGAAGGAATCCTTTAACCGAGTCACCATTTAAAGCCTTTGGAGTTTGTTTTGGTGCCTCCTAGTTAAGGCTAGGTCTAGAAGACCATTATCAAGTTTTTGATCTTGATGTTGATATTTTGATACATGTGTATATGTAGATAAATGTTTTATACAAGATGTGATGTATGTAACACAGGGTGGGTAATTAACGTTTTGTGCATGTATTATTTCATATAAAATCACAGCTCATTGGATTACTTGTTATGTATATTTTTATATTAAGCTTTCGCTAGTCCCGATTATTTTGATTTGTACAAGAAAGCCTTTGGTAATTTACAAGAAGGCCTTTGGTAATCTCGGATCACAGTGAATTCAAGGAGAGGTAATAGAAGAGTACTTCTATTACTCACTTGTAGATACTATCTAACAGTTGTAGGTTGTTCGACTTACTTTTATTTATTTATTTATTTAAAAATAGTTCTCAAAAATTCAAATGCAACTTTTTAGTATATTCTAAAATGGGTTGTTTTCAAACAATTTTCCTTATAATAGTTTTGGGAAACAGTTTGCTAAATAATTATTCTATTTTTTTTGGAAAATAAAAACATAAGACATAAACAGTTGTAGGTTTTTTATTATTATTATTTTTTTGGGTCTTTTACAGGCAGCCCACAAGTCACATGAGCACATGTGAGCCCAACAGTTCTTGAGCAAACCGAGGTCCAGGAACTAAATAGCCACTGGGTCTTGAGGTTCCTACGAAGGGCTGTAACGCCCTCAAAATAAATGCATAAATCAATCATTCATGATATCCAAAGACATAGGAAAATAAAATATATTCATCCATCAGAGTATTCTTTACAAAAATATTACATGTTGATAACAAAAGTAAATGCTCTACAGGCTTACAAATTTTCCAAGTCAACACTTGGTTTCAACAAAAGAGAGTTCTAACTCTTAACATATTAGGCCCTTGGCTTGAATTACATGTAATACAAAAGACAACTACAAAAAAAATAAGCCTTCAACTTCTAAATCTCCCAAGCTACATCCTTGGAAGTGACATATCACCTTTACCTGAAAATGATGTCCCATATAGGGTGAGCCAAAACCCAGTAGAGATATGCTAAACTAGATATGAGAAATAACTAAAACATTAGCATTCGATGGATGGTTAACATTTATAAACCAATTTACATTCTTTACAATGCCACCAATAAGTACATTTATGTTCCAATCCACTTCCCTTATTTATCCAATTCAATTCATAGACATGGTCCATTATCTAACCAAACAATTTAAATGAGACTACAACTCATCTTATTAACACTTCTATTATCCACAATTCACAATAAGACTACAACTCATATTCTTAACACTTCATATATTCAACACTTCAATTATAACATCATTCAGATGTACATAAAGTTTCGGGACTTTCACCCTGGACACTCCGACCAACTTAATTATCAATGGAGTCCATCCCCTATCTCCTCCCAAACAATGGAGTACATCACATATCTCCTCTCAAACAATGGAGTACATCCCCTATTTCCTCCCAAACAACATACATATACAATGTATTTAGATACATAGTCATATACAATGACCCAACAATTCACATATTCAATATGTTAATTCCACCGTCACATTCAATGACATAATCTAGTTGATTAGTTTTAATTTACCTAATCATCATGCAGTGTCTACAACAATCAAGATTATCCTCCACCGATAGCCCAAAACAATTACTTCTAAACAGATAATAAATTTATCAACAGATAAATTATCAAGATTTTCATAAGTAAGTGATTAATCAATCCAACTACACCATTCAATCTCATAATTTCCTAATTTCATGATTTTCAACTCAATTTCATATTTTCATATTTCCCCAAATTAATTATACAAATTAATTATTCAAACTTAATTAGGACATTTTCTCCCTTTTCTCGAACATCAACCCTAAGGTTCAATTTCATCAATCCTACAACAATAACCCCATTTTCTAAGGTCTCACACACACATGGGGCCCAACAATTGAAAACCCCTCTTTTAAATATTACAAATCTCAAACCCGAACTTCCCAAACTACCAAATCTCACCATTTA